>BSBN01001352.1:0-1477500 GCA_027924645.1 Cunninghamia lanceolata
ATTATTTTATGTGTTGAGGATATGCTTATAATTGGAGACATTAAAGCACTAATTCGTGAACTTAAAACTCAATTGTCTAGTAAGTTTGACATGAAAAACTTACAAGCTGCTATATACATACTTGGTATGGAGATATGTAGGGATAAGACCAATAGGAAACTATGGATAAGCCAATGAAGTATCTTGAAATTGTTTTGTGGAGGTTTGGAATGCAATATAGTAAACTAGTAAGTTTCCCCTACCATTTGGCACAAAGTTGAGTATGGAACAATATCCTAAATTTGTGGAGGATTTGGAGGACACGAGGAAGGTTCCTTATGCAAGTGTAGTGAGATGTTTCAAGTATACGATGGTTTGTACAAGACCATACATTGTCCAAGTAGTGGGAGTTGTAGGTATGTTCATGATGAAGCCAAGTAAAGAATATTGGACACATGTGAACAAAGTGTTTATGTACTTGGAGAGAACTTTGGATTATTGCTTAACTTGTCATGGTGCTAATGACATGGTTAGAATGTTGATTGTACAAGTATTTGTAGATTTGGATTGGGATGGATATCTTGGATAATCAAATGTTAACAAGTGGTTATGTGTTTATTGTGTTTGGTGGAGCTATGAGTTCAATATGAAAGAGGCAACAATCAATTTCCTTATCCACTGCTAAAGAAGAATATGGTTGTAACACATGCTTGTAAGGAAACAACATCATTGAATAGGTTGAGTAATAATATTGGTTTTAAGAGTCAAACAATAGTGAAGTGTGATTCACATAGTGTAATTTATCCAGCCAAGAATCATGTTTACCATGCTAGAACCAAGCATATTCATATGCAATATCATTTTGTAGGGGGGTGGTTGAGAACATGAAAGTTTATATGGAGAAAATTGATACTCAAGTAAACATTGCAAATTCTTTGAAAAAACTTGTAAGTACTTCCAAGTTCACATGGTGTAGGGATGGGATGGGCTTATCCATTCCTGAGCATGAGGTTAATCTCTTGGGTTGGAATACCACTCTCTCTCTTGTAGTAAATATCAAGTGGAAGAATGTTGGGACTTGGGTGATACTCACCCATAGAGAGTCCTTGTAGGATGAGTTTGTCTATAGAATACAATACGGTGAATATAACGAGTTTTCAATATTGTGGTATAACATTTATGTTGGCTAACATGTGGTGATATTGTGGAAGTAGTTACAATGCAATATACATGGTTTATCTACATGTGGTAGCACTGTGATAGGAACTACAAGTCATGTGAATGAAGAACTTCCAACTTCATATGAGATCAGTGTTGCTAGAAGCATGAAAAATAACATAGGAGTACTTGTAGTAGAATTAGAGTTCATGTGACACAATCTGAAAGTAGGATAATGTTATAGAAGATGGCACAAGGTATTACAAGTAGTTAGAAGTGATGTTATGTTTATATGTGCTATCATAAATAAGGAGTTAGTAGTAGTGTCTATATTGGAAACATGTATGTATACTGATAGTGTAGAGATTGTAACTATTGATTCATAGTGTGCAACCACAATATAGTATACAAGGTGACTATCCATGAGGAGGCAATCATATGTGGTGTATTATGTGGTATGTTGACATCATGTATGGTTAGATTATAGTTGCACAAGTCTTAGTATTCCTCAGATTGGGTTGACATGTTAGATTGTTGGTTTTCCCATAAGAACGTCTGTAAGTACTAGTTTGTTTTGAATATATACATTGTTGGTGTGTAATTAGAGCAATTATAGAAGCATGGTTGTAGATTGAGACTCTATAAAAGTCTAAAGATCTTGTTATATTGAATCATTGTTGATTTTGAATAATATAATTGTTAACCTCTTTTAGTGGTGCGTTAAAAAACTTCCCACATAAATATTTGATTCTTGTGTGTAAGCTCGTGGATGCATATTATTCCATTTACTTTCACACATGTTGTTAGATAGATTTTGAGAGTGTTTTTTACTTTTATTTGAATACATAATCTAAGTTTCCTTCATCCTAGTCTATTGGTTGATTGCTACAAGGGTTAAAATTTCCAACACTTATAAACATGAGTAGCTACCATATACTTAACCTTTACAGTGGACAAAGTGACCACAACCTATCCCTTACTCATCCAACTAACAACACCACCAATGAACTAAACACATATGCATTGGTGAATATTTTGTTGTCAACATCTCTTACCCAATTTGAATCCATGAATATCCACTGAGTTTTGGTCCCTTGTAGAATCAATGTGATAATAAATAGAGCACTTGAGGTGCCCCATATATATCTAAAGACCCTCTTAACTAGATCACAATGATCTCATCTAGGATTAGCCATAAAGCAGCTCAAGACTCCCACTTCTTGGGCAATGTTTGGTCTAGTATAAACCATAACATACATCAAACTCCAACTACAATTGGTGTAAGGAAAAAAAGCCATATCCTCCATCTCTATGGATGTTGTAAGAACATACTCAACTAAAAGCTTAGTTCCACAGAAATACGAACACTCAATGGTCTGCTATCTACCATGCTGAAATGCTATAGTATAGTGTTCACATAATTACTCTAGCCCAACCAAATCTTTCTATTCCACTTATCTCTTCTGATCTCCACACCCAAGATGTACTTGGTAGCCCCCAAGTCTTTCATGTAAATTGTGCTAAAAGATGAGACTTCATATCACAAATCATATCCTTAATATTACCAGGAAACAACATATCATCTACATATAATGTGATTGTTATGTATGAAAAAGAGGGTGTTGATGGGATTAATGGATGATTTAGCTAGATCCTCCTTTCACTACACACATTCAAAGACATTTAACCAAGTTGAATCCACAACTTCTGCAAGAGGATTCATCTACAGGTTGGTTTTCACTTGTAATGATAGGGAAACTTGGAATTGATTGATTGATGTATTGATTTTAGTCTGGTTTAGTTTAAAACCCTAATTATGCAAAATCATAAACAAATGGACGAAACCTGATAAATGCTCACACAAAGATAGACTAAATATAGATTAGATACATACCAAATTTTGAGTCTGAAATACGAAAAAGTCAGGGGCAAAAGAGCGGGTGTCCAAGCCAAAGGTACTACTTTTTTTAGAGGGCTTCAAGATCTTTTCTGACATGACTTTAGAGATTCTCCATAACACAAAATTAAGGGGTAAAAGAGCGGATACCCAAGCCCTTCTTGAGCTATTTCCCCACCTTTTTCTTTAGATCCTGAGTCCTTATGCTCTTGCCACAATCCTCTGCAACTCCCACTCTTCAAGATCCGACACTTGTCACCTGTAATCACAAGAAGCAGGGTTGGGGGTTGTGGTGTTTAGGAGCTTGCCTCGGTCAAGCCCCAGAATGGCATTTAAGCCTTCCAACACCATTGTTAGATAGAGAGTGCATTTCCTTGCAAGACAGAGGCAAAAAATTGATAAATGATTGATTGAAGCACAAATAGATATCACCTCAGAGGTGTAGTTCGCAAATATATGAAGATCTTTCACAACAAGAGAAGATGAAGCCAAATCTGCAACAACAAACACAACAACAATACAAGTCGGCTCTGCAACACAATGAATGCCTTGAATGCTCTAAAATCACGCCAAAATATCATGATCATCTTCTAGTTTTCAAATGAAGTCCTAAAGATGCTTATGTATGCATTCCCACTTTAATTTTGTAATTCAAACTTAAGATGTTGGCAATGAACACCTTTAATAGTAACTTTATCGACATTCAAATTTGGGACCCCGCCAAAATAGGGTAGGGCAAGGGCAATGTCCCCTATGCCCCATTTATCATGGGTTTCAGGGAATTTTGTCTCGGGATTCATTTCTAACATGCATGATGAAAATTAAGGGACCTAAGAGCTAAACTCAGGAGGTAAAAGTCCCAGGGGGTCATTTTATGACATAAAAGTGATAACACAGAATCAATCACTATCTTATAATAAACACGATGATCTGATTTGGATCTAAAAAATCTCAAGCCCAACATAAAGGAATTAATTTTTTGTACCATATTCTAGGAGATTATTTGAGACCATACAAATACTTTATCAATCTACAAACCAAAGACTCGTTATCTTTAACAACATAGTTCTCTATCCATGTCATGTAGATCTCTTCCTCCAATTCACCATGTAGAAATGTTGTCTTCACATCTATTTGTTATATCTCTAAATCAAAAGCTACTACTATAGATATCAAGAACCTATTAGATGTCAGCTTAGCAACTAGGGAAATAATCTCATCGAAGTCTATCCCCTCAACTTGGCAATATTCTTTTGTAACCAATCTTGCATTGTACTGTTTAACACCACTATATGAATTGTTCTTCTTGACACTCATTTACATTCAAATGCTTCTTCCTTCTAGACATGGTACCAAGTCCCATGTGTCATTATTCTTCAACGTGATTGCCTCCTCATTCATAGTTGCTCTTTAATTGTAGTTCTAGGCTCACCAATATTAGTAATCAAAGTGAAAAATACATCTCCAATAAGGAGGAGTATACTTGTCTATTTGTTGTCTCTACCAAGTGGACCTCCTCAAGAGTTGAGGTGGAGGTTCTACCTTCTCTTTTGAACTATTAGAACTATCTGAGCTCTCCTCTTCAAGTCATTCATGATCTTTTGGTTCAACCTTCTTGCTCTTTGGGGTTAGTTGAACCACATGTTCCTTCCCATCCTCTTTTGGGTGCCATACCATGGAAGAAGGCTTAATCTCTCTGAGAATAACACTTCCATTGTAC
This sequence comes from Cunninghamia lanceolata, assembly GCA_027924645.1. Lineage (NCBI taxonomy): Eukaryota > Viridiplantae > Streptophyta > Pinopsida > Cupressales > Cupressaceae > Cunninghamia > Cunninghamia lanceolata. The sequence continues at coordinate 4,755 of BSBN01001352.1, forward strand.
AAACATGGTCCCAAAGTTTGTACACTTTCACACCAACATCATAGCTGATGAAGATACGTTTCACTACCTTATTCTTGAGATTTGACTGTGTCTCCCTAGGCACATGTGCATATTGCTTGCAACCAAAAACATTGAGATGATGCAATGATGGATTTTTGCCTATCCATGCCTCTATAGGGGTCTTGCCAAAAAATTGTTGATTTAGGAGGCTTATTAATCAAGTAGCAAGTTGTAGTGCTCAATTACTTTTGCCCAATATTTATGCTCCAAGACAGCTCTAATAGGAATACTCTTAGCCCTCTCCATTAACATCCTATTCATTCTTTTTACAACTCCATCCTCTTAAGGGGTATATGGAGTTGTCTTATGTCTCTTAATCTCGTGCTTTTTACTAAGTCTATCAAAATCTACACAAAAAATCTCATAGCCATTGTCAGTCCTCAAAACCTTAATTTTTCTACTAGTCTAATTTTCCAAAAGAGCCTTAAACTGACTAAAGACTTTAGATTTACTCCTAAGAAAATACACCCATGTCCTAGAATAATCATCTATAAAGAGATACATAATACGACGACTTAGAAATCAAAGGAACATTAACAAAACCAAATACATCTAAATGGATTAAATCCAACACCTTAAAAGATTTGTGAGAACTAGAATAAATTGAACTCAATTATGTTTTCCATATACACAATGTTCATATAAATCAAATTCAAGATCACAATCATTCATCCCATAAACAAGATTTTTATTTTTTTGGCTTCTTAGACCTTTATCACCTATACGACCCATTCTTTGGTCCCATAGCATTCTCTTCTCTGTAGGTAACTCTATCTGAAGCAAGAGCTTGCTTGGGTACTTAGAAAGCATGGCCATCAAAACTAGACACAACACTCCTCTTTGCTATCACTTCTGATGGTGAAGGTGTATTTTCTACAGATCTCTCCACTATAAGAAAAGAAAAACTATTGCACCAGACAATGCACACATCTAATTGAAATAAACTTCCCACATGAACACCCTTAGTGATCACCATAGTTCCTTGCACCATCTTACACCCTCCACTAGAGAAAATAACCCACACATCCAAATCATTAAGTTTGTCAATTAATACAAGTTTCATGCCAAACTGGGGATGTGTAAACACACCATTGATCCCCTTCATCCATCCATCAGGGAATCAAATTTGGACTCTACCATGACCAACTATGCTCAAATGAGACTCATCACCAAGGTACACCTTCTCATCTTCATATTCTCCATACTTTGAAAACCACTCTTGATGGGAGGCCATATGGAAGGAAGCTCCAAAGTCTATCAACCATGCACCTTCTAATGCATGAGTTGCCAAGGCCACAACTAAGGCATTTGCATAATCTCAAGAAGACTTTTCAGACTCATCATCTAAATTATTTTTCTTTTTCTTTTTCTCCTCTTTGCATTCTTAATTGAAGTGCTCAACCTTGCTATAGTTCCAACACATAGCCTTGAACTGTCCAGGGGATTTAGATCTCCACAGGATTTAGATCTAAACTTTTCTTTCTTCGTGCCCTTCTTCTTGCCTTCCTCCTTCGGTCTTCCATGAATAGATAGAGCTCCTTAGTCAATTCAGAAGCATTTTGTGACATCTCCTTTAAGTGTAAAGTATTCACTAACTCATACATTTGGAGTTTTGAGGCAACGCTCCTAATTTTTATCACTAAGTGATCCCATAAGCCTAAAAAAGAACATAGAAATGTCATGTAACGATCCTCCTCCATTTTCACTCCAATAGAGTGCAACCAGGTCACAATCATATTGAACACATTCAAATGGTCGACCATGAACCACCATAATCCATTCTCAAGGTGTACAACTTCTTTCTCAAGAAAAGTTTGTTAACCAACGATTTAGCTCCGTAAAAGTATCCCAACTTCTTCCAGAGAGCTTGTGCAATGGCTTCTTCATGTATATTTAGTAAAAATAACATATGATAAGTAGAGCCCTAATGAGACTCTTCACCTTTCTATTTAATAAATCCCAATTATTTGTTACATTATAGTGGGTTTAGATCTAGATATAGTAGTCCATAGATTTCTGTCAATAAACATATCCTCCATCTTAAGTTTCCACAACTCAAAGTGAATGGCGATGAACCTCTCCATCTCTATCCTTGACGTGCTTGCCATTTTCCTTCAACAAGATCTCTTTTTGTGCAAGCTCACACTTAAATCAAGATTAGAACAAAAACCTTGTACCTAACACCTAGGACCCAAGGTGATCAAGCTTTGATAGCAAATGAAGGGAAGTAGAGGTGCAAAGTATGCTTTCTACACTAATCTATGAGATGAGGTATGTACAAAAATTAAACTAATCATACAATTATAGGGAAATAAACACAAAAGACAATATACCATAACACAATGATTTACATGGGGAAAACCCTTTTGGGAGAAAAACCCCACTCCAAAGCAACTCAACAATTACAATATATTTGTAGAGTCCAAGCCTTTATAGGAGTATCACTAACAAGAGATTTGGAGTGCTCTATTTTGACTCCATTATCTCCAATAAAAGATGCCTTATGACATATCATAACATGCGTCATAAGTTGGTCAACAAGTATAACTCCCTCTTATGCATCACATATTCTCTTACATTTCCAATGTGGGAGGTCCAACTTTTGATTTGGGTAGCCAATTGAGCCCTTTGTTTTAAATTGGAGATTTTGAAAAGGTCCATGTTGTTGACACAAGATTGCTTTGGTTAAGGTCCATTTCAACATTTTATCGGGGACAAAATTAACCTCTAGAGTAGGCTTGAAAATTGCATGTTTGTGTTCTATAGCCCGAAAACTACTTTTCTCTTCTTCTTAACATTAGGATGCAAGATTGAGACACCTTTCTTAACAACACTAAAGATATTTTAAAAGTCTAGAGAAGGTAGACTTAGAGAAAATATGGCAAAATGTTAGTATTTATTCTCATTTTAAAAATAACTTAGTTATAATTATTAAGTTTTTGGAAGAAAAAATGTATATTAAAATTTGAAATCAATGTTATGGGGAATACTTTATATTTATTTTTCATTTGAAAAAAATGATTTACAACAACTAACTTCAATGATAAAATATGATTTACAATGTTGACTTCAAAATTTGTTTTATGGAGTTTAATTCTTTAGTTCACTTCCATAACTGTGGAATCTATCTTGCAACATATCTAACTCTTTTGTGAGGGTATGCACTTTAGCTACATATATGCACTTCTCGAAGTTTTAGGTCTAAAACCTACTCACCTTGATTCATGTAACTTGCATAAAAAATGGTGATGTAGATAAAGGAGTTTGTTGCATTAGAAATATTTCTCCCTTTTGTCAAACTCTTGAGATATTAATTTAACGACTTTATAAAAAGATCAAAGATAATAAGCAGTTATGCAATATGCCCTAGAGTGCTAATGCAAGGCTAGTGTCACATGAAAATACTTTGATGCTCTTTGATGTGTGAAGAGATATTCTCTTAATGTGTTAGCTTCTAAATTCTAGATGTTTAAATGAATGAGAGTAAGTCTTAAATACAACTCTAATGGTGGTTCATGAAACATTTTATGCTTCAACTCATATAACACAGTGGGAAGGGAAAAACATGGACCTAATTTTAAAATTTGAATTTGAAAGTTTAGGTTTATAATTGTACAACTAACCTAGATCAATCCCACAAATTACCAGTCTAAAATTAGGTGAGAAAATGATAAAGTAGAATCTTTAAAATAAATACAAGTGGAATAGGAAAAAAAATCAAGTTATATACCAACTTTGAGCACAAACCATACCCTCTATTGATGCATTTGCAATTATTTATTAGGTTGGTTAATGTCATATATTGGTTGTTTTTAAGATTTTATTTGGGGGTTAGGTGCACAACAACATAGTGGTTATTGAAACATGGGTGGCTATTGACAGCTTTCCCTAAACACTTATATTACATAAAAAAAAAAAAGCCCAAAACAAGGGAGAAAAGTGCAAGGTATCCAATTTTCACCATTTTACATGTAAATTAAAAAGAATCCAACATAAACTTAAAAAGACGGTATTTGAGAATAATAATAAATCGGCAGACAATTCAGATGGTCCAACTCGTGACAACAATACTGTGTTGAAGTCAACGAAGGGATACATCCGTGTTGTAAGTGGGCCACCAAATATCCATACGCTAAAACAACTGGGCTCGTTTATTTAGCGTCCCTTGAGAAAAAAGGGAAAAAATAATAATAACAAAAACTAAATCGTTATGATGAGGTATGAGGATTTTGCAAATGCCCGATGCGTTCACTAATACCTGGCAATGCTCCTCAATTAGAGCCACTTTTCTGCAACATTTTTCTTACAAATGTGTACACATTACTTGCTTTAAGCACAAATTTGTACATGCCAACCCTATTTCAACAACATAATATTATTGTTTTGCCAAGCTTGCGGTTGCAGGTAAATAATTGCAAATTTTCGCTTTTCTATTGCCCAGAAAAATCGTAATTTATTATCCTTAATTGGCAGATTTGGTTTGCAGGTTTTGAAGCTCTATATTGATTTCATTCGTGTGTTTTTTTTTTGAATGGGTTTTATTGTTAATGTCGCTGCCGTCTAGGGTTTCAGAAAATGTAAATGTATTTTGGAACTTTCTGTGTAAAGAACATGTTTATTCATACAAGATCGATTTTTTGTATAGCCGAAGCTTTTTTTTAAGCTCCGTGCTTCTGCAGGGGTTTTAGGCAATAGACTTTTCAAAAAACTAAATTAACTGATCATTATTATGCCTTTTGACTGGTATTTCTTGTAACAGTAATTTAATTTTTTGGTCTCGTTATTGCTGCTAGAATAGTAAATTTTGTATTTTGTGCTGTAGACGTTTTAAGAAATTCATTTTTAGAAAAAACAGACTGTTCATAACTATTACTTTTGATTGGTAATTTCAAAGTGTAAGTCGGTATTTGGTCTCGGTCGATGTTGTGTCTAGAATAGCCAACATTTAATTGATTCAATGCACTTGGTACGGGTACGTTTTTTAGCTCTGTGCGGTAGACTGGGTTTTGAAAATTGAATTTTCATAATTTTTTAATTTTGGATGAAGAGTCAAATAAATCTTAGGAATACGGTCCGTAAGAAATATAAGTTGTCTTCCTCTGGTGCCGGGGCTTATACATTTTCATGATTTATTGCCTTGAAATATAAGGCAAAATAATTTGTGTTTTTCTGGTGTAGCCTGTAATCTGGTATCCATAGATTGTTTATTTCTATCTGCTTGATCCAGATTCTTACATTTCAGCTGGATTAGATGTTTGGATCTGGGAAAGATTTGTACGCGTGTGTTTGTAAACGTTCTGGGAGAAAAGGGGGCAATTTTCTTTACTTTGTGATGTCCATGGGAATTTTGAACACAAAAATGTGGTTACAAAATTTAATATGGTAATTAATAATTGGGAAGGGAAATTTGGTTTGTGTGTTTAGTGGGAGGGAGTTTTGGCATGGATTTTGTGATGATGGTAAGGGCATGTTCTTGATTCTGCACTCTTTGGGATTAATTCATCAAATTGATGGTCAGTTTTTAATTTTTATTTCAATAATGGAAAGGCTAAGTTCATAGATTCTATGCAGATTTGAGTAGGCCTACAAATATTGAGCAATTGATACAATGGGTTCTAATTGACTAAAATGCAGATTGATTGTGTGTTTTTTTGTTTTTTTTTGCTCTTTTTTTGTTTATTACTATTAAGTCTATGCCCCCCCAAAAAAAGAAATTCTGTCAATATTTTTTGCTTTGCAGATATTTGATGTATAAACAGCAAATTTAAAATGCGCTCAGGTTTCTTATCCTTTATTGGTATGTTTCTATCCAGTCTTTTGAGAATGAACTTGATAGCACAAAGCAAGATATTGAGCTAGTCCCTTGCTTCATTGCTGGAACATTTCTCCTTGCAATTGACAGAAGCAGTTATACATAAGCAAAATTGCTACTAGCTATGAAATCCATTTGAGCTCACTTGGTCAACGTTCTTGATCTGTTTAATTTCAGACGGCTGTTATAGATAAATTTAGAGTTCTTGCAGTTGTAGAAATCTGTGGAGGCAAATCATCACATGATAGCTCACAGTGTTTGAAGCTGTAGGTTTCATGGCCAGAAAGGGTAACTTGCGTGGTAATGGCCCTGAAAAGAATGCCTCAGTAGACATAGCTGCATCTCCAGAATCAGCTGACATGCCCTTAAAAAAGAAGGGCTTGAGGCCCGAAACTTCAGTTATATCTGAGGGTTCTGGCTATAACAAAGAGAATGTTCAGAATAGTGATTGTCGAGGAAAACAGAATGGTAGTTCTAGAAACAAATCTCACAAGAGTGGAGGTTCGGAGAATGGTAAAAAGAGTGCGGGACACACAGATGCCAAGACAAATAAGGGAAGGCCTGCAATGTCTAGGGGATCAGGGACAAAAGTAACTTCTTCTATGTCAAGAGGGGTAAGTAATTCTGGTGAAGGTGGAGGGCAAGAACCTGTTGGGAATTCAGATGGAAGCATTGTTGGTGAGGCTACAGAACATGTTGAGAGGATGCCAAATGGAGAAAGCTGTGGCCCAGATATTCCTACCCAATCTACTAATTCCTCACACTCAGGGATTGAAGAAAATGTAGTCAATGGGACGAATGGAAGCTCTGAACATATAAATGGGAATGAAGATAGAAAAATTAGAGTTTCACAAGCTTACATCTGGTTCAAGCAAGCTTCAGAGTGGATCCAGCAGCAAAAGCCCATATTAATAGCATTTTCTGCAAGTGCTTTTCAAGCAAGAGACCTTGTGATCTCTTGGGTTCATCATAAATGGCCCATAGTTTATTCATGGCTTCTGCATTTTGGAAAGTTATCCTTGCTATTTCTTGTGTTGTGGCTGGACTGCAGTCTCAGGGGCCTTGGCTCTGTAATTCGTTTGGGCACAACTTCCTTCTTTGTCGTTATCTGGTGCAGTTTTCTTAGTGTCATTGCAATGGCAGGATTTTTCAATGTTCTTTTGAGTTTGGTAAGTTATCTGAACCTCCAGTTGCAAAATCTGCAAGTCTTTAAATTGTAGTACCAGTTTAATCTGTTCTATGTTGTATGCTTTATTTGGCTTAGAATTTGAGCATGTGTCCTTTATTTCAGTTTATTGACTGGTTGCTGCCTTTTTTTTAAGCTAAATATTAAATTGTTTGCATATCGTATCCATTCTATGGAAACTTTCTGTGCATCTGCCATTTGTTAATGCTCCAATGGCTGATTCTGGATGATACAATCTTCAATCTTTCAGCTGGTCCAGAAAGGCATTGGATTTTTTACATGGTATTTGAGCAAAATTTAGCACCAGTCAGAAATATTAGGGAAGTCCTGGAGCTAGGGGGATACATGTTTCCTAACATTTAACAAAAATATATACATATAAAGTCTCAACTCTGCACCATAAATGCTTGAAATATTACTAATTAGGCATTGCAATCTCTTTCCCAAAAGTTTCCATTCCTGGGAGGAGTCCAATTAATTTCATTCCATTTCCTTGTCTGGAAGTGTATGCTTGTTTCTGTCTGTCCAGCTATTTCTGAATTATTAGTATACCTTGGCCATGATTAAACAAAACTGGCTAGGAATTTAATCATCTGTTTCCTTGTTTTTTCAATGCTTTCCTGATTCTCTAAAAAGTTAAAAACAACTTATGTCTTCTAAGTTTATCCGATTCCTTGTTGTTTATCAATATTTGACTAGTAAAATATTTGATTCTCTTTCATCATGGACCTGACAAGTGCATTCATGGTTGGTTCATCTACAAAATATAATCAATATGCAATATATTAGACATGGTTGCCCTTTCATCTTGCTAGTTTGTCTAGTGTTGCAATATTAAAAAATTCCACTTAACTATTATATGGCGTTTTACAGACATTCTTCATTTTATTTTGTTTGGACTACATCTTGTAAATTTTTGAAATGAACAATGTAATGCAATTCATTTGAATACACATAATGAAAAAGATGCTTTATATTTATCTTCAAGGACTTTGCACATGCTAATGTTTGGAAAGCAATCTATTTTGTTTACTTGTATGCAGAAAAGTACTCTGCCTAACATGTATTTATCTTGAATATAACATCAAGATATAGATAAGGAGAAATAATTGATTAGTTATGCATCAGTATCATGAGAACATAACATCAATAAGTGGGAAAAAAAATTAATTAGAGAAAAATATATATTCATGTAGAAGAATTACATAATATTTCGGTAAGTCTTTTTGGTTCCTTATTAGGAGGCATTATGGTGTTATCCTACATGATAGTTGCTTATTTGATAGGGAATAACTCTTTAAATGGTGTTAGACCTTGGGTTTAGTAGGAAGTAATAAAGTCTCAACAATAGTTCTTAAATTGGTGCATTTTGTTGAAATTTTAATTGTCAAGACTCAAAATCACATCCATATACATGGTTTTTTTTCAATAGAAAATTGAAATATGATAGAGTGTCTTATTTATGCTGATGTCTATGCTTTCTCTCTCCCATAGACTTGTTATTAACTTATTTATTGTGATTTGTACCACAAAATAATGTAGAAACTGTAGTGATAGAAAATATTTATAATTTAAATAGATGTTTTAGTACAATTTGTATTGCATATTTATAGATATCGAGGGTCACATGATGATAATTTTATTAGATTAATTATTTATCCTATTTTAGTTAATGGTCAGTCATGTAATTTATCTGTAAATGATCTTCTGCAGTTTCTATTTCAGAAACTTGCTATCTTTGTATATCTTGTACATTATTTATTGAGCTTTTTGCTCATTGTTAATACATAGAATAATTTACCAATTACTTGCGTAATATGGTATCAGAGTAGGAATTTGTTTTCGAAAAAAAAATTTCAAGTAAAAATTCGTGAGGAATTTTTCTGGTTGTTGAAATTTTTTTGTATCTTTTTCGAAATCATTTTTCCTGGTTTGTATCGCGGATCTCTGGAGACGGCGATCTGAAGGTTTTTGTGGCACTCATTTTCGTGGGTTTCGCGTTTTTGATGTGGGTCTGTGATTGCCGTTTTCTCCACCCGCGTTTTGTTCCCTCAGCCCGTGTTTTTTTTCTTCTGGCCGCGTTTTTGTTTTCATCTTCTCAGGACGTGTTTTCTTTGGACGTGATTTTTCACAGTCGTGGATTCCAAAATTTCTGGGCGCGACTTTCAGATTCCTGAATGTGTTTTAAGACGTGATTTTTCTCCCTCGGCCTGCATTTTTTATAGATTCATGGACGCGATTTCTGAAGGTCTTCTGCTTCGTTACCCTTGGCTCTTTGAAGACATCTCTCTTTTGCTGCGATTTGAAGAATCTTGAAGCCATTTGAAGTTTTTCTGTGCTTTCATGGCCGCCTAGGGCCTCTGACTTTTTCGGCTAGGGTTTTGACCCTCCAATTTCAGTCGATTTTTTTTTTCGATCATATATTCTTGGTGGGTTTTTCGAGATCTTTTCTGGGTTGACTTCAGAATTTTCTAGGTACGTCGAAATTCATGCCTCGAAATTTGTGCCAATGGATTTGTCTTGAAATCTGAACCTGTACCTGCCTCAATGTTTTGAAACTCATGCATCGGGTTTTGAACATTCAGCCTCTTCTCAGTACATTGTTTTTCGTGCCTTGAAAAATGTGAAGATGGCTTCTTTGACCAACATAATGTTGGAAGGCAGTCAACGTTTCAATGGCAAAAATTATAATACCTGGAAACAGCGAATGATGACCATCTTTGAATATCGCTGCCTTGATCAAATCATTCTAGGCAATACTACTCGTCCAGCAATGGCAGGTAAAGACCAAGATAAGTTTGACGAACAAACTCGTGAAGCAGTAATGCTCATTAAGCTTTTAGTCACAGATGATCAGCTACCTCAGATTTTGGCTGGAAAAACAGCAAAGGAAATTTGGGACCATCTTAAGGGTTTGCATGAAACCTCCGACAAGAGCCGTGCGTTCTTCTTGAAAAATATGCTGTTTTTTATCATGATGGATGAGAAGACAACTTTGCAGGCGCACCTGAACAAAATCCAAGAGATCAGAGATCAGCTAGAGGCTATTGGTCGAAAAATGGAGGAAGAAGACATGGTTGTGATCACTCTGAAAAGTCTACCTAAGTCCTATGAACATTTCATTGAGACTCTCAACATTACGTCTGCTAATGTTGATCTGAAGTTTTCGGAGCTCTGTACTATCCTCTTGCAGCAGGATCGCCGGAAACAACAGTTTGGTAGTAGTGCTTCTTTGTCCTCTACAGAGCAGGGTTTTGCAGCCAAGTTTCAGGCTCAGAATAAAGGCAAAGGTCAGCCTCCGCAGCAGAAAGGCTTAGGTCAACCTTAGGACAGCACCAAGAAAAAGAATATTCAGTGTAATTATTGTCCCAAATATGGTCACATGAAAAAGGATTGTCGTTAGCGTTTGGCTTCTGAACAAAAGTAGGGAGGGTCTCAACAGAAAGCTAATGTTGCCGAGCACATTGAGTAGAAGGAATCTGCCTTTTACCTCTTTATGGCTAAAAGACCTGCAGATCATGTAAAATCCTCTGCCTGGTACATTGATTCAGGTGCCTCGCGACACTTCACTCATTGACGTGATTGGTTCACAGATTTCTCTCCCTTCAGTGACTCAGTTATTTTTGGAGGAGAAGAATATACAGTTGTCGATAAGGGCATTGTTCAGATTCAGTCTGGTGGGAGGAATCTCATATTCCTCAATGTCTACTATGTTCCTGGCATGGAACTTAATCTTCTCTCTGTCAGTCAGATCATGTAGCACTCTCCTCAATTGGATGTGGTGTTCAGTACACACAAATGTTCCATTGTTAATTGGGAGACTCGTAGCACTGTGGTTGTTGGTATTGAGGATCATGGTCTTTACAGACTTGTGGATATAGGTGATTCTCCAGAGTTAGCCATGGCAGCTAGAAATTCTTCCATCACCAATCTTTGGCATTAGCGTTATGGGCACTTAAATGTACACTATCTCTCTCAGTGATCTCGGGAGGGACTTGTAGCCGGCTTACCTAAGATCCAGACTACGCATCATGGTGTTTGTGGAGCTTGTCAGGCTGGGAAGCAGCACAGGACACCGTTCCCAAATGGTGACTCATGGCGAGCCTCCAAGGTACTACAGTTGGTTCACGCTGATGTATGTGGGCCAATGAATACACCTTCTGTTACTGGTTGCAGGTATTTCTTGCTTCTTGTTGATGATTTCAGTTGTAAAATGTGGGTGTACTTTCTTAGATAGAAATCAGATGTGTTTACTGTATTTCAGAAGTTTAAGACCTTTGTAGAAAAAGAGTCTGGCTGTTCCATAGTCACTCTTAGGTCAAATAATGGGGGGGAATTTTATTCTATTGATTTCTCCAACTTCTGTGATTTACACGGCATCAAACGTCAGTTAACCACACCTTACACCCCTCATTAAAACGGTGTTGTAGAGGGGCGCAACCGCACAATCACTGAAATGGCCCTTTCCATGCTAGAACACAGGAGTGTTCCTAAGAAATATTGGGCAGAAGCAGTCTACATTGCAGTCTATCTCCTTAATTGGTCTCCTACATATGCAGTTAAGGGGAAGACTCCTGAGGAAATTTGGACTGGTCGCAAACCTCAGATCAGCCATCTGAGAATATTTGGCTCTTTAGCTTATGTATGGATTCCAGATGCCAAGCACTCAAAGTTGGATTCCAAGAGTCAAAAGCTTATGTTTACAAGGTACAGTGACAACCATAAGGCTTACCAGTTGATTGATATAGATATTGATCGTCTTATCTTCAGTCGGGATGTTGTCTTTGATGAAGAACGAGGACCTTTTCATCCTTCCTCGTCTGTGTAGCACTCTGAGGATCAGCCTTTCAAGGCTTCTGAATTGGGTGTTCTTCCGTTAGGTCCACCTGATGGGAGGGATGATGATGCAGATTCTGATTTTGATGATGCTCAACCCGAATTTCCTCCGGAAGATGTTGATCTTCCACCTGATGCACCTGTTCCAGCACCTCCTGTTGCATCCGATGTTGGCACTTCTACTCTCCGGCCTAAATGGTGGGCTAAGACTATTGGAGATCTTCATGATGATGAGCTCATTGAGGGTAGATCATCCGGAAACAAGAGCAAACAACAACATACAGTTAATTTTGCTCTCATGGCCAACATTCACAGTGTCTATGAGCCTCAGACATATTCAGAGGCTAAAGGAATTCCTGAGTGGGAAAAGGCTATGGAGTCTAAATACCAGAGTCTTCAAAAAAATCACACTTGGGTCATTTTTGATCTTCCTCCAGGGAAGAAGCCCATTAGCTGCAAATGGGTGTACAAGGTGAAATACAAAGCTGACGAAACCCTTGACAAGTACAAAGCTCGTCTCGTTGCTAGGGGCTTCTCACAGAAGGAAGGCATTGACTACGAGGAGACTTTTGCTCCTACAACCAAGATGAGTACAATTCGGCTTGTCCTTGCCTTAGCAGCCCAATTTGGTTGGAAAGTCCATTAGATGGACGTTAAGAGTGCCTTTCTCAACGGTGAGTTGAAGGAAGAAGTCTACATGATGCAGCCTCCAGGGTTCAAGGTTGCCGGTCAAGAACACAAAGTGTGTAGATTGGTCAAAGCACTCTATGGCCTAAAACAGGCTCCTCAAGCTTGGTACATCAAGATTGATAAGTACCTCATAGATCATGGCTTTCAGAGGAGTCCATCTGACTCTAATTTGTATGTCAAACACACTGGTAGTGATATTCTAATTCTTGTTGTCTATGTCGATGACTTGATCATTATTGGTAGCTCGACACATTTGATCGCTGAGATCAAACAGGATTTGTGCAGAACATTTGACATGACAGATCTGGGACTCTTGCATTATCGTTTAGGTGTTGAGGTTTGGCAGACTGAGAGCAGTATCTTCATCTCCCAGTCTAAGTATGCTCGAAGTCTTCTAGATAAGTTCTGCATGCAGGATTGCAAACCTGCCTCCACACCCATGGAAAAGGGGCTTAAGTTGTCAGCTAAGTCAGACTCACCTGTAGTAGATGAATCATTGTTCAGGCAACTAGTGGGCAGCCTAATCTATCTCACTGCCACTAGTTCTGATCTCAGTTTTGCAGTGAGCTACATTTCACGCTTCATGACAGCCCTCAAGGCTGATCATTGGGTAGTAGTGAAGCGTGTGCTGCGTTATGTGAAGGGCACTTCTAATTATGGACTTCTTTACTCAAGGAGTCACGATCCTAGACTCAGTGGTTTCACAGATTCAAATTGGGCAGGTTCAGTTGATGACAGGAAATCAACATCTGGGTATGTGTTCAGTTTGGGATCCGGTGCAGTCACATGGACTAGTAAGAAGCAGCAGGCGATGGCTCCCTCCTCGACAGAAGCAGAGTATCGGGAAGCAGTTAAGGCAGCTTGTGAGGTAGTTTGGCTTTGCCGGATGCTTGCTGATATGCAAATATCTCAAGCAGGTCCAACTCCCTTGTTCTGTGATAATCAGGGAGTTCTCAAACTTGCCAAAAATCTAGTCTTCCATGAAAGAACCAAGCATGTAGAAATTCATTGTCATTTCATCAGAAAGCTTGTTGAAGACGGATCAGTTCAGTTGTTGTATGTTCCGATAGAGGATCAGACAGCAGATATCCTCACCAAGTCCCTTAGTCCAGATAAGTTTGTAAAATTCAGGGGGTCTCTTGGTGTAGTTGATAGATTGACCATTAAGGGAGGGTATTAGATTAATTATTTATCCTATTTTAGTTAATGGTCAGTCATGTAATTTATCTGTAAATGATCTTCTGCAGTTTCCATTTTAGAAACTTGCTATCTTTGTATATCTTGTACATTATTTATTGAGCTTTTTGCGCATTGTTAATACATCGAAGAATTTACCAATTACTTGCGTAATAAATTTATACCCCTTATTGATATATTATTATGACGTATGAGGCATATTACATGTCCCGCTCTGTTGACAAGCTTCATCCTTGAAGTGTCATTGATATCTACATTTCATTGTCAAAGTATGCCATAGGTTTCAGTCTTCATGAATTTTTCTTTTGTTACTTTCTTGAATCTCTGACACCTTGATTTCTTTTGCAAACGTTTCCATGTGCTCATAAATACAAGAAACTATGAAAAGGAACATAACACCAAAACATATGATTATTTTGTATAGTATAGCCAATTCCAATTCAGTGAAGTTTTAGTCCTAAACTCAATGTAGTTTGTTGTTGATGTAGTTCTAGCATGAACGACACTGATGCAGACGATTTCAACATGATTTGTAGTATAAGAAATATAACATAGAATCAAATCAATATACACTATATAAATTAACCATTTATTGACAAGATAGAAGCCCTGGTAGAACAATTTACATAAAGTAGGATATAATAGGGTATTTATTCACCATCAACTATGCAATTCAGAATTCTCCCATAGAAACAACTCAGAGAGATTCACATAGAAGAAGAAACGCGTTTAAATCACGATTTTTTTAAAAAATCACAAATTGGGCCGAACCCTGATTTTTACCCTCTTTTAAATTGCGTTTTCGGATTAAATCGTTGAGCGATTTTCAACACGTTTTTGTGTGTTTAAATTCTGTTTTTTCTGCCCTCGAGCCCTGTGATTTACCCGTGCAAATTATTCGTGCGATTTCGCCTTTTCATGCCTATTTTTAGGGATTTTGGTAGTCGTTTTGGTAAATTACCTGCCCGTTTTTTCTGGTCGATGTTTAGGGTTTTCAATTTGCAGTTTCACACAATGTTTTAGGGTTTTCTGGTTGGATTTCCTCTTCTGGTCGACACAGCCAATAAATTCAATGACAACCATAAAATTAACTCTTATATGTTGCCTTAAACAATAATATTGCTGTTGTTTGCTCCATTCTCATGGGAGATGAATGTTTTAAAATTTATCACACACTTTATAATACGCTGGTAAATAGTTGCGGGCCCACCTTTATATGCAATATAATGAAATAAATTCATATGCTCCCACTTTAAAAGGCCATCACACAACATACAGGCATCGGCAAGTAAGTGATAAGATTTCAATGACTTTGCGCTCCAAGGTAGCCTTGTGATGCAATAGAAGGCAGCCACATAGATGCCAATAAAGCTTAACTTTAGCTCGCTGCCTTTTTTCCTCACCTGGCTGTGATAGATGTTAAATTGTCAATTTTGGGTTTTTAATAGAATTGTTGCTACGGGCTCAATTTTCAACCAAGAGACCTGAGATTGAACTGGAAGCTGATGAAAAATTATCAAAACTTTTGCCATTGCTAGAATCTTAAAATTCAACCTCTAAGTCCGAGCTGTTCGGGGATGCCAAGCACGGCCAGCGTAGCATATTGGGGCCGAAAAAAAAATCTTTTACCTAAAATTGAGTTGGGTGCCTGAGATATAGTGGTGCAAAATTCGTGCCAACACCCACAATCAGTATCCCAAGTGATATCCAGTCTACAACACTCTAATTGTTGGGATTAAGATGTGTTATACACAGAGAAGTTACAAATAAAAAAATAAAAACAGGAATAACATTTATCCATAAATTCAAAAACAGATGCAGAACTCTGACAGAATTTTAATAATCTGAACAATTTTTAACATGACATTCTCTCAAGAGTCAAAAGAGATAAATGGTTGTCTAGGTTGTCCATCTTACTGAAATTGAATCTATATATCTACATATATAATTAATGGTAGAGAAGGCAAAAGAACTGTTATGGAAGAGAAAATGCTGGGTCTTCTACAATTGATCCTTTGTCTTTTGTCAGATATGGATGAGCTGCATCAAGAAGTAACATTTGGTCTTGGTGCAACTACCAGGCATAAGGGGTGTTCTGCCCCACAAGGAAAGGAGACAGAGTTAAACATTGTGGAGATCTGGCTCCCGTGCCATCATCTACCGATGGAAATGTTGATGCAGGACTGAATAGGCCTAGGCTAGGTAGGAGATTGGTTCTAGTGTTGATGGATACTATAGATTTGGGTTGGGCTTTGGTGCCGTGCCATAGAATTAGAGCTGCCACCTTGATCATTGGTGAAAACACATTCAAGCCAATGTAAAAGCATACATAGTGTTAGAGATATTGGTTGCAATCCCATTGAGGCCACTGAACAAACCAGAAAGCTAATTGAGACCAACAAGGGGAGTAGTAGCATAATAGTTTTGGCTTGCTCTCATAGCCCAATCAAACGCTTGCTATGCATTTAATGGTTGTCAAATCTAATTTTTATATGGAAAAAATAGGTACTGTTGAGGAAGACCAGCCAATTGACCTCGATGAGCTCGATCCAGAAAATGAGTGGATTGCAAATGATGGTGCCCTTGTTGATCGTAAGGATTTTGATATCCTGACAGAGGCCAACCTTGATAGTGATCATATAGAACGACTTAGGAGAGGCCTTGACCCAGGAGCTTCATCACCAGGATCTGCAACCTTCTAGTGTAGCTCTCTTCGTAGCACGAAGAATCATTGGCAAGAAATTATATTGAAACAATCATTGAAGTCTTGGCCCCATCTAGTTTGTTGTTGATGTGGATCTAGCATGAATGCATTAATCAGACGATTTCAACATCATCTGTAGTATAAGAAATATAGCCAAACTATTTAACCATAGAACCAGATCAATATGCACAATAGAAATAAGCCATTTATCCACAAGATAGAAACCGCAGTAAAACAACTTACATATAATAGGATAGGACAACACATTTACTCATCATCAAATATGTAACTTGGAATTCTCGCATAGACACAGCTCAGAAAGAGTAGAAGAAAGTTGTCTAAAGCTAGTTGAAAGCCACTTCCATGGTTGTTGAAACATGAACATATAGTTGGTCTACCACATCGAGTACATTGGTTGAACTACAATTTGACACTTGAATGACCAACAGTGTCTAACCAACAAAAATAAAGATACAATTATACATATATGATGCTTGTGTCTGTTATATTACAATCATTCTTAGACGCCAAAGATAACACATCTTATTGCAATTTTATTTCTAATGTGTATAACATCCTTGAGATATTTAATAGTTTTATCGATGAAACTTGGATGTGTGAACTTCATTATTGTTGCTTACAATCTATCAACCAATTATCTTTTTAATGACCAATCACAATTCTTCTTTAATGAACTTCAAGATCCTCCTTCAATATTATTTGGATTCTGGCAGAAGAATTTCTAACTCAATATATGTGCAAGAACTTGTCAGGGAAGAATTGATCTTATGGTCAAAATCTTGAGTTGCATTGGTTCTTATTTTCCTTGAGTCATCCATAGTTGCAATTGCTTTATTAACCACGATCATGTTTCTGTTTGATTATTAGTGCTTTTATTTGTCTTATCAATTCCCTTTTAGTTTGGTTCATGTCACGATGCCGGATGCATTTGATGAACAATCCTTTGATTACTGATAAGAGCTTATTTTGAAACTTGGCAAGAAATTATATCTTGTTCTTCTAACTTAAAAAGTGTTGACAATTTGGTCTTTTTGCAAACTTTTAACTGAAAGAATTGCAATGGCTAGTGACAATGATTTTGATGGTACCCTACTTGAGATCAAGGAACATGATTTTTGTAATATGACATCTAGATTGTGATCTATATTGTTGGTAATTTATCCGAGTTTAATCTTTATCGATTGTTTTTGTGTGTATCCCCAGCACAACAACTTATTGGTGACTTCTCCAAATACTTTTGGTGATGGTTTTCATCGTGATGGGGTGGAGATAGGATTTTATTTTGTAGTTATTACATCAAACTTTATATTGTTGATTATGTTGCCGGCCTATCATTTTACATTTGGTCTTATGCCATTTTATTAGAACCATTGGAAATGTGTACTGTTTTGATTTGTGCCTTGATATTTCATTTTGGAAGTTTCTTGTAGTCCATTCAAATTCTCTTGAATCTTTCATGAAATTCATGACGTTCTTGACAATTTTAAGCTTCTTTCTGTGCAGTTTGGGTAACCTATCCTAGCCATATTCATGAATTTGAGTCATGTGATACTTAAGAAACTCTTAGACTCTTCTGATCTTTGCATATTATTCAAATAATGTCTTTTATTTTCTTGATTTTTTTCACCTGTAATTCTGATCATATACAGATTGATTGATTCAGGCTGCAGTATGTGTAGTAGCATTTTTTGGTGGTTACACTGCTGCAATTTCAACAACGGCTGTTTTGGGGGCTGTGGTTCTATGGATGCATGGTAGCTTTTGGATGACAGGTTCAGTGATGATAATCGCAGGTAGTGCAAATTTTTGCAAATTGATTGCCTTAATCTTTGCAACTAGAAATTAGGCAGTTTAACTGTATATTTTCAGTTTGCATTTGACAGTTGAAGACAAATTGCTGTATAAAATGTCTTTTCATGCAAGCATGTTTTTCAAGGAAGGAGGATTGTGTTGTGCTTAAGCTCAATACAAACTCATAAGCTTGACTTAAGTGCATTGCTGTTGGTGATCTGCTAAGAAACACAAAACACAGCCAAATTCTAACTCCACTTTTTATTTAAAACATTATCTCATTTACTAATATATTATAGGTGTTAAAAACAAGCAGCTCATTTACAGCTTCCTGCCAAGCATAAGCAAATAAAAATGTAACTGGACTAACTTACAATTTAACTGACTTTCATGGATGTTAAAGTTGATAAGATGCATGCACAGATTTTGTTCCAATGTTAGGATGGAAAATGTGAGTCATACCTGGTGTTAATGTTGAATGAGCAGGTATCATTTTTGCTCTGAACCGTGAACATCTAGCCCTATTGATCACAATTATGTATTCCATCTATTGTGCTAAATGTCATGTTGGATGGCTTGGCATCATTATCTGTATGAACCTGGCCTTCATATCTGGTGACATATTGATTTACATTCTGAAGGGTGGTGCAAATGACAGTAGGGGGAAAGGTTTTGCTCAACAAACGGGTGCAACTAATGGTGGGACGAGAAGTTTCTCTAATGGTTCTGGATTTGGTGGTCCTAGTGAACAAGGTAACTTTGCTTCTTATAGGTCTTTTGGTGAAGGCTCTCAAAGCAGCCAGTCTGTGGATAGCCATGGAGGTCCTTCAACTAGTGGATCGGGAGGAGGAGATCTTACTTCTGAAGAAGAGGTGATCCGACTTTTGGATAGCCCTGACCATTATGCTGTGCTGGGTTTTTCTCGTTATGACAATATAGATGTTGCTGTCCTGAAGCGAGAGTACAGGAAAAAGGTATTTTTCTACCACATTACCCATTAAAATTTAAAAGAAAACAGCTTCAGTTTTGTGTTACAAATTTGGAAACCTTGCCAACATTTTGGATCTGCGTAAAATTATTATTTGCTGGTGTGCTATGTAGTGAAATCTAACCATTGTTAATTTTCAATTGATTTGATTGGACAGGCAATGCTGGTTCATCCTGACAAAAATATGGGCAATGTAAAAGCAGAGGAAGCATTCAAAAAACTCCAAAATGCATATGAGGTTAAATTCCTGCTTGAGCTGGTTAATTGAACTTGAAATTGTATGATAAAACATTCAAGGCTTCCAAATTTATTATTGTCATCATATAATTATTTGTATGACTTACGTGTAGAACACATTTTCAGGTCTTATTAGATTCTGTTAAGAGGAAAGTTTATGATGAGGATTTGAGAAGGGAGGAGCTTATCAGTTACTTCCGTAGGTTTCAAAGTGGTGCTCAAAGAGTGAGTTAGCTCTATATAATTTTCTTGGATGTGTACTTGTTTGTATTAAAATTGCAATATAGATTATTAATATGATAATGCAGATGTGAAAGTAGGATTATAAATATTGTGCTACTGCTTTAGTATATTAAAAGAATAAATCCAAAGTATTTTTTTGTTTATTTTTATTTTTTGCATTGGCAGCAACTTTAATGTAGGCTTTTTGTTAGCATAATTTATTTGACATATCATGATGAGTAGAAAGAAGGAAAGAAGTTACAATAGTATTTACAGTGAACCAGAATCTGTCAGTGAGATTGAATGTTACAGCATAGTCCAGATAAAGGGTTGATTAAAGGATTCCCCTTAAAAAGGAAACAAAGAAAACAACTGTAAAATGCGTAGAAGGTCCAAGGTCTGTTTATTAGGATAAGGTAAATCCTGCAGTCTTAATGTGTAAGAAAGTACATCAGTAAAATGTATGAGCTTCAAAATAGTTCCCAGAGTGTAAGGATATGTTACTGTTGGTATTTGAGCTCCAATTACTTGTAGCATTAGTGGGTGTTTTTATATTAAATATGGCTTAATGTGTCTTTGGTCTGGATTTTGTAGGCTTTTGTTACAGAATAGTAAATATAAATCTCTTTCTTGGTACTCATGTCACTTATCATTTATTATTCTTCTGTTGGATTTAGGAATTTGAGTGAAAACCATGACAATTTTTGTAACCTGCTTTTTGATGCAAGATATTTCTGCTCATGGCATAGTAATTTGGTTTTAACCTCACATGCTTTGTCTTGCCATTGTGTTAAACTGGTAATGGATTTGTTTGAGGTTTTTCTCTCTATAGTTGGTTAAGATTTTACTCCCTGATGAATATCTTAACCTGCAACCCTTTTATATGGTTATAGGCTATAGCAGATACAATTATTTGAGGCTTTAATTATGGTAGCAAGATGCATCTTTCTGAAAATATGAATAATGCATCTAGAATGGTTTTGGCATACTGATAGAACCATCTTCTGTGACCTCCATTTTTGTCACATGTATGGATATGGTGATGTTTTTTAATTGTACTCTGACATTTTTTGTAACCTCCGTTTTTGAGTCAAGATATTTCTGCTCATGGCGTAGAACTTTGGTTATAACGTCGCAAGCTTTGTCTTGCCATTTTGCTAATTTGGTAATGCCATTGCTTGAGGTTTTTTGTCTTTAGTTAGTTAATATTTTACTCTGATGAATATCTTAAGCTGTGACCCTATTATCTGGTGATAGCAGAGATCTTTATTTGATGTATAAATTATGGTAGTAAGAGACATCTTTCTGAAAAATGATAATGCATCTAGAATGATTTTGGTGTAGTGATAGAGCCATTTGTAGTGATCTTCACTTTTATCACATTTGTATGGAATTTGGATATGATGACTCTTTTTAGTTGTACCATAAGTTACTTTGGTGTCTCTACATATTAGCAACCCTGGTATCCATTGTTGCATGGTATTTTAGTCAAAGCATACATTCAATACACTTTCAGGCTTTAATTATGATAGCAAGAGACATCTTTCTGATAAATGATAATGCATCTAGAGTGGTTTTGGTGCACTGATAGAGCTACCTGTTGTGACCTTCATTTTATCACGTTTGTATGGATGTGATGACTATTTTTAATTGTACCATTAGTTATTTTGTTTGCTGTCTTTCCATTTTAGGAATGCTGTTGTCCACTGTCTCATGGTATGGTAGTCAAAGCATATGTTCAACATGCTTTGATTGCTTTCCCTTAGAAAGTGGTTTTATGCCTCTCTTTTTTTTCATAGCATCAGTTAAAATCTACATACAAATTGTGTTTCATTTTCCCTGGAGCATAATCAGCTGAAGAGAAGGCATTGCATTGGCTTCATCCATGAGTTACATCTTACAAATATCTTGCTGATGCTGTTGATTTTCTTATGTCCAGATACACGTTAGGGTATATTTCTGTCTAGATCATTCCTTATCCCAACATATCATTAACTTGAATGTAGAATGTGCTTCACCACATGCTTTTTCCTTTAATCTAGTACACTTGCAACTCCACGATCGGTTCACGGTTCGATATGTGCAGGAGATCCCAAATTTCTGTATTGATTTATTTACAAGGGAGGTTGTTTTCATATTTTATTTTTAATTTGAGGGTTGAAGTTATGGGCTTCTCCATTTTTAGGACTTAGGAATTATGGATTCTTGGATATAATGTTTCAAGCCTTCTACAAACCTCAATGTTTGATCTATTCTCTTGGGAAGGTTGGGTAGTCTTAGCAACCAAGATTTTTTAGCTTTCTTTCGCTATAGAGTTTACAGCATCTATTTGCCTAAAAGTTAGCTATTGTTGAAAGGCTTCTACAAGGATAGGAGGTCCTTTTGAGGGGCAAATGTTTATGCATTGTGGCTTTAGGTCCGTATGATGGTTTTTTGTTTTGGTTTGAAAAACTTTGAATCAGTCTTATTACTCATGTCTTGGTAAAACTTGGCAGACCCAATTTTGACTCAGTAACTTGGCAAAAATTTAACAAATTAAGAAAATATGTAAAAGTCATTTGCTTGGTAAAACTCAGCAAAAACTCGGCAAAATTCCGCATTGGGCAAGTTTTCAGCAGGGACTTGCCGAGCACTTGTGAGTTCCAGCCTGCAACTTGCCAAAACTTGCCCGCAAGTAAGTGGGCGAGTAACTTGGCTGTAGTTGCAGCATGAAAAGTTTAATTCTATGGTTTGAATATTATTGTACCATTCAAAACTAAGACAGTATGTACTATCGATTGAACTTAACTATTTTGCTAATTCACATAATTGGAAGTAAGATTAACTGTCCCTAGACATTATTGAGAAGATATTTTATTTTTCCAATCAAATCCTATTGATTTTTCCTAAGTTACTGAGTTCTGCAGTTTTGCCCCCCCTGTCCATATGAGTTTGATACAGGGCTGGGTGTGGGGATGGGACGGCCTAGGGTTCGCCCAGGGTCCGCCCCGGGCACTCCGGGAATCCACAGCGAACCCAGAGTGCCCAGGGCGGACCCTAGGCGAACCCCAGGTCGTCCCGTCCGGGATCCAGGCGTATCCAGGTGAAAGTCAATGAAAAAAACGTCACAGGGGTGCTGTTATCCAAGTGTTGAAAGCTCATTTGCCATCAGTCATCATTTTTTTTGCATGAGAATTATTATTGCGGTTGAAAGTTGATGTATAATAAAACCTTATTCTGCCCTGGTTTGTTTCAAATGGTGGTGTCCATTTTGTGTGTTTTCTAAATACAATTCTTGCCTTGGAGATTTCTCGCAGCTTATTTTGCTTAAAGTTATACATTTCAACAGGTTGCGAGTTATCCAGTTGATTGTAATTTTCATTTTGTATTGACATTCGACAAATCAGTGAATTATGAATATTTTCTTTTTTTGTAAATTATGAAGTATTGAAATATTTTGTTTATTGACAATTATGAGTATTATTGTTTTTATAATTTTTAATATATATAAAATTATAAATTATAGATATATATAAAATTATAAAGTATAATTATATATTATATAACTATAATTTATAATTTATATATTCAATATAACTATAATTTATAACTTATATATTCAATGTAACTATAATATATATAAAATTATAAATCATATTTTATAATTTATGTATAAAATTATAAATTATAATTATATATTATATAATTATATAACTATAATATATATATAGCTGTACCCGTACCCAGGCAAAAAGAAAATTTGCCATACCGGCGTACCCGAACCCATACCAGGATTGGCAACTTAGGATTTTTCTTCTGAAATATATGAGATGGTAGGGGGGAGAGGAGATTCTGTATCCTTGCTCATAGGTTTTCTTTTCTATATTTATATAGGCCTTCCATTGCTTACTCCATATTTTGTAATGGTTCTAAACTTGCATTTATATGGTTTGTTTTTGCTTTTGCTTGGCTTCCATCATTCTGTTTATGCAGGCCATTAGAACTTTTTGATGCATATCATGTGGTATTTGAACACAGTGGACTCTAACTCTGTGACAGTAAATTTTACTTTGTTCTTAAAAGGTTTACTTTATTCATAAGAAACAGAAGAAAACTCAACATTTATAAGTCTGAGAAGAGACGCAAAGAGATACATGTGATAGACACATCCATTATATATATTAAAATTTTAAATAATAGTAAACATCATAATCACAATGCTCAAAAAGTTTGGAAGGTTTGAGAAGGTGACAGATGTGCCAAAGTTAGGAATTTCATAAAGTTTCAAAGCTATATAATATACAAAATTGTAATGTCCCACCCTTGTTCTGGCCTTAAATTTCAGTTTTAGTTTGACATTTCGTCAAACAGTTGGCATGCAAACTGTCTGTTGACTGATTTCTGAGTTTGTTTTGTTGTTTGATGTTTGTTATGATTGAGTTTCAACAAAAAACGCATATACCAAATGATAGTACCAAGGATCAAACACTTTGCAACAATAAACAAACACTTTGCTAATAATTTCAATGCCAAATATAGGACTGTTATAACATAGTGAAAGTCTGATATAACTCAGAACAGCAAGATAATTTCATTCAAATTAAAGATTTGAATCATTTCATTCCAATGCAACATACCCGATTTATTCTCCTTTGATATAACAATGAATGAAGGCTTCAATTACAAATAAAGGGGCTGCTGATAAACAATTATGAAGTCTGATATATCAGCGAACTCTTCACATAATAGCGCCTAGGGTTTGAGTGGTTCCATGACTGATTTCTCATTCCTTTGGACAGCGATCAATATTTGACATGCAATGACTTCTTTTATACCTTCAAACTACTGCTTGTATTGTTCACAAATCCTTAGTAGGTACTATAGCGATACTATAGCATTCACTGTGGCGATCACTATAGCATTTCCTTTAAATATCCACTATAATCTGCTTTGCCAATATCGCATCAACCCTCCAACTTGTATTTGGCACAAATCCACAAATTGGACAATGAAATCCTCCAAGCTGGCCTGCAAATAAATACCTCCTTTGAAACTCCAAACAATGCCAAACCTGCAATGAAGTGCAATGCATAAACTCTGAATAAGTTTACCAGCAATCAACCTGGGAGGATCTTTCACCACCGAAGTTGATCATCTCCAAGAGGGTTTTTCGTCCTCAAGAAGGCTGAGATGAACCAAGTTCGATCTCCAGAACCATAAGGGTTTCAATCAGAGAAATAAAATAAATTACATATCCCAAATGAGCCCTCAATCCCCCTATTTATAAGCATTTTAGGGAACTTTCCAAAGACTCCTTTTTAAAATCACTTTATTATTTATTAAAGCCTTTTAACTCCAAAAAGTGATTTATTACTTTTAAAACATTTCCGGCACTGAAAGTCACTTTTTAGCGTCTCATCATTTAAATCTTTGTTCTCTTTCCAACGACCTATAATACTGAGGTGCCCGATTAAATGTTTTAATTAAAATGGCAACCTTAGTAAAACTAATTAAATATAGCTCAATATTACACCCAATTAGTGGAAATGGCCGAAATGCATTGGAACCGAAAATTGATTGTGTAGGAGTGATCCCGATCATGAAAGATGATAAACGGACCCGACCAGGTGACTTACTAAAAATAGACGCTCCCTCCAAGAATCTTGGAGACCACACCGAAAGCCGGAAATTATATCTGAAAGTGGCATATGAGTCCTCCAGACCACCCGAGCTCACTGGAAACATCAAATGACTCCTCTGATAATGCTGACACACACCTAGAAGGTCAGTGCCAATTGCAATGCAAGAGAACCCAAAAATGGGGACATTACAAAAATCAAGCATAATCACAGAAACATTTCAATGCCTATGTTCACAATATTTCAAAAATTGATATATCACACTTTCATACAATATTTGGAGAGTGGCACTCTCTCTTAAGTGTCCATGGTCTAGAGCCTAGGGGTGCTAGTTGCTCTGAAATGACAATTTAAACATCTTCAAAATAAAAACTTTCCATAGGGATGATGATGTAAATGATGATGCAGGTTTTCGAAGCGTTCACTGTCATCTTGAAATGTATTTCAGTATTTGTCCGTAAACTTGCTTCCATGATCCTGAAAATACGGTTGATTGCTTCCTAAAAAGTTGTACATCTGTTTAGAGCTGTAAGACATTTTAGAAGGACAATAAAATCAAGCTAAATGATGGATTCTCTCTCAATCCTTGCATACAAGATCTTCACAAAACACTGTTCACCTCCACACTTGCATGATCAATCTCAAGTTGGAAAGCCAATGGATGAACTCTCAAAAATTCAACCAAAATAGTTGTATTTTGAAGGCTGCCTTATTGAAAGAGAAGGTTACAAAGGGCAATTCTTTGATGCATATGCAAACTAGCAAGCCTCCACATGGTGTGAAGGGATATCTCAAACACATGCCTTTGTTTATTCATAATACATGGTTTTATATGGTCACTGTTGATTAGTCCCCTGGTTACAACATAAAATCTATTGCTTGAGGAGAATCTGTAATAGATGTCATGAATGGCTACACATAACTGTTATGTTTTTGTAGAAAATGAAATAGAAAAATACTAGAAGAATATGTCCCTTGCTTATGAATCTTTATTTGAAGGTACATTGTGACCTGCAATCATGCTTTCTGTTTCAATTTGGTTACTGATCTGGATTTGTGGAGATGTTTGGGGAACAACACTCTTAAGTTGTTGGAGCTTAGACGTGTTATATGTGGAAGCAATATTTGGCAGTGATTCAGAAATGTTATTTAAAGAATGACACATAGGAAAGATGATACAATGGGAACAAAAAACTCTACTAATTTATGCATTCTGTACGTGGCATAGTCTTGAGGGGTATGTATGATTGTCTATCTTTCACTAGTCATGTTTATCTTATGATAGTTGGTGATAACTATCATTCTAGATATGAATACACAGTGTTACAAAGCCACAAAGGCTAAAGAAGCATTGTGGAAGTTGAAATGGTTACTCTTCCACACATGACTCTTCACCTTCCATTGTTTATGCTGAGTGCGATGCAGTCATAGATAGAGGGTCTAATGAAAGATAGTCTATTCATGCAGCATAATCACAGAAATTAAAAATCCAATGCAAGAGTACACAATAGAAGCTTAATCTTAAAGAAAGATTGGACAACAAGATGATGCAGAATATCATCTTATGTATATATTCATATGAATAAGTTACAACAAATCCATGTACATTATAATTGTTCACAACAAGTACATGCCAAGATTCACAACTCTTTTTGACGTTTGATCTTCAATCTGCTCTCTCTCCCCCTTCACTCCTTTCCATCAATTGATTTGTCCTTCTTTTATAGGGGTAATTTGATGTAGTAAGATGGTGTCAACTGCAAATGTGGTATTATCCCCAATGATTCTCCTTGGGACCTGTTAGCTATCAAATGTGTATCCCCACAAATCCTAGAGATTTGCACCAAAACCCAAGGCCAGGGAATGTCAACACAGGTAACTGGCAAGGCTCATGATCAGACAATGGCATGAATGAGCTAATTCTTGTGAGTGGGTATGCTCACATTCAACTTTGGGCTCTGCTGGACCGAGGAGGGTATTTCTAGAGGTGTTTTCAATAATGCTTTCAACAAATTTTTATTAAACTTAATTTAACCAAAAACAACTATACCCAATATATGCTTGGCTCCAAGATTTGTCACTAAGCCAAAGACTAAACAGCTGTATAAGACCTCTTTTAAGCTGATAATCGCATCGTTGCACATATGCAAGGATGAATGCATACATACATGTTTCTTTTAAAATAATAACAGTTGTAACTCACTCAAAGTATTCCCTGGTTTAACTACTGAGTCATGGAAGCATACATATTTCCAACTTATTTCTAAACTGCTGAAAGTGAAAGATATTCAGATTAACAATATGTTTCATCAACAACACCCAAGACCGGTGCCTATCTTGATGGGTGAGAGAGTCCCAAATTCAGGAGAAAAACAAGAAACATTTACGAATCACAATTGGAAATAGGTTTATGCGTATACATACATCAAAGATATCATATCATGCAATTGACCATACTCAAGAATCCATCACAATGCAAAAGCCCACATGAAACAAAGAAATGACCATTACAAGAGCTCCGCAATGATTTAAAATGCTGTCACATTGATCAAACCTTTGTTACATTCATGCCAACAAATGTGGTAAGAGGAATCCCTCAACTAGGTTCAAAGATTCCCATGGAAATTTACAAATTGCAATGGAGACATTCAGTTGCATACATCATTGCCATTATGAAACCCTTCCTCTGATTTAGAACGATGTATTATTTTGCTATCAACTAGAATTGCAAGAATCGAAAACCCTAGATCAATCTTCCAGACACTTATGACTCCTTGGAGGTGAAGATTTGATCAATCTTTGTTACATTGTGCAATCCTCTATTTATAGCATTTCAAATTCGTGCCATCCTGTAACTTGTCGAGATTTCACGAGATTTTCTCTAGTCAAGGCATTCAATGCGAGCTAGTACACTAGATCCATTAAAATCCGTCTTGAGCCAAGTGCAAGGTGAGCCTTTAGAAGAAAAAACATGTTTCTCGCCTAAAATGGATAGCTTTGCACTTGTGCATAGATTAACAGTGACCAGATTTTCAACTGCAACATTAATGGTGATCAATTCATCTTCATCATACTACATTGAAAAATGCATGTGGATTCATGCCTTGGGATGAACAGTGGTATTTTGGTGGGATAAATGCGTTTGTACAGCTCCAAGGAGTCAAATCCAGCCATTAATTGTCTTGGGAAGTTTAGGGGAGTGGGTGAGGCGTTTGGTGGATTTGCGGGACTTCAATGTGGAAGTGGAGGTCAGACGTGGACATGTCCATTTGAAGTTGGGAAGTTGGTAGAGAGAAGTGTTGAGTGAAACAAGGAAACATGAGGTATTGGGGATTGAAAAGATGGAGGGAAGGGTGGAAGAAGTCCACGAGTTCATGGAAGGTTTGCAAAGGTGAACTTTAAGGGATGTGGGAAAGTGATGGATATCCAGAAGTCTGGAAGAATTCTGCAAGGGTGAATTAGGAGGAATATGAAAGATTTGAGATATGGGAGAAATGTGGAAATGCAAGTGTGGTTGGGACTTCGGAAACTTTGGACAAGTGGAAGAAATCTATGGGAAACCTGCAAGTCCGTAGAGAGGTGAAGGGAGAAATGAGCACGCGGAGAAAGCGAGTCAGAAGGGGAAGTTGGATCTAAAGGTAGATGACAGATGGGTAGTTGAATCCTGCAACAAAACACAAGTTACTTGAGTGTCTAGGAAAACGCGGGGCCCATCTGGACTTCAGACCAAAAAGTAAAAAATTAAGAAGTCCAAGAAAATCCTGCAAATGGCTACCTCTGTGAAAGTCTTCAGTATTTGCAAACAATACGGGGATCATTTGGACATCCAAACTTTGGACCAAAATGGAAAAGTGGAAGAAGTCCATGAGAAACCCGCAATTCTATAGGAAAGGCGAAAAGGGGAGGAAGCGGCAGAAAGAAGTTTGCGGGATTGGGAGGGAAACCCGGACATTCAAATGGGGTCCACAATTTCGCAAAATGGAGGAAGCGGGAAAATGGGGAAAGGAAGGACTTTTGCTAAAAGTGCAAAAGTTCACGGAAAGTTCGCAAATGCGCAAGACTGTGAAAGTGAGGAAAGCGAAGGGAAAGGAGTTAAAGTGGTGAAAGGCTGAAGTCCCTAGAAGTTCCACAAACTTGCAAAATGACATAAAGTGAACACAAACAACCTTGTACTTAGAAATTTCTGGATTTTTACAACTTGAGCAAATGACTGAAGTATAAGGGGAGACAAGGCACCACACCAAGCATACTTTTGACCAAGTGGGCCCGTTGAAGACTTCTTAGATCGATAATTAATGATGGGCAAGTTAGGCCAAAGCTTAAGGTTTTGCAATTTTGGGTCATACAAAACATATGGCTAACAAGACCAATATACAAATTGGGAACCTTACAAACGGGCACAAAATTCAAATATTGACGCATACTCTAAATGAGATCTCCTTTTTACAAAAGAACATGCCATAGCATACAAAATACAAATTGGACACATGGACATGTTCACGGTCCCATTACAATAGTCTAATTTCAGTTTGGAGGCTTCAACAATAATATGCAATATTGCACAGGATAATAACTGACTATTGCTTTGTGTGGGCAACCAAAATGGATCTGCGTAATAACAAAACACCTATGGCAAGAAAGGAAGTTTGCAAAAAAAGAACAAACATTAAAGAAATATTTTTGGGTGATGCAAGATTGCATGACTCCTGAGATGCTTCTTTATCAAACACCTCAGGTAGCAGAATTGTGAGTTGAGTGTTCAAAATTAAGAAAGAGAAGAAGAATGTTTCGACCACCCAAGTTGGTCTATATATTCAGAAATCCATGTATCCTCTTCTTGTCCTTTCCCTTTCCACCTGACCAGATACTCCTTGTACTCTTTACTTCTAGTTCTTTTCCCTACACACATATCCAAAATATGCAATATTGCTTCTTGTTGCTTCTCAAGCACTTCTTGTCTCCAACTAGGCTCTTGTTGTAACAGTATGTTACTAGAAATATCTTCAAATCTATGATAAGAATATAAATCAGCAACATAGAATATCGGTGAGATATCCAAACCTTTAGGCAACTCAATTTCATAGGCATTTTTAGGAAATCTGCACAGTACTTTGCAATGATCAATCTCCTTGGGTTTCAGTTTACTATAAGTTCCCTTAGGAAAATTTTCCTTTCTCAAGTGTGCCACGACTAACTCTCCCTTTGAGTATGTCTTCTCTCTTCTATGTACATCTGCACTGGCCTTATACTTGGAATCACTTATTTCCACCTGTCTCTTGACTTGTGCATGCACTTCATGTGTTGTGCAAAATCTTTTGCCTTTGTGTTAATGTGCTTATCATCTACAGCCTTCAACAAATCAGTAACACCTGTAGGCATCATTCCATAAACAATCTGGAATGGTGTTCTACCTGTAGACCTATCTGTTGATGATTGTTTTTCGACAAGTCAACAATTAGAGTGAAATACAAAGTATCTGACTCCCTCTTGAGCAAAGCCTCTCGAATGCTGAACGAAGTGATCAAACAAGATGACTCCAAGGTTCCTTTCTGATAATTATGTAAGAGACAGCTCAGTGACTAAGTATGATTTTGCTGTTAAACACAAAGGGACTTACATTAGATCTTTCTTCTTTCATTCGCTTATCTCTCCTTCAGTGTGGATGATATGTATACAAGGTCTCAATAACAAAGAAATAGAAAAGGGTGAGGGTTTAGAAAACTAATCTAAGGTCAATGAGGTAATGATGATGTAGTAAACAGACAAACTCCTAATCAACCTAACTCCACTTCGCCAAGAATGCCTACAACTACATGAAGTTGGTGCAATCTCCTAAGGTTCGCGAATGGTTTTCAAATCATGAAGACTCATATGAGCACCCATTAAACGGCGCAGCTCAAACAAGCATCCATAATCAAACTTATGTAAATATGGCTCAGACTAGCTTTACACAACAATTCACCGGCGATGAATGTTAAAAGCATGAGCTAGGAGTTGATCAAATATCCAATACAACATACATTACAACAAAGAACTTCTAGTCTATTTTACTTTCTACTTGAAACATCTCTCCATCCCATTAAGATACAAGAAATCATGTTACTCCACAAGATAATACTTAACACCAAACAAGTAGCTCCAATGTCTTTGCATTAACTTTGAGAAATATTTACAACAATTTCAGTCCTCTCAGACAATTTTGAGAGTTTCTCCTATCCTACTCCTAAAATCTAAAATCTATATCTTTACAAATGAGGCAACAAGGCCTTTATATAGTGCCCAGAATACAATGAATGGCCAAGATCAATTCGATAGCCAAGGGCTCAGATCATGCCACCTCACAGGTAGTTACAACAACTTTCTATTTTTAGTACAAAAGAGGGAGGCAATGAAGGCACATTTTCCAATGTGATAAGGTAAGGCGAAAGCATTTAAAATATTCCTCCACATAGGAATCCCTTTGGCTTCTTTCATTAAATGATACATTTAATGTATTAAATAATGCGGCTAATCAAAATTAAATGATGTGTACTCGCCACATAGATGCCAACTCAGCATACTTTGAAAATTGTATCATCTTTATGTGATGTATTCAATGTGATTGTTTGAACTTGTATGTTTAGGAATACATCTTGTGGATCTTGCCTTGTTCATTCTTCTTGTTGACTGGATGTATGATACTTGTAGCTCATTTGATTGACTTTGTAATGTTTCTTCTTCTTGTAGGTGAGTTGATGATCTTCCTTGATGTACCTCTTGAAGAGTTAGTAATAGAGTAGATGATGAAGCTTCCTTCATGTAGGAGTAGGAGACTTCCTTGGACTTGAAAATTGTAAAGGCTTGAAGCTTAGATGGATGAATGCCTTCGCTTGATGTAGAAGTTGATGAAGATCTCTTAGAATGATGCTTCCTCGAAGTGATCCTTCGGAGTGTAGATGACAACACCCTCTCTGGATGTGGAGTAGATGACCTCTCAAGGATACTCGAAGATTGGGAAAACTTTACTTGAAGCTTGGATAGATGAAATGCTTCTAACATTTGATGATGATACCTTCCTTATGATGGAGCAGCTACTTGATGACTTTCCTTGAAGGTTGAAGAACTTGAAGTAGAATTGATACCTTAGGAAGCCTTCATGAAGATGATGTCCTTCGGGTGGATGTCTTCTAGACAATCTCAACTTGATGCCACTTGATGAAGAATTCCAACACAAGGATGATGAAAGGTCCCTATGATGCTTGAAGTGATCACTTTGAGCAGCTTACGATGCCTTCTTCTTGAAGACTGCTTCCTGACTTTCCTTCCTACATGAAAGTGTTTCCAGCCTTTAGCTCCTGCAACACAAAGAAAGAAATAATATCAACCTTCTCGATAAACATGATAATATTTGATTATAACATATAAGAATGCATTTCCAAGCCAAGCGCACTAGATGACAAGTTCTTGATCTTCATTGAAACTCTTAAAATTTGCATTCTAACACTTAGAACCTGCCTTTCCATCTTGATGCATTGCTTCAAGATTTCAAATCCTCTGGAAAGGTGTTGAGCACATTAGATCAAGGTCATTGGATCTTCTCTTGAAATTTACCTTGATACTGAAATTTAGCCTCATTATGGAAGTGGCGTATTGCTTAAGGTATCTGAAATCTTCTTGTAACCTTCACCTTAGCGGATCACTTTCACCTTGGTCGCATTGGTTGCTGATTTTGAGATCTTCTACTAGGCGCTTTGGTTGAGGGTTTTGAAATCCTCTTGATTTTCTTCTAAATTTATGATGAACTCCTCCACTTCTTCACATTGGATGTTGATATTAAATCCCCTTAAAGGGGCGCATTAGATCAATAATGTGATTTCCTCTAGCTTTCCTTTCAAAACTCAACTTTACTCTCATCTACAAGGTCGCATTGGATCAACGTCTTGATTTCTTCTGGAAATTCGGTCTGAGACTTAACTTTGGATTTTTCTTGAAGAGGTCGCATTGGTTTGAAATATTAGGCTTTTCTAAAGATTTGTGCATTGGTTAAGGATTTGAAATCCTCTGGAAACATCAAAACTTACACCTTGACACCCAGCATTTTTCTTTCTCCTTAGCGCATTGGATGAGGATTTGAAAATCCTCTTGATTTTCGCATTGGTTGAAGATTTGAAATCCTCTGGCAATTGGCTTAGATCAACAACTTGAATCCTCTAGATTTTATCTCCATAATGGCGCATTTGTTGAAGGGTTAGAGATCCTCTGGGTTTAAGCACATTAGATGGATATATTAAAATCTTCTTAAAAAAAACTTTATCCTCTCCCTCATGTTTGGCGCATCGGTTGAAGGGTTAGAGATCCTCTTGCTATTTGTGGATTAGATGAGGGTCTTTGAATCTTCTAGATTGGCGCACTAGTTCATACCTTTTGAATCCTCATAGCATTTGGTGTACTTGATTTGTTTTTTGAATCCCCCTACTTTCTTCCATCTTTAGCGCTTTGGATGAGATCTTCCAAATCATCCTTGATGTTGGCGCTTGGGATAAGAACTTTGAAATCTTCTAAACTTGCCTCTAAGACTTAACCTTGGATTTTGAAGTGCTCGCCGTGGTTGGATGTCTAGGATTTCCCTATTGGTTGACACCTTCGCTTTCTTCCTTGTATGGCGCATTGGTTGAGGGTTTCCAATTCCTCTAAAATTCGCATTAATCTATGACTAAAATCCCTCCTCCTTAGGTCGCTTTAGATAGGCATATTGATTTCTTCTAAGTTTCGCATTGGTTACTTGACTCGAGCGCTTTAGATGGATGTTTGAAAGTCTTCCTTTTCCTTCACCATTATGCATTAGTTTGGGTGCATCACTTCATCCATCGAAAATCATCATGCTTTGGCGCTTTAGTTCATCCATAAAGATCCTCTGGAATTCGCATCAATATGGCGCATTGGTTAAAGGCATGGAAATCGCGTCACTTTGAAGGCTTGAAAAATTTTTGTTTCCAAACTAGCGCTTTAGATGGGCGCATTGGTTGAAGGATTGGAAATCGTCATCTTGTTTTGTAATTGAAAGCGCTTTTTTCATCATGATTTTGCGCCACTTAGATGCCCCGTCGCACTAGATGAGCCTTTTGAATCCTCTGGAAACTTAGGCGTTTTTCAGGGTTCGCGAGGTAAAGGTATATTGAATTTCTTATACTTTAAATATTTTTCAATATACCTTTCAGGATGTTTGAGATAGGTCTCGAATCCACTGGATTTAACATGCAAAATCTAGAATTTGGAGGATTCACCAGATTTCAGACTTAGCCATTTTTTCAGGATTTTCAGGCTTTCAGGCTCCAGACTCAGTCTTTCAGGATCTCAAACATACATCAAGAAGGGTCTCAATATTCATTATTTGGATAGAATTCAATCAAGAGTCATCCTCCAAATAAGACCTCCAGTTATAAAGCAAAAATCTCCTAGAAGAGGAACTCATTATTGGATTGGCAGAGGAAATGAACCTAAGGCATCATCTAAGATCTCATGCAAAACATCGGAGCTCAAAAAAAAGGGGGGTCCCCATTTGCAATGGGGCGATGTGTGATTTGGTCACAACACTATCCATCACGACTAACTTTCTCTCTGAGTATGTCTTCTCTCTTCTATGTACATCTGCACTGGCCTTATACTTGGTATCGCTTATTTCCACCTGTCTCTTGACTTGTGCATGCACTTCCTTCATGTGTTGTGCAAATTCTTTTGCCTTTGTGTTAATGTGCTTATCATCTACAGCCTTCAACAAATCAGTAACATCCGTAGGCATCATTCCATAAACATTCTGGAATGGTGTACTACCTGTAGACCTATCCATTGAGTTATTGAATGCAAATTTAGCTTGTGCCAATATTGAATCCCACTATGGTGGCCTATCTTCTACCAAGCTTCTTAGGAGATTACCAAGATTCTTGTTGACGACTTTAGTTTGACCATTTGTTTGTGGATGGTATACATAATTACAATTCAATTGTATACCCAACTTCTTCCACAATGTGTGCCAAAAATGACTTGATAACTTACCACTATCTGAAGTGATACTCTGCAGCAACCCATGTAACTTGACTACTTCTTCAAAGAACAAATCTACAATCTTGGATGCATCATTCGACTTTTGACATGGAATGAAGTGTGCCATTTTTGAAAATTTGTCTACAACTATGAAGATAGAAATTAGAATCATCACCTTCCTGAGTTTGTGGCAATTCAAGGACAAAATCCATGGAAAGTTTATCCCAAGGCTTCTTTGGTATTGGCAATGGCTTATACAATCTTGTATTTTGGGCAACACCCTTAGCAACTTGACAAATTCTGCATCTGTCAACAAATCTTTTGACATCTTGGTGTAAACATGGCTATAAATACTTCTCTTTTAACATAACTAATGCCTAATCCACACCAAAGTGTCCCCCCAATCCTGCACCATGTAGTTCTTGGATGAGATTCTCTCTCGTTGAACTTTGCCATAAGCATAATTGCTTTCTCCTGAACGTATATCCTTGAACAAAATAATCCTCAAACCCTTCTCTAATTCAAGGTTCCATGTAGGTTCTCCATGCATCTACATAATCTGGATCTGCAGCAAACAAACCCTTCATCATATCCATACCTACTAATTTCACTATCATGGTAAACAACAATGCTCGTCTTCTCCTCAAAGCATTTGCAACTTTGTTTGTTGTACCAACTCTATGTTTGAGGACAAAAGAATAATCTTGCAAATATTTCACCGACCTCATGTGAAATATCCCTGTTAGGATTACATCGGTTAGTGATTCATTCAGTTAGGTCAACTCAGATTTCTACTAGTTCTGATAACAACTGTAAATTCTTTAAGCAAATCAAGAAACCAAATCTGGACTGGGAAAAGAACTCAGATACTGAATGTATATATGTAGATCAGGAACAATCAATAATAATTAATAACAACAGCTGGGTGTTGCCCTTATTATTACATAAGTCATGAACAGCAAGCTATGATTCCACTGTGACACAATACACAGTGACCACACATTAAATGGGCGATTCAACCAATTGTTAATCTCATCACGCGATCATAGTTGAATGTAGGGCGTTTGCTTCTGTGTATTGGTATGATTTGGGTGTGTTTCAATGTGTGATCTGCCATCTGCCGCTCAATGATGGTCTGCTGAGTGGGCGATGACTTGTCCAGTATGCCGACTTCAATCCAAACCTCCACTGAATTACTCACAGTCGTCGATCCTATTGTTCCCTCCAGCGAGAGCCACTGAATGATTTTGATAATTGATTAGCTTCGCTAATGTGATAGGATGCACCCAGGTGAGGTTAGTTACTCAACGTTCCAATATGCATGACAATCATTGAGTGGAATATGGCGGCGATGGTTCAGAATGGCCTGTGAACACAGACTATCCTCCCCGTGCTCTTCTTCACAGCAATTACAAACTCATTAGAGTGAACTGGCAGTGAAATTGTGAATGATTCTCCTCTCAGACTCCTCCAGCCTTGTGCGCTCTTGAAATTGAGGTTCAATCACAATTTGTTAGTCCAAGTGCAAATCCTGATTGAATTTTCCAAATAAGAGTGCTGGGGTTTTGTCTTGACTCACTTGTGCAACTAGGGTTTTCGTCCTCTTTGCACTGAAGATGGAATTGCAAAATTTCTCTTGAAAAATCAGAAACCAGATACCTTCAAATGAAATCGAAATGCTCCTTTATGCCTATTTTTGGATTGGACCTAAGGGCCCAAATTAGCACCAAAATTCAAAATATTATTATTATTATAATTATTAGTATAATAATAATAATTATTGTTAGTGTTAAAAAACACTATTTTTAAATTAAAAAAAATGATTAGCTATGCGAGGGTAGGAGGGGACATGACATCATGTGCCTTTGGTTGAACTTTGTTTGGTTATTAATGAACCTCAATGCTTGATGATTAGTATATAACACAAATTTCTTTGGCAATAGATAATGCCTCCACTTGTGCAGAGCTTAGAAATTTGCATAGAACTTTTGATCATATATTAAATACCTTTGCTTGGCTTCATTTGACTTTTCACTAAAATAAGCAATGGGATTACCTTCTTAACTCAACTCAACACTGATAGCTCTACTGCTTGCGTCACATTCAACTTGAAAAACCTTTTCAAAGTCTGTAAGTACCAGTGTCGGCTTCTTTGTTATCTTCATCTTCAAGAGTTTAAAATTCTTATCAGCAACAATTGTCCACTCAAACCTTCCTTTCCTTACATTGTGTCATAAGTGCACATATTCCATTGCAGTTTTTGATCAACTTCCTAAAGAAACTTGCCAATCTATGGAAACTTTTA
Source organism: Cunninghamia lanceolata (assembly GCA_027924645.1). Lineage (NCBI taxonomy): Eukaryota > Viridiplantae > Streptophyta > Pinopsida > Cupressales > Cupressaceae > Cunninghamia > Cunninghamia lanceolata. Next base: position 42,442 of record BSBN01001352.1, read on the forward strand.
ATCTCTGTAGCATTATGCGGTACCGACCATTCAACAATTGCTTTACACTTTTTAGGGTCCATTGGTAATCCATCTTGAGATATCATAAATCCCAAGTAAACCAACTCCTTTTGCATGAATGTGCATTTTCTCAGGGTTACACATAACTTTTCCTTAGCTGTGTTAAAACTTATTGTAGGTGTACAAGATGTTCCTCTTTTGTCTTGCTAAACACCAAAATATTATCCAAATAAACAATCACAAACATACCTAAAGAATGGTTTCAAAATTTCATTCGTCAATCTCATAAAGGTGTTTGGTGCATTGGTCAACCCAAATGCCATGACCAACCACTCATTGGTTTTGAAAGTTGGCTTCCATTCATCTCCTTCATGGATTCTAATTTGATGATAACCGCTCTTGAGATCAATTTTGGAAGGTATCATACTCCACTCAAACAATCCATTAGATCGTCCATTCGGGACAATGGAAACCTATACTTGATGGTAATCTTGTTGATTGCACAAGTGTCTATACACATGCTTCAATCTCTTTCCTTCTTAGGCGCAAGTACTATAGGTACAATACAAGGACTTGTACTTTACCTAATCAGACCTCTTTTCAACAATTCCTCAACTAGAATCAAATCCATATGATGTGAAATACTTGTTTGTTGAATTCAACACTCATATTACGACTCATCCTATGCAGTGCCTTAATAGGTAAACTAGAATCAAATCCATATGATGTGAAATGGCATTGCTGGCAATCCTTCTTGTATTCCACTCTCCATGACGTCCTCAAATTCTTTCAACAACACTTTAACTTCTGGCTTCTCAGAGTTGTGTTGCTTGTCTTCCTCCACTGGCATAGGCCTAACTACCACCTCATACATTCCTACAAGTTTTTAACCTCCTCGAGAAACTTTTTAGCAGTCAAGAACATTACCTTGTTCTTTGCGGCTTCTTCCTTGGTCTTTAGTGGCTGCAATTCAAACTTCTTTGCACTTGTGGTGATGGTGAAAGTGTTTTTCTTGCCATTATGGATGGCACACACATTATATTACCATGGTTTGCCTAACAACACATGACAAGCATCCATAGGAATCACATCACACCAAATTCATTAGAATATCTTCCAATGTGGAATGTAACTAAGCACTGTTATCTGTTGACCCTTCTGTAACCATGAAACATGACAAGGATTTGGATGCGGTACCAGTTTCAATCACAATTTCTCCACCATTTATGTGGACACTGAGTTATTAGTGCTTCCTCCATCTATGATCACCTTGCAACACTTTCCTCCAGATTTACACTTTGTGCAGAAAATGCTTTTCCTCAACCATGGTTCTTTGTCCTCTTTAACAGGTTTGAGCAAAACCTTGCGCAACATCAGATTCTTTCCACCTTTAGGGCTCATGCTCTTTGTTTCACTGCCTAAATCTTTGTCACCTTGTGCAATGTGCACTCTTTTCTTAGTGCGTCCTTGTTCTGGACACTCAAATGTCCTGTGGCCTGTTTCTCCACATCTAAAACAAGTGCCACTAAATTTTTCCCTTGGCCTCCTCTACCTTTACCTTCCTTATTTTTGGAAGCCTGCTCTTCCTTGGAGCCGTTTGCATTACCGCTAGATTTTGTGGCCTCTCCTTGCACATATCTTGTCTTACGACTCTGCTTGCCCTTTCCGCCCTTGCCCTTACTTGCATCCTTTGTTGCTTGCGGGACAACTCCTCCTCTATCCTTGGGGCGAGTTGGCAGGCCTTTTCTATAAAATGAATTAGCAATAGACATATCTCATCTTGGATTGCAGCACACAAACCATTCAAATATTGGGCTACCTCCTTTGCATCATTTTCAACATGACTTGCGCAAATGTTGAGGCAGTAAAATTCCTTGGTATATTCCTTCACAGGCATTTCTCGCTGTTGCCAATTATGGAACTTCTTCAACCACTCCAAAATTTTGTTGGTAGGCACTTATCCTTCAATTTCATTACCATCCGATCCCATTTGGAGATCTTCAACTTGTTCTTCTTAACTCGGTTTTTCTGTACATACTCTGACCATAAGGCGGCATGCCTCTTCAACTTGGTGGCGACAGACTTGCTTCTGTTGGGGTCTTCCACAGATCCAAATTGAAATAGATTGGTGATCCAATCCAACAGATCTTTAAGAATCAAACTTACTGAATAACAAGGGAGATCAAATCTTGGCATACTTCCTGCTCTCACTAATGCCATAGTAAACTTATCCTCTTGACTTAGTTCATCATCAAAACTTGAAGTATCTTCAGCGTGTGGTTCCTGGCCTGGTCTCTCATCATCATTGACATCTCAAGCTATGATCGCTCCTCACCTTTGCATGGTCTCAAGTGTCTCAAGCCTTGCTTGTATGGCTCTCATCATGTCAGTCAATTCATTATCACATTGTCCTGTTTGATTGCTGCCACCTCTTCTTTTGTGAGCCATTTCTCCTATGGATCACCTGCAATACGACACTACACAATACTTTTGCTATGGGGTTACCATTCACCCTTCAATAACCTAGAACTCGGCTCTGATACAAATTGATGCAGTCATTGATAGAGGGTTTAATGAAAGACAGTCTATCCATGCAGCACACTCATAGAAATTGAAAACTCAATGCAAGAGTGCACAACAAAAGCTTAATCTTGAGGAAAGATTGGACAACAAAATGGCACAAAATATCAGATTATGCATATGAATAAGTTACAGCAAATCAATGTACAATATAATTGTTCACACAAGTACATGCCAAGATTCACACCCCTCTCTAATGTCTGATCTTCAACTTGCTATCTCTCCCTCGTCACTCATTTTCATCAATTGATTTCTCCTCCTTTTATAGGGGTACTTTGATGTAGTAAGATGACACTCACCACAAATGTGGTATTATGCCCAATGATCCTCCCTGGGACTAATATGCAAATTGGGAACCTTATAATTTGGTGTGAAATTCAAATACATTGGTGCATAGCCTAAATGAGACCCCCTTTTTACAAAAGAACGTGACATAGCCTACAAAATACAAATTGGGACACATGGACATGTTCAAGGTCCCATTAATATAGCCTAACTTCAATTTGGAGGCTTCAACAATAATATGTGGTATCGCACAGGATAATAACTGACTGTAGCTTTGTGTGAGCAACCAGAGGACTATGGCAAGAAAATGGATTGTGGTAAGAACAGAACACTTGCTGCAAGAATGAAAGCTTGCAAAATACAAACAAACATGAAAGAAATATTTTTGGTTGATCCTAGATTGCACAACCCTTGAAATGTGCCTGCATCAGAGTGGCAATTAAGTTGAAGCTCTGCCCCTTTCACAATGTTGGCACTTGGCAGTACTGGGTGTTGTGAGCAGGCCTTAGTGGTTTGGTTTGTATGCTTCCAGAAATCTGACAAAGACGAGGAGGAAAACTGCATAAGTTTTGGGGCATGCTTGGATGGCACAATGGCCAATCTTCCTAGATTGCTTAGCTCTACTAGAAAATGGTGTGCAACATTTGGTAAAGATTATTTAATGATTTTGTAGATTCCACAGACCTTTGGAAGTTGTTCAATAGTATCATATACCTTAAAACATGAATTGGCATTATTGCAGGCCATGGGAATGGGCTTGGCTGTATCACTGGAGTTGTATTAGCAAAAGCACATATAAAAAGATAAAAGTCTGGGTGATGTCACTTGTGATTGTCTCCAAGTAAAATTTTACATATTCTTGCACCTGCTTTGAGAGCTCACCACTACTGGAATGGAGTCCATGAAAATAAGTGGAGGAAAAACTTGAATGCTATCATTCTTGAGTGAAGGAGAAGGTTTCAGCAATCATATTGAATAGTCAAGTTTGGCCCTCTTATCCCCTTCATTCTCTAGATGACATTATTTGGCTGGCACTTGGTGTGGACATTAGTATTGTTGGTTTAAACTTCAGACAATAAAAGGAAATCCTCATATTTTTGCAAAATGTAAACCTACCAGAACTATGCTTTAATAGCCAACTCTCTACATTCTCTAGGGTTCACCTACTTCGTATTCTTTAGGTTTAGTCCTTTTCAACTTTAGTGTATTTTTTAGTGTTTGTATTTTTTAGGTTTAGTGCTTTTCAACTTTGTCGTGCATTCCTCTGAGTAACTTCTGGTCATGGTGGCATTAGTATTGTTATTTCTGTCATTCTATTAGTCACCATGGTTTATGATGGGCATTGGACATGTTCCAAAATAAATTTTATCAATAGAAATTGTCACATGATGAAACCCTGAGGATAAGGTAGTTGACCCTAGTTAGAAGGAAGAAACATATGTAATGAAATTAATACAATATTTGGCCTATAAGAAGGGAAATTGTCGTCATTAAGAATATAATTGAAAGAAAGAAATTCTGTTACGATCCACAAATGTCTAACGTGGGCCAATGTGACTTGATTTATAACCAACTACAATAGAGAAAAACTAGTGTAGAAAGACCCGAAGCTAAGAAGCAATGAACCTAAGGATGGAAAATAATGTTGTCACCGATATCTAGTAGAGCTTGGGCCAAAAGAATGGATGACATCATCAATCACTGCAAATTGTCAATGCAAACTAATTGTATTTGTCAGAGAATGGCCAGGGCTGGACAATACTAGGTGGAAGCAAGGAAATTAAATGGAATCTCTCCTAGCATTCAAGGCCGATGATATTGTGGTGGTAGAGAAAAAACTAGTGATGTGTGGCTGCCCCCGTAATCTTGACTATGGGCTAGAGAGTTAGAATACCTCTAGTGCAGAAACGAAGTAGATCCACATCTCCTAGAATGAGAACAAAGATTGGGGCATCTTAGTGGTGGTATGCAAGGAGTTAGAAGGCCTCTAATGCAGATAGGAAGAAAATCTCATTGTTCTGTTGCACTTTGTACGTGAGTTCGACAGCGTCAAAAGGGCTCTTAGTGTCCATAAATACTGTCATGATGGGATGGAAGGAAGTAATCATCCTATTAGCTCTATGGATCCCCTTTAAGATCCTACACCTAAAAGTGACAACCTCTGAAAGGAAGAGAGCTAAACTTCTTCGACCAAGGTAGTGAAAGGTTGATAGAGAACTGCGCGAGTCTCTAAATCAGCAATGATACCTCCCCCAAATCTTATAGTAGCTGAGACACCTGAAAATAAAGTAATTGCTCCTTAATCTCCACCTCTTGGATGGAATAGAGACAACATGTCCTTTCTTTGCGCAAATATAGTGATCTGTTTCAACTTGTAATTGATGGGAGCACAGCCTTAGTTGGCCAAGCAGGATCATTGAGCCATATGACCAAAGGTACTTGAGAAGAGATAGTCAGTGTGAACAATGATACCATCAATGACTTGTAAGAAATGCTCATCATAGATAGCTCGTATTGGGTTTAGAGGCTGTGGAGAAGAGGTCAAAGTGACCTGGGTATGCTCCTCAGTCTCCACCTCTTGGAGGGAATAGAGACATGTTATCTCACTATGCTGAATATGGTTATCTGTGTCAACTTGTAATTAATAGAAGCACATTGTCAGTTGGCCAAGTGGGATTTTTAAACCATGTGACCAATGGTGTTCAAGATAGTCAAACCAAACAATGATACCATCCATGATTTGTAAGAAATGCTCTGCATAGAAGGCACTCGTTGGGCTGAGAGGCTGTGAAGCAGAGGTCCATGTGATCTAGATGTACTATTGGTATATGTCCTCTTAACATTTCTGTTGATCACTCCTTTTGAGAGAAGAAGATGCATAGGTGCATCCAAGGAGTATCTATAGGAAGGGAAGTGATGAATACACATGCTGATGGATTGATGGAGCAAACTAGTCTTGGTGCACCTAATGAACCCAAGGAGTCAACCAACTTTGAAGAACTAAAAAGGCCATTATGGGTATTTATCATGACCAAAGGCCGAATCTTCCAAGATTCTAAGAAAGTGAATGTAGAAATTAAGCCTAATACTCTCAAGGTGAAGAGTTGGGCAACATATTTGTCCACGACAATGCATTGGGAAACCATCCATTTACATCCGATTATCTGTCGAAGCATGTTGGTCTGGATTCTCTCAATTTGTTCCCACTGTCTGATCTCAGACTACTACCTGTAATGTCCGACCCATAAATAAATATGGCTTTAATGACTGCATTGAAGAGGCACATCATTGAAGCGACCTTGAGAATGTATTTGAAAGCATCGGTGCTTCACAACAAAAAGTGAAGCATGCCCCTTACAAAGACGTGATTATAAGGCAGGTTTTGGGCTAAAAGAGGGCTTAGTAAACATCATACCTAAGTAGGCATAAGTTATCTTGATCTCCACGATGCCTTCTTTGTAGAGGAACTAAAATATAGAAGAGCATTTTTGTAGGTATTGAAGACCATGATATCTGTCTTACTAAGGTTGATCACTAGGTGGTAGCATGCAGAAGTGAGCAAGAGCACAAATTGGCCAATAACTTGGTGCCACATTCCACTACGAGAACACTCACACACTCGGTCAAATAGCAAAACCACTTTTTGGGTTTAAGGCATAGATGATGGCTCAGTTGAGAGCGAGTTTGGAGCCATTCCCTCTCATTTTCATCTCCCCAAACACCCAATCTTAAATTGGATGTCTATATTATTTTTTCACTCTTCTGAAAGACATCATCTTTGGAATGAACCGGTGTTATTCAATGTGAGTTAACTCACCATTCTTGTAGGAAACAATCCGCCCTAAAGTATTTCAAACTTCTTGAAAGTCTGATTTCCTTTTTCATATGATCCATATGAGGCAGGCCTTAGGTGGTCATAGAGGAAACCAATTTACATTCATTATTTTAAGAACCTTACGGTATAAACTTATTTCATGTTATTTTGTTTTGTTTTCTTGTAAATGTCTGTGTTCTGTATATGCTTTTTCCAAATGATATCAAATTGAGATCTTCCTAGATCTCCTTATGGGGTTTACTAGTTGATACCACTTAACAGTATATTCTGCAGGACTTGTGCAGCTTTGTTTTGTCCTCGAAAGGAAAGTTTGTATCTCACTTGTATAAGAAAACATTGGGACGTATTAAATTTTGTCTTTCAAGCATATTTTGATGGCTATGGATGAACAATAGTCTCATTGTGACATGTTTTACCAAAATGTGTTATGCAGAATGGCAGATATGGTCCTTTTAAGCATGGCTATGGTAATTTTGAAGACAGGGGAGAAGATCATCCAGCAGAGTCAAGAAGAATAACTTGCAAGAAATGCAATGGTTCACACGTTTGGATACAGACTGAGAGGACCAAATCACAGGCTAGGTGGTGTCAGGTTTAATTTTTTACTCTTTCTGTTTGCAGTGTTTTGTGTTCTTGATTTGATTGTATCTAGTAATTGTTCATACTTTTGACTGCTTTGCAGTGATGATTGATTTCTCCAAAAGGATAAGCTACATAACTATGATTTTGTTCAACCACTTCAGAACATTGAATTCTTGTTCTTAGATGACATTCTTAATTTGGGTTGTCTAATATAAACAGGACTGTCAAGATTACCATCAAGCAAAAGATGGAGATGGATGGGTTGAACAAAGTGGCCATAGCTTTTTGTTCGGGATGCTTAGAAAGGTATTGAATGATATTTAACAATGTTAAGCATTGCATCCTTAAAAAATGAAAATAGTTACAGTACAATGTCTAGGGTTTGACACTCAAAACAGTTGGAATAGCAGAGCTTTTATTTTGGTTATTAAATCGGTTTGTGATCCCTCAGTGCAATTAGTGTTGCCCTGCATACCTATGATATCTACTGTATTTGTGACTCTTGTCTACAGAAAAAAAATCCCCCCTGTGATTTTTTTGCACTGTCCTTAAGGTTGGTTGTCTGTTTTGTGCTTTTTGTTGTAATCAAAATATGGTATGATAGCTTATTTAATGTTTTATTAAACTCAACATTTAAGCAGTAATCCTTGATTTTTGGATAGACCTAACAAAACTATTTAATATGCTTGTGCCTGTGCAAGGAGTTGTTTGATGGTAGCATGTAAAAGAATTTTAGAGGGGTCCTATACCTCTGTTTTGCATTTAATTGAATCAGCATTGTAAATTCTGGAGCATGTTCATGACAATTCTAGTCTTATAGATTTTGTTTTGAAAAATATTTTGGATTGCACCTGCTAAGGTGGCCTTTTGGAATTTCCATGGAAGAAGTTAAAGCTGGGAGATTCAAACCATTAAGGCACACTTTTTACTTTGTGATTTTCTCTGTTCAGTGTTTTAGTCATTGAGATCAAAAACAATATCTTGGGTTAGATATGTATTTTTGTGAAATTTTTAACTGCATTAGTCATCTCTTTGACGACCAATTTCCATTTCTAGTCATTCGCTTGATGACCTTTATCCCATGGACATTGGTAATAATCACAATGCAAGGGGATGCACAAAGCACACAAGTACCTCTTAGTGATATTAGTATTGGAGACAAATATGATGCTAATGCATCAACCTAGGGACTTTCACCCCAAAGCATTTTCTGGATTGGAAAAACTCTGAACGCATGTATTATATTAATTTTGGTAACATACAGTTTATATTGATAAAAGATAAAAGCTATAAAAATTCCAGAAATTGTTGGCAAGAGACACTGCTAGGCATGTCTGGTGTTGTCATTGATGGCAACTAAATCCATCTTACACATCCACATTGTATCATCTGTTCATACCGGAAGTCAGATTGTAGATTTGTCTAAGTCCGGATAGATAGGAACAGGGCATATGACAGGGTTCAGCATTTTGGTCTGCATTTCTCCACCGGTAATCATGTTGTGCTGTGGATCTGAGGGAATGATAAGGGATGTCAGGGCTACCTAAATCCAATATTTTAGCCTCCGGTGATGAAGGGAGTGTAAGTTACATGCATCTGAGTATCGGGTTCTGATTAAACAGTTCAGTCCGGTGAAGAACAGGCCGACTTGGTGTTTGATCCTTGTGCGGATTGAAAGAAGTGATTGGTTGAGTAATGTATGAGATCCAGTGGTATTAGTCGATATGTGTGATGACTTGAATACATAGGTTTTGGTCTACGTTGATGTTTGTGCATGGATTTAGCCGACAGAACAGTGATCTTGAAAAAAGTCTTTAAGTTTTCTTGAGGCCGACTGCAGTTGATGCAATTTCATGTTGCAGATATATATACTCGATGGATGTGAGCATTTTGAAGTATGGTTGTGCCAATATGAAGTAAGAGATGCGAAGGGTGGCAATATCAAGTGCGAAGCAGATATCTGATCCTCTAATTATGGCAGAATAGTGAAACAGGGCAGAAAAGGATGAAGTGTGCAAAGTCAGTGTATTGAGCTCAACTGGAACTGTAATCTTGCATTGTTAGATGCTATTCCTCAGTTCAAACATTCCAGTGAACTTTTGTAATTGATTTGTAGGTACTGAGCCTCTTTGAGCAGTGAGCTCTAGGCAGTGTGTCCGAAGGCATGTGCCTTCCCCATTTGTAATACTTTTAACAGAGTATAAATTCTTGTGGGTTAACCCCCACTGTGGTTTTTCCCTTAACCGGGTTTCCACTTAAAAATCTTGGTGTTCATGTGTTGTGATCTTGTTGTTTTTGTTCTTGTGTTCATGCTTCTTTCTTTTGGATGTATGTGATAAATTAATAGAGGAACAAAGTAATAAGTTTTGCAGAACACTGATTCACCCCCCCCTCTCAGTGTTCCTTAATTTCAACAGAAATAGCTCACTCAGAGCAATATATTGGGGAGATACATACATCCTCTTAGATAAGCATGATGGACTAGAGAATTAGATAATAGCTGCGCATTGAAAGAACAGAGATAAGGAGTTTTCTAGGAGTGCATACCTTCAGAAACTGGGATGGGGGAGAGCAGAGTGCAGCTTGTGGATATGACGGCTTTGTGTTGGATCTACCCTCAGCATTCCAGTTCCAACCAGTAGTACTGTTGATGTTTGTTTTTAGACAAGTCAACAATAGAGTAAAATACTAGAGTATCCCACTCTCTCTTGAATAAAGCTCTTCAAAGGCTAAACTATGTGATCCAGTGAAGTAACTCCAAGGTTCCTTATTTATGATTCATGATGGGTTAACTCAGTGATTACATGTGATCTTGCTGATAATCACAAAGGGACTTACACAGACTTCTTATTACACTTAGCTTATTTCTCCTTCAGTGTGGATGACATATCAATGATAAAGAAAAGACAAAAAATAAAGGTTTAAGGAATCTAATCTAAGGTCAATGAAGCAATGATGATTCTACAAATAGACAAACTCCTGAATTAACCTAACTTCACTTCGCCAAGGATGCCTACAACTACATGAAATTAGTGCAATCTCCTAAGGTTACGCGAATGGTTTTCAAATCATGAAGGTTCATATGAGCACCCATCGGATGGCGCAGCTCAAACAAGCATCCACAATTGAACTTAAGCAAATATGAGGCTCAGACTAGCTTTACACAACACTTCACTAGTGATGAATGTTAAAAGCATGAGCTAGGAGTTGATCAAATATTCAATACAACATACATTACATCAATGAACTTTCTAATCTACTTCTAATCTATTTGAAACATCTCTCCACTTCATCAAAGTACAAGAAATCATGTCATTCCACAAGACAAGATTTAAACACCAAGCGAACTCCAATGTCTTTGCATTATTCTTGAGAAATATTTACAACTTCAAGTCCTCTCAGAGAATTTCGAGAGTCTCTTTTATTCTACTCCTACTTGCCTACTGACTACTGTCTATAATCTAATCTCTATCTTTACAAATGAGGCAACAAGGCCTTTATATAGTGGTCCAGGTTTACAATGAATGGCTTAGATCAATTTATGTAGCCAAGGGCTTAGATCATGCCACCTCAGAGGTAGTTACAACAATTTGCTATTTTTAACACAAAAGAGAGAGGCAATGATGGCACGCTTTCCAATGTGATAAGGATAAGGCGAAAGCATTTAAAATATCTTCCACATAGGAATCCCTTTGACTTCTTTTATTAAATGATACATTTAATGCATTTAAAATGATGTGTACTCGCCACATAGATGCCACTTCAGCATACTTTGAAAATTGTATCAACTTGTAATGATGTATTCAATGCGATTGCTTGAACTTGTATGTTTAGGAATACATCTTGTAGATCTTGCCTTGTTTTTTCTTCTTGTAAACTGGATGTATGATACTTGTTGCTTCACTTGATTAACTTCATGATTCTTTCTTCCTCTTTTAGGTAAATTGATATGATGATTTTCTTTGATGATGCTCCTTCTTGAAGAGTGAGTAATAGAGTAGATGATGATGATGTATACTTCCTTCATGTAAGAGTAGATGATGAAGCTTCATTCATGAATCGGAGTAGGAGACCACTCTTGGACTTGAAGATTGAATGAAACTTGAAGTTGAATAGATGAAGGATGTCTTTAACATGATGCCTTTTGATGAAGTACACTTGAACTTGATGTGATCCAACATGATATCATTGATGTAAAAAACTTGAGGTATGACCCTTTAGAGTGGTGCTCCCTCTGCAACTTGAAAGCTACTCAGGTACTCGCCCTTGATAACTCCTTATCACCAACACTCCTTCTGTCAATGATGCAGCTTGATGATGAATGTTGAACTGATCTCCAATGGTGGCTAGCATGATGCTTCTTTGAAGGTGACCCTTTGGGTGAAGGTGACTCCAAGTGCCTACTCCTCTTAGCTCCCTTCCTGCAAGACAAGAGAAATAGTATTAATCACTTTATAACACAAAGAAATAACTTTAAACATGCAAATAAACCTTTTTCAAGTCTAGGCGCATATCTAGGTGTCTGGAAGAGCAAAGGGCGCCTAGAACAAGTTAGTCCCACATTCATCACTCAAAATAATTCCAAACAATTGTAAGGACTTAAAATGATTTCTCCCACTTAAGAGATTCATTCAAAGGGTGCTTTGTAATGTAATTCCTTCCAAGGCGCTAGAATAGGTTTGCAGAAGGGTAAAAGGGCGCCTAGGACAAGATAGCCTTAAATTTGCTATTTTTGTGATTCCAAACGATCATGAATGTCTTAGAATGACTCCCCTCATGCAAGCGCCCACTCTAAAGTGTCATTTCATATAATTTTCTCCTAGGCGCTTATTGAGGTGATTTTTGGGAAGTTTATCCACAAGGCGCTAGCTTTAGATGATTTCGTTCTTAGTAGGAATGGGCGCCTAAAGACAATTGACTTCAAATTTATCATTTTATGATTTCAACCACTTATTTATGGCTTCAAGGACCCTATACTTCCTTAGGCACTCATCTAGGATGCAGGTTTATGATGTTCTCCCTAAGGCGCGAATATGGGTAACAGAGGTTTGGAATGGGCGCCTAGCTCTTTATGAAGCTTTATACTTGTCATTTTTATCTCTTAAATGATTGTGAAGATCTTAGAAGGACTTTCCCCTCTAGGCGCTCAAACCTGGATGCCCTTTATCATTGATTGAAACACCTCTTCCATCAAGGCGCTCTTTGAAGTCACTACAACAAGGAAGGGGCGCCTAAACATCATCTCTCCAACTCAAGGCGCCATTTGATGATAGCTTGAACCTGAAAAGGCGCCTAAATTTAGATGTCTTAATTTTGTGAAATTTTCAATTCTTGAAGTCTTCTGGGCAACTTTTCCATCAAGGCGCCATCTTTGTTTACTCCTATGTTCATCTCATGTCAAGGCGCAATTTTGAAGTTGTTTGGAATGATGGGAGGCGCCCTGAGTTGCAGGCGGCATCTGGAGTCATTGCGAGTAGAGAAATGCGCCCAGAAAAGGAAGTCCAAGGAGTAAGGTATATTGAAAAATATATTTAAGTATAAGAAAGAATTTCTTATACTTTAAATATTTTTCAATATACCTTTCAGGATGTTTGAGATAGGTCTCAGATCCACCAGATTTCACACGCAGATTCTAGATTTTTGAAGATCCACCAGATTTCAGACTTAGCCAATTTTTAGGATCTTCAGGATCAGGATACCAGACTTAGTTATTTTCAGGTTCTCAAACATCAGGATCAGGTCATCAAGGGGCTCTAAGACTCAAACACCACTGACTTCATCATGCAATAAACTAAAGACATCATCAAAACTTCATGCAAAGCATCAGAGCTCAAAAAAGGGGGGGGTCCCCATTTGCAATGGGGTGATGTGTGATTTGGTCACAACAAGTACCTCCTTCCACATAGCCACCTTGTATTGTACTCCAGTGTTTTGAAGTGACTGTATACTCAGGCATTTGGAAATTCTTTGAAATAGTATTTCTCTTAGGGGCCATTTGATGCAGGTTATGTTGGGTAGTAACAAAACACTCCCTTCTCACCTTTTCGTTGCCCCACAGGTGCTCGATGGCCTCAAGTTGGTTTAGGAAATGCTGGTAATACTGTCTGAAGATTGTTAGGCCTTCTTGTTTGTTTAAATAACTGCTGATCATCTGGTTGTCTTCGACTCCTTGAACATTGTTAAAAAACAGATTGAAGCATTTGTGTTGCTTGGCTTGATCCATGGTTTGGTTTCTAGGACTTTGGTAAGACTGTGAAGAGTGTGATTAATGTTGGCTAAAGCTATATGGATAGAAGATTCATTTGAGTGAGAGCTATTTGAAGCTGTGGCTTTGATGTTTTTGATTGTCGGTTTCAAATTTAGATGGAGGATTTTATTCTGGCCCTTGTCAAATAAAAAGCGCTGCTTGCTTTCTATGCTTTAGGATGGAAGATTGTTGGTTCAGTGAGTGGGATTGAAGGAAACTGTTGTCTAACTCTTGGAGGGGACAGGAAAGGATTCAGATTGCAGGGCTTCTTTGAAATAATCTTAGAAGCTGAGTTAACTTTCATGGCCGGGTAGTGTATGTCAAAAGACTGCAAGTGGGGAAGAGAAGGCTGCAGGGAAGGTAGATTTACCATTTTTCACTGACTGATCTGGCTTGTGAATTGACATGGGCAGTGAAGACTCAGCATCATTGATATTCTGTTCAGCAGTAGCCTGGCTTTCATCATCCAGTATCATAGTGACCTAGCCGTCTTTGTCTGCAACTTTCACCTTTGTGGTTGCAGCAGACCCTTTCTCTATATCTTTGTTGGTGACACTTTCTTCTTTCTTCTAGTAGATGTTTTGAATATCAACTCAGATGGAGCATCAAATCAGAAAACCAATTTCACCACAACGTAGAATGCGAAATTCCACCCTCCAAGCTTGACCCTTCACCATTGCAATTTTTAAATTTGTTGGCCAACTTTAGGAGAACCGTTTTTAGCATTACGGAGGTATTTTTTGGTGCAATTTTTTTTTTTGATTTGGGGTGGAATTTCACCTTCTACATTGTGGTGAAATTGGTTTTCTGATTTGATGCTCCGGTTTTTCAGAAATTGAAGATTCTTTCAGAAGTTGTTGATAATTCTTGGTTTGAGAAATTGAGACCTTCCGGGAGCCATAACTTGTGCAAACAGACTCCTTTTTGGGTCCTATTTTTTCCAAAGTTCATATTTTTTTGTGTACTCCGCATTAGAGCTCTCAAATTGATCTCATATTGTATTCGAGCTGTAGTTTCAGTGTTTTGGCCATTTTGGGCCCTGTAAGAGTCTGAATATCTGATATTTTCACTGTAAAACGCACTATTTTAAAGTGCCGACATTGTAATTTCTAGGGGGTTCATTTCAAAAACTAGTGAAAAGGGGGGGAGGGGTGTCTTGTGTGTCTCCTTTTCGCACTAATCTTTTTGCATCTCAATCGACTTTTTTGCACTAATGGATCAATCAATGGTTCATGTTCTAACACCATACAACTATTTTGAATGGAAATCTAAAATGACAGTCTATCTCAAAAAAGCAAGGATTGCACAAGGTTACAATGGGACTTGAAATAGAATCCACACAAGATGCAAAAAAACCTAAATTGTTTAATAAATGTGATGAAGGATTTGATACTCAATGTATGTCAGTATTTCTTGACTTTTTCACATCGAATTTGTCGCTACACCAAATGATGTGTGGACCACATTGGAAAATCTCTTTGGTAAGCAAGATAAAATAAGGGGTCATCATTTGGCAAACAATCTCATAGGGTTGAGCCCTAGCAATTTTGACACAATACAAAACTTCACAAAATTAAAAGAATGCTTAAGATTAGTTGTGCCTTTCTTTTCTATTCACTATTTTGTATTTGTTTTTACCTTTCATGTCACAAAATGTGCTGTAGGTTCCAACTATAAAATGCCTTCTCTAGATGAGTTTGCTGCAAAATTCACTAAGGAACAAGATAAATTGGTTCACATGGGTACAATTAAACCCTCTAGGTCACATGCCTTGGCTGCAAATCAAGGCACAAAAGAACACAAAGAGTCTGACAAACAGGATAAGAAGCAAAAGAACCAAGGAGAAAAGAAGAAAGATCAGAAACCGACTGCCTCAAATGCAGATAATCAGACCTCTTCATCAAAAGGTGATCAACCTAAGAAAGAGAAGGTCAAGTGTTCATACTGTAAAAGGCCTGGCCAGGATGAACACAAGTGTTTAAAGAGGCAAATTGATCACCTTTCACATCTTCTTGAAACGAACAATATTAAGGTGCTTGACTCTGTCAAAGAGGGTTCATCTAAAGTGTCTTCCAAGGACGCAAAAAGGAGTAAGGGGAAAGGAAAGGGCAAGGCCCTAGTTGTTGTTGCTTCACAACATGATACATGGATCATTGACTCAGGTCCTTCGCACCACATGGCTTCCTCACAAGAAGGTTTTACCTTCTTAGAGCCATGTTCTATGCCTGCCATACTAATGGTTGATGACACTCCTATTGAAGTGCATGGGAGAGGGTCTATTGACGTGGGCGAAGGAACATTTCTGGATGTTCTCTGCGTTCCATCTTTGTCAACTAATCTCCTATCTGTTTATCAAATCACTCACATAGGCTCTGGCAAGTGGGTTGAGTTCACACCAGACAAAGTGGTAATCATTGAGTTGCATAGTGAGTCTACAGTTGCCATGGGAAAAGCAGATCGTCAATCCAGACTGATCAATTTTCTCATTTTGTTCATGACTCTTCTTAGACAATTTCACTCACTCATTCAGATGAGGTGAGTCATTTGTGGCATCAGCGGTTTGGCCACTTGAATTACCGCTACTTGCAACAGGTTAGTCAACAGGACATGGTCTCAGTGCTGCCTTCTATTTGATTTTCTGATGGAGTTTATTGGGGGTGCATTCTTGGTAAGCATCCCGAGGAGAAATATGACAAAGGCAAAGCATGGAGGGCCACACAACTTCTGGAATTAGTACATAGAGGTTTGGCAGGACCATTGCCGTATCCATCCTTCAACAGGGCTAGATATGTCTTGACATTCATTGATGATCTTTCCAGATATACAGGTTTATTTTCTCAAGCAAAAGTTTGAGGTCTTTGAGTCTTTTTAGGACTTAAAAGCTTTTGCCCAGAAACAATCAGGGAAGGCCATCAAGATTCTGCGCATAGATAATGAGGGTGAATATGTTAACCATTGGTTTGAACAGTTTTGTGCTTCAGAAGGTATTGACTTGCAGCACACAGTTCCATACACTCCTTAGCAGAATGGTGTTGCAGAACGCAAGAACAGGTCCTTGAAGAGATGGCCAATTGTATGATACATTCCGGATCAATGGCACTTCAGTATCGGGCAGAGGCCATCAACTGTGTGTGTTACATCTAGAACTAAGTTTCTCATCGAGCTGTGAAGAGGGTGACTCCTTTTCAAGCTTGGACTGGTTAGAAACCCATAGTTAAGCACTTTTGGGTGTTTGGTTCTCTTGCATGGGCCCACATTCCAGCAGAAAAATACAAGGTTATGGATTCGCAGAGCAAGCCTTGCATATTTGTTGGGTACCCAGAAGTGTCAAAGGCTATAGGATACTCCATTCTACAACTAATGAGCTGTTCATCGAGAGGAGTGTTAGTTTTTAGGACTCTGCTAGTTCTTCTCCTACCACTTCTCCATGTACCATCACATTGGAGACATTGCAACATGATAACAGTTCTTCAAAGGATCTTAATCCTCTTGATCATGATGAGGAGTCTTCTTTCTCCACTTCAGATGATGATAGTGATGATGAGGATCCACCTTCCTCTCCTAGTCATGATTCAAAGGTTGATGATTCTCCTTCAGACTCTCTTGCCGCTAGGCCTCTTTGGGCTCGTCAGACATTGCAGTCAACAGGTGATTGGGTTGATGATCCTTCAGATGCTAGAAGAACAAGGTCACAATTTCAGTAGGCTCCACATCTCTTTGTTGCTTCAACTTCCGATCCACAAACCTTTCGGGAAGCTTCTGGTGTCCTCAAGTGGGATGCTGCTATGCAGTAAGAGTTCAGTTCCTTGGAAAGGAATTGTACTTGGGATTTGGTCCCCCTTCCTAAGGGAAGGAAACTTGTTCAATGCAACTGGATCTATCGAACAAAATTTGCAGCAAATGGGTTGGTTGACAAGCATAAGGCTCGCTTGGTCACTAAAGGATTCTCCCAAGTGCTTGGAATTGACTACTTTGAGACTTTTGTGCGAGTAGCCAAAATGAATTCGATCTGACTTGTCCTTGCTATAGCTGCAACCCATCGTTGGGAAGTTCATCAGATGGATGTGAAGAGTGCTTTTCTTCATGGTGACCTTTAGGAGGAAATCTACATGGAGCAGCCACAGGGGTTTGTCCAGGATCCTTTACTAGTCTGCGGTCTTCGGAAGTCTCTCTATGGCCTCAAACAGGCTCCTCGGGCCTGGTATGCCAAGATGGATTTCTTCCTTCTGTTAGTTGGGTTCACTCGATGCCATTTTGATCCTAACATATACGTTTTGCAGTAGGATGATACTCACATTTCTGGTTTTCTATATCGATGACTTGTTGATCACAGGGAGTCACTTATCCACCATCAAGGTAGTGCAAAATGCTCTACATGATTGATTTTTGATGTTAGACTTGGGTCTTTTGTATTACTTATTGGGGATTGAGATCACTCAATCATCTGCAGGTATCTTTGTTGCACAACCCAAGTACGCACTTGATATGCTCTCCATATTTAATGGTTGACTGTAAGCCTACACCGACTCCATTTCTGTCAAGAGTCAAACTTGAGGCTAAGTGTTCTTCACCCTTGGTTGATGGCACTTTATACCGACAGCTTGTTGGAAGTCTCATCTATCTGACTCACACAAAGCCCGACCTTTCATATGTCGTGGGCATGGTCTCTCAGTTCATGCAGAAGCCCCATGAGTTGCATTGGAAAGCAACTAAGTGGATACTCCACTATGTTCAGGGCACTCACAGTTATGGGATTCATTATGCAGTGAGCATGGATATTGATTTGTTGGGATACACAGATTCAGATTGGGCATGCGATTCTCAAGATCGCAAGTCTACTTTAGGGTATTGCTTCTCACTTGGTTCCAGTCGAGTTTGTTGGTCAAGCTAGAAGTAGTCTGCAATTGCTCTTTCATCTACATAGGTTGAGTATCGAGGGGCAGTTAATGTCACCATTGAGGCCATTTGGCTTCAGAATATTCTTGCTGAGTTTGGCATTTCATTCAGAAAGCCCACAGTCATCTTTTGTGATAATCAGACTGCAATACAAATCTCAAAGAATCTAGTCCACCACTAGCGGACCAAACACATTGAGATACATATGCACTACATTCGGGAACTTATTCATGGAAACACCATTGATTTACAATATTGTTAGACATTAGTGCAGATCACAAACATCTTCACCAAACCCTTCATTGAGAGCAAGTTCCTTCAATTGCGAGCTTTGCTAGGGGTGCGGCAATTGTCTACTTTGGGAGGGGTTTTTTAGTCCTTCGCTTCACTCTCTCTACTTGGGGGGGGGGGGCTTCTTCTCTTTTGGGGGGAATTCTTTGTACATGGGTAGCTCATTAGGCTTCATTTGCCATGACTCATATCTTTTCACCCACCTAAGCTACGCTTAAGGGGGGGTGTTAGTGTAGGTTTTTTATTTTCCTCATGTTAGGGGATATTTCTTTTTCCTACACATATTATTAAGCTTACTTAGGTTAATTAGACATGGTTGTAATGAGACCACATGGCGTAATCTATCAGTTACATGTGTCGCTCTCACCCACACTTGGGTAGTTGAGTCTCACACCCTCTTTTGGATTTATATGCCACCTCTGATAACCATTTATTTGTCTTTATCTGAGTAGGTGCAACCATGTAATTTGGCATTTACCAAGTAGGTAAAACTTCCACCTATTTTGGGTAGTTGGAGTTATTACACCTCTTGGATGTATCTGCCCTTATTTTGCTATATATACAAAACTCTCCTCTCACCTCTGCTAGTTATTTAGAGTAATGTGAGTATTCTCAAAATTTTCTTGCAATTTGTCTCGAGTTCTCTCTTTCAGGATAACCTCTCCATTTTGCTATTTTGATCTTTGATCATCTATCGATTGGAGTGCTTGTGATCTACCGCTGACAACAGATCCTGGCTATAATTCTCGCTTCTCGTAGAATCTAACAATAATTAATTACCTTTGCAAATTGATATATTTGACAACCCTTTTTGCAGTTGTGCAACCCCTATTTGCTTTTAGAAATCAGTCCCCAGACAAAATATTAATTTGTTGCCCCTTTTTGAAGTGGTATGGCTTCCCCTAACAATAGTACGACACATCCAAAATACTTATTTCAAAGCTGCCAAGATGTACGACCAGGTTTAAGGGGTTGTACGACCCTTAAATGAAGTGTACAGCTGGCTTTTAATACACAGACATTTACTTTAGGCTGTGCTCTTTCCCATATTACCAAACGCCTCATATTACATAATACGGCCTGTCCAACTGGGACAGGGACATGTACGACTTGTTATAAGGATAGTATGATCCAAAAAAAGTAGAAATATAACCTTTGATAGCTGATGGGATGACCACGTTTGATGTGGAAATCTTCTTCACAAGGAAGCAATAAGATTTGCAAGCAAACTTATAACAAATACTCTGAAATCTAATTCAGATGGTAAAATATCTTCACAAAGAATCTGAAAACTCACACCATAGGAAAATCACACAAACTGAAATCTGGAACAACACATTTTTTTTTGTATTTTCTGACTAATTTAACATCCACACAACCAACAACTGAAAACCACACAAAAGCCCCAAAATCATCACAACCAAACTGAAACTCTGAAAATCTAGAAATCACAAATTGCTGAAACTCATTAGCAATTCCTGTGTAGAATTGCACCGAAAGGCTACAAGGGTTTTCGTCCTCAAAGCTTGCAATACCAGAGGGTTTTTGTCCTCAAGAATGAAAGAAGAATTCACGTTCATTCTTGAAAAATGAAACTGATAGAAGTGAGTAGGCAACTCTTTCTTGGAGACAAAATCTCCTTTTATAACTTTTCGAGGGAATAAAATATTATTTTATATTCTTTCTTTTATTTGTCCCCTCAAAGTAAAAATAATAATAAAGTTTCCTTTTAACTCACTTTTTGCACCCCCATGCCTAGTGACACTTTATAAAGTCAGTTTTTGCCTTCTTTTCAAAACAACCTTTAATAATAGAGCATACGTTGCTTTAATAGAATAAAGTTACTTCTGGCAACTTAAGTTAAATTATTAATTTATGGAATATATTGCAATATATAAAATTAAAACAGTATATGATATGTACTGAAGTATATAACTTCACCCAACTTACAGTATGTACTGCAGTAAATAAATTCACTCAACTTACGGTATGTACTGCAGTATATAAATTCACTCCAACTTATAAGTACTACAGTTTTTAAATTCACCCAACTTACGGTATGCACTGCAGTATATAAATTCACTCCAACTTATGATAAGTATTGCAGTATATAAATTCACACCCAAAGCTCGAAAAATGGGACATGACACTTTTCCACCTTGGATTGCATAAACAATTACTTAATCAATTTTGCCATCAGCTGAGATCCTTGAAGCATTAATGAATGGGTAACCTGGATGCTAAGTTGCCGGTCTTGGTACGGGTTCGGGTATGCGGATACGACAATTTTTTTTGGCCTAGGTATGGTACGGCAATATATATATATATATTTAAAATTATAAAATATAAAAACATTGATACTCATAATTGCCAAAAGACAAATATTTAAATACCTCATAACTTGCCAAAATGGAAATATTCAAATATGTATTAATGTATGTATGTATGTAATACATACACATACATACATATATATATATATATATATATATATATATATATATATATATATATATATATATATATATATATGTATTAAAATATTTAAAACTATAAAATATAAAAACATTGATACTCATAATTGTCAAAAGACAAAATATTTAAATACCTCATAACTTGCCAAAATGGAAATATTCAAATTCATAATTCAGTGATTTGTCAAATGTCAATACACAATGAAAATTCAAAATTACAATCATTATCAATACTCAATATTCTTCATGTGTGTTTTGGCCTTATGTGTTTGTGAAATGAGTGAAAAAAGTTATGTCCTCACTTTAGGGTGAATTCGTGCTTTTAGAGGGTTTTTTTGTATAAAAATTGTAAAAAAAAGTTTTTTTTTTAAAGTTTGGGTGCCCAGGCGCTACGGGTCCCTCTGGGTGCTCATGGGTTCTGCTCGGGTTCTCCCAGGGTATTGCCTGGGCACCTCGGGTTCCTAGGCAGTAACCTGGGAGAACCCAGAGAAGAACCGGCCCAAGACCAGTACCCGGACCGGACCCATACCGATACGGGGGATGTTCTTGAGGAACCTGGTAACATAGCCTGGATGTTGTTATAACTTATGATGATTCATTGTGTTTGAGTGGCACCGTGTGATGAAAGCAGTGATCAAAGGACATGGCTTTGAAATCACTAATGAAATTAAACATTCTTTTGTGAAATTGTAGCATTTAATGTGAAAAACAAGGCCATTTGGGTAGGAGTAAAGCATTTCCATTTTGACATCTGATGTGAAGGGGAATATACAAGCAACACAAGTTGAAAGCAAGTATTTGGTGTGGATCAGTTGCTGGGCATTGACGTTTCTTTGTTTTTTAGGGTTTTGGTGATATTGAGATGAAGTTTTGATTGTCTGCATGTTCTTCACATTAGGAACACCATAGTGATTATCATTCGAAGACTCTATTTATTACTTACATGGGGCGCTATTTTGTTTTCGTGTGAATTTATGTGGCCTTGTAAACAGTGACAGCCCACTGATGGTGTGAATGAGTTTTGTTGGACAAAACGACAAGAATGTTCAAGGAGTCAAGTGCCCAAGGTGTACATCACAACAAGGCCATGCTGCAGGTGATGTGAGAAGAATGTGTTTTTTATGCACATTGGTCCTAGTTCAAGTTCCCTCAGGCCTATATACATGCCTTTTTGCTTGCCTAGCCTTACAATGCCTGTAAAGGGAGGTTTGACTGTTAAAAATTGCAGTGATGGGAATATTTTTCTAAGTAGCCGGTTCGCGCTCTGCAGGCCCTAGATCTGGGTCTAGTTTGAACCTGGTTCGGATTTCGGGTCAATCTGCCCAGGAAGTTGGCCAGGGTGTGCTTTTTGGTCTGTGGGTTTGTTCTGGATCAACCCGGGCAAACCTAGACCGAGTCTGGTGAAACCCAAAATGAATCTGCAGGAATTTGACGACTTTTTAAATTTTTCCTTGCCACTTGCATCTCTAAGAAACTGGTTTGATCTGTCCGGGTCTTCTTGATGTATAGGTATTGTAATACTTCAGTGCCATTGAGGCCATTCTATACTATTCGCTCCACAAATTTGCATTCATATACTCCTTAGGTAGATGTTGTATTCACCATAGATACAAGACTTGCTGGGACTTGGTGAGTCCCAAGGCGAGAAAGTGAAAACAAGACCTAGGGACTCAGGACCCATGTACCTGGCGAGTCCCACTGGAAAGACTTGGCCAAGTCAAGTGTGAAAATCAGAAAAAAAGTAAAAAATTGAAAACACTCAAATGTAAAAGCGTGAAAGTTAAATGGGTTTTTTGAAGGGTTTGGAGGACTGTTGGAGGTTGGTTAAAAGTGATAAA
Organism: Cunninghamia lanceolata; assembly: GCA_027924645.1. NCBI lineage: Eukaryota > Viridiplantae > Streptophyta > Pinopsida > Cupressales > Cupressaceae > Cunninghamia > Cunninghamia lanceolata. The sequence continues at coordinate 65,470 of BSBN01001352.1, forward strand.
ATTATGAAAAATGGCATGTGCCATGAAGGTCTGTGTGGTCTCAAAGGCTTTAATTTGAGCTTGGTGGCAGGGGCTCTGCCCCTCAACCTTGCTAGGGGTGCTGCCCCTAGACCCTTGCGAGGGGCATTGCCTCTCAACCCCGCTAGGGGCAACCCTAGACCCTCATGAGGGACAGTGTATTGACCCTCCTAGGGGCTGCCGGCCCCAAACCCCTGCTCTAGTTTTTAAAAACAAAAAATAAAAATCATTTTGGTGTTGGATGGAAAAGCAACATTGTTTTATTCTTCACTTTTTCCCAATTAAATCCCAAGCAATTGAATTACATTTATACATTTGGTCCACTGAATCAATCCATTATCCCTATCCCAATTAATATTCCTATGGCTGTAGCGCCATTTGCATACTTGTTTGAGATACAAGCTCAAGGCTCCACATAGAGCTAGCAATGCTGGGCTGAGTGATACAAGCTCCTCTCTACCATAGTTCATGACCGCATATGGTGATTTTTGTTTTTGAGCCATGGATATCATAACCTATGAGTTTTGCACACCTAAAACACTTGACAATATTTATATATTTAAAATGTTGTTACCTTCAGCTAAAATCCACTTTTGTAGTCATGTAATCATTGCATCCTTTTGTATGTGATCAAAGTAGCTTCTATTTGATTAGTTTATTGTGTCTTTAAACTTTATTTATTGAAAGGTGCATGGTAAAAGCTTTAAATCCTAAAAAATCTCTATATTTAATGTTTTTTTTCAATTTGCTGAGCCTTGGCTGAGTCTGAGCGCCGAGTCCGAGTCCGAGTAAAAAATCAGTTTGCCATGTCTGAGTTTAGTCCGAGTCTTGTAACACTGGTATTCACAGTGGAATGGAATGCAGCATAACAAGCACCTACATGCCATTGCAGCAGAATGGGACTTGTTTAATGTTTCTCATCGTCCACATTGGGGTACTCTTCACACAGAAAGACCCTGCGTGGATTTCTTTTAATTTTTTTAATGTTGATTTTTGTGAGGACCTAATTTTACTATTTTAACATTGAATAATGAATATCTTACCATAGTATTTCTGACTTGTTAAACTTGCCTAAGTCCTCATAGTTACATCTATTGAACAATTATTATCTTACCTTAAAGTGAATTCAAGAAGGTTGTGAATATAATTTTATTGATATTGGTCAAACTTGAATGTCATGATAGATATCCATTGTTTAATATGAAAATAACAGAGTTACCGGATACGGCACCTCCCATTGTCCTGGCACGCGTACCAGCGTACCTGGCACAGATTCGGGTACAGTACGGCCTCGATACGGCTTGGGTACCGTGCCCATCCGTGCCCTAAAAAATAAGTTTTTCTAGCCGTGCCCGATACTTTAGGATTCGGGATTTAAAAAAAATACCCCGTATCCGGCTAAAAGCCAGTTAAAAATGCATAGATTCATCAAAAATCCGAAGACTTCTTTCAGTTCAAGGAATACACTGATTTTTACCCGCGTGAACAATAGATTTTTCACACTCCCTGCATGAGAACATTGTTTGAAAAACGATTGCGTGAGAACATTGTTTGAAAAATAATTTTTCCTGGCGTGAGAACAACCGACGAGTTTAGAAAATTGCCTGGCGAATTTTTTAAACAGCGTGAGAACAACCGACGACTTTACAAAATTTCCTGGCGAACCACCGACGAGTTTAGAAATTTTCCTCGAATTTTTTTACGGCGTGAGAACCACCGACGAGTTTAAAAAATTTTCCTCGAATTTTTTTACGGCGTGAGAACCACCGACGAGTTTAGAAAAATTTCTGGAATTTTTTTTTACATATAATGCTCACGTATAAAAGCGTATAAAACCCTATCGGCTAAATATAATACTTTATTCAAGTTAAGTTTAAAATTTATTTTTTTAATTTTTTTAAACATTAATATTTTATTAAATATTTTATAATGTGTATTTAAATTATTTATACTTTATTTGAGTTTACTTAAGTTTTAAAAAAAAAATTAAACTTTAATATTTTATAATATGTATTTAAATTAAAATATATTTATATGTATTATAATTAGTATTTGAATTTAATACTTTTAATATTTATTAATACTTTTTATATACATATTTATTAATATATAATATTTATAATATGTATTAAAATTAATATTTAAATTTAATACTTTTAATATATTATTATTTTATATTAGCATCTAATATATATTATATGTTATTATAAAATAATAATATATTAAAAGTATTAAATTTATATATATATGTCTTATCTAGCCCCGTATCCAGCCGTATCCATATTGTGGGTCTTCAAAATTAGCCGTATCCGTATCGGATACCGTGCCCGTATCGGATACCGTATCCGTGTCCATGCAACTTTGGAAAATAATAAATTCAGGTACTCATTTGAGTTTGACAAATTGATATTGAAATAACATTTTTAATTTTTATGGTGTTTTTGTTTATTATATGCATGCTATGTGGTATGCTAACTTAATTCCTGTTTTTAGACTGCAAATATGTATATATTTATGATTTTTATATGCCTTTTGTATGGATGAACCCAAAACGAACCCAACACTCCCTGTTTTTTTTTTTTTCTGAATCCATGAATCATTCCTGAACCCAAATCCGAACTGGTTTCTTAAATATTTTTATGAAACTTAAGACTTGAAATGCTGTTTTTACAAACTGAGCATAAGTGGTCTAAGGCGTTTGGATTTGTGTGGGGGTTTGGGCTTGATCCCACTAGGAGGTGGCATAACACATGTAATACATTATTAATGTGCTCTTCTCACAGTTGTTATCAATGTAGGATAATCAAAACTCAACACAATCATTATCAAATTTCATGAGAGAAGGTATATAAAACAAATAAATGCTCATGACAACTGGTCATTAAAGAAAAGTCCCACATACAGTTAAAATTCCCACAAAAAATATATATCTAATTAAAAGTTACTGCGGAAGGTTCAGATACTTAACAAAAAATGTCATGTCTTCTCACCAAAATGAACTATTGCAGAGTCTAGATATATTGTTAGATGCAAGAAGATATTCATTCAACATTTTGCTCTTTATTTGGACATGGTCTTATTCCAATATATTTGGAAATCACGGAACAACTATTGTTTTGGGATTTGTAGGTGTTCATTATTGTCACCAATTAATTTGTTGGAATTTATTAATGTTTCCACATTTGTAATCCATCCTGTAGATTGATTGGAAAGACTCAGTATGCTCCCAAACTTGGTCACGAGGTCAAAACCTAAGGGATAGAAAATTTGAATGATATATGAAGTGAAAAAGAAAAAAAGTCTCATTGTTCCCACAAGGCAGGTCTCCTGGGAGGCATGCTGACTACCTAAATAATCATCTTTACCTTTATATTAGAGATTTAAGCTTGTAAGGATATCTGCCATTGTAGCTTATCAGATTGGCTAAAAAGTAAAGGGGTTTACTCTAGTCTTTATGTTTTTATTTTGAAAGATAAAGCGACCCCTATTTTTAGGGAGTTGGATCGTCCTTCCTTTTGGCCATATAAGGACCACTTTATATCCATCTAGACCCAGCCTAGGCTACCTGCTCATGTTTTCCTTGGGCCTGCTTGGGCCGCTTGCTTGATGTGTTGTAAAAGTTATTTCTTACAAATAAAGTTTAAATTCATCAGCCAAAGGTTTCTCTCTCTTATAAATCTGAATTTATAATAAAATAGCATTTTTTAAATTATCAAGTACAAGCATTTGTAGGCAGTAACAAGTTTTTTTCAAAAATGTTTCAGGTGGACGTACCGCATGCATATGCCTGTGTAGAAGGTAAAATATATGATGCGACTGAGTGGCTTATGTGTCAGGTAATTTTATCACTTTAAGATACTCCCAGGAGAGTTATAAATGGCTGTATGATATTAACATTCCATAAAATGAGGCCTCCTCATAGCTCTGTTTAACATGATTTTGAGTTGCATTGTGTTAGTGAGATGTTTTTCTGAGAAGTTCCATGCTGTCTTACTAGCAATTTTGCCAGCTAGTTACCATTTGGCAATGTGGTCCAAATGATCTGAGATGTTTATGACTTGCTGTTAAATATTGTTTAGGAACATGAACAACTCAAATTAAATATAAGTGCCAGTCCGGCTTATTCGAAATATCTTTTTAGCTTTAATGCTCGTTTTTGTTCATTTCTCCCATTAGGATTCAATTATGCTAGAGTTTTCGACAGAATTTGTACATCTTCTGCTCCACTCAGTTTCCCTATTTCACTTGATGTTAAGCTGATATTATTGTCTGCATGTATTTCACCAACCACATCTCTTCATTCTCAGTTGGAGCCTGTTGTTTATTCAAAATTCTTTAGTGTAGGGTGTACATCCAAATTACCTCACTAGAAAGTAGGATTGACATTGAAATTTCAATCTGTGATACAGATTTGCTACAAATCTTCATACTGTTTGCCATTTTGTATTATTTTGTGATTTGTCTACTTACTGCAGTGCTCGCCTTCTCTGTAAAATGTAAGACGAGAGTTTTGAAAATTGAATGCACTAGTGTGTGGTTTCTTCTGCAAAAGTAAATTATATTCTTTATGATTATGTTTACCTAAATTAATCCTTTGCTTGTGCTCCATGATTTATTATACTATTAATATTTTAAGAGTCAACACAAATTCTGTTCAGACTTTTGTAGATATGTTTCTTTGATTGTTGCCTTTTTCAAGCACATTAAAGATTGCCAATTAACAAATGTCTGAGTTCATTGATAACTTATATAGTTCTATCATCATTATCAATCGTTGGTTGAGCATTTGCGTGCCATTGTTATTGCCTTGAATTTGGGCACCGTTTGTTTGGACCAGTGCCTTATATTATGGGATGGAGTCTGTTATAAGTTTTACATCAACAATAATCCCTTTTCTGGAACATGTTTTTGTTCAGGGTCATGCAAGTTGCTGGTAAATCTTTGTTGTAGCCTTCGATAAAAAAAAAAAGTCAATAAGAGTTTAAGATAGACATAGATGCTGATTTGTTTGCTTCACCTCTTATATTCCAGATTCATTGAATTTTGATTTGGTGCTTTGGTGACAGGGTATGAAGTGCCCACCAAACACACATAAACCCACTTTTCATGTCAATACTACCATTGCTGGGAAAAGTACTGGTAGAGGAGGTGGTTCAACCTATAAGGCCGGTACCAATGGGGGAGTGCCTACAAACCTAGAAGAAAATATGACAGAAGAAGAGTTTTTTGAGTGGCTGCAAAATGCTGTGGCCTCTGGGATGTTTGACGGTGGTAATGGAGTGCCAGAAAATGCAGGCACAAAGACTGGGAATAATGCCAAAAGTAACAAGAAAAAAAGAAAGGGCAAGAAACAATGGTAAATATGCTCAATGGAAATATTAACCTTGCAAATCATATCCCTTAATTGATGGATGCAGTCTGTAAATAAATATGACCATTCTTGTAGATCATTGGCTACATGGTGACTGGAATATGATTAGAGGTTGTAACATAAAAATGAATTTGGGTTAAGCAAAAGCAAAGCTTTGCTTTTCTATTTTCAAGAGTGTATCTGGGAGGCAAGGTTGATGCAATCGTTCAATTATGGGATCTTCTATAATGCCTGGCCTAAGAGGTTGGAATACATGTGAAATATGCACTAAATGATTTCCTTATATAAATTGCAGGGGCTGATCAATGAAATATTTTTGCATTGAGTTATACGTAAGTCGTGTCTGAAGGAATTTATTTGGTTGCTGTTACATGTATTAGTTACTTTTTTATTCACATGGTCAACAAAGGGTATGTCTGCTACCTAGGCCTAATTTTCTTAGATTAGTTTGTTTACTCCAAGGATATATTATGTTTATACAAGAAACTGTAATGTATATAGCCATCAAACTCTTTGCATGCAATTTTGTTGGCTTTAAAATGAACCCACACATATTGTGATCATTCATTCATTGTGCTGTCTCAAATTAGGAAATTCGCATCATGACACGTGAATTTGGTTTGTACCTTTAGCAGTGGCTATCATGTTGCTCAGGTTGCATATGCCGTTGCAAGTATGGTCATGCGCTGTATTGCTGAAGCAACCTTTATTATTTCCATTGACAGTTTGATGCGATAGGTGCTAAATCTGATTCGTAACTCATCTGTATTTTTGTCAGAGAAACAGTTATTCTTTTTAAAGTATTGTGGATATATTCTTGGTCATTTATGTGCTATGGAGGGCTTTATATTTACTGAAAGAATTGTCTAGCTAGAAGTTATAAAACCCTAATTTGAAGATGGAACTGTAGTGCTTACATATCGTGTTGTTCACGATGGTAGTATCTGGTCACTTGAAGTGCTTGTGTTGTATATGGCCAGCTTTGGAATCAATGCTATTCCATTAAGACACAAGAATGGTGTACTCTTGTCATTGCACATGGAGCGACTTGATCGCACAAAATTAGAGTCTTTGGATGTTTTTATCCTGTTGTCATATTTGGGGAAGATGACTGAATGGCATGAAAAAAACTCCTAGAGTTAAATTTATATGAATAAAAACCAGTAGAACTTAATTAAAAGAAATTGTCTTGTACGAATGCTCAACACAAAACAATAAACTGTTTTTATGAGAAAGTCTCATATACCAAATTGTGTCATGCGTGGTGGTGACGAAAAAAACCTAGCTTTATCTTTAATCTAATAGGTTGTAGTTTCAATGTAAACTATCGAAGACATGTAAGTTGCCTGAACCTATAAATGTATTTTGTTGGAAAAATGAGTTCTCTTAATTTATACAAGCATGGTTCAAAAGCTTACACCGCAAAAACTCAATGGGCCAAAATTTTGACTCAGACTTGGGGTTTGACAAAACCTCAGCATATTAAAAAATAGAGAAATTTCTAAAATGAACTTAAATAACATGCAACACATTGAATTTAAAGAACTTGTAGATAGTTTTCCAATTAGTTTTAGATCTAAAAAACAAGTATAGTGCACATCATGGTGTCGTATATGATTTGATGAACTTGTAGATAGTTTTCCAATTAGTTTTAGATCTAAAAAAACAAGTATAGTGCACATCGTGGTGTCATATATGATTTGATGACTGATTAATGATCAGTTATCATCATAAAAAATTCAAATTCATATATTTATTTTACAAATTTCTTCTCCGATTGAAGCTCCTCAATGGCGGTACCTTTGAATTGGATGGTAAAGATTTCCCCTCAAGTATTATCATTGTTGAACACATCATTATGATTATTCCATGAAACCCCTTCTGACGCTTCACCGTTGCATACGTCTGCACTTCTGCATTTGTTGCTTCTCTCTCGAAATCACCAATCTCCATATAAAACATGGGTTCCACATCCTTGATTATCCGATCCAAATATGGATCAATGTCATCCATGTCAATGACATCACAAGTATCTTCCCCTCCACCTTTTTGATGCGAAGACGAATGCCCTACCTCACAAAAATGAGGTCATTGAGTTGCTTTTCGATCAACCTATTGTGCTTCTTCATGTGAATGACCTTAAACGTGATGTAATTGTGCTAACACCTAGAAGCATTACATGGTTGACATAAATTTGGGTGACATGGCTTTGAAGATTTGGTGTTTTTGCACCATAATCTTCCCACTCAAAATTTGCACAGAGAGCATTTATAACTTCCTAAGTTCAACCACAATTACACATATTAAAGAAGTCTATTATTTAAGAGAATGATTTAACTTTTGAAAGACCTAAGATTTGTTATCTAGTTGTTGTCATTTTCCTTTGAATGCATGTAGGTGAAGAAAACAACTTTCTATCCAAACACTTCTTAATTTGCAATTTGTCAGGAATTGTGTTTTTTAAGAGTTTTATTAGGTGTTATCCTCTCTATGTGTTGAGGCTATGTATAACCTCCTCATCAACCTCAAAGGAATTAGAGAAGAAAAACTGCTTGTTCTTTGTTGATCAATCACGTCAAATGGGTTCATATTTTTATGTTGAATGACCTCCTTGGCCTTTGTCTACAACCTCACAAAATAATCCAATACATTTTTATCTCCATCTACCATGAGTAGAACCCAAACCAAAGGTTTTATCACCTTAACCAAAACAGTATGGATTCTTAGAATTAAAATTAATAAAAATTTGAGCTATAAAAACAAACAAAAAGTAAATGAAAAATTAATAAGTTATACAAACCCACAAATTAATGGAGTTAATTCCTTTGTAAGTTTGTAAGCGTTAAGTTTAAAGTTACCTTAAGGATTGTGTCCAAGCTTTTGACAAACATATCATAAAATTGGTTTTCACAATCCTTTCCCTTAAGTGTTTTTTTTGGATAGAGACTCCACCTACTTAGTGGTCATAAACATCTACCCAAGAGACATTAGTGGGGTTGAAATGTTATGCAATTTGATGGAAGTTTGTGGCAAATAGTGTGGCGCTGAATAACATAAGCTCCTTTCCCTTGGTGTGCTCTCGCATCAGGTTACACATCCAAGGGTTGTTATAGATGTATTTTGTGGTGTTTCTCATCTCTTTAGATATAATTTTCACCCATCCAAGTTTGTCTATATTCTCAGAAGATCAATGCGATGGGCAATGCAAGGGCCTTCTTTTCACAAGAAGCCTTGTAACTACATTGTTGGTCACAAATTAGATGACATTCTCCACATCCACTTCGATGACCACCTTTGTCAGACCAAACAAATGGATTGTGAATGAATTTGATAATAAGAGTGAAACCCAATTCTTGTCAACTTCAAAATATGTTAGAACAAACTAAAAACCCACTTCTTAAGCCGATGAAGTCGTCTTTCGTTCCCGCTCCTGGCTCGCATGCCCTAGCGTTAGTTGTAGAGGTTTTGAAGCCGTCTCTTGCTCTCGGCTCGTCTCTAGTTGTAGTGCCTAGTCCGTGTTCCCTAGGGGTGGACGATTTCATGCCGCTCGAGCTTGGCACTGGAGCCCCTGTTATATTCTGCGCGGGGTTTGCAACACCTGCAACCAATGTTCGACCTGTTCAAGCTGCTTGTGCTGCACTGCCAACTCAAGCCGGTGCCTCCTCTTTGGTCCCTGGTGTGGTGGGGGAAGCTTTTGAAACATATGTTAATATTGCTAGGGCTTAGACGACTGTTGTTGCTCTTGGGTTAACGGGTATTGCTCGCACCTCTCAATGGAGCAAACTTCAGCCTATCCCCTATGCTCCTTCCTCCCCTATCATCATCTCTGCACAAGAGGTGGTGGATAATGAAGATTATTTTAAATGTTTAGCCCTCATCTGCAAGTTTAATCATTTTTGGCCTTCCCTCTCGGATTTGAACAAATGGGCTTTGGAATTTTGGAAACCCCTCATTGAAGGCAGGATAGAGCTATATACCTATGCATGAGGGTTTTTCATTGCTTCTTTTCAATTAGAAGATGATAAGAAGAGTGTTGGGAGGTGGGGTTTGGATGTGGGTCAACAATCCCTCTCACTCAAACCATGGTTTCCCTCCTTCAACCCTATGACTGAATCTTTGAGTATTATGCCTATTTGGGTCAAATTATCCAATCTCCCTCTCCAATTCTGGGAAGTTTCTTATTTTGAATATGTTGGCTTACAGGAGGATGAAGCATTTCGGCCATACTACCTTCGCTTGCATTCTCGTGGACATTGACACATCTAAGGAGCTTCTTGGGATAGACCATGGACGCAGACTCTTGAGTATGAGGGTCTTCCTTTTGTTGTAGATGTTTCACCATTGGATACCTCGCTTCAGATTGCCCTCGTCCGCGTAGCAAGAAGGGTGAGGCGACTTGGTGGAGGAATGCCCTCCACGACCATTTGACTGTTGGGGATTTCAATATTGAGGATGATGAGTCCTCGTAGGCTATCGCTGAGTCGGTTCCCTCTAAAGTTGTCGAGACTTTAGAAATTTCTCTTGATGAGTCATCTCTTGGACCAATAGTGGCAGCCACACCTATGGACCTCATGTTGTTGGATGTTGGGTTTGCTGCTCCTGCTTCATTAGAGGCTCCAGTTTCACACTCAACTCCCCTTTTAGCCCTTGCAAGGGCTCAAGCTTCAGTGGAGGCTAGTCCTTCCCTCTCTCCTTATTTTGAGTCCTTGGAGCATGACGTCTCATAGAAGATTGTTCAAAGAAGGAAGAGAGGTCTTTCAAAACATGCTTGTGTTTCCCACACCCGAGTCAAGGGTGTTTGGAATGCAAGATCGAATGCAATAGCCTCAAGTAAACCCCTCAATGTTGATGACAAACTGGACAAGCTTATGGGTGTGATGAAAGACTTGTCCTATAGAGTTGCAAGGAATGAGAAGGGTTTGCCTCCTAACAATGCTGCTACTCATTTCAATGAGGGATAGAGGTTACATAACATGCCTTACAATTATGATTGGTCAAAGATGTCTGGAAATGTAGACAATTAGGCTGCTCTAAGACAAGGAAATGTAAAGGCACATGACAAAGATACCCCTGATCCTCTAAGGAAATATTATGTGCATCAAAAAGATGATGCTTTAGGTGTGAGGCATGTTTCATTCCTCATCATCCTGAAAATTGTGCTGTTGCAGCTAGGGTATCAAAAGGTAGTGATTATCCAGATGATGGAGCTGCAAACTATTATGAAGAAGCTGATATAAATCAGTTTGATGATTTTGAAAAAGATGAGTTCTTTCAAAATGATTTTGAGGATCATCAAAAACAATATGAAGTTCATGCCCAAGATTTCTAAAATCTTAAAGAAATTATGCAGCAGAGGTACAAAAAGACAAGACCTTCAAAGGAAGACATCAAAGCCTTCATTGATGCTACTATTCTGCATGTTCAAAGTAATTATTAGCTTAGAAGTAGGCAAGTAAATTCACGTAGTACTAATAAAAAAGTATCATCATTTAAGGTGCCTAATGTGTCTGCTGATAAAGAGAAGAAAAAGATAAAGGATGATGTTGGAAACAACAATGCAACAGATAAGAATGCAAGCAAAAAGGCAGATAGGCCAGCTCAAAAGAAGAAGCCTCCAGTGTATGATGCCCCAGTGCAAATGAAGTACATCCCCAAGAACAAGAATGTCAAAGTCCTAGCTGTTGACCTTCAAAGTCATAAGGGGGAAAATGTTGGTGACAGGCATAATCTGGTGAGAAAGGATTCTCAAGTGGGACAACCTACAAATGAAGCAAATCAGGTAATTCCTTTCATTCCTTACGCTCATGCTATAATTGTGCTTGTGTTCACTCCTTTGCCTAGTTATACACCCATTGATATGGCCCTATGTTTCAGTCAATTGAAAGTTGTGGTTCCAATTTCTGAGATGCTTATAATTCCGGAACACAAGGATATGGTTCTTCAATATTTTACTTCCTCTGTTGTTATTGGAAGTCAGATAAATCCCATAGATGATCACGAGAAGAAAATTGTAGACGAGATCATTGAAGAGATACTTGAGGTTTACCTTGGAACTACATATATGCATGACCCAACTAGGATTGACCCTCTTTAATTGCATGTTAGATTTTGTGGCATCAGGTAATGTGATGCCTCTAGAGATTATGGAATTGTTGGGATTGCAAATATCCAAAGCTTATGGAAAATGTTTTGCAATGGACTCTAGAGAAGTAAAAGTTGTTGGAATTGTCAAAGGAGTAGAGATCCAACTTGCTGCATACCCTGGTAAGTGTTTGTTGATGGACATAATCATTGTTGATTGACTAGCCAAATGGGGTTTGTTGTTGTCAAGACAATGGGCAGCTTCAGTAGGTGGCAGCATACACATGGCTCTATCTTATGCCACCGTACCTGTTGAGGGAAAAGATGTAAAGTTACATAGAGAGAAGAAGATGAACTGCATTATTGAGGATCCAGAAAAACTAAAGAACGTGGTATGCTATGAGGATAGTGAACCAGATAATATTAATGCAATGTTTGATGACAATGTTCACAGTTGCATTGACTTGACCTCCTATCCAATGCCTTCATATCCAAAAGGTAATGATTTGTGGAAGATGTACTTTGATGGTGCTTGTTCGCAGGAAACAAATGGGGCAGACATTGTGTTAATCTCTCTAGATGGCACACAACACAAGTTCAGTTTCAGACTAAATTTTAAGTGCACTAAAAATGTAGCAAAATATGAAGCTTTGTTGCTAGGATTAAATATTTCTGCCAGATATGGAATTAAATGCCTTAGTGTCTTTGGTGATTCAGAATTGGTTGTATCCCAAGTTAGAAGTGCATACACATCCAAGAAGAAAAGGCTAAAGATGTACGGAATGGTTGGATAGAAATAAAAACACCGCAGTTGATGCCCTTGTTGTCATGGCATCCAAGTTTAATGTGTCCTTGTCATCCCCTCATTGTACATATAGTGTTGAAATACTCACTAGGCCTAGCATCCTAGATAATATCTATTGCTCGCAAGTTTTCAATAATGATCAACAGATATATGAATTCATGAATTATGTTGGGGAGTTTGACAATCAACAAATCTAGATTGGAATTCAATGGTGGAAGTGGAATATGGAAAAGAAACCATATTTGGGAAAGAAGTCGTCCAACTCAAGACTAACACCATCCCAAGAGGACTAGTTTCTCTTGAAAGGATGTTTGATGGTAATGACTCTTACAAAACAAGGAGCAAACCAATCAATGAGAATGGTGTAGAAGGAGTAAATTTGGGGAATGAATCAACCCCAAAAATGATTTACATTGGTAAGAAGTTAAAGCCAATAGAAAAGCACTTATTGATCAGCCTATTAAAAAGGTTCAAAAAATGCTTTGCATAGCCTTATGATGAGCTGAAATATTATAGAGAAGACCTATTCTAGCATACTATCCCTTTGGAACCTAGTACAAAACCATTTAGGAAAAAGCAAAGGCCTATTAATCCTACACTGGCCCCACAGATGGAAAAGGAGTTAATGGAATTAAAGGAGGGTGGTATAATCAAGGAAATCAGACTTTCAAAATGGGCTTCAAACTTGGCGCCAATGAGAAGGAAGAATGGAGACATAAGGCTCTGTGTCAACTTTAGGAATTTGAATATTAAGTCTCTTAAGGACAACTATCCACTGCCTAGTATGGAACATTTATTGCAAAAGGTGATAGGATATGAATTAATGTCCATGATGGATGGCTTCTCAGAGTATAATCAAGTAATGGTCAAAGAGTTCGAGCAATATAAGACAACCTTCACCACCCCATGGGGTACATTTGTGTATGTGAGGATTCCTTTCGGACTCAAGAATGTAGGGGCTACTTTTAAGAGGGCAATGGATGTTGCATTTGCTGGACTGATAAATGATATCATGGTGGTTTATCAAGATGATTTGACAGCCTATTCCAAAAATAGAGAACGATCACTGCAAGCATTTGGATCTGATTTTCAAACGGTGCCTGGAATATGGGATTTCATTAAATCCTAAGAAGTGCATATTTGGTGTTGAAGAAGGTAAACTTTTAGGGCATATTGTGTCTAAGGATGGTGTAAGGATTGATTCAGATAGGGTCAAGGCAATTGACCTTGTTCTTTAACCCAAGACAATCAAGGCAATATAGTCCTTCTTTGGACAAATAAACTTTGTTAGAAGGTTTATTCCTAACTTTGCTGAGAAGACAAAATCAATTTCTAAGGTGCTCAAGAAGGGACAAACTTTTGGTTGGGATAAGGAGTCAACTGACTCCTTCATGAAAATTAAGAATGCACTAAAAAAAAAACTTGTGTTGGTTAGCCCCGATTATTCCATGCCTTTCTAATTGTTTTCTTTTTTCTTCCTTTTATACCATTGTTGCAGTGTTGTTCCAGAAAAATGTTGATGGATACGAGCAACCTATTGCATTCTTCAGTAAATCGTTGCAAAATGTTGAGTTAAATTACTCCACCATGGAAAAACATGCATATGCTCTTGTCAAGGCTGTCAAGAACTTCAGGCCTTATCTCATAGGAGCTAAAATCATTGCATATGTGCCTCATACTGTTGTAAGGGACATCTTTGTTCAACAAGAAGCTTCTAGAAAGAGGTGTAGATGGACCAATAAGATCCAGGAATATGATATGGAGGTGCAAACTACAAAGCTGGTTAGAGGTCAAGGCCTTTCCAGGCTAATGGCAAATACAAACTTGGAAGCAACATAAGTGCATCGGGTAACCTCCAGTCTAGCATCTCCTCTTTGTTCTTTGAATGATGATCCTTGTTATAAAATGTGGTCTTCTATTTGGAGAACTTAAGTTGCCCTCTAGGAGTGACTGATCGTCAAAGGAGAACTTTGAAGTTGGCTACCCAGAAGTATGTGTTGATGCAGGGCCAACTTATGTGGAGAAACCTTGATGGATTGCTTCTCAAGTGTTTAGATCATGAGCAATCTGTCAAGGTCATGAATGAATGCCATCAAGGACTGTGTGGTGGGCATTTCATGTCAAAGACCACTACCCACAAAGTGATTAGAGAAAGATACTGGTGGTCCACATTATTTAAGGATGTGGCCTAGTCTATTAGAAAATGTGATCCTTGCTAGAGGTTTGCAGGCAAGATGAAGTTTGTAGGAGCACTCCCCCTCACATCTATATCAACTGAAGCTCCATTTCAGCAGTGGGGTCTTGACTTTATTGGGGATATTGTTGAAGAATTCAGCAACGGATACAAGTGGATCCTTATAGCTACCGATAACTTCACCAAATGGGTGGAAGCAATACCTACTAGAAATGCAATATCTAAGGTAGTGATTGAATTTCTAATGAACAATATCATCACCAGGTTTGGTGTGTCTGCAAGGATTATTGTGACAATGCAATGTGTTTTAGATCCCATGATCTTCTTACATGTTCTAAGTATGGGATATCTGTAACACATTCTTCGCCCTATCACTCGCAAGGAAATGGTCAAGCTGAGTCTAGTAACAAGAGAATCAAGAATATCATCAAGAAGACACTTGAATCAAACAAGAAAAGGTGGGATGATAAGATCAGGTTTGTTGTTTGGGCTGATAGGGTAACTTTCAAAAAGGCTATTAGTAGAATCCCCTTTGAGATGGTTTATGAAATGGAGGCTAAGATGCCAATTAGTCTTGAAGTACCTATCTACAAACTGCTATAGGAAGTTAAAGGAAATGAGGATGATGCCATTTCCCTAAGAATACATGAGTTGACTGAACTTGATGAAGCTAGTAGGACTGCACATGAAAGAAATCTATTGCAACATCAGAAGGTCAAGCATTTGTTTGACAAGAGGGTAGTTCAGAGGAGTTTCCAAGTTGGTGACTTGGTCCTCATGTGGAATTCGAGGTCTGAGAATAAGGGAAAGCATGGAAAGTTTGAAGCTTTATGGGTTGGACCTTATCAAATTGCAGACAAGTGCAGTCAAGGCACTTTTTACCTCAAAATCTTGGATGGAGATTTTTTGGAGTTGCCAGTCAACACCTCAAGCGTTATTTCTCTTGATGGTATGTCATCCTTTGTACATATGTATATATCTTTCCCTTTCGTGTGTTTTAGTGTTTGGGTTCTTTGTTGTTGTTGCCCTTCCCTTTTTGTTTTGGATCAGCCCTTGCTCTTTTGGTTTGCAACCTGGAGATAACTAGATCCTCGCTATGCCTGCCAAAGGCACATGTCCCTAACTAGAGCCAATGTTGGCACGTGCCTTAAAAATTTTCAATAAGTCCTTAGTTTATGCCTTTGTGTTGTCTGAAAATTTTTCACCCATTGCTGATAATCAATCTGAGAAATCTTAAATGGGTTTACCTTGGTCTTTTCCATGTTGTGGTGACTGTTTCACCTTCTCCATAACTTTGCCATGTCTCATTATTGTAAAAAATCCCATAGAATTCCATGTTGTGTACTTTCAACATTTTTTCTGGCATTTTGGGATTTTTCTATTTTCTAAAATCCTTCTAGACCCCCTAGATTTTCGCGCTCAATTTGAGGGGTCAAGACATAGTTTTTTTAGATGATCTCAAATATGGAGGCTTGGGATGTCATCTGACATCACCCTAGCTCTTTTGTTTCAAAATTTTGGTAATTTGAGAATTTCGAGTTTTTTCAAGCATGCCTAGGGGATTTCCGCCCCCCCCGGGGATTTTTGGATATCCTTGGGGGATTTTGGGCCTCCTGAGGATCTTTGGACATCCTTGAGGGATTTCGTGGGGGATTTCAGGCCCCTCAAGGACTTTTGGAACTTATCCTTTTTGTTCCAATGTCACCCTATTTTCTAAATCCCCCTAGCTCAATTTGGAGGGTCAAAACAAGGTTTTTTTAGATGATCTTGGAGATGGAGGCTTAGTATGTCATCCAACATCACCCTGGCTCTTTTGTTTCAAAATTCTAGCAGTTTGAGAATTTTGAGTTTTTTCAAGCACGGCTGGGGGATTTCAGGCCCCTTAGGGAGTTTTGGAACTTATCCTTTTTGTTTCATTGTCCCCCTATTTTTTGAATCCCCCTTGCTCAATTTGGAGGGTCAAAAAAAGGTTTTTTTAGATGATCTCAGAGATGTAGGCTTAGTATGTCATCCGACGTCACCCTAGCTCTTCCGTTTTGAAATTCTGACACTTTGAGAATTTCAAGTTTTTTTAGGGATGTCCTTGGAGATTTCGGGCCCCTCAAGGACTTTTGGAACTTATCCTTTTTGTTTTGCTCTCCCCTATTTTCCAAATTCCCCTTGCTCAATTTGGAGGGGCAAAACAAGGTTTTTTCATATGATCTCAGAGATGGAGGCTCAGTATGTCATCCAGCATCACCTTGGCTCTTCCGTTTTGAAATTCTGGCACTTTGAGAATTTTAAGTTTTTTCAGGCATGCCCTAGGGGATTTCGGCCCCCCAGGGATCTCGGGGCTTTTCTCCTCACTCAATTTGGAGATTCAGATCTTGGAATTTTTTGGTGAAATCAGTGGTTGTGGGTTGTTGGTGCCCCCTTGCATTTATTTGGACCTCAGTTTGGGTGTTTAGCTCATGTTGGCTTTTTCATGTTTTTTTGAATCCTTTCAGACCCCCTTGATTTTCGTGCTCTTTTTTGAGGGGTCAAAAGTCAATATTTTCTAATGATTCCAAATATCTAGGCTATGTTCATTGTGTTATACCAAATGGACCTTTGGTTTGAGGCTTTTGGGCATTTTCAAAATTTTGAGATTTTTGGGCATTTTTCAGAATTTTGGGATTTTTGGGCATTTTCAAAATTTTGGGACTTCTAAGGACATTTGCACTTTTTCAAAAAATCCCTAAGTTCCTGGCGCTTCCGGGTTTCCCATTCCCCATGGGGCACCCCTTTTTGGCCTAAGTGTTTGAGTTCATTTTGGTCATCCCTAGGAGATTTCGGCCCCCCTGCGGATTTTTGGTTATCCCTAGGGGATTTTAGGCCCCCTATTGATTTTTGGAAATCCCTAGAGGATTTCAGCCCCCCTGTGGATTTTTGGTTATCCCTAGGGGATTTTGGGCCCCTATGGATTTTTGGATATCACTGGGGGATTTCATGTCCCATGTGGATTTTTGGATATCACTGGGGGATTTCATGTCCCATGTGGATTTTTGGATATCCCTGGGGAATAATGGGCCCCTTGAGGTTTTTGGATGTCCCTGCAGGATTTTAGGCCCCATGAGGACATTTGGACTAAAATACTCAAAAAATTTCACGTTTTTCAACATGCGACATGACACTCCAAATACTCTCTGGGCTGCTATTAATGATCATTTTTTAGCCTGGTGGCATGGTAGGTGAGCTCCATATGCCCTAGAACTCTTGTGGACCCTTCCATGATGAATTTTTTGTACCAAAGCATGGGCATACACTTCAAATTTGTAGAGTTTTCTGGTACAACCCGTATGGTTGTGATGCAGGCAGCATGTCCATCGAGTTTGATTTTCAAAGGTCAAATCCTTCCTTCCAAGGCTCTGTGATGGATTGAGAAAGGTATTTAAATGATTTTGCATTCATTTTGCAAAGGATGGAAAAATTGGTTTGCAGAGCAGAATAGAGAAAAAGCTGAAAACATTGTATGAAACCTAGGGTTTCTTCCAATTGCTGGTCTAAAGCATTTTGAACTATAAAGATTTTTGGATTTCCCTTTAAGGGCAATGAAAGGGTATTGTAACCTCTAAAGAATGAATTAAAATGTAGTTTATGCATTGTTCCAAGTGTCTCCTTAAGCATTCCGTGAGTTTTTGATGATTTTGACAAGTTATCTTTATCGCATTTGCTGATATGAATGTTCATCATGGTTAGTTTGTTCTGTGAATTGTAAAACATCTTTATAATGATTTTGTAAAGATATCTTTCCATGAGAATGTGTGAAATTCTTAGACTATTTATGGATCATTGAAGAATGCTTGGATTGGTGTTCTATTTATCTTCTAGTTGTCTGTTTATTACATAGAGACTAGCATATTTGGTAAACTCTCAACTATAGTCTTCATTACTACTTTGTTTAAGCATTAAAATCTAGTTACCTAGATGCCCCCTTTGTTTAGAAATCTACACTCTGCTGCCCTAATTGGAATAGGCACCGATCCACTCTTGCTTAAACTCCCTTTTTCCTTCACACAATCAAACACAACATAAAACTTAAAATTATCATTTTACTTATGTTACCGGCCCTACCCACATCCATGACTAGATGTATGCTATTGCACTCAGGGTTGTCATAGCATCATTTCAAGTCATCTACATGGTTGTCTCTATTTTACAAAAGGTGTAATACCTCTTAATCATCAAACTAACATACAGGTTCCTTAGTGACAAATTTAGGAGTCCTTGTGCATTGGGTATGGTTTGATTTGGGGTTTGTTGTATTGATTTTGTAGATTCATCTTCTTTACACCTTAGGCCTGATAGAACCAGAAGAAGGTCTTACCCACCTTATGAAAGTTGGCCTTAGTTGCCTCTTCTTGAACATAAGTTTGTGATTTCTTCCTTGAGTTTGACACCCCCTGGCACTCAAGAATTGATCAACTTTAGGGATTTGAAGAGCACCAACACAGTCCATGGCATCCCTGCACTATGATCCAAGCTGAGGAGTTGAGGTCTATTATTCGCCTTCCGCCCATTTGGGCTACTGGGATCATATTTGTTGTTGTCTACAGTCAGATGAGTAATTTGTTTGTTGTGTTAGGGGACAAGGTGAATATTCAAATGGGACCTCATTTTCCAGCTCCATCTTCATCATTAAGCGTACTTGATACGCCATTGTTGAAATCAAGAGAGCTGACATGGCAAGGGAACATAAAATCTACAAGGATGATAGGGTTGACATGAACCTGTTTGGGAAAATTCCTCAGTACTTCTTAATAGGTGTTGTAGAAGCGTTCACCTTCATTTGACAACTTGAATTCTTCTATGACCAAGCTCATGATGCTATGCGAAACTTATGTAGTGCACTCTCAATTACAACAGTGACATTAGGGAATTACTTGAGCAGTCTGCTAGTAACTATTGTAGCTAGCATTACAACCAGGCATGTGCAAGAGAAGATCTAATCGCGATGCACTAAATAATGGTCATAATACATTATAAGGATGATGAGGGTACTAATAAGCTATCTTTTCAAGAATGGACACAATAGATGTAAGATATGCTAAATGCAAGGAAGCTTGGCGATCTAGCTTTTCGTGATAAAGACTTCGAAACAACTATAGACTATTATCCTTAGCTTATTGAAGTTGGAACCATGGTTTCCCCTATAATTTATGTCAAGAGAAGTTTAGCATATCTTCTTAGTGATCAACTAGATGTTTGATGCTATGGAAGCACAATGTATATGTCCTGAATGGCCCACTACATTCTACATGCAATCTGTTGCACTTAATAAACTTGATACACAAGGATGTTGTTGATATGTTAAAGAAGGGGCAACACTAGAGGAAAAGTGGCTCAGGGTAGCATGTAAAGTAAATCACTCTTTGAGGCTGTGACTAAAATCCTAAACTATACTCGAGATAACATGATGATCAAGTATGCATTACCTCCATTCATGGCCTCGATAAAGGGGAGACCATCTTTTTGTTTTGCAACACCCAAATGGATCAAATCTTCAAACAATAATTTAAGAGGACTTATGTCTCTACAAAGGAAGAAATCATTGTGCAAGTAGTTCATGATGCGATTAGCATCCCATACGGTGTGAGAAGGAATGTCCCCAGAAGTAAAGAATGTTGCAAGCATATGAGCAGTGCAGATCTTATTTTGTTATTAAAACCAAAAAGAATTATTGTATTGAGTGATAAAGATTGGAAGTCAACTATGTTAATTGTTGGAAAGCAGTGTTTGTAGGATAGGTCATCCCCTTTATATGTTATGGTGGATGATGGTCTACCTCTCTCTATTTTTGTGGTTTCTCTTTAATCTTCTTCACATGTTACTTCACTATTTCCAAGCATTAGAAAGATTGGATTGACAACAGTTAATATAGGTCTCTAACTGAAGACTATGAATCAACACCTACAAGTCTTGCAGTACACTATGACAGCCATTTGCCAGTCAATTTCAAGCTGCAACATACCGTTTATTATAAAGTTCAATTTAATAATGTTTTAACTCATTTTATGAGTTAAATTTTATATGCACGAGAAATTGAAGGGTTTTATTTTATCATTCATAATTGATTTTCAAGAAGCAGTTAGGGAATGGGGGAAAGGATATAAATTCTTAAATTTCCATTATACGAAGGATATTTTTCCATCTTCTCTTGAGAGAGCTTTGGAGAAGGAGGTTTTTCTTTTTTGCAGACTTTCGATAGTGATTGTTCATCTTTCCAGCATAGCTATTGTACAAGGATTTTTGGGAAACCGTGTGCTCTCATCATTGGAAGAATTAAATAAATGTTTAAAACTTTGTGTCATATATTTCTCCATGGATTGTAATCTTTTCTTATGTTAGTTTACGATCATTCTTTGATATTTCTTTGTTTTATTTGGCTGTAACTAATTTTAATACAAAAATATTGTGTTATGAGTTGGTTACATATTCTTCATACTTTCAATGTGTACTTGTTTAAATGTTGGGAATGTTAGGATTAAGGTGCCATCAACCTTGTAAATCCTATGTAATTAATTACTCCTAATATTGTTTGTAAATCACCCATAAGGAATGAAAGGTTTCACCAGTAGTGGTCTTGTTTTAGCTACATGTTTATATCTAATCCTCGATGCTCATTCGCCCGCTATAAGTTTATATACAATTTTATCATTGTGAATCTGGATCATTCATCATTAGGTCACATATCTAATAGTCGATGTTTTGTTGGTTATCTTGCCCTAGAAGGCAACCCCCTTTTATAAGGATATTTGTATTACATTTTTTATCATATTGGAGAGTAAAAGGTGCCACTGGATTGAAGACTGAAGAAACAGAGGAAGTGCATGTATTGTAATCTCATTTATTTGCAGATAATACAACTTGGAGCCTTTTTTCTTGGTGGAGTTTTTTACCTGAAAGGGTTTTCTCCACGTTACATATTGTGTTATGTGTTCAGTTCTTAATGCATGTTATTTCTGTGTAATGGGTGTTAATTTCTGTTGCAATCTCCATTGATCCTACATTGTTTAGAGGGCATAAATAAGGTTTGAATCAGGTTTTCGTTGTGTGGTTTGCACCTTCATTTCTAACAGGGAAGAGATAGTTTCCTATCTTATTAGTTATTGTTTGTGGGCACAAAACTATTAAACTTTGTGTCATCTATCTCCGCTCATTTTTATTCTAAATTTACTCTTGGGAAACCTAGGTGTTTTTATTATGTCTCTCATCTAGGGTTTCTTTCTTTTCCTTTTTCTGTGGATTCCATTCCTACTTTCTTGTCAAAAGCATACCCTAACAACTCCAAATTAAATCATATAAGGGAGTTGCCCCTCTCAAACACAGAGGAAGATCATCTGTCTGTTGGTGATCTCTTCAACTGTTGTAGATAGTTTTGTCACCATTTCTTGGGCAAGTCACAGTGTTATTATTTATTTCAAAGTGACAGATATGTTTACTAACACATATGTAGAAAACAAATAATTGAAATAAAATCACTGAAATGAAAGTAGATTTAGAAGCACAAAACTAGAGAGAATATTGTTGAGTCCAAAGGAGTCATCAACATATAACCTATGTCTAGAACAAGAAGAAAGGGGGACTATATAGGATCCTGCCAAAATAGTCAGACCCCTTTTAAGCTTTTTGGCTTTCGTGGACAGTCAAATAAATTTTGTATGCGCACTTATCCTAACATGCTCTATTCTTAGGAAGCTAAGTGAACAATATAGAAATAGTTAAACCACAACACAAGAAACTTAGAAGGTTTATATAGTGTCTATAGTGCTTAGTGAATGGAGGAAGAAAGGAAGAAAAATTACTAGTATTTCCAAAAAAAATAAAAAATAATAAAGGTTTAAGGAATTAAAGAGGAGCTAAAAGGTATTTTAGAATAACTATGTAGAAGAATAAAAGGTTCTTTTGGGAAATAATATAAGGGATGTTATTGCTTCTTCAAAAGGAGGAAGAAATAATAGCAGAGAAGCTCTCAAATACTAATTTCAAAGAAAATAGAAGTTATTGATAAGTTCATTGTAATATGGAAAATAAGGATTGTTGCCTCTTTAGAAGAAGAGAAACAATTTACATAATTAAAACGACATAAAAGAACAAAATAATTTAAAGATAAAAGAAACTTTAAATTGATTAATCTTGACCAATAATACAAATTACTATTGTCCTGTTTTGCCTTCAGGCCAAATAGCCCAAGGATCCATGAAATTTCAGTATTTTCCCTTTTGAAGTGCAAGGAAAAAGCCTCCCAAATGGCTAAGTCCAAAATCCTCAGTGTTTTCCTTGTGTTTTCTGCCTTTTCAGAGTTTAGGGTTTTCCTCTTCACTATGCCATTCTTGTCGGCTCCGAACTCCGCTTTGGTTACTTGTAATTTGCCTAAGTGTTTCAGGCGCTGGGAGTTGAGAGGTTTATCTTTCCCCTTTTTTTCATAAGGCGGTAGATGGAAGGTCCAATTGTTGAAGCCCAAAAAGATATAAAGTTCCTAAGTGTTGCAAGTGGTGGCAAGCATGAAGTTTCTCTTCCTCTTTTCTTTTGGAAGGCGGAAGACGGAAGACCTGCCAGCCGAGGTCCACAAGTTCTAAATGTTTCTAAGTGTTGCAGAGCTCGTAGGTCAGGGTTGCAGTATTTTTCTTCCCATTTGGCAAGCGATAGATGGAAGGCTCGATCGTCGAAGTCTGTCAAACCTCTAAAACGTCTAAGTCATTCAGGCATCAGCCAACGGGAGTTTTCTTCTTCCTCTTTTCTTTTGGAAGACGGAAGGTGGAAGGTCCGAGGCCCGATCCCCGACAAGATTCATAATTCCTTCTAAGTATTGCGGAGTCGGGGATCAAGCATTTCTTCTTTTCAAAAACATGATGCATAGTGAAGGCCCGATCTCCGAAGCCCAACAGTCTCTCTATTGCCCCTTTCAAACTTTGGAGATTGGGGTTTCCTTCTTCACCTTTCAAAAGCCCGATTGGTTGGAGCCCGACTTGTTTTGCCTTCCCAGCTCTTTCTACTATTCCTGATGTGATGGAACTGCTCAACAACTTTCTTGGCCGCCATTAATGCTTTTTCAGAGCTTGATTACTTATGGGAAATAGATTTCTCACCCCTCTATGCCATTGTATCTCCTTTTGCATTAAATTTATTATACCCAAGGCATGGGCAAACACTCTTCTTCAGCAGATTTCCAGGGCAAAGCCATATGGGTGCATTCTAAGGACACATAAGTGAATTTATTGCAGCATGGGCGACTGGTTTTCCTTGTTGACCACGCTTCCCCACGTCCATGGCTGCTATAATGTGATTTGAAAAGTTATATATGCATTTGTTTGAGATGTATTTCTATTGGTTGGTCGTTGGGTCCTTATTTAGATTGAAGTGCTTGATGTTTGATCATGACCTCATGATATTTCTCAGAACTGTATGAATCTGATCGACTGAGTCCTCTTCTGGACCTCTCTATCTTCATTTCTAGTTCAACTATGGGGGGAAAGTTATCATTATGTGTCTTTTCGATCTGTATTTTAGTTTTTCTCTTTGTAATGGCTATTTAGCCTCTATGATTAATATAAGCAACTAATTATGCCTCTCTTATTTTCTTTTTCAATGTGTCTACTTGAATATTGCTCACTTATCTTGTGGATAAAATGATCCCTTTATAGATTTTAGTATTCTATTTTTACCTATGTTAAAGAATGAATGAGTTTGTGTTGGTTTATTCATCTTTTGAAATCATCAGTGTGTTATGTCATCTCCAACTAAACATACTAAATCTTGGTGCATCGCCCCCTTTTTACTTCAGTCTCCTTCTTCCCCTTTTCCTTGGTGATCAATAGTATAGGTTTAGTTGAGTTCTATGAACCTTAAGTTCATAAAGAGGAGCCATCCTTCTATAGAGGTTTGATCTCATCTGCAAGGTCCCACACCTTGAGATCAGTCCCATTGTGTCATTGGAGTACTTGAACAGGCTTTAAGCATGGTGCAATTCTAGATGATAACAGTTTCTGGCACACCTGGTGGGACCCTGTGCTCTGAGTAAGAGCTGAACTGAGAAGATTTGGTGTTGTTCTTAGTTCATGTGTAGTTGTGAAAGCATTCAACAAGCACCATGGCTACTCTTCTAAATAAATCTACTAGTGTAGCCAGTTCAAGCACTTAAAGAACTTCAAAGATCAAGATTTTAGTGGTGTTTCTGGTCTAACTTGCTTTCAAAAGCATTTCAATCACCTGATGACTCTATGGTATGAGCTCATTTCTTAGAAGGGCGGATCTGTTTGCTCTTATTTCAATGTTGTTCAAATGATTTCTAATTTTTAATGCCCCAATATGTCAAACTATTATGGAAGTTATGGCTATTCCCCCCACCTTATCAAAACATAAGTCATTGGCCTCCTTACCAGCAATTTTAGGCCCAAAGCACCTCTATTTTTATGCCATATACACCCACTGCAGAATATCAACATCCTCATGATGCTTACCTCCCTCCCACCCCTACTCAATCTTCTTGGTAGCCTAATCATACATATTTTCAACCCCAAGAAGACCACTTTGTCCCTAATCAGTATGATTACCCTCCTAACCCATCTCAAGTGGACTATGATTTTGACAACATGAGTCTCATGGGCATAATGATGGACATGCATAGGAGGTTGGATAAGGTTTCAAAGGAGCAGGAGTATGAGCAATAGTAAGATGAGCTTGCTCATCAAGCTTTCCTTCAATAGAAGCAAATGGAGGTGCATGAAAGAGATTATCAAGAGAACTTGGCTTTGTAGATTGTAGCTAAAGAAGAACAGAAGAGGCAACTGCTTGTCAAGGTCTAGAGATTAGAGGCTTAATCAGCCTCTTCCAATCCTAGTTTTATGCCTCGAAGTTTTGGAAAGGTTACAAAGGAAATTGCTTCAAAGGAGGTTGCTGACACCACCCTACTTCATGAATTGCCTAGCTACATTGAAGATGAAGGCATGCAAATGCCAACATTAGTCGCAATTCTGGAGTAGCATAAGGGCATTGAAGATGATAGCAAGTTGCTGGCACATAGGGCCAGAAATAATAGTGAGTTTCCAGCTCATGAAGAAAAGAGTCAGAGTAGCCCTATATTGAAAATTGCAAAGGTTGATGATGCAAACCTGTTTAAGGAGCTCCCATATTTTATAGAAGATAGTGATGTGGAGATTGAGCATGGGCAAGAACAAATTAAAGATTTGTTCTTGATTATTCAGCGGGGATATCAACTTCTTGGTGGAGGAGATTTCACTATTGAGCATGCGCAGGGCTCATTTTTTTAGCCTAATTTAGAAAATCATGAGCATCTTGTTCATGAGGTGGAGGTAGCCATATTTCTAGTTGAGCCACAAGAGCCATAGATTTCAAACTAGCAAGAGGAGGAAATATCAGAGCCCAAGTATGAGGTCCCCATTGATCATTCAAGTATAGTTTCAAGGGGATGCCCTATTAGGCATTTGGTCTAGCTGGAGATAGATCATGAAGAGTCACCACTTGTCATGCTTATCTCTGAGCATGGAGTTGAGCATCAAAATGAGCTAGATCAACCCATTTATCCACTTCTTAACAGCTACATTTCCAATCAGTTCAAGTGGGTAGGCGAGTTTGTTCCTATTTTTGGGGAAGTGTTTCACCAATTCATTGAATATCAATCCCTTCCCCATCTCTTTTTAACTATCCACAAGCATGTGAAGTATTGTAAATTGTTAAGAATGGGTAATTATTTTGAAAAACTAGTTAATGGCTCTGTTTAAGGTCATTTCTAGTTGGTTAGTTTAGGTTTAGAATAGGTTTGTTTTCTGTAGTTTTCCTTTACTCTTAGTGCCCTTTCACAGGTGGCATCCTCATTAGGAGATTGTTTGCCTTGTTTCTTTTGTGTGTTTTGTGTTCTTTTCATTTTCAGAGGTAGTGTTCAGTTTTGTGTTGGTTTGGCCAATCCCTGTTCTTGTTGTTGTGTTCCGTTTTGACTATGGGCCCAATGGATTGGTAAGGCCTCTAGATCCCAGTGTTTAGTAGGCAAACACCCTTGCATAGTCACCAAAATATTGTCCTATTTTGCCTTCAGGCCAAATGGCCCAAGGATCCATGAAATTTCAATGTTTTCCCTTTTGAAGTACAAGGAAAAAGCCTCCCAAATGGCTAAGTCCAAAATCCTCAGTGTTTTCCTTGTGTTTTCTGCCTTTTCAGAGTTTTGGAGTTTAAGGTTTTCCTCTTTGCTATGCCATTCTTGTCAGCTCTGAACTCCGCCTTGGTTATTTTAATTCGCCTAAGTGTTTTGGGCACTTGGAGTTGGGAGGCTTATCTTCCTCCTTTTTTTTCGTAAGGCGGTAGATGGAAGGTTCGCTTTCTGAATCCAGATGAGATATAAAGTTCCTAAGTGTTGTGGGTGCCAGCAAGCAGGAAGTTTCTCTTCCTCTTTTCTTTTGGAAGATGGAAGGCCCACCAGCCAAGGTCTGCCGGTTCTAAATGTTTCAAAGTGTTTCAGAGCTTGAAGGCTGGGGTTGCAGTCTTTTTCTTTCCATTTAGCAAGCGATAGATAGAAGACCCGATTGCCGAAGTCTGTCGAACCTCTAAAACATCTAAGTCATTCGGGCGTCTGCAAGCGGTCCAGTTTTCTTCTTCCTCTTTTCTTTTGGAAGGCGGAAGGTCCGAGGCCCGATCCTCGACAAGCTTCATAATTCCTTCTAAGTATTGCGGAGTTGGGGATTGAGCATTTCTTCTTTTCAAAAACACAATGCATGGTGGAGGCTCGATCTTCGAAGCCTGATGGTCTCTCTATTGCCCCTTTCAAACTTTAGAGATTGGGGTTTCCTTCTTCACCTTTCAAAATCCCAATCGGTGAAAGCCCGATTGGTTGGGTCCCGACCTATTTTGCCTTCCCAACTCTTTCCTATTCCTAACGCGATGGAATTGCTTAGTGACCTTCCTAGCCACCATTAATGCTTCCTCACAGCCAGATTACTTGTGGGAAATAGATTTCTCACCCCTATGGCACTATAGCTCCTTTTGCATTGAATTTCTTGTACCTAAGGCATGGGCAAACACTCTTCTTCAATGGATTTCAAGGGCAGAGCCATGTGGGCACGTTCCAAGGACACATCAGTGAATTTATTGTAGCATGGGTGACTGGTTTTCGTTGTTGACTACTCTTCCCCACGTCCATGGTTGCTACTATGTGATCTGAAAAGCTATATATGCATGTGTTTAAGATGTATTTTTGTTGGTTGACCACTGGGTGCTTATTCAGATTGAAGCGCTTGATGTTTGATCATGACCTCATGATATTTCCCAGAACTATATGAATCCAATTGGTTGTTTCCTCTTCTGGACCTCTTTATCTTCATTTCTAGTTCAACTATGAGGGGAAAGTTATCATTTTGTGTCTTTCTGATATGTATTTTATCTTTTCTCTCTTTGTAATGGCTGTTTAGCCTCTATGATTAATATAAGCAACTAATTCTGCCTCTCTTATTTTCTTTTTCACTTTGTCTGCTTGAATGCTACTCACTTATCTTGTGGATAAAATGGTCCCTTTATAGGTTTTAGTATTCTATTGTGACCTCTATTAGAGAACAAATGAGTACGTGTTGGTTTATTCATCCTTTGAAATCATCATTGTGTTATGTCAGCTTCAGCTAAACATACTAAATCTTGGTGCATCGCCCCCTTTTTGCTTCAGTATCCTTCCCCTTTTCCTTGGTGATCAGTAGCATAGGTTTAGTTGAGTTCTCTGAACCTTGAGTTCAGAAAGAGGAGCCAACCTTCTTTAGAGGTCTGATCTCATCTGCAAGGTCTCACACCTTGAGATCAGTCCAATTTTCTCATTGGAATGCTTCAATGGGCTTCAGGCAAGGTGCAATTCCAGGTGAAATCAATTACCACAAGATCTATAGAAAGCTAATAGAGGATTTCTTGGGAAGGAAGCTTACATCATAGAATAAATCTGATCCAAACTTCAAGAAATCCTTTTGGAAGTACTCATGGCAGTGCTTCAAGAAAAATTAGAGTTATCTTTTTAGAATGAATTATTCTTGAGAGTAGTTAGAATTATGGAATTTTTAGTCTACTTACTAATGATGATAAAATAATATTCATAATAGTAATAATAAGATTTTTTAATTAAAACAAAAAATAACTCAACCATGGGGGTTTTTTCTATCAAGAAAATAAGAATGAAGTTTAGATGTTCATATGGAATGTTTAAATGTCATGGACACCTATGTAGACATGGGGATATCTCCTCAATTGTGAATGTGTCAAAGTAAATATAGGCTTTAAAATATTATAATAAATGGGCTAAGAACAAATCCAAAGGCTTCCTTTAGCAAACAATGAAGGTAATAGGCTTAGGAAATAGGCTAAGTGGGTCCTAAAACATGCTAGGGGCATGGTCATTGAGTGAGGTGCACTACATAGAGTGGAATTTGCAAAGTGTACAAATTCCATCTCTACATTTACCATGTATTCTTTGGAGACTTTTACTACCAATTTGCTCATATTAACTTTAATTGCTTCGCCTACTCATTTTGTTATGATTCTAAAAGTGTAATAATGATGTTTTATAATTAAGAAATTTAAATTTTCAATAGTTAAACATAATATGACATATTTGAATCCCATCATACAAGATTTTTAATTTTGATGTTTGAGTGTCCTTTGAGATGCCTCTTTAGAGAATTTACAAGATTGATTATGTGTTTTTTTTGGAGTACTCTCATTATTTTTCAAATAAAAGAAAATAGGATAATAATTATAATTTGAGGAAGGTCTACCCTAAAATTATATTTTTATTCTTAATTATTTATTTTGAATTTATTCTTATTTATTTATTTTAAATAAGATTTTATTATTTCTAAGAATAATAATTAATAATGTTAAAAATTATTATTATTAAGGTTTTTATTCTTATTAACAATAAAATTCAAATTTGAATGATGTCGCTCCTAAATGTTCTTGGAACCCTAGCTCTACATTTGAATGATGTTCTTCTGCTGCTCCCTATGGCCTCTAGTTTGTGCATGGATGTTTTTGTTGGTGGTGGCATTGGTGTTGTGGATGTTTCGCCCATTGGATCAGTCTTTGGATCCTGTGTACCTACTCCAAGTGGTGTTACAGGGATTGCTTCTTCCTCTAAGGTAGTTTTTGCTATTTTGGGCTTTCCTTCTACTCATTCTATTGGCCATGAGTTTATGGTTGGTTGTGGCATGGGTTTTCTTGAGTCAAATGTACTTGAATCTATGATTTCTTTTGTACGTGATTCCTTCGATGTTGGTAGTGGGAAGGTACCAATGTGGGTGGTTCTCTCCATTTGGGTGTGTGAATGGATTGGTTTGTGGTTCCCCTTTTTCCTATGTGGCCATGGTTGGGTCAGAGGTTCCATCTAATTTTCTCTTGGGATGTGCTCTACATTGGGAGTGGATGCCTCTCAGCCTCCTCTGCATGGAAAATTTGACCCCTCTTGTGTTCTCAATCCTCCCTTGTCGTGGTTTTTGGACAGGATGTGATTGATAATGAAAAATTCTATGCTTGTTGTGGCTTGATTTGCAAATTTAATCACTTGTCGCCTTCTCTTCCTAACTTTCATCAGTGGTTTTTAGAGTCTTAGACGCCTCACTAAGGAAAAAATAGAGCTATATCCTTGTTCTAGAGGATTTGTATCATGACCTTTCAATCTTCAGCTGACAAGGAGTTGTTGTTGGATGATAGGTTATGAATGTGGGGTAAGCATTCCCTCTCACTCAAGTTGTGGTTTCCCTCTTTCAATGCTCTTACATAGTCTCTCAATATCAAGCAGTTGGGTCAAAATATTTAATCTCCCTCTCCACTTTGGGACAACTCCTATTTTGAGGCTATTGGCAATGTTATTGGCCATTTTTAAGGTTGATTCAACTTCTTCTAACATTGGCCACACTACCCATGTCTATATTTTAGTGGGCATTAACATCTCCAAGGCTCTTCCTAAGGATATTGTCTTGATGATGGAGGATAGGCCTTGGACTCAACTGCTTGATTATGAGGGTCTCCCCTTTCATTGTAGATGATGCTTTCTATTGGGCACCTAGCTTTTGATTTCCCTCATTCTCACTACAAGAATGTGGGATCCGCTATGTGGTGGCAGAATGCCCTCCGTAACCATTTGACTGTTGGTGATTTTGATGATTCTGACTCTTAAGATGATGAGTCTTCTCCTCTTGTACCCCTAGTGGTGTGTCATGATGTGGCACTGGAGGCTTCTATTCTTGAGGTGGTTCCCCTTGGGGTTGTTGTGGCTCTAACAATTTCCTCAATTCCTACTAGGATTTCTTCTCCAAACCTAGTTTTGGTAGCTCCTTCATTAGATCCCATAGCCCTTATGGTGGGTTGTGATGAGATACTTTATCCTAATTTACATGTGGATTTTGTACAGTATTTTGCATCCTCAATTACACATTCTCCCTCATCACATGAGGTAACTCTAGTCAAGGAAACGGTAGAGGATATCCCTCTCGTTTCTCCTCAATCTAAGGATTTGGACAATGGTGTGTCTTGGATGGTTGTTCAAAGAAGGAAGAGAAGTCTTTCCTAAATTTGTATCTAAATCCCATACCTGGGTCAAAGGTGTGGGGATTGCAAGGATAAAGTTTAGCATTGTGTAGGATGTTGACCTTTTGGTACAATGGGAATTGTGGGGTTGGTGTTCTTTTGTGGTAGCTTGGCTGTAGTTATGCAGTTGTGTAGCTTTTATGGTAGTCATTGCCCTGCCTATGTAAAAGGTTACAAGTCCTTTCAAAACCTACCTTACCCCTTAACCAAAAATAATAAAATTTATATTAAAAATAAAGTTATTAAAGTTACTATTCTTATTATTGTTCTTTTTTATCTTAAATTATTGTTATTATTAGTATAGTTATTAATATTACTATGTTCATTTTAATTTATGTTATTATTATGAATATTATTATGTTATTTAAGGTTATGAATTAAGGGTCCCTATACTTGTTGATTATCTATCTTCCATCTATGTTGATATTGTAAGTATGTTGTATGATTTCAATAGCTTTTCTAAGGTGTTTATTTACATTTTGATCTTCTATTTCCAACACTTTTAATTTGTTAATGTAAATATCTTGCTTAGTCATTAGGGAGTGTTTTACAGTATTATTTTTCTACTCTACCATGTTTAATATCATGATCATGCTCCTTAATGCTTGTTTCGATGGATCTACTTGTTTCTCCAAAATATAGTTTCTCACTCGATCATGTGAATCCACTATCCTTTCTTGAATTACATCATCCTTGGCCAACTTTTAACTTGTTTTTCTGTTTGTCACAAGTAAAATAACTATTTTCATTGTGACAAATAAACAAATTTAGTGCAAACTATGATGTTTTAGTTCATGGTTGAATATAGATTAAGTAGCTGATCTTAGGATGAATATGCTCATATTTATGAAAATATTATTGGAATTTAAGAGAATCAAATATTCAAGCATCATATCCATATAGGAGATAAAGATTAGCTGATGATATGTACAAGATTAAGTTTTTTAAATACAATGTTCAATGTAGCTCTAAACTCTATTTAATTAAAGAAGCCTAAATGTCATATGTATTATAAATATGGATGTAGCTTAGTGTATTTAGGTTCCACTCTTAAACATTTTCACTTCTTTCTAGAATATTTCTACATGTCTTCTCAAAGTTCTATATACGAAGTTATTTGAATTTATGAAATATAAATTTTAAATCCCACATTTTCTCTTTTATCCCTTAATATTTCACACTTTCATTTTTACTTGTGTGGAATCTATTAACTTCAATTGATATAGGATGATTAATATTCACTACATTATCTCCTAGTTCCAACTTAGTGACCTATCAACATACCAAATGGTCATCACATAATAAGTACATGAAGCACATAATTCCTACTCACAATCCCTTCATCTAGATTCTCCACACACTACTCTTGTATATTCAATCAGGGAATATTTGATTAGGTTCCTCTCTATTTCCATCTCCTCAATGTTAGTTGCAATAGTAGATTCATGGCTAAGATGCATGAAAAAATCAAATTAACAATTAAAAAATATCAATATACTAACTATATAAAACTTTGAAAGTAAAAATTGAAAATAAAATGAACCATGTACCTACATCTCCCTGTTTTAGTATACATGATCCACGCCATTACCTTAGTCTTTCCTTCACTCTTCTTTTTCAAGGTCAACATTATAATCTTCTTTCCTCTATCCCTAGCATTTACAACCCTTGTTCACTAGATCTACATGGATACATTCAAATAACATACAAATAGAGATTAAATGGTTGGGATAATATCCAAATTTTACCAAGAATAAAATGGGTGAAAACAAGGTTAACAAATTCTTCAAGTTAAAAATTATAACATTAATAGTGAAGCAACATATGATAACTTACTTGTGTTTTCATCACATGACAACTAATGACAACACTACACACAAACACTCTACACATGGGGAAGATATGTGTAAATATGTGCAAGTAAAGAGGTGTCATCACCTCGACCCACTAAATGGTCACACATATTGATGTGGCACTCACACAAACACAAGAAGAAGACTTCAAAAAGTGGAACAACTCAACACAAGGGCACACATAGGAATAGTGATGAAAGTCCAACTAAACCCTAAGCTAACATGATGGGGAGATAGGGTCTCGTCTGACACTTAATGCATAAGCAATCATGCTTACCACTACACTCAAAGCATAAAAGAAATTAACTAGAATTAAATGATTTGTTTACCTCAAATGACAATCATTCATACTAAGATGAATGAAGTAGATTTGATATTTAATTAAACGTGTCATTTCTTAACCTTTCTAGATTCATGTTTAATTGAATACTTAATTTCAAGGACATAAGAATAATGCAACTGCAATGTAATAAGATTAATACATTAATCCATTATTTTTCTCTAATAAGGACATTAATATAGAAAGATAAATATTACATACACTAAATGTAATGTACCCTTTTTGGTACATAGACCTTTTGTGTGCATTATGCTTGTTCCTAGTCTTTCGGAGGCTATTCGTCATGTTTGGGAGAACTCCAACGTTCTTGGAATGGTCATGGCTCAATCTTATAGACTAGTTTTTCATGGTTTTAAGTTCAGCTAGTCATTTGGAGTTCATAGATGCTTTCAGAATTTAGTTTCGACCTCTCAGGTACTCTCCAACTTTCTTGGAGAAACATGCTATTTTTATACAGTCACCCGATGGCCTCTGATTTTCATCCCAAGTCTTCTACTACATTTTGGTATGGTCAGAGTTGTTTGATCAATGCATTTATAATCTTTTTGTAGCTTGGGACTATTATCTGGTAGTTTAATTAATATTCCACTAAGGTTGCCTAAGGTTTGGAATAAGTATTAGCAACTTAGTGTAATATTAATTATAAGGTGGATATAAGTGTTTTATTGAGCACCTAGAGATATAAGTTTGAAGTTATAATCTCTATGTATCCCTTAATGTGGTGCTCACTTAGGAGTTATAAGGGATGAATTTAAAGTTATTTAATGTTTGATTAAAGATGATCTTCAAGTGTGGTGTTCCCTAGGGAGTTATAAGGTTGAGTTCATAAAGTGATTTTAATGTTTAATTTGAAGGTTAGTAATTGAGCATCCCTTTCAGGAAGTTAAAGGATTATTTTAAATGGAGAAAAAGAATATTTTATTCCCCACCATCTTGGGCGCTCACTTTGAAGAGATATTATAAATATAAGCTGAGACTTCATTGTGAGGGTTATGCATTTTGATATCAAATTTTTCTGGAGAGAGCCTTTGTGCTTGGTTTTGTGAGTTTGACACCCTCATATCTTCTCTAGTTTCAGTTGTGAGAGATCAACCCTAGCTAGATTACTGGGTGATTTTGCCTCCGAAATCACATAGATCTTTAATGGAGTTTGTCTACAATAGTTTATTATAGGAGGGTTTTGATGTGTTCTAATTTTAGATCATTTGGGAGTGGATTGACTAAGATTTTAATGCAATTTGATGTATTTCTATTGTATTTTAGTGCAAGAATTATCTAAAGTTATTGTTTGAGTTTGATTTGATTTGGATTGATGTCTATTGGTCTTGAAGTTCGTACTCCTTAGGAAGCTGTACCTCTTTTTGTAAGCGTTGGGCTTGAATTTTATATAAGAAAATTTCAAGATAATGTTGGGTAAGTATTCCTAATGGAGGCATCATAATCCAAGAAGGAATCATATGGCTTTTTTCTAGTGCCCTTACAATTTCCTTCCCTTGGCGTCGTACTTATCTTTGTTACTAAATTATGTTCACACCTAATTTAGTTAGACCTGATTTGCAGATTGTTTCAAAAGGAGTAAAAGAAAACTTTTAAGTTAATGCAATCAGTGATGTATGATGTCTTGACAAGAGAAAACAAGGACCAGTTGTCAGGATAATATGACAGTCCAATCAGGACTATCAAACCATCCTGACAAGTGAATATCTAATGGCAAGATATCAGACAGTCAATGAAAGACGTATAATCTAACTAGTTTTATCTTTCAGTTATGAGACAATTGAGTTATTCAAGTGATCACAATTCAGTGTGAAAGAACAGTATTTATAAAACTGTCATTTCATATCATATTTCGAACATGTGTTTCACATTAGTTTCAATTATTTTATCCTATGTATTTGATTCAAAAAAGTAAACCTACATAAATCAATTGCATAAGCTAAAGTAACTGATCATATTTAAAGAAATGTTTAAATGTGTCCCACACAAGCCGTGGAAGTGACTAAACTGAGCAATGTAGACATATGCAAGCTATACATCTGATGATAAAAGGAAAAGAGAAAGAACATATGAGAATATTAAATATCCATCATTGCCTTTAATCAGAAGGTTGATGGCATCAGTTGGTAGCTAATCTTCATGTTCATATCTTCAGCTCCAGATCATACCAATGTACCTGCAAAATTGGGGAAAAGACCTGTTAGAAGCTCCGGATATTTAAAATTATCACATGTTTTTATCAACAAACATATCAACTTGCAGATATTATGCATCTCATGTGAATGGATCAAGTCAGACATGTGTAATAAATCAAATCAACATGAAAAAGATCAAATCAACTCCAAGAGGTGTGCTTTTATGCTAACTTGTTTGTTCACTGTGCAGGTATAGGAAAAGTAATGTTGCTAATTTTAAGACCTTAAAACATGTGGAGAAAATGTGGCTCCCACAAGGGTAGAGCCCAGCATGTTTTCCTTTTTTTCATTTGAAAAGAATATCAGATTGCAAAAGATAGGATGCATTATTCAAGAAGATACTATGCATCATAATATTCAACTTGCAAAGAGAGTGATTTCATCATGATAAAGGTGAATAGGAGTAGTTTCTCCTATAAACTATGCGCGCTTAATAAATAGATTGTCAAAATCAGAGGATTATAGTCAAAATGCTTCATCACATGTTATAGGAGAAGCAATGATCCTGATTAGATGTCATGCAAAGTACAAGTGCAGTCATCATAAAAGGTATATCCCTTTTATTTCTGATAATAATTGAAATGGTTTTTTGTTATGTTCAGAATACTTCATAGATAAAACAATTGATCACAAGGAACAACAATAAAAGACAAAAAGGATGTGTTGTTTCAGTATAGAGATGTCATATTCTTTCACATATGAGTAAAATCATATCTTAGTGATCATAAAAAGCTCATAAAATGTTGATCCACATAAGGTGAAGACTGCAATAGCCATTATAAAATGACAAACTGTCATAATACCATAATCAATATGCAAAAGGTACAGTGTCTTTGTTACAGAAGAATATAAATGTTAAGGCATAGCAGGAATAATAACTTATGCCAAGGATCAGTTCCTATACATCAAAGACACTGCAAGTGTTATAAGAATAACAAAAACAAATGCAATCACCTTGATCATGAAAGGAACAACTTTATGTGGGGTAATCACAATATGAGTAACAGCCAAGAAAGCAACAAGCTACAGGAGATAGCTCAAATAAACAAGTTATCATGTTCATATTATGGAATGAAGACATATGCTACAGAACTAGAAAATCATATTGACAGTTATTGCTATAGGACGTATCATAGGAGAGATCATATCTGAATGTTCATGACATATAAGAGATAACTGATATAGGAAAAGGTACATCATGTCAAATTCATGTCATAAATAAAGCACAGATGAAAGAATAATAAGGAGAATGTTATACCAGTTTACCAAATACAGTTTCTCCCATACATGCAAAAGACAAAAGGAGAGAGAAATAAAAGATAAAAGAGTGTGTTGTTATGAATGTTCTTCTTTTTACATACTAATGTGAACAGGGTCATTTTATTCCAGAGTGCTCATATTATCTTTTTGTGTTTTGAAGCCACTGTCAAGAGCAAACTATTTTACGGAAGCAAATGCAAGATAACCCATATGGTTTTTTTGTAAGACAGTCATAGCATACCACAGGAGGGTTTCATTTGTAAAAAATGAAAAAACATGTTACACTTTTTGAAAACCTTCATGATTTTTCTTGTTCGCAGTGAAAAGAAATGTACAGAGAAAGAAAACAACATGGCCATGATAGGAGAAAGGCCATTATATGTAGATTCTTCAAAACCCTTTTTAATTCCTTCAACCATTGTTTCATTTTCTTGTCTACAGTCGAAAGAGGTGTTAAAGTTGCAGTTACAATAAGGAAATGTCATAGCCATGACATGAAGAAGTATATTCTTTGAAGAAATGCAAAACTCTGCAAATCTTGAAACCCTAGTTAGTATTTTTCTATACAGATGAAATGAAGGTTATAGAAAATAAAGTAATAGCAGGTCCTGGCTAAAGAACGCCATTCTGTGCAAATGTCAAAACCCTTTTCTCATATGTGAAACCCTTGTTACATTTTTGTATATAGTCAAAGTAAAATGCTACACAAAAGGTGATAATGGCATGGTCATTATAGGAGAGGCCTTTTATTCAAAAAAATATCAAACCCTCATCACAAATTTTTTGAAACCCTTAAAAAACTTTGTGTCTACAGTGGAGCTGAGATACAGAAAAGGAAATATACAGGCACGACTATAGCCGAAAAGCTTTTTTCTTCAAATAGAAAGAATACCCATATGCATTTTTGAAACCCTTATCAGAATATGCATGTTCATTTTTAAAGAATGAGATACACAGGAAGAAAGGAGCTCACCTTGTATTTTGTAGAATAGAGAAATCACAGAGGTCGCGGCCTTCATTGTTTAGAACTTCTCAGAATATAAAGATATAGTTGCAGATGAAGAAGACACAAGGACAAGAAATAATGGTAAGAAGCTTTTTAAGAAAGCTCAACCTACAGCCACCATAGCCGACGGCCAGATGAAGAAATAAAACACAGAAATGACAAGAAATTGCCAGTCAAAGCTAAAAAAGACATGCTCACCTTGTTCCTGTACTGAAATGCCATAGAAATCATAAAGATTTGATTAAGGAAAGCAAAGGAAACCAGAGGGAAAGCATTTTTCTTTCAAAACCTATCGGCGGTTGAGTCTAAGTTGCAAAGCAAGATGCAGGTGAGAGATAGCAAAAGAGTGACAACTTTTAGGGTTCGATCTTTGTTTTGTTCAATGGCTTTCTTTTTCCTCATTCTTTTTGACTTAGCAAAATCAAATTATTGCCTAATCCAGATTGGGGTCAAGACTTCGGTCTTGATGATTCCTAATGATTATGCCAAGGAGGGGCCGTGGATAGAAAAGAATTGTTCATTTTTACATTTGTTTTGCCAAGTCAAAGACCAAAATCATTAAAGGGTAAGGCTTAATGCCTTAGGTTTTTATTTCCTTTTGATACATGATAGTCGACAAGTCAAGGTCGAATGTGCCTTGTATACGCAACAAGTCAAAGGTCGATGATTCCCTTTATCATATGCGTGGAGACCAAGTGTATAAGATTCCTTTTATGCCTTATGCATTTTTTAATGCATCCAAAGTCAAAACAAACAGATGCATTATGAAAACAAATGGCAAAGGTGGCAGGTAATGTGGCTGGAATAAAAGGTTTTATTTGCATGAAATCATGAAGACAAATACAAAGCGGCAGGTTATTGTTATATGGACAATGCATGTATAAAGGCAGGGTCAAATATGAGATATAATACAAGGTGATAGTCAAATGCATACAAAGAAGATATGGTCAAGATAAGGACATGGTAAATAATGGTATGCAATATGAAGGTAATGATGCATGTGTAATGCAACTAGATATTGTTTTCTTTTGCAATGTAATGGAGTGATAAGGGAATATTCTTATGCCTTGAATGCATGTAAGATGCAATTATGGAGATTTTATATTGCATGGAGTTATAAGGTGATTATGATGCAATTATTATTCCTCTTAATAATTCATCATATTATTTTGCATGTAAGTGACCTAATTTTGCATGGGAGACATAAGGGGGTAATATTTTTTATTTCATGTATAAAGACCTAATTTTGGCATCAAAATCATGCAAAATTGTGCAAATTAGGCAAATGTAAAAGGAGAGATAAGGAGTTTTCTTTTTCTTCCACATTCTCATGATTTTACAACTATATATCATGTAAACAAATTAATAAAGTAATATTTTATAAATTACTCTATTATTTTGTCACAAGTTGTAAAATTGGAGAAATTAGACAAATTGAAACTCATAATGGAGTAAGTCATGCAAATGATTACTTTATTAATTTGCCACATTATAAAGTCATGCAAAATGGAGGAGTTAAGTTAACTGAGGTCTTTTGCATGGCTTGGAAGTCAAAATAGATAAAATTGGCCAACTCTTGGGTCAAACACATGGAGACTAGCAGATTGGAGCTATTTTTGCTCATTTTGAGGCAGTTTTGACCCTTATTTTTAGGGATTTCATTGTTTGCTCGTGTTTCAAATTAGAGAGCTTATTTTTAGAGGCAGTTAACTGCAGTTTTTTTTTCATGCCTCTTGGAGAGAGCAAACTATATATTGTAAAGAAAAACAAAGGTTTTTCTAGTTCTTGCCTTTTTGCTCTTTACACTTTGAGAGAAAAAAGAGGTTTTGTAACTCACTTATTTGTAGATTTATAGAGATTACACCAGGTTACAAGTTCTATACTTTGTTTTATGCAATTATTTCCTTTATTTTTTAGTTTGATCAAGTATCTACCTTCCATTAATGCAACTTGTATGATTGATTTGATGAGATTTTATTGTGTTTAACATCATAACCTTTAAAATCATTATCTCATTAGTACTTGTTTGTGTTAGATAGCATTGAAAATCACAGGTCTTAGGCTGTGCAATTGGAAAACCTTTCTTTTATGTTGTGAAAAAACCCTTTTTCCTTCAAACAGA
Source organism: Cunninghamia lanceolata (assembly GCA_027924645.1). Lineage (NCBI taxonomy): Eukaryota > Viridiplantae > Streptophyta > Pinopsida > Cupressales > Cupressaceae > Cunninghamia > Cunninghamia lanceolata. The sequence goes on from BSBN01001352.1 coordinate 105,299, forward strand.
GATATTTTCCAGCCTCCCTTAGAAACATTTTTGTGATCAATTTGCTAAAAGTGGTATGTGTGGATAGAATTTCTGAGATCTATTGTGAGCTAGATTGCTAAGTTTTTATTATCATTAGGTGCATCACCATATTTTTTCAGTTTTATTTGCTTTTAGAAAGATCCTTTTTACCCTTTTCCACATCAAAGTCATAGATCCAATTGAATATTTTAAGGGAACCAGCCCACAATCTGGAGGTTCAAACTCGACATAGGTCACCCACAGCCTGAGTTTGATCCCATGTTTCGAAGGATTGCTGAGTATCACAACTTTGCATCACGAGTGCAATCCTAATCGACAACAGTCTTTATTGAGTGTATGGAGGCATTTTGTAAGTTTTGTGGGATCTGCCACATCCTAGAGAAGAAGCGCTCATAAACCTTGAAGATGTTAATTAATTTTTGCAAAGTCTTTATGCTTTGAGAATATTTTATTATGTTTTTTGGCCTATCTCCACTATATGGTGGGACCATGCAAAGCGTACTACTTGGTTTGGGGAGTTTGATAATATTGTAATTGATGTTCCTTGTTTGTCTTTAATGAGTGGTGGGGGCAGCTTCCCATTAACAATAATTGGTGCAAGTGGAGGTGTTTGAAATTATTTGGGTTCAGGTTTTGAGGTGCCCTTGTGTGCTAAGTAACCATTCTCTTAGTTTTGGTCTGCAACATTAAGAAGGCCTAAGCATTCCATTTTAATGGTGTTTGAAAGGTTGATCAGGGTTGTTATTGATATAAGATTAGTCTCATTAGATTTACCTTGGGTTGTTGGACATTGTTTGATAGTACAGATCACAAATTGGGCAAAAAGTGTATGTTCTAGATCTAGTATATCAATGTAACAGTAGTATACAAAAGTTTGTTTGCAGCCTATAGAGTCTCCAATAGCAAACATTATGATGTCAGTTGGTTACAAAGAGTAATTCTAGTGAGCAGTGAAATTACTTATATCTTCAGCACATTATTTTGAGTTAATCTTTGCTTGCAGCAATGTTTTAGACTTCAGACCATAAATAAGTTGATATTGCAACTTCATTATCTTGTATTTCTCATATTATAGTTGCATTATCTTCGTGTTTGTAACCCCTGGAAGGTCATACTGCCAGTGGAACTATTTATTTCTTGTTCATTTACTCACCCCACTAAACAAGTGGTTTCATTTTTTAGGCTTCCCGCTGAATAAGTGGATGTGCATATGCTTTCTTTCAGTATCCCCCACTGAACAAGTGGCAATTCCCACGATTAAGTGGATGCCTGTTGAATAAGTGGATGCCCACTGAATAAGTGGATGTTGTTATTTGTTGCAATAGTATTTGATTGATAAGTCTAAAGCACTTGTATGCTCTCACCTTGCCCTTATCAATAAATGGGTCATCAAAAAGGTGTGGAAGAATCTATTGTTGCATTTCCTTTCAGTAGGTTTGTTTTAAAAAAAAACTAAGGTACCCATTACGGTGGTATCAAAGCTACCGATCTTGCCAGCCTGTTGGGAAGTTAACCCTTGTTGCAGATTTTTAGTTGCATGTTAGAATTTCAGTAGTGATTATCTTTGAAAAAAATTTGTTGTGTATTTTCTAGCGTTGCATATTTGTATTAGCACTTGCATCACCTGCATGTTCATTTCAGCCATTCCTTGATATTTGCAGACGAGCAGAGTTTTAAAAAATAGGAAGATGTTTACAATTAAAAGGTCTTTAATCGAAATGTATGAAGAACTATACAGTGAGTGGCCTTTGATTTAGGGGTCTCTCTAAAGAAGATAAAAGTTGCATGTGGAGATTGGGAGCAGCTAGATGGGTTTGAGCAAAAGGAAAGTAATGACTCACATTTTTGATAACCCTCTCTTTGAAATGGATACAGGGTCAACTTATAACAATCCTCTTTTCATGTTGGATGATGAAATAATTCTTGGGAGTAGCAATGCATTATGTGACAACATCAAGATATGGGATCTAGAAGTAGTTTCAAAATTTGAGTTAAAGCGTGGTTCTCAATGTGCTGGTGTAACAAAATCATATCGTGAGGAAGTGCTAAAATTTATGGTTGGTAATCCTTCTAGGGGACCACCTGATGAAGAAGGTGCAAGTGAAGTTGAAGATGAAGTTTCTTCATGTGATGTATGGATTCATAGAGATTTCTACATTTCATATTTTGAAAAAAATTCAAACTATATTTTTGAGCTTGCTGGATTTTTCAAAACAGCAGCAAGAAATGCAAGTTCAAAACCCATTTGGCATGAAGATTTGACATCTTTTGCCCCTAAACCCTTAGAGGGAAAAGATTGCTTGATTGAGTTGCAAGAAGAAGACCAAGTTGTCACTATTCATCATGAAGAACAAGGTGAGATCAAAATTAACATAATGTTTAATGTTGATCCCAGATTTTTGGAAGTACAGTTTGTGGATGGCACATGGATGTGTTGCATAAGAGGCATTTTCTTTGGGAAAGATGTCTTGGGTTGCGCTAGAAGATCTTCTGATGAGGCACATATAAATAGCAGAGTTGGTAGAGGTCACCAACTAAGCATGTCGGAGGGATATGGTGCCCAAAGAGATGTTCCTTGGAATAAAAATGGTCATGTTATTAGCTACAACTCTACTTTTTGGTTGCAGATCAGCCACCTCACTTTTCAGGCTGCTCGCATTCATGAGAGTTGGCAAAACATTGGTGTCAAGGAAAGTGAATATTCACAGTTGGAGGTTGTTTGGAAGTTTTCTCCAACCTTTTCCGAGGTGATTCTAACCAATACAATTCTCACTTTTCATGTTCATTCTTGGAGATTCCTTTGGTGCAACTATTGTTCCTTGTGTAGGGTATTAAAATCAAATTGTTCATCCCTAATTTTAGTCATGAACAACAGTGAGTGTGTGTTTTTTCAGACCTTCCAAATCTTAAGAATTTATCTTACGAAGGTTTGTGATGTAAACTATGATAGTTTACCTTTGGAGTTCATTCAGGACAACGAACTTCCGCATGCTTTGGTTCTTCATTCAAAGATTCTTGGAGTAGGAACAATGAGAGTTCTCACAAGTCTTCATGATTATATTAGAATGGTTCAAAGGAGGCATGTTAAATCCAAGGGGTTATGATGAAGAGTTCATTGAATTATTGCAAAGGATTGTTTTTATTTTTACAAGAAGTGTGAAGAAGGTTACAGTTGCAGTTGCGACACAGCATGGCACATTGTATTTGGGGATTCACAAACCTCCTAGACTAATTTGGGATCATGAAGTCACATTATTCATGATGGTTATGTTGGTTATGGTTCGCAAGTTGCTTGAGGGCAAGCAATTCTAGGGAGGGAGAACTATAATGTCCCCTTTTTCGTGCATAGACCTTTTGTGTGCATAATGCTTGTTCCTAGTCTTCCAGAGGATATTCATCATGTTTGGGAGAACTCCAACATTCCTGGAATGGTTGTGGCTCAGTCTTGTAGAGCAGTTATTCATGGTTTTAAGCTCAGCTAATCATTTGGAGTTCATAGATGCTTTCAAAATTTAGTTCTGACCTCTCGGGTGCTCTCCAACTTTCTTGGAGAAACATGTTATTTTTAGACAGTCACCCAACGACCTCCAATTTTTTCCCCAAGTCTTCTGCTATAGTTTGGTATGGTCAGAGTTGTTTCATCAGTGCATTTCTATACTTTCCGTAGCTTGGGACTATTATCTGGCAATTTAATTAATATTTCGCTAAGGTTGCCTAAGGTTTGGAATAAGTATTAGCAACTTAGTGTAATATTAATTATAAGGTGGATATAAGTATTTTATTGAGTGTCTGGATATATAATTTGAAGTTATAATGTCTATGTATCCCTTAATGTGGTGCTCACTTAGGAGTTATAAGGGGTGAATTTAAAGTTATTTAATGTTTTATTAAAGGTGATCTTCGAGTGTGGCATTTGTTGAACACCCGGAATACTAAGAGAGGGGGTGAATCAGTATTCCTTTAAACTATTCACACATTAAGCATTTAATCCATTTACCAGTTTCAATAACAATAAAGCAGATTGAGCATAAAAACATGTAACCACAAACCATAACACATGAACACCAAGAATTTTACGTGGAAAACCCAAAAAGGGAAAAACCACGGTGACGATTAGCTCACAATATATTATAATAAAGAAACCAGACAAGGTTGATATAGTTGGTGGACTCACTATCCAAGAATGCTCACCACAGGTGAACTCACTATCCAAGTGGACTCACTGCCCATTGAGAAAGAAAGAGAGAAAAGATGGGTGGCTCACTGCCAGAATTTGAACTGTTACAATTGCATCTACCTATACATGGAATACAGTTCCAGTGAAGCTTAAGTTATAGAAATAAAACTGATCTAAAATACCACATTGTCCTGCTCTGTATTTCCTCAATTCACAACTGTAGGCACTAGTCGCAACATTTAAATCATTCTCACATATCACACACTCTTCAAAATACCAAAAACATTCATCTATATATATCCACAACATCCACTACACTAATTAGGTCGGCCTAATTGAGTGTAACGGTCACAATATCAAACTTACAAGCAGTTGGCCCCAAATCTTCATGCACACGCTTCATGCCAAGAATCAAACTATGATACAATTTGAAATAAGTTGGGATGGACCTAAAATGGCTCCCACTTAACTTCATAAAACATTTTTACCCTTCGCATACCACCAATACTATCGGGTTGATTCCACTGGCAAAGTAACAATAACATGAACAACCTGTCAAACCACAAATCCATATCCAGAGATCCAAATCAGTTCAAATTTTTAAAAAATAATCTTTAGACATCTATAATCACATCCCCAGATCTGCACAACAAAATGTTTCCATGCGGTGAAATGTGGAGTACTGGAACTTGGTCCCTGTCACAATCAAACATTGTTTATCCATGCAGTGATGTTTTGACAAACTTATCTATCATTCCACAGGACTTCATACTCTGAAACTTTGGATTAAGGATCTCTAGGCATATGTCAACAACACTTTAGAACCATAGAAAGAAATATGTCATACCAAAAATGTGGACCAAAACAATCATATATTCTGCACTGGTTAAGACTAAACTTTGGCATACTGAACTTCTTCTACATGTAACCTTCATTCCGAAAAACATAAGAGGATGAATTATAGATTTAGGTGCCTCTAATGATCCATAACAACTTATCAAATCCATAGGACAAGATCTTCAACAGCTGATAAATGTGGACCAAAATACTCTAGCTCTGTACACTGAGTGCAACATTCTGACAGCCAATTTTTACCAAATCTTCTTCTGGATCAAAACTTTAATGTAGGTAACTTTATGAGGATAGAAACATCATGTGAGGGATATTATTATAACCTCACAACTCATCTTTAGTCTCTGATGCAATCTCTAATTACTGATCTTTGAACCTTGTTGCCAAACCTTTAAGTCTTGTTGCCATTAGTCTTTAAACTTTGTTGCCATCAATGACAATACTTCTTGAATATCATGCTCATTAGCATACCAACAGTGTCTCTAACAATGATATCTCCAACAATCTCCCCCTTTGGTATTGATGGCAACACATGATGTGAAAACCATCAAAACCAAGTCTTTGAATATTCTCCCCCTGAAACAAGTATTTTCCACATTTGCATCTCTCCTTCAGAAATAACCTTTTTCACATCTACTTCTCTCCCCTTTTGACATCAATGGCAAAGGATATGAACTTTTTACTAGATCTCCCTTTGACTATAGTACATGAGTATATACAAACTGAAGTTTGATCCCCTAAGTAATTGATTTCTATGTACATCAAAATATCTTAACCTTCCGCATATATACAAGAAATCAAAAAACTTACTGATTCTTAGGAAATATAGCACTATAGATATTCTTCAGTTGTACAACATTTGAATCCCATCATGCCTTTGCATAGCTCAAAAATTGTACATGCCCATTAATCTGAGATAGCAGATCTTCTACCTTATCTACTATGGCAAGGGCCTCTGTCATCTTCCTTACTTTATCTGCTTCACTAATCACACCCATCATAGAAGCCATCTTAAAACTTACAATTTCTCTTAATTGGCCCATCTGATCTTTAACTGTCTCCTGATTTTGCAGATTCTTGATTGTTGCATGAGTTTTTTCTATTGCAACTCTTAAGTTTCCATTAGGATCATTAATTGAATTATAGGTACCAGAAATTTTAACAAGCTAATTCTCCAGACCATCAATCTTATCCTTTATATCCTTAGTTGTTATTGTCCATGATAAACAAAATTTATACATAGCATTTGCATCATTGATAGTTGTTTCAACATACTTAATGCTATTATCTAACAAAATTTGTGTCTTAGAGAATTTGTCAGTCAGCTCTACTAACCTCTTATTGTCAATCTCTTCTCTGACTTTCTTTTCTACCACTTGTTCAAATGATTCAAAATGACTACTCATTTACTCTATAAGCTTCTTCACTTGTAGAGTGAGAGTCAAAGATGTATCTCACTTAACTTCTGGCATAATCTTTTCAAAAATTGTCATTGCTTCCTCTACAAGCTCATTGCCTTCAATATGTGACTTCAAAATCTCCTATTGAGTGGTGGCTTGGAAAATTGTCCCCAATTTTATCTTCTATAAGGGAGACATACTAGCCAAATTTATTTGTCCATCTAATGATGGCACTTGCAACAACTCAGGGGTAGACACACTTTGTGACTCTCTTTGTTTAGCCAAAAATTCTCTTAAAGAGTCCAGAGGTGATGATTCTGAGCTCTCACCAGTAGTGTCTCTTCTCTCATTTCCAAAAGACACTTGTGTAGTTGGAATCTCCAGAGGATTTTCTCAAACAAGTGCTTGTTGCTCTACTATGTTCTCTGAAACAGAAGTGTCATCCACTTGTTTTATAGCTTCCTCTTTCTGCTTTTCTTTTTCTTCAGTAGTCTTCTCCTCAACTAATTCCCTTATTTCTTTAATGTTTTCTGAGGTTATCGGAGGGGGGATCACTCCTTGATCCATTGTATTTGTGGGAGGAGGTGGAGATGGTATATTTTGTTTACCTACCACATCAGGGACTGCACTTGAGGTGCCAACATCAAAGTTCATCTACTCTCCTTCATTTGTTTCTGCAATAGTTGGAATTTGAAGTTCATCAAGCACACTCATGGTTATCTCTGTAGTTTCCTTCTCCAACCTCTCAATTTCTTTCTTATCACCATCCATAAGAGTATTTACTCTTCTTTTGGTTTTAAACTCTTTGTTGACATTGCAGAGAAGAACGTTGAGGCCAGTGCCTCTAAGCTAGTAAAGAGGAAAAGAATCAAGAGAAAAGGCCATAGAGATGTATTTGTCAGCCATGGTGGTGGTGAAGAAGAAGATGAAGAACAAGGAAGAGAAGAAGAGAAATTGGTCTAGAAAGGAAAAGACTCTACTGTTCCGGGAGATCAGGCAAAAGAAAAAGAAGAAATTTCTAAAAAAGTGAAAGAAGGCTAGTCCTCAAAAGCCCAAGAGAAGAAGAGAAAAGGAGCTACTTCTGATAAAAAAGGAAAAGGAAAGAAAAAGAAGGACAAGAATGATGATACTTCTCTGACATTTGAAGCTACAATTAACTGGTGCAAGTGGAGGTGTTTGAAATTATTTGGGTTCGGGTTTTAAGGTGCCTCTGTGTGTGCTAAGTAACCATTCTCTTAGTTTTGGGTTTGCAGCATTAAGAAGGCCTAAACATTCCATTTTAATGGTGTTTGAAAGGTTGATCAGGGTTGTTATTGATATAAGATCAATCTGATTAGATTTACCTTGGGTTTTTGGACATTGTTTGGCGGTGCAAATCACAAATTGGGCAAAAAGTGTATGTTTTGGATCTAGTATATCAGTGTAATAGAAGTATACAGAAGTTTGTTTGTAGCCTGCAAAGTCTCCAACAACAAACATTATGATGTTAGTTGGTTACAAAGAGTATTTCTCGTGAGCCGTGAAATTACTTATATCTTCAGCACATTATTTTAAGTTAATATTTGCTTGCCGCAGTGTTTTAGACTTCAGACCAGAGATAAGTTGATATTGCAACTCCATTCTCTTGTATTTCTCATATTATAGTTGCATTATCTTTGTGTTTGTAACCCTTGGAAGGTCATACTGCCAGCGGGACTATTTATTTCTTGTTCATTTACTCACCCCACTAAACAAGTGGTTTCATTGTTAAGGCTTCCCACTAAATAAGTGGATGTGCCTATGCTTTCTTTCAGTATCCCCCACTGAACAAGTGGTGATTCCCACGAATAAGTGGATGCTCGCTGAATAAGTGGATGCCCATTGAATAAGTGGATGTTTTTATTTTTTGCAACAGTATTTAATTGATAAGTCTGAAGCACTTGTATGCTCTCACCTAGCCCTTTTCAGGAATTGGGAGATCAGAAAGGTGTGGAAGAATCTATTGTTGTATTTCATTTCAGTAGGATTGTTTTCAAAAAAAATTAGGGTGCCCATTACACTAAACACAATATTCTATTAATAAAGTAATAGCAAATAACTAGGTGAATCATCTAAATTTATCACATGTATTAAATGTCTCTTTCACAACAAATAAGTACAAGATAAGTAAATAAGATCAAATAGCATTTACCTTCAAACCTAACATCATCTCTAACAATAGTAAGTATCCTTTGTTCATTAATTATTCTAATTGAAATATTCTCTAATAAGCATTTGATCTCCAAAGGGAAAGAATGACTAAATTATTAGAATTATTTCAAAATTAATGAATAGATTTATGAAATGTTCATAACACTAGAAACAGTAATAAACCATCACATAAGTTTCCCAAACAAGCAAATAAATCAATTTCAACATGTTTATTAAAGCATGAGTTCCCCAAAGGGCGGGGGCCCTGGCTCGATTGGCTAAGTAATTCTGTTGCGGTAAAGATGGTCACGAGGTCCAGTCTGCCCCGTCCCCGTGGTACCGAAGGGCATGTCGTGCCAGCGTCACCGGTCATGTGAAAAAAGTTTACCAGGCACCAAAAAAAAAAAGCATGAGTTCCCCAATAAAGTTCTATAAAATTCACTCTCGATGACATTATGACAACAACCCGACACTATTGTGATTCCCAGTATGCTGCCGCAAAACCAATTAAAAAATCTATTTTCTTGAGAAAAACATGGAATTTGGAAATGAAATTTCTACACAACTTATAAGATATGTTTTCCTAGCCTCCCAATTAAAAAATGACTGTTATGAATTCCAAAGCCTACAAAAGATCTGATAATACAATAAATAGACAAATAATAGCTCCTACATTTCCCAAAGGTACAATTTTCACAACTTGAATGGTACCAAACCCACAACTAAGTTTTATTTTCACTAAGAGATGCCATGGACCTTCCCTATAGCCTATTGAATTGCAAAATTTCTCTACAACAAGATCCAACCTTTAAATCATAAAAGATTTTTGAAGATTGACTTATAAATTTCATCATTACAACAAAAGTCTAAAGCTTGTTATCATATAATTTTCTTCATTCTAAAGTACAAGGGAAATATTACAAATCCATTTGTTAATTTGTAGCTAACATTTTAATACATCTCTTGAATCAATAAAGAACAATAATTTGTGATTACAATCTATTTCAAAGCATAATATTGGCATGGACCCTATTGCCTAGTTTGGGGATATGATTATGTCTGTTACACCATAATGTCAAATCATAGAGAGGGCTTTGAGCTCTAGAAGGAAAAAATCTCAACGGTGCTAGTACGAATTGAAGTAACTTTTTAATATTCACCCCCTTATATATAGTCAGATACCATTTTATAAATCATGCATTATGATTCCTATGAACCACATCTTTACACACCACTAAATCCTAAGGCAATGACTTGTGACATAATCACATTTTCAAGCCCTTTTCCACTATTGTGCATTTATTATGACACTCATTTTACATTGATGACATTTATGATACGCAACACCCATTTGTGATGACATTGACAAGATATTTATTTGTCACATGGGTATTGATTTTCACATGATTTATCTCTATGTCAGGTGCCCTGAGCATTTATTACAAACTCGATTACAACCTTTAGAATGCAAATTGAACAAATTCAATGACTTTACATGTATTTTCATGATCACAACTTATCTATTTTTGCCGTCATGCTTATTTATTAGTATTATTACCTATTTGCAATTTTCATGACATTTACCCATCCTCTGAGGGCCATCTTTACCTTATCATTCGAGCAACTATAGTCTTTGAGCATCATCTCTCTATCTTTCCCATGTGGGCCAACCACTTTTACATGTGCTCTTATGAACAAATCTTGTATAGTTGTGCTCGCATGCATTATCATGCATTAAGAGCTATCTAGTCACATTAGGGGGAATTGAGCTTTCCCTATCCTATTGTGTGCTTGCACATCTTATCATGTACTAAGAGTCACACTAAGGATACCATGCCTTCCCCACACAATTGACTACTCACATGCCTTATCATGTATTAAGAGCTATCTTATCATTGGGGCATCATGCTTTACTTATACCATTGTGTGCTCATGCACTTGGAGCCACATTGGGGCCATATGCCTTCCTTGTGATATATGTGACTACACAATTTTATCTTGTCATTCAAGGCTACCTCATCTTAATTATTTGCTTATTCTAGGGAAATTTATATTCCTTGGAAATTATCTCGAGTCCTTATGCTTTTCATGACTATCATTTAAGATGTTTGACTTGTTTGTTACACGATGCATTTATGGCATTCATTACTTTACATGCCTATGATTATATTTACTTTTCATATATTATTTTCCCTCTCCTCCAATCCATTGCATTTGATGGATGCAACCAATTAAAGGGGGCATATCATGTCGCTAACACTCTTATGTTGAGGTTGTAGACATTTACATGTGCTTATATGTCTCGATGGACCACACGACATAACAATGCCTAATATGCCATACCATCCTACTACCACCACACTAGCCAAAGTATTACCAAATCACTTTTTGTACAAGAAATTATTTCACCTTGGTCTCTCTTTCATAGACAACAAATTTAGCTTGCAATGTGTTAATTTTTATTTGGATGACAAAAGCTACTCATTACATATATTTTCTTTGTTTTTTCAAAAGTTCATATGGAGTGTACATGCTAAGGAAGAAGAGCACATGAAGAGATCAACATGGATCCATTACTTTACATGGGCCCCATATTCTTTTGTGTCTAAATATTTACTTTATGGGCATGTTTGTGAGTGCTCATATACTTTGAAATGCATGTTCATTTAGGATTCACATGCACCTAAAAGTGGAGGCAAAATGTAATGGTGAAATTTGCATATCCACACCAATTCCCATTTAGTTTTGGGCCCATTTTGATATAATGGTTGTGCATGCTCCTATGTAAAGTTGGGATCATTCCCTGATCATTTATCCATCCTCGTTTACACACTCCCACACATTTGACTTTATCATATCCCTATTCACACTTGTCCCTACACATTCTTCATTATTAGCTTTTAGTTACATCCATATTGCATACAATCCCATATGTTCATTCCCCACCTTGATACCTTTGCCTCCCTATCTTGGGTCAATCCTACAATGTACATGTTCATTCCCGCACCATGCAGAATTGACCCCAAAATTTGAAAAATAAAATTCAAATTTTGTTGACTCTAGCATATTTCACCAGCTATCATGAGCCAACTTGGTACAAGTTTGCGCGATTAGTTGGGTCTTGTTCTTTAAAGGCATTCAATGTGCATTAATTCACAAGTAAGGAATCCAATTCATAACTAAAAATCCTACGCATTACAAGGAGAATTATTCTAAGAACATTTCTTTTTGGAGCAACAAAAGGAACCTAATTTTCTCAAACCCATCTAGGACACCTACATGCTTGAGGTTATTGTCTCTGATTCTTCCATGACTGTAAAGCCAGTCTAATTAAGGGGGTCGACTTAGTTGAACATGATCCTTGCAACCCAATAATCTTCCCAAGGTATTTTTCAATACCATCAATCCTCATAGATTAACAAATATCAAAGATAGGGGTGGCATAAATTTCAACAAATTGTAGTCAATCTATTGGGTTTCAACAATTTGTAGTCAATCTATTCAGTCCCACAAACTTCAGATCATTTTTGCACATTGAGTCAATACTGTAGGGTGCATAATCAATCCTGCCCAACATGGATTTGATCCCAAAAAATAGTATCTATTCTGAACCCTATATATTTTTCATATTGTAAACATTGTTTCAATACCATTAATGAATAAAATTTACACATCTAAATTATTCATTGCAATTCTTAAAACTAAATGTTAAATCCTTCCTATTTACTTTTAAATATTCATTTATTACAATTATCTATTCCTAAATGATATTAATTAAGGTTAATTTATATTTATTTATGTGCTAAATTAACATTAAAGATTTTCCGTTACAATAATATAATATTTAAATATTTATGAGTGAAATTTTCACTATATAAGAATTTTTTTAATAAAGACCTCATCACTTTTAAATTTTTTAAATAAGTCATTATCACTTAACCATTTTCCATTAAAAATCATTTCTCTATGACCATTGAGTCGTGTAATTCCTCAATTTGGGTTTGTGATATCATGTAATGTTATGTTTCCATCAACTCCCATATTCTTTCGCTTCATTCAAAATACAATATTTTAAAATTTAAAGTATTGCCCTTAATTTAATACCTTATATCTCGTTATTTTGACACTTGTTATGAATGCATAGCTCTATAGCAAAATTTGTATGAAGAGTTTGCAAATTTCTTAAGGTTAAGTGGACACTGTGTTCGTGTGAAGTATTTTTGTTGCGACTATAATCTTATTGATTATTTAGTCTCGTATATGGTATTAAAATCTTTTAATAGAATATGTATATGTATATACATACAAATTCTATACAAAACTATTTATATCAAAATTGATATTTATACTCAAATAATATTGTGGGATTCAACAATTAAAATATACTGTAGATTAAAATATGTGATAACTACCAAGATTTTTTTGACATTGTTTTTTATTAAGTTTAGCTGAGAAAAGGGTCCCAGTCCCATACAGATATGCATATCAGAAAAGTTTCACATCACAACAAAAACCTTGATAATAACCCACTAAGGGCCAGGGTACCAAAAGAGAACAATAATCAGCTAAACAGTCCCATAAAACAGACACAAAAAGATCAACCCACTAATACAGTACCAAGCATAGTCTTCCTGGTAATAACCCTAGAAAGGCCAAGGAGCCACGTCCAAAAAACTATTTAGCATAGTATAAGAAGAGAGTAGCATTATACCAAACCATCTTAATAATAACCTAGAAAGGCCAGGGTAACAGTCAGAACAGAATAGGCAGAACACAGCAAGAACACAACATCTTTTAAGAGACAAGTCATAAAACTAAAAATGAGGAATACTTCATGCATTTTCTTCATCACCTTCTCCCAAGAAGAGGCATCTTTGTCTGTGTTTTGTTTTTTCTCTTGTTCATAGTCTTTATCCTGCAAGTGTTTTCGTTTCTCCAGTTGGATCTTAATTTTCTTTACCTCAGCAACAGTGTTTGTCATAATCCTGTTTGTGAAATTTGCCAAATCTTTAAGACCTTTCTCTAATTTCCCAATTCTGCTTTGATACATTTGACACATTTCAAACATATTACTCCAGCTCTCCTGGCATGTGGAACAGTTCATCCTTCTGTTAAAATTTCTTCAATTTTGGCTAACCTGTCTGACAAATCTTGAAGGTCTGGATTGTTATGATCCTTAGCAATTTTCTCAGAATTATTAAGGTCTGTTTCAAAAGTCCCAAGGTCTTTCTGGATATCTTCAAAACAGTTATCATCAAATGAATTTCCCTCAAATTCTTCACTGTGGTCAAACTGGTCATGCTCAACAACCTTGACCTCTCTTTCCTGACCCTATTCAAGTTCTTCATCTCTCACACTATGAATTTCATGATCCTTGTCAATATCTAAGTCTTGACCCATCCCTTCTAACATTTCAACATCATCCTCAGAAAGAGTATCCGAAATAATGTTGTCAATTGAAACATCAGTGTTCTGCTTTTGTTTTTTCTTGTTATTATTCTTCTGCAGATTAGTCATAGCTAATCTTGCAGATCTTCTTTTTGATGCTGCAATTTTTTGCTTGGTGTTGTCTTCCTTGTCAACAAACCTAGCAGTTAGGTTTACCTTTGTTGCATCAAATTTGATATTAACAATTATTGTCTTCTTACTAGTCCCCTTAGAGGATACCCCACCTTTCTCTTTTAGGGATAACAGAATATGTTCAGGTGAGTCATTTTCCTTGCTTGCAGGGGTTTTAGCAGAATGGATTGTTGGGGTTACAAGGCCATGGTTGGAGCCTAGGTCTTTTCCTTTATAGGTGTGAGGAGATTTCTTTGTCTCCTTTCCCTTTTGGGTGTTGTCAGTGTTACCAATAGAAGTGCCACTGATAGGGTTTGCTAGTTTACCCTTTCCCTTTTTTAGCCTAACCTTATCAGACACATTCCCACATTTATCATGAGGAATTGGAGGGTTCAACGGAATGTTAAATTCATATAATACCAACATCAACCCCTAGTGCAGAGGGGGATTAGCTCCCTTTATAATGTTTCTTTGAAGGGAAGACAGAATAAAAAAAGGAAGGCTTATGAAATTACCATGACAAAGATGATCAAGCAAAGGGAAGTGGTACCCGTGAATAGTCTCATACCTGCCTTCCAGTGTAAAGTATTTCATGATGTGGTAGGAAATCATTCCCCATGGCGCAGGTAGTTCAATTCTCTGGTACCCATTTTGGTGTCTGGTCAGGTTTTCATCTTCCTCCAGAAAGTTGTCCATGAAGCTCTTATAGTCCCCATTACCCACTCTCTAGACTTTTCTACCATCCACTGACATGCCCGTAGCTTCAACTATTATTTCCTCAGTTACTGTAAATGATATTCCATTTACAGTCACCTCACGATTTCTCCAAGAATTAACAAATCGTTCAAACACAGACTCATCAAAACCCCTCATGGCTTTCACATAATTTCCAAGGCCTCCTTCAAAAATACCCCACATTTGAGAGTTCTTTTTCAGACTGGCACAGGAAGCAGGTTCTACTTGAAGCAACTGCCCCCCTATGATATGCCCACAATCAGAAACACTTAGAAACCCCTAAAATCCCTGAATAGCGCCCTGAACAAACTCACAACAGCTATAAGCACCTGTCAACCGCTTAAGTAGAAAATCTTTAAAGTCGATAAAAACCTTTGAAAGCAAATGTCATTATCGTTCCTTAAAGCTTTGCCTCTGTTTGCACAAAGGGTGAAGTAATGATTCATCATTACTTGGTTTAAAATCTATTCTTTTCGTGTCTCTTCAGATCAATCCGGAGATGTGTATTAGTCATCATAAAAATATGAGGGAAAGGCGCATCTCTTTCCATCATAGGAAATAATGTTTTGAAACCCATGAAGCTAATCTTCGAACAAGGAAGTGGACCACCCTCCAAATCATTTGTGCCTAGGTAAATATTAAGTCTTGGCATTATTAAAAATTATATCTTGTATACCTTGTGGCAAGTCTTCGACCAAGGTGGTGGACCAACTCCCTATAACATTTAGACAAAGGTTTGCAATTTTATCAATTGCATGGTTTCCCTTTCTATACACATACTGAATCTTTACATTAGGAATATTAAAAATTGAGATTTTTATGTCTCCAATGTAATCCCTAAGCTCCCATGGAATATTAGAAGACGTAGTGACCAGATCAAGCACCACCTTAGAGTCACCTTTAATTTCAACCTAATTAAAACCATAGGATTGGACTTTATGAAGCCCCCACCACAATGCGTAAGTCTCAGCTAAGTTATTTGATGCCCTTCCTATGGGTTTCGCATAACTCTCAATGATTTTACCTTTTTGATTTCTTATAATACCTCCCACAAGGAAGGCCCTGGGTTACCTTTTGAGCAGCCATCAATGATTTTTTGATATTGTTGGATTGTAATGGTTTCACAAATTTAAGTTCGAATTAACTTTCTTGGTCTTTGTTGGATTTGTTTTTAGGTGCAACCTTTATAATATTTTTCTTGTATTTACTAATTCTATTTCAATTGATTTATATGTTATGTTGAGAGGCATTCTATAGTGACAAATAAAATAATTCTTAAATAGTTCTAAAATAAAATAAAATAACTTTTAAGTAAATAAAATAATTGTAAAATAACTCTTGGGTAAATAAAATAAAATAACTCTTGAATAAATAAAATAATTGTTAAGTAAATGAAAATAAAACAAACAATGTAAATAAAATAAAATAATTCTTAAATAGTTTTAAAGTAAAACAAAATAATTCTTAAATAAATAAAATAAAATAACTTTTTAATTTGACATTTTTTAGATAGATATATTTAAGATATCTATACTAGTTTATTTTCACTCACATTTTTTACAATTAAAAGTATTTTAGCAACAAGTTTATATATTATAAAGTTGTAGGAGTTTAAAAGATTATTTCACAATTTATGTGAAGATATCATTGATCTTTATCCATTACAATTCTCTTCATATTGGTGAACGTTATTTCCAAAAATAAAAATAAAAAAAATCGATACTGTTGACTGACTTCCCTCCTCTATATGAAAAAATATATTTGATGATAGCAACAATACAAAAGGAAGATTTTAGTTTTAATTTTGTTTTTTTTTAAACATACTATGAAAAGCTGAATAGATGAACATTATTAAGCAAAAAATAAATTTGATGATAGCAACAATACAAAAGGAAGATTTTAGTTTTAATTTTTATTTTATTTTTGTTTTTTTTGAAACATACTATGAAAAGCTGAATAGATGAACATTATTAAGCAAAAGACAAAAAGATGAGAAATATTGAAACTAAAGAAAGAACCATTAAGCAGATCACTTATCCAGAAGAGAGAGAGAATGGGAATCCCTTTTACATGGAAATGGGATAGTTATAGTAACAGATCAATTATCAAAATCCCATTCTAAATAAAAAGCCTGAAGGCAACTATGCAATAGGGCATTGTTGATGGTAGAGATCCAAAACAAAATGGCAATGGTAGAGACAGAGGGAGAAAAGGGCGAGAGAGAGATGGAGACATTAATAGCCTGCTAATGTACCACGGGCTTAAAGAATACACAACAGAATCTTATCAGCATGGTAAAATAGCTAAGCGTACATAATTTGCTCCAGAGACCATTCAACTTCTAATCCACTCAGCAACATAACTATATTGTGCATGAAGACCCTCCATTTATAAATACATTTTTGAGTGAATCACACCAGTTGATTTTGGCAATAATTTACTTGGATCAACAGAATTAACCAAATTCAAATAGGAACAAGCAGGCTGTTATCCAAAGAATCTAAAAGATCCTTCAATCTAAGAGGCATAAACATCTCACGTGATTTTCACCAAGATTCTGTCAATGTGTTATGGGTGCCTATGCCAAAATATCAAAGAAATTGAATGAGAAATTCTTTAATTCTGTCAATATAAGGGGACTGGGCAGGGACAATGTGCCCTGAAGAATGTTTTACAACAACACGACAGTCAGACCTGAAGAGAGAGGCTAGTTGCATGCTTGTGTCAGACATTATCTGTCTGTCAAGTCCAGCATTACCACCAAAAATATGAAGGGAAGGACAATCTATGGGTAAAAAGCTTGTGTTTGATATAAACTGCTGAAAATCTCCAGCAGGTGATGGAAATCCAGAACATAATATCACAAACTTGAAGTCTATATTGCCATAGATGCCTGGACTATTCTGCCGTTGGGTGCAAAGAGTAGCAGCAATTGACGCTCCTTGTGAAAATCCTAAAACTCCATCGAAAGGACCCATATCAGAAAATATGTTTTGAAGATATGATAACGTTTCTGGCCATCCTGCTGTTTGCTGTTGGTACTGCAAAGGATCAAATGGTGAGGTGGCTTCAATCCACTTCATCTCCTCGGATTTATTATTATCCTGTTCCAAAAGTTCCTGCATGGCTGCAGTCTTTGACAAACTCGTTCCTGACTCAAATGCCACATTAGGACAGGAGGCAAAGTTGGGATTATAACAGTTTGGTGCCACCAGCCACGCATGCTTTTTCTTACAGTTCTGTGGTAGTGAAGGTTTAGGTTGTGAGTAGTTAACTGAATCAGCGCTGCCCTCAAGTGTTTCATCATTATCTCTACCATCGCTTGTTTGGTTTGTGAAAGTCTGGTAAATAAAAGGCACCTCATGAGGTGCATCAACAAATACAAATTCAGCAAGGTGCTTCAATTTCTTTCCAAAGGATGCCAATCTTCCCTTCAGACTAGATGCATTCTGGCGAAACCCATGCAAGCAAAGAATCTTCAATTTTCTTGTGGATGGGCCCTTTATGACAGTCGCATCCTGAATTACAACCAACAGAAATTATATAGGGCTTTCATGGAAGAGTGCCGCAATATACCCAAAAGAAATGTTAGAACTAGTCCTTACATATCTCAAAATTTAATAAGATGTAGTGCTAGAAAGGATACCTTACCATCCTGCCTCCAATCAATTCATCTGGTCTACATGGTTCAACACTCTGCTCCAATCCATCAGTGAATTCAACAGAGTTATGTTCCATTATGATTGCAGACTCAGCTTCTTCAGTTCTGAGTCTGCCATTTAAAACGTTTACATTACTTTCTCCATGATGCTTTGGCGTATTAGGGCCATTTTTGCAACAAAGCTCACACAGGTAAGTTGGACTCTCCTTATTTGAAGTACTCAGCTCCTGCATCAATCATGACTCCAATTAATATCATCCATCAGCAACTACATTTGTGTTAACTTCAAATCAATCCAACTAAACTCTTGAGATGCAATAAGATCCAACATGTCAAAATTATGAGAAAATAAGTAACTCGCTTATTCATTTACTTTGACAATCTTAAAAATAATGCCTTCTGTATAACTATAGGCAATTTTTGATGTGTCTGATTGATATGTTTATAAACCAACAAATGCTAGAATGCCTTGTGACAGGAAGTTTCCAGGACGGACAGCAGGAAACAGTGAGGCTATTTTCTAAGATGGAAGTTTGTTTTGGGGGATGGCAGGGGATATCACATTAAAAATATATATTTATTAATTAAACTTGCACCCCAAAAAAATCAAACTTAAATATTTTTACATGACTAAACAGTATAAAGAGTAAACAGTTTGTAGACACCCACGATACATGAATTTAAAAAGTTAAAAAATAAAATATAATAAAATGATTTGAAATCATATGATTTCATAAAGATCGTTTGGTTATAATTCATTTTTCATCCAGATTCTGTGGCCCATAGTTATAATCATAAAAGTTGAACATCAATAAGAATAATAAAAAAGTCTGATATACTATTATATAGTTAATGAGATTGTACGCAGCAAGATGACAAAATGTCATAATGTTAAACAGATGCATGAAGCGTCAATTGTCCTCAAGTCCTTCAAACTCATTTGCTTCCATGTGATATATGCCAATGCCTCATCATCATTACTAGTGCTGTTTTGAGTATGAATCATGTGGCTCATCTGGTGAGACTCCAACTAACCCTGGCTGCACCTCATCCTCATCTATCTATCTCGCATCCTCTAGATCAAAATCCCATTGTGTGTTTAACTTTTTACCTAGATGGGGAAAGGTGAAGCAAACAACCTCAATAAATTAGGTCTGCCATAGGTTAGGCAAGTGAATCCATGCCATATCTAAGGAATCCACCCTGAAGTCTCTCTCACAATCTATGGCATCACTGCTACAGACCTGTAGAAAATAAATGACATGAGAGCGGCTGACTAATTATGGGCTAGCCTAGAATTTCATAGAGAGAACTAACACAGAAAACTCATGCATGGGGGTCAATGTCTTAAGTAGGTGTCTTCCTCAGGAAAAGAATATGCTAAATGGTTTTTGGCGATTGAGAGCATCAAGGAGCTCAAGCCACATCAATGCAAAAACCAAATGTTTCTTGAATTGAAGAACTGCAATAATATCTATGCATGGAAGAGGGTGGCACATAAATTTAGTCATTATTGTACCAACAGTTCATAGGGAAAACACCAAGAGAGAAGGGTGAAATAGAATTGTGAATCATATGGGGAAGGGTTATTTTTCATTTCCCATCAGCTCCCTCTTGTCAATCATGTTGTTTTTGCTTTCATTCTTTGATTGATTTCCTTAACAAATGAATGACGACCTTCTCCTTGCAGCCCCACCAACTGAATCCAAAGATTTAAGCAAACTCAACATGACATGAAATGAACATGAATTCAAGTTACAAATCTGATTTGTTCTATGAATCACAAACACGTGGGATTTCAATGAACCATCAAAAGATAGGAACAAGGGCACTGCTGGTTTTATTATTCAATAACATGAAAAAGATAACATAGATCTGGGGAAATTTTAACAGAGCTTCCCTTTACAAAATCCACTTTTCAACCTGCAAGAACTATCATAACTTGCAAAACACAACCGACAACCAAAACCCTATAGACTCACTCTGAGCTTCCAAAACTTGCAAACAATGAAAGAACTACACCTCATCTTCAACCTACAAAACAATGCTATCAAAGCTAATCTTCTTCAATCCAAACTTAAATTTTTATATAATTCCCTTCAAGAGTGGCATCAAAATCAAGAGGGGTCAGATCTTGGTTTTTGCTTTCATTCTTTGATTGATTTCCTTAACAAATGAATGACGACCTTCTCCTTGCAGCCCCACCAACTGAATCCAAAGATTTAAGCAAACTCAACATGACATGAAATGAACATGAATTCAAGTTACAAATCTGATTTGTTCTATGAATCACAAACACGTGGGATTTCAATGAACCATCAAAAGATAGGAACAAGGGCACTGCTGGTTTTATTATTCAATAACATGAAAAAGATAACATAGATCTGGGGAAATTTTAACAGAGCTTCCCTTTACAAAATCCACTTTTCAACCTGCAAGAACTATCATAACTTGCAAAACACAACCGACAACCAAAACCCTATAGACTCACTCTGAGCTTCCAAAACTTGCAAACAATGAAAGAACTACACCTCATCTTCAACCTACAAAACAATGCTATCAAAGCTAATCTTCTTCAATCCAAACTTAAATTTTTATATAATTCCCTTCAAGAGTGGCATCAAAATCAAGAGGGGTCAGATCTTGGTTTTTGCTTTCATTCTTTGATTGATTTCCTTAACAAATGAATGACGACCTTCTCCTTGCAGCCCCACCAACTGAATCCAAAGATTTAAGCAAACTCAACATGACATGAAATGAACATGAATTCAAGTTACAAATCTGATTTGTTCTATGAATCACAAACACGTGGGATTTCAATGAACCATCAAAAGATAGGAACAAGGGCACTGCTGGTTTTATTATTCAATAACATGAAAAAGATAACATAGATCTGGGGAAATTTTAACAGAGCTTCCCTTTACAAAATCCACTTTTCAACCTGCAAGAACTATCATAACTTGCAAAACACAACCGACAACCAAAACCCTATAGACTCACTCTGAGCTTCCAAAACTTGCAAACAATGAAAGAACTACACCTCATCTTCAACCTACAAAACAATGCTATCAAAGCTAATCTTCTTCAATCCAAACTTAAATTTTTATATAATTCCCTTCAAGAGTGGCATCAAAATCAAGAGGGGTCAGATCTTGGTCAAATTGTAACTCCCGTCATGAATAATACATCCAAATATGGTTCCCAAATCAAAGAGCTCAGTCATGGTCAAATGCAACTCGCAACCAGATAAAAATAGCCAAGTGAGGTGCCCTCTCCAACATGCATCATCATGCAAGACCAAATGCATAACCATGCATCCACAGGCAAATGGAGTGCTCAAATTCCAAAGTGGACTTGGACTAGTCAAAGATGCCCCTCTTACAAGTAACTCCTCATCTATGATGTGTCTGTAGAATCAGAAATTGCCGAGTTTGCAATTGGAATTATGGCAAGACTGGCCACATAAAGGTCTACAAGGAAAAGAAGAGAGTCAAGGGTCCCCTCTAATGAAGATATGGTGATGTGTTTGTTGCAACCCTTGCCACACATGCATGCAAGGATGCATGGTTGATCGACTTTGGAGCTTCTTTCCACATGACTCCCCACAAGGAGTGGTTTTATTATTATGAGAACTTTGATGGTGGGAAAGTGTATTTGGCAGACAACTCCTCTCTCAAAATAGTTGGCCATGGCAAAGTCGTGCTCACTTTTGGAGATGGAAGGACAAAATCCCTTTCTAGTGTTCTACACATTCTGGTTTTTTTGAGGAATTTGTTGTTAGTAAGATGAATGGTGTGGGTGTGTAATTGGTCTTCAACAAGGAAGGATGTAAGATCGTGTAAGGAGCCATGGTATTGGCTAATGGAGTTCATTCTGTAAATCCGTTTCAACTTGACGCAAGCACCACAGAATGTAACAGTTTTGCAATTCCTAGTTCGGGGAATCATAAGCTTCCCACTGAGAAGACAATCTTGTGGCATAAGTGTCTGAGCCACATTGGTGGGAAAGGCCTTAGGGCCTTGAAATGTAAAAGCTTAGTAGACATGCTAACTAATTGCTCCCCTTTGATTTTGACTTTTGTGAATATTTGTAATGTCCCCTTCTAGCAAGTCAAAAATTTCACAACCTTGCACAAAATTTCAACTTACAAAAGAGAACATTAATATTCAATTCTTATTTCCATATCATAATTAGAGTTAATAATCAAATTTCAAATCCATGTACTTTCCACATTTACACTTAAGGATTGTAATCTCATAATCATAATCACATACTTTTCATATTTACACTTATAATCATGATTAAGTTCATGCATTTCATATTCATATTCTTTCACTCATAGTTCCCCATGATCTATCTCGGGGGAGTCCTTGAGTAGCCCTATCATTAATCAACCCTATTTCTGTATGAGCATGGTTTGTTAAGGCGCTGGTATATCCATCCCATCCAGAGGCCCAAAGGTTTCACACTACATGTGGTGTTCCTCACCATTTGGCTCAAGAAGCTTAATGCTACACGCAGCATTCCTCACTTACTTGAGAGTCACCATCCGTTGGGCACATTATAATAATTATGAGTTCATATTACCTTAGGCCCGAGAGCTTCACACTACACGCAGTGTTATTCATCCACTTGAGGGTCACCTAGGTCCAATTTCTGCCCTTCCTTAACCCCATACTCATAGATTGATAAGGTGATTAAGGATGAGGCTCGAACACCCCTTTTCAAATATATCATGAGTTCATGAGTCATAAATCACTATTCATTATTCCTATCTTGTGATCCTACCCCGGATCACAAGATGTTATCATTATTCTTGTTCCTCCTTGGGAACCTTATTGTATTTCTAGCCTTATACTTGGCTTTATATTTCAATTTATTTTTTTTCATGCTCATTCATATACTTGCTACATTCCCATTTCAATATAGTTTATCCATGAATATAACAATGATAGTATTTACTACAATTCATATACGTCTATAATGTCATCCATTATATCAGCATTAACTAAGGTTATTCATTTGATACTCTTATTCTATTTTTTTATACTTAACACATTAGGCATTCGATCCATTTATTATTAATAAAGTTGACTAGGATAATTTGCAACGAAAAGGTCTATGATATAAACAATCATACCTTGAATTATGCTGATCAAAGCTTTGTTGAGATCGCTATGTATCACTGGTTCGATACAAGTTTGATGGTCAATCCTTGGATGTTGCTGATCGCTGAGAGCAATGCCTCTTTATAACTGCTGCCTTGATTATCAATGCTATCCATTAGAAAGCTGATTGAGAGGAAATCAATAATCTGGAATATGAGTAAGACAATTCCCTGCTATGATGGATCGCTAATAGAAGAGGCCGAGTGTGTCAATCTGATTATCTGAATATGAGAGATGCTGATTTTCTGTAGTTTGAATGGCCAAGGAGAGCCTTCTTTATAGCCATGAAAGGTTGCAACTCTTCATTTGCCTTTAGGATCGGCGCCCCATTAAAGACATAAACTCAGGTTTGTTTGCATTTGCTAATCAGGATTTGTTTTGCTTTGTTAATGTGATCAGCGCTCATGTTAATTTAGTTGTAAATTGCACTAGAATCGGCGCTTGGCAAGAGACCGCTTTGTTATAGATTTATTGCCTTGTATTATGAGTTCTTTCATAGGATTGACGCTAGCACATTAGCTTATCGAAGTTAGTGGCTATATCTTCATTGATTATGCTTGGTCATTTAATCTTTGATCTTCCTTCAGTCTTTGCAATGATACCACGGGATCTTTGTCAAATCGAGGGACATGACAATATTGTATAAATAACAAGCAAAATCTTGTTAAGTTTTACTCAAGCTCTGCTAGATATTTAGGGACTTTGGATTTGATTCATAATGATGTATTTGCTAATGTTGATGTACCTTCACTAGGAAAAACTTTGTAATATGTTTCTTTTATTGATGACTTCTCAAAGAAAACATGGGTGTTATTCCTCAAGCATAATTCAAGGTCTTCTCAAAGTTCAAAAAGTTCAAAGCTCTTGTTGAGAACCAAACAGAGAAAAAGATCGACGTGTTAAGGACAGACAATAGTGGAGATCTGTTCAACTGAGTTTGATAGCTTTTGCAAGGAACATGGTATTGTGAGGCATAAGACAACTCCATATACCCTTCAACGGAAAAGAATTGCATAACAGATGAACAAAACATTGATGGAGAGAGCTAGAAGTATGCTCAGTGGAGCCAGTTTGGATCAGAAGTTCTATGTAGAAACTGTGAGCATAGCTTGTTATCTAAGTAACAAATCTTCTACATCAACTCTTGTGGAGAAAACCCCTTCAAAGGCTTCGTCAAGAAAGAATCCTTTATTGCAGCATATCAAGGTTTTCGATTGTGAGGCATATGTACGTGTGTTTAAGAAGAAGAGATCTAGGTTGGATTTCAAAGCAAACAAATGTATCTTTGTCGAATACAATGATGATGTGAAAAGATACAAGCTTTGGAATACTAAGACCGAAAAGACAGTGTACATTTGGAATGTGATATTCAAGGAGATCAAATCTTCTCCTAAGCCTTTTCGACCTAAAGATGAGAAAACAATGGTGCAAATGAAGCCAAACACTGAGGAGACCACCCAAGATTCAACCAAAGATTCAACAAGTACCTAAAGAGGAGTTTGATTTAAAGAGTGAGTTATGTTACATGATTGAAGAACTAAATAATGTATTACAGAATGATATATATTACAATGTAGAGCACAACTTTATTTAAAGAGGTTTACAATGTAATGTCCCAAATTATGAGCTAAGTGTGTTTTTGAGCTACATGGGAAATGCAATATTGGAATTGTATTTTCAATTATGAGGTTGGTTTGATTTTTAATGATTGCATATGATTCATAGCTGGCCGCCAAACATGAAGGAAGGATATATTAAATGCAACATTTATTTATTAAATGATTGCATTGGATCGATGGAATATGAGGTCGATTGGGTTTGTGGAAATTAAATGATTGCATTTGATTTGATATTGAGCTTTGAAAATATTTTAAATGCAAATTTTATTATTAAATATTTGCATTGGAGCGGTTGAGGGTTTTTATTAAATGCAAATATCATCATTTAATGCATGCACATGAGGTAGTTGTGGATTGAAGCAAGAATAGAGGAGCATTTTAAATGCAAGTTCATAAATTAAATGCCAAGTTGGTTATGTCAAGGATCAAGATTTTAAATGCTTTGAAGGTTATTAAATGCTTGCATTTGGATAGATTGGTTTATTTAATGCAATCGCCCAATCATTGCAAGTACTAGTTGGAGGTTAGAAGGATTTTAAATGCATTTCAAACACAAAATTAAATGCATGTAGCTGATCGCCCAAGCAAAGAGAAAGATTTTAAATGATTGCAATCTCAAAATTCAATGCAAGTGTCAAAGGCCAAGCTTAAGGAGGATCGATCCATAGAGGAGGAGCAAAATTCATTTAAAATAATTGAAGATTGTTTTAAATGAAAGCATTTCAAGTGAAGATCATTCAATATTGTTCCATTTCCTTAATTTCTATTGATGGATTTCAAAATGCATTCCAAAATTGCCAAGAGGATGGACATCAAAGCTTGAGGAGTTTAAATAGATGACTTGAGCTTCATTTTGCAATGAATGATGCTATGGTATGTTTTTTCTTTATTATTGTTTATGACTGAAAATTCCAATTTTCTAGTTATTTTTCAAGGAGATGTTCCCTTGAGTGTTGTGGTGATGATCCCATAACAATTTGTGAGATGTTGTCATATAGATTTCATCATTGGATTACATTTGCAGGTTATTTGAAGAGTTTGGAAGTGACGTTGATATCTATTTGAAGCTCTTGGTGTAGAGGATTGACTACCAAAGTAGTTGAGTGAATTTGAAACACATTCTAGATGGTATTTTCATATTTTGCAGGGTCTGATTTTGCAACAGCAAGGTTCTGATTTTTATAACAACTTTACATTGGAATTTCAGGGCTTTTTAGGTGACTTTGATCAAGGGTTTGAAGATTGAAGAGTTGTGCTTGATAGAACACATTCCTATACATTCATAGAGTGCATTTGGAAGGGTTATTTCATGATATTTCATTGTAAACCCTTGGCTGGATAAAAAGTACATTCTCAGCAGTCAGATCAGCATACAGAAAGTTTCCATCAGAATTTTATTGAAGCTCTTGCAAGAGTGTTTTGTGTCCATTTGATAGCCATTAACATTCTAGAGGCTTTGGGCTATATTCGTATGCAAAGTTTGATATATTTGGGCTTCAAATTGACTTGTAATTAAGTCTGATATAAAATCAGACATAGACTGAAATAAATTCCAGCCACTTGACATTTCATGTTTCATTTTCATATGTGCAAAGTTGATGTGAGTTTGATGTGCTACAATTCCTTATTCATTTGGTGAAGTTATTTAATTGAAGTGTGCAAGAAATCTTATCTAAATTTGCAAAAAATTTCAGTCATTTCTAGAAGGGTATTTTATAGTGGTATCAGAGCATTCAAAATTTCAATCCAATATCCATTAGGGATATTAAAGTGGTATCAGAGCTATTTACAGAATCATAGCCAATATCCATCAGGGATATTACATACAAAGAGTTTCCATAATAAGCACAGGAGTTTCACAAGGAAACTATAGCAAATAAAGCTAAACGGGTAGAAACAACCTAAACTGAAGACAGAATTAAAAACGATCTAAAAGACAACTAGATTGACCATTAAATAACTATCTTTTAGATTGACCATTAAATAACTAGATATTAATTTAATACCCCCCCCCCATAATGGTCAATGTACTAACTACACCAAAATGCCCCCTAAATGACAAGATCTGCAGGTCGCTTGACCATAAACAAAAGCAAATCGAGGGCACAAACAGAAAACAGAACCCGAGCACGGGTGTTGAAACACAAATCCAAAGGGATCCGAAGAAGCAGAATGGCCGCCTGGCAAACACAAATGTTGACTGTTGGTCCAGCTGGTGATGAGAAGAGGCTAAGCGTTGTAAGCGCAGATCAAAGAAGCCCTCAAAGCTATGAACCATGGCGAAAAAGGCAAACCAAAATCTCCAAAAAGTAGTGACTACGCACAAGTTGCTGAACAAGGAAGGCGCCGATCAAGAAAACAGAACCCCATTCAAAGGGCTACGGAACAGGGACCCAACTATGACGAGATCCTGCAGAAAAATACTGACAATCAAAAAGTTTGCTGCCGTGGAACTTCTGACTGCTTTCCAACATGATGTTGGTCAAAGATGCCATACTTCACTTTTTCGAGGCACGAAAAAAAACGGATTATAAGCTGATGGCATGAATACCGAAGTAGATAGACGGCACAAATTCTGAGATAAAATAACCCTGACACAAGTTACGAGGCACAGATCTCGAGACAAATCCGAATCACAAATTTTTGAGGCATGGATCTCGAGATTACGGAAATCATGATCTCAAAAAATTTGAACGCGGATTTCAAGATAAGACCGAAAAAAATTCTGCATGTCCATTGGCACGTATTTTAAAACTCGAATCCTAAGTTTGCAAATGAAGAAATACCCAGAAAATGACAAAACTGCCCCTTCAGGCAGCGAACCAGTTGATGCCGATGGCGAACAGACAACAAACAAGACCAAGAGCGCCAAAGATGCCGCCTAAACTCATCCATAAGACACGCAGAAGTGTGGGAAGCGCTTGCTTAACACAGTGTAAAAGGCGCCAAATCTCCAGAAAAGAACAAAACATAGGGATCACAAACAAGATAAAAATGATCACTTGAAGCAACCCGTTGTTTAAGCATACAAACCGCTAAACAAAATACCACCGCCGAAAAAAGAAAATCATGACTTCAAGGGAGATGAATAGGTCGCGACCCAGAAGAGGGAATCACAACCCCAAAAATCCCGTTTGTAGCAGACCCAAAAAGGTTTGAAATCGCGTCTCTGCAAAACGTGGAAAACGGAAATCACGAACTAAGCAGGAGAAATTCAAACACCAAATGCGAATCATGTGAATCTCTCCACCCGCTACCACAAGAAAAACGCAAAACCCTCAAAGCTTGACCCCATGATCATGCACGACGAGCAAGGATTGAAACAGAAAATGCAAAAACTCCAGAAATCGCATTCACACCAGAAATCGCAATTCATTAGAGAAAAAACGTGATTTAAACAGAAGCAATAAAAAAAATCCACCAAAGCCAGAAAGTCTTCGATGGCTTAGAAGAAAGCCAACTGCAGAGAGGAAAAAAGACGTGAATCAAGCTTACGCCAAAGAACACCGATCGCCTTCAGGAAATTTGGATGACTAGAATAAGCTTTAAACGCCGATATAAATCTCACAAAAAAACGACAAAAATGGCGCCAGAAAGAAAGTCCACCCAGAAACTCGACGAATGACAAAAACGCCAAATAGAGAAGATGATACGGCCACGTATAGTGTCGTACGAGGTACGGACAAAGCACCCGGGGGGGGGGATTTCAAAAAATAGTTTTCCCGCTCCCTTGTCGACCTGCTCTGATACCATGTTACATGATTGAAGAACTGAATAATGTATTACAAAATGATATATATTAAAAGAGGTTTACAAAGAGTTTCTATAATGAGCACAGGAGTTTCACAAGGAAACTACAGCTAATAAGGCTAAACGGATAGACACAACCTAAACTAAAGACAAAATTAGAAACTATCTAAAAGACAACTAGATTGACCATTAAATAACTAGATATTACTTTAATAAGTTAGAGGATTCAAAGGAAGAATAACCTCATATACCCCACTCATGAGGAGGTCCACTCAACAAAGAAAGCAACCGAAAAGGTATAGCCCACCTAATTTCTATTGTATTTTTGGTTTGTCTACTAATGATAATGAGCCTAGAATTGTGAAGAAAGCAATTAAGTCTACAAATAGGAAGTCCTAGAAAAAAGCCATAGTTGAGGAGATGGTTGCACTACAGAAGAACAATAGATGGAACTTGGTGAAGCTTGCTAAAGATAGGAAACTTGTTCATTGCAAATGGGTTTTTATAAAGAAGTTTACTTTAGACATCAAGATAGACAAGTACAAAGCAAAGTTAGTGGCTAAGGATTATTACTTATTCCCAAGAAGAGGGTATTGATTTTGGTGAGATCTTCTCTCCTGTTGTGAAGTTTACATCTATCAAATTTATGTTATTTGTGTTGTCGCATTTGACCTTGAGGTTGAATAGATGGATGTTAAGACAACTTTCTTGCATGGAGATTTATGGAGATCTATATGTTAAAGCCAAAGCACTTTGTGGTCAAGGGTAAGAAGGAAATGGTTTGTAGATTAGAGAAATCCTTATATGGTCTGAAGCAATCCCCCAAGGTGTGGTATCAAAAATTTGATTCAAATGTTTTGAAATCAGGGTTTGTTAAAGCTAAGTTAGATCATTGTGTTTACTTTAAGAAAATACGTGATCAATTTATTGTTCTTGTTCTTTATGATGATGACATGTTGATTAGTAACAATAGGGAAATGGTTAGGGCTCTTGAATATTAGCTTCCTTTACAGTTTGATATAAAAGATTTAGGAACAGCAAGTCATAGGGTAATTGTTAGCCGTTGATCTTAATTGACAAATCTTGACCATTGGTCAAATGTAACTGCCTCCTCACCTTATTCTATAAAAGGTGCAGGGGGTGCAATATTTTGAACATTCGGAAACTTAATTGAAATTTGATTGCTGAAATTTCAGGACTCATTTCAAAGTTGTTGTAAATGTACATGTTATGCATACTGAATGAAAGAGAAGACATTTTGATTACAAATCATCATAAATTTTGAGTAATCTGTGTTTGAAATCTGGATACATGCATTGATTAGTTACATCCCTTGGAGTGCTTTTCAGCCTGCATGTGTTGTTTTCATTCCTAATCCCTTTGAAGTTAGCATCATCCATATCTAGCTGTGGAACATCCTGGTGACCTATGGTTTGATTTCTTCTCTTCATGAATGTATCTTGTATGTATGTGATTCAATGACTAAAGATTCACTAAAGTAGAACCATTCTTTTAGATTTCTTTCAATTTCATAATAGATCATCTCCATAATTGCAAATAACAGAGAATCAAAAGCAAATAACATGAAATATGTTGATATCCCATAGATAATTAGAAATGCAGAGCATATTCAGAGTAAAAGCATGTCAAATTGACAAATATCATACAAATTCATACAAATTGGGCAAGATAGAGCTGATGGAAAACTTTGGATCAATCAAAGGAAGTATGTTAACTCTATTATGTAGCAATTCAGTATGCAAGATTGCAAACCAGTGAGTGTTCTCATTCTTGTGGGAACAAACCTTTAGTTGAGCAATGTCCTTCAACACCAAATGAGATAGAGAACATGAGCCATGTCCCCTATGCAAGTGCAATTGGTAGCCTTATGTATGCTATGGTTTGCACCAAACTAGATATTTCCCAAACAATGGGAGTCTTGGGCTAGTATATGGCAAATCCAAGGAAGGAGAATGGAATGTGGTAAAAAAGGTCTTCAAATATCTTCATGGCACTTAAGAGTACTCTATTACTACCAAGAAGGTCCTTTAGCTGTTAGGTGACTTTTTCCCCAAAATGGAAAAGAAAACTATGTATGAATAGCCCTTTAAAATTATAAAAGGATAAAGTTTATTTAACCCTTTATAATTAAAAGGGAGATGGAAAAATAAAGGATATTATGATCCTTTGGTTAAAATGGAGATTAATAAAGAGTATTTATATAATCTCTTTCAAAATGGGAGGAATAAATGTATTTATTTAAATAATTATTAAAAGGCAACCTTTATGAAAGGGTGTGATGGTTTGGAAACCACCCCTTAGAAAGTTATATAAGGCATTTATGTGAGACTTGGAAAGGGCATGGAGATCACTCAAGGAAGAAAAAGGTGGTTTTGGTGGGCTATGGGCATTGGAGAAGGGGCACACGGAGTGTGTCCAACTCAAGGTACAGGGTACACCCGAGATTGTCCTAGCCAAGGCTGATGCTTGGGAAGCATGTATGTTGGTTCTGAATAAGAACCGGTCCCTCCTGGAGTGTGCCATAGTTATGAGGGCCAAGACCACTGAAATCTTCCTAGAGTGAGAGTGGCTGATCCAAGTACTTTGATTCAGATAAGTATTGAAAACTAATGATGTTTAAAAGATATTTGGAAAAATAAGATAAATATGATGTTGATACTAATCCGGTTATATTATGTGATTATGGTATTCAATTTTCTTTGTTAATGATTTACTTTAGAGTTCTTATTAAATTATCAAATGTTGTAATTTACAATTGTTATTTACACTTATTTTAACATCATTGAATATTCTAAATTATCTTAACTCTAATATTGACTATAATAAATCCGCTACAAGTAGTTAAATAACTATGGGAGGAAAGTAGCATTACATTAGCAATCCTCTAGAGGTCCTGTAGTGGATCTAGAACGGTTTTATAGAGGTCGTGTAAGGTACCTACAATAAACTTGCACCAATCACATAGAGTCGTTCAATGGACCTACAACATCCTATAGTGATCTTGTAGTGGACCTATAGCAAACATGTACGACTCCCTCAATGGACATACAAAGATTTGTAGACTCTAATTACGTAAGAAATGTGGATAGCAAGAGATCTACCAATGGGTATGTTTTTACCTTATTTGGTGGTGTGATCATCTGAATGAGCATGAGAGAGGTTGTCGTTACTCTTTTGATGACAGAAATCAAGTATATGGTAGCTACTCATGCCTATAAGGAGGCAATCTAGCTTCAAAGATTGTGCTCGGATATTGAGTTTAGTCAGGATATAGTGTTGATTCAATGTGATGGCTAGAGTGTCATCAACTTGGCAAAGAACGCAACATTTCATGCATGGACTAAGCACATTGATGTGTAGTATCATTTTGTTCATAACATGCTGAGGGACAGTGTTGGCACCCATCCCTATTTTTACAAAATATGTTTCTCATGCTTTGGCAAACCCTATGTTTATAGTTGATTGGAGATATCTTATATCAGGGTTTCTTGTTTGTCTAGTTAGGGTTTGTTGTGACCAAATCACACATCGCCCCATTGCAAATGGGGACCCCCTTTTTTCGAGCTCCAGTGCTTTTCTTTAGTCTTGGATGATGTCTTAGCACCTTTTAATGATGAAGTCAGTAGCGTTTGAGTCCTATAGTCCCCTGATGACTTGATCCTGATGTGCTAAGATCCTGAAATTGACTAAGTCTGATATCCTGAAAATCGGCTAAGTCTGAAATCTGGTGGATCCCTCAAAATCTAGAATCTACATGTTAAATCCGGTGGATCCGAGACCTATCTCAAACATCCTGAAAGGTATATTGAAAAATATACTTAAATATATTTTTCAATATACCTTACCCTAGGGACTTTCAGTTTTAGGTGCGAATTTGCTCTAAGAGGTCAGGTGCATTTTCCCACTTGCAGAAACCCAAATGTGCGCCTAAGGTGGAGACTTATATGTGCGCCTAGAAGAAAACAAACCTTTGACCATCCCAAATTATGGCGCCTTGATTGGAATTGAAGTTGGAAGGCCTTAAACATTGAAAATTTGACAAAGAAATGATTCAAGAGTCTAGGCGCCTTTTCATGTTCAAATCATCATCAAATTGCGCCTTAGGTGAAGTAAAGATCTCTTAAGAGCTTGGGCACCATTCCTTATTATTTTTGCCAATTTGGGCGCCTTGGAGACTGAATGGTGTCAGGGCTAAGATCTAATGCCCAATTGAATGATCTCTTGCAAAGACAAGATAAGTGGAAGACAAGAAGGTTTGGGCGCATTCCTCCACCTCTAAAGCCTTCTCTAAGCGCCTTGATATGAATATTGTGAAGTGAATGAATCTAGGCGCTCTTTTAACATCAAAACAACCACAAAGTGCGTCTAGCAATGAAACAAGTTTGAAATCATGAACTTTAGTGCCTAGAAGCAAGGAGGTTTCCTGAGAGCTCAAACATGAGATATAACCCTTAAATGCCAAGAATTAGCTCCTAAATAACCTAGGCGCACCTTACCACTAGTAGCAACTCAAAATAGCCCCTAGTGTTAGAAGCCTCCAAATGACAAACTTACCAAGGAGGATCTAGGCGCCTATTATCACTTGGAACATTATAAAAATGCGCCTAAGAAGAAGGAAATTTAACATCAAGAATTAGGCGCATTTTTGTGTTTAAACACCCCTATTTTGGCGCCTTGGAACTAAGTGCATGAAAATCATGAGGATGAGCGCCTAACAATGAAGAAATGCCTCGAAGACCTTGGGTGCACATTTCTACTTGTGCAGCTCAGCTTTAGCGCCTATCATTCAAAGGGTATTCATTAATCAATTTTGAGGAAGTATGAATCTTAAAACATCTCATTAACTCTTCATAATGCCCTGAAGTAAGTATTTATTTTAAATCAAGGCGCAATTTCCAGCTCTTCTTACCTTAAATCTACGCTTAAGTTGGAGACAATATTCATTTGTGTTGAGGCGCTACTTTCAGTCCATTTCATTTCAGATCAGCGCCTAAGAACAGAGGGGTTTTTGGAGTTTGAAAACATATGTTAAAATCATTGAAAACACCCTACAAGACTAGGCGCAAATTCATGTAGTTTTCACCCAATATTGGCGCCTAAGCTAAAAGGAAGATCTCTTAAATATTTAAGCAGGAGATTAAAGTATAGAAACAAGCAAGAAAACAGCTAGGCGCCATTTTCAACTATTCCCAACTCAAATCTGCGCCCAAGCTGAAGTAAATTTTCATCTATTTCTAGGCGCCCATTGACACCTATTCCATCATCTATACGCGCCTTAGGATGAGAAGGCATGAATCAATGTTGAAAGGTCCTTTTACTTGTTCAAATGAACATCCATGAGCATCCACATGAGTCTAAAGAGATTAATTCACTAAGCAACTTAGGCGCACTTCTATTCCTTTGCAATCTAAAATTAGCGCCTAACTTTATAATTCATTAACATCATGAAGAATACCTCAATTCACATCATAGAATGAGTGCCTTGAAAAGGGGAGGTGTTCTAGGACTTCCCAATGCTTTGAAATCACAGTAGTAATAAGTATAAGGCCAATTTAACCAAGGCGCATTTTCACCTATTTGCTGACCAAAATCAGCGCCTTGGCTAAATGTGTTAGAAGGTATACAAGCTGATTTCTATATGATATAAGATTTAATGTTTATCAGTGTTTTAATAGGTGGTTCCATTGTGTTGTAGGAACATCAACAAAGCTGAGGAGTCATTCAAGGAGCAAATACTTGGAATCACCAATGGGCAAAGAGTGAAGTCAAGAGGTAGTCGTTGCAGAAGAGGCATCATGTAGCTGCTCCAGAGGATCATATCAAGTTCAATACTTCATTATCAACAACATCCAGAGAAGATATTCATCCACCATATTTCAAGTTCCATACAACTCCAGGTTTCCAAGTAAAGTCTCCTACTTCATATCATCATCTGCTCTACTCTCCAGAAGAAGAAGCATTACAAAGTCAGACAAATGAAGCAACATATATCATACACATCCAATTTACAAGAAGATGAACAAGGCAAGATCAACAAAGTATTCCCAAACATACAAGTTCATTCAAAGCATCATGTTCGAAGACTATACAAGATGATACAATTTGGGAATATGCCCACAGAGCAAAATGAATAAACAGTTGAAATCCATAAAATATGCTAAGATGGCACCTATGTGGCAGATACACATCATCAAGCTAATCACAAGTCACCACATCATTCAACAAGGAAGCCAAAGAGGACGTCCATGTGGAAGATGCTCTAAAAGATTCCATTATATCCTTATCTTCTTGGAAAACGTGCCTTCATTGCCTCTCTTATGTACTAAAAATAGCAAGTTGTTGTAACTAACTGCTGAGATGGCATGACCCTGGCCCTTGGCTACTTGAATTGATCCTAGCCATTCATTGTAATTCTGGACCTCTATATAAAGGCCTTGTTGCCTCATTTGTAAATCAGTAGTTCAGTAGGAAAGTAGAGTAGAGTAGGAAGAGACTCTCGAAATTCTCTGAAAGAACTGGAGATTGTTGTAAATATTTATCAAGATTAATGCAAAGACATTGGAGTTCGCTTGGTGTTAGAGTGTTGTCTTGTGGAATGACATGGTTTCTTGTATCTTAATGAAGTGGAGAGATGTTTCAAACTAGAATAGAGTAGAATAATAGTTCATTGATGTTATGTATGTATGTGTTGAATATTTGATCAACTCCTAGCTCATGCTTTTGACATTCATCGCTGGTGAAGTGTTGTGTAAAGCTAGTCTGAGCTTCATTATAATTTGCTTAAGTTCGATTGTGGATGCTTGTTTGAGCTGTGCCATTTAATGGGTGCTTATATGAGCTTTCATGATTTGAAAACCTTTCGCTATCCTTAGGAGATTGCACCAACTCTATGTAGTTGTAGGCATCCTTGGCGAAGTGGAGTTAGGTTGATTAAGGAGTCTGTCTATTCTTGCATCATCATTGGTTCATTGACCTTAGATTAGTTTCTCTGAACTTTTATCTTTTGCCTTTTCTTTATTATTGAAACACTGTACATACATCATCCACACTGAAAGGAAAAATAAGCTAAATGAAGTGAGAAGAAACCTACGTAAGTCCCTTTGTGATAATCAACAAGATCACATGTAATCACTGAGTTTATCCAATGCAAATCACGAATAAGGAACCTTGAAGTTCTCACTGGATCACATAGCTTAGCCTTTGAGAGACTTTATTCAAGAGAGAGTGAGAGACTTAGTGTTTTACTCTATTGTTGACTTGTCTAAAAACAATCATCAACAGGGTTTTCATTCAGGCATTGGTCACACTGGTTCATATTGTCTTGTGTGTTTGATGGCCTCCGAGTTGTTTGCATATACATTCATCCTACAAGCCTTGATGTTGGTCAATCACTTTGTTCCATTGCATTGACCTTATCAATTTTGTGATTGGTATCCCTAGTTATGTCTGTGGTTTGAGCTCGTTTAATTCTTCTATGGCGGCCTCACTCTTGCCCTAATTCATGAAATCCACACTAGCTTTAACTCATACCTCCACGTGTGCCCTTATTTCAAAATCCCTTAGCCGCCTAAGCCATATGCACTTTATTTCTAATTGCTCTTTGACCTATAATAGTCCATGCATTTGGCAACTTCACGCATGTGTTGTATTCCTTAACGCCTAGCACAACAGTTGTGCCAGTTCGTGCACAATGCACAACTAGCTTGAGTGATCACGACACTTTGGCCGCTATGCCCAAATCACTTGCTATGCTCGTGGTCTTTGCCATTGGTCACCTCCCTGTGCTTCCCACTTGCTTCTACCCTCACTACGTGTCACTACTGCATTCGTAGTGCACCACACTTACAGCGGTAATCCATTGCGACGTGCAAGTTATTTTATCCACCATGCACTAGCCACAATATCCTCGAGCATTCAGCTTTGTCGTCCACTCATCTCCAAGATGCTTGGCACTTAATTCATCTCTACAAAACTGCTCCAACTCAACTCCAACTCATGACTACAAATGGCATTGTTCTCTTGTGTGGCAATACTTGGACCAACCATTGGGTGCCACGTAACCATGTGGCAATATTCCATGGTGGGCCCCATGTCTCTTGCCTGCAGATGCTCTATTCTTTGGTGAAGCTTACATGGAATCACGAGTGAATCAATGCTTGCCACGTGTTGCCTTTGGCGGTGGCGGGCCCAAGATCTAATCGATGTGGCTCATACTCTATAGGGTGACGGTCTATCAAGTGCCAAGTGGCACCTATGTGGCTAGGTGGTGGGCCCTAGTGCTTTACGTGCAAAGCAAGGACTATTCGATAAAGACTTATGTGTCCCACATGCGACATGGCTTCCTCTTATTGGTAGCGGCTAACTCAATCAATGGGTGCCACATATCTTCCTTAATGGGGCCTAACCTCCTTTGTGGCTATGTTTTCACTCTTCTACATGCTCTCGCCATGATGTGTGTTGGTGGTATGTGGCAGCTTCTTATTGGCTCAACTCTCCAAGACAATTCTAGTCATGTTTCTTGGGCCCACATGGCTTTATGTAAGCTATTGATTTATATTGTTATTATCCAACACCATGTTTCTCGTTAATCGTCATGCCAAGTTTAAACTAGTTAATGCCTAGCCCACAGCACAATAATCTTAAATGCCATGAACACTGGTTTCTTGACCTGCATGTTGATGTGTTGGGCTCAAGGAGGGTACAGATGGTTGTCAATAACTAGTTGATGCTTGCAACTAACCATTGGACCTCATAACCACCCCGTGGATGCCTTGTTGGCCATTTCTTATGTTCTTTATCTATGCATCGCCTTGCCCTAACGTCATCTTTTAGGGTTTTCTTCTCTGTTACTTGTGCATTAGCCTTGGCTATCCCTGCATAGGCAACTCTTTGGTTTGATGGCAACAATTTGGGCATGGTCAACAGTTGTAGGGCGGATGTATATGCATGTAGGGGTACTATCACTCTATAAGGTCGTGTGCTATGCTACAAGAAGCCCTATATCTTCACAAGGGAGTCTTAGGCCTATGTCTACGCTTGTTGGGGCCTACTTTCTCGCTTGAGTGCATTTAATATGATATTTGTGGAGTTGGCACCCGTTCCTTTCTTTGCTGTAGGTCCTTGTTACCATTTGTGCCTTGTTTTGAGGTTTGTTGCTGATTTGATAGATGTTTCGTGGGCTTGTATTTATGACTCCTTTCTCTTCAGGGCAACCTACCTCCATTTTTGGGCATGGGCTACTACTAGTGCCATGTGGCTATAGGGACTAAAATTGATTGAATGCATTCAGCACACGGAACTGTACCCCTGTTCTAAATATGTTTGACTCATATCAAGTGGAGGATTTCATCCCTTGTTCTTGGTACTGATTTGCTGATCCAAGATGGCTTGTCTCCCTCTCTCAAGTGCAGTCCTTTCTCTGTCGTTGTGTACTGATTCATGACAAGTGCCTGATGTGCTAAGTCTTCTTGTACTGGGTTTGAATTGACTGAATATCTAAAACCTCTGTTGCTGATTGTGCAATCTGGAGCTGATCTGTTATATATACAGGAATGTCATTTTTGTTTGGGGTTGGATAGCAGCTAGTCTTTTGGCCATTATCTTGTAGAGGGTAGCTTAGGGGGATTCTAGGGCACCAATGTATGTTAAGTTTGGGATACAATTAGGAGCTTGATATCTTGTGTAAGCTATAAGAAAGTACAGTCATGCTGGGATTGTTTTACTGATGGATGTCTCCATGGTCAACTGGGTTATTTCAGGGGGCTTCATGAGTGTGCCCTGAAGTCTCTTAGGTCTCATTTGCAGGTGTGTTTGTCTTAGGAGTTGGTCAGTGGTATAGCACTGTAATGTGTTGCAAATCTTTTGCAATCCCATTCTCTTAATACAATGTGGAATGATTTTGAATGGTAATGGATTGTGAAGTATGTTATGATGCAAAATCCCTCATTTCGTTAATGCATATGCCTATATGTGTTTAGTTTCTTGGTTAGCTTAATGCAGATATCTATCTCTTGTTGTATGTTTCGGACTCAATTGCCCAATAGATAGGCACCAGCCAAGAGTGGTGCAAGGCTCCTCATCCAAATCCAAATCAAACATCTTACATATTACCTTGTCTTGTTCCATGTTAGTGTAGTAGTAGTTTAGGTCCTGCCTTCTCTTATGGCTCAGCTTTATAACTTGTGAGAAATCTTAGTGAGCATGTGTTTGATATACATTTCAGAGAGCTACGAGAGAAAGGTTTTTAGATTATGCATGTGTAAGTTAAGTTTGAGGGAATTTATATAAAGTGATACAACTTAGTATTATCTTCAGATTGCAGGCATAAGTCTTGTTATCTGCTTAATTGAGGTTACATTGTAAACCAACAGTGAGGCTTAGTGACAGTCTTTGGTGCTTCCTAGTGCAATAGGGCATGGTTTTTTTTCCAAAGATCAATTGCTAGTTTGTCATACTTCTCCTTTCAGCTATGTACAATGCACTCAAAGACACTAGAAAAATAGAGTGGGTCAAAAGGGTAGTAGCGCATGCAAGGGAGGTGCAAATGTTCATTTGCAACCACCATACCTCATTCGCATTGTTTCGGACCTCTATGAGGAAGGAATTCCTAAAACCAGTTGAGACCCGATTTACTTCCTATTTTATTTTATATAGAGAATATTTGAGTTGCAAGAGCCCTTGCAACTTATGATTATGACATAGTAATGGAATAGGTAGCAGGTGTCAAACAAAGTAGGGGAAAAGGGTGAAGGAGGCTATAGTTAGTGATAGTTTTTGGTCAAATGTGAGATACATATCTTTTGTACCCCTTCTTTTCTCTGTCACTGGATTTGGGAATTCTAACAGTCCTAGTCTTGGGGAAATCTACAAGTGCATTGATAGCATGCTTGGCCAGATGGAGGCCACCATTCATGAGAGACCCCACCTGATTTCTACAATGAGCATATTTATCCCATCATCCAAAAAAAGTGGGAGAAGTTGAATACCCCTCTACACACGACTACATATGCTTTGAATCCAAAGTGGTATGTGTCTAGACCTAGCAAATTTCTTCCCATTCATGGCCACAATGTGAGTAATGGCCTCGTGAAGGCCTTTAAGAAATTGTATAGTTCAGATGAAGCTTCATTGGTTAGAGTTGAGAGGTTAAATTAAACTGAACTAGATGGCTACAAGACTTCAGCAAGGATTGACAGACACACGTTGGCATAAGAGAAACCAGTTAGTTGGTGACGAATCTATGGACCTCCAAGATTGTTGCACACATTTTATATTCATCTTCTCTTATAGGTTTCTAGTTCCTCTGCTGCTGAAAGGAGCTGGTCCACATGTAGCTTTATCCACTCTCTACAGAGGAAAGGCTTACCTATGTGAGAGTGGAAAAGCTTGTTGTTGTACATAGTGCCTTGCATCTCCTTGATCACAAGACACCTTAGTAGAAGCAAAGACGAGTGACAAAGTGAGATGTATAACCTAAGGACTCACGATAAGTTGATGAGGAGCATGAGGTGCAGACAGGATTGGAGTGGTTCACATTGCAGGATGAGGATACAGTTCATTCCAACAGTTCTAGTGATGAGAAGTTTCCAAGATATCTAGTCGATGGTGATGACTCTGATTTTTAAGCTTGTTGCTCAAACAAAAACTAGCTACAAATATCTTTTTTTAGCATTCCTATTTTATCATTTTGATGTTCGTCACTTGTAGACTATAGTTGAGATTTTCAGCTCATTTGTACATTGAACTTTGAAATTTTATAAAGCTAGCAGCTACTATGATATTAATATAAACCATTTTTTATTTATCATATTTATGATATTCAAATGACAACACTTATGATTTGACAATTGACATTGTTATCAATTTTCAGTTGCGTTATATGTCCTCAATTCTGTATTTATTACTTAATTTTGTACATTTTGTGCAAGTTATGTTTATTTTAAATATATATAGCCGTCCTCTCGTCATCTCCAAATTTAGGAAAATTAGTGGTCCCGAAACCCCATCCGTGTCTTGGAATCTTAGAGAAACATTGCTTAAACATTTACATTTTAAGTTGGAAAGAGAATTTTATTTCTGGGACTCTTATGTTGCATGATACATATAGTGTTTAGGAGCATCAACACTAACACGTTTCTATTATGTCATGTTGTTCCTGAATTTCTTAGGCATAGAAGTTATTATTCTTAATTAAGATAAATATTCACATTGCTCACTAGTTGGTTTTAGACTTATGCAGTCTGTTGCAAGAGTTTAGGATCAATTGTGTCTTGCAAGAACTCAGGTGTCAAGAGAGCGTCTACTTCACCACAAAAATGCACACACAAGTATCACACTTTGTGCTTTATTTCATTTTGACTAATTAAAGAATATAGTTTACACACAGTACAGTCCTCCTTCTAACTGAGAGGGTCAATTATCAACTCATTGACTTGCCCCCACATCAAGGAAGCCTGCCATGCTATTCCAAGACCTCGGATCAGAGGTTAAAACCTCGTGTTTAGTGTAACCTGGTGAAACCAACCAGGGGTCCTAGCTTTTGACAGAGATATTCTAGAGTGCAGTTGGGTGGGTGAGTCCTCCCCATAGCCTGAAAAGTTTCTTGGTTTGAAGTGACAACCTTCACTACCTAGGACCTAATTGCACCAGAGTAGGTCCCTCATTCTTGAATTGTAGGCCATATCATACATTTCCATTCAACCTTGCTTTCCATTTGTGTTTGTCATATAAATCACACCTGATCACTCGTGGGTCATGACCACCTTCTTCATCCCACACTCACATGCCACAGCAATTAACAGGTAGGAGTTCCCTCGGAACTCAGTGAAAATCTGGAGTATGACATTTCCAAGCAAAAAGGATCCCTTAGTGTGTATACACAAACCATTTGTATTTTATGCACATATCATGATAAATTTGTATAGCTATAATTTCTCAATTATCTGTTGAAACATGGAGTAAACATTGAAAAAATAGCTTGCTGGCCTTCAATGTAGTGCATTTGAAGAAAGAAAAAAGAAAAAGGGACATATTAATGTCCAAAAATAACCAAAGTAGCTTAATTGGGCTCAAAAGAACATTCAGTTACCTTAAACAAGTATTGGGTAACAAGAACCTCAGCTAAATGAGATGTACTAAAGAAATGTAAACATAACTGCATTGAATATGGTCCAAACCTGGCATGTATTGCAGACCAGGACTAACATACGGCAATAAGAACATCGACTGCGTGAAGAGTAATCATCAAAAGAGTCACCACAAAGTAAGCATGAACCAATAACTCCCACATCAGTGCTTCCAACTGAAATCCTGCAGGAAAGTCTCCAGAATAAAATATCTGCAAAATGTATATGCTCAAGACCACCAGATACAAAGCATCACTGAACAAGAAAATATGTGCATACCTGGGATCAAACACAAAGTTTTTTCCTTTGAAGAACCCCCCATCAGGATATGCCTCTAAGTAACGTTGAATACCACCAGATAACTGCCAGTCAAAAAAAAATTGATTTAGGAGGAAACATGTGACAGAAGTGAAATTAAGTACTTCATGGCAATTCTAGCTGAACATTCACTGCAAGAATTACAATTAGCGCTTGGGATGAGTAAAAAATGTATTTCTCTGGAAGTAGTACTAAAAGCTTGAGCAGAAGCGGAAAACTATTGACTGAATGTCAAACCATCTTCCAATTAATAAACATTCATGTAATATTTTTATAAATATGAATTTCTATCCTAAAAGAATGCAGGTCTAGAATACATTTTTCACAAGCCATGATATTAGAAATTTAGAGATATTAATA
Source organism: Cunninghamia lanceolata (assembly GCA_027924645.1). Taxonomy (NCBI): domain Eukaryota; kingdom Viridiplantae; phylum Streptophyta; class Pinopsida; order Cupressales; family Cupressaceae; genus Cunninghamia; species Cunninghamia lanceolata. The sequence continues at coordinate 148,233 of BSBN01001352.1, forward strand.
TCTATTAGAAGTTCTAAATTTAGTGTAGCTACAGAAACTATGTGGTAAGCATACAATAACGATGATTAAAAGTGAAAGTGTGTGCTTGTTTTCCTCGTGAATTATGTCTAGGCATTATAATTTAGAAATATGAATTATCTGAAAGCCAGTGTGCAAGACATAAATGACTATCTTAAGGTACCAAATATGAACTATCAAATGCTAAATGAAATTTCAAATGATGCTACATAAAAATTTTCAGTGTTTACTTTCGTCTAAATGTAAAATTGAGTCACTTCTAAAAACTCCAAATTACCTGGTAGACGTTTTCATAACCTGAACCTTTCATTCGAATATATGCAGATGCCATTTCACACCGAACTCCTCCTGTGCAGTACCTGCAGTCAAGATAAGTTTAAAGCAAAACATAAATGGATAGCTGACTATTGCACTAGTCAAGGTGTCAAAGCTAATGATCCTGCACAACACGTAGTTTTCCTTCTTTTTAATGCTATGCCCCAGAAACAATCAAGAAAAGAAAAATTAACATATCCAAACACTCCATTGATGTAACTGCCATTTCTCCATATCAGTCAAAATTGTCTAAGCCCTATAGATCAAGCAAAAATGATTCATTGTTTGCAAGAGCTGGGACACTGAGAACTGAAGGAAAACTATGACTTGTCAACAATGAACTAAACTGTCAGATTGGAAATCATGTGTATTATTGTAAGAGTGTGTGGAGGTTAGAATGCCAACTGCAGCTCTAGTGAATAGCTGTTTATCAGTTTCTGCTAAAATGCATATGGGAATACAAAAAGGACCTAAATAATGAGAGTCTTACGACCTGGAGGTCAAAGACAGCAAAATACAGTTACAGTTCCAGAACACGATTATAAAAAGCAATGAATAAATATTCAAAACATATCCTTGAACCTGATGCAATATGATCAGCAAATATTCTGTAAAATGCAAAATTCTCTAAAAAGCATGCCAAAGTCAAGTGGGAAGGTCCATACTTACATAAGAATGTTGTTGCCACATAGCTGCTCTGCATGACTATCTATCCAAGCAGGCAAATCACTGTACTGTCTAATCTTTGGATCTAAAGTCTGAACCTGTCCTGGTAGTAAAAACTTGCCAATTCTTGTTTCATACATATTCCTAGCATCCAAGAGAACAAGTCCCCCACGATGTTGGCGATCACCAGTTTCACATTCTAATTGTGAAGCCATAGAATCAAGCGAATTATTTAAATCAAATCGGTTGAGATCGCAATCTTCCTGAAGCCTTCCACCTGCAAATTCTTGAAGCCTTTAGATATCCTACATAGTACATACAAATACCATAAGAGATGTCAAATAATTGAGTTTATAGATACCATACCAGCCATTTGAAGAATTGAATGAAATTCAATAGCAGAGAGATGTTTTCCAGCATTTGCAATTGATGGCGATCTAACCAATGGATGAGCAACAAGAGATACCACCTCCTGCACAAACATAGAAATGGCTTTACTAAATCAGTAAGAAATGAATGAAATGTATGCATGTAGTGGCATTGCTAAAATTCACAAAATAATTAATAAGTCAATACTTGCCATTCATTCTTGTATGTTCCAGAATCCAAACAGATCTACTAACATTGATTTATATTTTTCCACATCTAAAATTTTATATGTTGTTCGAAAAAGTAACTTTGAGTTATATTTAAAAAGAACAACTTTTGTTTATATTGAAAAGGTGGTTTTTAAAAGATAAGTTTATAAAGTGTCGCTAAGAGTGGGGTTCAAAAGGTAATGACACTTTATGACACTTAGTGGGGGGGGGAATAGAAAAGTAATTTAAAATTCTTTATTTTCTCCCAGAAGGCTATGTAAAGGGGTTTTGAGCTCAAAAGACTTCTCCTTGGCTAATTTCATTTTGCTTTGAGCAAGAACTTTAGTTCTTATTTCTTGAAGCCAAAAACCCTCTTGGAATACCAATTTCGGGGACGAAAACCCTCCTAACCAGATAGAGTGATTTCACCTTGATATCACCATTGTGTTGCAAGTGGAGTTTTTACTAGTTTGTTGTTAATAATGGATATGTTTGATGTGTTTTGATGAGATTTTGGAGTGCAGGTTATTTGGAGTTTATTGTCTTAAGTTTTAGTTTATTTCTGAGTGAGATTTTTGGAATTTGCTAGAAGGCCCTACCATATTCCCAGAAGGCCAGACTGCTGCTAATGTTCATGGAACCTTGTTTGTTGGCCATTCCCTTTTGAAAGATGATGTTTTGACCAAGAGTTGTCCGTACTCCTTTGAGGTTGATTATCTTCCTCTTTAGCTGGTTGTACTACTTATGATGGGCGGTACTTGCTTGTGGGGGATGTGGAAGATGAAATGAAGGAAGCGCTTCATTTAATTTGTCTTTTGTGGATGTGTGGGGTCGCCAAACTATTGTCTTTTTGAAGCTCCAAAGTTTGTGTTGTCCTCTGCAACTTTCATTGTATTTTGGTGGTGCCATACTCTCTTGCCTATGCAGACCATACCCCTTGTTGGTGGCTGCAGCAGTGTTAAGGGATTTAATTAGTTTTTTATACTATTTGGAAGCTGAACAGCCTTATTTCTGATTTAAGGTCAGTCTGATATAAGTGAACAGCGCTCTATATGTGTGAGGTTTTGTCTCTAGGGCTCAGCTGGGTACTTCCAGATTGTTAGTTCAGTTCTGATTTTTCTAGTGTATCAGCATAATATAGTAATTTCAGACTTATATTTGTCTTCTCCATCAGTTTTCAGAGCGGTTCTTCATTTGGTTTGTGTTGACCAACATTGTGAGCATTCTATCTCATGAATTTCTGAGTTTATTGGTCTAACACTTTGTCTGCAGCAGTGTATCAGTCTGATCAGAATTAATATTTATGAGTTGCAGCATTTAACTTTAATTTTTGATATATTGTAGCACATCTCATGCTTATATTGTATTACCGGATGGTAGTACCGCCGGGTATCATGCATTGCATGTTATTTCATTGTAAAATTGGATGGTATACTGCCGATTAGGAGAAACTCATCATAGAAGGTCTTGGTCGATTCACCGCTAGACCCCTCTACATGATAAAGCCCATTTTGGCATTGATCAGATCCTCATAGTTATCAGCCACTTTGGCTTGATCGGATTCCGTTGTAATCTACTAGTGGCTCTACATTCATTCAGCACACTTGTCCGCCAAAGAGGTCAAGAGTTGGGTCGGCTCCGCCACCTATGTGCATCTAGTCGGCTTGCCGCCTCTTCATCCTAGCAGTGCATTCATCTAGATAGCTATGTGTGGTCCAAAACACTGTATGCTCTCACCTTGCCCACATCGGGAAATGGGTGACATTGCATTTGCATTTCTATATTGCAAAAAAAATTGGTGTGGGTTGTTAAAATGGGTGAATCCATTGGTTTGTTGCTAGTTAGGTCTGGATTCAGGTTTTTGCTGCATCTTTTACTTTGTAACTGTTGTTTTTGCCACATCTACACCTCAAAGAATTCTTTTATCTCTTCCAGAGTTGGGTTTTTGTCTAAAGCTATGTATTTTTCCTAAAGGGTGTAAAGTGTTTTCTTCGTAATACAGTCAAGAATATCATTTTTGCCAAGAGCTTTTTCAAAAGTCTCAAAAGTTTACCCAGAAATACCATCACCCCCTTCATTTTTGAGGAGCCACCTAGGAAGGTTTCCATTTCTTTTGATCCTTCTTTTAAGCGATTCTATACCTGTGCTCCCTCTAGAGACTGCTTTGTTACAAGTGGTTGTAGGAAGAATGAACCTCTATTCCACTACCTGTCATGGTTTCCTCGCTATTCTTTGGTTTGTGGCTGATTGTTTGAATTTTGGTGGGGTTACTTGGGAAGAATTGACATTCTCCTCCTCCCACCTCTCAAGTCAAAAAAAGGAATAAATTTATATCCTCTTTTTGGTCTGCATCAACAAACTATGTACTTCCAACTCAAAGGTTTCAGAATGTTCCCTCATTTTTTTCAGATTCTCTTTGCCTTGCTCTGTAGAAGTTTTCATAAACTGTCATTTAGGACTTCCCTTTTTTGCATTGCCATACTGCCTAACGCAGGAATCATCTTGTAAGCTTTCTTATCCTTTTTTAATGGAATGTCAGTGTTCTAATTAAAAATAATTTGTTACTTACAAATTTACAGCATCATTCATCCATAGTAGTACTTTTTTGATTAATGCTAATGGCAATATTTACCATGCTACATCCTTCTATTGTACTGCAACAAGTAATTAAGCACGAAAAGGAAAGAAATTGGGGTAAGCAAAAGCTCCTTGACAATAAGCCCTCCTAACAAAATACAAAAGTTGTGCACCTTAAAATCTCATTTGCAGATTTACAATAGATGTACTTCTGCCAAATACCTTCACAGCTCGTACTGAAAGAGAGGTGAAACCACATTCCTTTGCAATCCGTTGGTCCAAAGGACCTTGGCATGAGGCAAGTTTAAAGTCACAACCTTTAAACAATGTATTCAAACCAACAGCAGCAATATGCTTCTCCAATGATGTCATTTTTCCTCCCACCTAAACCAAACAAGAAGGAATGAATTAGAAAATTCAAAATGCAGCACACTATAAATGATTTAACAAAAAAAAGGCCATGATAATGCAAATACTAGTAGTTACATTATTTGAAAGTAAATGACCCCAAAACACACAACATCACAAAATGCCCGAATGATAATCTCAGTACTGAGATATCAAGTTGCATATACTATTAAACGTCAGGAATTTGAGAAGGTATAAACATATTAAAAAAAGTAGATTTGCGATCGCGTGTAAAGAAACAACTAATATAAATAAAACCAAAAGCAAATTTAATCATTAACCGAGTAAACTTGTAGGAAAATAGGAAGCCCTGAACATTGAACATCCCACTAGCTGTGAAAATACACCAGTAACAATCCATATCCTAACATATGATAATCACAAGACAAATACGAGATGGTGTGTTTGCAAGCTGCTGTTAAGGTTTCAAGATCTCATGGAGCACCAGACAAGGAAGCAGAGGGTGCTGAAGATGGTGAAGATGAGGATCACAGGGCATCTTGGCTTGTTTCTTTTGCAGGTATGATTGTTAATGGGCCTTCCCCTGTTCCCATTGGTTGGCAAGGCGGCAATTCCTTTCTACAACATGGCTTTTTACGATCTTTCTCTCAAAATAAGGGGTCTGCAGTTTCGGATGCAAAGGATTAGTGTAGTGTTAAAGGTTTGGCAGGAAAGGTCGAGTAGTCTTTGAAGACACTGCTCCCTCTCTCTTCCAGCAGTCAGGTCTTTCTTCTTCTCCTCCTAAGCTTTGGGTTATTGGTGTGCTGTGGAATGAAGGTTTGCAAGAGGATCCAACGATTTGCAGAGATTGTAAGAATGCTTTAAAATTTAAATCCTTTCCATTCTTGCAGTGACTTTTGTTTAACTATTCTGTCAAAAGATAAGGGGAGTTTGATTCCTAGTTTGGTTAAGGCCTCAGAGGTTATGCCTGAAGGGAATAGGATAGTTGGGGGAGATTTGGGCTTTGTTGATGTTGTTCCCTCTCATGATCAAATTTTGGAGGGTGTGGTTAAGGGTTCTATGGTGAATAGAGGGTGAAGTCTAAGGGATCTTTACCATCCAAGTATGGTGGGTTTCTCAAGGGTATATTCCACTCTTATTGGCATCCAATCCGACTGACCTATTTCTCCCAGATGAGTGTTGCAGAGGTTTTTTCAGAGCATGAGTTTAAATCTTTAGTTTGCGGATTTGTGGGCAGAAATCTGGATGCAGTTGAGATTGCTAAGTGGATGGAGTCCTGTTGAACAGATATCAAGAGGACCTCTATCTATATTCTTTCTAAGGGCTTCTTTCTTCTTCTTTCCATTTGGATGAGGAGAGGGAACTTGTTTGGAACCGTGGGTCATGGTTTTTTGGGAGATCTTGTTCGTTTATGTGTCTCTGGCAATTTTTTTTTAATCCTAACCAGGTCTCTTTTTTGAAGGCTCCTATTTGGATCTGTTCCTATAATCTTCCTCTGGTTGATGATTCAGCTGTTGGTGGACAAGATCAGATTTTTCATTAAATTTGATGAACCATGGGTCATGGTTTTTTGGGAGATCTTGTTTGTTTATGTGTCTCTGGCAAAAAAATTTCAATCCTAACCAGGTCTCTTTTTTGAAGGCTCCTATTTGGATCTGTTTCTATAATCTTCCTCTGGTTTGATGATTCAGCTGTTGGCAGACAAGATCAGATTTTTCATTAAATTTGATCCGGATCTGAATGGCTCCAATAATTGCTTTGCCAAAGCCTCTATCTCCGAAAAAGTTGCTCAAGCTCCAGGCTTTGTACAAAAATAAAATGGCCTACCAAATGAAAAGTTGATTGCCGCCAGAATTGACAACAGAAGAACTGCAGCCATAAGGGTGAATGGAACCCTCAATAAGGATAAAGCCGCCCATAGGTGCAAGGCTCAATTGACCACTTTGGAGCTGGTTGTGCAAGGAATGAGATGACATATTGTCTCTGGTACAACAGGGGCTCCCCGATCCCCTTTTGGTTAAGATAACAAGGTTTTGAGAGAAGAATTCAAAGCACTAGTCAAACAAAAACAGGCAGACCACAAGCATTGCAGAAGTTGAGGCAGTTTTCCACCCATTGGCACAACTGGAGGTACAGATCATGGCTATGGTCAAAGACCTACGGACCATCTAGAGTGGACTCCACTCCAGACTGCTCTTGAGAAGCTGAGTTTTGTTGGTGCTTCGCACCAATTTTGAAATTTTGTTTTTGTACTATGCCCAAGATTTTGGCATCTGAGGTTCTTCCTTGCAAGCAAGGACCCCATGAGAGGTCGTCAGAACTGTAGAGCTTTGCCCTCCATGCTCAGTTCAGCCAAATGTCGTCTTTCCTTCGCATGCGTTTTTGTGCACTATGTATACAATCGACATCGCTTTGCTGGAGTTCGTGTGTTTTATTTTCCTTCAGTGGAATTGCTTTCAAATTTTGTAAGTGGCAGATCAGTTGTTCTTGCACAATCTGATTGATCACTAGCAGCTAAGTGCTTCCCCTGTAGGAATTTTGATTTTCAGTGCACAAATTTTGAATTTCTCGAAGGTTAATGTTCATGAAATAAAAGCATAGGATAAATCACTTTGAGGTCGTTCAATCTTTTCTTTCAAATTTTGTAAGTGGCAGATCAGTTGTTCTTGCACAATCTGATTGATCACTAGCAGCTAAGTGCTTCCCCTGTAGGAATTTTGATTTTCAGTGCACAAATTTTGAATTTCTCGAAGGTTAATGTTCATGAAATAAAAGCATAGGATAAATCACTTTGAGGTCGTTCAATCTTTTCCAAGATCAACGATTGGCACATCATTTTGAAGTTGTCAGTCTAACAACTTAAAATCGGTGCACCATTGGTTAAGAGAGTCCACATTAGCAAGACAAAAAGCCAAAGAACAAAAGTGACATGAACATCGCCACATGGTAAGTTTTTGCACCTTCAAGAACTTGTCAGACTAACAATTCTTTTCCATTGCACCATTGGTTAGAGATATCCAGGTTGTCATCCTGGTGGTCCCTCTTTTGTCTTTTGCAAAATTTGCAAGCCAATAAGAAGAAAGAAGGAAGAGGTACCCATGCTATGTGGCAGGATTTTGCATCTCCAAGAAGTTGTTAGGCTAACAATGGTATCTTGTTGCACCATTGGTTCTCACATCCACGGTGTCATTGGTGAGTCCCTCTATTCTACAATATTCACAAAGAAACTAAAAAGTAAAGAGCATCGCGAAGCCATCCGAACTTTTCCAAGATCAATGGTCCACGCACGATATTGAAGTTGTCAAGTTGACAACTTCATATCATTGCGACATTGGTTCACAGATCCACAAGAACCTTTGATGGCCCCCACCACTTGTCCAACATATGTGAAGTTTAAAAGAGAAGTTGATACAAAAGCAAAGCACATAGCACCCCCATACGCATTACAAAGAAAGTGCCAATCTGACAGCTCTTTTCCGTTGCGCCATTGGTCCAATCTAGCATAGAATGTTCATGAGCACATTTTTGTAACCCAAAGAACTTGCGAGCCAATGAAAGAAAGAAGAAGGATGTACTTGGGAGACACATGGTAGAATTTCACTCATTTTGAAAATGGCAGGACTAAAAAAACAACAGCATTGCGCCATTGATGGAGAAAATATGAAGGACTGGTTAATTGCCAGTTTCCCGCACCATCCGATCTTTCACAAAGGGCCTCCATCTAACGGCCATCGCACCTCAAAGGTCAAATCAACTCTATTTGAGGATAAAAGTACGCTATTGGCCCGAAACTTCTATCCACCATTTTGAGCAATGCCACATCTGAGGAATGCAAAATCATTCGAACAATGGAAGGGATTTCATATTGAATTTCTAGCATAGCAATTATCAATGCTAAACTGATTTTTAGGAGGCAATCACTTCAAATTTGAATTTTGATGCAGCTATGTGACAGTTATGCATGCACAACAATGAATGTTCCTATTTCCTAGCATGGTGGTTCCATCTTTTTCAAAGCCCGTTTTATAAATAAGAGCTTCGAGCTCATGTAGAGATGGAATGTATTAGGGATACTCATGCCATAAGGGCTCTATGTAGTTATTATTTTCTCAAATGTATGTTAATGGCAATGGCCTCCATGTGTTTGAACTTACTTCAAGTGATATATGAATTTGTAACTATGCATTGTCAAAAAATGAATATATGAAGTTGTGATCATTTCATCCCTCTATTTTGTTCGTTTGAGAGGCTTTTATTCATTCAGCAAGCACTTGAAATATGATTTCTTTGATTATGGTTGTGCAATATATGTTGTTGATAAATGAAAAATCAATCCAATGAATAGCTCATACTATTCATTTAGATTAATGTTAGATTTCCAATAGTTTCTCTCCTATTTCTCTCATTTTTGATCCAAGAAGAGCTCACTAAAGAAAATCCCGAAGATTGTTCTGCAAACCATCCCATGTTTGCAAACTCCCATGTTGGTGCAAGTTTGCACAAGTGCAGATTTGAATGCCAACAACAATCACACTCACTAGGACCGAAATTAGTCATACTTGCAACTTCTGGAACACGCTAAAACCAATCAGATCAGCCAAGAATAACTCGAATCAGTAGCCATCAAAGGTGGGCATTAACACCCCAATCATTAGAGCACTTAAGGCATCCCATCCTATAACCTCTCACAGGTCCTCTTGTGGCCTCCACAACACACCCCTATTCTTCCAAAATTAGAGACCTTTGTTTTGTATTGCAATGATTCTTGGTTTTGATTCTAGTAATATAATCTCAAGTGTAGTGGTCTCTATTGTTCATGATAAGAATTTATATTGATCTAATCCATGTCCCGATTGTCTAGTTGCATTTTGTTTAGAGTTAATTATATCCTTGTCAATTTGAGTTCCTCACAATCATGATGTCTTGACATTAGTCTTGGTCCAATTTCAAATTCATGTGTTGTCTAGTCTACCCCATGAACCCTATGTTATTCTTGAACCCAAAAAATCTATATAGAATACCTTTCTCGCAGACTCGCATTCTTAAACAAAAGACAAACATTTAGTGAACCCAAGAGCCCCCATAAAGCTCAATTTAATCCGAAACCCATGTCCATGTTGCATGTTGAATTCTAAAGTTTGATCTTCTTTCTTGTAGGATTGAGGAAATAACTATTTTTGCTTGTCAGGAAACCCTGATGTCCACAAGCTAGACAAGTTTCAAATCCGAGTGTACCTTAGACCTGAGAGCCCCTATAGAGTCCTATTTGATATTTGTCTCACGTATAAGTTTTAGTTATGTTTCATGTCTATCTTTAGCATACCCGAATAGTTTATATAATTCACTCAACTGAATGTTTCACATTCAAGAGTAAATCATGCCTAGAGTCTGAGCCTACTATCTTCTCCTAGGCCCAAAATGTTTATATATCCTGGTTAATTCATGCCCTCACATCAGTATTTTAGTAAAAAGTCATGTTTTAGCGAACCTAGGCTAGCGAATAAGTTGGATTTAATCCGCACACTCAGATCTGGGCTTCCCAAAGTTAAGTGTTTCTTGGACCCAAGGAGATTATATAATCCATGGGCTCACATTTGGCTTTTAAATCTTGAGAACTACTACCCGGACTCAAGACACCTAGTAAATCACATCCTATTCACTCCCTCACATCCATGGGAGGAATTTGAAATCTAGGATAGATAAGTGGACCCAAAAACCCTCATATATCATGTCTTTGTCACTCTCTAACATTTGTAGGTGAATCATATATCTTGTTTAGTGAACCCGAGACAACAAGTAGAGTCCGGTTTGATCTTTTCTCACATCCATCTATGAATTAATTATTGAGCCCAGGGTCTTGACTGTATCCAAGTGCTCTTGTCACTCACCCAGGAGCATGCCAAGTGTCATGACCACATCTCAGTGTCACCACATTAATCCAAGCCCGAATAATTTTGACGGTTAGTCACATAAGGAGGATTTGATTTCCACCTATTTTCAACATTGTGTCTACTTGAGCACGATGAGAAGCCCATACATAGCTTGATTCATTGAATCAATTCGAACTTGAATTTGAAGTTTATTTCACATGATACTACCTGAGATAACTAGAGAATTAACATGATCTTATTGTTATTATCTAATTTGATTAAATCATTTAAATTTTTATTTAAAGAATTTGATGCTTTGTTCCTTGGGGTTGCATGATTCTATGTAGATGACATGGACATTGACTCTTGAATCTTGTTGTATGGTAGTTTGTGGAACATAGAGTAGATGAATGATGACTTGGAGTCATTGGGAGACCTATTCTAGAGAAGATTGCTATTGGAAGGCAAGTTTGTTGATTTCAACACTTTCTTGCTACTTGAGACCAAATGCTTATCAGGATTCCTTCAAGAATAGGGTTAAGAATAGTGCTGCAATTCAATACAAGTTTTGTCACAAAGATTTTCTGACTCAAAAATTGCTACAAGAAAACAAATCTAGAGATCTTGAGGTGGACTTTGCGTTCAAAGTCAAAGTATAACTACTTTTTGATTGAGGCCCTATTTACTTGTAATTTCAAAATTAAATCCATCACTCTTGGGCTTCTCAAGTGTAATTTTAAAAATGAATCAGATTTAGCGGGAAAACTCTTGGTCTTCCCCTCTCTAGGAAACCTATAAAGGCCCCAAAATTTGACATTGTAAAGGATTGGAAAACCACTTCATGATATTTCTTTAATAAAATTAGCTTTGTTCTTTTTCTTCTTTCCCTCTTCTTCTTGGTTTTTCCAGTCATGAACTATGTTATTCTATTCTTTTATTCCCAATTCAATGAATATTCGATAAATTCAAAGAATGTTTCATATCACTGAGGATTTGCTGATTGTGAATCCTTTTGTGTGGTCAACTTGAACATTCTAGTGTCGAATTACATGATGAATTTGTCTTACACAAAGGTTGTGGAGGCTTTACTTTCAATTTGCGCCTAAAACAAGGCAGTGTCTACTTTTCTTTCATAATTGATTACCCCCTTAGAAGATGCACCCTCTTGTCTGCTTGCTATTTCTCCGGTCCGGGCTCAGCATCCCTCTAAAGAAGATGAAATTGCTGCTCTCACTGGGTGGGAGCCGATTGATGACATGGCCCCCAATGTTGTTTGGGGTAATTCTGATGATGAGGATCCACCTCCTCCCCATGGAGTTGCATTAGCTGCTTAGTTGTCTTTTCGGGCTTGGCCCTTTGTTGTCGTTTCATCTCTAGACTTTGATATTTTGCTTTTAAAGTCTTGGACTTTGCGGGTGTGCCTTTTTACCACCCTCTTTTGTGAATATTATACTATTTATCTTTAGATTAATATAAAGTTAATAGGTAATATTCATCAAAAAAAACTGATCAAGCAAAGAGTGGTTCGCATTGGATTTGTCTACTTGCAGAATCAGATTCAAAGATAAGATAAAACAGGCTCATTCTCACCTTTCTCCTTCTCACCCTTATTTTGTATTTTTTTTGTAAAATCTCTTAGATTAGGATTAGCTTAGCATTTAACTTGGGATTTCAAATTAGTGCTTTGTTCGAAATTGTGAATTCTTTGAGTTGCAAGTCAGTGTTCATGTATCAAATGATCAATGAAATCTCAAATTGAACATATATCAACTTGTTGGATCTTTCTGGATAACTAAAGACATTGTTACAAACTAATGTTTGTGTTTCATTCCTTTAGTTTCCGTTGAAGCCCCTTGAAAGGATAGTTGTCATCCACCTGTTGGGTTATTCAAGTAAATCAAAACTTATGATAAAGAACCTCGGGGGAAGAGATTCCCTTTCAAGCAGGGAACTACCCGTTAAACATGTTGTGTCAAAACACGCATCAACAAATCCAAATCACTTCAATCACTGAAGCAATGGCATCACACCCGCTAAAGTCCTCCAATAGTTCCATATCACAGTTAGCAGCACATTCCATACACAGATTTGGAAGATTTCAGATAACATACTCCGATACCATATTCAATTTTCAGAGCATGGTAAGCAAATTCTGCACTTGGAAATTTAAATTTTAAACCATAACTGCAAATCAAAATAACAAAACTGAGTAGGCTAATCTACAAACGCATACTGCTGAAAATATGAACAGCAAATAGTCACAAATCTTAACTCTGCATTCCACATCTACCTTCTATTAAAACTGGAAGAAGAATTACACTATACTAGCTCAATACTCAAATATGCTCTCTCCATGTCTCTTATTTTAGTGGTGTGCCCTAGGTCTCTTTTATAGAACAAGAGAACTCTAGGGTTTACAAATGAAAAATCTCCATCTCAGTGGAGCACCTAGGCTATAAGAAAAAAACTAATGCAACTAAAGCAACAAGAAAAAACACCTTGTTCTAAAATATGAACAACATCTTCTCTCAAAATTTAGAATCCAATCTAAATATAAGAAAAGCAAACAGCATGCTTATACAAAAAAAAAATACAAGAGATATGCACCCAACTAAAGATAGGAAAAGCTAAAACTAAAACTAAAAATTGATTGCTGCATTGAATTTGGAGAGTGCACCCTACTGAAAAAGAACAACAACCAAGCAACAACTACAGGAAAACTATCTATGTTCTATATGAGCAAAAGATTACAATTCATCAAAATGTTCCTTAAGTTGGAAAGTACGAAGCACTTTGGAAACATGCATGCAAGTATAGAGGTTAATGTCCATCTTCACAAGGTGGAATAGGAAATCAAGGAGAGAGGCTTGAACAAATATTTGTTGTCCAAGGAAACACTATTGTTGAACAAAATGAAAGAACTAGAAACTGGGGAAAACATATGTACCAACAGAGAGCAAGGACCAAACGGCTAAAAGAAGAGGGATGGAAACTCCCCTTTCTTCCACAACGTTCTGTCTCAAAACAAGTTCAAAACTTTTGTGAATGGTGGAGACAAGCATGAAACCTTGGACAGCATGCAAGATTTGCCAGTCAGACATCTTTTCCAGCCTCCAACCATCATATGCTACACCCTTAACCCATTGGATGTATGGGGATATGTGATGACCGATAATGGCTCTTATAATCCCCATCTTAGTCATTTATTTGTTCCTAAATATATTTATTGTAAGCTAGGTCAGCCCCATAGGGATTAGAGGATTAATATTGCCCATTGTGCCTATGAATAAGAGGTAGTGAGTAGTTGTTGAACAAGGTTTTGCAAGTTTTGTTCTTATTGTAAGACTTTAAGAGGTTGCCCCTCAAAGTGGATTATTCTTATCAAGTATTAGCATCTCTTTTCTCTTAGATTCTTCTATTTTGCTAAGTAGTTTCGTTACAAGTGGTATCAAAGCATGTTCTTGGCACCTTGATGGGGAGAAAAAGGATATTTTTTTCGGTTTAGGAGGCGGTGTTGTCAAGTACATATCTCTCTCATACTTGCAAATTTTTTTCAAAAATCTAGAGGGGTGATCAAGGACACATTACTGAAACTATTCCATATTTGAGGAAATGTAAAACATTTTTAAGGAGTTACTACGAAATTAGGGTTTTTCACCTCATTCGCTTCTAAGGCTGCAAATCATCATTTGTTTTGGAAAAAAATTCCCCAAAATGAGTATTGGCATCAAGTTACAATAAAAGTTTCAGCAAATTTGGATTTGTTTTGAATAATTTATTGCAAAATTAGTTGGTGAGATCATGACAAGGGATTCAACAAGAATCAAAGGAAGGAATCCAGTCACACCAAGGAAGCCTCCGGATAGAGAAACTCCAGTAATAGAAGAGTTGTTGTCCTTAGATTTTGAGAATAATTTGAATGTAGCAACCGCCAAGTTCAAGGAGGAAATTTTTTCGGTAATAGCTTCCAAATTAGATCTAATGCTAAAGCTGCTCAAGAAAAAGTTTTGAGGAAAATTTATTTTCTCTAAAGACTCCACCATCATCACCAAGAGTTCACGCAATGGAAGATCACATTCGACATCAAAAGCAAGTACTTTATTATCTCAAGGTGAATCTCGCCATGACACCAAACTAAATGAAGCAACAAGATGATCAACATCTTTTGAAATAAGAGATTCACATTAAAGACTCGTTAAGTAAATGTGTCTAAGGGAAATGAGGATTTTTGTCTTTTGTTGATTTGAATCTAACTCAAGATCAACAACCAACTATTCTATTGCAATCTCTAGGCACTTCTTTCCAAATATGGATATGCACAAGTTTGATGGCAAGTGTCCAAGAGTTTGCTTTGTGGAATATCAAACCCAACATCTAAAGCACGTACTTTCTTCTCTCAAGGTGAATATCGCCATGGCACCAAACCAAATAAAGCAACAAGATGACCAACACCAAAGTGAGGAACTTTAAAGTGGGAGATTGGGTTTTTTTGAGGTTGCAACCATATAAGCAAATGGCCCTAATGCAACAAAACAAGGATAATAAGCTCTCGTCCAAACATTATGGTCCTTATCAGATTTTGTAAAAGATTGGTAGTGTGGCATACAAGCTAGAGTTGTCTCCAACAACAAAAATACATTTAGTTTTTCACGTCTCTTGTTTAAAGAAAATTATTGAACAACAAATTCCAACACAAACAATGTTGCTTGAGCTGGATGAAGAGGAAGGAATCGTCTTGGCTGTTAAAGCAATTTTCCAAAAGCGCATAAAGAAGTTGAGGAAGGATCATCATGGAGTACCACATCAAGTGGAAGAATTATTCTCTCGAAAATGCCACATGAAAATGAATATTTCACGTACAAGCATCCACAATTAATCAGCATTGAGGACAACACTTGTTTGAAGGGGAGGGGCATGATCCACCCTTAACCTATTGGATGTATGGGGATATGTGATGACCAACAATGACTAATATAATCCCTATATTGGCCATCCATTGGTTCTTAATATTTATTGTAAGCTAGGTCGGTTTGATTGGGATTAGGGGGATTAATATTGCCCAATGATGCCTATAAATAAGAGGTAGTGAGTAGTTGTTGAGCAGAGTCTTGCAAGTTATGTTCTTATTGTAAGACTTTACAAGGTTGCCCCCTCAAAGTGGCTTATTCTTTTCAAGTATTAGCATCTCTTTGCTCTTATATTTTTCTCTTGTGTTAAGTCGTTGCATTACACCATAACACTACTAAGCATAATCTCTCTTCTTACGTGGAAGGTGAGCATGGAAAAACTAGGGCAGGTTGCTTTTAAGATGAAGATAGGGAAAGCACCAAGTCCAAACAAATTCCCAATAGAATTGTATCAAGTGTTGTGGGATGTTTTCAAGCATGACTTTTAGACGTGGTAGACGAATCTTGTTCTTCCAAAACAAATGCACTTATGTCCTCTTACCTTATGTAATACACTTTACAAAATCATAACTAAAGTGATGGTGAATGTTGACAAAAGCATCCTCCTTCAGCTTATCTCTCCAAAGCAAGGAGGCTTTGTGAAAGTGATGGTGAACTTGATGAAAGCATCCTTCTTCAGCCTATCTCTCTAAAGCAAGGAGGCTTTGTGAAAGGCAATGTAATGTCCCCTTCTTCAGCCTAGGCGTCGAAGATGACCATTTAGCCTATTTATTCCCGTAGGCTAATTCGAGGTTTCGGAGAGGGAATAATTCATTTAATTAAATAAAGTTGTCTCAAATTATAATTTTACGGCAACTTGTATTTAATTAATAATGTTATTATAAAGTGACTTAAGCTGGAACCAAAAGCAAAATATTGTAGAGTCATTTTATAATGTGCTGAAGATTTATTAAAAAGGTAATTTTATATTATATCTTAGGGAAAGTTCCTAGGGAAAATATAAAAGGAGATTTGGAGACTCATTTTACTTCTTCTAGACATCTTATTTTTTATTGAGTCTCTTTGAGACCTAGAGCTTTTGGTTCAACAAAACCCTAGGACAAAAACCCTTGGGAATATTGATTTCGGAGATGAAAGATCTTCCCTGGTCAATCTAAAGGTGAATCTATTCAAGGTTCACAAGTGTGCAGATTGCTACAGGTTCAAAGTATTTGTATGGAAGGGTTTATTATATTTCACAAGTTTGGGTATTTGCTTCCAGGGAGATATATTTGTCAAATTTGTGAGATTTGTAAGCAAATACAAATTTAAAGATTGTGATTGAAGATTACTTGGTGTTGTTTCCATACTAGGGTTTTACCCTATTTGTTTCTAATCGCTTGCAAAAGGAGTCATCATATTGGTGAGACGTCTTGTTGATGGGTTCTTAGACCCTAACCACAGCCCTGTTTTACCTTAGTCACAGCCTCATATTTCGCACAGCATTCCTTTATAGCCGAAGCAACACCTACAAGCCACCATCATACATGAAGTTGCAGCTCTATATGGAGGCGCAGGAAGTGAAGTCTGACCCAGCAAGAGTTTAGAAGGATAGGAAACAAAGACATGAGGATATAGGAGGTTGGCGGAGTCACTATTTCAGCAGATTTGTTAATGTGTGATCAACCGCCTTGCTGGAGGATTGATTCTGAGAATATTGCTTAATCTTGGTATGTATGAAAATCAATATTGGAGTTTCTCTTATTCCTGTAGTTTCTGAGTAGAAACATCTCCTTGGGACTCACTGTAATCAATTTTAAACTGTCTGAATGACTGCAAACTGTTTGTCAAATTGTCTACTACTTATAGGTGATTCTTGAGATGCAAATGTGGATGTTCTATGATCTAAACCTTTAAAAACAAGCTATCTATATCACATACAGTCAGAAAATTCAGTTTTATGAACATAATGCAATGTGTTTGACAAAATGCCAGCAAGGGAAAAAAATCAGAAAAATTGTGAGTTTAAGTTTAAATTTGAGTTAGGGATTTTACAGTGGCATCAGAGCAAGAGATCTTGCCAGCCTGGAGGGTTTGCATGTTAGTTTGATGAATGCACATTGATTTTATGAATCCGGAAGATAGGGAATACATCACATACAGGAGAAGGCAACTATTTCTTGGCTCAGAATCTGAAGAAGACATTATGGGGGATAGAGATGAGCATCAGAATCCTAGTACAGCAACAATTGGTACAACTAATACCCCAAATGATACAAAACAACAATGTAAATCAGAACAACAATAGAGATAAGCAGCACAATGGAGGCAATAATGGGAGTAATGGAGAGGCAAGCAACTCTGCAAACAATGGAAACAATCCTAACATTAACACTAGAACCACTCAGGCATCTACAGTTAGGCCTCTAATGCCTAATTTCTTGGATCAATAGTTGACTCAGGGTGGTGGACAACAGGTTGCCGCTGAGAGTTTTAGAGATGGCAGTCACTTGGGGATGAGCTTCAAGCTGCAATGTCTTTACAGGATTTTTGTCAGTTGAAATACAGGAACAAGCCTAGAGGTGAGAGAGGACAAAACCAGGATTTACAACGGAAGTTGGGTAAGGTATCCCTTCCTTCTTTTGATGGTTCTACCAAATGCACTGCACGTGCATGGGTACAAAAATTGGATAACTATCTCTGTTTGAATCCGATGTTGGAAAATGAAGCCATCAAATTTGCTACTTTGCATTTGGAGGGTGATGCATATGAATGGTGGTATCATGGGATGGTTACACAGGGTCATAACCTTATTACTTCTTATGCAGATTTTACTCAGAGGCTCATTGACAAATTTGACAAGAAAGATCCTAAATTCTATTTCAGAGAGTTGGCCCGTCTAAAGCAAAAAGATACAATTGATGCTTATGTTTCCGATTTTCAGAAGTTTTCAGTGATGGGACCGGATGTGTCAGAAAACAGGTTGACTTATCTCTTCATTGAGGGATTAGAGGAGCCACTTCGTGGATGGGTGAAAGCATTATACCCACCTTCTTTGCAGGAGGCAATTAATAGAGCTAGAAATATGGAATTTTCTACACCATTAAAGAATAAATTTCAGAATGAATCATTTCACCAAAGAAGGACGACAAGAAATCATTTTAGAAGGAATGACCTAAAAAGACAATTTTAGACAATGAGGCCAAAAGTGAGCTCCGAAAAAAGAAGCTTTGCTTCTCTTGCAAGGAACCTTGGGAACCTGGACATAGATGCCTTGGGAGAGGTAAGGTTCACTATATAGAAGTTACTTCTGATAATGAGGAAAAAGAAGAGACTAGCTCCGAAATTGAATAAGAAGAGGAGAAGGTTGAACATGAGGAGAAAATAACAAGTGAATGTTTAGGTGGTACTATTGCTACTCTTTCTGGTACTCCTAGATATCATCCATTCAAGGTCAGAGGAGTTTTGCAGGATCATTGTGTCACTGTTTTGATAGATAGTGGGGCAACCCACAACTTTATTGATGAAGGCTTGGTGATGAAAAGAGGTCTTCAAGTGGAGAATTTTCCTGGATTCAATGTGATTGTTGCAAATGGTTTTACAATGAGTTGCACTAAGAAGATATCTCAGTTGAGCATTATGTTAGGCAATCATCAGGTCACAAATGATTTATGCGTGGTGGGTATTGGTGAGACAGATGTGGTTTTGGGCATCCAGTGGTTGCACTCACTTGGGAAATACTCACAGAATTTTCAGACCACGGAACTCAAGTTCAAGCATGATGGTAGAAAGGTAGTGCTTCGTGCTATGGCAAATGGAGCACCTCGAATGGTTACGGTGAAGAAAATGAAGGCATTGTTTAGACATGGTGAGGTTGCTTGGGTAGCCCAATGTTTTGTTTCCACCAAAACCTCTACTGATAGCAATAGACATTATCATGTAGATATCTAATCCATATTGGATAAGTATAGTGTGGTGTTCAGTGAAATTCCTCCTGGTAGGCCACCTGACAGAGGATTTGAGCATGTGATCGAGCTAGAGGATGGGCTCTAAGCCTGTCATTACCACTCCTTATTGTCATTCAAAGAGGTTCAAGGAGGAAATTGAGAAAGCGATTAAGGAGTTGTTGGACATGGGGCACATTAGGCCTTAGCTCGAGTCCCTTTGCTTCTTCGGTAGTTTTGGTGAAAAAGAAAGATGGGACCATGAGGATGTGCATTGACTATCGTGCACTATATAAAAAGACAATCAAAAACAGGTATCCTATTCCCAGGATCGATGAGCTTCTTGATGAGCTGCATGGAGCAGTTTATTTTTCGAAGATTGATCTTCGCTCAGGATACCACCAAATCAAGGTCAGAGAGGAGGACATACATAAGACAAATTTCAGATGCCACTATAGCCATTATCAGTTTTTGGTCATGCCCTTCGGTTTGACCAACGCACCTGCTACATTTCAACCATGCATGAACCATGTGTTCAATAAGCAATTGCGGAAATTTTTGCTTGTGTTTTTCGATGACATCTTGATTTATAGCAAAACATGGGAGGATCACCTCAGGCACATTGATTAGGTGTTGGGCATCATGGAGGCACAGTCCTTGTTTGCAAAAGCTTCCAAGTGTGAGTTTGGAATGACAAAAATATTATACTTGGGGCATGTGATCAGCGTTGGTGGGGTGAAGGTCCATTAAGAGAAGATTCAGGCCATTTTGGATTGGCCACCGCCAAAGACATTGACAAATTTGAGAGGATTCTTTGGTCTCTGCAGTTACTACAGGAGGTTTGTTAAGGGGTTTTCTCAGTTGGCTGCACCTCTTACAGATCTCACCAAGAAAGGAGCTTTCAGATGGACGAATGAGGCTCAACAAACATTTGACAAACTCAAAGAGGTAATGAGTTCTTGTCATGTTTAAGCACTTCCTGATTTCTCTCAACCTTTTGTTTTGGAGTGTGATGCTTCAGGAAAGGAGATACGAGTTGTGCTTATGCAAAATAAGCATCCTATAGCTTATGAGAGCAGGAAACTCAGGGATGCAGAGATTGTACTCCACCTATGACAAAGAAATGCTTGTCATCATGCATGCATTGGCCAAATTTAGATAATATTTGGTGGGAGGGAAGTTTGTTGTTATGACAGATCATAACAATTTGAAGTACTTCTTGGAGCAAAAAGATTTGAATGAATGGCACCAAAAGTGGGTAAGTAAAATACTGGCTTATGACTTTGATATTGAGTATGTCAAAGGAAAGAGGAATATTGTAGCCGATGCTTTATCTAGGAAGCCCACTTTGTGTTCTATGACAGAGATTTCAGTTGATTGGAAGGCTCACCTTTTGGTTGAGTATTCGAAAAATACTTTTGCTTGTGAGATCATGGATGGTAAGGTTTAGGGTGACAGATACAAGGTGGTTGATGATGTTATCTATTATAAGGACATAATTTATTTGGGTCCTAAATCTAAAATGAAGGAGAAAATTTTGAGAGCTATTCATGATACTCCACTGGTAGGACATCCGAATTATTTTAAGACCTATAGACAAATCAGGAAAAGATTCACTTGGAGGGGTCTCAAAGATGATGTCTTGTGTCATGTTAGAGAGTGTATGAATTGTTAGCAAAACAAGTCAAAGCATACTTTCCCTACTGGTTTATCGCAGCCATTGCCTATTCCTGAGCAGAAGTGGGAGAGTATTTCCATGGACTTCATTACAGGTCTTCCTAAAGTGCAGGGCAAGGATTGCATCTTTGTAGTGGTTGATAGTTTGACCAAATATTCTCATTTCTTCGTCGTATCTTTAGAGTACAAGGCACCTCAAGTTGCGGAGTTGATCTTCAGAGAGGTATTTAGACTCCATGATCTACCCAAAAATATTGTTAGTGATCGGGACAACAAATTTCTCAGCATATTTTGACAGGAGCTATTTAGGTAAATGGTACAAAGTTAACCCCAAGCACTAGCTATCATTCTCAGACAGATGAGCAGACGGAGATTGTTAACAAATGGGTGGAAGGCTACTTGCGTAGCTATGTTTCGGGGCTATGTCTTTTGTAGACTTGGCATTTGATGACAATAGAGCTCCTAAAGCCAAAGATTGGATGCAAGAGAGTCAGGACATCCTTAAGTCACTTAAGGATAACCTCCATCATGCTCAAAATCAGCAGAAAATCTATGCAGATAAGCACAAGATTGAAAGGTCTTTTGAGATAGGGGACTTGGTTTTCTTGCGCTTGCAACCCAATAGGCAGTCTACATTGAAGAAGAGTGGGGCAGAAAAGCTTAAGCCTCGTTTTTATGGCCCTTATAGGATTGTGCGGAGAGTAGAAGAAGTTGCTTACAAATTAAAGTTGCCTGAGAACAGAAAAATCCACAGTGTGTTTTATGTTTCATGCCTCAAAAATGCACTTGGGCAGCATATTACTTAATCTCCTGAGATTCCATCATTGGACAAAGAGGGCAAATTGATATTGGTCCCTGAAGCTATTTTGGATGTTAGAGAGAGGAAACTGAGGAGCAGAGTGATTAAGGAGTATTTGATTTGATGGAGGGACTTGCCCCTAGATGATGCTATTTGGGAAGGAGACCAAATTCTTCAACACCCAAATTTACAATTGCTTGAAGGCAAGCAATTTCGGAAAGGGAGGACTATAACGTCCGCTTCTTCTTCGAACTAGGCGTCGGAGATGACCATTTAGCCTATTTATTCTTGTAGGCTAATTTGGAGTTTCGGAGAGGGAATAATTCATTTAATTAAATAAAGTTGTCTCAAATTATAATTTTACACACAACTGTATTTAATTAATAATGTTATTATAAAGTGACTTAAGCTGGAGCCAAAAGCAAAATCTTATAAAGTCACTTTATATTAATGTGCTTAAGATTTATTAAAAAGGTAATTTTAGATTATATCTTCGGGAAAGTTCCTAGGGAAGATATAAAAGGAGATTTGGAGACTTATTTTACTTCGTCTAGACATCTTATTTTTTATTGACTCTCTTTGAGAGCTGGAGCTTTTGGTTTAGCAAAACCCTAGGACAAAAACCCTTGGGAATATTGATTTCGGAGGTGAAAGATCTTCCCTAGTCAATCTAGAGGTGAATCTATTCAAGGTTCACAAGTGTGCAGATTGCTACAGGTTTGAAGTATTTGTGCGGAAGGATTTATCATATTTCACAAGTTTGGGTATTTGCTTCCAGGGAGGTATATTTGTCAAATTTGTGAGATTTGTAAGCAAATACAAATTTGAAGATTGTGATTGACGATTACTTGGTGAAGTATCCATACTAGAGTTTTACCCTATTTGTTTCTAAGCGCTTGCAAGAGGAGTCATATTGGTGAGATGTCTTGTTGATGGGTTCTTAGACCCTAACCGCAGCCCTGTTTTACCTTAGTCGCAGCCTCATATTTGGCGCAGCATTCCTTTATAGCAGCAGCAACACCTATAGGCCGCCATCATACATGAAATTGCAGCTCTATATGGCGGCACAGGAAGTGAAGTCTGACCCAGCAAGAGTTTAGAAGGATAGGAGACAAGGACATGAGGATATAGGAGGTTGGCACAGTCACTATTTGAGCAGATTTATTAATGTATGATCAGCCGCCTTGCTGGAGGATTGATTCTGTGATATTGCTTAATCTTGGTATGTATGAAAATCAATATTGGAGTTTCTCTTATTCCTGTAATTTCTGAGTAGAAACATCTCCTTGGGACTCATTGTAATCAATTTTAAATTATATGAATGGCTGCAAACTGTTTGTCAAATTGTCTACTACTTATATGTGATTCTTGAGATGCAAATGTGGATGTTCTATGATCTAAACCTTTAAAAACAAGCTGTCTATATCACATACAGTCAGATAATTCAGTTTTATGAACATTATGCAAAGTGTTTGACAAAATGCCAGCAAGGGGAAAAAAATCAGAAAAATTGTAAGTTTAAGTTAAAATCTGAGTTTGGGATTTTACAGGCAAGTAAACTTTTGATGGTAAAACTGTCGCCCAAGAAGCTATACCCTCTATGCAAAGAATGAAGAATAGAGCCACTTTCATCAAGCTGGCTATCTCAAAAGCCTCAAATTGTGGGGAATGGGGTTTTCTTATAAGAATGAAAGAAGCATTTGGTTTTAATACTGATTGGATGAAATGGAAGGCAAGTTGTTATTCCTTTCCTCTTTCACTTACCTAGAGGTCTACAATAGGTGGATCCTTCGTCGCCTTACTTGTTCATCTTCCTAGCAGGACATGGAGCATTCCTAGATGGAATCAGAGAGATCAGAGATGGGATAACTGGAAGGAATTACTATAGCAAGAGGACTACAAAGCCTTACCTTTGATTTGTGGACAACACAATTATTCCAAGAGAAGCCATGAAGGAAGCTTTGGCCATGCTTAGGAGCTTGGACATGTATCTTAGAGCTTTAGGACAGGTTATTAATGAAGACAATTTTCATGTTTTCTTTTCCCACAGTGACAAGAGAATTTGAAATCATATCCTAAATGTCTTAATGTGCCAAAGGGCCTCTCTATCTATAAGTATTTGGGAATGTGCTTGACTTCTGCCCACTTACACAGAAGATTAGAAGATGTTGAGTAAAATGAGAGTGAGAGTCAATCAGTGGACTAAATGACAGTTATCTGAATCTCTGGCCAATAGAATAAGCCTTTTTAAACTGTTTTTGCAACCCCTACCCATATATATCTTCTTAGCCATTTCTGCCCCAAATTTACCAAAAGAGATGAATAAGATCTAGAGGAAGTTTCTATGGTCAGATAAAATTTCCCAGAAAAGATGGCACATGGTCAATCGGGATAAGGTCTGCACCCCTAAAAGAAAATGAGGTCCTTGTCTTTGTAAATCTGATCTGAATAATGTGACCCTGCTGCCAAATTGGGTTGGAGATGGTTACAAATTACCAGGGGTCAGATGCTCTCCTACAAGTATATGCAATCTGTCAATTAGAGAAAATAGTATTGACTAGGATTGGTTCAAATGTCTTAATACAGAAGCATCCCTTGTTAAACAAGGCCTCTTTTTTATTGTTAGAGTTGGGTCCCAAGCTGACTTTGGGAGGATGCTTGGAATCAACACCTGATCTGGTTCAAGAGGCCCTGGAGTTGGGGCCAATAAAGGGGACCTTTAGCAGCTAAGGCTCTTGCTTGACTAAGAAAGTATGGACCAATATTAGGGCAGTCAAGAGGGAAGTTCCGTTTTCTATCCCTTGGCATTTTCACTGCCTTGCAGATACTATAAGAGAAAAAATACAGATAAACCCATGCAGCAGAAGCAACACCGACAAAATCTTAAATGCAGCAGAATGAGATAATGGCACTCACAATATAACAAGACAATTTATCCTACGAAGCCCATTCAGGAAAAACCCAGCAAAAACTAACTCACTTGCTGTACAATATTTCTCACTTGTGCCTAACCTTAATCTATGTGGGAGTATTTATAGTTACAACTTAGATCCTGTAATGTCCCTTTTAGGAAGATCAAAATTTCTTAACCTTGCACACAATTTTAACTTCTTAAAGAGAACATTAGTAACCAATAAATCCTTATAATATCATAATATTGTAATTAGGGTTAGTAACCACATAATCATAATCAATATCAAAGTTCATCAACATATATGCATTTCACAATTTCTCATTTCTATCATATAGAGATTTCCATGATATACCTCAGAGAGTCATTATTGAGCCTGATCGTTAATCTATTCTACTTCACCCACCCCATATGAGTACGGTTACGTTAAGACGCTGGTGTAGCAAGACCCACTGCCATAGGCCCAAAGGCTTCATTGCAACACGCGGCAATTCTTCACCATTTGGCTCAAGGGGCTTCATGCTACACGCGGCAATTCTTCACCCGTTTGAGAGTCACCTGCCGTTAAGTCATTTATAATAATTATTAAGTCTACGCAACCATAGGCCCAAGGGCTTCACGCTACATGCGGCAATTCTTCACCACTTGACTCAAGGGACTTCACGCTACATGCGGCGATTCTTCGTCCACTTGAGGGTCACCTAGGTGCTAGATCCTAAACCGCCCTTCCCTAACTCACCACCATACTCGTAGGGTGATAGATAGATTAACAGTGATTCTACCTACTCTCATCCGAGTATACCATGATTAGATTTATGAATCATATCTTATAAGAGTTTATCCTTACCATCTCGTGATCCCCATGGATCACGAGATAGTACATTTGATCACATTGTTCCTCTACGGGAACTCATCATTGTACCATCTCATGTGATGGTGTTCATCATTATGATATCATGCATTTATTATTCCTTCATGGAGGCTTGGACCTTGTCCTTCCTCGATTCGAAACATTCTTATTCTATTGTGTTATAAACATTCATTCTATTATGTTATAAACATTCTCATTCTATTCTCTTATTCCATTATGATTAATCTTAGAGAGATCATTCACAGACCTATGATTATAAAACACATTAACTTATGATAAGGTGACATACCTTGGTTCACCGGATTGATTATATGTATGTTTGCTCTTTTGAATGCTGATTCGATTGCTGCTATGGATGACTAAATCGATCCTTAGTGCTGATAGAAATAGATGAATATGGAGTGGGCTGTAGCTTAGATCTGTAGGAAATATATATATTTTTTCCTACTAATTGGTGCTGCTGTAATATTCGATGGTGCTGCAGATAAGTATTGAATCGTATTGCAGAACTAATGAATGGAGATGTTATTGATCGATTGTGAGATGCCCTCCTATTGCTGAAGGATGATATACTTATATCATTGATTCGTGCCTTCTCATACAACAGTCACTACTTTACAAGATGACCGCCGGTTAGAGTAAACTATTATTAACGCTGCCTTATAAGAGTTATGATCGATAATCCTTTGTTGACTTAATCAACGCCTGTTCGCATCTTATAAGATTCGTTATTTTGGGATCGCACCACCTTAATAGCTTTCCTTGCATTATGATCGCCGCCTTTGGACTCTTAACCGATGCTCCTTGTATTTAATATTAAATGTTGCTTTTGATTACGTAGATAACTACGTTCGTCTTTGTCATACGAAGGAATGTATTCTCTATTGCAGGTCGGTGTCTTTGACTGTAATCCTTAATCTTTTGTCCTTATTATGGATCGGCGATTCCATAGGAGGAAGATCCTTTGTCTTTAACTTAATTTGTCTTATTCCATTCTTGCTTATTTTGATTTGTCTTCTTATGGCTTTTGTCTTATTCCTTGATCACTAGGAAATGCCGATTATAATCAATCTTATCTTATTTTGTCTTTAGCGATTGCAATGTCTTGATTGAGAAGCAATCGAAGTCGGTGTTCTATGTGCAATTGTCACCAATCACTGATTAATATAATGGCTTGTATTGCTGGCTTCGATTGTTATTATGGCAATCATGATGATCTTTCTTAAATGATAGCAACGATGGCCTTGATAATGGCATACTTCTTTTGGCAAGGTATGATGATATCTATAAATGTGCTGATCCATCCTCCATATCAGAATCTGCCATACTTCTATGATAGTGCAAGACAAACAATGATGCTGTTTCAACGGCCTTGGTGTAAATAGTTTTATCATTCCAATCTTCAATTGGAATGAGATAAATCGATTTGGTGTGGGACATGACAGATCCATCTAGGAAACTGCTAAGCAATATTGCAATACAACAGATATTAAACCATGGACAAAAAAACAACCTATAAGGGCCCCAAAAAATTTACCACCTTTGAATCCCACAAAAACCTCCAATAATCCAACCAAGGAATAAAACCTTGTACGAGAGATCTCATGGATTTACAGGGTGGGAGACCAGATTTATTACCGTCCTACCATGTTGTGATGGAGTGGGCAGAATATGTCTTAAATCCTTTTCCAGCTGGTAATGCTGCCAAATTCTCCTAGTACTGCAGAGTAGGCTGGTGATGGTGGACCAGGTCAAGATTAATGCTTTGATCAGTATTCTGTTGAGTGTTGACTACCATGTTGAAACAAACGGCTATTTTATATTCAGTTCTAATATGCAATCTTAAATTCCATTCACTCCAGCTAATGACTGTTATTTTTAGGTCTATGTTTGTTCACTGCTAAACTATTACAACACCAATTGCAATATAAATAGAACATAACAGAACATACCAAGTAATTGTGGATCAAGAACAGTGATTGATTGCTTATTCCAGGGTAGTGCTTGTACAATGAAAATATGGACCAGGGAGGACCATGTATAAAATCAAACTCCTTCCCTGACTATAAGAAACGTATTTAAAGTGCCCGACAGTTGCCAATTAGAATGCAACCATTGGCAACCACTTATAACTAATTCCTAGCACCTATCCACAAACTGACAAGTAACTAACACATAGTCGGTTACAAACATAGTAACAAAACATAATCATTACAAACTAAAAGAACAGCAATGTTTACCACAGCACTCAAATTCAAATCGATTATAATATAGATAGTTTTGAGAGCAAGTGACATTACACCTTATACTCATACATTCATGGAGAAGCTTGGGAGTAAGCCAGGCCTTGCCAATCCACCAACACCTTAAGACCTATGTAGAAGCAAATAGTTGCTCTAATAAGTCGTATTTATCAGCTACAGCCTATCTTGTACTCCAGCCATGGTTCTGGATATTATCATTTGAACTAACTAGGCCGTGTTTAGGACTAAGAATAATTAGGGCTACAAACAAATTCATGTTCATTCAAAACGCAGAAGTTGTAAGAGATTTGGCTCTGATAAAAGCTATTTAAAGAAAAACAGGAAGATTCCACTTACGGTGACATTGACGCCGTCGGGGGCGATGCGAACCCGACCAACAAGGCCCAGAGCACTACAGTCATCACGAAACCAGTGGAGGAGGAAGTGTGTATCTGGGATGTCCACGTACTTGTAGTACAATAACACCCCCTCTTCTTCCTCTTGCTTTTTCTCTGACTGGTTAACTTGCACCTCCATTGTTGCTTGGTTTTCAGAAAATTCAGGGGATTCTTCTCAACTCGGCTGCACTGGGTTAACGACCTAGATGAAAATTAGTTACTGTCGCAATTTTCCAAGATACGCCCATTTGTCAGAACTTTTCTTTATATTGTGAATCACTAGACACCCCCCTTGTTGGTGTACCAATAACTAGGCTGAAGTGTTAAAATTGAGGGGCTTGTAGTGAGGGTTAAAATGGATGAGATTCTTTTAGGTAAAGAAGTACATTTCCTATTGAAGTTATTGCCATGGTACATCTAGTAGCATACCTTAAAAAAGTCGAACCAAATGGAAGCAAATAGATGGCCCAAGGTTGCCATCAAAGAGGCCTTGAGCAAGAGAAAGTAATCCTCGATGAAACAAAACATCAAGTGAATGAACAAATGGAACATCCACCTAAATGTTTGTCTCAATAATAGCAAAGAAATAAAGGCTTTTGTTATAGATAAATATTGCAAGTCTATATGGAAAATGTTGTTAAGAAGAAAGAGAACCTATTAACTTGATGAGTTGTAATGTCCCTCTTCATTTAGAGGTCACTAATGAAGAAAGTTTCTAATCTTTTAATTCCCGAGATTAGAAATACATCAAAATATAAGGGAATAAGAGAATAATTAAATCTGAGCCCAAAAAGCTATAGTTTCAGTTTGGAAGTATTTAATTATTCATTATGTTTTCTAGTGGGGGTCACTTTAAGTGAAGACTGCATTTCTATTAGGCAATTGAGTTGGAAATAGAAATATGATCTCTAAAAGAGATCGAACTGCATTTTTATTAGGCAACTGAGCTGGAAATAGAAATATGATCGATGGCTTTTTGTGGGGTCGATTGGCATTATGAAGAATATAAAAGGCAGCATGGATTTGAGGAATTATTATGAAAAGATATGAATTTTTTTTTCTCTCTGTGAGTTGTCTTCATCAAAGCTTAGGACGAAACCCCTGAAGCTCCCAGCGTTGGACGATACCCCAAAGTCATTCCAGTTCTTAGATTGCTATCGCGTTGCATGTTTTGAATCAAACTCAATCATCAAAGGAGTTACAGATTTTGGAAGAAGGGTTGAGAGTTTGAGGCAAACATTCAATCATCAATGGATCGGCCTACATCACTCCAGTAGAGACCGTAAAAGGTTTAGATTTGTGCTTTTTGCATCTTTATTCTGAATAAGAAATAATACATGAAGCCACCTTAGTCAGGAAATTACTTATGCATGTAATCAGATTCGAATTAATGAGAATAATGGCTTCATTTGGGT
Source organism: Cunninghamia lanceolata (assembly GCA_027924645.1). Taxonomy (NCBI): domain Eukaryota; kingdom Viridiplantae; phylum Streptophyta; class Pinopsida; order Cupressales; family Cupressaceae; genus Cunninghamia; species Cunninghamia lanceolata. Next base: position 177,770 of record BSBN01001352.1, read on the forward strand.
GGTAAAACTTTCTATTACTGTTTTTAGGTGTTATTTATCTTTCCTATGCATTTATTTTCATGTTATGGCATTAAAAATATATGAAATCAGAAAAAATTCAATAGGCAGAACTATGTTAGATTTGAGAAAGGATATTTCAATGGTATCAGAGCTGGAAATCTTGCCAGCCTGTTGGGGTTTTAGTATTGCATGTCAGTTGATTTGACTCTATGCACTCTAGAGAGGTAGGATCACATAGATATAACACCAGAAGCAAGTCAGGACAGCAAGAAGGAGTTGATATTATCCCAGCTTAAGTAGAAATGGGTGAAAGAAGAGGTGGAAGCCCGCCTAGGGATTTGAATAATTAGCTTGATAATTTCTTGACCACCTTTGCTCAACAACAGTAGGAAATGCTATAGCAATTCTAGGATTGCATGATCACAGCCATGGGTCAAATGAGAATGGATCATACAAGATCCAGGAGATCAAGTAGTCATCACAGCAGAAGTGATGTTGGACAAGGAAATCAGGGTAGAGTAGCCTCTAATGTTGTTAGGGCAGCAAGAACAAGGGCTAATCAACCTCTTCGTCCTACCTTTTTGCCAAAGCAAACTGAAGAAGAGCAATCCCCAAGGTAGAGGAAGAGACATACATCACTGATGATGTTATGGTGGCCCACGATGAATATGTGGCTCTTCCACCTGATGTAAGACAATTAATGAATCTAAATCAGTTTATGAATCAGCGGAGAGATAAAACAAGATTTAGGTTGGAAAAGCAAGACAGGGGACTCAGAAGACGAACAAGACAGGGCACTCAACCCCAGGAATTCAAGGAAGCATTGAATAGGGTTCCTGTACCAGCCTTCAATGGGAGCGGGAAGATAAGTGCCAAATCATGGGTACATAAAATTGACACTTTCCTGTCCTTGAAACCTATGGAATAGGATAAGGTTGTACAATTTATTGCGATGCATTTGGAGGGCATAGCATATGAATGGTGGCACCACGGGTTGGTATAATAGGATCATGCCTTGATACACTCGTATGAGGAGTTTGTTAATAAACTGATTGAACGCTTTGACTAGAAGGATGTGGAGATCTATTATAGGGATTTGGCTAAGCTGAAGCAGGTTGGACATGTTGAGACCTACATCAATGAGTTTCAGAAAATAGCAGTCATGGTTCTTGATATGTTTGAGAGGCAGTTGTTATGCTATTTGTCGAGGGTTTGAGTGATAGATTGAAGGGTTTAGTGAAGGCTCATAAGCCTATTACACTACATGACGCCATTGGCCTCACCCTTGATTTGGAGACTACACCTCCATTCCAGCCTCAGAAGAAGGCTTTCAGTGGATTTCAGCCAAAACAAAAAAGTTTCAATCAACAAAAGAACATCCCACTGAAATCTGAATAGGAATCCAGAAATGAACTGCGCAGGAAAAAATTATGCTTCAACTACAAGGAGTCATGGGAGCCTAGCCACCGTTGCCTTGGGAAAGGCAAGGTTCATTTGATCGAGGTCATCTCAGATGATGAGGAGCAAGATGATCATGAGATCCATGCAGGAGATGACAGTGGACAGGAGGAGAAGCCTCCAGAGTTAGAGTTGGAGGATATGGGAGTTAAGGAGACCCCCTAGAGTACCATAGCCTCATTATCTGGAGTCCCTATACTTCATCCATTCTGTCTGAAAGGTGACCTTAAAGGACAACACATGGTATGCTTGGTGGATAGTGGAGCCACACACAATTTCATCGATGATGGTTTAGTGGTGAAGCGTGGGTTACAAGTTGAGGAGTTCTCGGGATTCAATGTAACTATGGCAGATTGTTTTCAATTGAGTTGCACCAGGGTGGTTTCCCAGCTTAGCTTCCAAATTGTGGATTACACCTTGACTGATGACTTCTACGTACTAGGTCTTGGTAATATTGATGCAATTTTGGGATTGCAGTGGTTGCAGTCACTTGGGAGGTACAGTCAGGACTTCCACAAGATGGAGTTAGAGTTTATGGTTGGTGATAAAAAGATTTTGCTAAAGACTATGCCTGATGGTGGTCCTCAAGTAGTGTCAGCCAGGAGGATGCAGTCTTTATTTAGACATGGAGAGGTGGATTGGGTAGTACAGTGCTTTGTTTCTACCAAGCCTACCTCTGATAGCAAGCCACAATATCATGTTGACATCCAGAAAGTGTTGGATAAGCATAGTGTAGTATTTGGAGACATTCCTCCAGGTCGACCACCTGATTGTGGGTTCAAGCACGTCATTGAGCTTGAGGAAGGGGCTAAACTAGTAATAACTATGCCCTACCGACACCCGCGCCATTTTAAGGAGGAGATTGAGAAGACAATCAAGGAGCTTCTGAGCATGGGACACATTCAGCCCAGTTCTAATCTGTTTGCCTCGTCGGTTGTTCTGGTAAAGAAGAAGGTGGGACTATGTGTATGTGCATAGACTACAGGGCTTTGAATAAGAAGATAATAAAGAACATATATCCTATTCCTAGGATCGACGAGTTGATTGATGAGTTACACAGGGCCATGTATTTTTCCAAGATTGATCTTCGGTTGGGTTACCATCAGATACGAGTTTGAGACGAAGATATTAATAAAACTGCCTTCTGTTGTCACTACGGACATTTTGAGTTCCTCATCATGCCATTCAAACTCACAAATGCACTTGCCACATTTCAGTCATACATGAATCACATATTCCGTGAGCAGTTACGAAAATTTGTTCTAGTTTTCTTCAACGACATCTTGATATATAGCAGGACTTGGGAGGATCATCTGCATCATTTGGATGTAGTGTTGGGTATCATGGAGGCTTAATCGCTTTACACGAAGGATTCCAAGTGTGAGTTCGGAATGACTGAGATACTCTATCTCAAACATGTGATTGGGGCTAATGGTGTGAAAGTACACCAAGAGAAGATACAGGGCATTCTAGACTGGCCGCCACCGAAGAACATATCAGATTTGAGAGGCTTTCTGGGCTTGTGCACTTATTACAGGATATTTGTGAGAGGTTTCTCACAGTTGGCATCATCTTTGATAGACCTTACTAAGAAAGGTGTATTTTTTTGGTCTAAGGAGGCACAGGTAACATTTGACAAGCTCAAAGAAGTCATGAGCTCATGTCTAGTATTAGCAATGCCAGATTTTACACAGTCGTTTGTCTTAGAGTGTGATGCATCAAGTCAAGGAATTGGTGCAGTCCTACTGCAAGATCAACATCCGATTGCATATGAAAGCAGAAAGTTGAGGGACACAGAAAGGCCATACTCCACATATGATAAGGAGATGCTAGCAATTATGCATGAGCTAGCAAAGTTCAGGCAGTACTTAGTGGGGGCTAAATTTGTGGTTAGGACTAAACACAACAGTCTCAGATATTTTTTGGAGCAAAAGGACTTGAACGAGCGGTAGCAAAAGTGGGTGAGCAAGATTTAGGCTTATGACTTTGATGTGGAATATATTAAGGGGAAGAAAAATATTGTTGCCGATGCTCTTTCCAGAAGACCAACACTTTGCTCTCTCACTGAGATTTCAGCTGATTGGAAATCTCAATTAGTGGCCGAATATACCAAAAACACTTTTGCTTGTGATTTGATTGATGGTCGGGTACATGATGACAGATACTCAGTAGTTAGTGACATCATCTATTATAAGAATAGAATTTATCTTGTACCAGGATCGAAGCTTAAGGCTAGGATTTTGAGGGCTATGCATGATACCCCTCTAACAAGACATCTAGGTTTCTTCAAAACTTATCGTCAGATTCATGAGAGGTTCATCTGGAAGGGTTTGAAAGATGATGTTTTGCAACATGTCAGAGAATGCCTGGCTTGTCAGTAGAACAAGGGGGAACACACGTTCCCTGCGGGACTTCTACAGCCATTGCCGATACCTGGACAGAAGTGGGAATGAATATCCATGGACTTTATCACAGTACTGTCACGTGTTTAGGGGAGAGATTGCATATTTGTAGTTGTGGATAGATTGACAAAATATGCCCATTTCTTTGCTATATCTACCGATTACTCCGTAATTCAGCTGGCAGAATTATTCTTCAGAGAGGTGTCCAGGTTACATGGGCTCCCCAAAACGATCATCAGTGATTGTGACAAAAGCATGTTTTGGCAGGAGTTGTTTCATTTGGCAGGTATAGAGTTGACACCAAGCACAAGCTACCATCCTCAAATCGATGGTCAAATAGAGATAGTAAATAAACGGATTAAGGGATATATGCAGAATTATGTCTTAGGGCAACAACATTCTTGGATCAGATGGTTGCATCTAGGTGAGTATTGCTACAATACTACCTACCACATGTCGATTGGCATGTCTCCCTTCAAAGCCTTATACAGATATGATGCCTTATCATTTGTAGATTTGATCTTTGATGATAGTAGGGTTCCACGGGCCAAGGAGACAATGCAAAACTATCAAGATATTCTCAAGGCATTGAAGGACAATTTGCAACATGCACAAAACTAGCAAAAAATGTATGCGGATAGGCACAGAATTGAGAGATCATTTAAGATTGGAGACTTAGTTTTTCTGCGGTTATAGCCATACAGGCAATCCTCGTTGAAGAAAAGTGGTGCAAAAAAACTTAAGCCACACTTTTATGGACCTTACAGGATAGTGAGGAGAATTGGTGAAGTTGCATATGAGTTGGAACTTCTTGAGGGCAGTAAGATTCACGTCTTCTATGTTTCTTGCCTCAAGAAGGCATTGGGTCAGCAGGTCAAGGCATCTCCAGAGCTTCCTCCACTTGATGAAGAAGGAAAATTAGTGCTAGTTCCTGAAGGTATTACAGATTGGAGGGAAAGGAAGCTAAGAAATAAGGTGTTCCACAAGTACCTGATCAAATGGAAGGATTTACCAATTGAGGATGCAACATGGGAAGGGGAAGAGATTTTGCAGAACCCCAATTTGATATTGCTAAGGGACCAGCAATTCCGGGAATGGAGGACTATAATGTCTCTCTTCGTTTAGAAGTCACTTATGAAGAAAGTTTCTAATCTTTTAATTCCCGAGATTAGAAATACACCAAAATATAAGGGAATAAGAGAATAATTAAATCTGAGCCCAAAAAGCTATACTTTTAGTTTGGAAGTATTTAATTATTCATTATGTTTTCTAGTGGGGGCCACTTTAAGTGAAGACTACATTTCTATTAGGCAACTGAGCTAGAAATAGAAATATGATCTCTAAAGGAGATCAAACTGCATTTCTATTAGGCAACTGAGCTGGAAATAGAAATATGATTGATGGCTTTTTGTGGGGTCGATTGGCATTATGAAGAATATAAAAGGCAACGTGGATTTGAGGAATTATTATGAAAAGATATGAATGTTTTTTTTTCTCTCCGTGAGTTGTCTTCATCAAAGCTTAGGATGAAACTCCTGAAGCTCCTAGCTTTGGACGATACCCCAAAGCCATTCCAGTTCTTAGATTGCTATAGCGCTGCATGTTTTGAATCAGACTCAGTCATCAAAGGAGTTACAAATTTTGGAAGAAGGGTTAAGGGTTTGAGGCAGACATTTAATCATCAATGGATCGGCCTACATCACTCTAATAGAGACCGTAATAGGTGCAGATTTGTGCTTTTTGCATCTTTATTCTGAATAAGAATAATACATGAAGCCACCTTAGTCAGGAAATTACTTATGCATGTAATCATATTTGAATTAATGAGAATAATGGCTTCATTTGGGTGGTAAAACTTGCTATTACTGTTATTAGGTGTTATTTATCTTTCCTATGCATTTATTTTCATGTTATGGCATTAAAAATATATGAAATCAAAAAAATTCAATAGGTAGAACTGTGTTAGATTTGACAAAGGATATTTCACGAGTACAATACTACTTGTGATCATCAACAAAAGGCCTATGTAGGGCAAATATTCTTTGGAGAGCAAAGACCCTTATAGCTAAATTAAGGACTCTCACATTGTCTTCAGTGTGAAACAAGCACATGGAAGAGGCCAAAAGAAGAATTTAAGTAGTTGAATCTAATAAATGCTTTATTTTAGAGTGTCAAGCTTACAATAACATTTGGGCCAATTACTCGAGTACTTTAATGACAACTTCCTTATGTGATTTGTTCAAAGAGGTGATAGTTGAGAAAATATGGGAATTTATCATCAAATTAAATAGTAAAATATCAGTAATTTAGAAAGTTAATAACACAAGGTTTGTTGTCCCATAGGATATCTCTAGCCATGTGGATGTTAAAGATCTTATATTATATTCTACCTTTACACTTATTTCTAGTGGATTCTTTTAGAACTATTCAATTTTACAATAGATTAAATGTCACTTGATTATTATAGAAGAGAAAAACACATATTTGTACACTTTCTTCCATTTGTTTTATATTTTTTGTATCAATGTCTTTGATACATTATTTTAGCACGTAATTTGACTATTTTGGTGCACTCACTAACCTAGAGCCCAAGTCTTGCACTTTGACATACAATGTCCCTTAGTTTAGAGCATTTTTTACTCAATTTTCTCATCATAGACTAGATCACAAGCATGATTGCAACCCCTTTTTCCAAAATTCTAATTACCAATTTTGAAAGCCAACAATCCTATGACTTGACCCTTACCTATTAGTGTGGGTGCCAAGAGTTTGAAACGTGTGTCTAAGGTTGTGTATATAAAGGCATCATTCTAAGACACTGCACCTCATCATATCATTAGCTAACATATCAAAAAACACAAAATTTTCTCGTTTTGTAAGAATGTATAAAAAATTAACAAATCAATATTCATTATCAAAGTGAATCCTAAGAACATCTTCAAACACAATCACTTTTTCAGTGAAAGCACAATTGTTTGTCTCACATTTCAACATTATTGAGCCACAATAATTAGCATTTTTCAATATTCACTTCTATCAATTATACCTCTTGAGAATTTAAAGATGATGTAAACTAGATACTTGTGTCATTTTTCTGTAGATTCAAAATATATATACACTTTCATTTTTTGTTAGTTTTCAATAATTTTTTATTATTTTTCTATTATTATACAGTGAATGCATCACATTTTACCATAACACATGACTTTTACTAAAATAAAACATTTCCAAGATTTATTAGAATTAGATCATTACTTTCAATATCTAGTATGCAAATATTTTTAGTAATTTTTATTAAATATTTTATTTATTATTGATTTTAATTAGTTCTAATAGAGATTTAGACCTACATTTTATTGTAACGCATTTCTCTTTGCTCATTTATCAATTTTTTTTTTTCTTGAAATAAGGACATTGACGTGGAGTCTATTGTAATTTTTTGAAAAACATTTGACCTAATTTGCTATTTAAATCCTAATGTCTTGACTAGAGGTCTTTGTAATGGACCTATCTTGCTTAAAAATAAATTAAAATTTTAATATTAAAAAACACATTATATAGTATATTTTCTAGAAAGCTAATTTTGAAGGCTATGTATACACAAAATTTTGTCTCCGAGTGATTTTGTTTGACCCCTATGCACATGATGCAAAGTTTATTTAGACATTTAAATTTGTAATGTGTTGGGGATTTACATCCCTATTACAGTGGACCGACAAACTGAAATAACAAATTATAAGATTATATGTTCAATTAACAATCAACTTGTATCAAATCTAAAGAATCACCACATATGAAATAATGGAATAGTATGTAGTCAAAAGATTACACAAGACACAATTTTTTACGTGGAAAATCCTTGCGGGAGAACCCACCACCAAAAAAATGTTCACAGTTGTATTATTCAAAATCACAATCTACATCATACCCTTCTTCTACAATATCTCAAGTGTTTACACACCAACTATGTACATTAATGTCTTTAGTGTCTATATAGTGCATTCATAACCTTGAGTAATCTTGATGCATTTACACAAACTATATATATATATATATATATATATATATATATATATATATATATATATATATATATATATATATATATATATATATATATATATATATATATATTCATAGGAATACCAACCATCCAACTGTATAACTAACTCATAGAATACCAAGGGTCATGTAATCATATTCCGTGCATATGTGATGTCAGCACACCACACTTACCACCAAGTATGATGTCTCCACATGGATAAGCTCCTTGTAAACTCTGTCATTTTTGCACACTATGAAACAATAATTACATCCTTTACATTGTTGGTATCAGTATGTTTGCAGTATAGCCACCACTACTAGTTTTATGCTTGCAATAGCTCATACAAACATAACCCCACTCCAGATTGGTTGTGGTGCCTTGTGTCATCTTCTAGGACATTATCTATCCCTCAAATCATGGTGCATGTTCACTAGTTATGTCACAGGTGTTCCTACATCACTAATCATGCTCTAGCAAACACTAAACTCATATGTGGTTGTGAGTTCTTCATTCAAATGACTCGTGAATGATGTCATAGCACCACACATGTGAAACAACATATGTGATGCACCGCAAGACTTGCAACATCATTTAACATATGTAAATTGCTATTTCTACTATACCACAATACCTAAAAATCACATTGCATTCTATCACAATGAAAACTATGGATAAACTCTTCCTATCAAGACTCTCCCAAGTGAATATCACCTAAGTCTCAACAATATGTGGATAAAACAAAATGCTACAATAAAGGTGCCATGCAAATAATTTCAATCAAACCATTGGTGTATTTCTATAAAAGAACAAATGCTCCCTCATTTACACTTGCACCAAAATTGTAATTACATTTTAAACTAAAGCAATGAGAAACAAAAGGAATAGACAAAATAAAACTCAACAATCATATTTCATAGAAAAAGAAATTGAATTAAATATGCAAATAAATGCAAGATATTGGAGTGCAAAAGGTGTCTCTAAATTATATACCTAATAGTTTTTTATTTTATTTTATTTCAATGTTATATTAAAAAATTATATAATTGATTATTTATGCCACAGTTTAATTAAAATTTTGATCTTACACAAATAATCAATTATAGATATTTTTATATATATTATTTTTTTAAAAATAGCTTTTTTTGGGTAAATTATATGTATATTTTAAATGAAATATTGTAACTAAAATGTGCTCATTGATCTATACATAGTTTTGCTTTGTAATCCCCCTCTCTTCTTAAATTGCCTCTAAAGTGTACCAAACATAGCATTTAGTAAGATTACTCTCCCATATCCTAGGAAATGATGCTCTAAATGTGTATTTAAGGGCTATAAAAGTCAAAGTGATAAGGACATTGTAGAAACTTTTTCCTCTGGTTATTTTCAAGCTTAATGTTCTTCTATATCTTCTTCTAGATGTTTACCTTAAATATTTCTCATCTATCATCCTTATTTTTTCACAATTTATCATTTTTTGTTATATTAGATTCCCCGTAAATAGTATAGTGAAATGAGGACGGCTTATAATACAAGTACCAAACCTTAGACAAACCCAAGACCTTTCAGTACCATGTCTCTTAGTGCCAATCTACTCTATGAGTGGCATGGCTTACAAACCAAAGATATAAATATGTCAAAAGGCGGGAATGACAAGCTAGAGCAATAAGAGACTCTTCTGGAAGACATGGATAAAAAGTAATAGTTTATGGTTTAAGGTGGGTTTGGGGCTTCTGAGGTTTGAGGTATGTATGTATACATGTGTTTAGAGTAATAATGTTTTCTTTTAGGAGTGATAAGGAAATATATTAAAATTTATAATTTGTTTTTAGAGTTTAGGTCTAGGTTTACAATTAAGAGTTTATAGTTTACAATTAGGTCCATGCAAGATAATAGGTCCACTTTTTGGCCAAAAAGTGGCAACTTTCTTCCTGAAAATCAGAGTTTGTTGTGGTTGGGGTAAAAATTTGAAGCACTTATACATAGAATATTAACATGGTGTAAAAATATGAAATATAAGATTTTGTTACTAGTCTTCAAATATGTAATTTTTTGTAATACCCAAATGATTAAAGTTGGTTTTGTATAGGATGTACAAAAGTGACATTTTAAAAAAGTATGTTGAAGGAAAAGACATGCACATGTATAGCCCACAAAATAAACAGTATACGAAAGTATTTTTTGAAATCCTTTTGTGAAAAGATGCATATGATGTTCAAGTTTGGTTAGGATATTTTTTTTGTAATTATTAATACATATTTTTTTAATTAATTTTTTTACTGGGATTAAGGTATTCCTTAAAATCCACGACTCACATAATTTGACTTAAAATAATTGTAACAAGAAATTTTTTTTTCATTATGTAGAGAATGATGTCTAAATTGCTCAAACATTTTTTTTTTAAAAATCAAAATCAAAAGTTATTAAAAAAAAGTAATAAATGCCATTTCAAGTTTATGAGGCTTTTTGTTTAAAAATTAATTAATAAATAGAAAAATATGTTCAACACTAAAAAAATTATATATTTAAAAATTAGACATTGTCATCTATAATTAGTTTTAATTTCATCCAAAAAATTATTTAAAAAAAAAGTTGTTAGCCATATTGCTAAAGTCAGTTTTTACTCTTTGTACTACCATGGCATTGTACTTTCAGGTCAAAGGCTCAAGGTTGGGTTTCCAAGTTTATCCCAAGCCTAAAACCAATGCAAAAGTGCAGGTGTAAAATTTGAAATTTCATAGAACAAGTATCCATTATGAAATGGATACTCATTTTTAAAAAATGAATATCTGTTAGTAATGGATATCTGTTTAGAACAGTATCCATCTCTTTTATATTCGTTGTTAGCCTTTTTTTAGTAAAACATAGTATGACAATAGTACTGTAATTTTTTTACTGATTAAATATCAACAACGACTGTGGAAGTGAATTTATTTATGTAGGCGTCTCTTACAATCTCTTAGCATCATTATTCAACCATATTATATTCACTTTTAAAAGAGAATAATCATACACAACATTTTTAATTGGAATCAAGCACAAGAACTATTTTTAGAGGAATCAAGCACACAATGATATATTGAACAAAGGATATACATCTACTTATACTTTAAAGAGCTCAAGGAGTGATCCATCTATAAATTAAAGATCATTTGTTGATTTTATTAAAATAATTTGGTAATTATGGGATCACATAAATGTCAACAAAAAATAAAGTTCATGACACTTGAAGAAATGGAAGTGCATCAAGAGAAGGAGGAAAAATGACAAAGAGATAGAGAATTCAACAAATGAAGAATGTTGAAGCATCCAATTTGGTGATTGTGGAAGAGAACATTGAAGAGACCAACATAGATGAGGTGACTGTAGAAGATGCAAATATGGAAATGACGAATGTGGACGAAAAGAATATGGAAACAAGTCCAGGTAAGTATTCAATTCAACTCAATGATGATGATATCGGTATTTTAAAGGAATGTGGATATAACAATGTTTATATATTTTTTATTATTTAAAAAAACACATTAGAAAATGAAATTGAAATCCCTTATATGAGTGAAAATATATTTTTAAAATTGAAAGAAATGTATTGGATAATATTCCTAGTAAGAAATCTTGGAGAGTAATTCAAAACCATGCAAACAAATTGTATAAACTATTTTTTAATAAAAATGTTCTAGCATTTCAATGTCAACTAGTAATACAATTAATTAGAATGTCAAAAATGCAAAAAATAATGAAAAAATTAGGCATACTTGTAAAAACCCAAAAGAATGATGAATCAATAAAACAAATTAGTTATAGTGCTACTAGTGCTATTGATTCTATTAGAAAAAAAAGGCTCGGTCCAAAGATAGGAATGCAGCACGACAAACAATAACAACTGCTTTAATTAATAAACTAGTTTTGAACAAAAGAATGATAAGTAAGACAAGTGAATTTTCAAATGTAAATTATAAAACTTTGAGAATAGTGGTAAAGAGAAGAGTAAGTATTGAAGATGATCCAAATAACCAATGTTGGTCTTTTAGTGGTAGACTCCCAAGGTTTGACATGAAATTAAATAATGAAACCAAGTCTTTAATTGAAAAATATTGGTATGATAACATAAGGGTATCATCTACTACTACAGATGTTTTGAAATTAAGAGTGGGGTCAAAAAATTGTGATCCTCATCCAAAACATCTATTAGACATGACTCAAACAGAATTATATGAAAAAAATCTAGATGATTCAATTATAGAAAATTTTAACATAAGTCAAAGATTGTTTGAGAAATGTAAACCTCGGAATGTCAAAATTAATAAATAATGAATATTTTGTTGTTGAAAAACTCATGTACAATTCCATTATTATTTTGATATTTTTCAATATACACGTTGTACTTTGCATACTAACCAAATTGTGCAGAAAAGTAGTATTAATATGCCACCTATAACAATTAAGAAGTTTTTAACAAATTTATTTTGTGAAACACATGATGGATAATTATTTTATTCAAAATCTTGTATGGAGAATGCAATAGATGTGGTAACCTTTCATTACTAGGAAAATGCATGCATGAAAATAGTTCACATGATTTTGAACAACAATTAGTGGATGTGAAAAGGTTCAACAATGTTCAATATCCATTAAAAGATGGAAAATTTAGAAAGTGTTGCAAGTTACTCGTTAAAAAAGTTGTGTGCATGCATTCATCATATAATTCAAGAATAAGATTATGTATAAATATGCAAAACACTCTCAATATGCTTGGTGGCTTGATGAATAGTTTACATATGTAATAACATATTTCCAATTGCAACTATACTTTTAGTGGTTGACTTTGCAGAAAACTACACTCTTACTCCACAGAAGAGGATTTAGTCTCAATATTATAATTCAGTACAGGTGGCCATTTTTATTCATAATGTATACAAACATGTAGATGATAGTACAAAATATTACAGAAAAATCTTGAGGGAGTATCGTTTCTATTTGAGTGATAACCAATTACATTCATATGAGTTTGTGCAGTATTGTTTCAAAATATTTTATGACAAACTAAAGGAAAGAGAAATCCAGATGACACAACATCTCATATGGTCAAACAATTGTACATGACAATTCAAAAGTGCTTGAATGTTTTATTGGCAATGTAGGGCCCGTAAAGAAAACAATGTCCAACATATGTGGAGTTTCTTTGAAGTTGGGCATGGTAAAGGAGACCATAATAGATCTAGAGCATGTGTGAAAAGAGCTCTTGTTAGGGAGCAGCTAAAATTATTGGATGTATCAAAATCTAAAGATACACGTGTAATTGTGGATTGGTGTAATGCAAAATTATCTATAGAATCAAGTGAAAACTCAAAAGCTCGATGGTTCTTTTGGTTATTTGAAGTCTTCCTTGACATGATTGTGATACAATTATTGGATCAACAAAATTACAATCATTAAAATGTTCAAATGCAAGAATATGGACTATGTGGACTAGGGAGCTTTCTTGTTTTTGTCAGTTTTGTTTTGGAGGTAAGTGTGAAGCATGTGAAAATACATAATGGGTTGATGAATGACAACATAGATCCCTGACACTTGTACAAACACATGATCAACATGAAACAATGTTTAAAGAGGATAATCAATTCTTAGCATCAAATGACTATGATTGTGTTTCAGACCTTGTACAAGAAGGTATATTAATTCAAGATCTAGTTTCATTACATTGCTTTGTAATCTACAATCCTATACATGCATGTATTTTTGTGAATTATATCATGTCCTACTTTATTGAATTTGTAAGTTTTTGTAGGACATGTGTATGTTGTTGTTGAACCTAAGGGCAATGAAGAGGAAAGAAAGTATTGGTTGACTCGATGTGTTGAGACAAAACATAAGTTGTTAGAGCCTAAAGTAGATCATGATAACTACGAGTATTCAACAGATTATGTGGTTGTTGTTGGCACTTAGCTATAGAAATATTTGATAAGGAAGAATGGTTTATTAAAGATTATGAAATGCATAAGAAAATTATGCACTGCTCACATTTGTTTTTGGCAACAAATATACAATTAGTGAAATATCAAGGGAAACCTGCTACAAAAGTGTTATGAACACTTTTTATGGAAGAGCATAAAACAATTATAGATGTGTTACAAAAAGAGAGGATGCATATGGTACAATAGAGTAAATTGTTTTAATAGTTTGCGGATATGTTGAAATTTCTGAACTTTTAATCTTTATTTTTTTAGTACTATATAGTTGTATATTTAATTCAAAATCCCTGTGACAGTTAATTAAATTTAATTTAGTAAGTTTAAGATCTTAGTATTTGTAGTTAATTGATTTACTATCTTGCCCATTAGAAAATTAGTGATTACATGTCCCCTTGAGCCATCCTCTAACTACATTCCATAAATTAGGTAAATTTGATTTAGTTTAATAACTTTGAGATATAGTTTAATAAGTTTGGGATAAAGTAAATTTATAGTTAATTGATTTACTATCATGTCATAAGCAAATTATTAAGTGATTACATGTCCCCTTAAGCCATCCCTTTAACTCCCCTTAAACCATCCCCCAACTATGTTCCATAAATTAGGTAAGTACATTTTAGTTTAATAACTTTGGGATTTTATCTAGTAAGTTTAGGATTAAGTAGATTTATAGTTAGTTGATTTACTAGCATACCCTTAGCAAATTAGTAATTGATTGTAAGTCCCCTTAAGACATCCCCTAACTACATTCGAAAAATTAGGTAAGTTTATTTTACTTTAATAACTTTGAGATTTGGTTTAGTAAGTTTAGGATTAAGTAAATTTATAGTTGATTGCTAATTACTACCACGCCCTTATCCAATTAGTAATTGATTGAATGTCCCTTTAAGGCATCCCCTTAACTCCCCTTAATCCATCCCCTTAACTATCACGCATGTTACACTATATTACTTCAATTTTTTTGTAGATAAATATTCCTATTTTTGGCTTTATGCTCCCATCTTCATTGTACTTTTTATCATTTTTATTTCACATTTTTATTTCATGTCTTTTACATGAAAAGAAAAATTCAATAATATAGAACATTTCCACATAACCCCATGAGAGATAAAAATGCAAATAAATCATAGCCATAACAACCAAAATCTAACATACAAAAGAATAGGCAAAACACACCACAAGGTGACAAAAGATCTATACTAAGAAAACCCTCGAGAGGGAAAAACCCAACCTCTAAAAGCATCCACACTCAATGTATTATTCAACAATGAAACATTACAATACACTCACAGAGTTTCCACGAATACTTTTGAAATATCAAGCTCCTCCAATGCATCCTCCATGTGTCCAAGCATGTAACCACACATCCCATGCCATGCTTCACATATGCACTCGTAAGAGAAACTCAATACAATGACAACCCACTCAACCAACCAACCTAAACCACTAACAATGTGCTTTCTTTTATAGACTCAAGCTCACACAAATACAACTTGTGGTATTGGGTAAAACCATGTGACTCAAAACCATGAATACACACAACCATTGACCCTTCATTTAATTCTTGCAACTAAGTTTTCATTTTATGCTCCAACTAATTAATTAATTATTCTGTCTCCCACACATAAAATAACTAACCCAATGTTACATACAACTTTACAAGTGGCCCTAAATAAATATTTAATATGGCTAAACACATCTCCTAGATGCACCACAAATAAATATGTATTTTACATAATTAAATATTTCATGTTATGCAAGGTGTACTTTGCTAACATTCCCCCACTTGTTGTATACTTTGCATAAGGGTCAACCAATGAAATACATCATTGTATCCATACATGAAACCACACGAATCGCTAGCATGCTCTCGTGATCCATCAATATACCTACGATAAAACCAAAGTGACCACCATCTCAAGCAAGGACTCCTCTCATCGTCCAACATGCCACCTATGGAAGAAAAGGAACATGCCAAGGTGAAGATGCACCAAAGCAAAGAACACGAGCATCAAATCCAAGTGATAACAAAGGTTCCAACCTGTTGTCAAAGGTAAAAACCCATATGATTGGAAAATAGCAACCACAACATATGTTAATAGATCCAACCATCCATACCTCCTAGGTATCAACAACATCAGTAAACTCATGTCAACAATATGTCCAACCCATAAAACGTAATCACAAGCTCCCTATATAAAACATGTCAATGAAGTATCTAGGAACTCCCACTACATGGGTAATGTCAAATATGAAAATAGATCAAGGCATACCAAGTCTACCAATCAACACTCAAACCAAGGTGTGGCTAATAAAAAACATGTAGTACCAAGAACAATCACAATGATCCACACTTGCAACACAAATAGCTACATTCTCCCTCACAACACGTCACCATAACTCTCGCAAATCATATGAATGTGAACCTCTAAGAAGTAGCCATAGAACAAAGAGAGAACTTGTAAATCATATCATGTCCTACCAACACCTCAAAGTGCTAAGTTGTGTCAAGTATGATCTCCTTCACAACCCCAAATGAAAAGACTCAACAACACCCAACCATTCAATCTCATATATCAAATCAACATACGTATCATGTAATAACAAAATGGATGTAAGCCTCTCTAACCAAGGAAGATCAAACTCAAATATCCATTCCCAAAACTAGGAATAAGCCCAATCACATCTCCTAAACTCCTCATAAATGATATCATAAATCAAACCCATATGAACAAGGAGATAACATGCTAACACCCTTCAAATGAACCCTCCAGAACCAATAACCATAGTTCAAGGTCCATAACCATGAGAAGATAAAGCATAAAAATAAATGCATCTAAAGGATGGGCAATACCTCTTAGAAGATAATTTATCGTGTAGACAAAGACTGGGGAATGAGAGTGCTCCTCCAGGATACACCAAGTCACAAAGACTCTCTCCAAGAAAAATCTCCTCTAAGGTCCATGATGAACTCGCGTCCATATCTAGACGTAGGTTCCTCAATCTTCTCATTGAAACCTCTAAAGAGTAACTATCTCAAAAAATGTCTTTAATCTCAAGATAAGTCCAACCTCGCCCAAATCTCCAAGTATCCACGAGCACATACAACCAGTCAATCCATGCTAAGCTCCAAAAGCAACACCACACTATCATGAAGCGCCCAAGCACATCACCAATGTACTCAATACCAAGAGAACCAACTAGATCATTGTCAAAGCTCCCACAACACGTCTGCATAATCTAGGAACACATCATGACATCGTGATCTAATATATCCTCCTAGGAGATCACATGCACCAATGCAGACATCCTGGTCTCAAGAGAACCTATATCATGTCAAAACTCAAACCGGTATCTAGAGCGAAACAAGACACAATACCAACACCTCAAACCAAGGATCAACATCTCCAATCACATGAAGATAACCACCTCTTAACAATGGAAATCAAGATGACAAAGCACTCACACTACATAAGAATCATGATCCAGGAGTTTATCCATGACAACTAACTAATGTAGAAGATCATTCATCACTAGGTGATGAATCCACATCACTACCAAAGCTCTCATTGAACTATGATACGAGCTACCCAGGGCATAGTGATAACATCTCCTAAATGAAGATCACCATGGTCCACACACACACAACTGTAATACCAATAAAACCAAAGTAGAACCAAGATCTCCAAGCCAAGAAGATAAACCATCATCACTGTAAAAAGCTCACACAAACCATGTATCCAACCTATCCATGACATCATGACAAACATGCTACAAGTTCCAATAACCGACTATCTAGGTACTCTAATAATCCATCCTCTCATCCCAATGTAATATACCAGTGCACAAATGACCACATACAAGGCCAACTAACAAAGTCTGCATCAACATTGAATCAATCTCATGGATATAAATAGTCCACATCTGAGTCATCCCACTGCAATCAAATAGGTGATCAGCCTACAAGACTACATAACTCGTAGATGCCAAACATGAAACATGTAAACTCATCATCACATCAATAACCTAAAAATTGAGATATCAAAGAAGATAACTTGTAGACCTTAAGACTCAAGCACCAAATCAACTCCAGATCTAATTTGCCACACAAGTCCACAAACAAGTAACCATAGTGAAGGAACTAATGAAGCATCTAGGAGATAAGAACAACCTCCTAAAATTGAACCACACCACCACCTACAAACACGAGTCAATCATCATAACCCATAACTATCAATCGCATACACGATCAAGTTGTGCTAATGCTCAAATGTACCTGTATATCCATGATACCATAATCATCACCATCGATGTACATGTATTCAACTCCCACTAAACTAAGACTCCTAGTCTCACACATGTATCAAACCATGTCCTCGAACTAGAAGACAACATGTGTACCTATCACCATCAAAGTTCAAACTTTGAAAACACCTATAAAATTGTACAAGGAAGTACCAAATCTAAAAACCTGATGTACCATCATATTGGTTTGATAAAAATATGTACTTCCCTAAGTTTATGCCCAATGAATCATTCGAATGCTCATGCATCACACCCCAAATCTCAAGCTCCCACAAGTGCACAAACAAGTACAAACCTCTCTCTTCACATCAAACTAGACATATACCTGATCCACAATGCAGTAAATTGTAATATCTCTCCAACACCTATTCAAAATCTAAAATCTTATTCCATATGCAAAAGTTATGACCTTTTTACCATTTCAGAGCAATACCGACTTCAGGTATCAAATTTTGACACAAATAGTAAAATATGGTCACCAAACTTGTACTACAACGTAGTGCTCGGAGAGACCTTTCTAACGCTTATAAGAAGTCAAAAATCTGATATCGTATGTAGAAGGTATGCATCTTAGAAAAAATATACCCAACTAGGCTTAAAAATCAATTCCTAGTGGTTACAGGGTGGTTCGCAGGTTGCTCTGCCGATGCAGGTGGTGGATGGGTGGTTCTGTGGTGGTGCCATTAACGACAATGGCAGGCTAGCTAGGCGTTGGTGGCTAAGGCTAGTGGCCCCCTACCAGGGCACCATGCAGCCGGGGGCTAGTCCCAGGGCCTTGGGCACTGGTTGCCTAGGGACCAGGGTTGCGCCCTACCCAGCAGTGGCCGACCAAACTTTATTATATATATATATATATATATAATTTTTTAAAATAAAAATTGCACATTGTACTTCATGCTGACATAGTTATTATCGATAGTGAATATTCTGCAGACCTACGCTTGTACATACGCTGACAACTATATCGCAGATTCCTCTGACGATGTCGTACGGCTATATGGATTATGTATGGTCATACAAAATCTTTTTTCTGAAGATTCCTCAAGGCTTGAGAAAATGACCAAAAAATTTTCATCACCAAAATATGTCATGTTATATATGGATCCATAGGTTTTTGGGCCTTCTGGACTCAATGGTAAGGTCTATTTTTGCCTAGGAGGCCTCTTGCAAAATCTCACCTCCAAAACCCCCACACAAAGAGCCCTAACAGAAAATCCACTTGCCAAAACTCTGTCAAACCCCAGAACTGCAACAACCCAAGTCTAAAAACACACTGGTGACCTTGAAAATACCTTCATTCTCAACCTACAAGTCCATGGATTCAACTATGCACAATAATTTACTCATTGGAAGGGTTATAAAACCAAGGAGATCTCCTCCCACAACCTGGCAACCAGGCTCTAATACCATTTGAAAGGAAAAATGTAGCAATATAGAACATTTTCACATAACCCCATGAGAGATAAAAATGTAAATAAATCATAGCCCTGGCAACCATAATCCAACATACAAAAAAATAGGCAAAACATACCACAAGGTGACATAAGATATATCCTGAGAAAACCCTCGAGAGGGAAAAACCCAGCCTCCAAATGTATCCACACTCAATGTATTATTTAGCAATGAAACATTACAATACACTTACAGAGCTTCCACAAATACTTCTAAAACATCAAGCTCCTCCAATGCATCATCCATGTGTCCAAGCATGTAACCACACATCCCATGCCATGCTTTGCATATGGACTCACAAGAGAAAATCAATACAATGACAACCCACTCAACCAACCAACCCAAACCACTAACCATGTGCTTGTTTTTATAGACTCAAGCTCACACAAATACAACTTGTATTATTGGGTAAAACCATGTGACTCAAAACCATGAGTACACCAAACCATTGACCCCTCATTTACTTTTTGCAACTAAGTTTTTACTTTATGCTTCAATTAATTAATTAATTATTCTATGTCTCCCACACATAAGATAACTAACCCAATGTTACATACAACTTTACAAGTGGCCCCAGATAAATATTTAATGTGGCTAAACACATCTCCTAGATGCACCACAAATAAATATTTATTTTACATAATTAAATATTTCATTTTATGCAAGGTGTACAACACACCTTTTCCTAATGTACTACAACTAGTTGGCATGACTATCACTATTTGCATTCAACGTGTGACAACATATTGGATTTTGCTATGCTAGGCATCACTTGAATGTAAGAAATTTTCATTGTAATTTTCTAACTTGGTTTATTGTAATTTTCTTACCTGACTTAGTTATAACTCATGTATTTATAGTTAATCTATTTACTTGCTAATTATATGCATATTTTTTGTAGATAAATATTTCATGTTTTGGTTTTATGCTCCCATGTTCATTATACTTTTTATCATTTCTATTTCAAGTCTCCAACAACTAGATGGCATGATTGTCACTACTTGTACATTCAATGTGTGATGACATCGCTTGAATGCAAGGAAATTCTATTCTATGATCTACTATAAACTAGGAGTCCATAACTTAGAATTAGGACTCATGTAATTGTAATTTTGACTATATATTCTAACTTATAATCAGTACTCATGTAATTGCAATTTTTTTTACTTCTAGAAGCTTATAATGGTATCATTGAATCTTTGAGGATTTGATGTGCAATCTTAATGATGCAACTGTTCATTTATCTCTCTACTACATATTGTTCAAATTGAATATCTAGTAATGTTTTTTATAGGTAAACTACAACCATGGGGGTTTCTCCCTTTATATATAACCAGTAATAACATAATTTTTAGTTACAATGCTCGTTGTAGTTGACAGAGCCACAAAAATTAGGGGCATATAACTAGCCCTAGGTTATATTCTACAAAAATAACCTATATAAACAAACTACATAGCTATGGATTCTTAATAGTAGAGATAAAATGCATTCTTGAAACAAACTCCATCATACCACTGCTTCATCTTCAAAGCTATCTGAGACGAAATCTTTAAGCCATTATGTGCCTTTTATGACAATGATCCCCATAGCTTGCTTTAGAAATTATATCCCTTTGGCCACCTTCCTTCGTCTCGAACTGGACCTGATTGGTGATGATGAACAAGTGCCATAACACCGTTACCCCCCATTTTGAAGCTTGATGAAATCTTCTAGATTGGGTATACCCGAGCATACCTCGCAATGTCCATAAATTCATTCAAACCACCCAAGAATTGCCTTTTAATAAGAGGGGTAACCACTGTCTTTACCATTTCCTTGGTCTCCCTAAGATCCAAAAGGATCGCAACAAACATGGACGAAAGGTTTGAATTAACTTTGTATCGATGTTCAGTCCTCATAAATTCATCTACGAATATCCACTGAACTGCATAAAACAACAACCCACTGCAAGTCTTAAAAACACACTACAATCTTTTCTTCATCACCTTTCTTGAGAATGACATCCGTCTTTGCTCACACACCAACAAATAAGAGTATACATTATGCAGAAATGAGCCAAATAGGAAGGGAGAGTTCTAAATAACTAGAAGAATGTGCAAGAACCCACTTATAAAAGAGCATGGTGGTGGCGTCACATGCAACTCAATGAAGAAGAGGATGAAGGAATAATGAATGCACAAATATTCTCCAACACTTAAACAATCTCCAACGCTAGAGCATACACAAGATAACTGGGCATATTAATGATTGTTCGTCCCTCCGAGACTGCTAAGAAGTCTTTTCACCGCTAGTCAAGAATCGACAGACGTGTCAATAATTAATTCTTCTTCCTGATTGATGGCTGAGTTGGCGAGCAAATCCACTTCAATGTTTATCTCTTGATACACATGATTAATTATGTGATCTTCCAATTCTCTAGGTAATTCAAGCAAAGAGGAGAGAAGGGAATTTAACTTCTAGCATTGAGTGAATTTAGCTCTTATAGCATTTACTATGATGGTTGAGTCTCCCTCAATATAAATCTTTCTTAGGTTATATTTTTGCAAATTTGCAATCCCAAGATGAGAGCCTGGATTTTCGCCTCATTGCTTGTTCTGAATTCGAGTCTCTTAGATGCCGCACAAACCACCTCCCCGATCTAGTTTCTGACAATACACCCTGCCCCAAATGTACCTGGGTTGCCCTTCAAAGCCCCATCAAAGTTCATTTTGTGCCAACCCACTTGAGGAGGGACCCATTTGGCTTCACTTCGCATTTTTAGGGAATGATCTCCTAAATCTCCATTAACAGGGGGATTTTAAAATCGGTCCAACATCTTGTCATCAAGTTATCCCAAGCAATGAACATTTTCCTTTTGGAGGTCGTTGCACCAATTCAGTCATTAACCACCTCTACAATTGTTGTTTCAACCTTATTATGGAAAAAAAAAAAAAAAAAAGACATCTAGAGCTCTGTACTTCGATTTCATTCTTTCCACAATTCCTAAACCAAAATGGAAGGACTTATAATCTAGAGGTTGGAGAATACAACATTCTTCATCGATACAAGCCATGCTTTAAACAAATAGAGAATATAATTAGGAAGAGCCCCTTTCCAAGCCAACTTAGCACACATCCATTGCCAACATTCTTGGGCATATTGACAACCTAACAAGAGGTGAAAACAAGTTTCTACATTAGCTTTATAAAGAGGAAAACGAGAAGGCCCGTGATAACTAAGTCCCACAAATCTATCCATCGTTAGGATTTTCTTCTACAAAGTCGCTTAGGTAAAAAACCCAGCATTCGAAAGACATAATTTGTTCCAGCATAAGTGAATTGGAATGTCAGTCTTATCACCACTAGCCTCAACCCCCATAAACTTGATTTTAGCAAAGTAATCCCCTGACTTTGAGCAGTTCCATCTAATGTAGTCATTCTGAACAAATTAGAAGGCTAATTCTTCTTTTTTTAAGGAGCTCTTGAAGCCGCTTGGCTTCATCCATCGAAATGCCAGTATCCCTAAAATCTTCCCAGTCCCAACTAAAAATGCCCAAACACCCTTTTTGAACCACATAATCTACCACATGTCAACCCCATAATCCCAATAGAATCCTTTTGGAATGAAGAAAGGAATTGCACTTTTCCAAGATTGGGTAGCCATTCCAAGTATCTTCCCAGAATAGGGTTATCCTACCATCCCTTAATTCCCATGTAAGATGATCGATAATAATAGGTTTGCAAGATGAAAGAAAATTCCATAGACTCGATCCATTTAGGGAGTTCAGAATTGTCATAATTCTAGAGTGATCAGGATTGTCTAAATACTTATTTTGAAGTGTTCGAGTCCATTTTAGATCTGGTTTTGAATTTATACACCATAATAACTTGGCTCCTAAAGCCTTATTCTAAGCAACCTGATTTCACAACCCTACTCCCCCACAAGACTTTGGTTTACAGATAGAATCTGAAGCGATCAAAGGGATTTTCTTTCCTTCTGAAGAACCTTGCCAGAAGAAATTTCTCATTTTTTGTTCTAATTTCTGACTCACCTTAGCTAGAAGCTTCAAACAAGATAAAAGGAAAATAGGAATTACTAAAATCATAGCCTTCAACATTATAATTCTTCTTGCCCAAGAGGGCCACCTCCCTTTCTAAGAGGATATCCTCTTCGAGCATTGCTCTAAAAGTATATCCCACAACTTTGTCAAACAACAACCGATAAAGAGAGGAAATCCCAAGTATTTGCTAGGTAGATCTATTTTTTTGAAGTCCAAGATTTTGAGAATTTCCAATTGTTTTTTGAACTAAGTAATGAAGAAAAAGACTTTTGATTTAGCAGAGTTGAAAAACTGACCTAAAGCATCAGAGCAAATATCTAAAGTCTTCTTAATAGTTTTTGCTTCTCTCCTTTTTGACATACCATAGAGCATTGTGTTGTAAACAAATTGTTAATGAGTAAGCAGGGAGACATTCTTTGTCACCACAATACCTTCCTTCCGAGAGCATCTACCATAATGTTGAATAAAAAAAGGGAAATCAGATCACCCTAGCAAAGTCTACAAGAAGCTTCAAAGAAACCTTGGGGACCACCATTGACAACGACTAAGTACTTGAGGCTAGCGATAAGATTAAAGATCCACTCTAACCAATGCTTGTCAAACCCAAACACCTCTATAACTTTTAGTGGGAATCTCCAATCTACTTAGTCATAGGCCTTTTTTATATCTAATTTCAAAAGCATAGAACTCTTTCGAGTTGATTGAATAGAGTGAATAACTTCTTGGGCCACTATTGGCCCATTTAATATGGATCTACCAGGAACAAAACCACTTTGTTCCTCTGCAATAATGTCAGGTAAAAGGAGTTTCAGTTTGTTTGCAATGGCCTTCGAAATAGTCTTATAAACTATGTTGCATAGTGAAATCATCCTATAGTCATCAAAGTTTAGAGCCATATATTTTTGGGGGATGAGTGTTATGAAAGTGTTGTTTAGATCCTTTAAAAGAGTGCTCTTCTTTCGAGATTCTTCAGCAGCTACAAAAACATCTTTCAGAATGATGTGCCAATACTTGTGAAAGAAGCTAGTAGGAAAACCATCTGGCCTAGGACCTTTGTCAAGATGTAGTTGCATTATGGCCAATTTGAGTTCTTTTTCTATAAATGCCCTAGACAAGAGAGAGTTGTGTTAATCATCGACAAGTTTCAAAATTGAACGAAGGATCAAATTTTGGTTTATCAAGTTTGGGCCCTCCCAGTTGTTAAACAACTTATGGAAATACACAATTGCTTCTACTTTAATACTTATGTCATCCTCTAGCCAAATACCCTCATCATTTTAAGTCTTGGATATTTGATTACGAATCTACCTAACCCTAGTGGAGTTGTGAAAGGATTTTGAATTCCTATCTCCATCCTTCAACCAAACTACACCCTCATTTTGGGATTTGAGAAATTTTGATAGTTTGCAACTCATTTTGGGAATTGGGAAATTTTAGCAATTTGCAACTTATTCCAGGATTTGAATATTTTTTACAATTTGTAACTACACAACACTTTCCAAAATTTAGGAAAAACTTGCAACTTTACACTAGGGAGATGGACAATTCTCGCAACTTGCAACTTCGAAAAGATTTCACCATTTGCAACTTGCACTTCAAAAATTGATAAAATTTTTCAACTTTGCAACTTTGAAACTTGAGAAACTTTTGCACTCTACATTTCTAGAATTGAAGTGTCTTTGCAACTTGTCTTCTTTTTATTTCGCCATTTGACTTGAGACTCTAACCTACAATAAAAAGATTAAAAACTTAAATATCAAATTTAAGAATTTTACTCTCAAGTCTAATTTCGATTGAATTTTTTAAAACCAATTAATCATTTTAAATATTACAATTGAAAAAGTTTAATATACAATCACAAATGCTCAAATTTTAAATGTCAAATATCGAAATTAAAGATTTGAAATTAAATTTCAATTTCAATTTGGCAAAAGAATCAATTAAATATTAAAATAAAAAATATATATTTAATCATAAGCATTTTAAACAAATTCAAATTCAAATTTTAAATATTAAATTTAAATGTTTTCAAAAAAATTAAATTAAACAAAAATGCTCAAAAGTCTAAATTTGAAGTAATTAAATTAAAACCTTTTAATAATCAAAAATTGAATTCTTTGACACAAGATGTGAGAAGTGACACCAGAGTTACGATTCACATTTGCATGCACAAAGAAGATTACGATGTTAGTGACAACATGCGATAAAGCGAAATAAAACTTGAGATCACACAATAACCCACCTACAACACCATTCATTTGTAAACAAAAGGAAAAACATGGCATCACTACAAATGTGAAAAACAGCAAAGCAACAAAGTGCCACGTGGTGACAAATAAAAAAGCGACTACTAGACAACAATGCAACCTGTGACAACATTCCCCTAGCAACAAAAAGGCAAAATGTGACAAAAGAAATGTGACTAGTCACAGATAACTAAGGATGGGAGGGATGCCTGAAATGTAAAGCGACTTAACAAGACTTGACAAAGAAGGTTCCCTAACTTGGCAAAAATAGGAGCATATTGTGAGTGGATACAACAAGAGGGATCACATTATAAGGTGGATTAGATATACGATGAGAGAAAGGAATAGTATGAGTACCATAAGCATGACGAACAACACTAATAGGGATATGTGTGGAAGGATGAGATGCAAGTGGAACACTAATGGAGGGGAAAATGGAAGAACATTAGAGATAGGAATGGAAGAGGTAAGCATCACACTAGACAAAACATGAGTGGTAGTATTTGTGGAGGGAGAAGGCTCTAAAAGGATGAGGGATAAGAGGATGCACCATTTGAAGAAGCCAACAAAGTACCAATACCATGAAAATATCTATGGCGAACATAGCATTCACTAAGGTCTTGTGTAAAAGAGTTGCCAATTGTTGAGGGATTGAGCATTGGTAAGTGTATCAACAAGCAATTGTCTAGTAAGAGCAAGATCTTGTTTAATTGCATATGTATCGTGGTCATAACCATGTTCTTCACGATCTTGTAAATTATTTTCAACATGAGCATAAAAAACTACCTCATTATTATTAGATTGGGCAATCATGTTAGGGTTTAAATGAGCATTCCTTTGCAAAGGACGATTAGGATCTTGAGTAGCTCATGGCATAAACAATATGGATAAGAGAGACAGAAAGACAAAGCAATATAAATCATCCACAAATTTGTAAAATCTTAGAAAAGTTAGCACATGTTTAGATCTAAGACAAGTGGGAAATGCAAAACCTAAAAGCTAAAGCATGGGTGGGTAGGGTGAGAGACATAAGATCAATCATTGTAGAAGACAAACCCCAAAAGAAGTAAATCAATGAATGAACACACAAAAGAACAATCAAACCATAGGGAAATCTAATATAAAAGAAGTAATTAGTAAATTTTGATTTGAAAAGGGAGAGGTAGGAGCTTTGAGGAGGGAGGAAGATGAATGGTCATCCTCCACTGCTGCTCTTTGGAGCTCTTGTTCTTGCAGAAGGAGACTCGAATTAGTACTCTTCATCAACCTTGGTCCGATTAGTGCTCCTTTGTTCCCTTTTTTCAAATCAATTTTGATTCGTTTTTGTTGGTTTGGGTGGGTTGGGTCACCTTAGAATTAGTTGTCTCTCTTGTTTTTTATTGTTATTATTTAACTTTGGTTGTTTTGAGTTTGAATTCAGTTGGTGTCCCCGCCAAAACTGTGGTTTCCCTGTTGGTTTATTAACTCTATGCTTGAAGGTCCTTAAGGGTTAGTGCCCAATGGTTTATGATGGGTGGCAAGAATCTAGTGGCAGAGAGGGGGAGATTTTTATGTAATATATTTGACCTCATTTAATTCCCTCGTATCACTAGTTATGGCTAGTCACATAGACATTGAAGGTGTTACCGAAGGAGATGGTTCAGTTTTTGCTCATAACAGAAAAGATGAAAGTGGAAACCTGAGAGAGAAAGTAGATAGATTCAAGCCTTCTTATGAAGAAATTGTGGGTATTAATGAAGGAGAAATCCCTAAAATAGCAAGATTTACAGTCTCTAATGCACAAAATGGACAGTGTGTGGAAATCGGGAGAGACAAATTGGGAACAAACAACAACCTCAAAGATGGAGAGCCCAAAGGATGAGAAAGTGGTAAGGAACTCCCGTTGCCTAGAATCCTCTCAATTTCTCCTAATTCAAAGATGATTAAAGCAATTAAGAATGGAGAAAATAGGCTAAAGAATATTGTTGTGTTTTTTGTGTGTTTGGACAATACTTTTGTTGTCTAGAAAATTTTTTGATGATTGGTTGGGAAATGTTTGGGGAAGAAAAATGGGGATATATGTCAAATTTTGTAGAATGTTGCAAAGTGGCTTGTTTGTAATTTTTTTCAAAACCCATAGTGTGCAAGAAAGAGTTGTGAGAAAAGACTTTTGGAATTTAGGACAATCAGTTTTTAGGGCCATTCCCTAGTCTGCAAACTCTAGACTTGAGGAGCTGGCAGCCAATTCAGTGCCAAGATGGCTCAAAATGAAAAATGTTGTCCCTCAATTGTGGAAATTTATTCCTCATATTTTAAAACCTCTAGGGAATGTACTGCAAATTGAAGAAACCTGAGTTATGCTACCCCATTTAAATGCTTGAGTCTCAATTTCTCTGATTCTTGATATTGTTGTTCTAGATATATTAAGTATTCAAACCGGGGATAATGTTATAAAATGTGAAATTAAGTTGTTAGGTAGCTTGAATTCTTGTTTTTTGTGTAAAAGAAATGGCCATGTTAAGAAAGATTGTCCTAAAATTCAAAGAACTCTGATAATTTTTTCAAGAAAGAGGGAAACATGGATAATGCCCACCCACGAGAAGATGAGGTTGATATTGGTGGGAATAATGAGCCTCTGAATAATAAAAGTACTGATAATCAAGATGGTATTTTCAGGGAGAAAATAGTTGAAAAGATAAATCTCCCCAACAATGGATCATCTGAAACGGAGATTATTGAGGAAATTCCAACTCGAAAAGACACATTGTTTGAGGGAGAATATGTAGTCATTGAAGGAAAAGAGGATAATTCCCAAAAGGAATTATGTAAGCAAACTGACCTTAAAGAGGAGATGAATCTAAGGAAGAATGCCAAATGATTGGCTTTGGAAAGTATTAAAGCCAGAGTAAAAGAAGAAAAAAGAATGGATGAAGCCCACCAAATACTACGAAAATTTGAACCCATAGCGGATCAAGGCAATATTGGACACAAGAAGATGCTTGAAAGGCAAAAGGTTGTTCTTGACTATGACTTCCTCTATTTTTAGGAGGGCATATGGAAATATATAGGATAGGAGAATTATCTTCTAAAGAAGATAAAAAATGTGAAAGCAAGAGAAACAAGCGTCAAGTGAAAAGAAGCCTGCCAAGAAAGGGAAAGAGGGAAAAATACCAAAATGGTTTGATAGGCTATACAAAACCCAGAAGCCTAGGGCTTCTTCTGAATTATCTAAATGATAATATGGAATTAGTTGGAATGTTAGGGGATTGGAATCCCATGATAGAAAATATATTCTAAGAACCCATTATAATAATAGACCTAATATGGACTTTCTATGTGTCCAAGAACTCAAAGCAGTGGGTTTTTAGTTGGATTGCATTTTAAATTTTGTATGGAAAGATTCCAAGGCATTTTATACATTGCATGATAAAGGAAAGGGGGGCTTTGGCATTTTGATCAATAATAAATGGTCCCAATTTGTGGTTGATAGTGGTACTTCTTCATACAACAGGGTAGCCTAGATTATGATTGAAAAAGATGATAATAAATTTGGTATATGTGATGTGTATGCACCAAATGACTACAGAGATAGGTGCTCCTTGTGGTCTCGGATGACCCACTACTTGTCTAAAACACACTGGATTTGGGGGGATTTTAATATGATCGAGTATAAAAAGGATAAAAGTAGAGGAAAAGAAACATTGTGGAAAGGCAGTGAGCTATATTTCTGGTCTAGAATGAAAATATATCACAATCTTTCTATTCCCCTTGAAAGAGGTACAAATAAGAATAAACATATTTGGTTTACTTGGTGCAACAATCAGAATCAAGGTAAGAGGGTTTATTCTAGGTTGGATAGGTTCTATGTGAACAAAGACATGTTTAATTTTGTGTAGGAGGACAATAATCCAATTCATGTCTACCCATCTACTATGTCTGACCATTCGGGCCAATTGACGCAACTATAGTAATTGGTAATGAAGTTTGAAACAATGAGTTCAAAGACTTAAGTTTTTAAATTGAATATCTCTTTGCTCAAAGATCAAGATTACAATGATGATATTAGAATTGTCACCAACATTGTGAAAAATAGGTTTAAGGAGGGGTCTGGAATAAGGAGATGAGAGTATTTGACCTCTGTCTAGAGAAAGATTTTTAAGACTATTGGTAAGAAAAAGGCCTTAGATAGAAGAAGAATAGAGGGAATTCTTGAGGAGAGGGTTATAAAGGCAAAAGTGTAGCTAAAACATAATAGAGATGATCAAAGATTGCTTGATAGTCTGATAAAGTCTAAAAATATACTCAGGATGTTACAAAATTACAAAAATCAAGGTGCCAAAATCAGAGCAAGGGCCAACTGGATCAAATAGGGTGATAGAGGGACAAAGTATTTTTTTAACATTCTCAAAGCAAAGAAGATTAGATAAACTATTGGTCCAATTGAGCATGAACGTATTTTGTCTAAGGACAATGGGGTCTTGAAAGAAGCTTTTCAAGCTTTTTATCAAAAACTTTTTTTCTTCAAAAGTTAATGATCAAGGCATGGAGGCTAGACAATTTTGTAAGAAGTGATCCCCAAAAAGATCAATGAGGATGAATCCATTGAGCTGTGTAAGGATATCTCTAAGGAGGAGATTAGCAAAACTATCAAGACCTTTGGGGAGGGAAAAGCACCTAGTAGAGATGGTTTACCATGTTGAGTTCTACAAAACAAATATAGAGTGGACTGGTGAGGAGCCACTGGAACTGTATCGGGAGGCTTTTGAGAAGGGAACACTGGATGATGAGATTAATAGAGGTATTATCAGATTAATTCCTAAGGATGGAGATAGGACTTTAATGAATAATTGGAGACCTATCACATTGCTTGATGTTTCATTCAAAATTTTGGCTAAGGCGTTAGCCTTTAGACTAACTAAAACCTTGAAAAGAGTAGTCTTTGTTACTCAAACATGCTTTATCAAAGGGAGGTATATTTTGGAGAATTTAATCACGAGTTGGGAGGGGATGAATTGGGCTAATTATTCTGGGTAAGATGTGAGTATGGTGCTGCTTGATTTTGAAAAAGCATATGATAGAATAGAGTGGTCTTTTGTGTTGGTTGTGATGGAGGCTTTTGGCTTCGCACTTAAGTTTTGTAAATGGATCAATATTCTATTTAAAGATTCCTCCTCTCAAATAGACATAAATGGGGAATTGACCGACCCTTTTCCCCTTCAAAGATTTATCAGTCGGGGATGCCCAATTGCACCTACCTTGTTCGTGAAACTAGTAGATGCTTTGCATTATATTCTAAGAACTAAATTGATTAGTCCTTTCATTAATGGTTTTAGACTCCCTAATAATGAGAAGTTGTTGAATGCCAAGTTTGTTAATGACACTGCTCTTTTTGTAGAAATGCGGAAAGATAACTTCAGTAATGTAATTAAGAGACTGAATATTTTTTTCAGAGCCTCGGGGGCTAAGATTTCAGATTATAAATCCACCATTCTTAGTTGGAAACATGAATCACCCGAGTGGATAAAAGATGAGAAATGGAAATGAGGAGGTCCAAATACCATTATTAAATATTTGGGTATACCATTCTCTGTTGACCCCTCTTTGAAGGATGTGTGGCAATGGATGTTCCTCGAGATAGAGAAAAAACACCAAAAGTGGTAGACTCATATGTTGTCCTTAGTAGTGAGAGTTCATGTCACTCAAAAAGTGTTGGCCTCTTATACAATTTATTACTCCTCTGCTTGGTTGTTTGGTAGTGCTTAGTTTGCGAAGATTCAAAAGACTCTTAGAGACTTTCTGTGGTCGGATGGAAAAGGAAATAAGAAGAAACATGTGGTGAACTAGAATTGGTGTTGCTTTCCTAAATCCAAGGAGGTCTGGGACTTAAGAATTCGAAACTTCAAGGGATTGCATTGGAACTAAAGTGGATCTTGAAGGCTTCTAAGGGCTACGAGCCTTGGAAAATCCTATCACGAATTATATAGCTCTTTCTAGACCAAGGAAAGGTAGAGATTGGGTTGCTTTACACCCCCATGATTTGATGTTTGGAAAGTTTGCTGTGAGACCCTTTAGGTCCAAAGTTTTCAATAGTATTTGGAGGGCTTGAGAGAATGTTAAACACTTGATCAAAAACATTAATGTTGTGTTTAGAAATGAAAGTAAATTCATGGCTTTTAGAATAGTGTGGTGGAACCTAAAATGGAATAACAAACCTCTAGCTCTTACCCAGGGTTGTTTTACGAAATTTCGGGACTCAAAAGGCATCTCTTCTTTTAAAAACATTTTTATTGAAGGTAGAATCAAGGATTGGGACAATATTAGAGTAGAGTTTCAAATTCCCCCCAATCAAAGGAGAACCTATTTTGTCTTGGTTAGAGCCTTATATAATGTGAAATTTCCCATCTCTCTCATGTTGAATACATAAATATTGATGAACTTCAAATGGTCTGATGGTATAATTTTTGACCAGGTGTCTGCTAAGAAAATTTATTCCATGCTAGTTGATACGAGGGAAATTATTGGTTGTCTTAATAGTAACTAGAACCTTGTTTGGTTTGAAGCTAAGTGAGCTAGTGTGTTAAAAAACATGTGATTAGATAAGTGTTGAACCCAAGAAATCATGTTTTAGATGGCTTGTGTTGTTGAAGAAGATTGATGTTAATAATGAGTTAGATTCTACTAGCAATCCTACTAGGATATGCTCCTTGTGTAACCAGATTGAAACCATTGAGCATTTGCTTTTTGAATATCAATATGCTTTTAAGATTTGGTCCTCTTTCCTTGGTAATAAGTTGGGTTGGGATAAAAAGAATGGGTTCACCTGACATGAAATTCTTTTTGGCTACCTCAATGATTTTATGGTGAACTTAATGATTTATGACTTGTCTTTATTAATGAAATTCTGTGGTTTATCTCAAAAAAGAGGAACAAAGAGGTATTCCAAGGCAAAAGGAGGTACCTTATTGAGACTCATTGTGAGCTCACCCACATTGAAATTATTTTGCAGGTGACCATGGTGCTAGAGATACCAAAAAAAGGTTCTTTATTTTGCTGGAAGAACGTCTTACCATTGTTTACAAAAAAAAGGTTAAAAATGCTCATTTTTGGCCGCAAGGGAGAAATAACTTGAATAAGGAGGAGCTAAAGAAGTTGAAGGACTATATGAAGAAAAATAACATTCATAGACCAAAGAAATAGATAAAAACAAAGCCAACTATGAGGAACATGTATGAATTGATTGTCAAAGACCTTGACCCTGAAGATGAAGTTGATCCACCCATTGGTACCTATGCAAGTGACCAGTATGAACAAAACAACAACCAGAGATGTTGCTGGGAACAGTAAATGGATTTGTATTGATCATGCTATATGATGTTTTGGCTATTATATTTTGAAGTTTTTGGTAACTGCTAGTAGATACTTCAGATTTATGTTATATTATGGGGTGTAATATGTTTTATCTATGGACTGTTGTCCTTAGACTGATGGAGTAGCTACTCCTTATATTGTATCACCTCTTTTTTGTTTAACAATATCTAATATATATTTTTTGGATTTGAAACCCTAATGAAGGAGAAGAACCCCAAGGGAAAGCACTAGGTTGTGCAAGAAAATGTGATCACCAAAAACATTAAGAAAATAAATAAAGCTTTACATAAATTATATATGTTAATTAAATAAATGCATTCAATTAAGCACAAATTAACCTAGATAAAGGAGTTGGGATTGATAATTGAAAATACTAAAAATAATTACAAAAATAAAAAAAATTGAAAATGATACTTAGCTTGATAATTGATGATGGGGAAATGATGTGCTAGGTGTTAGTAATTGATTCACCTTGATGATGATTTCAAATTGTAAAAAAATATTGTTTTCCAACCTTGTTCACCTCCACACCTACGAACCTGACCTTTGCAAGTGCATACTTGATCTTCTACAAAGACTTAATTTGATGTGAACGAGTCTAATTTGACAGTACATCTTTATTTAATTTGTTGACCTTGGTCTTGATATCTGAATTAATGTAAGGGGTGGCAATGTTTATAAACACCTTTGGGAAATTTGCAAGATCTCAAGGTTCATGTTGTCGTAGGTCAAACCACTATATGGACTGACTTTATGATTTTGAGTGAAAGGATTGAGGATAGTAGGTAAACATGCAACAACCTTAGAATGTTGTCACATGTAGATAATGCAAAAGTAGATTCTCCTTTTCAGCCCTCAGATCTAGATGTTCTTCTCATATTCCAACATTTCAATCATTTTTCAAACGAGTGAATGATTGTCATTCAATACAACAACTAAACACAAACCAACACAATACACATTACATCATCTCACAATGACTAGTGAGATGGTCAATAGTTAATAAATTTGAATTTTAAAATTTAAAAGTGTAGAGTTTAGATCCATGATTGTGAAAGTGACTTGAGTCAAGTTTGCTCCCATATATCTAATCCAAGGTGGTAAAAAATAAGTCTAGGGACTAGGAATGAAAATTTAGGGATCCATGATGAAGTGAATGAGGATGTGGGACATCATGAGCCAATTTCATGCACAATTATGACACTTGTAAGTTAATTATTACATTTACGATACTCTTATCAAAATGGGCCCAAAACATAAGCAAAGCGACATGGGTATGCAATTTTCACCTTTACACTAATTTTCATGTCAATCAATTTATTATACTCAAACTCTTTAAATTATTCAGGGTTTGAGTCATATTTAATTTACACACCTTACATATATTTTCAACATGACTCAATCGACACTTTATGTTGGCATATTAGTCAAGGTTAAACATGAAATAAGGGAGAGGGCCCAATTGTTGTGTGGGGCCTAATAACCACCACGTTCTACAAAGAGCTTCTATTTTAAACTTTTATCTACTAAGGACTAATAGTTGTTATGTTTTTCCCTAGTAGATAGACAAAAACTATCCCTTTTCACGAGTCACATCAAAGAAACAACCAATCAAGCAGTGACATATAAGATATATGGTAATACATGGCTTGATGAACATACTTCATGACAACCCTTTTTAGTAGTTTTGGACAACTCAAATTGATGTGGCTACGTCATGGATGACCCAAATCCCAAACAATAACTATAAACACTTAAACTCCCAACAAAATCACAACGGAAATTTCACAAAAATCCTACTTATCATTTTAAAACTTGAGAGGTGCCAAGTTATTAAAAAAAAATAAAATACACCTAAGAGATCATGGCTTAAATTTGACAATTGTATAGTTGTATTTAGCCATTTTAACTGTCATATAAAAAGAGAGATTTTGGACAAATTGTCAAAATTTATATAAGATTATATAGGATTAGGATGATATATATATTTGGTTTTTATATAATTTACTTGCACTAAAATATGTTTTTAGCCGATAGGCTGATATGTGGGAGATTTCTCCCGTGAAATTGTCGGAGACAATTGTTTTTCCTCATCTGAATATTGCCTAAGTTTGAGGTAGCGTGCGGAGCATGGCATTTTCCCAAGGTTTATGCGGAAAATAAATATCGGCTTTAATTCACGCGCGTGTTATCTCCTCATCGCGTAGAATGATGTGGCCATCAATTTTAATGAAACTTAAAATTTATTTCATTTCCCTCAAAACTCATGTGACGTGTGGGTTTTTATTTTGCAACATTTTTCTCTGCGTGAAGGAAATAATTATTTCTGCGTGTGGCTTTTATGTATAAATAAGTTTTAAATATTAAAATATGATTTTAATTTAAGAACTAATTAACCTTAACTGATTAAAAGTTAAAGCTAAAGTTAAAAAACTATGATTTTAATTTGAGAACTAATTAACCTTTAACTTATTAAAACTTAAAGTTAAAGTTAAAAATATGATTTTAATTTAAGAACTAATTAACCTTAACTGATTAAAAGTTAAAGCTAAAGCTAAAATTAACCTATATAGGCTTATATTTTAACTACCTCCAAGTGTGGGCTTTTATTTTGGAGCATTTTTATAATGCTTTATTCATAGTTTATAAAATGTAACATTAAAATTTATAAGTAATAAGGTGTTAGAGTTAGGATAACTTAGGATAAATTTTCTTATGTTTAGCTAATAGGTTTATATGTGGGACATTTTTGTCCTTGAAAATTGTCTCATGCGGGAAAGTTGTGGGAGACAGTCCGGATTTCCTTTTTCTGTCAAACAAACCTAGGCATTTCATTTTTATGTGCCAGTAATTAACTCTAAATAATAATAATATGCACCGTGTATGGAATTAAATTAGCCGATAGGTAAAATATACCTTAAATTTTTAAGTAAACATTATTGTTCATTGAAATTTAAGTAGAAAAAAATTGGATGAAGGTAAGTAAAAATTATTTCGGTCGCAGTCAAATCTGGCATTTTTTTATCCCTTGTGGCTCGTTGTAGGCAGCATTGGATCATTTTGGTATTCGGCACCTCAACATAGACCTTCGATTTTGTGAAGGATCGCTTGTTGATGCATTTATTGATGCCACTGGGCCTGACACATTCAATTCAACCTGGATTTGGTGTCTCCAAGAATATTGTTTGATCCACGGTTTGTAAGTGATGAATTGGTCTGTTGTTTGCTTGGCCGATCTCTGCATATTCTAAGCAACAACACCCCCACTTGAGCAATGAGTATATAGAAGCAGGATAGGACTCATAGTAGATCTTATCTTACTCACCGGTCACTCATCTCGGGAGGGAGCCAGAGATCTATAGTTGGTGGACCATTTATACCCGCAGTTTTTGGATAAGGTTTTGGCATTTTGAAATGTGAAAGGTGCAGATTTGAATCAGAGAGCTAGATATTGTTGGCAATTTTGGTCTCCTATTCAGTGCCCCTTGCAAGTTGTTCATTGCCTACAATTTTGCATTGCACGACATTTTGTCCATTTAATCTTGCTCATCGGGCTCATTTCAGCCTGTATTTAAGTTCACTCGGCATTGGATCCACATAGCCCATTTTGGGCCCATTATGACCTGGCAACTCTCTGAATTTTCAGCTTCAATCCAGTATTAACCTGGTTTCTCTACTCAATCACGTCGATCCTACATTTGGTCATCGATCTCTCTTTTGTCTTTAGACAGTATTGCTGAAATACTGGTTTCTTCGGCTCTACAAGTTATCACTCAGATTAGATGGGTGATGTGTTTGACAGTCTAAGAGATTAGACTTGTTTGATCAGATTTTGCCATCATTGGAATCAAATTTTGTTTTTACAATTGATCAACCTCATTGGCATCCGGATCAACCTACCTTTGCGGGCATTCTCTAGTGAATAAGGGCTTTCGATACACCTTTGGCATCTTTGTCGATCTCTGGCCTGGTTTTAGTCATTTACCTAGCCATTGATTTACATTACAGGCAGCTCCATTCTATCTGCTGGTTACAGCCACTCTTAGTCGCCCCTAAATCTCTGAAGTTTTGGGCATTCCATTTCATCAGTGTGGACTATGTTGATGGCTTCTCTCTATTGTGGATCGAGCCAGTAAGATAGGCATTTATTTTGAGGTGTTCATCTTACGTAGCATTCTTTCAGATTGTGGCTCCTAGCTTGGCATGAATGACACTGGTGCCTGGGAAACCAACATTCGAAGTGGTCAACTACATGCAGAGGCTGTTGGTTGGCACTCTTGACTATGAACACACCAATTTCACTAGGAAAGACAAGTACTCTTGGCTCACTGGCAAGGATGGATCCGCCTCTCTGTCCGTCCCGAAACGGGACAGTCCGTCCTGAAATGTCACAAGTAGTCCATTTGTTTTGCAAAGCTTTACAAGGAGGGGGGTTTTTTCTTTTTGCCACAACTTGCACCCGGAGAGTCAGATTTTCGCATTCTTATAGTCATTAGAAAGGTGGTTTTGTGAACTTCGTCATGGTGCAGGTGATTTTTCCCTAGTTTGCTATATTTTTCTAAAATTTGCCTCCAAATAACTTTTTTGCTTTATTTTTTTTGACATTTTTCGACAAGGCATAACTTTTGCCCACGATGTCGAAATTGAGCAAACTTTTTTTTGAAATTGATCAAAAAAATGCAAGGAATTGGATGGTACATGTCATTTTTTGTTTTGGCAAGCCTAATTTCTTAAAAAATTGTAAAAATCATCGTATGTTATAAACGGTCGATTTAGGCTTCCACGTTGACAACATTGTACTCAATCTTGTATTTTTTTTTCCTGGGGGGGCATATTCTGTAGCATTATTTGTTACGGGGGTTCATTAGTTGTAGTTTGTTGTCATTTGTTTGAGGTTTGTAAGGCATGCATGGTCAATTTCTTCACTGTTCACCTCATGACATCAACTCATTCAGTCCTTGTTTTGGACATTGCATGTATCCATTGAATGCACTTGTTGATTTGTAAACGCACTGAGATAAAGTGCCACATATTGTATTTGTAGTTTGGGAATCTTGCACATCATGTTGTGCCTTTTTTTGTACTCGCACTACTTTATAAAGTGCAATGGGGGTTGTGTTAGTGCCTTGTTATTTGCCATCACAATCTTGTCCGGTGAGTGTCCCTCCACGACAACATTTTCAGCCTCATGCGTGTGTGCCTTGTTATTTGCACACCCTTTATTAGTTGCAGGTACTACTTTGTGCATCTTCTGATGTTGCTTCTTCACCTTCTTGCACTACATTATGACACACAATTTTAGTGGAGCTGCCATACATCTCCCTTGTCAGCATTATGGGGAGTATCATACTACTTGTGCTAATTCTTCCTTGGTTTCACTTGGAGTGAACTATGTATCCAGTTTTGTTCCTATATACTAGGCGGATGCAGTGGATGGTTACCCATGCATTTTGGTGAGATGGAACACATACCATATAGACACTCTTGCATTCTTGTTTGTGGAGGCAACCTTCTATCTTATTCAAATGATCAGGGTTCTTGAGGCTATTGACATCTGTATTGTCAACTATCACATTGGTTGAGTAGTGTCGTTGGGGTCACTCGTACAGATTGATGTGCCATTTGCATCTTCAACTATCAGATTGGTTGAGTAGTGTCGTTGGGGTCACTCATGCAGATTTTTGTCTCTTTGATCATGATCTTCATCCTATTTTTAGTGAAGGTTCTTCGACAGTGTAACAGTTCTTTGGCAGTTGTTTGTAGCTTTTTTGTGCTTCAGTGGAGTTCTTCATGTTCCTAATCTTTTTGGGACATCCTTTGTGAGGACTTTTTAGTCCTTTTATCTCCTATGGGGGGGATATCTTTTGTATCTGTGTGATGCAAGTAGTCCTTGGGGGGTCATGTTGAGTCCTCCTTCCTTTCTTCCTTCACATTTTCTCTCTTTTGGGGATGAGTTTTTCCTGTGAGGTTTTCTCCTTTTCTCCACTTGTGAGAGATTGTTTGTACATGGGTACCTAACATGGCCTTGTTGCCGGGACCCATCTTTGCATGTTTGCATTTGTTTATTCCTCCCTAAGTTGCACTTAAGGGGGGTGTTGGTGTGAACAGGGTTTTTACCTATCTGGGTTAACCTTTGTTGTGTGGATAATTCATATTATTTAACTATTTATTAGTTAAATAATACTCACACACATGTTCACATGTCAAGTTTACTTAGTGAGTCTACTAGATGTTTCTAGTTGTGTCTAGTTGTTGCTAGGTGTTGATAGTTGTCTTATCCTACACATGTGATCTAGTTGGCATCTTATCCTCTAGTAGTCACCTGTTATAGGAATGTGACACTTGTCACATGACTACAACATCTTAGCTCTCAACCTTGGTCTTTATAACCAAGGTCTCTCATTGTATCGTATCATTCAATCTTGTATCAAGTCATTATCTTGTGTATAGAATATTATTCTATCATGTTGATCTTTGATTCTTGTGATTAGCTCTTAGACATCTTGATCTTAGGATAGCTACTTCCATAGCTAATCCTAACAAAAAAAAATTGGTTGAAGGAATTAAAAATATATTATAATAAATTATTTGATTGTAATTTTTAAAAAATATCTTTATTAGTACCTGCCTTTGGCCAGGTACTATTGCAATGAGTTCACACTTATCTAGTTATTAATCTATTGATTGTAAACCAATCAAAAGAGAGGATTGTTTTTCTTGTCGGGCAAATTTGATTTAAATTTGTACTTTTCCTATGTCCACATGATAAATTTTTAATAAAAAATTATTGAAAAAATGATTTATCTGTATTGTCATTGGTTCAAAAAAATGACCTCTTATTTGCGGATTGTCGGAGAGTGCAACAAAAGACTATAAATGCGGAGAGAATTTTAATTTGAGGGGAGCACGTGGCAAGTAAACAAATTATAAATACAAATTTTGTCTTCCACTAGTTAAGTCATGCCTAAATAGATGGCGATTAATTTTTTGCTTCACTAATTAGATTATTTTAGGGATTTCAAATTTATTAGTACCTGCCTTTGGATGGTACTATTGCAATAAGTTCGCACTTATCTAGTTATTAATCTATTGATTGCAAACCAATCAAAAGATAGGATTATTTTTCTTGTCGGGCAAATTTGATTTAAATTTGTAGTTTTCCTATGTCAACATGATAAATTTTTAATAAAAAATATTGAAAAATGATTTATCTGTATTGTCATTGGCTGAAAAAAATGACCTCTTCTCTGTGGATTGTCCGAAAGTGCAACAAAAAATTATAAATGCAGGGAGAATTTTGGTTTGAGGGGAGGATGTGGCAAGTAAACAAATTATGAACACAAATTTTGTCTCCCACTAGTTAAGTCATGCCTAAATGGATGGTGATAATTACGAGAGGGAAGAATCATCAGTTTTTATGAATTTAATTTTTTATTCATTAGTTAAACCTAATTTTTTTTTTTTGTCAAAGGGACAAAGTTATAATATAATAATACTATTAAAAATATAGGGTTCTACACATTTTATTTTATTTTATGAAATTAGATTATTTTTAGGATTTCAATTCTATTTAATGTATTTCAATTTTATTTATTAAAAAGTTAAAAATCTACAGTATCATGAAAAATATTTCACCATGTTATTACATTTTTTATTTTATTCTTCAAACATACAATATTGTAATATATTTTAAATTATCATAGTATTAATATTATTAGTACTTGCCTTTGGCTGGTACTATAATGAGTTTGCACTTATGTAGTTATTAATCTATTGATTGCAAACCTATAATGAGTTTGCACTTATGGAGTTATTAATCTATTGATTGCAAACCAATCAAAAGACAAGATTATTTTTCTTATCAGGCAAATTTGATTTAAATTTGTACTTTTCCTATGTCAACATGATAAATTTTTAACAAAAAATTATTGAAAAATAATTTATCTGTATTGTCATTTGCGTTTAAATTATCATAGTATTAATATTATTACATTATAATATCTTAAGTAGATATTTCAAATCTCCACATAATACAAATATGTAGGCTTTGTAAAGTTTAGTTTTATAATTAAATAAATATTTGTGTTATTTAATAGGCTTTGTAAATTTTAATTTTATAGCTAAGTAAATATTTTAGTGCTATTTTATTTTTACCAAATTAAATTATTTATGAGATTTCAATTTTATTTACCAAGACATTTCAAAACGAGTTCACATAAATTTATCCTTTAAATAAATTTAGTTCTGGAAATATAACACTTACAAATTTGAAATGATAAACAATTTTTTATCTTTAAAAAAAATATTACTATTAGATTAATTAAAATAATTAAAATCATGTTCTCTAAAAGTACTTACTATTATTATTACATTTTAAGGAAATATTTCTGTTATTTAATAGTCTTTGTAAAGTTTAGTTTTATAGTTAAGGAAATATTTTATTCTTAAATTATTTTTGAGATTTCAATTTTATTTACCCAAGACATTTCAACACTCTTCAAAAATTAATTTTTCAATTATTGGAATGCAATTTGTCTATGCAACCAATACTTAATTAACAAAAAAATTACAACTAAACAAATACTATATACAACCAATAGCTAATCAACAAAAAATTACAACTAAACGAATACTATAATAACAACACTACAAGGCAGGTAGAGTTGGACAATTTAATTAAAAACTAAAATGTATATGATTATTATTTTTAAATGTTATATGCTACAAGGAGAATTAATTTTCTTTTAAATTTGTTACCAAAATTTTGTAAATGATATTTTTACACTTAAAAAAGATGCGTGTCCTTTGATATGCCATTCATGTAACTTTCTTTCTTTAATGTTAGTGGATATGTCATTTGTGTCCACGGCCTTCCTATCCATCCATTCATATATTTTAAATTATGGAATCTTATTTGCTATTTTTAATTTTGTTTACACTGGAATCTTTCAGATCTTATTCCAACAAAAGTTTTTAAAACAACAATACATAATAAATAGTGTTTAAATTATATATTTTATATAAATTAAAATAATAAAATAGTGTTTAAATAATTAAAAAATATACTTTTTATATAAATTAAAATATTGTTAAAAACAAGAGCCTTCTACATGATTTAAAGAATGTCTTTTTTAAAGGTAAACTATAATATTGATTGAATTTGCTATTTTTAATTTTGTTTACACGAAAATTATGGAATCTTTCAGATCTTGTTCCAACAAAAGTTTTTAAAACAACAATACATAATAAATAGTGTTTAAATTATATATTTTATATAAATTAAAATAATAAAATAGTGTTTAAATAATTAAAAAAAACTTTTTATATAAATTAAAATATTGTTAAAAACAATAGCCTTCTACATGATTTAAAGAATGTCTTTTTTAAAGGTAAACTATAATATTGATTGAATATAAATAATTTTAAATAATAATTAATAATATTTTATTATTATTTTTTAATATGAGAATTTATTAAGGGGGTTTATTTTTTGTGAAAGATATAGAAACACATAGTTATATATAGAAAAGGCTCTAAGGGGATAGAACACAAAAGAGTCAATGTACTAAAAACATAAAACTAAGTACAAAATATATTAGATACAACTTCAAGCATAACGAGACAACAAAGATTACACAAAGTTAATCTAATAGCCACATATAGGAGACATCATTGGTTAAACCCTATAAATAAGAATTCAACTAGCATTCTATGAGATGGAAACCCCCATGGAGGATTAGTTTCACCACCCTTAATAGAACGTCATAACAATTGAGCAATGATATATTTAATTTTTTATTAAATTTATTATTTTCAACATTTTTCACAATTATAAAATTTTATATTTATCTAAATTTTTATTGATTGTTGTTTTTTATTTCTAAATAAATATTCTTTGTTACTTTTTTTAATAATTTAATTTATCAAATATATAGTTTTTGTTTTTTATTTCTAAATAAATATTCTTATTTGTTACTTTTTTTAATAATTTAATTTATCAAATATATAGTTTTCAAGTTATACTTTCATAGTAACTACATAATTAAATGTGAAAATGATAGTGTGGACTTTTAAAGTGCCTTAAAATAATGATGTAACTATATATAATTAAATGTGAAATGGACAATGTGAAAATATAGAGTAACACAAACAACACAATTTTAACATATATTTATATTTAGATTTTTATAATTGATAGAAAAGAAGATTGTGAAATGATAAAAAATCTTAGGAAAGTATTTAAACTTTAAAAAAATGTTATGACTAGCTTCCACATTTTTCTTTACATTTTGAGCTATCTTAACTACCTTAATTATCCAGTCATAAGATATATGATTTACATTCTCAATAACATCATTAATTCTTTGCTATATTAGTAGCTATGATATAAAAAGCTTCTAACTTAAAATATAAATAAAAAATACAATGAAAAATAAATGGTCTTTTATATAGGTAAAATCTCTTACCTTTTAATCTTGCCTTTTAAAATGAATTAACTTAAATTCATTGCATAACATTAAGAGCATTTACAACACTAATACAATCATTTCTTCAATGTAAGGGTGACTATTATATAAATTCTACAAATTTTGCAAATGACATTTCAAAGATACAAAATATTTCAAGGGAACATGTATCTCATGTTACAATATATCTAATTTACCTAATTTATAAATTATTAAAAAATGTCAACATAATTATATAACTTAAATAAATGACATCACAATTTAACTTTAAAGTCTCCTTAGAGTTGCTATTTAGAAATATACATTGTTATTTATGTTAACTTCAATGGATCAAGTAATTAGTTTTTTTAGATCATAGTAGCAGGGATTTATAAGGCACCCAACCCATAAAACTAACATAAAATAAGAGTATAATATGAAACAACAAATTGGAACTAATAATAAACAAAATCTGAACCAACCATATGCCACCAACATAGACCAAGCTACAAGAGTTCAAAATGACCCCAATGATTGACACCATCATTAGACCCAAGACCCTAGACTCCCTGCCTAACATGCAATTGTTCCAACCCTTAACTACCATGATCATCAATTTTGGTTTCATATCACCATTCCCATCTAAAAGACATAAGAGTTTAATACCATGAATAATTTTTGAGCACTCTAAAGCTCTATGTAGGTGACCACCATAAAGATGAGGCAAAGTATATGCATTGGTAACTTCAAGAGTGCCTTTATTATGAGAAACCAATAGGAATTTGACAACCAAACATAAATTTTGACAAAAATTGTAAGGGTCTCAACTCCATTATTCATTGCACACAACTCTTCCTTAATCACTTTAAGTTCAACACTATCCATGTTGGTGTCAACCAATTTTTTTGAATCACCCACGACAACATCTGCCTCCTCCAAATCATTCTCTACCACCATTACATTCTTAGAGTGGAGGAGTAGAAGTTCCAACCAACCATGAACATCCTCTGACTAAACCACCTGCTCAAGCTTCTTCCAAAAAACAATGGT
Source organism: Cunninghamia lanceolata (assembly GCA_027924645.1). Classification (NCBI taxonomy): domain Eukaryota; kingdom Viridiplantae; phylum Streptophyta; class Pinopsida; order Cupressales; family Cupressaceae; genus Cunninghamia; species Cunninghamia lanceolata. The sequence continues at coordinate 222,529 of BSBN01001352.1, forward strand.
GGCCTCAAAAATTAAGGACCTATTATTAGCAATTCCCTCCTCCCTTAAAATGAGCTTCGCTAGATTCAACAACATTAAATTAGGGCATCAAAAGATCTTACTCATATGATGGTTGAAAAGCCAACCATGGTTGAGGGGCCCCTTACTACCACTTTCCACAATTCCAAGCAATACCACTTCACAAAAAACAAAGACCATGCCAAGATCATTCTCACACCACCACCCAAATATCCAAACCCATAACAACATAAATCAAAAAAGACACCTATCAAACTATTGCAAGGAGAGTGAGGATTCAGGAAATGCCATAGCTAAAATCACAACACATGCACTAACCTTGCCACATTTAAAATCAAAATTAATATGATCTATGGGACTTAGGAACTATCATTATCAAATCACACCACTTGGGAAGCCAACCAAAAAGGTGTACTACAAGGCACTTATAATATTGATCATGACGACTCCTCTTTAATTTTAATGTCATCTAATCCTTCTCACTCTACCACCCTTTAGTTGACTAAAGAGAAAAATGTGTTAGTCTATTCCTTTGTTCACAAGCAAATACACCACTTCATTCCATTCACAAAAATAATGGGAGAAGGAAACAAACTCATTTTTTTTACAAATGAGAATAACTTCTTCCAATAAACCACATAGTTTCTAATTAGGGCAGTACAATTTATATCAATAAAAAATAGTATTGGTTTGTTTTGGGTTTCAATTGGAATCTATCTATGTCAGAAACACTCTCCTATGGTTAAAATTGCATTTTTGGAGTTTCCGTCGAATCGCCGCGTTGAGGTTCTGTAGGGCAGTTTTACATAAACAATTGTTTCCGAAGTTTTGTAAGAGATGATCAAAAACTGTTTTAGGGGAAGATTTTTGAAAGCATTTTGCCTAATTCTCAAAAGGAATCGGTGCAAAATTCCTCATCATTTGAGAGAATTTAATGCCGGTAATTTGTGTTGATGGGTTTGCAGAAAATATAAAAATTCACAATTCTTGTAAGTAGGATTGAAATAATTTTGCAAAGGACCTTGGGACATCATTTTGAGCCTACTAGCCAATTTTTGTTCAATTATGAGAAGTTTGTATTTTCTACCTGTCGCATCCGATCCCGCACACTATTCTCTGGCTAGGTGAATATTGTTTTCACATATGAACACACATTCTACAAAAGAAATTTTTCTTTAATTGACTATAAAGGCATGGTTTTCTTATTATTTTTTTAAGAGCAGCGATAGTTGGGAACCAACTGGCGCTGCTTCCCATTTGTACTTGCTTTTATTTTTTTCTTAAGCTTTCTCACTGTTAAACTGGTCTCTTCAAAATTGAAGTAGCTCTATAGTATTAAATCTCTAAATATTAGAATAAAGATGAGTCAATATTGTTTGCATAAATGTTTTTCCTACACGCTAAAATTACTTAGAGGCTATCACTTACGTTTTAATACACTCTCATTTGAAATAATGGAGGCAACTAGATAGATACACTAGAAAACAAGCATGGTCAACCATATAATGCAATGTGGTCTCCACCTTCCTAACACTTTTCAAAACAACACTACGTAGAGAAGAATAATGATTTCACTATACAATTAAAGTTTCAACAATGCTTTCCACTCTTTGACAAACATGGGGCTAAAATATACTTCAAAACCTATGAATCCAAATGAAATGTACAAATTCCCTCCTCTTAAAAATATACGTACAAAATCTATTCGATAATCAGCTTGGTGCGTCCAATTTTGTTTCAAGGTTTGTCATAGTAGTAGTATGTAGTCACTCAGACTATTACATAGCTATTTATTACACAATAACATGTAATTGAAAAACCATATTTCTAAATTGCAAAACATAGCATGACAATAACAAAACTGACTATATAAATATACGCAAGAGGAGCCACTATATTTTGAGAATTGATACTTCCTTGCAATGCCTATAAATCACAATTACACTACCTTCCTCAAACAATACAATGCCAACAAGTCATGAAACACAATCACTTCTCAAAAAACATTTACTTTACAAACACCTTACAATGCATATATATCACAAATTACGCTACCTTTCTCAAACAATGCAATGTAGCAAGTCATGAAACACAAACACTTTTAAAAAAACAATTACTTTACAAATGCCTATCGGTAAAACCTTTGTGCATTCATCCATGCAATTGCTAGTAAATAACTGTCGTAAAAAAATTGTTTGACAAGTAAGGTTGGCCGTCAAATTTAAGCCTTGTAAGCCTTATAGGAGATTGATCCTACTTCTAGATTAGGTAAACTAAAAAATCAAATACACCCCAAGAACAAAATTTTACACTCTTAAAGAAAAAAACTGAAAGCCATACATTTGCGTTTGACCATAGACTTTCAAGTGACGACCATGAAATCCCCCGTTCAAGAGAATAGGTTTCGCAGACTGCAGTGAACAAAGTTCCGTCAACTGACAGAAACCATCTATTGCATTTCCGTCCCTTGAAGTCTGTTTTCTGTAAAAGGAAAAAAAAACCAAAAAAACAAAACTCAAAGCTCGTACAGAAAGAGGTAAGGGCACTCCAGAAACTTTCATGGTGATTACAAATGGCCCTTATACGTCGATTTCTCAAGAATTCGTACGCTAGCTACTTAAAACCCTCGTATAGCCTTAAGTCCCTCGCAACTCTGCACACCCATGGATCAATCACTCCCCAGGGCTTGAACCCCATCCCTCCATGGTTACTCAACCCACCAGAGGTAAACTCAAATCCGCAGGTCAGTATTCTTGATCTGGTTAAGAAATCTCAGGCGTTTGGGGTTTACGATGCCGCCGTCGGTAATCCATCCCAGCAATACGGAAAAGAAGCAGGGTTTTCGAAGCTTCTGGAACAATGCCGTGCTTCGCAGAAGCTTCGAGAAGGTTCTGAATCAGATGTTGTAGAAGGTTTTGTATCGAAGGTTCCAGAAGGTTCTGGGACCGAGAAAGGCGTGAAGATCTGGGCAGATAGTGTGAAGAAGAAGAGGAGAAAGAAAATGAATAAGCACAAATACAAGAAGCTGCGGAAGCGCCTGCGCAGGAAAACCAGAAAGAAATGAGAATTTTAGGTAAACATTGGAATTTTTAATAGTTTTTCCTTAATTTACACTCTCCAAAGACAACATTTAAGGACATTTTTTTTCTCGTATTGGTCCTTCATTGATGCAAACAAATTGCGATGTTTTATTGGTTCCATCGGCATTTTATAAATTCGTTCCAGTTAAAATTTTGAACGATTGGTTTTTAACCTATTGAGAGAATTGATGGATAATGGGAGACCTTGGGCCACTCTGTTGAATATTATTTTATTGTTTTATGAATAAAAATGTGGAATTATGGTTTCCAAAGTCTGCCTATAATAAAAACAACTGTTTATTAATGCTAGATGTTGTTGCGTGATTTATCTAATTGCTTGGTATATTTTAGGCGATGTTATGGACTGATTTTAGTGCATTGTGCATAAAACTTGGGGTTTTTAACCTGGATGACGTTTGAATTTGCCCATAATTATTTCATATTGCTAGATAATTACGTTTACTTAATCCACATTTAGATAAACTTATCCAAATTTTTAGAATTTACTCAAATTAAGTTGTAGCCTGCTTTGTGCTGGTACAAATCTCTGTCAAACTTCTAATTTGGTTAACTTATCCTGAATGCATCTAGCAAATATTTTCCATAGATGCCGGTCATAATTTTATCAAACCGGTAGATTTTTGCTGCAATTTAGTCTAGCTACAAGATAAACATATCCAAATTTTAAGAATTCACTCAAAGTAAGTTGTAGCCTGCTTTGTAAAAGCTGGCTGGGATAGAATGGCAGAGTATTTCATGCCATGAGCTTAGCTGACAATTACAGCCCCCGTAAAAACTATAGGCTAGGATACAAAATAGCCTAATAGAAGGTCGCCATACAGCTTATATATAATGACAGACATATGACAGAATATTATGATGTCTGACAAAAAACTGACCCAACTTTTACTAGCAGACTGTGATGAGAGCAAATTCAAACACTTATAAAATCTGAACCATATGTTCCATCTTCCTTCTTTACCAGCCCTGCCCTCCAATGCAGAAATTTGATAGCTTTGGTTGCCTTGGCCAGGTTGAACCACTCCTGGAATGGGGAAGATTTCTCTGGTGCGTAGAGTTCCATGACATCAATAGAAGGATTGTAAAATCCAGTCATGCCCTTGAGGTATTCCTGTATGACAGCAACTTCATTGATCAATGCCACTAGCCTTGACTCAATTCTGCGAACCATGCCGATGGAAGCCAGCCCAGGGACTTCTGAATCAGTGCAGGGGAGAGAAGTGAGGCTGACAGGTGTTTCTTTGTTGATGGCCTCATTTAGACCCACCCTGAATTTGTCCTAGATGTAGAATTTCATGAGCTCTTTGTCGTCCCTGATTATGAAGATATTGGTGACGAAGGTGGATGAGATGTTGGTATTCGCTCTGTGTCAATCTGCACCTTCGACAAAGTCCATGCCTAGAACATCTTGAATTGCTTCCAAGATGTCGCAACCTTGGAAGAAAAAGACCCTTTGCATTCTCACCTCCTTAATTTCGCCTAGAAAAGCCATCTGCCAAAGATCTCCTCCAACTTGAATGATTGGCTCCATAAGTTTCTGAGTCTAAAGAGAGCGTGATCTAGAAATATCCTATGTCGAGAAGATTGTGGAGGTAGTGCTGGTTAATATTGATGTGAGGAACAATCTCGAATTTGTGTCATTAGGATCCACTAGTGTTATGAGATAGTTGAGCATACAGTTTGTGGATCAGCCTCTAGTGTTATGACTACTTGTGAAGATGAAGACATTTGTAGTTCAGATTTGGTTCGGAGTCTAGCTACTTTTGGAGAGCTCGAGGAGTCTACTTGTGTTGAGGCACAACACCATCATGATGATTCCTTGATGGAGTATGAGGCTGTCCTAGTTGTAGGACTTGAGACATGTGCCATGGAGACATTTGATTGGTATGCACTTGGAGGTGTGGAGTTTCAACTGGTCTATGATCCAAGGTATGAAGATGATGTCATGGAGGTACTTGATTTTGAGTGGCGTATGCTTGAGTTTCAGCTGGACTATGGTTCTTTGTACGGAGATGAGCATGATGATAGAAGTGTTTCAGCCCTAACCCCTTGGTCTCTATTTCATACATTGTTGATGGATGGCTGTCCTGGTTTGCTGGTCATGGAGTTTTCAGGGCATACCTTGAGGACAGCAGCTGTTTGGATGCTGTGGAGAGGTTTGGATCACTTCCTCAGTGTGGGAGATTGGCATGGTGATGAGATCCTATCATCATATGTCATTGGAGGTACTTTTGGCACCACCGTTGGTGTAGTTTTCAGTTTGTTTGATGCTGTTCTGATTTATACCAGCAGCATAGTATGGAGTGACATGTTTCATTATTCTTCTGTGTGTTTGAATGATGCTTTGATACCACTGAAATATCCCCAATGGGATCTGCCCAAAAATCTTGATTTTTTAATCTCTGAATTCTGCCCTAATTTTCTGATTTTTAGAATTCTGCTCCAAACCCTAATTTCTGATTTCTGATTTTTATTTTCAGACTGATGAAACACTTATAACAGCCAATATATAATAACAAAACATATCAAAATATTATGCCAAATGATTCGTCCAATATTAAAGATGAAATACAACATGAACAGTGTAATATCCCCAATGGGATCTGCCCTAAAATTTTGATTTTCAAATTCTGATTTTTGCCCTAATTTTCTGATTTTTAGAATTATGCTCCAAACCCTACTTTCTGATTTCTGATTTCTGATTTTTATTTTCAGACCGATGAAACACTTATAACAGCCAATATATGATATCAAAACACATCAAATTATTATGCCAAATGATTCGCCCAATATCAGAGATGAAATACAACATGAAATACACAATATATGAGCAATAAATGCACACAACAAGTTTGAAATTCTGAAGACAACTCCGCTGTTATAAATCAGAATGTAGAAGTCTGAAAGTACATCCAAACATGGGCAAAAACATGACAAACATGCCCAGAAATGCTGCTGTCCAAAATTAGATTAAAACCCTAGGTTTTACACATACCAAATCATGGCAAAATGAGTAGCAAATGGTAAAATCGCCCTCTTAGGAAGTGGCGCCAAGTTTAGGGCAGGAAACCCTAATGCAAAGTGAACTCCAACACCAAGAATGCTGCTCCAAAAATGGCGATCTGATCTGCTCCAATGCTGATATGAAGATAAACCCTAATCAATGGAGAAATCTGCCCAAAATGCCAAAATCGCCTTCCACAAGTCAATTCGCCCTTCTCCTCAAGGTGGCACTCCAATCTAGGGTAAAACCCTAGGCCAATAGCAACACAAACTCACCACTAGCTGCTGCTCAAAGTCTGATCTACAAATCTGAATGTGAATTTCTGCTCTTCTCCTCCACGAATTACCAATGAAGTGCAAATAGGTTCCCGTCACGAAACCTCCACAAGATGAATTAGGTTTTCGTCCAATCCACCTAGAATCACAAGGGTTTTCATCCTTGGATTCAAGCCCAACTTTCGTTGCAGTGAAGAGAGATAAACTCCAAGAGAAAATATGATTGAATGATATGGTGAAATGACCACAAACTCCTTATATTTATACATGTTCTTTCCCTCTTCCTCAAGCTGGCCGACCTAGGCATGATTTCCTTTTATTTTTATTATTTTCTCTTCCAAAATTGGGCCGACCACCTCAAGATAAGATAGGCGTCCAAAAATGCAAATTAAAGATTTGCCTTTGTGTTTTATTTCCTTCTTAGGTCGTCCTCCTTTGGCACCCAAAACAACATTTGTTTTATTTATTATTTTTCCATCTTTCCCTTCTCCAAGGGCGATCCAAATAGGCACATGAGACTTCGTTATTTTGAACTCAAATCAAGTCTCCTTAGAGAAAATATTATAAATTATTCTATTTTTCTTTCAAGGCCTCATCCATGTTTTTCCTTTATTTTTTCCATCTTCCACTCTATAATTGGGTCGCTCTTTTATAGGGCAATTTTATTCATCAATATTAACTCCTCCAAAAATACCACAAAATTATACCAAATCATATTCCATCATTGATTTGCCCTACAAAAATGAATACGTATGAAATCTTGCCCAATAGGATATTCCCTGAGCCCTCTGGCTTAGCCTACGAGAATGAAAATAGGCTAGCCATCTCCACTAGGTGATCACTCCGAAAATAGGGACATTACAGTCCTCCCTTCTTGGAATTGCTTGCCCACAAGCAATTGCAAACCTGCATCCTGCAAAATACTGTCAAGTGAAAAGTATCTCCATCCATCCAAATGTCCTGTGATCACCCAACTCCTCAACCTATGGCTATATCCCCCACGAAGAATATGAAGAAGATATGCAAAGTGAGCTCCGGTGGCAAAACTAACCATACATACTCGAATTCAATTCGGCTGCATTCCCCAAATTCGGAAATCTTGCTCCTCCTCCATGTGCTCTGCTTGTGTAGCTGTAGGAACAAGGATGCAAAGCCATCAACCACAAGTGCCAACAACTCCATTCCTCCAAAGGCTCCAATGTCCATGAGTGCTAAGTCTATCAAAGACAAAACACTATACTAAACCAAAGCCTCGAAGAATGCCATGCTCAACAGGTGATTTATGATAGGATCTCTGAAACAAGACCCCCTGTACGCAGTCTTCTGCTGCTCCACTTTGATACAAGCAACACTATGCCAAGAGTTGTGAAGCAACTCATCATGATCCCAATGAAATAGTGCATCAAACATACCAATGCCTGGATCCCAAATCATCACACTATCGCATCCAAATGAAATGTAGATATAGGTGCCTCTCATCATGCCATTATCACCAAGGATCTATCTAAGTATGAATGTGAAAGATGCCCACCACAGTTGCATAGAAAAACATACCAACCCATCCTAGGCTGCTGATATAAATCAGAACAGCACCAAGCAAACTGAAAATCATACCTATGATGGTGCAAAAAGTACCTCCAATGACATATGATGATAGGATCTCATCATCATGCCAACCTCCAATGCTGAAGTAGTAATCCAAGCCTCTCCAAATCATCCAAACAACTGCTGTCCTCAAGGTATGCCCTGAAAACTCCATGACCAGCAAACTAGGACAGCCATCTATCAACAATGTAGGAGCTAGGGACCAATGGACTAGGGCTGCAATAGTCCGACCTGCATGCTCATCTCTATACCTTAGCTGAAAATCAATACCCCCACAAACATACCAATCAAAACCAATTGTCTCCATGGTACATGTCTCATGTCTTACAACTAGGACAGCCTCATACTCCATCAAGGAATCATCATGATGATGTTGTGCCTCAACATAAGTAGACTCCTCGAGCTCTCAAAAAGTAGCTAGACTCCTAACCAAATCTGAACTACAAATGTTTTCATTTTCACATGTAGGCATAACACTAGTCGCTGATCCACAGAGTGTATGCTCAACTATCTCATCTATAGCCAAGACTTGAGCCTTCAATGGACTCTCCAAAAGAGGTGACTCAGGATCCTCATGATGCAAACTATATGTACAAACAAAGATTTTTGAATCATACCTCTCATGGCTTGGATCCACAACACGTGGCTCATGTTCAACCCTCAAATCTTGAGTGTCAATAATAGAAGAAGTCTTCCCACTATCATCCTCATGTGTAATGGCTGCCATCTCACGATTATATAAAGGTAAGGGACTACTGTTTCAAATCAGAAAATTAGAACTGCTGTTATACCTTTTTGTAGTGTCTTCAACCACCTCAAGCATCTCCTTCCTTATTGCTGAAGGCCCTTCACCAAATGCTGATCCAATGTGTCTCCAATGGAAAATCACATGCCTCAAGGCTGATCCGAACCTCCATCCTCTTGGCTGTCATTTCATGATTATGTGAAGGTAAGGGACTGTTGTTGCAAATCAGAAAATCAGTCCTTACCTCATACCCTTGTGTGATGTTTTCAAAGTTCTTAATCACCTCTCTTTCCATGAGTGGATGGTCATGAACAAGTGCTGGTCCAAGAGATGTCTCCAACTGAAAACCAAATGTAACACTTGTCACAACTTCTGTCCCATGGCTGCAAGTTATATCTTCATCTTCTTTCCTCAAGACTTCACAATGGGGTCCATCAAATTCTTCATCTATGTGTCTACTCTTTGCAATCTTCATATTGAATTGTTTTTCTTTGGATGTGGCTGCCATAGAAGACTGAATTTCTGCTATGGATGATGAAGAATGTGCCAAGCTAACTCCAAACAAAGCTCATCAACTTGATTCTCTGATTCTTGAAGGGCCATTTGAGCACTCTTCAAAGAATCCATAGTAACCTTAAGCTCAAAGGTAAGCCTATCCACTTCATCTTTCTTTCCTCTCAATGCATTAAAATATATCTCATCAAGTTTGAGGAGATGATCTCTATCTGAAAGGAGGAGTTGATAGATGGCTGTCCTACTTTGCTGGTCATGGAGTTTTCAAGGTATACTTTGAGAACAGCAGCTGTTTGGATGCTTTGGAGAGGTTTGGATCACTTTGCATATCACCAAACAGGATCTGCCCTAAAATTCTGATTTTTATTAAATTTTGATTTCTGCCCTAAATTTCGGCACTTTTAGTTTTCTGTTGAAACTCTAAATTCTGATCTGATTTTCTGCTCTTAAACAATTAATTCCAGCGAACATAACACACACTCAATCATGGCAAAAATGATGGCAAATGATACTACACATTGATATTCATCAGAAGCATGAATTACACCATGAATTACACAATGCAGGGCAAACAAATGGGCAATACAAGTCTGATTTTCTGAACCAAAACCCTGCTGTTACAAAATCAGAATTCTGAATATGTAAATTACATCCAAACATCTAGGCCAAACATGCCCAAACTTATCATAGATTTCTGCTATTACAATCCAAACCTAATGATAGGTTTATACATACCAAAACATGGCAAAATGAGTAGCAAAATGGTGGAATTGCCCTCCTAGGCAGTGGCACCAATTCTAGGGCATGAAACCCTAATGCAATGTGACATAAACCACCAAGAAATGCTGCTCCAAAGTGGTGCTTAGGTCTGCCGCTATGAATTAGGATTCAAGAACCCTAACCAAGGAAGAATTCGTCTCAAAATGCCACGAATATGATCCTCCTAGGTTGGCGCCTAAGGCCAGGGTTAAAACCCTAGTGTCAAGTGATGCAAATGCCACAAGAAGAATCTTCAATGCTGATCTCAAATCTGATTTATGCAAGTCTGCTCCAAATCTCCGTAGATCTCTAATGAAGTGCAAGTAGGTCTCCGTTATGAAACCTCCACCAAGATGAATTAGGTTTTCGTCTAATCCACCAAGAATCTCAATCAAAGTGAGTGGAACTTGCAGCAAAAGGAATAGAGGTGGACAAGGCAAAGTCTCAGGTGTTTGAGGTAGCACGCATGGTAAAGGCAGCCAGAGAACGGGAGATTGTGGCCCAACACCAGTTGCGACTATGTACAGAGGAGGCGAGGAGATTACAGGAGCAACGATCGTCCACCCCGACATCATCTATACACCGAGGGACGTCTACACAACCCCCTCATTCTCAGTAGTTTACTATGTTGGTCAATTGTCCCCATTTTTGTTTGTAATGTCGTCTGGAAGATGACTAGTTTTGTGGGGGGGATAATGTAGTCAGTCATTATTAGTGGTAGTCGGCCGTAATTAGCCAAGTAAATAATAATATGTTAGATAATGTTTGGGCACAATTAGTTTTGGAATGTTGTCGGTATTAATCCCGACGGTTGGATAGTTATGTAGTCGGTGCAACGATTGATATCTCAACCAACCTTGGCAAGAGTTATATATGGAGTCGATACATGTAGTTAGATATGTTGTAATTGTCATATTGTGCTGTATTGTTGGTATGATCAATGGATGAATACAATGCCTTATTCTGTGTAATGCTGTTATAAATTCATGTCCTATGTTATGCACTATACTATTGCTTTATGATTCTGTTTACTCCATGTCTGTCTGAAACACCACTTAGCGAGTAACACATAGCACCTCTTTTAATTATGCAAAGTCAATCCTTTCTTGCAAAGGTTTTTGGCCATTTCACGGAACCTCCCAAAATTTAGCTTTTTTGCCATTATTGATCTCCCATGAAAGGTGGTTTGAAATAATGTGTCGGCATTTTATGATGAAATTCCAAATATCAGACCCCATCGGTGGATTCTGAGTGGTAAAGATCGATACTTTTTTCTCATGAAAGTGTCGGCATCATTCATCAAATATAGGTACTTTTTTTCTCATGAATTTGCTCCATGTTGAATCTCCATTAGCAAAGAATGTTCCATGCAAGTTTCCCTCCAAGGGAAAGATTTTGAAGGGTGAATTTTTGATTCTGGCCCTGATATTTGTCTGAGGGAGGCAGATTTTGCCCCAAGCAATTAAGGGGTATTTCTTTTTGTCCTTAGCACCTTTCCATATGAAATCTCTTGCGACTTAGTTCACTACATCAATTATACTCCTAGTGGCTTTCAGGATAGAGAGGAGATAAATTGGTAGAGCTGATAAAACCAATTTGACCATAGTTATTCTTCTTGCAAAATTGAGCCACTTTTCTCTCCATGTGGCTAGTTTGGCTTTGAAGGCCTCTATTAGGAAGTTCCATAGTGAGGCTTTGCATGCACTCGTAAATAGTGGGACTCCGAGGTATTTACTGGGGAGCATTCATCTTTTGAAACCAAGAACTCTTGCTACTCTTTGTTGTAGCCGAGGAGGAGCATTGGAAAAGAATACTTCCAACTTGCGATCATTATCTATTGCCTAGAGGTAGCCGTGTAGGATGTGAGAACATGTTTAATAGTGTTAGCCTCATTCACACTTGCTTCACCAAAAAGAATGGTGTCATCTACAAATTGCAGATGAGTGAAAGTGTCAAAGTCATTCGTTGCCATTATCCCTTTCTTCCTTTTGCATGAGATTGTGCAATACATCTTCCCAACACCTCAGTCATTAGAATGGATAAGTATGGGGATAATAGGTCCCCTTGGTGAAGCCCTATGGTGGCCTCAAAGAAACCCTCAAGCCCACCATTTACTAGTATTGAGTATTGGGAGTAGAGGTCCATTAAAAAATTACTTCCCTCCAATGTTGACTGAAACAAAAGTTTTCTAAGATACTCATTAGAATTCTCCAATTAACTTTGTTGTATGCTTTATTGATATCAAGCTTTATTACCATGCTTTTCAAACTTGTGTTAGAGATGGAGTGGATGATTTCACAAGCAGTGATGATGCATTCTGTTATCACCTTGTCTGGGACAAAGCCACTTTGTGCCTATGAGATAAGGGTGGGAAGCACCAGTTTTAGCTGGTTGGCTATTGACTTTGAGAGGATTTTGTATAGAGTGTTGCATGTAATGTCCCTTAACGGAAGAATACTAATTTTTCCAAGAGGATGATTCTTGCCTTGTAACCTTTAGAACTCTTAAGTGTTTTATTCCCTCCTTTTAGGCTAAATATACCACACTGCTGCTTCTTTTATTTATATCTGCCTTTCCTTGAACGCTGATCTGTGTTTCTTGCAGACTTGTTATTACTTAATTTCTCATTTGCTGCTCATGCATCTTCTTTTAAATCTGATTATATTACATTGTCATTTCTTACTTCCACTCTGCATATCCCCAAAATCAGATATTCCTCTTCATACTCAAGAGATATATATCATTGATCACTTATACTCAGAAATAAATCCTCCATATGCCTTTTATTCCTCACCATTCTGAATTTATATATTATGTTTCCAACTCAGAATTTTTTTTTTTTTTTTTCATTACTTCTTATATTCCTTTCTCCTCCCATTCATAAACTACATTTATATTATTATATTTCCATGAAAGATACACCCCTTTGAAAAAGAGTCGTCACCTTTTATAATGGAGTGATCGCATCTTTTGGAACTATACTATAATCCCTTATAAACATCAAGCACTGCCTCTTAATTAGGTTCGCTGCTTTTAATAAGTGTTTCTTCTCTATTTAATCGCTGTTTTCTCTTTCCTTAATACTGCTCGTTGTTATAAAGCAGATTTGTCTTATTTCTATTTATTTCTATATATATGTATCAATCGCTGCTTTTTGTATGAAGTTTCTTTTATGATTGTGAATTTATTTATATTAGTTATATATATATATGATTATAATATTTAAATATTTATAATATATTTATTATTATATTTATATATTATGTATTATATATATTATATATTGTACATTATACTTATATTCATATTCATATATAATATACCTATATTTATAATCGTATATTATATATTATATTTAATAGTATATTATATTATTATTATTATAATATTTAAATCCATAATATTTATATATTGTTATTTATAAATAATAATATAAATAATTTGTTTTAGAATGTATAATATTTAATTTATTATTTAACATATTATTTAATGTAAATATATTCGGCTTACAATATTTGATATGAATATTAATGTCATTCATATCTTTAATTTGAATGAATAATACGTAATCGATTCAATTATAAATTAGCGATATGGGGGACATGACATTGCATAGGGAGATTGGGTAGAAATCTGCAAATGTGTCAAGAGAGGCATTTTTGGGGATTAGTGCAATGAAAGCACAATTGAGTGATTTTAGTACGTTCTTGTATTTCCAAGCTTCGTCACAAGTGTCTACAATCTCTTTGCCAACAAAGTGCCAACATTTTTGAAAGAAGGCCACAAAGAACCCATCCAAGCCTGAGGCTTTGTTGGGGTGCATTTGAGGAAGGGCTTGCTTAATCTCCTCCTCCATGAAGGGGGCCATTAACATTTGGTTGTCTACATCTGTGATCAGCCTCGAGATGTATTGCATGAATTTTTTTTTTATTCTTGTAGTCTTGATGCTTCTTCATTGCCAAGGAGATTGTTGAAAAAGGATAATGCTTCTTTCTTTATTTGATTCTGCTTTGTGCGTGTCTCCCCTCTTAGTGAATTGATGGAGGTAATCCTATTCTAGTTTCTTCTAGCCTTTCTAGAATTGTGAAAGAACTTTGTATTTTTGTCACCTTCATTCAACTAGATCTACCATGACTTTTGTCTCCAATAGATCTCTTCTTTGGCTTGAATGTCTACTAATTCTGTTAAAAGGGATTTTTCTTTCATGTATTATTCTTGATCCACACCTCCCATGATGATTCTCATTAAGGGTATGCAACTCTCCCTCAATTCTTTCGTTTTCCTTGAAAATATCTTTGAAACTGTTCTTGTTCCATTCCTTCCACCAATCCTTAACTAGTTCCAAGAAGAAATTGTCTCGAAACCACATATTCTTGAACTTGAAGGGGCTTTTGGGGTTTGGAGAGTCTTAAGGAACAAGTAGGGTGATAGGAAAATGATCATTGCTTGAATAGGGGACAATCACACATTTTGTGATTAGGTTTGTATTAGGCCATTTGGGAGACAGGAGGAAATGGTCCAGCCTTTCCGCAAAGTTGTTGAAACTGGATCTTCTGTTGGTCTATGTGAAAGAGCCCCTTTTTTGTTGGATATCCACTACAACGTTTTGTTGACCAAAATGATGAAGTATGTTGTGATTGAGTTGTCCTGCCTAGGCCACCTTGTCATTTATGCTTAGTGCAACATTGAAATCTCCACAAACCATGAGTAGTTTTTGTTTGAGGTTGTTAGGACCATAAATATTGAAAAGAAAAATTGAAGAGCAGAGCTCATACCTATTACCTGACAAAGTTGCTAGTTGGTCCCATGATTGAGAGGGTTGATTCTGAATGAATTTTCAAATCATAGGATATCAAGGCCTCTTGAGGCCCCTTTTGCAGTAACAAAAACACTCTTCCATTTGTGCCATCTTTGCGCGAGTTTGTCTATTTCCTTGACATTGAGTTTGGTATCTTGTAGTAGGATGATGTGTGGTCTTTGCAAATCCAGATGATGCTTGATTAAGTGTCTTTTGTGAGAGGGATTTAAGCCCCTAACATTCCACAAAAGATCGTCATTGTGGCTGTAGGGGGCACTTCCCCCCCGCTTTGGTCTTTGTTTTTGAAAGTTCAAGGTGGCTTGTGATCCTGCTATGATTTCTTCTAAAGTGACTTCCTCCATAGCTTTCCTTCCCTTCCTCCATAGCTTGGACTGTTAATGGCTTGGTGAGAATCCATGGACATAACATCTTCATCCTTTGCCACGAAGGGGGAAATTATAGGTCCCAATATAGAATTAGGAGGCGCTGATTTTTCATGGGGCTTATTCACCCTATCTTCATTTCTTGCCTCTTTGGATATCTGTAATGTCCCCTTTAAGAAGATCCTTATTTTCCACCTTGCACATGAGAATTACTTCTTAAAGGAAACATTAGTAATAGATAAGATGAATAATCAAATCAGGGTTGGTAACCACATAAATAGTATCAACATAAATCAATAATTCAATTATTCAATCCTTAAGTGGATTCATACTTAGGGTTGTCTATTATATGTTAATTTTATTTATTTTCAAACCCTAGTGGAGATGGGGTACTATCTCTTGTTAGGTTGCTTGAATCATTCTCTACGGGTAGTGCCTTTGTATGATGTAACACATGCCCATTCCACCTTAGGTCTTACTAAGTGCCCTTGTATGATGTAACACATGCCCATTCCACCGCAGGTCTTACTTATTGCCCTTGTATGATGTAGCATGGTCCATTCCACCGCAGGTCTTATCCATTGCCTAAGTATGATGTAACATGGTCCATTCCACCGCCGGTCTTATCTACCTTTGAGGTATTAATGCTACTTCTTCCTAACAAGTTTACCTCCAATCTCTCAATGTGTGCTATGCTCTTATATAAATCAAATACGATTACTCTTTATTATATTTATTTATTTTTAATATCAAAGTTGTATTTAACTCAGAAGTCTTCTCTTAAAAAATATCTTTTTTTCGTGTTCTTTTTACTTTCTATCTTATAACCTTTATTTATTTCCCTTTCAAGGGATATGTTCGAAGAGACACATCTCTTATTATGCTTCGCGTAAAATACATACGTACCTTCTTATAATTTTTATTACTTTAGTAAATTACATATGTACCCTCTTATAATTTTTATTACTTTATATTAATTCCCTTTTATGAGCTGTGGTAAAACTAGTTCCAACCATATGTAACTCCGTTATCATAAGAGGATACGTTAAAAGATGTTTATTTATATTATTTGTATTTATATTATATCATTTATATTATAATAAATGATATATTATTAATTTTATATTATTTATATTATATCATTTATATCATAATAAATGATATATTATTAATTTTATATTATTTATATTGATATTATAATATAAGATAAATATAAGAATATTTGTATTTATATTATTAGATATATTTATAATATATTATTATTATTTATGTGTTATTTATAAATATAATAATAATATATCTTGTTAATTGTTTTAAATAAATATTATTTAGATATATTAAATATATTCAATTTATAATATCATTCATATATTTGATTTGAATGAATAATACATAATCGATTCAATTATAAATTACTAGTATAGGGACATGACAATATCTTATCCTTAGGAGTATCTTTGGTAGTCTCCCCAAGTTTACATCCTTTTTTGGTAGCTTGAATTTTATAATAAAGGGGTAAAAACTTTATTGAAATTCAGAAAAGAGCATTACAAAACATCAAAGGGCCAAGGCCCCGGGAATCCATAAGAAACAACCATACAAAGCATGAAACAACATCATCCTTCACCAATACCATTCCCATCCTCGGCAAGAATCTTCTTCAAGTCATGTCGGAGCTCATGAGGAACCTGCTCCCACTCATCAATCTTCCAGCCATCTAAATGCTCAGAAGCCCACTTAGCCAAACAATTTGCTGCCCTATTCCACTCCCTTGGAATATGGACAAAAGGCACCATCTCCAACAAAGAACTTATCTGCAAAATCTGCTGCACCATCATAGCCAACTGCCAACTAACATCAGATACATTCTGTTTATTTAGCAAATTAATTGGCAGCTTGAATTTGCAATTTGCTAAGAAGTGAGCTTTTGTTTTGCAGAATTCTACATTATGTTTAATTTATCTTGATTTCAATTGATTGCTTCCAAGTTCCAGACTCCGATTCTAGCAAGACAAACTTCGGTAGAGGCTTGGATAGATCTTTTAAGATGCATATCCTAGCGTAGATCTTTGAATTCCTGCTCATTTTCGCCTCATCAATGATCATAGTGCTGGAATTTCCCTAATGAGGTTCCTATCTGTTCCATGATGGTGAGATCCCAATACTCCTTAGGCAGGTTGTGCAAGTCTGATCCAGACTAGGGACTTTGGGATTTGAAAGCTTGTAAGGTCAAAATTTGGAGTCCACTTCTTTAAATAAAGTCCTGTGCCATCTAGCTTCCATAGACCACCGATTAGGACTTTATTCCCTTCAGCTTCATTTGGGCATTCTATGATGAAGAAGTCTTCTGGAAGGAATTTAGTGAAGGAGGAGTCTCCCCATGTTGCTTTGATCCATTGTTTTGTTTTTTCTCTTGCAGGCTAGGTGCCACTGAATTTCCCAATTAGGGCTACTTGAGAGAGGGCAGATTTTTGTGTATCAAGGGCTATTTGTCGAAGAGAGATTTTGATTTCCTGAGAGAAATCTTGAGTGGCCTGTTCTTGTCTAGGCATTGCCTTCTGGTGATAAGCCCTTTTGATCGGTGATGATGATATTCTACGCCTTACATTATAGGTGGGGAATTGGGGTTCCCTCCAACCTTTGTTTTTTGAATTTTGTCTTTCCTGTCATTCGTGTGCCCCTTCATCCTCGGCTTCTTTGTATGTGATTTTTTTGTGAGAGTGAGGATGGTTGCACCGAGCGGTTTCTCCCTTGACTATGTCCACATAGCTCCTCCTCAATCTGCCTCTTCTCCACAGTAAGGATATTATTTTGTGGTGGTATTTCACTCTTCTGTTTGGACTCTTGCCTCATTGCTCCCAATTCGAATCCCTGTCCTGAGTGCTGCTAGGGTCCTTTCTGCCATGGGTTTCTTGTTTGATTCGCTTTGTTCCAGTGTTCCTTCTTTGACTGCTTAAGGATATTCACTGCCCAAGCCTCTTTTTCACTCCAAAAAAAATGTTCGAGACCAATGGAAAGATTAGTTTAATATATTCTATCTATAAAATGTATCTCATTATGCATGAAAACAACTTTTTGACACACCCAAGGCACTTCAAAAATGAGTTTAGAAAAAGAAAATATTTGATCAATTTGAATCATATATATGTCTGTAACTGGATCATTAACAGTTCTTATGTGTCGGACTTGGAAAAGGGATATTTTGTTTTCTTCCTCAATATCTTTTTTCAGTTGTATGCAGAAGTTTGTTCTTCCCTATTGCCTTTGGAATAACATAGAAAGTTAGAAATGATGTTTTGAATATTTCAAAAAGTTTTATAAGTCTCAATGTAACTAATTTTTGAGTTAGTAAATTGCATATATTAACTTTAGAATGAAATAAAATAGACATGTTTGTGCTTTTGTGCAAGTCAGAGGACTTTGAGTCACCAATAAGGTTGATATGTTTGCTTCAGTAATATTGTCAAGATTTAGCTTCTTTCTCCTTTTTGTCTGTGATAAAAAAACATATACCAAAATAAAGCAAAAGCAAGTATAGAGGATAACACAATTTTTACATTTAACTGAAAAATGGGAAAAAGTTTCATGTCATGGTGTATTTTCTTTGGGATTCACTGCCATAATTACCTTTTTTGAAAAGTTGAAAAGATTGAGAAGGAAAGGATTGCCAAATTTCAATATTTTTGAAAGGTTTGAAACTAGGTAACATATGAAATTATACAGAATCACAAAAACAAATTGTATGCTAGATAAGAACTACTTGAAAAAATTGAAATGCTAGAAGTAGACACTCAAGGTTCAATGTTCTTAGTAACTTATTTTATGACATATGGTCTACTGGTTGGGTTGGTGAGTATCAAGCCTCTTGTCAGGGTTTTAATCACGTGGCCTGTGGCCAAATTCATGTCCCTTACAACTCTCAGACCTGGTAGCTGAAGATGGTGAACCCAATATTGAGTATGATGTGTAGCTTGTGTGAGGTATGTTTTAAGTAGCATTCTTAACAAAAAAATATCCCTAATAATCAGGATCGATGCAAAATTTAGAATGGTAGTAGCTCTTCATACTCTAGGCTCAAAAATGAAAATAAACATCTTCAAAATTAAATCCTAGCACATAATCAAATTCATCATCATTGGTAGAAAGAGTGCCATCATTCCTATCCACAGCATTAACACCATCCCTACAATGATCTAAAAGATCAAATCTGTGTATATCATCGTGTTATTTAAAGCATGCTTCTTCAGTTCAAGAATTGTCATCCTCATTTTGTAAGAGAGTGCGTGACAATATATTGCTATAGACAAAATGTGAGATTTGGTCATATATGAGCTCCTATGCTATTCTCCTCTTTATCATGGAATTAGTCATGCATGCTCTGTGTCCTTGGACATGCTGAAGTGGTAGAACCTCGATTGAAGATTCACAAGGCAAGCCCCTCCATCTAAGAGTAAAAGCAGCATGATTTTGTAACCATGTAGTTGGGTCTTTCCAAGGCCTCTCTGTTTTAAATTTACTTTTGTCATTATGAGTTTTCTTTCCTAGTTCCTGAGAGTTGTAACTTGACTTCATTATTGTTTATACAGGAAGCAAGTGATACATTGTTTCCTATAGCTTGTTTCTATATCTTTGTTGCCATCATGATGACTTTACTCTCATGGAAACATGCAGAGTCAACTGCTGATTTTTTCATCAAATACCAAGTCTTTTGTTTTTTCCTTTTTTGACAAGGTAAAGTTTTATTTTATCAAAAAAGATGAGATAACTCCTGCCAGTGCATCAGAACTGAAAGCCAGCAGAAGCCCCTTACAGGCCTGCCAGGCCACACAACCCAGCATTATCAACCAACTGCTTATCCTTTAGCACACAGAGATTCTAGCTCAGCAGTGTTCACGAGAGCCATCAATTCATCAATAGAAGACTCTGCCAGTGCCTTCAAAAGAGCCTCCAGTTCCTTATTCAGGTGGTCATTTCCTCTCAGTGCAGGGAAAGGAGGGGGAAGAGATCCGCCTCCCAGAAGGGAGAAGAGACCAGGAGGCAGTGTGATGTTGAGATTCATGGGTTCCAGCTGGCAGTGGACTAGTGCCACATCATCACCTATGTTTTTCCAAACACCCAATTCTACCTCCAATTTAGCAATCCTATACATCAAAAGCTCACTGTATGGCTTAACAGTGGGGGCTACAATCATCTGGCCAGATTGTGGCAATAAAATCCTTCATAGTAAATCATAAGCAGCAGATTCATTGACTTTGGGATTGAGGTGGAGTGCAAAGATCTCATGGAGAGCTTCTTTGTAATGCCCTCCTTCAGCAGAGGCTCACCTTGCATTGAGCCTACAAGACCCATAGAGCGAGAATTGAGAGTCTTAAAACCTGCCTTCTGGTCAGAAACATAAACTTTTCATGCCACCATGGTAGTCCTCCCATCACAAATACACTACACAATAACCAGAAGAAAGCAGAACAAAAAGCTGCAGACAAAGTAAGACAATGCAGAAGGCAACACACCATATAAAAGAGAGCAGGACCACACTTCTGTTGAAGCTGTCATGATGAATCTGAGCAGGGGAGAGCTCATAAGTATCTTTATGAATATAGTGACGAGCAAATATTTATGAATATAGTGATGAAATGTCCTTTAAAGTTTGCTATTTGATCTCTTCAAATATCAAGTATCTTCAGCAGTGGCTTTACAGTTGTGTTTTGGAGGATATTTTTGTTTGCTTTTAATAGGTTGTAAATTCCATTGTTCTTTAAGTTTATTTATTTCTTACAAGAATTTTGTCTTATGTTTGTGATTACTTTCTAATATTTGATCACTTAATGTTAATTGCTTACCTTTTTCAATTTTTATGAGGATCTATTTTCAGGGCAGAATGAGAATAATCATTGTGTTTGTAGTATACCTTTCTTTTCTGTCTGCCAAGAACTACTGTGTTTCTGCTTTTACGGCAAGTCATGCAAAATGGGGAATTGGGAGTGCTATTTGAAATGATATGAATGCCAAAAGTCACATTCAAATGTTTTGGAAGTGGCAAAACATATGCTATTCATAAATACATACACACATATATGTATGTATGTACATACGTGATTGATTAAATGAGGGTTTTTATGAGTTCTTCTCCCTTAAAACAAACAAAATCAACAGGTATTCTGTATTAACACAGTGTTTCTCTGAGTTTTGGGGATGGGGGGACAGGTGTCAAGGATGGCAAATTTTCCTCTGGATTAAAACAATATATAAAATTGATATTTGAATTTTTAAAACAGAAATAAATAAAAAATATCTAAAATAACATAAAGAAACCAAAAGAAGCTGAAATTTGAAAGAGTAAGTACAATGAAAATTCATTGATTCTACAATCCATCTGATAGACTGATAAGAATGGACATAATACGAAGCATGATTTATATTGACAGATGCCAAAAAAAGAAATGCTAAATCATGCATGGTACATAGGTATATTTAGTAACAAGCTCAGAAAATCAGTGTCATCATCTGATTGATGTCTTGGAAACAACTCCTCTTCCCCTTCCTCTTCCCTTTTGGTGAATGCAAAACAGCAATGAGCATGGGTTTTAAAAGTTGTTTTGGGTTGGGGGCCTTGGGCCCCCCTCTTAGGGTTTCATTTATTTTAGAATGCTTTTTAATTTATATTCTTTTTACTGTTTTTTCATGCATTTAATATGAGGGATGCCTTGAAGTCCCTGGAATGGGCAGGGCACTTCAAGATGTCCAGGTGACTTCGAGGAGATACCAGGGAGTCCCCAAAAAGACACAAAAAAGTGGGACGTCCCCAAAACTTACTTCAAAAAGGGGGATGGGAAGTGGACACCCCCTCCAAGTCCCTAAACCCCGGGTTTTCATCCAGATCCACAAGGATGCATCCCTGTGGAACACTGTATTGTGTAAAAAAAAAGTGTCATTGAGTGCTGAAATATATTGCTAGATAAGAGCTTAAATCCATAGCTCTTACACTTCCTTCAACTAAATTTGATATTAGTAAACCCAAAAACTACTAGATAACTGGCCTTAGGGCATTAGCCCAACATATATGGCTTCTTAAAACAAAAATTAACAGGTCTGTATTATTGAAGTGAGAATTGACATAGTTAAGACATGTGGATGAGGTTGAACTTGCCACCCTAGTCTTACGTAGTGTTTTGACTCCATGCATAAGGACACAATATTGGGCCTGAATGTAGCCTCCTTTCCAAATGGGCACAAATAGAACGTCACACATCATCTTCCTCTATCTTCTTCTTCTTGACATCTCGCTCACTATTTGCCTAGAATACAACCATGTATATCAATTTCTTCATCCACAAGCATGTGCATAACCATTATGTCATCTCTGGATAAAATTGGCTCACAATGGATAGCTGAAAGATATTTGCAGTCATTACTAAGAGAGAGAGTTCACCTTCTTTGGATGCCTCACTGCATACTTGCTCAGTCTTGCATCTAAATCTTGAAGATGGTGCATACCGTAAGATAAGGTCTCTAATAACATCAACCTGTAAATAGGGAAATGGTAGGTCTTTCTTAGTAGACAGACCATGAGGACAATATATAGAGGACATAAGTAATGACAATGCATTTGTAAGGGAATAAATGACACCTTACATTCTGTTACACCCATTCTAATTTAAGAGAAAATTAACTATTAACAGAATTTCAGCAGAAAGATTAACTTGATTAACTAACTTTCTATGCAATAACAATAACACGTTTACAACTAATTTTCATTTTCAGCTGAAGTAATCTTTTCTATCTGATTATATGTAATCAAAATAATTTAACTGACTTTCTTCAACGAACTTCAAATAATAAGAGAGATTAAGAGAAGTACAACTTGAATAGCTTCCTGCTGATTTTGTTTGTAGATCCTCCTCTGGATATTGGAAAAAGAAATATCAACAAGGGTTTTAACCACCCAACCAAGACCAACTGGTCTCCCGTGTTTTTTTAACTGAAAAACCCGACCCTTCACGAGAGTGATGATAGGAATCTATTAACAACAATGTGCCTCTGAGCCTGGTGTCAAGACCTATACCTCATGATCGATCTTTCCCTATAGGTACCTCCTAACTGGAAAGATCATTCTGACTAGTGGTATATCTGGTACTTGATCGCTGACAGATGCTTATCTGCATCGTAACCTTGGCCAAGGATTTTCTAGTATATAAATATATACATATATCTGACACTACTGTGTCGTCAGCCTTCACCTTTGCTCGACATTGTTATTAACTTAATGCTTTCTTATTTTCATATGGAATGCAGGGTTACATAGCATCATACATGTCTTTCTTGGCAACTTTCATTCACATTAAATCAGAAAAGCAACACATAGACAGAAATTTGCTCACAAGAATACAACAGACTCTTGTTATCAGCACATTATGATACTCAGGCTGACAGTAATAACAATGGATTTTTTGAGCATGTATATATATAAACACACACACACACACACACACATATATATATATATATACACAAATGCATATCAGACAAAGATCAAATATCAAAAGTATTTTGGTTGTAGAAATCTCAGAAACTGAAATAAGAAATACACATGCTGATTTCAGAGGACTGATTCGGAAGCTTAGAATTCATATTAATCGAAAGATATAATACAAAATGCTAAGATCATCAAACTTTTATCAAGCTGATCAATAAGATTAAAGATCTTGTTTGGCAAGTGTTTTGAAAGTCGGAAAAGCTAGCTGCGACTGATCTATTCAGTAAAATTGGTATCACAAGACTGCTTGATGAATGCAAGACACAATGAAAAATTCTTAGAGCAAGATGCCAACAACATGCACGCTGAAAAGGTAATGCTTCCCAATGAAACTACAACTCGAACTTCTTCTTTTCCCGTCCCCTTAGAAAGAAAATAGAAATGTTTCATAGAATGGCGGATGTTCTCTCTACTCTCCTATATGAAGGAAAAATGCATGCCAAGAAAGAATAGTCGATCAAAATAGAACCGCTCCACGTAGTGGAAAGAAAGAGGAGTTACAAACAAGACTTAACTCATACACTTCAATCGCTCCACAAGGTAAGGCCCAAGGTAATTTATTAGATAAACAAAATAGATAAATCTTTTTCTTTGTTTAAATATATTTATATACTCATGCGCCTTGGCCAAGACTACGATAACTTTAGGATTTTGGCTAAATTATTGTTTTTCGATTCCTGTAATCACCTATGTTGTACGGCGTTTCAGGGACAGGGGGACGGGGACAACAGGGGACGCATTTCGGGGACGGTAGTTTGAGGGCCAATTTTTGGGGACGGCGAGGGGACGGCGATATATGAATTTTTCAAAATATATATATATATATATATAATATATATATATATATATATATTAATATATTATATATATGAATTTTTCAAAATATCAATATGAAATAGAGATAAATTGATAATATATAGTCATAAACATTGCAATGAACATTAATAATAAATTATAAATTATAATCATTAATGAGTCATGAGTCATGAGTATCAGTAAAGTTGTAAACTAATAAACATTGAACAATAAACACTAACAGTAACACTAGTATAACAGCAATGATAAATATAATCATGAGTCATGAGATTGAAGATTCATAACAGCAATATTAAACTTTAAAGCATTTTCAATTTTGTTGTTCAAATTCTAAAATTGAAGTTCAAACTTCAAAATTAAAGTGAAAGTTAACTGACAAATTGTTAAACGGTAAACCCAAAGTTTCAAACTTCAAAATACAACAATCTAATCATAATGTCTATGCCTCATTCGGGCTATCAATATCAAAAGAAGTATCTGTGTCACTGCCACTCTCTGCCTGAAGTGGATCATCCAATGGAACTCCAACCATTCCTGGTTGCACCTCCTCGTCAATCTGCCTAACATCTTCAAGATCAACATCCCAACGTGCTGCTGGAGTCTGTCGATACTCAGTAGTCTGCCGATCCTGAAGTCTCAAGGCACTATGAACTGCAACTAGTTTTTCTGCTCGTTTCGAGGTAAGCCTGTTCCTCTTGATTGAGTGGATGAAGCCATAGGTGGACCAATTCCTCTCTGCAGCAGAGGAACTAACAATCTATGAGAGTAAACGAATGGCAAGTTGCTTCAACTCTGGTGTGTCCTTCCCATGAAATTTCCACCATCCAATAGGGTTTTTTTGTGCAATAGTGGCCCTATCCGTCCTAGCCTCTGGTTTGCTGAATGTAGGACCCTGAAGTTCAGAAAACTGAAGCCACTGCTCTCTAAGTATAGTTGCCTCCTCAGTGCCATACATCTTACGAAGGGCTGCCATAAGCCCCTTCATTACCTCATCATCTTCAGAAGGAAGCATTCGGCCAGGTCTAGGTGCATACCACTTTGGATTAAGAGCATAGGCAGCCATATGAAGAGGGGTGTTCATTGTGTTCCACCTCTTTGTGACAATAGGCTTGATATGTTGTTCATAGAATTGTAATTCAGGATCCTTGGCACGAATTGCTTGCCTCATCTGATCAAGCATGCTATCAAAAGTCTCATAAATCTCTCCAAGGCTAGGAGAGTCTGTATCTGCATACCTGATCACCCTCACAACAGGTGATATGATAGAGCAAATATATCTGCAAACAAAATTTAAAAAAAGTAAGACATTAACAATTTGAATTTAAAGAAAAAACAAAGCAAAAAGTTAGAATTAGAAACTCAAAAATAAAAAATATGAAGTTCAAGTACATATTTCTTACTTGATATTGGACCACCAACTCTCATTAAGCACCATGTCTCTCATCTTCTGTCCTTCTTCTGTTTTTGATGGAGCCCACTTTTTCCACTCTCGAGCAACCACCATGGATTGTAGAGCATCTTGCACCTCCAGCATCCTCTCTAGTAAATAAAATAGCTAGCATATCTAGTCTCGACTGGTTTGAGGAATTCTTTCTTTGAATAGGATCGGAATAATACAAGTGAAGTTTGATGATTGCATATAAACATTTGTATTGATCTAGATTCAGCCACTGCTACCTTCACCCATTCTATTTTGCCAATGTCCTTCAAAGCATTATTCAAAGCATGTACACAACATGGAGTCCAAAAAATATGTTTGTAAGCACTCTCAACCATCAATCCAGCCAACTTACAAACACGAGCTGAATCTGTCACAACCTACACAACATTAGAAGACCCAACCTCCTCTATGGCTTCCTTCAAAAGGGCAAACTGGAAATCAGCATCCTTACGTTTCCTAGAGCAATCAATCGCTCTAAGAAAGTATGAACTAGAAGGACATGTAACAATAATATTAATGAGCGGCCGATGTCGAATATCAGTCCACCCATCCATCACAATGGAACAACCAGTCCTAATCCATGTTTGTCTCATCTCCTCCATTACTATGTTCACCTTTGAATATTGTTTGTCAAGGAGGGAGGTACGCAATCTATGTACCCCAGGAGGAACATAAGAAGATCCAACTGCTATTGCATCTCTCAACATGTTTTTGAAATAAGGAGACTTTGCCAAATGAAAAGGGATGGCATGGGCATAAAAAAACTTGTCCACTGAATCATCGGCTATCTCACGCTTTTGCATATTCATCATCCCTATCACTGTATTTTTTTCACCTGTGGTTGTGGTAGAAGTGGCCTTCTTCTTGCCTTTATGTTCAAGTCCATGTCCAACTGATAGATTGGAATGTTCATCAATAGATTTCATTTGCAATGAACGCTTCCTCTTAGTACTACTAGAAGTAGCTGCATGTTTTTCCTCACTTTCCCCTACCAACTTTAGCATTTCAACCTGTTCTTCCAATTTTATATCTGCACAAATTCTAATCCCATGGCCACTCTCACCCAATAAATGGTGTTCAACCCTGCTATAGCTGCCATGATAATCAGTATTGCAAATATGACACAGCCAATGCCTGCTGCCCCTTGAATTTTTAGCCTTAGGACCAGTCAAATTGGTGGCAAATTGAAGCAAAGGTTTTTTGGGATTGAAGGGTCCTTTTGCATGTATTTGAAGAGTGTCTGAAGGGCATTTAAAACGGTCTTTTGGAGTTACACTTCCAATAGAACTTCCACCTGTGTTCTGGGTTTCAGAATGTGTCATTTGAACTTCATCACTGCCCACTTCATGCAAACTTTCCTCACTGGCACTGCTACTCATTTTGAATTTTAAGTTTTTGATTGTGCTTGTTTGATAGCGCTTTGAGAGGCTGAAAAATGATTAAACCAAGAAAACTTCTGCCAAAACCAAGAAAACTTCTGTCAAAATTCACAACTACAAGTGAAGCAAGAACAGTAACACAACTATGCATTTTGATTTTAGTAATTTGGGTCAAAACAAAACAAAAAAACAAAGATGCTGATAAATCTGTCATAAAGCCCTTCTTGCTTGTTAAAAAGGAAAATGGTTGCTACGTTTGATTGGAAAATCCCTAAGTTTTGTTCTCCATGGAAGAGATGGAAAGCAGGGTTTGCTATTGAAGGAAAGATCATTGGTTTGCAGATTTTTAGTTCGAATATCTAACTAAAGTGCTACAAAAACAACAGGCAACTTCCGGTAAACCCTAATCAAAGGGCAGTTCGACAAAACCCTCCAATTATCTCCAAACAGTTTTCAGAGAGGGGAAACAGAGGAAGAGCTGTGGAACCTCTGTTCTTTTTAGTGAAATTTAATTTTTTATTGATCATTATGGCTCCACTTAACTGCTAAAACATGTAAGACAGGAATCTTATATATTATTAATTTATTATATGCTTTACTGTCCCTGTTCTTCTAGGTGGGGGTGCTATGAACTGTAGATGGAAGCAACATTTCTTGCTATAAGCTCTATATCTTCAATTAATTGTTTCAACTTTCAGTGTGTTGGAAGTTTAGAACCCCTTTGATATCTTCTTCATTTTGTTTTCTGCAGGTCTTTGTTGAACTGAAACTCTTGATTCTAATCATAATGTCTTCGTGGTGAAGACAGCTTCATATTCTTTGGAAATAAGATCCTTTAGACGCATAACCTAGGAAAAATGGAAAATGAAAAATTATTTTCAAGCTGTTCCGAGTAATATAATGCTCACAATTAAATAATTGTCTCACGCCATTATTTCTCACGCCATTATATGTGAGCATTATATTACTCGGAATTGTTGTTTCAGTTGTTGACAGTTGTTCTTTCCAAGCTTGAAAGTATTTTATTGATGGTTGGGTTTTTATATGCGAGCATTATAGTGCTCGGAATTGTCTAACGCCCTAAAAAAAATTACGCCGAAATTTTTTCTAAATTCGTCGGTTGTTCCTATTGGCGTATTCCTCGAACCTCCTATGGGTGCAAGACTGCAAGTGTGATATTATCATATTAACAATTTAACTCGAAGTTCATATGTATTGTTACCTGGAAAACGGAAACCAGAGGAGGTTCGAGGGCACCGATAGGAATACGCCGACAGGAATGTTCGCAGTTCGTCGAAGAATACGCCTCTAGGAATGCTGAATGTCAGTTTTTTTAGGGCGTGAGACAATTCCGAGTAATATAATGCTCACATATAATGGCGTTTATTTTTTTTTATGCAAACTATTCGGGGACGTCTGGCCGTCCCTGGGAAGGTCGAGGGACGTTTTGGACGTCCCCGCCCGTCTCGGGGACGGCCAGACGTCCCCGAACCTTCTGTGACGTCGCCTGATATTTTCGCCTTGTCCCCAGAACGTTTCGGGCTTTTTGGTTTTGCAGGGGACGACAAGGGGACGTCCCCGGACGTCCCCCAGTCCCGGAAACGCCACAGGGGACAGGGACGGGACTGGAGGGGCAGGGGACGCGTCCCCGTGTTTCCCTGGTAATCACCCTTTCCTCGTTGATATCCTTTTTTCGTAGCCACCTGTTTTGTCCTGCAACCACTTAGACAATTAAAGAAGGTTAAATCATTTTCATGATACGAATAATAAATATTATCATTTTTATCAATCCATTTCATATAATAAAATATTTGCAATTAAAGAAAAATCATCATATATACTTCCAACGAACAATTTCACATTCATATGAAAATAGTTGTTCTCAACTAACAATATAATTAATATTTAATTGTTCAAACAAAAAGGGATGTAACATATTCTTCCCCTTAAGAATCATCATCCTCGATGATTATTTATCAATAAGCAATAAAAAGTTTAACCACAGTTTTTACATTAGTCTCAATGGTTTGGGAATAAATAAGGAAATTTCT
Source organism: Cunninghamia lanceolata (assembly GCA_027924645.1). NCBI lineage: Eukaryota > Viridiplantae > Streptophyta > Pinopsida > Cupressales > Cupressaceae > Cunninghamia > Cunninghamia lanceolata. Next base: position 251,950 of record BSBN01001352.1, read on the forward strand.
GATGGATTTCATCATAGTCTTCCTATGTGGCATTTTCTTCTGAATACTGGTCCCACTGGACCTTACATTGCACCACCTCGTGATTACGTAAGTGCAGCTTACGTATCTCGAGTACCCGGAGTGGCTCTATTGTGATCACCCCAGGGTCCCGTACCTGCAATGATTTCCAATCCATCCTATGCTCAGAGTCTGCATAATATTTCTTAAGATAAGAAACATGAAACACATTATGAATTCTGGCGAAAGTTGGGGGTAGAGCAATTCTGTAAGCCACAGGATTGATGATTTCAAGAACTTCAAAAGGTCCCACATATCTCGGGGTTAACTTAGAGGCTTTCCCAAATTTTATAGAGCTCTTTTGTGGTTTCACTCGCAAAAGAACTTTTTCTCCCACCACAAATTGTTTGGGAACACGTTTTGCATCAGCATAACTCTTTTGCCTGTCATTGGCTTCTTTCAGTCTCAGCCTGATTATTCTCACTTGCTCTTCCATTTCTTGAAGCATCTTAGGTCCTAAAATGATCCTGTCTTCCCACCTATTCCAGCTTATAGGGGTTCTACATTTCCTGCCATACAGTGCCTCGAAAGGTGCCATTTTTATTGCTGACTGATATGAATTGTTATAGGCAAATTCTACCAAGGGTAAATATTCTTCCCATCTGTATTGTTGATCCATACATTACATTCTTAGTAAATCTTCTAAAATTTGATTTACCCTTTCCGTCTAACCATTTGTCTCGGGATGATATGCCGTACTAATATTCAACTGAGTTCCCAAGGCTGAAAATAGGGTTTGCCAAAATCTGGAGGTCATTCGTGCATCCCTATCAGATATGATCTTTTCTGGTATTCTGTGAAGACGGAAGATTTCCTGTACAAATTTTCGAGCAATCACTGGTGCTCCATTTGTTAAATTTCCTGTTATGAAATGTGCCACTTTTGTGTGTTTATCCACTACCACCAGTATAGCATTATGCCTGTTCCTAGTCAAAGATAAACCTTGCACAAAATCCATGCTGATAATTTGCCACTTCCAATCAGGTACTCTATGGGGCTGAAGTAGTCCTGCTGGATGCTGATGCTCTACTTTTACTTTTTGACATTCGAAGCATTTTGCGACAAATCTTGCTGCGTCCTTTTTCATTTCCCTCCAAAAATATAATGGTTTGACATCAGCCAAGATCTTGTTTACTCTGGGGTGTCCTGAATATAGGGCGGTGTGAACTTCTTTTCATATCTTTTTTCTTAATTCAGCAGACTTAGGAATATACATTCTACTTTTAAATCTTAGAAGTCCATCTGCCTCAATGTGAAAACTTTCATATTTAGGCTCCTGTGGATTTGACTGCAGAGCTTCCCAAACTTGCAAATAATATTCATCTTCTTCCAATTTTTGAACCACCTGGTTTCTAAAATCTGTGTTGATGGATACCATTGCTGTTATATGCTTCCGTTGGCTCAAGGCATCAGCGACCCTGTTTTCCTTGCTCTTAATATAACTGATCGCAAAGTCATAATCGGCGATTAACTCCATCCATCTCCACTGACGAGCATTTAGATTGGGTTGTGTGTAAATATATTTCAAACCTTGATGATCTGTCTTGAGTTCAAAAGTTTTCCCCAAAAAATAATGTCGCCACATTTGCAGAGCATGAACAATAGCTGCCAACTACCTTTGGGGTGCATAATTTTGCTCATATTGTTTCAGTTTTCGGGATTCATAAGCCACTACCTTTCCTTCTTGCATTAATACTACACCCAATCCTTCTCTCGATGCATCTGTTATAACCACAAAACGACCATTAGGATCCGGTACTGTCAATATAGGTGCGGTTGTTAGCTTTTCCTTTAATAGATCAAATGCCTCTTGACATTTTTCAGTCCATTCAAATCTTTTTCCTTTCCTTTGAAGAGAGGTAATAGGATGAGCAATTCTAGAAAAATCTCTGACAAATCTCTTATTAGTACCCAACCAATCCCATGAAACTCCTAACCTCAGGAACATTTTTTGGTACTGGCCAATCTACTATGGCTTTGATCTTAGCAGGGTCCATTGCAATTCCTTTAGCTGATATAATATGTCCCAAATATTGTATTTCTTTTTGAAAGAAGGTACATTTTGATAATTTCCCATACAGTTTGTGTTCCCTTAATCGCTGAAGAACTATACGAAGGTGCTGCAGGTGTTCTTCATTTTTGGAGTAAATAAGAATGTCATCTAAAAATACTAAAACAAACTTATCCAGGCTATTTCTAAACACGCTGTTCATCAAATTCATGAATGTGGCTGGGGCATTTGTAAGCCCAAATGGTAGAACTGTGAACTCATAGTGCCCATATCTAGTTCTAAAAGCTGTCTTATGAATGTCTTCTTCTTTCAACCTGAGTTGATGATATCCCGATCTCAAATCTATTTTAGAAAATACCGCAGCCCCTTTCATCTGATCAAATAGATCATCTATTCGAGGTAAGGGATATTTGTTCTTGATGGTAAGTTTATTTAACATTCGATAGTATATACACAAACGAAGAGTTCCATCCTTCTTTTTAACAAAAATAATTGGGGCACCCCATGGTGAAACACTTGGCCGAATCAAACCTTTATCCATTAATTCCTGTAATTGTGTTTTTAACTCCACCAGTTCTAATGTGGTCATACGGTAAGGTACTTTTGAAACTGGTTTGGCTCTTGGCACAAGGTCAATAACAAAATCAAAAATTCTTCTAGGTGGTAGCCCAGGTAGTTCCTCAGGAAATACATCCTGATATTCCTAGAGATAAGGGTATTTTTTAGCGAAGATTTCTTTCTCCTCTTGAACTCCCAACTTTCTTTTTCTATTCTGGGAATGCTCTGTCCCCTTACTGACTGCTTACATCTTAACTACAAACAATTTGCATCCTTTATATTTCTTTTCAGTTGCATAGTCAAAATTTGCCGAACCTTGACTTCTCGTTGTTTCCCCTGAATCCGCACTGGATTCCTTAAATCATCTAGGCATTCCACTACCTTATCATAACAGTCGACCTTAGCCCTATGTTCTTTCAACCAATTCATTCCAATGATTACATCGTAGGACCCTAAAGGTGCTACATAAAGGTTGACCTCTGTCGAGAAGTCTGGAAATTCAATCTTTGTTTCAAACAGACACTGGTCTACCCGAGCTCTCGTCTGATTAGCATATTCTACCATCCATGATTTAGCCATAAACCTAGTTCTTTTAGGGAACCTTCCTAGTAACTTAGGTGATATAAAACATTCAGTGGCTCCTGTATCTATTAAAATAGTTATTGGGTTTCCATAAAGCATACTTGGAGTTTCTATAGGAGCAACTTGGTACTCTGCTTGTCTATTATCAACGGCTACATGAATTCTTTGCTGAAACACGGTCGGCTGAGGTGGTAAGGGTTTTCGTTGTTGCTGTCCCTGTTGACTCTTAGAGGGGCACTGGTTCTCATAGTGTTCTCCTCCACAATTAAAACATCCTCCTGGTGCTCCTTTCTTTTCAGTGTTTTTATTGGTGAAGTTTTCATCCTTCCGAGGATTATTATTGTTCTTTTTGAACTGGTTATTCTTAAATCCTTTCTTCTTGAAACTTTGTTGATTCTAGTCCCACTTACCCCTGTTATGCTTTCTGTCCCTGAAAGAATCATCTTTCTTTAACCTCTGTTCCTGCCGAACAGCTTTCTCATAGGCTTCATCCATAGTTCAGGGTGCTAAAACATCCATTGGACCTCTAATACGATTGTTTAGTCCCATAATGAACTTTCGTACTCGAAAGTTTTCATCTTGTCGATACTGTGGGACATATTTGAGTAGTCGGGTATATTTTTCCCAATACTCGTTGACAGTTAGGAGTCCCTGCCTGAGGTTTTCAAAATCCATCAGTTTTTGATCATAAAATAACTGAGGCAGCCATCTCTGATGGAATATCTTCACAAATTGTTCCCAAGACACATCAGCTATTGTTAATCCCATTTTAGCCCTCTTATTTTCCCACCATGTGGTAGCTTCTCCTGCCAACTGGTAAGCTGCCCAGGCTGCTTTTGAGTTATCAGAATAATCTCGAAGTTCGAAATACTTCTCCATTTCAGTTAACCACGCCTCCGCGGCATCTCCCGAAGTAGATCCTTCGAATTTAGGAGGTTTAATTTTTTTCATGTCCTTGGCTAACTCATCAGCCAATTTTCTCTTCTCGAGTCCTAAGCTTAAGGTTCTTGAGTCATCTTCATGTTGGTCACTATGATTCTCAGATCCTTCTTCTTTTGTCTCAGATTGCCCTTCCATCCTTCTTTCTAGATGGGCTAATCTGTCCTGAGTTGTTTTGATCATGTTTAAAAGTTGTTCCAATTTATCCATGTGACCATTGTTCTGATCTTCCCTGAACTCATTTCCAGAATATTCCATTCCAATGAAGTTCCTGAAGAAATTTAAGAGTTTTAATTAGTTTTTGGGTTGTAAGTTATTGTTATTTAGTAGTTCTCCACTGTATTTAAGGATTCTTCCTTTGTATAAAAAAAATAATCATTTGAAACTTATAATAAATGTAAATGGTACAAAATTTTCATGTATTAATAAAGAAAGACTATCACTTCCCGTGATAATTACAAAATTTCTATCACTTCCTGTGATAATTACAAAATTTCTATCACTTCCTGTGATAGATTTTATTGTAATACAAAAAAGATAATCATCACTTTCTGTGATCAGTTTTTTGAATCATCTTCATTATCAGTGATAGGTTCCTCTTGATCACTAAACTTTGAATATGGTATAAGTTTATATCTAGGAGTCGGAACTCGATCTCCCTCAAATGTTTCTAGTTTAGTTTGATTTTCAATTTTGGTCTTATTTACTTCAGCAATTATGGCGGACTTTACTTTCTTTTTTCCCGAGATTGTCCATTTCCTTCTTTCCCTCCGAAGTCTTTGCAAAGCTTCGGCTATTGTCTCCGAATCTGCTGGAGGTGAACAACTTGAGTAATCATACGATAGTCTGATCTTCCATAGTCGGTGGGATATAGGGTCTCAGACCTTTTTCTGGGGTGTTTGTCTTATCAAAACCATCCTGAAGAGACATTATTAACTGTTTACAATGTTCTAAGCATGATGAGCCCCAAGGTTCCGTGTAGAACCTGGTAGCTCTGATACCATATGTTACACCCATTCTAATTTAAGAGAAAATTAACTATTAACAGAATTTCAGCAAAAAGATTAACTTGATTAACTAACTTTCTATGCAATAACAATAACACGTTTACAACTAATTTTCATTTTCAGCTAAAGTAATCTTTTCTATCTGATTATATGTAATCAAAATAATTTAACTAACTTTCTTCAACGAACTTCAAATAATAAGAGAAATTAAGAGAGGTACAACTTGAATAGCTTCCTACTGATTTTGTTTGTAGATCCTCCTCTGGATATTGGAAAAAGAAATATCAACAAGGGTTTTAACCACCCAACCAAGACCAATCGGTCTCCCGTGCTTCTTCAATTGAAGATAACCCGACCCTTCACGAGGGTGATGACAAGAATCCATTAACAACAATGTGCCTCTGAGCCTGGTGTCAAGACCTATACCTCATGATCGATTTTTCCCTATAGGTACCTCCTAACTGGAAAGATCATTTTGACCAATGGTATATCTGGTATTTGATCGCTGACAGATGCCTATCTGCATCGTAACCTTGGCCAAGGATTTTCTAGTATATAAATATATACATATATCTGACACTACTGTGTCGTCAGCCTTCACCCTTGCTCGACATTGTTATTAACTTAATGCTTTCTTATTTTCATATGGAATGCAGGTTTTACATAGCATCATACATGTCTTTCTTGGCAACTTTCATTCACATTAAATCAGAACAACAACACATAGACAAAAATTTGCTCACAAGAATACAACAGACTCTTGTTATCAGCACATTATGATACTCAGGCTGATAGTAACAGCAATGGAATTTTTGAGCATGCATATATATAAACACACACACATATATATATGTATATATATATATGTGTGTGTGTGTGTGTGTATATATATACAAATGCATATCAGACAAAGATCAATTATCAAAAGTATTTCGGTTGTAGAAATCTCATAAATTGAAATAAGAAATACGCATGTTGATTCTAAAGGACTGATTCGGAAGCTCAGAATTCATATCAATCGAAAGATATCATAATACAAAATGCTAAGATCATCAAACTTTTATCGAGCTAATCAATAAGATTAAAGATCTGGCCTGGCAAGTGTTTTGAAAGTCGGAAAAGCTAGCTGCGACTGATCTATTCAGTAAAATTGGTATCACAAGATTACTTGATGAATGCATGACACAAGGAAAAATTCTCAGAGCAAGACGCCAACAACATGCACACTGAAAAGGTAATGCTTCCCAATGAAACTACAACTCGAACTTCTTCTTCTTTTCCCGTCCCCTTACTCAGAAAGAAAATAGAAATGTTTCATAGAATGGCGGATGTTCTCTCTACTCTCTTATATGAAGGAAAAATGCATGCCAAGAAAGAATAATTGATCAAAATAGAACCGCTCCACGTAGTGGAAAGAAAGAGGAGTTACAAACAAGACTCAACTCATACACTTCAATCGCTCCACAAGGTAAGACCCAAGGTAATTTATTAGATAAACAAAAGAGATAAATCTTTTTCTTTATTTAAATATATTTATATATTTATATACTTATGCGCCTTGGCCAATGCTACGATAACTTTAGGATTTTGGCTAAATTATTGTTTTTCGATTCCTATAATCACCCTCTCCTCGTTGATATCCCTTTTTCTTAGCCACCTATTTTGTCCTGCAACCACTTAGACAATTAAGGAAGGTTAAATCATTTTCATGATACGAATAATAATTAATGTCATTTTTATCAATCCATTTCATATAATAAAATATTTGCAATTAAAGAAAAATCATCATATATACTTGCAACGAACAATTTCGCATTCATATGAAAATAGTTGTTTTCAACTAACAACATAATTAATATTTAATTGTTCAAACAAAAAGGGATGTAACACATTAAAGTCCTAGGTTAAGTCAATTAATTAACATTAATAAACAAATCACCCTAAGAACAAGAGTTGGGACTGATTAATGCACTAAAATAAATTCACATAATTTAAATAAATAAGGGTGCTTACCTCTTAGTTCATTGCTGATTTGACTCTGCCAGATGTGTCCAATTGATTTGCCCCTGCATCAAAGAATTAATACATGTCAGTTGACTAGAGATAAATTAGTTAAAAATCTGTTTAATTATTTTGGTAGTTTCCGCTATCTGTAGAAATGATTTGCATGTCTATGGAATCAATTGTGTTAAATGCAGATTTGACCCTGTCGTGTGGATCTGAACTTTGTTGTGTTGGAGTTGACGATTGATTGGACAAAATATTGGCACCAGAAGGCCATGACAGATAAAGTCACATGCCCTGCAAAGTTACAAGAAAACACAAAATAATGCAAGCGAAATATTTACTCAGAAATGGATGCGCTGAACTAAATAATATTAGGAACAAGGTTTGTACATATAGTGAGATGTGGTTGAGTTGAATAAGAAGTCGACTTATACACACCAATAGTGGTGTGGTGAGTTTGCTCCGCCACATAGCAAGAGGGTGCGCTACATACCTTGGATGAGTTTGACCAACTCTCCAGGTCACCACATAGCTTGGAAGAGTTTGAACAACTCTCCAAGTCGCCACCTAAGATGGCTTAATGCCAAGTGTTGAAGTACATGTATAATTACTTATTAAATAATAAGTAATAACAATAATCTTCTACAGTAACACCCCCCTTAAGCATAGCTTAGGCGGGCACAGAGAAGGATGGGTCTTAGCGACTAGGCCTGATGAGGTACCTATGTACAATGCAATCTCTCATAAACTAGAGAAAGGAAGAAAACCCAGTGGGAAAAAACTTCCCTCCAAAAGAGAGAAAAAATGAGAAAGTGTACTATATACAAAACACCCGAAGGTGATAGTCCTGACATTCCTACAAGATAGGGCCCATGTGTGCCTCCACAAAGAAGAGAAAGAATGTCAACAAGGAATGTCGCATGGTGAATGTTGTAGTAGGTCCCTCTATAACACATGATGCTTCTTCCTTTCAGAAGATAGAAACCTTGAGTTGTCAAACTGCTGAATTCCCACTCAAGTGGAATGTATGAAGGAGTTAGGATGTATGGTTCTAGAAGTTGCTCATGTTTCCCAATGTTGATGCTGAAATGTGTTACAACCAAGTTAGGTCTAACTGAAACATGTGAACTCTCAAAGTCATGTGAAAACTGATGAAGAGCAAGATCCAAGGAAGTGATGTGTGGAATGTCAATGCATACCACGTGGCTACAATCTACATCCCACGTGAAGTCCTGCTGCAAAGAATCTCTGGAAGCCCTCAGTGAAGCCTCTCTGAACTCTGTAGTAGCAAAAGAACTGTCATCAAAGAGAAGATAGTCCTGAAATTCCTACAAGATAGGGCCCATGTGTGCCTCCACAAAGAAGAGAAAGAATGTCAACAAGGAATGTCGCATGGCGAATGTTGTCGTAGGTCCCTCTATAACACATGATGCTTCTTCCTTTTAGAAGATAGAAACCTTGAGTTGTCAAACTGCAGAATTCCCACTCAAGTGGAATGTATGAAGGAGTCAGGATGTATGGTTCTAGAAGTTGCTCATGTTTCCCAATGTTGATGCTGAAATGTGTCACAACCAAGTTAGGTCTAACTGAAACATGTGAACTCTCAAAGTCATGTGAAAATTGATGAAGAGCAAGATCCAAAGAAGTGATGTGTGGAATGTCAATGCATGCCACGTGGCTACAATCTACATCCCACGTGAAGTCCTGCTGCAAAGAATCTCTGGAAGCCCTCAGTGAAGCCTCTCTGAACTCTGTAGTAGCAAAAGAACTGTCATCAAAGAGAAGAAAAATGTCCTCAATACTGTCATCAAGATTTGAAATGTGGGACTCTACAAACAAGCAAGAGATGTTAGGTAGAAACCTATCCCAATGATCTAGAAGATTGATATCAATATCCTATTGCAAGGAATCTCTGGAAGCCCACTGTGAAGCAACTCGGAACTCTAAACTAGCAACAGGTGATGGTGGAGGTGATGTCAAGCTTGTCTTAAGAACATGAAGGTTCAAGTGACCAAGTTGAGCCTCTGATGAACTATCCACACTAGATGCAGGAGTGTGAATCATAGAGAAGGAATCATCAGGAGCAAAATGTGAGGTGTAAAGACAAGAAATTATCAACCTTGTCAACTACAACAACCTCTCTACTCTGCAAATCTTGAATAATCATCGAATCTGATGTGAACTCTACTGTCTTCCCTGTCCCACTATTTGTAATTTGATATATGGAAAGGAGATTGTTGGACAATTTAGGAACAAAAAGAACATCAATGAAACATCCTTCGCCTACGTCAATAGTTCCTTTCCCACAAACACTCATGTAAGTGTTGTTAGCCATCAGGATTTTAGATGTATCTATAGGTTGTAATGTAGAGAACAGAGTTGGTGAAGAAGCCATGTGATGGGAAGCTCCGAAATCAAGAATCCACATTCGAAACTTAGAGACTACAAATGCAACAAGAGCATTGCCCTTAGATTTTTTTTTTGCCTTAGATGTATCTGGTGTTGATGAGGACTCTTGGATGATTCAGGATCCCTTGTATTGTTCTTCTGAAGAAGATTTGTGAGGTGGTTAATCTTTTTCTTCAAACATTTGTGCTCACTATGCCCAACTTTCTTTGAAAATGCACACTTAGCTTTTTCTTTCATAGGTCTCCCTTGATCTGAAAAGCTTTCAGTGTTTGATCTCGAGGATTCAGATTTCTTATCTTCCTTGATTTCCTTGTCCTTTTGTTTCTCTCCTTTGTTGTTTGAAGCTAATTGTTTCCCATTTCTAGCAATAAGAGCATGAGGTTTAGAAGACTTCATGGTGCCCACTTGTGTATCAACTTATCTTGCTCCCTTGTTAAGTCGGCAATGAAGTCATCTAAAGTAGGCATTTTCCATGTGGCTCCAAAAACCCTTTTGGTGGTATAAAAGGTAGGTAGAAACACAGAGTAGTCAGGACCTAGTTTGGAAAGTATAGAAAGGATAAGTTGATCCTCTTTTTTCTCTATCCCATATTCTTTCAACTGCAATTTTAATGATTTGAATCTAGTGAAATAATCCTCTAAGGTGTCAAAGTCTCTAGGCTCAAACTTATGAGCTCATTTTCTAACTCATGACTTTTTAGTTCATCAACCTTCAAACCTCATTAGGTGTTTTCAAGGCTTCTACATGAAATAGTAGTTCAAGAGATAGGTTTAGACACAAATACCCGAAGGCTTGATCACATTTGTTAAACCATTTTTCTTTATCTTTAGCAGCATTAGGTTCTTTTTTAGTACCCATAGTTACCCTATACAACCCTTTATTCTTTAGCATAAGTTGTAAATGAAGTTTCCACTCATGATAATTAAAGGGTGTGTGAGACTTAATAGATTGATTTGACTCCATGTTTAACCAGATTGTTGCAGATATTTAGAAATGTGGAAAGAAAATATTGAGGGAAATGCGGAAGTGCACACAAGACACGACACAAGACACCCCTCGTAACTCAATATTTTATTCCCCCTAGATTTTTGGCACTTTATAATTTCAGTGCATAGGCGTGATCAATTTGGAATGAAAAATGACACTTTATAACAATAGTGTGAAATCATGTCCAATGGATTGGGCTCGAAAAAATAACCACTTTAAGAAAAAACGACATTCGAATACGAGTTGCCTATCAAGAGTTATTACAAAATTTCGATTTTCCTTGTTTGCCTAAATTTGCATTGTAGAAAATTAAAAAAAATTATATAGTACTTTCAAAATCTGGAAATAAAAGGGAAAAACAAGCAAGAGTTTAGACCACTCTGGTTGGGCGCGACCACACCATATGACCAGGGGTCTTAACTTTTTAGTGGATGTCCCCCTCCTTTGGTGATGTCACCCACTTGTTTTTGCTGACCTCAACAAAATCACTTTTCAATGGATGAATAGTGCACCTCCCTTCTGCAAAGAAATTGACGACGTGCACAGGTTTGGGCGCCTTATTTGCACACGGAATTTATTACCTTGTATACACGAATCTGCAACCTCCAAAGGTGCATCTCCAAAGCTAGGTCATGAGCCTGCACACCCAGGCATGAACCTCTACACCAAACTACAGGCCTTTAAAAATAGGGCGCGGGCCTATTTTGCGCCCTCCAATCGGGCCTTTAGTCGGCTTCTCTATGGTCGTGGCTGTGGGGTTGAGGCCTTCAAATCGGCCATGCAGTCACAAGTCGTCCTCTGTAGTCGAATTGACCTCCTTTGCCTTCGAGCCTTCAATGCCTTTCAAACACACAGAGGTTTTGCATGCATAGAGAATAGATTTTGCATACACGAGGTTTTCAATTTAAACTATGCAATTGCCAGACCATCAAACGAACCAGCTTCGCTCTGATACCATGTTGGAGTTGAGGATCGACTGGACAGAATATTGGCACCAAAAAGCCACAATAGATAAACAGTCACACGCCCTGCAAAGTTACAAGAAAACACAGAATAATGTAAGCGAAATATTTATTCAAAAATGGATGAGCTGAACTAAATAATATTATGAACAAGGTTTGTACATATAGTGAGAGGTGGTTGAGTTGAATAAGAAGTCGACTTATACACACCAATAGTGGTGGCGAGTTTGCTCCGCCACATAGCAAGAGGTTGCACCACATACTTTGGACGAGTTTGACCAACTCTCCAAATCGCCACCTAAGATGGCTTAATGCCAAGTGTTGAAGTACATGTATAATTACTTATTACATAATAAGTAATAACAATAATCTTCTGCACTAACATGTTGATTTTTTAGGTCTATAATTTGTTCACCTTATCTTTAACCTACATAAAAAAATGGTTGTGTGGATTTGAGGGTTTTCTAGGCAAGGATTATTCTCCTTTAGTAAAACCCCCAGGATACCAATCTAATGGATTTGAACAAGGATTGAAGACAACAAACAATCATCCAATATGCCCTAAAATGCAATGTAGGAATCTATGGTCATATGATAGTGCAATGTTGTAATAGAGCTCTCTTGCTAGGTGTAAAATGTGTGCTAGATGTTCCAAATGAATTAGGGTTTGTCCTTTATACAACACCCTAGCATGCAATTCAAATGTTTTCTATGTTTTTAGTTGGCTCATGATAGCTAAATGTGATCTATAACTTACTAGGTTCATAACCCGAGCGGTCCATTAACTAAAGATTTAACTATGACACTACTCTATACTCTTAATACTTTGCCCTAATGGCCTTTTATCCAGCCTATGATAGTATTAAAATTGCTTACATAATAAATGAAACAGTAGTAATTAAAACACACAAGTAAAGCACATGTAGGAATTAGACACATATCACCATAGCTTTCCTTGTAGAAAACCTTAAGTTGCCGGCTTTGGTATGGGGACAAGTATGGGTTAGGGTACACTGGTACGACAACTTTGTTCCTCCCAGGTATGGGTTCGTGTATATATATATTGAGTATTACTGTTTGCATATATAATACACACAATAGTAAATACAATAATACTCAATATAACTATAATTCTGTGATTTGTCAAATGTCAATACAAAATGAAAATTACAATCAATTGAAGAACTCACAACCTAGTGAAATGTGTAACTTCAAGCAAAATAAGCTATGTTCCAAAGAGTCTTGGGATGGAGGGATGTAGGAATGAGGGGACCGAGGGCCTAGATTTGATGACGACGACTAGTGGGTGTTTGGGGGTTGAGGGGCAATGCATCTCGTGGGGGTCTAGGGGCGGAGCCGCCAATGGGGTCAAGGGGCAGCGCTCCTAGCAGGGTTTGGGGGCAATGCCCCTGGTGCGTTCCATATCATGGTACAAGGCAGGGTCGAGGGCAGAGCCCCTGCCACCAAGCCCAAATTAAGGCCTTTGAAACGACACAAACTTTGATGCCCATGCCATTTTCACAATTTTAAAAAATGAATTAAAACATTAAATGAACATAGCCAAATGAATAATTAGACAATAAGATGCAACTTTGTCCAAAAACAAATTTACAATGGAGCAAAACACAGTTGACTTATGAGGGAGCAAAACATTTGGCAAAAGGAAAAGGACAATGCTTATTTTGTAATCGTGGAGCCATATTATTACGGTCTACCCACAATCCACTAGCTTAGTAGCCACCCATTCCCCTCACCCTTGTTCTAAACAATTCATTAGCTCAATCTCTTTGGTTCGTACTCTAACAACGAAAGCTTCAGAGTGATGATTGATGGCAAAATGAGCTTTCAACACTTGGATAACAACACCCCTTTGATGGTTTTTTTGTTGACTTTCTCTTGGATATGCCCGAGCCCTCCCAAGTTTGACTTGGGTCCCCCAAGGTCCACCTCGGGCACCCCTATTCGTTGTGGGTCCTTCTGTGAAGGACCCAAAGTGAACCTGGGGTGCTTGGGGCGAACCTTGGGGGAACCCTAGGTCATCTCGGCCCCGAATTGGACCCATATGGGTATGGGGGCCAATACTGCAGAACTCTGTAATTTAGAGAAAACCTGAAAGGGTGAAAAAACTCCAGCAAGAGAAAGCTCTTAGCATCTCATTCTATTTGATATTATTTACATGGAAACATTGCCAAATCTATGGCTTTCTGGGTCTATACATTAAAACATACAATTACCTTGTTGCCACAAATTCCTCACTCTCTTGCACTTTGCTACTTACTGTTTGTCTATCAACACAATAATTTTGGTATTTTGTACATGCCAATTGAACCTCACAACCGAGTGCTCGACCTTTTTAATGCTTTGCCACCATGGAAGATCAAATGACCCTAGGAATATGGATGGTTGTCTATAACAGCCATCCATGTAACCGTCACTAATCGGAAATCCCAATCATTCACCTACCAATCATCACCAACTGCCACTTGTCATCTTCGGCAACACTCTGCCCTTCAGTGGCATTTGCACACTTAGGACATGATTCAATGATAAAACAATCCAAACAAATTTGAAACACTTGCCCATTTTCGGATCAAAATAGAGGGAAACAACTAGGCCCAAATTTTAAATTTGAAAAGTTTAGTTTTGGGTTCATTTCCACAAATTGCGCAGTGACCTAGATCAATTTTGCAAATTTTGAATCTGAACCTGGGTAGGGAATGGGTAAACTAAAGATTGGGTACGGACCCTAAGAGTGAGTGTAAATGGAATCAAGCTCTCAGGTTAGGTTATTTGTAAACTTTTGCATGTTAGTCATCGCATTAAGGACAAATTGGTTAAAGTGAGCCCAAAATGAAGGGGAAAATTGCATGGTATGTAGTTTTCACCATTATAATAGTGAACAAAAAAGGAAAGTACAACAAAGTAAAGGCTGGTTAAGCCAAGCAATGGGTATGCAATAAAGTAGTCAACTAGCCTAGGTGCACTAAGTAAGGCAATATAAAGGGTAATAAAGTATAATAACATGGAATATAACATGTAATAAAGTAACAAACATGCATTGAGAATTAGGCTTGCATAAATAAAAGAGGTAGGGCAAAGAAACATTTACCTAGGTTCACTTGTAGGTGAATTAGTTTCCGTCTTAGCCTATAGTTGTAGGTGAAGTTAAGACAGATACATAATTCGTAGACCACAGTGAGGGACTCTTAAGATTTCACATAAGTGATTGGTGGATTGCCTATTCTTGAATCTTCAAGGCTTTGCATTGCAACTTATCATCCTTGAGGGACTTGGTGTATTAGTAAAGAAATATTTACCTAGGTTCACTTGTAGGTGTTTTAGCTTCCGCCTTAGCCTATGGTTGCAGGTGAAGTTAAGATAGATATAAAATTTGTTGTAGACCACATTGAGAGACTCTTAAGACTTCACATAGGTGATTGGTGGATCTCCTATTGTTGAATCTTCAAGGCTTTGCATTGCAACTTATCATCCTTTGGTGAAGTATTGCTAAGAGAGGGAGTGAACTACTACTATTATATCCTAGTAAGAGGGGTGACGTGAAGAGAGAGATCTACTTTCCATTAACCAACATACGGTAGGGGGCTTGCATAATCCTCTCTTCTACTCTTAGAAGCCCAAAGATCTACTTCTACTCAAGTGAAGCGAAGAGGAAAAAAGTGAAGCCCCTACCTTCTCTGGGTATCACCCTATCCTCTTCTCCTTGGTTGAAGCCCCCTACCTTATTGCTGATCCACTCTCCTCGTATTGAGCGAAGCCAATAACCTATACCTGTCCCTACTTGAGATAAGGTAGGGGGCTAGGATCACCCTTCTAGTACAAATATTCTATTAAGAGAGGGGGAAGCCCCCGTCGTTGGGATCTACTCAAACCAAGTGAAGAGTCTCTCCTCTACTCCTTACCTTACGACCTCTAAGATTTCCCTAAGGGAAGTTACGCAAATGTGAGCACAAGTGGAGTTGTTAGTCTAATTCTACTTTTGGAAATGGTAATGGAAAGCCTATATGTAGTGGTTGAAAGCTATGAAACACATTTTCAAAATAGTCAAAATCATTGGCCATAGTTGCTGATGTTTAAAATACTATCTGAGCATCACCATCCATGGGTGGCGATGCTGGTTAGATAGAGAAAAACGCGCATCACCAATGTTAGCTAGATAGGCTTTAGTGTCAAAAAGGATTCTAGGGGGTTCTAAGGAGTTTAATAAAGATTTCTAAGTGTCAAAGGGTCAAAATGAGGACATTAGGAGGTTATCAAGGAGACAAGTGTTAGATTAAATGATGGCAAAATTGAGGGTCATCACATGGATGCTAAAAGGAATGCAACTAAAAGAAGGCAATAACCTACAACACATCTCTTGACAAGTACCTAAACAGGCCCACCCAAATCCTAAATTTGGGAGTTTAATGTGTTCACAAGTCTCAACAAAGCGAAGTGTTAGGAAGGTCATTTTTATAAAGATAGGAGCTCAGTCATAGCACACGAGAACCCAAAACTAGGAAGATTGAGTACTTGACACGGGTTTACCACTCTTTTTTCCCCAAAATATTTTATCATGCTTGATTAGCAGGTTCTCAAGGTTTAAGAGCACCCTTGTAGAGAGTAAAATTTTGCCCAACTATTGGACCTGAAGCCACCTTTAACTCCATCTTTCTTTTTATTCACATTAAACCCTACTTTAGCTGTTGCTTGATTTAGAATTTGTTGGATTGCAGAACTTGAACCAACATCCAGTAGAATATCTTCCTTGTCCTAAGTTAAAATATCTAGACTCTTGGAAAATTTAGCTACTGCCAACACCTTTGTCTACTTCCCTCTATTATTCATTTTTACGTTAGCTAGTCATTTGTCTTTTTAAATTTGCTCTTTATTCCACTACTTAAATGCTAAATCCTCTCCAATGTCCTTTCTAAATCCACTTGCCCATTCTTCAATATATTTAGTTTTTCTTAAATGATCATGTAGTCATTACTTAGGCTTACAAAGAAATATACATGCAAAAAAGTATTAAGCTACTCCAAACCTTGTAAGGGGACGTTGAAGATATTGTAAAGTAGCTCTTGTGAAGCCCTAACAGTAGTCAGGAGTTTAGCAGGGCCATTGGCCACCTTATACCAATGTGGGAAATTGATATTTTCAAATCTTTGAATCAAATCCCACGTTTCTTTAAGAATGCCTTTTAGTTTCCAGCTTGTGATTTGATCTTCTATCATTGCATTAATTATGATCTGTGAATCCCTTTCCACCAAAAGATGCTAGGTACCCATAGAAAGAGCCATTTTTTTCTTCAACCAGACCAATGGCTTCCACTTCATTAGTCATGCCTTTAGGGTTAAGGATTGAGGTGGCCACAATGAATTCCATAGAGTTTCTATTTAAACATCTTGCCCTCACCCGCTATGGTTGCTCTTGAGCCTTGAGGCACCAGCAAAGCTACGTTTCTACATATTTGGAGTTGGGGATTTCCATCTAACCATACAATTTACTTTTTTTACTCATCTGTTGAATGTGTAATAAAATAATATTTTACTATCTACCCAACACGTTTCTGTCATGACTAGTGAGTTGATCCAGGTTGCTTTTATGCCTAGTTAAGCCAGTTCTGAAAGCGCTATTTTTTATGCTGACAGCCCACCTTTCCCAAGGATGATTTATATCCTTTCTAACTACAGTTTTGAGACAAGGATTGAGGGACATGCCTTATACAAAGGAGTTAAATGCCCTTTCTTATCGAGATATGAACAGGTGGTCAATGAAGAGTTTACATTACGAGGGACCACCTATTACCATCCTATCGTCTGAAAAGCAATGTAGAAGAAGACAGTGCTGTTTCTTCTTGGTGGGGTCTCATGATCCCATTCTTTTTGGTCTTCCTTGGGTCTCTGGGCAGCTAACCAAGAGAAAGAACTAGCATTTGGTAACATATTTTTTTTTTGTCTAGGTTTACTGTTAGGGCAACTCAGTCACTTTGGCTGCAAATATTGTCTTATAATAGTATTTACTCTACTTGTAACCACCTGATTTGTTCTGTCTATATGGGAATATCCTTGTGTTTAAAGGGAGTTTTTAAACTTTGAAGACATTAGTAAAGAGGATTTTTGGTTTTCAGGGATATGAATTGTACAAAGACCTTTCCATTGTCTGCTTATTCTGTCTTGAATTCTGCTCTTCGTCTGGTGATCTTTGCTTTGGTGCTCCAGGGCAATGCTAAAACATGTTTTCCTTCTACTAGAGCTTCCTCTTGCATTAGGGGTTTATATCCTTGCCAGGAACCTTCCAAAAAATTAGCTTTTGCTCTATCCCTGATTTTTTAGGACTAGAGTTCAAATTCTTTAGTCTGTGCTATGTAATTTCAGATATGAGAGTCAATTGGGTCATAAGTTGAGGCGAAAATTATTTCTGTTTAGCAAAATCAAGACAGTTCTCTCTGAGTAATCTATTGCAGGTGCAAGCAGTCTCTTCCCACGTTCTCGAGGAAAGTTGAGCCATATAGTTCTTTTGTGAAGTTACAGATCTTCTGGACTTTTCTATGCCCCCTAACCCATTGCCCTGGGAAGACAGATGTTCCTCCATTTTAACATTGGGATCCTATTCTCTTCTGATGTTCCTTGCACTTCAAAATCATCCCTTTTGGAGCTCTGAGAATTGCGAACATATTGATGGGAAGATCCTGGAGGTTTTTCTTTTAGTGATACAACCCTACCTGCCAGCCATTTTCCTCTCCAGGGCAATAGCCTTTGTTCAAGTTTTAATAGTTTCTACTACCAGAGTTTGGAGCTGCCTGCATCTGTAAAGAGAGTACACTTAAATATTTGTTGGGCAGAGTATCCATTTCAAACCCAAGTCTGTCTGCAAGTCTGTGTGGCCTTCTTGGACCTACAGTGAGGATATTTGATCTTTCTGCATTAATGTTTTGGGCTGAGGCCCTAAGCAACTAAACAGTTCTTTGAGATACAAAGCTTTTCTCATTTTCACATCTCCAAAAAGAAGAGTGTCATCCACAAATTAGAGGTGTTATATTGGGGTTGAGCTTGTAGTGACCGAGAGATCCCTAAGATTACATTCTCATCTTGCTGCTGATAAAGAGTGATCTAGTGCTTCTGCTGTGATGACAGAGGTATGGAGAGATTGGGTCTCCTTCTCTTATGCCTCTAGAGCATTGAAGGAAATGGTTTAGGCTGCCATTAACAAGAATTGAAAATTTGAATGTTGCAATGAATTTTATTTCTGAGAATCCATACTTTTCTGGTACTGTTCTGAGGAATTTTGAGTCAAATCCGTCATAAGCTTTGCTTCTGTACAATTTGATAATTTTATCATTTTCCATTCCTTCTTTAAGTGAGTGTATAAGCTTATTTGTTATAGTGACTCCAAAACCATTCTACCTTTGACAAAACCTTTTGTTTTAGAGAAGTGATATCTTGGAGCACTTGTTTGTTTGAACCTTCTGCCATTGTTTTGTGATCTGCTTATACACTAAATTGCACAGAGAAATGAGGCAGAAACCTGCAAAAGAATAGGGATTTGTCTTTTTAGGGATAAAAGTGATAAAGGTACAATTTGATCAACACGTATCTTTTAGGATTTTGTTGATTCATTTACTGATGCAGTTAGTTCCTTGCCCAACATGACCCAGAAGACCCGAAAGAACCCTGCCAGGAAGCCATCTGGGCTGGGTGACTTGTCTTCCTGCATTTTTAAAGGGACTTGCCTAACTTTATCAACAGTTAAGGTGGCCATTATTGCTGAATTTTTAGCTTCTATGATTGACCTTGGAATGTGCCTTGAGATCTTATCTTGCTCCTCTTCTCTCACCCTAATCTCTGACGTGAGAAGATTCTTAAGGAAATTTACCACCCTTTCTTTGATACTCTTTGGTTCTTCAAGGAGATGCCCTTCTGAAGATGTTATGGAGCTGGTTAGATTAATAGGCCTTATCACAAGTTAGTTGATGGATAATTAGAGTTTTGGCACCGGAAGAGTTCCTCCTTTTCATAAATCTGCTCCAGTTGACCCACAATGGACTTTTCTTCTTCTACCTGGTTATTTGTCAATCCTTCTACCTCAATCTTCGTATTTATTGATCCAAACTCTTGTTCTAGTCCCCCTTTTTCTTCAAATATGTTATTCCAATCTTTAAATAATTTTTCACATAACAAAGTTTTTTACAGAGTTTATTTTTCCATAAGCTCCTTTTAAGTTTGGGTCCCTTAGCCACATCATTTCAATGCTTGAACAGACAATGATGTGGAGCATGATTCGTGGAGATTATTATGGAGATAGGAGTATGGTCCAACCTAGGGCTGTTTAAGATTGGTTATCATGAGATCCATCTTCCTCTTATTATTTAGGTGAAACCAAGGACTTATCCAATCTTTCAGCTATGTTACAAAAACATGGTTTCCTATTTGTGCATTAGAATCTACCTTCCTTAAATTGTATGTCTAGAAGGTTTTCCAGGTTGAAAATGTGAGTGTATTTGTGGGACAGTTTCCCTGACCAAGCCTCCTCTTTTTTTTGAGCTCTCCAATAATTTTTTCTCTTCCCATCGATTATCCACAATAAGGGATATCTGTTCCCAAGCTCTTGTATTTCTAATTGAAAGTTTAGGTCCTAGGATCATAGACATTTGTAACAATTGCCTCTATATTTTCCTTGATAACCTTGACCTTGCAGCAAATCCAGTTTTCCCCCTTTGCTTGCAGTGAGCATCTCATGGTCCATGGGTTCCACAATGTGCATAGTCTTGATGCTTTAGTTGCATCCACTACTAAGCCTTCCCAACATTCTTGATGGATAAGTAATTCAATTTTTTCTAGGGAAAACTTTTTTTTCTTTATCAGGGCTAGGTCTGGTCTTCTAAACTGGAGCTGGCATCTAACTAGTCTCCTCTTTAGGGGCATTGAGGTCCCTAGCATTCCATGATGGGCATTTCATTGTTCCAATGGAGGGTCTTCCACGAACATTTAGGGCCTCTTTGGCACTGATGGACACCTTCTTTCTCATCTCTTTAGAAAGTAAAGAACCCACAACATCAACTTTTAAGACAACAAAATTTCTCCTCATAGTCATAACAAGAGAATCCCACGAATCGAGCAAAGAACAAAGCATGATTTGACATCTCTCCTCATTCATTTTTACACCAACTAATGCCAATTGAGCCACTAGCGTATTGAATACTTCCAGGTGGTTTGAATTTCATCCACCCTCTTCTATTCTCAAGGAATACAACTTCTTCCTCAAAAAAATCTTGTTCACTAAAGATTTGGCTTGATATATCTCACCAAGTTTCTTCCATAGTTTCTTCGCAAAGGGCTCTTCATGGCCATTGATTAACATAGAGTTTGTCAGGCACAATCTGATTTGACCTTTGGCTTTATGGTCCATAAAATCATATTGAGCAGCCAAAGTAACATTTGTAGGCCTTGAAACATGCTCATCAACAGGATCCCACAGATCTCTATCAATTAACAGATCTATCTTTAGCTTCCACATCTCAAAATTGTTACCAAAAAAATTCTATACCTTTATTCTCTCTGATGTGATCGCCATCTAAAAACTTTTGCAACAAGATCACAAAGTATCTTTTGCATAAGCTCCCACTCAAAACTAGATTAGTTCAAAAATCTCGACACACAATTGAAACCAAAGGTGATCAAACTTTGATACCACTTGTAAGGAAACTAAGGTAGCAGAACAACTTCTTACACTAATCTTCATAGGAGGATTATGCAAAAAATTTTAAATCTTTACAATAGTTACAAAAATTATATAGAAAAAAACATAAATAACAATCATACCACAACACAGTGATTTATGTGGGGAAAACCCTTTCGGGAGAAAAACTCCACACTCTAAAAGTAGCCCAATATATTATTCAGAAATTTCAACAAGATTATAATATACTTGTAGAGATAATTTTCATAGGAGTATCACCCACCAAATATTTGGAGGCAACTTAACAACATCTATAAGACTCTCACACACGACCTCTATCTCAAGCACCTAATATATAGTAGATACAATACATGAAATCGTCAAACAATAATTAGAAAACCATGAGCCAAAGCCACCCAAAAGTGGCACCCAAATCCTTAGGGTTCCATTATCTCCAATGAAAGATACCTTATGATGTGTCATAACATGCATCATAAGTTGGTCAACATGTGTAACTCACCGTTATAGCTCTTTTTTGTGTCCAACACGTTTTTACATTTTCCAATACGAGAGGCCCAACTTCCAGAGGCGATAACTTTTGATCTGGAAAGTTGACTGGGCCATTTTAAAAAAAAAATTTGTAGAGCTCAAAGAGATCTACACACTAGGAACCTTTACAAGTAGTGCTAAATAACCTAAATTTTTTATTTTGGCTAAAAACCAACTCTATAGCCTAAAAATTGAGTTTATTCAATTTTATAACCAAAAAATCGCACTTTTTATAATTGCAAGGTCGAGACACCTTTCCTAAAAATGTGCTCATAACCTTGGTATTCAAACTTCATCTTGTGTGGTTTTGAGAGGAGCCAAATGAGGTGAGTTAGAGTCTAGAGTAGGTTTTGATGAATTGCAAGGGAGAGAAAGTTACCTTAGTTGATTAAATAGCAAGAATGGGTGCAATTCATGAATACATAAGTTGGAATTTTGGGAATTTTGATTAAATAACAAGCAAACAAGATTTGAATTAACAAAAAGAAGAACACGGGGGAAAAGTAGTAAATTTATGTGGGATATGATAAACCCACCTTGCATATCAAATTGGAATTGATGGGAGCAAAAATTCACTATTGGTTGCAAAGAAATGGTGGTAGCAGGGTGTCTTTGGCCATGTGACAAAGTTCTTCCTTGTTTGAATGCTTGGTAATTGTAAATGAGCTGTGAAAATCCTTTTTATAACTCACATTTTCCTTTGTCGATGTTTTGAAGGGTTCACGAGCTTTAAAATATGCTACAACTTTTGTATTACTTATTAACTCATCCTTTTTCAACTTCTTTTCGATGATTTCGCGATCTCACGAACGTGTCAAAAAGCTTTTCTTTTCTCTTTTACTTTGTTTCTTGAAGTTGCATTGGCATTTCAGCTATTTAGCAAACTGGCTAACTCATTGAAATGTCTTTCTTTCCTTTATTTTTCAAGAGTGTTCATATTGCAGCAATGTAGCAAACTTGCTAACTCATCGAAATGTTTATCTTTTACTATTTCTTTTGTCTTCATTAGATTATGCCATCATGTTGGACACTTTGCGAACTCGTGAACTTGTCGATAACTTTAATGTTACTTGTTTCTTTTTTCTTTTCTTTAAAAAAATTGTCAGCATTTTAGCAATTTCACTAACTCACAAACTTGTTGAAAAGTTTGTCTCCTTGTAACTTTTGAAGTGTGCCATTTGAGCTAGTAAGAGAACCTTGTTAGCATTTCCAAAGGTTCATGAACTTTGAAAATCACCAACAACTATATATTGAAGGAGAAAGGACGAGTTAAAGGGACTCTTTGTAGGAGGTTTGGGGAGTTCACTAACCTTGAAAAATGGCAACAAAACTTGGTGAAACTGTCTTGTCAGGATTTTGAGGAGTTCGCGAACTCGCTAACTTGTCAACAAAGTTCATGAAATTTGAAAATCACTGACAAAGGGGAAAAAGACTTGGAATTTTGAGGAAGTTCAGGACACTTTGGAAGTCTTGGTGGCCCAAAAACAAATATGATTGTTCCAACAAGGTAAGTATGACCACTTTAACCATTTTAAAAAATATTTGGTGAATGCCTTAGACAAAAATGAAGGAAGCACTTGGAAACAAAATGAGCACCCAAATAAGGAGGGATTGTGCTCTACTGCCATTTCAATGACTTCAAAATTAATCCAGAAATCAACTCCTTTAATATTGACATCCACATCTTTCAACATACCCAAGGGGGGTATACTCATGTTATTTTCCATGTAAAGTATATGCTATGAAGGTGTTAAGAATGGTTATCCTATGGCTTCCCAAGCATCTCATGTAAGCACAAAGACTTCAAATCCTTTATCAATAATTAAATTACATAGTAGGCAGTTCCATTTATCTCAAGTTTTAATAATAGTTCAATATCATAGCTTGGCTCAAGTGTGCACAAAAACAACCATGGTGGCATATTTGAATTGGATGGATTCTTCTAACTATTGGTGATGGTAAGTTTTTATAAAAATTGCTACAACTATGTGTATGTAGAAAAATGGATCAAAGGACAAATGAAAGATAATGCAAGATGCTCAATACCTTTACCTTCAAACCAAGTCATCCACACTCGATAGAATGGAGTAGATGCACCATAATCT
The DNA here is from genome assembly GCA_027924645.1 of Cunninghamia lanceolata. NCBI lineage: Eukaryota > Viridiplantae > Streptophyta > Pinopsida > Cupressales > Cupressaceae > Cunninghamia > Cunninghamia lanceolata. The sequence continues at coordinate 275,798 of BSBN01001352.1, forward strand.
ACTAGCTATGTTCTCTATGATAGAAGATTGATAATGATATATTGATTGTTCATGATTTTTACAGCATAACATCTAGTATGGAGATGATGGATATGAGGATCTAGAGTGATTTCGACAACATCATGATACTTGAATGTGGAGCCCCCAAATTGCTTGGGTGAGACTTGATTTATAGGAGATGAGGGATAGGAATTGGTGGCTAGGATTAGATTAGTGATGGATGATTAGGATTGAGACATAGATCAAGGATTGAATGGTTGAGATTAGAAGATGTGGATGGCTAGGATTTAAAGGCGATTTAATTTTGGATCACTCATTTAATGAAGGTGGTAAGTGGTTGAAAGTGGGGATAGTGTGACAAATTGGTTGGTAGTGTGACAAATAATTTAAATATATTTTTGTTTAAATTATGAGGTTTTATTTATTTAAATTGGACGATGGAGGACTAAGTGGGAATTAATTAAATAAATATAATTTATTTAATTAATTGGCTAATGGGATTAAAATGAGATTAAGAGGGGATTAGTTAAATAAATATAATTTATTTAACTAATGTGATGATGGAAGGGATATCTAAGGGTCTTAGGACAAAATGTCTCCTAAGATGTCTCAAAAGGTGTCGACAAGGTGATGTCACAAGACGTGTCAATTTTAGGTGTCTACATTTTGTCCCTTTGAGATGATATTGCGACTAAGAGAAGTAACATCATTTCAAAGAAGATGAGGTATGAATGGAGGAAAGAATGCCTCAGCCACTTGAAAGAGTGACAAGGAGGAATGGATGAAGTATAGAATGATGATGTAAGGATAGGATGATGATGTCCCCTCGAGAGGATAGGCGGGTTGGAAGAACACGAGTAGGCTCTCGAAATGAATGAAACAGGTTGAGTAAAGAGATGGAAGATGTAAGAAAAAGGATAGATAGAAGTGGATGAATGATACATTATGCTGTAATGAGGTGAGCAATCATATACTTTGATATAGAACTAGACATTATGCACCAAGGTATAAAGACCAAGGTGACGATGTGTCTTGTGCACCCAACATAATACAACCTTGTCTAGACATATGAGGAAGGAAACTTACAACATTAAAGTCCAAATGCACAAAAGGTATGATGTGACCTTAGATGCAAAGGATAATGCAAAAAACTATTCTACCATACACAAGATATGAATATTAGCTAAAATGATAAGAACTTTGATACAAATACAAGATAAAATGATACCACACACAAGCAAGCATGCACAAATGATTCAAAAACAAACAAGGTGATTGCCCATGTTAAGATGTAAACCAATGATCGAGATAATGATGCTAATGATGATGATACTAGTGTTGTTGGCCATGCGAAGCAACACCGAGATTTGATTGATAAGGATAGTGTTGACATTGTGGGGAATGATATATCCCTAGATCAACACAAGGATGTGGGAATGATACATCCCATTGATGATTGATTGATTGATTGGTTGATTGATTTGGTTTACAACAAGATTAGGATCAAGACCAAATGATGTGATTGGATAATTTGGCTAGATTAATTAACAAGATTGGTATGGATTAAGGATGATTTGCATTTGAATTATATTGTTTGGTTTTTTGGGATATTTGATTTTTTGTATTTTTGAATTTTTGAATTTTATGATGTTTTTGGATTTTGATGGTGATATTTTGATTTTTTTTTTAATATGTTGTGATTTTTTTGGATTGTTGTAGAATAATTGGGATGGCATTGGATTACAATTTGCATAGTCTAAATGCTAGATACCAATGACAAGGGAAAACCAAGTCTAGATGCAAGGATGGAGGTGAGTTGGATGGATGGATAAAAGGATGGGCGATAGTAAATGGGATGGAAGACTCATGATAGATGGATGGATAAAAGTATGCGCTATAGTGTATGGGATGGAAGACTCGTGATAGATGGATGGATAAAATGATAGGCAATAGTGGATGGAATGGATGAGTGAATCATAAGGGAACTAGGATGTGATCTCCAAACACTGTCACATAGGAATAACGTGCCACATTCTAGATGTATGCTTAGGATTTTTACATGACAAAGCTCATGACAAGAGGATGATTGGAAAGGATGAGGTATATCAAGAGATATCCAAAGCATTTGTCAACATTGTGCCCCTATGTCTTTATCAAGATCAAAAGGAGGAAGGGATGATGGATGGACTCAATACGATAGGTATGTGGGTATAATAGATAATGATGGTAAGATAAGATATGATAGGATGAGGTAGATAGAAAGGGAAATGATAGGTTGGATGAGACAACGTGACACCAAGTGTAAGTCACAGATAATCAACCTACACATGATGCTTGTTTGCCAGGTTTTCATCACGATACTTATCCAAAGTGCCACCAAGGTGGTTTTCACCATTGGACGAAGGGATTTCTCTTTACTATTTTGATTTTTTTTTCTTCTTTTTTCTTTTATGGAATATTTGGATGGGATGGATATGGATAAGAGGGACTCAAGCGTCTAGTTCCATGAAAGGTGATAATCCCATTAGAGATGGATGTCATCGCACATGGACCATGTCAAGTGTCATTATGCTCGTAGATGTTGGTAGGGGATTGCATGAAAGGGAGATGGAGTAGGTAGCTAGTGGATTATGATGTGGATTATGGATGGAAGGATAGTGGATTATGGATGAAAGGATTATGTAGAAGGATGGATGAAAGATTTATGCAAAAGCATAGACCATAGGGATATGATAGGTAAAATATGTAGGATAGTGGATGAAAGATGGGGAGATTGAGGTATGTGGGAATTTTGTGGAATGGAAAGGAACCAAGACCAACGGTTGCACACACCACGATAAACATTGAAGCTTTTGAGTTGGAGGAGGTGTAGGAAGCAATGAAGATGTTTGCTTATGGGATGGTCGATGTAGTAATTTTGGGACCCATATGAACTTAGGATTTTTATGATTTTTGCATTGGGATTTTTGGATGAAATGGAATTTTTGGGATGTGAATGCTTCATTTGACTTCACTTTTTTTTGCTGAGGGACCCAAACCATTTTAGTTTTGGACTTTTCTTTTGGAAGTATGGGCTTGGATAGTCTTTTGAATGGATTTTGCTTTGAATCATTGTATTTGTGCCCTAAGGCATGAGGGTCTTTAGGACTTTTTGCTTTATGTAGGAGCCATCCAAATTTTTATTTTTGAATCCCATGGACTTGGTGGAAGCTTCATGTTTGGTCGATGTGTGCATTTGTTGGTCGTGATTAGGAATGTTAGGGGATTTATGGATAAAGGGATTAGAAGTGGATTTGTGAATAAATGGATGAGGGGATTTGAGGATAAGGATATTAGGCGTTGGGAGAAGTGGAGGTAAAATGGGTTGGAGGATAGGGATATTAGGAGTTGGAAGGAGTGGAGGTAAAGTGGATGGTGGAAGGTGTATGGTCACATGCTTTTGGGATTTATATGACGATGGAGTAGGAATGGCAACATATTTTTGGGGGTATGATGTGGTTTATGATGGAAAGAAATGGATTTAGAAGGCATGGAGGTGGTACCAACATCTTTAGATTGTTTGCCTTGGGGTACCTAACCAAGGCCATGTGATCGTGGAGAGGCTTTGATATGGATAGATTTCAAAATACTTTGTTCATGAAGGCCTAAACCTTTACCTTGATAATTCATGTTTTGGAGTATGCGATGTATAATGGGATTATGGGTATTGTGGACACAAGACGCGAGCTCATTATTTTATTGAGAAGGTGAGGTGGATAGTGGTTGTTTCTTTCCTAAGGAAGAGCATTCATGGATGAAGGTGGTAAGACCAAGGGGATATGATAATGGATTTGAAATATGGTCGATAGTGGGTGACAAAGGATCAATAGGATCTTGATTATCATAATGCTCGTTAAGATCCAAGTTATTTGTTTGATCATCTATGTTTACTTGGGAGCCAAGTGTCTCATCAAGGGAAATAGATGTTGTTGGATCATGCATATGACTAGGTGGAGGATAGATAGGAGTAATGGAGGTTACTTGATCATGGATGGTTGTGGGATTAACTTTACTGTGGATAGGATTAATTTGCTCATGGGTAGGCTCTTTATCATAGATAATATCTTGATCACAAAGAAGATATAGGTTATGGATAGGTTGAATGGAGATGCTTTGATCTTGATTAGAATAAGGGGTTAATGGTTCCACATGCTTTGGATTAGACTCTTGACATAGCTCTTGATTTTCTTGAATGAGTGTGGGAGACTCTTGGATAGGCTTGATAGGCTCTTGATGGGCAACCCCATGGATATATGATAAATCTTGACTTGGACTCATGGTAAGGGGATCTTCAAGAGGCTTCATGGGTTGTAGACTATATGATGGAGTTGGAGGAATAGGCATGGTGTTTTAAGGCTCTTTGATAGGTTCAAGGATAGGAATTTGATGACATGGAGATAGTTGATTCCTTGCTAATAGCCATTGGATCACATCCTTCATAAGTGTATGGGTGGATGGACAATATAATGCGTGGATAATAATGGTGGAAGGTGTTGTAGGCTTAAGATTATGATTAGGTGGATGGATAATGGGGATGGAAGGTGTTATAGGCTTAGGATTAGGATTTGGTGGATGGATAATGGGATTAGATGGAAGGACCATAGGGGTGGATTTAGTGGATTTGGGATTATTGAAGGCAATTTTACCACAGTTTTTGAGGTTTTGGATGACTCTCATAAGTGTGTAACAATTGAATGTCATATGGTCCTTAACCCTATGGTATGCACAATAATCATTTTCATTATACCAATGGGGTTTAACGACATTTGGATCATATGGTTTTATTGAGGGTAGCTCAATCAACTTTACTTGGACCAAATGTTGTACAAGTATCTCCATTGAATCCTCTAGTAAAGGGTTGGTGGAACATGGTGATATAGGAGTTGAAGTGGTTGATGGAGTGGAAGCTATGTGTGTTAATGGCTTAGGATTATGATTACATGGTGGTGTTGGTGTAGAACTAATAGGCTCTTGGATAGGCATTTGATTGGATGATGATGGAGGATACCCATAGGATGCATAAGTTAGAGTGGTGTTCCCCTTGTCAAAGGTAGCATGAGGATTTAAGGACACTTGATCTTGGTGCAAAGGGTAACTTGGACTTGCATGTTCTTGTTGTGAAGGAACTCGATAGTCTTGTAAATGGATTTGGGGTTGAGGTGAAATGTTGGGATAAGTAGTTGGAGGATCTTGGGGTATGGATTGATATGGATATTGGTTGATATTGGAAGAAATGGGGTAGGTTGATGTAGCAGTATCTTGATATGTGGATGGGTTAGGTTGGTATGAAGTTGAGGGGGATGACACATAGGATTGAGGTGTCCAATTTGTTGAGGTTGTAGTTGTATGGATAAAGGTATAGTGGATGATGTGTTAAATGAATATTATGGTTGTGGTTGTTGAATGGATAGGCGTTGTGTTTGTTGGAGTATGGTTTGTATTTGTTGTGGTTGCATGATTTGTTGGTCTAGGACTTGTTGTTGTTGGAATTGTTGGTGTTGTGGTGGGGTAGTGACGTGTTCCCTTCTGTATAATCTCTTAAGTTCATCGAGCATTCCTTGGACACCATAATGATCTTGCTCTAGGTTCTTGTTTTCTAGTGTTGGGATGGTTTTACACATATATGTAAGTCTTTGTAGCTCGGCTTGTTCTTCAAAATATGCATCATGATCTACAAGGTGCTCATCATCATTGGGAGGAAATTGGGGACCTCCTAGGATTGTGATTTTGGGTTTTGGATTTGTCCTAGGCTTGTTAATGATTAGAGCCATCTTGACACGGGATGGATTAGATGGGGCTCAAGAATGGGATCATGATTAGGATGATGAAGAATGGAGTGTGATGAAGATTATGTGGATGAAGTTGGATTAAGACAATGATGTAGGATAATATGGGATTATGATTAGGATGATGAGATGGATGAAATTGATTGGATTATGAACTATAATGATGATGTGGAGTGATTAAGATATGATTAGGATATGAGATGGATGAAATTGATTGGATTATGGATAGATTGGGATTTATTAGATTATGATGAAAGATTAGAATGATTAGGGATGAAGTGGATAAGAAGGGTGATTAGGATGACTAGCGAATTAAGGATGAGGGGATTGGATGCTTAAGATGATGAGGATGAATAAGAGAATGACTTGGATGGTTGAGAATGGTGAAATTGGATGATTCAGAATGATTGGGATAGATGGATAAACAAGGTGATTAGGATGAATGGTTAAGATGGCTAGGATAGTTAGGGATGACTAAGTTATGATATATGGATAAATAGGATTAGAATGATTGGATAAGTGACTAGGATAATGGGGATTGGATTAGGTGATGATTATGATGATGTAGATATGGGAAGTAGGATGATTAGGGATAATGAAATGGATTTAATAGGGATGATTAAGATAACTAGGGTGGATACTTAGGATGATTAGAGTTTGGATTATGATGGTGATTTGGATTAGGATGAATGTGATGACAGGGATGATTAGGATGATGTGGAGTAGATTTGTTGGTAGTTTGACTTAGGCAATTTGCAAACACAATATTTCACAATGTACATGTGCATAAATCAAACACACAAGACACAATAGCAAGTTTGACTTTGAAAATTGATTGTTGGATTTATGAAGACACTTGAAGACACATCAACAAGCCTAATATTAGTCAAATGGGTGTGGCGAAGAGGTCTTAAGATAGGATGAACAAGTTGCCTAAGGATGTCCCCAATATACACAAGGTACGGGGGGCCCAATTCCGTGAAATGAAAATGAAATAATGCCACACAACCGGGAGAAAGGGGTAACCCACTCTTCACCTTCACTTCCTCAAGGTATAAAGTTCTTGGTGGCTTAGCTCGAATGACAAGATTCCAACTTCCAAGAGGTGTGTCTTTCAATTCACTCCCCACTCTTTATACTCCATTGGAATACTAGAGTTGAGGTCGCCCCTTGGAGTGGTGTGTCTCCAAGAAGGCCTCCTAAAAGGGTGACAAAAGCAAATCAAGTGGTGTTTTTGATCTCCAACATCACCTTGCGGTGCAAGGAGAGAGCATACACACACACTTGACTTACACTCACAATGTTGATTGACCCTTAGAAATTGAAATGTGTGTGAAGATGATTTGATTAAAAGATGTTTTTGATTCTCAAGATCACGCTAAGTGCAAGGGAAGAGCATACACACCCTAAATCGCACTCAAATCCACCAAGAAAAACAATCACAAGTTCGTTTTATGTCCAAGCCCAAATGTGATGATGCAAACACATGTTCATTTGATGCCCAAATTCAAGTATGATGATACAAACAAGTGTTCATTTTAAGCCCAAATTGAAGTGTGATGGAAAACAATTTCTTTGATCAATTAAAAATGTAAAAGTTGGATTGTGTGCACCTAGAAACTTTGTCATCAAATTTGATGCTGATGCAGCTCTTCAAGTCTTCCTCTATTGCACCAAACAAAAAGAAAAACAAACAACTTGTAAAGAAGTTCGTTAGAGTAAAAAAGGATAAATCTGGAAATATCTGAAAATTATGGATAGCTATAGAAAATTGGATGATATGATCATATTGTATGTGAGATTCTATTTTGTTTCAAAAAAAAAATCATTAAATTTCGTTAAGAAACGCAAAGTTATACCGATTTGAAGATTTCAAACAAAGGGTGTGTTTGATGGAAAATACTTGATAAATCTGGTAAAATGGACTAATGAGACCTGCGCCACAACGAAGCTAGGCGAGTTAGCTTTCCAATGCCACCAATTTTGCGAAAATCCGATATACCTGCACAAAGCTATGCGAAAAAGAAGAAAAACAACCCTTTTAGGGCTCTAGAGGGCAAAGAGGACAGTCAGGTGGTTAGCCTAACTGCTAGCGGTCATGGCAGATATTGTTCACACGCGGCGGTTAGGGGTGTAGTTACGGGCTAATACGGCCCATGGTCACCCATGTGACCAGGGGCTGCGGTAAAAGAAAAATAAAAAAGGGAATTCGAGGGTGCAGGGTGACCAGGGCTGCGGTAAAAACTAATGTGACCATGGAATAAGGTGACCGACATGAGCGGTTGGAGTATCAATTGGGTGGCAATAGAAATGGTGGTGGTAGGGGTGTAGGTGGTGACTGATGGAAGGGGAGGCGATAAGGAGTTGGGAAGCGTCGACATGGGGATCGGGGGGTGGCAAAGGGGGTTTCGGGAGAGGGATGTACAGATGTGCAACGACAATTGGGGGTAGAGGGATAAGGGGTGGCGACAAGGTTGTTGGAAGGGGGGTCGACAGAGGGGTGGGGGACTAAATGGTGGTGGGTGTGTGAAAAATAGCGTCGACAGAGTTAGGGTGGTCGACGAAGGTTAAGCTGTCGGTGAGAGAATCTGTTTCGTAGAGCTCAGGAGGATGTTTTTGGTGGAGCGGTTGGTGGTAACAAGGGTCGAGGAGGGAGGATACAAGTTGACAGTGGAGTTTGCAGTTGACGGAGGAGAAAACAACACTATTCTAAACCTGCGATCAAAAATAGTGTTAAACCTGCAATGTGAACATATCGCCCATGCGCAGGTCGTACAGGTCCGTACAGTACGACCCTGTGACAAGGGCCAAACTAAAAAGTTCAAATTTTTTCCAGTGGAAAAATATGGCGTTTTTTATGTCAAATTTTCCCTGCAAGGCCTCTCAGACTTAATGGTGAGGTCAGATTCAGTGTAGAAAGCGACCTGCAAAACTTGATGACCAAATCTTAACAAAAACTAGGTTAGATCCACAAAATAAAATGCATAAACATGCAACAAGCGAGGTTAGACTAGCGGGGCATGTCAAAAATGTATGCAGAAAAATGGATCAAAGGACAAATGAAAGATAATGCAAGATGGCCAATACCTTTACCTTCAAACCAAGTCCTCTACACTCGATAGAACATAGTAGATGCACCCTAATCTACTAGCTATGTTCTCTATGATAGAAGATTGATAATGATATGTTGATTGCTCATGATTTCTGCAGCATAACAACTAGTGTGGAGATGATGGATATGAGGATCTAGAGTGATTTTGACATCATGATGATACTTGAATGTGGATCCCCCAAATGGCTTAGGTGAGGATTTATAGGAGATAAGAAATAGGAAGGCTAGGGTTAGATTAGTGATGGATGGCTATGTTGCAAGTATGTGCCTAACCAGTGTTGTCATTGTTGTCAACTATGCTTTTGTTTTGATGCTTGCTTGTAATGAGTTAGATGCTTTGTAATTGCCTAAGTAAGTATTGGAGATACGGATATTGAGGATATTGAGAAAATTTGCTCCTCCGATGGAAATAGTGTGTTGCAAAGTATCTTTGTCTATGGAAGATTAGTCCAGAAGAATGCTCCACATTTCCTGTAGAATTAATATCTTTGTCTGTAGATTGGAAGTCATTTAGATACTTGTCTGAAGATGCTATGTTCCAAGTTTGAGCTTCCGGTATGAAGATTTGAGTGAGTTATGTTCATCAGAGTGAAAACTGCTTTTTCTATATGTTTGTTGGTGACAGGGAAAAAGTATTATGCTCCGCATTCCTCCGCACTGAAGGATTTTTGTTTGCGGTTCTAGAGTTAAGTTTGAGATGATGCTATGTGCCTTCAAGTCCAATGGTTCGTGGTTTGGTGGTCCGCAAGTGATCTTTTCATTATGACAATAACTGGAAGTGTTATTTATGTGCTCCGGTTTGAAGAATCTTATTGACAGATTGGTTAGAGGTTGTGCGGTTGTTTCTAATGATTTCAATGTGCTTGTGGATGTCTCTTGATCGTGTTCCTACCTTTGGATTGGTCCGCAAAGAGAAATTTGGATCGTAGATGAAGACTGTTCTTAGAAGTCTTAATGTGAACACCAGTCTTGGCCGACTTGGTTGCTTTCACTAATTGCGGAGATGCATTGAAGATTGTAGAAGCGTGTTCATCATACACCTATACATCTTTCCTTAGCTAATTTTTGTATTAGGTCCAGACCTATTTCTTTGTATGTTTTGTAATACCGACCTTGGAGATTGTTCCAACGGTTGATGAATGTAATGCCGACCTTGATGTACATTCCAAGGTTGATGAATTGTATAAAGACTTGTAATGTAATTGTGAAAAAGATTGCCTTGAGAATGATGTGAAAATAAGGAAGAAGAAAATCAGAGCAGAGGATAAGTATCGTGCTTCAATGGAACTGAACTCAAGCATATATTAGATGCTACAAATCAGTTCGCAAATCCCTGGTAGTGAGCCACCCCTTGGCAATGAGCCGATCTTTGCAATGAGCAATTTTGGGCAGTGAGCCTCTGATTTTCGGTATTGTTATGGTTGAATCTGATTATCAGTAATTAAGTAGTTGATGGTTTGGCAGTCATAAAGTGTTTAAGTTTTTGTGACAACTGATTCACCCCCCCTCTCAGTTGTCTTGCGTAGTTCAACAATTAGTATTAGAGCCAAGTTCCTCGGAGGTAAGCTTAACAGCTTGAGGTAGATCCAAGATGTCTTTCAAGAAGGAGGCTCCGCAGTTTGATGGAACAAATTATGCAACCTAGAAAATTCATATGAAAAGCCATCTGCTTTGTATTGGTTATAAAGTATGGCAAGCGACACAAATTGTATATACCATGCCTCAGAATGGCCTGACAACTGAAGATGAAATCAAAGAATATGAGTTAAACATAAAAGCTAGCTCTGTTGAGTGCATTGATTGACCCTGACTTGATAAAGGTCATGGATTATGAATCTGCTAAAGAAGTCTGGGATAAGCTGAAAAATCTGTTTGAAGGAGATGAATCTGTAAATAGTGCCAAATTGCAGTGACTGAAAGCTAAATATGAAGGTATAAAGATGGGTGAAGATGAAAACATAACATCCTTCATGCAAAAGGTTGATGAGCTTGTTACTAGAATCAAATGTATGGGAGGAACTACTGATGAAACTGAAGTTGTGATGAAAGTTCTTAGGTCATTACCTAAATCCTACTGTCACAAGGTCGCTGCAATTGAAGAAATATTGACTGTGAAAAGGATCACTAAGAATCAGTTGCTTGGAAAGCTTACTGCCTTTGAAATGAGAGAGTTTGGTGATGCTCTGCCAAAAGTAGAGACTGATTTCAAAGCTAGTACTTCAGAAAAGATCTCTAGATCATAAAAGTACAAGGTGGAACCTGATGATGAGTTTGATGAAATTGAAGCCAAGTTTGTTGACAGACTGCAGAAAGGTTCTGGCAAGTTCAAAGGCAAATTACCTTTCAAATGTTTTTCATGTGGTAAAATTGGTTAGTATGCTTCTAAGTGTTTCGAAAGAATTGAAAGGAATAGAAAAATATTTGAAAACAGACCTAAGATCCCAAAGAAATGCTATTATGTTAGAGATCTTGATGATGAAGGTGTGACGGATGATGAATCTGATGATGCTAGTACTAGTGCAAATGAATGCTTGTTTATTGCTATTAACGAAGAACCTGTGTCTAGTAATCCTGCTAGCTATGTAAAGGAAGGAAAACCAGTGGAAGAAAGTGCCTTGTCTATTTAGGTTGAGAAAGATAATGATGAATGGGTTATTGACAGTGGATGCTCACATCACATGACTGGAGACAAAAGTAAGTTTGTAAGCTTGGAAAAGTATGATGGTGGACTAGTTAGGTTTGGAGATGATACAACTGGTAAGATTTGTGGAAAATGATCTATTTCTTTTGATGGAAAGCACAGTACGGATGATGTTCTATATGTAAAGGGTTTAAAGCATAATCTTTTGAGTGTTGGTCAGATGTGTGAAAAAGGTTATGATCTGAGATTCAAGGACAATGGGTGTAAAATAATGGAAAGCTCCAAAACAATAATTGCTATTGGTAAGAAGATCGGAGGTAATGTCTATCATTTAAAAGGAACTAATGATTATTGTTTGTTGGCTCAGACTGATGAGAGTTAGCTGTGGCATAGAAGGATGTGTCATATCAATTTTGACAATTTGGTGAAGATAAGTTCTACACATGTTGTAAGAGATCTGCCCAAACTTGTGAAGCCTGCCAATATCATTTGCAAGAAGTGTCGATTTGGGAAACTAACAATAACAAGTTTTAGAAGCAAAGAATAATTCTCTACCGGATTGATGGAGTTAGTGCATACAGATCTGTGTGGTCCCACAAAAATAAGAAGTCTACAAGGAGACATGTATTTTATGTTGCTTATTGATGATTACTCCAGGATGATTTGGGTCACTTTTCTAAAAGATAAATCAGAAGCACTAGATAAGTTCAAAGCCTTCAAGGCAATGGTTGAGAATGAGTTGGATTTGAGAATCAAATGCTTAAGGTCTGATAGAGGAGGTGAGTTTACATCAAATGAATTCAATACTTTCTATGAAGAACAAGGGATAAAGAGACAATTGTCTGCACCTAGGACTCCTCAGTAGAATGGAGTTGTTGAAAGAAAGAACAAAACCGTTGAAGAAGCTGCTAGGACTATGTTGAAGGAAGCTGACCTACCGGAAGTGTATTGGAGAGAAGCCATACATACTGCTGCATACATTCTAAACATGGTTCATGTTAAAGGTAACAATGCTAAAACTCCTTATGAATTGTGGTATGGAAGAGTTCCTGCAGTAAGATATTTCAAAGTCTTTGGTAGTAAATGTTATATCAGAAGAGAAGAAGATCTAGGCAAGTTTGATGCTAGGTGTGATGAATGAATCTTTCTTGGATATTCTACCAAGAGTAAGGCCTATCGATGCTACAATAAGAGATTGAATAAGATCATTGAAAGTGCCAATGTGAAGGTTGATGAAGACAAGGGAAGAATATCAGACCTGAGTGGCTATGAATCAAATGAACCTGCTGTTATAACAAGTGAAGAAAAAGTTGAATAAGAAGACAATCAAGATGAAGAAGAAAGGGCTCCGGAAAGTACTGGCAAGACTCCCAGGTATGTAAGAATTAATCATTTTGAAGATCATATTATAGGTGACAAAAGCAAAGGGGTAATAACAAGAAAAAGAGCTACAAAAGAACAAGTGAATCTCTGTTTGCTTTCAAAAATTGAACCTAAAACTGTGAATGAAGCTTGTGATGATGAAAATTGGGTAAAAGCTATGGAAGAGGAGTTGACACAAATAGAAAAGAATCAAACTTGCGAATTGGTTCCCAGACCTGTTGACAAGAATGTGATTGACATCAAATGGGTTTTTAGAAATAAGATGAATGAGAATGGAGAAGTTGTAAGGAACAAAGCAAGATTGGTATGCAAAGGATATACTCAGGTTGAAGGAATAGATTTTGAGGAAACCTATGCTCCTGTGGCAAGAATTGAAGCAATCAGAATGTTTCTGGCATTTGCAGCATTCAAAGATTTCAAAGTGTATCAGATGGATGTTAAGTCTGCATTCTTGGATGGTGAATTGGAAGAAGAGGTCTACATTGAGCAACCGGAAGGATTTCAACTATCAAAACAAAGTGATATGGTCAAACTGATATGGTGTGCAGATTGAAGAAGGCCTTGTATGGATTGAAACAAGCCCCGAGAACCTGGTATGCACAGTTGGACAAATATTTGTTGCAATTAGGGTTCAGTAAAGGCACTGTTGACAACAATCTATATTTTAAAATCAATGATAATCATATCCTGATTGTTGTAATCTTTGTTGATGACATTATTTTTTGGAGGCAATGAAGGTATGTGTATGAAGTTTGTAAGTGAAATACAAAATGAGTTTGAGATGTCTATGTTTGGGGAAATGAATTTCTTTTTGGGTCTACAAATTAATCAATCAGATAAATGAATCTTCATATCTCAGTCTAGGTATGTAAAATAGTTGTTGAAGAAGTTTGGGATGGAAGAATCTAAACCAGTATGTACTCTTATGGTGACTGACTACAAATTGAGTAAAACTGATGAATCACCTAAGGCTGATTAGAAAAGGTACAGATCTATGATTGGTGGATAACTTTATCTAACACAAACCAGACCTAACATAATGCATGCAGTTTGCCTTGTGGCAAGATTTCAAGTAGATCCAAGAGAGTCACATGTGATGGCAGTTAAGAGAATGTTGAGGTATTTAAAAGGCACACCGGATCATGGCCTATGGTATCCAAAGGATAATGATTTCACTCTTAGTGCTTATATAGATGCTGATTGGGCCAGAGATGTTGATGACAGAAAAAATATAAGTGGAGGTGCTTTCTTTTTGGGGAATAGATTGGTTTCATGGCTGAGCAAGAAGCAAGATTCAATCTCTTTGTCAACTACATAAGCAGAGTATATTGCAGCAGCATGTTGTACTCAAGTGTTATGGATGAAGAAGACATTGAAGGACATAAGACTTGTGTATAAAGATCCAGTTGCAATCTTTTGTGATAATACAAGTGTCATAAACATTTCAAAGAATCTAGTGATGCACTCAAGAACAAAGCATATATCTATAAGGTATCACTTTCTAAGGGAAAAGGTGATCAAAAATGAAGTAAAGTTGGAATATGTGTCCACAAATGATCAGATTGCAGATATTTTCACTAAGCCTCTGCGTAAGGACACTTTTGAGTATCTCAGAGAAAAGTTAGGGGTTGTTACCCCTCCTGCTCTGAACTAAGATGCAAATGAATGCATCAGTCTAGTGGTGCCCAAAGATTCATTCTTTGATCTGGATTGATGTTTTGAGAGCTACCTCTCAAGGGGAGTAGTTGAATGATGATAAAGAAAAAGTTGATTGCAGAAGTTCAATTTGACCAGAGCAGTAGATTGCAAGTATGTGCCTTTTGCCATTGATGTCAAAGGAGGAGATAAATCATGTGAAAAACTCAAAAAAGAAAGAGTGCAGATGTGTAAAGAGAAAGGGGGAGAATCTTGCCTTGAGGGTCTTTATAGTTTTTCACATCATATGTTGCCATCAATGACAAAGGGGGGGATTGTTGCAAGTATGTGCCTAACCGGTGTTGTCATTGATGTGAACATATCAGTGTTGTCATTGGTGTCAATTGTGCTCTTATTTTGATGCTTGCTTGTAATGAGTTAAATGTTTTGTATTTGCCTATGTAAGAATTGGAGATCCGGATATTCAGGATATTGAGAAAATTTTCTCCTACGGTGGAAATAGTGTGTTGCTGAGTATCTTTGTCTACAGAAGAATAGCCCAGAAGAATGCTCCGCATTTCCTATAGAATGAATATCTTTGTCTGCGGATTGGAAGTCATGTAGATACTTGTCTGAAGATGCTATGTTCCAAGTTTGAGCTTTCGGTATGAAGATTTGAGTGAGTTATGTTCACCATAGTGAAAACTATGTTTTCTATATGTTTGGTGGTGACAGGGAGAAAGTATTATGCTCTGCATTCCTCCGCATTGAAGGATTTTTGTTTGCGGTTCTAGAGTTAAGTCTGAGATGATGATATGTGTCTTCAACTCCAATGGTTCGTAATTTGGTGGTCCGCAAGCGATCTTTTCATTATGATAGTAGCTGGAAGTGTTATTTATGTGCTCCGATTTGAAGAATCTTCTTGACAGATTGGTTAGAGGTTGTGTGGTTGTTTTTGATGATTTCAATGTGCTTGTGGATGTCTCCTGATCGTGTTCCTACCTTTGGATTGGTCTACAAAGAGAAATTTGGATCGTTCCGCAAAGAGAAATTTGGATCGTAGATGAAGACTGTTCTTGGAAGTCTTAATGTGAACACCAGTCTTGGCCGACTTGGTTGCTTTCACTAATTGGGGAGATGCATTGAAGATTGTAGAAGCGTGTTGTGGCATGGAGAGTTGCGTTTGGGTCCCAGCTAAGGCTTGGCATGTTCATCATACACCTATACATCTTTCCTTAACTAATTTTTGTATTAGATTCAGACCTATTTCTTTGTATGTTTTGTAATACGGACCTTGGATATTATTCCAACGGTTGATGAATGTAATGCCGACCTTGATGTACATTCCAAGGTTGATGAATTGTAAAAAGACTAGTAATGTAATTGCAAAAAAGATGCCCTTGAGAATGATGCGAAAATAAAGAAGAAGAAAAGCATAGCAAAGGATAAGCATTGTGCTTCAATGGAACTGAACTCAAGCATAGATTAGATGCTATTAAATCAGTTCGCAAATCCTTGGCAGTGAGCCACCCCTTGGTAGTGAGCCGATTTTTGCAATGAGCAATTTTGGGCAGTGAGCCCCGTAGGTAGTGAGCCTCTGATTTTTAGTATTGTTATAACTTATATATTTCTGTGGGCTAACACCCACCGTGGTTTTTCCCTTATAGGGTTTTCCACGTAAAAATCTGGTGTCTCATATGTTGAATCTGTGATTGTGATTAAGTGTATGGTTTCATGCTTTCATGGTTGAATCTGATTATCAATAATTAAGTAGTTGATGGTTTGACAGTCATAAAGTGTTAAGTTTTTGTGACAACTGATTCACCCACCTTCTCAGTTGTCCTGCGTAGTTCAACAGGGTAGGATTAAGTGAGACATGGATCATCGGATGAATGATTGAGAGTAGAAGATGTGGATGGCTAGGATTTAAAGGTGATTTAATTTTGGATTACTCATTTAATGAAGGTGGTAAGTGGTTGAAAGTGGGGATAGTCTGACAAATAATTTAAATAATTTTTTATTTAAATTATGAGGTGAGGGCTAATTTAAATAAATATTTTATTTATTTAAATTAGAGGATGGAGGAATAAGTGGGAATTAATTAAATAATTTATTTAATTAATTTGCTAATGGGATTAAAATGGGATTAAGAGGGGATTAGTTACATAAATATGATTTATTTAACTAATGTGATGATGGAACGGATATGTAAGGGTCCTAGGACAAAATGTCTCATAAGATGTCTCAAGAGGTGTTGACAAGGTGATGTCACAAGACATGTCAATTTTAGGTGTCTACACTATGAAAAGATTCTACCTTATACTGAGAGATGTAAGATATCCATCATTGTTGGTGTGTGCATCACTTCCTCTAAGTATAGTGTTCCATGAATTCAATGAGTTCGACGTGTGGCCACATGATGAGGATGCATGCCCCTCACTTGATGTTTTCTTTGCTTGTACACATTTTTGTGGGCCTTGTTGGCCCATGTCATTCATTCAATTGTTGTCTCGTGTGATATTATGAATAACCTTGTCAAAGTGTCTAGCATATTTTCCCTTACTTCCTCCTACTAAGATAATTTGTGCAACCTTCTTATGGGATTCAAAGGATTAAATGAGTGATAGGAAATCTTTTGTCTTATTGTTGACATAGCAATATTTTTAGGTAGAGAAGTTGGATCACTTGTGTTGGTAGTATGCCCCTCTTCTCTACACCTATAACATGTAAGTCAATGGTTGCAACCGTTGCCTTAGTTAGCATTGTGGCCTAGTCGGCCTCCAGCCCATCCTTATCATCTAGGTTTGTTATGATAAGTGTATGGTGGTTGTTGAGTATATTGTGGTTGGGGTGTGTGCTGTTGTTGTGCATATTAGCATGGGTGGATGTTGGACTAGTGTTAGTTGAATGCTCATATTGAGAATGTGCTTAGCCCTTGCTTCAAATAGAGTTTGCAACCTAGGAGTTGGTATCATAGGTTCCATTTCCATAGACTTGGCACCAATAATTAGGTGTAAAACCTTGAAGTTTTTGTAACAACATGCAAGATGAGTTGTCATGAGATTTTTAACAAATTACACATTCTCAAATGTGTGAAAGATATTGAGCAACACTAATTGCCAGGACTCTCACCACCAAATAGTTGATTATTGTATGGCCCTCAATATAACACTCAATGCACCATAGTCCTTATTTGGCATTATATGCATCTAACAAATGTTCCATGTGTGCAACCATCAAGCCCATTTGTTCCTCCAATCATGTTGTTATGCCAAAACCCAATGGTTCACCTATAGCTTCTAAGCATAGGATTGCCTCCAACATTGCCTTGTGTGTAGTGAAGTTACATTGGACCAATTCTAATTCTATAGTCATAGTAATTCTACCATTAAATCATTCACAGTATAGTGTGTAGACATCAATGTATTGAGGTATCTTGGCTAGTAATTCCTTAAACCACTAGTTATATTGTCAGACCATTTTGTTGGGTTTTTGCCTTGACTCTTTAAGTGTTGCTATATGTGTGTGCTCAAGTTCTACATATTCAAACTATTATAAGAACTTTATTTTCACTTCATCTAAATCATCCTTAATGCCATTTAAATCACACTTGGCATATCAATATTTTGCATAGCTTTCATGGGAAGTGGTGAATATGTCAATCTTTCATGCAAGATCTGTGACACTCCTTTGCATGCCATGCAATCTCACATGCCTCCCAATGATGAGGGTCATCTTCCTCCCGTATATAAATTAGTAAGTGTGGGCTCTACTATATCTAATGCACCATACCATACATTGGCACTAGTGCACATTGATGTTATTGCAACATAAATTTATCTAAGCCAGATGTAGAAAGGTTAACAAATTATCTCAATTCAAACTTTGCCTTGTCTAGTTCTTGTTTCACTATATGGGCATGTAAGGGAGCAAATTCTACCTCTATTTATTTTATTTCTTGTCTTATGCTATTTCTTATTAATGAAACTACTTCTTGGTTGTCACTAAAATAAGTCTTAGATAAAAGATCTATGATGGATGGTGGTGGTGGTTCCATGGCCAATTTATCCCCTTCTAATAGTGTTATAAACTTAGTGTCCAACATCACAATGCAAGTGGTATCTCTTATCTCAAATTGGCTATGTCATCCTTCTCTTCTTGTGCTTGGTCCTACAAATCCCTAAACTCAAACCTGAGCACTAATTTGTGGTCCTCTCTACCTACACTACTAGCTCTATGTCATTGTGTGCATACATGTTGTGCCCTTTGAGATTTCTCCTCTAATAGATTTGCAAGAGCCACTTTTCTTCTTTCATTCCACTTCTTTTTGCACTCCATCTATTCCACACTTAAACTACTAGCCTCTACGCTTTCTTGTCACTCCCCTCATTTCACATCCTTCTGAGCAAAAGGTAATTCCTCAATTCTTGAATATTGTAGATGATCTTTTATCTATGATCATCTTTTCTTGAAAACAATGGTTCTTGGGTCAGTGTGATAAATTCTTTAAAAAGTGGGACTACATTTAGCACTTTGTATGGATACCGACTTTGAGCTTCACTGGTTTGTTCTAAAATTATTTCATACAATTACTAAGAGGGTTCCGACAACAAAACCAAAATGTTATCCATAATATGGTTGCATCCTAAATACTCATTACTAGGCACATAGACTACTAATGTGTTGGAATATCCTTCTGTCTCACCCAAAGCACAATGAGTCCATGACCTGTTGCTAAGCTACACATACACTCACACATCATAGAACCACATCCAAGAGTTATATAGAAAGCATAAACATATCTTCTATTGATTGTTGATTCTTGTGTACATATATTTCCATGTACAAATTTCTCTATTTATCTTTGTATATCTTTGTACATTCACTTCTTCAACGATGTCTCTTTATCATTAAAATATCAGGAGTAGAAATAGGTACATGTCCGCTATTGTTTCCTAAATTAATTATAGATACATACATAATCTATGACATGTGTGAATTCCAAAATACATATCATATTTGAATGCATTGCATGTGTTATCTTTAACTATACTTATGCATGTTTATCAAGTCATGTGCTCTAGACTAGATAGCTAGGCACAATTTGTGGCACAAATACAAAATGTCTATAATCTAGCATCAACAATACTTTATCTCTTCTAACATGCTTAAAATTATTGTTTAATTTATTTCAAGAATTTGGTAAGAGTCATCCCTAGGATATGTGTTCCACTAAGGGCCCAAATAATACATTAGCTATCATTACCAAGTCTATGAAGTTTAAAACTTTAAATGCTAATTATATTAGTTTTCACTTTTACTTATTAAGATTATAATTTGAACCTTTTTATAATATTCATGTCGTTGTAAATTTCATTAGCTACATCCTTCTTTCTCTAGTAGTTATAGTCATAATATATCTACCCTCTTTATATTATAGGTTAGTTGTTTGTTGTGTTTTATAACTTGAACTAAGTTAAAACTCACTCTCATAAATAACTTTGTATGAATAGAAAAATTGGAAAAAGGATGATGAATAGAAGGAGAGGAAGGAGGAAGAGAAGGAAAAATGGAAAGTAAGGTTTTGTAGATAACAAGGAGGTAGTTGACTCGAGGTGTCTTTCAAACTATAATAAGGGTCAGTTCTATTGCTTTCCCTACATCAAAGATAACAAACACTTATGCATCTACAATATTTTTTGCACCTTTGACATATAATAGTGAAATAGACATGGTTGAATACAAGGCTATTGTAAGAGGATTATATGAAACTATAAGATTGGGTTACAAGTATCTTGTTATATACGCAGCGAATGAAGGAATTTTCACTTGTCTAATTGATGATGCGAGTTTGTTGTTATATAAAATATTTTAAAATGTGTAACTTATTTTCAAATCATTTTATTAAAAATATAAGGAATTTATGTTTTTGTAGAAAAAAAGTCCATGAGAACGAGATTGTGATATTTTCATGAGATAATCAAAATTATTTAAAATAAATTCTACAACTTTGAGGTTGTGCTTGTGTGCTCATGTGAAGAAAACCATTCTACTACTCTCACTATTAGAGGACTTGTAGGAATGGAGTCAGGGCTTGTTAACTATTAGCATGTGACTAACTCGAGAAAGCAATTTAGTACACTGAAAGTAGAAGTTGGAGGGGATCTAAAACATTCACTGTGTTCTAAATACTAGAGTTAGAGAATGCAATATTCTATGAGCTAGTTTGAGTAAATGTTGTTAAAATTATAGCAAATCTAGAGCAAAAAAGTCTAGTTGCTAGGGTTTTGAAACATGCAATTTGTCTCTGTTGTCTTTATGTGTTGTGTTTATATCTATTTTACATTTTAGTAAGTGCATTGATGCATTATACTAGTATGAAGATATTTGATACTTCTTATAGGTGTACTAGGTAGTAGTTGTTTTGATGCATGTCACTATTATCAAGATTTATAGTGCTTTACATTGTTTTACATTTTACATACTAGGGAGTAAGTGCTCTATTTCACCATACTAATATGAATCTATATTAAAAGTTGTACTACTACATTATTGTTTTGATGCAACTTGGCCCTTATTCATTTTGAAGTTGTATTGCTCGTTTGAGTTTAACATGTAGTATAATAAAGTAAAAATATCTAAATTTTAATGTTTTAGTATATTAGATCTAATTCTTTTAAAATAATAAGACGCAACTAATGCCTTCATTGTATGCCTTAGCAAAGTTTTTTATTGCAACCAACCATTTCAATGTTTCAAAAAACTTTTTTATTATGAACCCTATTTTGCTGTAATGTCCCCTTCTCATTAGTGATATCTAGGATGGACCGTTAGCCTATCCCGAAGGCTCATAGGCTAGTCAGAGGCAATAATTAGGGTTTCTAGTTGTGTGGTGATCTCTTCTGAGCTTTTGGGGATGTGTGTCAGTGTATAGCAGTTTGATAACTAGATTCCTTCTGGGTTTTTATAAAGCTTCAGGGTGATATGACATGCATTGGCATCCGAGGACTTTCTTGAGCTTACTATTTTTAATAAGTACAATTTGTCAGTGTATGACAGTTTGATTATTGGATTTCTTATGGGTTTTCAGAGAGGTTAGGGTGATATGACATGCATTGGCATCTGAGGACTTTCTTGAGCTTACTATTTTTAGTAAGTACTATTTCTGGTAGCATGATCTATGGCAGAGCATGGCGTTGAGTTCTTCTTTGGCAGTCCTTGCTTAGGATGGACAAAAATAATATATGGGCACTTCATTATTTTATTTATAAAAAGGCAACTTTGGCATAATTAAATATTATAAAGTTAAGTTGTACCCCTATGCCTAGGAGACACAACTTAAATTTGTTTTAAAAGGAGGACCATGTGAGCATTTAAAAATCAATTAATTATTTATGCCAAAGGGGAACACCTAGGGAAAGTGGGAAAAAGAAAGGAAATAAAGTGTTTTTTCTAATCCTAGGGAAAAGTGAAAAAAGAAAGATTAGAAAAGGATGGAAAGAAATGTTTTTTTCTAATTTTTAAAAAGAATGTTTCCTCTCATGTGTGGCGCCTATATTGGGGAAGTTTCCCAAAGCTTTCAAGGAAGAAAATATAGAAGGATGTGAGGGCTTCTCTTTTCATTATGCTATGGATATTGTTGATATTGAAATGTTATTGGAGTTCTTATTGATCTCAGGACTTTGAGGACGAAAACCCTCATGGTTGACATTGGTTTCGGGTTTGAAAGATAACCCCTAACTGATTGATCGTGGAGGAATCCATCCAGGGTTTCTACAGGTGCTTCATTGCAAGAATTCGAATTGGTGCAATAGCTGATGTATTATTGCATTTTTGAATAAGAGTTTGAATTGGTGTAATAGATGATGTATTATTGCACTTCTAATAAGAAGATTGGAATGATGCAATAACTGGCTTATTATTGCATTATTGAGTTGCAGCAGCTGATGTATTGTTGCAATTTCATTTGAGGAATTTATTTCTTGTTAGTTCAATTTAGCAGAATCTAATGGTCCTTGACCAAATTTTGAGGGGAGAAGAAGTTCGACTTTTGAAGGAGTACAGATTTTGAAGTTCATTCCCAATCTTGGAGGAAATTGATTTTTTGGCAGATTGGAGGTTATTTGCAGTCTTAGAGACAAATCGACTTTGAAGGTGGCATTGAAGATATTGGAATTCATTTACAACTATTCTTGCCATATCGAATTTCTTATTGAGGTCGATTTATTGCTGGGAAAGATTCGTGGTTATGTTATTCATGCTAGGCGCAGCACTTTGGAGATTGAGATAGCTCGATTTAAGGAAGAATCGACTGAGTGTTTGTGGAGATTACTTGGCATTCCAGTTGTAGCTAATGTAGACACCAAGAATAAATTGATTTTGACAACCTTCATCTTATTTGTGGTTTTTGTGGAAAGCCGTCATCTTGTTAGGCTGAGACGAGTTGGTAGCTGCCATCATTCACTCTTGTTTCATTTTCCTGGCGTCAAATCAGGTCCTTTATTACATTGTACAAACTTGCATTTAGAAATCTTGTATTGCTGTCATAACAACAGCCATTATCATAGCTTGCATTTCATATGATAAAATCACCTAGGTCTGCACTTGTATCGTTGCCATATAAGTTGAGTGGTATTTGCATTGTAAGTCATCTCCTGAGAAAGCAATTTGTTGTGAGCATCATTGGCAATCATTGTAATTGGTTTGAGTTGCAATATTATATACTATGAAGTTTGGAGTTTGCACATGAAGTGTTTGACAAAATGTCTCTTTGTTGTAACTACATATTTGCATGAATTTTCAGTCATCTCAAGTCTTGGAAAATCAAAGAATTACTTTGCATTGCATCCTAATTTCAATTGCAGTCATTTGGCATATCTAGTTAAGTCTTTTCATGCATCTTATCATCATTCAAAAGCAAAAAACAAAACAGAAAAAAAACATTTACCAGCTGAAGTAGTTCACAAAACAACTGTTTGACAAAATTCCCAAGCAGCAAAATCAGAAAATTAAGACCAAATTGGGCAAGGGACATTACAGTGGTATCAAAGCCATTGTTCCTGCCAGCCTGTTGGGTAACGATTGCATTCAATTGGTGTGAAATTAGTTGTGCACAAGTCAATTTGGATTTGGTTTTTAGTTTGGGCTGTGAAAAAGGTCATCATGGCAAAGTTGTTTAGCAATAAACAAGCATGGAAAGAATTTGAACAAACACAACACAAGACCATGCGTAAATTGCAGCATTTAGCTGATTCACTTTCAAAGTTTGGACTCTCTAAAGGATCATCTCCTTCTACTAGCAAAGGTCCAATGCCACAAGACAAGGAAGCGGAAGTGCTTAGCGTATTTGAGGACTATATCACTCTTCCTCAAAGGGTTAAGGAGGATTTACCTTTCAAGGACTATATGGACTTGCATCCCAAACTTTGTCACAAAACTGAGCAAGCAAGGAAGAAATCTCATGATATAGCTTATGATTTGTTTACACATGGAATGGATAGAGAATCTTCACATATGGGTGATACAACTCTTCATGAGAATGAGTGTCTACAAGTTCTAATGAGGTATGCAAAAATTTATATGATGAATTTGATAGACATGTTGATTTCACTCAAGAAGACATTAGGACAGCCTTGGGTAATGATTTGTCTACATCATCCTTGCAAGAGGTTTCACAAGAGGCTTCTACATTAGAAGCTAGCATAGATCATGTTAGTGATTTGGATAGCAATAGCATGGATTCTTTGGGTGATCATAAGGCATCTTCTAGTGTGATAGTTGATTCCCATAATGTCACATCACCTACACATGATGAAAAATCAGATTATGGCAATCAGGATACGTGCATGGATGACATCACCAAAGAAAATAATTGTGTAACTCAAGCACTACCAGAACAATTTGATGCTTCCTTTGATAAAGTAAGGGTTGCTCGTGAACCTAAAAGTCCGCACAACTTGGAGAATCAGTTGAAGGTGAGTGAAGATGAGATTGTTGCAGCATTATCTCATCATGATAAAATGCACAAACTAATTGAGAATCATCTCTGAATGGTTCATTTAGAGAGAAGACAAAGGGGAGTTGAAGCAGAGTCTTCTCCTGATAGCTTGCGGGAAATCAAAGAAGGTTTGGGAACAGTGAAGTCAAATTATTTACACCTTCTTTCAGATCGTGACCACCTTCTCAACCTCGTTGGGATCTATTTAGATGCTTTGATAAGGAAAGAAGATGAAGTTGATAAGCTTTCTCACGAGCTTAAGGCTTCCAATGATTCCTTGAGGAGTACCTAGATAGTCCTTCAGGAATCCGAGATTCATGTTGATGAGCTCTGCTTAGAGTTGAGTTTGGCTCGTTGTTCATCATGTTCAGTAGAGACAGTCATCTATGGCAGCCATGGCACAGGGCGAAGAAAGCAGCATGAGACCTCCTAGCAATCACACTTAGGATATAGGTGCAGTGCCTCTTGTGATGATTAGGCGAGAGGAGTTAGTCGGTGATGGATATATCATTCGTGATCTCGAGAGGTGTATGCTCAAGCTTCTGGTTGATTTCAGTTTATGGTTGGGAGATAGGCATGAGGACAGAAATATCCCAACTCTACCCCCATGGGTTCTACCTCCTACCTCATTGATTGATGGCTGTCCTACTTTGTTGGTTAGAGTTATGTCAGGGTTTACTTTGAGGACAACAGTTGTTGGGATGGATAGGAGAAGTTGGGATTGCTATTTGGGAGTTAGAGGACAAATTGAAGATGAGTTCTTGTCATCTTTTGACAGTGGAGATACCTTTTGCTCCATCATGGATTTGATTCACAGGCTACATGGTGCTGTTTTGATTTATGCTAGCAGTTTGATATGGGTTGGTATATGTTTATATACACCTATGTTGGGCATCTTTCACATCTTTAGGAGACCACTTAGGGTGGAATGGATTGTTGGTGACATAGACACATCAGTCTTGGCTGTAGGATCAAGTGTCATGGGAGATTTGAGCACAAGGCTCTACATCGTCACTTTTGAGATTGACCTTGTACAGTCTTATCAAAAGAAGATGGTTTCTTCTAAGTCTTGCACGCTGGACCTTGGTGTTGTTCCAGCCTCTTTTCAGGAGATTGATGGCATTCGTGATGGTACTCTTCTTACTCTTGAAAGCAATTCAAGATACTTGTAGTTTCTTTCAGACGGAGGTCTTGTTGACAAGGCTGCAAAGGGTAAAGATGATATTGTGGCAAGATCAACTCATCTTGTTTTGAGTTTTGAGTCTTCTTCTGATGATGACAGTGTAGGGTGGAGCACACATGACTACTCTGGTTTTCCATTAGCGCAGGCAAGGGAGCTTCATCTTGATTCCATAATGAGGTGTGCTCATTAGTTTACTTTCAGCCCACATACACAGGATTTGACCATGTCTTTGATTGCACAGAGAGGTGGGTTGAATACGAGGTTTCCTGATTCACTCTGGTATGATATATTTTTGACCTCAGGTGATGTCTCTAAGTTTGGCGAGTCTTCCACCTTGCTCTTTCTTGCTGATTGCCTTTCGAAGCAGGACGTAGAGACTTGTTATAATAAGGGTTTTGAGGTTATCAGAGTGGCACAATGGAAGTCGACATGTGTTGGCTTTCCAATTTATTCACGGGATCCAGATGGAGTTTACTTATGGATAGTGTGGATGCATGTGGTTCATCACCGCATTCTTGGATGGCAGAGCTCACTAATCAACAGATGGTAGAGATCCCTGTGCACAATTTATATAGAGATGATTTTCACATTTGGGATCCAAGTGGTTGTTGGACTGGCACAGATGGTTTGTTATTCAGTTATTAGATGTTGTGGCAGTTGAGTTGTTTTGCAGTTGTGGATTGCTTGAGGGCAAGCAATCTTTGGGAAGGGAGGACTGTAATGTCCCCTTCTCATCAGTGATATCTAGGATGGACCGTTAGCCTATCCCGGCCCGTAGGCTAGTCAAAGGCAATAATTAGGGTTTCCAGCTGTGTGGTGATCTCTTCTTAGCTTTTGGGGATCTGTTTGTCAGTGTATGGTAGTTTAATTACTGGATTCCTTCTAGGTTTTCAAAGAGCTTCAGGGTGATATGACATGCATTGGCATCCGAGGACTTTCTTGAGCTTACTATTTTTAGTAAGTACTATTTGTCAGTGTATGGCAGTTTGATTACTAGATTCCTTTTGGGTTTTCAGAGAGCTTAGGGTGATATGACATGCATTGGCAACCGAGGACTTTCTTGAGCTTACTATTTTTAGTAAGTACTATTTCTAGCAGCATGATCTATGGCAAAGTATGGCGTTGAGTTCTTCCTTGGCAGTCCTTGCTTGGGATGGACAAAAATAATATAATATTGACACTATTATTTTATTTATAAAAAGGCAACTTTGGCATAATTAAATATTATAAAGTTAAGTTGTACCCCTATACCTAGGAGACACAATTTAAAGTTGTTTTAAAAGGGGGACCATGTGAGCATTTAAAAATAAATTAATTATTTATGCCAAAGGGGAACACCCAGGGAAAGTGGGAAAAAAAAAGGAAATAAAGTGTTTTTTTTCTAATCCTAGGGAAAGTTAGAAAAAGAAAGAAAATAAAATATTTTTTCTAATCCTAGGGAAAAGTGAAAAAATAAAGATTAGAAAAGGATGGAAAGAAATGTTTTTTTCTAATTTTTAAAAAGAATGTTTCCTCTCATGTGTGGCGCCCATATTGGGGAAGTTTCCCAAAGCTTTCAAGGAAGAAAATTTAAAAGGATGTGAGGGCTTCTCTTTTCATTATGCTATGGATATTGCTAATATTGAAATGTTATTGGAGTTCTTATTGATCTCAGGACTTTGAGGACGAAAACCCTCATGGTTGACATTGGTTTCAGGTTTGAAAGATAACCCCTAGCTGATTGATTATGGAGGAATCCATCCAGGGTTTCCACTGCTTCATTACAAGAATTTGAATTGGTGCAATAGCTGATGTATTATTGCATTTTTGAATAAGAGTTTGAATTGGTGCAATAGCTGATGTATTATTGCACTTCTGATCAGAAGATTGAAATGATGCAATAGCTAGTTTATTATTGCATTATTGAGTTTCATCAGTTGATGTATTGTTGCAATTTCACTTGAGGAATTTATTTCTTGTTGGTTCGATTTAGCATAATCTAATGGTCCTTGACCAAATTTTGAGGAGAGAAAAAGTTTGATTTTTGAAGGAGTCAATTACAGATTTTGAAGTTCATTCCCAATCTTGGAGGAAATCGATTTTTTGGCAGATTGGAGGTTATTTGCAGTCTTAGAGGCAAATCGACTTTGAAGGTGGCATTGAAGATATTGGAATTCATTTACAGCTATTCTTACCATATCGAATTTCTTATTAAGGTCGATTTATTGCTAGGAAAGATTTGTGGTTGTGCTATTCATGCTAGGTGCATCACTTTAGAGATTGAGATAGCTCGATTTGAGGAAGAATCGACTGAGTGTTTGTGGAGATTACTTGGCATTCTAGGTGCAGCTAATGTAGACACCAAGAATAGCTTGATGTTGACAAACTTCATCTTATTTGTGGTTTTTGTGGAAAGACGTCATCTTGTTGGGCTGAGACGAGTTGGTAGCTACCATCATTTACTCTTGTTTCATCTTCCTGGTGTCAAATCAGGTCCTTTATTACATTGTACAAACTTGCATATAAAAATCTTGTATTGTTATCATAATAACAACCATTATCATAGCTTGCATTTCATATGATAAAATCACCCAGGTCTGCACTTGTATCGCTGCCATATAAGTTGAGTGGTATTTGCATTGTAAGTCATCTCCTGAGAAAGCAATTTGCTGTGAGCATCATTGGCAGTCATTGTAATTGGTTTGAGCTACAATATTATATACTATAGAGTTTAGAGTTTGCACATGAAGTGTTTGACAAAATGTCTCTTTGTTGTAACTACATATTTGCATGAATTTCCAGTCATCTCTAGTCTTGGAAAATCAGAGAATTACTTTGCATTGCATCCTAATTTCAATTGCAATCATTTGGCATATTTAGTTAAGTCTTTCATGCATCTTATCATCATTCAAAAGGAAAAAACAAAACAGAAAAGCATTTACTAGTTGAAGTAATTTGCAAGACAACTGTTTGACAAAATTCCCAAGCAGCAAAATCAGAAAATTAAGACCAGATTGGGCAAGGGACATTACAATGTAGCTAGTATTAGTTGGGTGTAATTGTTTTGTAAATTATCTATAGGTAATATTAAATAAAGTGATAAATCCAAAAATGCAACAAAAATCTAATAATACTTTTTAATAGTAAAAACACCAAAAATCTCTATTTCATTCTTCAACAACTCAACCAAAATATGTCTTTCCTCAAAAATTAATTTGCCACTCACCCACTATCTAGTATAATTAAGATGCACCCAAAAAGTAGTCAAGCTAAAAAATTGCCTAGAGCAACCAAGATTGGTAAAATTTAGCAAACTATTATTTTTAACAACTTTGCGTTCAACCAAAATGACATATTAATTATCCCCTATCCTCTAAATATCCTAATATGTTTGAAAAGTGACTTAAAACCCAAGTTCACACTCATATATGAATCTATAAAAGATAAAACTCTAAAAATGCTAGAAAATTAACACTAAAATGTAATTTCGAGGCCTTAGATGGTCGAATTATGGCCCAACATTTTTCCAAGTAGTTCATAATCAGAGCAAGTGGGTTATGGGGATCTTGAACTTTAAAAGATATTCATGCTAGAAAAGGGCTCTATTAACTATCTGAATCAAAAGTTATGGCCTTTGGAAGTTATGTCCTGCATCATAAAGGTGGATGCATATGCTATGTAAGTCATTTCACTAGCTAGCTAGGGTAAAGCAATTATTCCACATGCATGGTATGGTAATAGTCGTCTCTAGCAAGACTATATATTGTAATGACTTCCCAAATGCAAGGTATCTTGGATATTTGTAATTGGAGTGTATGCTCTATTGGGATGTTGCCCCCTCAGAGTGGCACTGCAAATATAATAAAAGCATTTTGTTTCTCTCATTTCTACATATTTATGTGTGTTTAGTTTTATTCATCTTACAAGTTCATTACAATTGGTATCAAATCTCTTTCTAGAGCCATTTTGTATTTTTTGTTCTTACCTAAGTTGGATTCCCCATAAAGAGTCTAGTGGAATGAGGAGTAGTTTTGCCCAAAAAAATCCTTACAAGTAGTTTCTTTTTTTAGGTTAAAAACCTTATGCTTAGGGTTTTCAAATATTCTCAGAAGAATTATTCTTAGCTAAGTTGGATTCCCCTTAAAGGGTCCAATGAAGTGAGGAGTAATTTGGCTCCAATACCCAAGCCTCAAACAACCTCTATATATGGTTGTGAGCTTTCACATACCTTCAGGTATATCAAATGACCACTAAGATTTTTGTGCAACCTAGCCCTAAGTAACCTTCGACCGTCTAAATTTTGTGATGCATTGGTAAGCGGTTAGCCCTAGGAAGTTGCTCACTATGTAACTCAAAGATGGGATAGTACGTTATGAGTATGGTCCTAATCCTCCATAGTTAGTGCTTTGAAACATGGGCTAACACTATTTACAAACATGATTTAAGTATATTGGTCAGCTCACAAACTAGACACACTCATTAGCACCTTCCCTTTTATCCTTGCTTGTGTGTTATTCATTCTAAGTACTATTGATCCATCTTTTTTATAGTTGGGTATTTGGCATTAGTCAAACAACTAGTAGTGTTCTCTCTGCATAGCAAAACATCTCCAAGCATGACCTAAATTTGACAGTTGACCCTATCTGTCAACCCAATTTTTGTGACGGTTATCCATTCAGAGTTGCCTTTCAAATGTGAAAATATATTTTATTTAAAAAATATATCATAGATAAGATATATATTTTACTATGATTTTATATAATTTTTTATGGCTATCCAAAATTTTCCCTTTCATGTGATACATCTTCCCAAAGTTTTAATTGTATTTTATAGTAAAAATTGCTAAATACAACCATACGATCATCAAATTTAGGCCTTATCTCTAGGTTCCAAATTGTTCTTCCACACCTACAAGCCTTTTTTTTAGTTCTTAGCTTAGTATATCACCTACTATCATATCTAAAAATATTGAAGAAAAATTTCTCTCAATCCAACCACAATTTGTTAGTTTTGATGGTAAATTAAGCCTAGAGGGTATATAAACATTAGTAAAAAATGAAATCATCCCTTTTGGTAGATTGTCTCGTTGTGATCATCTTTTTGAGCTGATCAATTTGATATATAACTTTGAATAACCTTTTTCAAGTTGATCTCATATTTTCCTTCTTTGGGTACCTACACAATTGCACTTTTCTCTCTAGTCACCTTTTTCGCTACCTCTAGGTTGTCACTATGGCGGTAGGTTGTCATTATTAGGACCCACCAGAGCTTAATGTGCACTCTCTCAATGATTGCATTGATTAACTGCAAATGGACACCACTAAACATATCGTGGACACCAACAACAAGCTCTCTATGTTACTAGAGCAAATGACACTATTGATTGCAACCATATCTAGTTCAAATAAGGGCTATAATACTCTACTACTATAGTGGGATCCCCCTCCCTCAATCAGGGTGGACTTACATGCCCCCCTAAACTAGACTTTCCCAACTTTGATGGTACAAATTATACTAGTTGGTTGTACAAGGCTGACAATATTTTGTAGTACATTAGATTCCCCAAGATCAAAAGCTCTCTATTACATCTTTTTATTTGGAAAAAGAATCCATTCAATGGTTTCAATGGTTGGATAGGACTCATCTATTTTTCACATGGATAGACTTTCACAAGGAAGCCCTAATTTGCTTTGGCTCTAGTGCCTATGAAGACTTTACTAGTGCCCTCACTAAATTATGCAAGATATATTTAGTATGGGAATATCAAAGTGAGTTTGATAAATTGGCAAACCAAACATGTGGCCTTGATGAATAGCTTTTCTAAAGTTGTTTCATAACTGGTCTCAAAGAGGATCTTTGGGCAAAGGTTCTCATATTTAAACTGGGATCCTATTGCAATGCTCTTGCCTTGGATTTTCATAACCCTAAATTCTTAATATTTAATTAATGCGATTAATTTGCAATTAAGGAATATTATTATTAATTATCTTTTAATTTGATGATTATTAAAAGGTTTTGATTATGATCAACTAACCTTAATTGTAAGTGTGACAGGAGCAACACTTGCTTAGCTTTATAAAGAGAGTATCATTAAGGAGGGGGTGTAGTGCCCCTCCATTCTCACCTTGGATGTGCAGGTGGTCGGGCTAAGGAGCATGAAGATGAAAGTAAAATACTCGGAATACATAGGGTATGTTAGACAGGTTAAAGGTAGGTTTACTGTTTTGATGTAACTGATGACACTCATTGATGGTTATTATGATGGCACTGTTGATGTTTATGATTAATACATTATGCTTATGATGTGATCATTTATGGGTTAATTGATTATGTAGATTAGTTTAGTATGTGATTTATGCGACTATTTGATGATGTGTTATCAGATTGTTTATGAACGTGGTTAATGTGGATATTGTTTGTGTTTTGTGAAGGGACAGTGTAGTATTACTCATGTTGAGTACCCTACACGCTGCAATTCCTTGTCATAGTGTGCCTGTTGGATGATTATATATATGTTGTATTCGACACTTTTGTTTGCTGCAAGATTGCAAGTACCAGGCATCGACTCCACCTGAATTGGCAGGTCTGAGCGTGCCTTTACGCTAATGGATGATGTGGATGGGAGATAACATGGGGTTCCTTCTGTCAGCCAATGTCTTCAGTTTGTTGTCATCCATGTATTTCCATTCATGGGTGTAGTTGTTGGTCAGTTGGTACTTGTCCTCGGGTGTTGGTCATCCTTTGGTATGTGGTTGTTATTTGATGCAGGAGCATCCAGTGGTGTAAGGGCAATCTTGCATCATCCAAAAAAAGATGTGTTTCAAAATTATTGATGTTATTTCCATTTCTTTTCAAAATTTGTGGTTCTGGTTTCATAATCGCTTGAATAATGATGTAGAACTTTTAGTTTTTCCAAACTGCTAAAAATAGTAACCTGCTATTTTTAAAAAGTGTGCATTTGGGTACGGATTGAAGTGAAAATTTACAGGAAGTTACATAACAGAAATATAAGACCTTTGGCAAAGGAATCACGCAAAGATCATTTGCGAGCTGAAAGATATTAAAGTTTCTGTTTTTCGAAAAATACCTAAAAATTATTCAAACTCAGGTTTGAGGCACTAAATGGCCCCGTACAGGCCCAAAAAAAGCTGGAACTAGCAAAACAGGTTCTTAACGTGTAGAGCACTCCGCGAGCTTTCCGACGCATAAAACCGTTCGTCAATCAGACACCCGGATCAAAAGTTATGGCTCCCGGAAGTTGACCTATTTTTGGAAGGAGATGCAAATTTTGAAATTAGGTTGTTGGCCGCCAAAAAGGCTATTAATAACCATTATTTGGAACCCTGGGCAGTAGTAGAGTTAAGGGGGCAAGTGTAGAGTCAAGAATAGGCGGGAAAACATAAACCCTAGCTAATTTGGAGTTATAGAAGGCTGATGATTCCAGAGTCTTGTGATAGGAAGCTGTAATATGTTGCACCCTGTGGAGGGTTGATTCCTCTAATTGTATTTGAGCTTCTGTAATGTAATAAGTTGCTCAAATCAATAAAGAAAGTTTTATTTTCTGTGTGCAATTTCTGTTGTGTGTTTTATGATTTACCCCCTTCATCAAGTGGTATCAGAGCAAGGGTTCCTGAGTGTGTAGACAGATCGCCGACCATGAGGCAGTTTGCACCAGGACTTGAGATTGTGGGTTTGTTGTGGAGATCAAGATGCGTCCACGAAGAAATCGTATTGGGAGGAATGCTTTGACGGAAGAGGGTTTTAGATCCCTGCAAAGGCAAATCGATGCATTACAAGAGGAGCTACGAAGAGGGTTTGATCCGAGAACAAGAGAAGAAAGCGAGGATGAAGCTGAAGAGGAGCTATCTGAGGAAGAACAAGTTGTTGAGAGCCATTTCTAATATTGGAAAGTGGCCTAGGATCGAAGTTTCTACATATTCTAGAGATTTGAATCCAGAACAGTTCATTGATTGGATCAATGACATGGAGGAGTATTTCGAGTATGAAGATGTGGAGGACCCAGATCGGGTCAAGTTTGCAAAAACAAAGTTGAAGGGCCATGCAAATAATTGGTGGAAGGAGGTCCAGTTAGAGAGGAGTAGAAGAGGAAAAGGAAAGACACTAGATGGGATCAGATGGTAGAGAAACTGAAGAAGTAGTTCATTCCTGTGTACTATGAGATTGAGTTGTTGAAGAAGCTGCAAGGATTGAAGCAAGGCAACAAGTCTGTTAAGGAGTATACAGAAGAATTTTATAAGATTACTAGCAGAACCGGTCATGCAGAGCTCAACAAGGAGAAGGTAGCTTGTTACATTAATAGGTTGAGGCCGAGTATTCAAGAGGAGCTGAGCCTAGTCAGAATGACCACCATAGAAGATGCATACTAGTTTTTCCTAAAGGTGGAAGAGAAGCTAAATAAAATAATTGATAGCAAGCAAAGGGGAAGAGGTCAAGGTGGAAGGACTAGTGGAAGACCCTATGGAGGCCGTAATGAAGATTAAAAGAAAAGTGAAGAAGCTGGCACCAGTTGAAATCAGAGAGGGGATAATTCCTACCGCCCTCATGACCAGAACAATGGTGAGCAAAGAGGAAGAGGAAGAGGCAGACCTGGGCAAGGACCCGAAAGAGGAGGTTTCAGAGGAACCTGTTTCCAATGTGGAGAAGAAGGGCATTGAGCATACGAGTGTCCGCAACATCAAGGAAGGACAAATAGAAGACCTAAAGGTAATGCATGAGTTGCACATGTAGATGAAGATGCGCAGTCTGAGCGTCCTGAAGATGCTGAAAGGGGAGAAACCCTAGTTGTCATAAGAACTTTGTTGAATTAGGAGAAAGAACCTAATCAGAGGAAGAGTTTATTCCGCACAAGGTGCAAATGTGAAGGTAAGTGTTGTGATATTATTATTGACAGTGGGAGCACTAATAATCTTGTTTCAGAGGAGATGGTTGACAAGTTGAAGTTGACAAGAAGAAAGCATCCGCATCTATATCGGATTGCATGGTTGCAGAAGGACCATAGAGCTTTGGTCAATGAGCAGTGTTTAGTGAAGTTCAAGATTGGGGACTACGATGATGAGGCACTGTGTGATATCATACCAATGGATGCATGTCATATGTTGTTGGAGAGGCTGTGACAATATGATAGGAGCGCTATCCATGATGGCCGTGCAAACACATTCCCTAACAAAAGATAGAGTTTGTCATAAATTGAAGCCCTTGAAAGAGGTGGAAGAAAAGGTATGTGGTATTGCCAGAATTTGCTTGGTAGATGGTAGAAAATTTTTGGAGGGAACGAAGCATAAGCGTCATTGCTTTGCATTAATTCCTAGGATTAGTCAAGAGAAATGTGAAGATGTACCAGCAGAAGTTTCTGATATGTTGGAAGAATTTTAGGACATTATCTCTGATAATGTACCAAAAGGTTTACCACTAGTGAGGAAGATAAGTCATCAAATGGATTTGATACTAAGAGCCAATTTGCTATATAAGGCATCCCATAGAATGACTCTAGTTGAGAGTAAAGAGTTGAACAGACAAGTTCAGGAGTTGTTGAGGAAGGGATTGATAAGAGAGCCTAAATCCATGTGCAGTATCTGCAGTACTAGCACCAAAGAAAAATGGAGAGTGGAGAATGCGTACAGACTCTCGAGCCATCAATAAGATCACGATCAAGTACATATTTCTATTGCCCAGAATGGATGACATAATGGACTGTTTGAGTGGAGCCAAGTACTTCACAAAGATTGATCTGAAGAGTGGGTATCACCAGATCCAAATTAAAGAAGGAGATGAATGGAAGATAGCCTTCAAGACCAAGGAGGGTTTGTATGAGTGGTTAGTTATGCCATTTGGGCTAACCAATGCACCGAGCACATTCATGTGGCTCATGAATGAGGTACTGAAAGAATTTTTGGGAAGTTTGGTTTTTGTCTATTTAGATGATATTTTGATTTTCAGTAAGACTTGGGATGAGCATCTGATGCATATCAGAAGAGTTTTAGAGAAGCTGAAGGAGGAGAAGTTGTTGATTAATCGGAAGAAATGTAGTTTTGCAAAGGAGTTGGTATACCTGGGATTTGTTGTCTCAGAGGAAGCTCTTAAGATGGACCTAGAGAAGGTGAGGGTTATCATTGAATGGCCTACGCCGAGGAGTGCCACAAAGGTAAGATCTTTTCATGGTTTGGCAAGTTTTTACAGAAATTTTATTAGGAATTTTAGTAGCATTTGTGCACCCCTAACTGAGACAATGAGAGGGGATAGAAAAGAGTTTAGATGGACTAAAGGAGCAGACAAGAGCTTTGATACATTGAAGTAGAAAGTCGTAGAACAACCTGTTTTGGCACTTCCAGATTTCAATAAGGTATTTTAGGTAGATTGTGATGCTAGTGGTAGTGGTATAAGAGTTGTTTTGAACCAAGAAGGTAAGCCCATTGCCTATTTTAGTGAGAAGCTTAATGATGCCAAGAAAAAAGTATTTTGTTTATGATCAGGGGTTTTATGCAATAGTTTAGGCTTTGAAAAAATGGAGACATTATTTGTTGCCAAAGAAGTTTGTTTTATATACTGATTATCAGGGTTTGCAGTATTTTAATAGTCAAGGGAATTTGAACCAAAGGCACTTAAAATGGGTTGAGTTTTTGCAGAGCTATACTTTTGTTTTGAAGCATAGGAGTGAGAAGTCCAACAGAATTGTAGATGCCTTGAGCAGAAGGCAAAATTTGTTGACAGAAATGAAGATAGAGTTTGTTGGGTTCAATGAGCTCAAAAGTTTGTATCCTGAAGATCCAGATTTTGTAGAGGCTTGGAAAGCTTGTTTGGAACCTGTTACTTTGGACAGGACAAAATGGTTGGATTTCATAATCCAAGATGGCATGTTGTTTAGAGGAAGCCAATTGTGCATTCCGAGGAGTTCCATGAGAGAGAACGTGATTAAGGAGAAGCATAGTGGAGGATTGGCTGGACACTTTGGTTGAGATAAGACCATTGCTATTGTTGGTGAAAATTATTATTGGCCACAGTTGTAGCAGGATGTGAGGAAATTTGTGCAGAGTTGCAGAGTATGTCAGATGGCGAAAGGAGCAAGTCAGAATACATGTCTATATCAGCCACTACCTGTACCAGAGAAGCCGTGGGATGATATTAGTATAGATTTTATTCTTGGTTTACCAAGGACATAGAGAGGACATGATTCTATTTTTGTGGTGGTGGATAGATTCTCGAAGATGGCACATTTTATTCCTTGCAAGAAGACTAATGATGCCGTCCATATTGCTAAATTATTTTTCAGAGAAGTGGTGAGATTACATGGTCTACCAAAGAGCATAGTTTCAAATCGAGATACCAAGTTTGTTGGTTATTTCTGGAGGACATTATGGAAGAAGTTGAAGACAGATTTGAAGTTTAGTTCTGCACACCATCTACAGACTGATAGATAGACGGAAGTGGTGGATAGGAGTTTGGGTAACCTGCTACGATGCTTAGTAGGAGATAAGCCCAAGGGATGGGATTTGATTTTACCATAGGGAGAATTTGCTTACAACAATTCTGTCAATAGGAGTACTAGTAAATCACCATTCTAGATTGTATATGGGAATAGTCCAAGAAATGCTTTAGAGTTAAGGAATCTAGACAAAGGAGAAAAGACAAGTGCCGAGGCTGAAGACTTTGCAGAACATCTAAAAAATTTGCATGAAGAGGTGAGAAAGCACATTAATAAGATGAATATTCAGTACAAGGCTAAAGCAGATCAGAAAAGGAGGTATAAGGAGTTCCAGGAAGGAGATGAAGTCATGGTTCACTTGAGAAAAGAAAGGTTCCCAATTGGAACATACAATAAGTTGAAAATGAAGAAATTTGGACCGTGCAGAATCCTGAAGAAGCATGATTCAGGAAATGCATATGAGGTAGAGCTGCCAAGTGGGATTAATATTTCCCCTGTGTTCAACATTACTGATTTAACAGAATATCATGAGGGTGGCACAGAGGATGGAACAATAGAAGAATAGTGGAGTATTCCGGCATCTACTTCAACGGAGGAGATAAAAGAGATCTTGGATAGTCGTGTGGGAAGAAGTACTCAGAATAGGCAATATGAAGAATATCTGGTGAAATGGAAAGGAAGACCTGTTGAAGATTCTTCTTGGTTGTCTAAGGTAGAGGTTGACCATTTGGGTTTTCCTCACACAAACACCTGAGACATGACAAGGTCACTTCTCAAATTACCCTGGGTGTCTGATGCAAGAGCATCCAATGGTGTAAGGGCAATCTTGCATCACCCAACAAAAGATGTGTTTCAAAATTGTTGATGCTCTTTCCATTTCTTTTCAAAATTTGTGGTTCTGGTTCCATAATCGCTTGAGTAATGATGTAGAACTTTCAATTTTTCCAAACTGCTAAAAATAGTAACCTGATATTTTTAGAAAGTTTGCATTTGGGCATAGATTGAAGTGAAAATTTACAGGAAGTTACATAACAGAAATATAAGACCTTTGGTGAAGGAATCACGCAAAGATCATTTGCGAGCTGAAAGATCTTAAAGTTTCTGTTTCCCAAAAAATGCCTGAAAATTATTCAAACTCAGGGTTGAGGCACTAAATGGCTCCGTACGGACCCGAAAATGGTCAGAACCGATAGAGCAAGTTTGTAGCGCGTAGAGCACTCCGCAAGCTTTCCAACACATAAAACGGTTCATCAATCGGACACCTGGATCAAAAGTTATGGCTCCCGAAATTTGACCTATTTTTGGAGGGAGATGCAAATTTCGAAATTAGGTTGTTGGCCGCCAAAAAGGCTATTAATAACTATTTTTGGGAACCCTGGGCAGTAGTAAAGTTAAGGGGGCAAGTGTAGAGTCAAAAATAGGCGGGAAAACAGAAACCCTAGCTAATTTGGGGTTACATAAGGCTGCTGATTCTAGAGTCTTATGAGAGGAAACTGTAATGTATTGCAGCCTGTGGAGGGTTGATTCCTCTAATTGTATTTGAGCTTCTGTAATTTAATAAGTTGCCCAAATCAATAAAGAAAGTTTTATTTTCTATATGCAATTATTGTTGTGTGTTTTATGATTTACCCCCTTCATCATTATTGTTTGTTTATTATAGTTTAAGGTTCATTTTATTGAACTTAGTGACCAAGGTATTAAGTTTTGTTGCATAATGTTAATTATAAAGTTTAATTATCTTTAAAATTGTCCTTTAATAAATTAGTGTTTTTAATTTGAGTTTTATTTATTATTTGAAGGTGTGATATTTAATAGGGAAGAATAGTTCTATGGATGTGTTTTATTTTTTTAGTATATTTTTTAATAGAAAAATCAAATTCCTATTATTATGATGTGTTATATTTAAGTATTTTTATATTTCAAATCTAATCCCTATTATTAGTAATGTGTCATATTTAAGTATTATTATATTTCATTTATGAAAAATAAAATCCTTATTATTTTGGGATGTGTTATATTTAAGTGATATTTTATTTATGAGAAATCAAATCTCTATTATTTCGGGATGTGTTATATTTAAGAGATTTTATTTATGATAAATCAAATACCTATTATTGAGGGATGTTTTATATTTAAGTATTATTTTATTTCATCTCTTTTATTTAGAGATATGTTATATTTAAGCATTACTTTATAAATAAAAAGTCAAATCCTTTTAAAATAATTTATTGATTTATTATTTGATGCCTCATTTAAAAGATTTGAATGTAGATGTGATTTAAATTTTGGTTGTGAATATTGATATTTTTATTGCATATTTTAAATATAAGAATATTAAAAAGTATTATTCAATTTGTAATTAATTAAAATATTTATTTACCAAGTTTTATTTAATTAATGAGTATTATATAGTATATAAAGTGGAGTTAGATGCTTAGGTAAAATTTATCATATTATAAATATTGAATTGTTAGTTTAGATCTAGTCAAGAATTTTAATAAGATCCACATTAGTGTAGAAAGAGGTTTAGTCCAATAATGGGTAGTATCTTGTTTAAACAAATTTTCTGTTATAGAATAATTGGTAACCTTTCAAGTTATTATTGTTCTGCATTGTTGGGATAGAGCTATCTTATGTTGTTAGATGATCTATCATGCTTGGAATAATGTTACATGCTCTAAGACCATTATTAGTGCATCCGATCATATGTTACATTTGTGGTTTTGTTATTGAAGTATTGATGGGGGATTTTGGTTTATGATGTGTTTTGGAAGTGATTGTGATGAATGACCATTATGTTTTAATGATGTCAAGTGTTGTAGAAGTGTTTCCAGAGGCCTAGGAGAGTGTGAATATGAGTTGAATGAAATGCACTCTTGTAATATTGTCTCATGTTTCATGTTAATATGATACATGTGCAAGATGGGTAATGCCTTGCTTAGAGTACCTATTCTTGTGGTTTTTTCTTGAACTCATGTTGATGTCATGATGTGGTTGTAGAGTCCTTATTGAATGTTGGGGTTCATTATTGTATTGAGCATGGAATAAAATATTGTGTTGGTTTATGTAATTGGTTGTAATTTGAGAGCAAGATGACCCATGCCTTGCTCTGGTTTCATATTGTTTATGGTTGACATGACTATTTCAACTGGAAGTTTTGGGACAATGATTCAAGAGTTGGTCCTTGAGATAGGATTTGTATGCAAGAGGATAGATGCCTTACAGTGTCATTATCTTGCATGTCATTTTGGTGATTTCTATTTTTTTATCTTGATAGGGGTACTAGTTGTATGTAGGAGAGTGGCTTTCATGGTGGGGCCGGTGCCCAAAGTGGCTGCCTGGATAACCTCATGAAAGTTGTAATCAAGTGATAACATAATAATTAACCTAGATGGGTTGGGTAGTTAAACACATAATAAAATAATTATGATGCCTCACCCATGCCTATAGCGCTTTCTTAGGCTAAGGATGGGATGAGAAGCCCTGGTTGGCAAGATCGACCTCCTTGTCTTCATTAGAGGATGTGTCAGTTTCGCATGTGTCACCCTATGGGGCTGGTGCCTAGAGAGAGGCTGCCAAGATAACCATAGATGGAGGTCGGTTTCTAGAGAGAGATAGCCAGGATAACCCATGCTAGGACCATGCGATGACACTCTTCCTACTGCAGCTTAGTTACTTCCTTTTTATTATCTTCTGATGTTGCCTCTGGAGTAGTGTTAGCCATTGTTGATCTGTGTTTCTGTGTCAATTTTGTATCTGCTTATTTGTACCTTGTGATATTTGATTTAGTGGAATCTCATTGTTATCTCCTAGCACGAGGGGTGGACCTCAGGGTTCTACATGGTTGGGTGGTTGTGCTTTATTCCATTGGTTTTATGGCATCGTGGCTCGTGTGTAAAGAAGATGTATCTCTCTTGATTCCAGTTTTGCACCTGTATCGAATACGGACATTTGTACTATTTGTATTTAGAAGGTTTGTATCAAAAGAAATCTTCATGTAATTGATGTATCTAGAAAGAGAGCTTTTGTATCAATGAAACTATGTAATTCCCCTTGTAAGATATACTATTTTGTACTTGTAATCTTAATGCAAACTTCTTGATATATTTGGATGTCGTAATAAAATATGCTAGTTCATGTATTTGATTAAACTATGTATGTTGTTGGTTGTTGTTATATTTCAATAATGCAGCTATGTAATCCTTAGAGATGTTAGTTTAACTTGTTGTTATTAGACCATGTTATGTTTTGTTATTACCACTTCTTTAAATATATATATATATATATATATATATATATATATATATATATATATATATATATATATATATATATATATATATTTCACCTTTTTTATTGCTTAGTTAAACTTATCTTTAGGGTTGCATGGCGGGGCATTACAGGGGGTGTCTAGTCAACTGAAGGTGAATTTGTTGAAGTGAATCTACACACACCACTTATTCGTTATGTAGATTAGGTTTGCATCAAACTGTATGTGTGATTGTGAAAAATATTTTTTTGTTGGGGGTTACCCAGGTTTTTAACCTGGTCTGAGCCCATAGAGACCCTTACGGGGGATCTCTTCCCATCGGCTTTATTGCCTGAGACCACAACGGGGGGGTCTCCATCCCCAATGGGCATTATCACCCTTTGGTCAAACCCACGAGCTCGTTGGCCTAATGAAGGTACACAGCCTGCGAGCATGCCACCCCGGCGGAGGCACACTTAGCCTGCGAGCATGGAAACCCAGTGGAGGCACGTATGACCTGCGAGCTTGTTGGCCCTATAGGGGTTTGAACCTTGGTGGCCGTCACCACAACCAAGTGACTCGACCACCAAACCATGCGCTTATGGGCGTGAGTGTGAAAAATATTCACGTTTATTGCATTTAGAATAATTATTTTTTAAAAGACCAAATTAAATATTAGTCACAATACAATTAATAAATAAATAAATTACAATGTTTCTAAATAACTATCTAAGATATTTAAATATCTTTCAGAAAATATTCTTTCAAATGCTTTGTCATTATTTGCTTTTATTATTTGACTTATTCTATTCTAGGCCATAAGGACGAAGTGGAAGTTTTATGAAATAATGGCAATTGTCTTGAGGGAATCTTGGGAGTTATTTCCTTTCAGTTTTCTAATTCTTGGTAAAGCTAAAATTAGAAAATTTATGAGTGAGTTAATTTATCGAATATTATTGTTTTTTTCCTATTTTATTTTTGGATGGAGATTCTCTGTAGAAATCTGAGTCTTTAAAAACTAGATCAAGGAGAGATTTTGGGAGATACTTCTGATGGAAAACATCAAGGGTGTTTTTTTTTTTTTGTGGAAAAATTTGCAAATGTTTTTCTTCCTGCGGATGAGGGTAGAAGTGAAGGAGATTGAAGCAAAGGCTGAAGAAAGAAGGAAAGAAAAGTAAAAGCAGAATGTGGCCTTTAGAAGGGGGGGGGTCTTGAACAACAACGGAGAAGAAGATAAGAGATGATAGTGTAGGGGATTATGTTTCTTCAAAAAAATGGTTAAATTTCTTGATTTATAATACAATTTCTTGGTACGAACGACTTACTTCCTTAAGATGTCACAAATATCTATTTTCTTTATATTTAGAGAAGGGTATTTGTTGTGTCTATACATGTTCTTTTCAATTGTGAATATTTGTTATGTTAAATGAACGGATTTGTTTTATTTTCATAAGAAAATAGTATCATTCAACTTGCAGTCTCATTGTTCTGTGCCATTTAAGTATTTGTTGAAGTTATCATAAGAAGTATGGCATAATGGCACTTGAACTGCCAACAACATTTACGTGAAAGTTTCTAAAACCTTCTTAATAAAATCTGTTATGTCTATATCTTGAATTAAATTGCTTCGTTGGATTTTGTCTACAATCACGTGCCTTGACCCATATCTATTTTCTTTATATTTTAGAGAAGGGTATTTGTTGTGTCTATACGTGTTCTTTTCAATTGTGAATATTTGTTATGTTAAATGAACAGATTTGTTTTATTTTCATAAGAAAATAGTATCATTCAACTTGCAGTCTCATTGTTCTGTGCCATTTAAGTATTTGTTGAAGTTATCATAAGAAGTATGGCATAATGGCACTTGAACTGCCAACAACATTTACGTGAAAGTTTCTAAACTTTCTTAATAAAATCCATTCTGGCTATATCTTGAATTAA
The DNA here is from genome assembly GCA_027924645.1 of Cunninghamia lanceolata. Classification (NCBI taxonomy): domain Eukaryota; kingdom Viridiplantae; phylum Streptophyta; class Pinopsida; order Cupressales; family Cupressaceae; genus Cunninghamia; species Cunninghamia lanceolata. Next base: position 319,183 of record BSBN01001352.1, read on the forward strand.
ATTGCTTCGTTGGCTTTTGTCTACAATCACGTGCCTTGTCTCTCTGGCATAGGATGTGGAAATCTGGCTCACCTGCCTTTTGCATAAAAGTTTCTTAAACCATTATTCAAGATGTTCTTATGCCTTGTCTATGCTATCTCATTTTGCATTAAGTTTTATTGACCCTTTAAAACAAATTATTTTTGTGCTACTATCATTGCACTCCACGAAGACGTCCCTTGAGGCATTTATACAAACAATAAACGTTGTGTATATATATATTACTTTCCTTAGACTATGCTTGCACAATTTCATTGTAATTTGATAGAATTTGATATAAGGTCTTTTCAACAAACCCATTTTATTTCCATCATTAGGTTCCTACACTTGTATGCCAAGCCTTTATAAGGGCATAAGTGGTCAAGTTTTTGCCTTCTTTAGGAAAACTTCCTAGATATGAATCCCATGGGGTCTCTCTTTACTTGTATAAGTTTGTTAACATTCCATTAGGCCATGGTAATCATACTTGTATTGTGATGGGTAATTTAAAATGCTTTGGGGTGGTTAGTGGTTTAACTATGCATCACCTTGCTTAATACATTCTTTGCTCTTCTCTATCATCAAATGTTCTATGAGTATCCTAAATTAGCAATCTTAGAAGCATTTTTGTCAAGCTGTCCAAGTGCTTAGATTGTGCCTTTACATAGAAATCTTATTATGAATTATAGTTGTCTCTACTATCTTTTGAATGTAACTTTAGTCATACTTTTAGACAAGCTTTCTATTCCCACGAAAGATTGCATTCAATTTGGCCTCATCTTGAATTTACTAAAAGACCTACTTTAAATGATTTGAGGTAGTTAAATTCATACTTGGGATTAGTAATGAGGATTATATTTCTATTTAAGTTTGGTTATATATCCTAGAATGGTTGTTTGGATAAATATACATGGATAGCATTTTCGTGAATGAAGATAGTTAGACTTTTGATTTTAAACTACTTGGTATTGGATAAAATAAATAATAAATATCTTTTAAGATATGAGAATTCCTTATGGCCTCCATGGTTGAAGTTTTATATCTTGATCGTTTGGACTTGTGGTTTTGTTTTTACAACTATGTCATTGGTAATTTGTTGTTAATATTTCTCATTCATGTTCACTCTTGGTTAGATTCCATAGTGTTTTAAACAAATTATTGATAATGACTATCTTGGAATATGGTTAGGCTATACTTTGATTGGGTCAAATTATGGTAATGTTCTTTTTGTATTTAGGACCTTTTTATGGTTGTTAACCTTAGATAAGGTTAGATCCAACATTTTAGATGGGAATTAATCCTTAATTGTTATAAGAGGGTTATATTTAAATGAGTAGTAGAGATCATTAATGGTTGATATGGCTTACCATTCACTTATTGCATTCTGACAATGTGTCTATGGAAACTTGTGCATAGTATCATGGAAGAAGATGAGTGGTTAGTGGGATAGATCTAGAGTGACTTGAATTGTCTTATGTTCATTTCTACTTTATGCATGAGCAAGGAAATTGTTAAAGAATAGTATTTTCCTCTCTACTAGAAATAAACTCATCTTAGGTATGGAGAATATGTTTTGCTTAGTATTTTGGATATTGACAATATGCTTATAGTACTAAATAAGAAAAAATTGTTAAACAATTTGAAATGCTAAGTATAAGCTAGACATTCTCCTAATTTTATTTTATGAAGTCTCGAGAGAACCTATGTGAATGATATGAGGTAATTAGACCTTAGACTTATGTATCCCTATAGTTTGGAGTGAAACCATGAAACTGAATCTATGAATGAGAAGGTGTCTAAATTATGCGAATAGCATCTTAGAAGAAAATTCATTAGACTTATATTATAGATTGAAGACTGTGAAATTGTCTGTTTGGGACTTGTCTTCTAGATTATTATGCTTTCATTATGTTTGTGAATGATCATTTTTTATTGTATCATTGGATGTTGTATGGTTTGTTTGCAACTGTATGATGGATTGTCTACTTCTATTATTTCTGTAAGTAGAGCTAGAGAAAGATCTTGGACGGGTGCTAAATATGGGGTTACAAAAAAGGGTAGGTTACTTCTTCTAGCCTACCTACCATCATTGACTTTTAAAAGATGCTTTCGCCAAAGTTTGTGTAATCAAATTTAGTAATTGTACTTATTTGATTTATATACTTTCTACCATATCATGATATATGTACATTTACATTTTCATACATGTCTGAAATGTTAGAGATATCATGCTACACCAGGTTCCTTAACACATGTTGGCTTCTATTTGTTAGACCCATTGCAAAGGGTCGGGCTTCTCCTATTTTGGAGAAAGGTCGGGGAGGCATATAGCCTTGTGGCTGGGCAAAAAATTGCCTTGATGATGCTCTCTCTTCAGGTCAAGTTTAGTATCGAAGATATTGTATGGTGCGATACTTATAATATGAGCCTATATGGATAGATGTTGTAAATTGTATTTCAAAGCTATGATGTCTAGTTTTTGTAATAATCATTTTTTTATTATATTATTGAGAGATATTTGGAATTATGATTGTATTTATTGGGAAAATTTTATTTTCTCCCTTTTTCTGCATTATTATATTAGATTAATTATTATTTAATTTTAGTTTAATGTCTTGGTCCTTACACGTGGTATCAGAGTGTGCCTTAAATGTTATCAAATCAACGTTAAGAATATTCTAACAAGAGAAATAAGGACAATCACTTTGGAAACATAAAACGAAGGTAATCAAGCAAAATAAAATAAAATTTTCAAAGGATACAAAGATGACTTTGGTGAGACCAAACCACCTAGGTAGAAAGGACCTAGAGATGGATGTTATGTTTGTAGTGTGAGTATGTCCACAACGTTCAACTGTAAGATATGGAAGAATGTCCCTACTACAATAGACAATCGACATGCTGATTTTTAAGTGACACCTATTCAATTTTCTACTTCAATATACAAGCATCGTTCGAGTAGAACCCATGAAAATCTTGGAAGAACACAAAATTAAGTTGCTTTGAGGGTCTTATGTTGATGACCTAGAATTAGGAGTTGATTGGTTTAAGTCATCTCCTTTTGTTTTGTAGACAAGGTAGAAAATCTTGATGTTTGAAAATGATGGAATCTTATGAGTCCTATATGCTTTGATTGTTTTTGTTCTTGAAATTGAACTCATAATTTGTATTCGTATTGTGTGAGTGATGCACTTTGTGTAATGATTGTACTCTTACTTTGTGCGAGTGGTGCACTTTGTGTAATGATTACTTTATTCTTGAATTAGTACTGATGGTTGTGTAATTTATGCAAGTGATGCATTATGTATAATGATTGCTCATGTGTTTGATATGAGTGGAAATTGTTAAGGTCATACTTTCAGCTTGGATTTTGCTTTGACCTTTCTTGTCAATTGAAATGTTTTATCACCAATTGCGACTGCATTTCACTATAGAGATTTTTTACTCTCTCTGACTTGAAGGTCTTAAAGTTCCTACTGAAGCATTATTTTCATTTATACTTGGAACTTGTTGAGCACCTCGAGCATTTGATGCTATGCAATTTTGTGATAGTATGATTTTATGCATATAAATCTGAGCTTAACTTTATGCAATTTAGAAGAATCTCTTCTTGCAATTTAATGATGATCATCCTTTCTTTTAATGTTGATGATATTATTATGATTTAATGTTGGTATTTGATGATTTAGTGTTGAAATCATGTTGATCTACATAACTTTTGATCTTTGATGATTTAGTTTTGAAAACAGGTTGACCTTATCTTTAATGTTGATCGTATGTGATTTAATTTTGAAAGCATGATTTAGTGTTGTAATCATGTTGAACATTCTATCTTTTAATGTTGATGATCTTTTATGCTGATCTAATAGCTTAATATCGAAACACTTCTTATGATTTAGTGTTAATGATCCTTTGGTGATCTTATTTATTGTTGGAAACACCCTTGTTATTCAGTGTTGATATTGAGTTTATTATTGAAACTCTTCCTTTCATTTAGTGTTGAGAATGCTTTCTTGGCATCTTTGAATGGATTTTGTTTAAGAGTCTCATGTAGATCTAGACATGTTCAACAAGATGAACTTAATGTTTTTCTATCTTTAAAGTGAGTGACTATGTGTACTATAGTAGGTAATTATACCTCTTTGAGAAAGACTATATGTTAGAGTCACTCGTATGCAAAATTTCTTGACTATAATAAGACTTGTTTAACCTATTGCATGTTGATATGTTAGGTTGAAAAAGAAACATTGATGTTTAACATCTTGAACCATGCTTAACAAGATAGGTGAACATTGATCCTAGAATAAGAAATGAGTGGAGTCTTGCAGACTCAAATACATGGAATAATTGTTTATGAAACTAGACTTGGAATGCCATTACTTCCTTGTTTGTAGTAAAAGATGTGATGTCTGAATATTCACTCAAGTTTGAAGTAGACTTGTTATTTGGCATGCTTATATGTATCATGTCTAAAAATATTGAATAATGTGTGATTAAGTTGTGAATGAGATTAATGATTACCTCTTTCTACTTGACTTAGCTATAAAAGTTCGATGAAATCTTGCATGTGCTACTGGGCATTGACTAGCTTTGTTCAAAAGGTTATTTAAATTTTGCCTACGAATGGTCTAACAACTTGTGTAAGTGTTTGATTGTTAGACAAAGGGATTATGTTGTTATGAGAAAATAGGTACCTTTGAAGAAATCAATATCCTAGTCAGGTAGACAATATGTAATGCTAAGGTAAAATAGGTTAGAAGAAGGTATGGTAACTTTCTTTATGAATTTAGTATTCGCTTAACCTTGATTTGGAATTTAAGATCATCGTGACGATGACTCTTCCAAGAGGGGAAGGATGGCACAACCCTAAATTCTTAATATTTAATTAATGTGATTAATTTGCAATCAAGGAATATTATTATTAATTATCTTTTAATTCGATGATTATTAAAAAGGTTTTGATTATGATCAACTAACCTTAATTGTAAGTGCGACAAGAGCGACACTCTCTTGACATTTCAGAGAGTATAATCGAGGAGGGGATATCTAGCTGACTGAAGGTGAATTGTGCTAAAGTGAATCAGCACACACCACTTAGTCATCATGTAGATTAGACTTGCATCAGTGTATATGTGTGAGTGTGAAAAATATTTACATTTATTGCATTTAGAATAATTATGTTTTAAAAGACTAAATTAAACATCAATCACAATACAATTAATAAATAAATTAATTGCAATGTTTCTAAATAATTATCTAAGATATTTAAATATTTTTTGGAAAATAGTTCTTTAAATGCTTTGTTATTATTTGTTTTTATTATTTTACTTATTCTATTTTAGGCCACAGGGAAGAGGTGGCAGTTTTATGAAATAATGGCAATTAATTGTCTTGAGGGAATCTTGAGAGTTGTCTCCTTTTAGTTTTTTAATTCTCAGAAAAGCTAAAATTAGAAAATTTATGAGTGAGTTGAGTTATTGAATATTATTGTTTTTTCCTATTTTATTTTTGTATGGGGATTCTCTATAGAAATCTAAGTCTTTAAAAACTAGATTAAGGAGAGATTTTGGGGGTTACTTCTGATGGAAAACATTAAGGGTGAAAGTTTTTTATTGGACAAATTTGCAATTGTTTTTCTTCGTGTGGGTGAGGGAAGAAGTGAAGGAGATTGAAGTAGAGGCTAAAGAAAAAGTGCAGAAAAGTAAAAGAAGAATGTGGCCTTCAGAAGGGGGAAGCCTGAACAACAACGAAGAAGAAGATAAAACATGATAGTGTAGGGGATTATCTTTCTTTAGAAAAATGGTTAAATTTCTTGATTTTATAATGCAATTTCTTGGTGCGAATGACGTACTTCCTTAAGATGTCACCCTTATCTATTTCTTTATATTTTAGAGAAGGGTATTTGTTGAGTCTATGCATGTTATTTTCAATTGTAAATATTTGTTATGTCAATGAACGTATTTGTTTTATTTTCATAACAAAATAGTATCATTCAACTTGTAGTGCCATTGTCCTATGCCATTTAAGTATTTGTTGAAGTTATCATAAGAAGTATGGTGCTTGAACTACCAACAACATTTACGTGAAAGTTTCTAAAACCTTCTTAATAAAATATGTTCTATGCATATCCTGAATTAAATTGCTTTGCTAGCTTTTGTCTGCAGTCGCATGCCTTGTCTCTCTGGCATAGGACATGGAAATTAGATTACCTACCTTTTCAATAAAATTTTCTTAAACCATTATTCAAGATGTTCTTGTGCCTTGTCTATGCTACCTCAGTTTGCATTAAGTTTTATCGACCCTTTAAAACAAATTCTTTTCGTGTTGCTATCATTGCATTCCATGAAGATGTCCCTTGAGGTTTATACAAACAGTAAACATTTTGTATATATATTACTTTCCTTAGACTATGTTTGCACCATTTCATTGTAATTTGATAGAATGATCTAAGGTATTTTCAACAAACCCATTTTATTTTCATCAGCAGTTTCTTGCGCTTGTATTCCAAGCCTTTCTAAGGGCATAAGCAGTCAAGTTTTTGTCTTCTTTAGAAAAGCTTCATAGATATGAATCCCATGGGGCCTTTCTTTACCTTTATAAGTTTTTAACATTGACTTCAGCCATGGTAATCATACTTGTATTGTGATGGGTAATTTAAAATGCTTTGGGTGCTTAGTGGTTTAACTATGCACCGCCTTGCTTAATCCATGTAATGTCGGAAAATGTCCCCTTGGGGGCTTTTCCCTCATAAGGTTTAGCTCCCGGGTCTTTAGCATGCATTTAGGACATCTTAGTTCATATTTTGGCATCCCGATAGAATGAGCCTTAGGTAATATGACAAATGGGACCTAGGAGGACCCCTTGAGCTGTACCCTGCCCAAAATAGGGGGGAGGACTTGGGCGCCCGCGCCCTAGTCCTGCCCTATTTTGGGGCAGCCCTAATTTTCGGGTGTCAGTTTGTGACCGTTATTTGGTCCCTTTGCCGACATGGTAAGTTTGAATTACAAAAATCTTGGCGAGAGTGCCTGTAGTTGCATATATAAGCATGTTTAGGCATTCATTTGTAAACTAGATGGCAATTGTGATGTTTAAGTGTTCTCAAGGTGATTCAAGGCTTTCATTGTGTTGCAAGAGCAGACTTGTGTGGTTTATGTGTTTGTATTTACAGATTTGAGCATCAATTTCCTCATGGAATGAAGAGCATCTTCCTCCCATGAGAGCTTCACTACAAGGTGACATTATATTGTGTTTTCATCATTGATTCCTTTGGTTTTTCCCTCTGCCTCACAAGGGCATGCACTCTCTATCTGACAACAGTGTTTGGAGACTTAAGTGTCCTCCGGGGCTTGACTGAGGCAAGCCTCTAAACACCACAACCCCCAAACCAAGTCTTATGATTGCAAGTTACAGGTGTCACATTTGGGAAAAGTGAAGTTGTAGTAAGGATTGGCAGGCATCAAGGATTCAGGATCTGAAGAGAAGCAGGACACCGGAGCATTTCTAGGACTTGCGCGCTCGCTCTAGTGTCCTCCACAGTTGAGTTTCCAGAAACAGAAGTTACAGGGCTGATCAGTGTCGGAAGGAGGTCCAAATCCCGTAAAGAAACTGGTACCTTGGACTTGGGTGCCCGCTCCAGTGTCCCCGACTGTTCCACCTCAGAACCCCAAAAATAGGTATTCTGTGATTTGCTATTTTACTTCCATCTGTAAGAGCATTTTCTGTTATTCATCAATTTATTGTCATATTTGCATAATTAGGGTTTTAATGGTCAATTGAGCATAAGAGAAGAAAAATTGATAATTAAATTTCCTAATCCAAGTTTCCCTACATCTCACAACGATCTAGGGTATGATAGTGCTCGCCACTCGACCCTAGATCCTTGAATGTAAAGTGGAGAGGAGGGTTTAAACATCAAAACACTAACAAATCCAATTTTCCACCTAAACATTTTGGTGAACCCGTGTTTTGGACTTAAATTGCAACTTGTTGAGTGTGTGTCTTCAGATTTTGATTGATTTCGTTCATTCACATAGTCATTTATTTTATTGCATTGAGAAAAATTCAAAAAATTTGAAAATTTTGAAAAATTCAAAAAAATTGCATTGTTTGGCTTACTAAATTGCATCAATTCTTTCTAAATTTTCCTAATTCATGATTTTTGCATCAGATATGATATAAACTACAAAAAAACACAAAAATTTAGAAATTTGCATTGCATTTTCATCATTAATTTGCTAGGCTTTTGTGGAAATTTTGACAATTATATATAACCTAGTAATTCCAAAATCTAGGGTTAGTAGGCAAAATTTTCTTTCAGATTTTTCTACTAATTTTGGAGGCTCATTCAAATTAGTGTTAGGCTATAATCTTGCATTTTAGTGTAAATTTGTATTTAGATTTAAAATAATTGCAATTTTGCATAGAAAATTTTAACAAAAACTAGCAATTTTGATGCATTTTCATTAAATTTGCATTGACATTTTGCATGTTAGAGCTTGAAAATCATTTTCAGATTTGAGAGTATTTAATTTCCATCATAAAACAGACCTTAAAACATTCACATAGCATTTTGCGTCAACATCTCAAACCTAGGGCTTCAAAAATAACGATTTTCACTAAATTTGGCCTTATCAACTTTATAAACTTGCACCATAGGCGTGTTGTGAAGGGTATTTTTGAATTAATTTGCTGTTATTAGGGTAATCATTTGTTTCCCCTCATAAAAATCTTCACAACACCCTTTTATCGGGCTCTTGTAGTGAAAATTTTGCAAAAAACTACACATTTTGACTATTTTTGCCCTAGGGTTTGACCTAATTTGCACTCCAAGCATGTTGTGATCAATTTTATGGATTGAGGTAACTAATATCATTGATATTATTTGTTCTACCTCCTGATATTTATCACAACAGCTCCTTTGCTAGGTCTTGGAATTGAAAAACTATGAAAAATAGCCTATTTTTGCTATATTTTCACTAGGGTTTGACCTTAAGTGGCACTAAAAGCATGTTGTGTTAAGTATTTTTAAATCAAGTGGTTGTTATTACTGATATTATTTTCTTTCCATTATCATTTTCCTCACAACACCCTTTGTTATGCTCTTTTGCATTGAGTTTTGGTGAAAAAAGTGCCTATTTTGACATATTTTCACTATATTTCGACTTGGCATTATCTTGGATTTGCATCAAGAGTGTATTGAGATTGATCTTATTATTGTTTTAGACTGATATCAGACATATAAATTTCTGCCCTCGATCAAAATCCTTACAGCACCCTTTGTTTTATTCATTGACATTGAAAAAGTATCGAAAAATAAAGCATTTACAACATATCTCACACCTAAAATTTGAGCATATTGCTACATGAGTCTAATAACTCACTGTCATAAGAGAAATATTCCTTTAATAAGAGCATAAGACACATGGGATATAGTGCTTTTGAAGAAATTGGTACATTGGACACCTTCTTTACAAAAGGAGAGACACAAACAGTACAAGATATTACAAGAACAATGTAAGAGCAAACTTTTCATGATGTTGATGATACTATTGAGGCAACAAGATATGTATCTGATGACCAAATCAAAAAGTTGGATAAAGAACTAGCCAAATTTTAATCATTTATGGAAAATGAGAGAATAGTTGAAGAAGTTGTCCCTACGATTCATAATATAAGAGAATTGATAAAAGAGGGACAAGATGGCGTTAATGCAATTCGTGGTCTAGCACATATTGTACAAATCGATATCATACCAGTGACTGAATGTGCACAAGTGATAAATAACACTTTATCACCATCTCATACTCAAGTATCCATACCCATACCAACTACGAGAATATCAACTTTTACATCAACAATCTTAACAACTAATGCAAATGCTTGTAGTAATGCTACCACTGGTATTGGAGTATCTAATGGCACTAATTACAAAGCCATGGGAAATGATTATCAGAAATTGGTTTCTAAGGGAACCTCCTCTATGCATAATTGTTATCAACCACCTATCTATTCCACTCATTTCCAACCACCTATTACCTACTCACAACCATCTTCAACCTATCAATATGTCCAACAACCATTGACCTATTCTTAGCCTCCACATATCGTATCTCAAGCTCATTCACCTCCTCACTTTGGTTCCAATTCCTCACAACAAACCGTATCTCCAAATGATTCCATCTTAAACCAACTTTTACAGGGTATGAATGCTTTACAACAAAAGGTAACAAATTTGACAAACTCTTTGCAGCCTAGTCTACCAACATATCATGCCCGTAATCTGTTATCCTATGCAATCTTGAGAACCCCTATGCCTGAAAGGTTTGAGACTCCTCGCTTTGAAAATATGGTGGAAAAGGAGATCCCAATATTCATGTGGCAGCATTCACAACTATGTGTAGTGATTTCTATTTTGAAGAGGATTTGTTGGCAAAACTTTTCTCGCGATCTCTCAAAGATACTGCTTTAGAATGGTTTTGCTCTTTGCCTCTGAATTCAATACACTCCTTTTCACAATTAATTGATCAATTTTTACAACATTTTCAAGCAAATATCAAACCCCAAGTCACTCTAATTGACTTGGTTCAGTGCAAACAAGGTCTGAAAGAGAAGTTGACTGAATTCATTAGTCGGTACCAAGGGCTTTATGCACAAATTCAATATCAGACGAAAGATGAAAATGTTCAAAATATATTCATTACAAATCTACAACCTAATGTTCATGATAAGATTCTCTTGATGAAATATAACTCCTTTCAACATTTATGCACCGCTCTTCGTGATTATCAACTTTCGTCTAGTCAATATGAAAACCAAAACTCATCAGCTCAAGTTGGTCAATCCATGGGTGGATCATCACAAAACAATTTTAAGAGGAACAATAATAGGAGTTTCATCAAGATCAATGGATCAAATACGAATATGTTTGCTATAAATAATCCAAAGAAAGCATCATATCAACCAAGAAAGTTTACTCCAATATCTGAGTCTTATCAATCCATAATGAACCAAGCCATGAGTAACAACATTCTCAAGCTTCCCCCGATTAAGCCTGTTGATCCTAATAAACAAGGACCCTACTTCGATGCTAATTCCTTTTGTCATTATCATCAGACACAAGGACATGACACTGAACTATGTATGTGTCTTAAACATGAGATACAAAACCTTATTGATTCAAGTGTCATCCAGGTATTAGGTGTGAATGATAATGAAAATAAGTCAGTTGCTCCGCCGAATCAGAATTTACAAATCTTCACTAATCCTTTCCCTAAACATATGGAAAACAATATGGTGGAACAGGGTTTAATGGAAGTAGACAAGGATGATTACTTGGACTATGATAGTATCGTCAAAATGATTGAAGTGGATAAGAAACAAGTGGATAACGCACCTCGTCCATGAAGAAATAGAATTTATGTTGAGGTTCCTCCTCTATTATCCCTATATGGATCAGGAGATAATCAAAATTCCTTTGAAAAGAAAGAACAACAACCGATACATACGAGTAAGATGGTACAGGATGATTCCCATTACTATTCTAGAAAGATTCAACAACGAAAACTCGCTAAAAATTAGAAAAGAGCAAGACAACAATCAACAGTCAAAAATAATAGTGGTTCTCCCCCTCATAAGCAACAAAAAGTCTCATTTAAACAAGAATTTAGGGAACAAGCATCATATGATAACAAACAAAATTTTCATAAGAACCACTCAAATTTTGCATTAAATATGATCGAATACCTCTCCAAGAGGTTCATGAGCTCCAAGATATAACACGAAGACCCTACAGGTAAGTATCTCTAACCTTTTATCTCTCTCGTGATGTGCTTCCCCCGTGATGTGTTATGTGTTGTTTAGGCCTCCTGGGATGACCTCGGATTCTCCTGTAAGGTCCGTGATACCAAGAGACCGCCTCTGTTGTGACCTTCTTCTATTTGTATCATCATTCTTCTAAATTGCCTCTCTCTGATTTCATTGTTGTGTGTTGTGTCCTACAGACATAGCGTTGCGGTTGGTGACCTGGGGGCACCCTCCTACGTGACTGTCCCTAAGACACTTGCTTCCCCTCTCTGATTTATTGTTTCCCTTCCTCTAGTGTTTCCATCTAGCAGGTGGATGACGACAAACATTTATACTGATGCGGACCTAGTGTCCCTTTCGAGAGCAATCAAAAAATGGACTTAGTTTCTAATATGACAATGGGGTTGTATATTTTATCTGATGCTTGGCTAGTGGAAGCACTCGTGCTTTCTACATAGTGAATTTCATGATGTATCTATCGTATTTACAAACCTTAACAATACTGCTACTCTATGCACCTTAGTTTATCTTTGAATCTAGCCTTGGTGGTACTCGATTCGAAGAGCTTCGTGATATAGCCCTACGGTTATCCTTGAACTCTGGATTCATTGTATAACCTTGGCTCTTTGTGTGGTTAATCATATGCATTGATGTTGTTATTTATCATGATGTTGTAGACACTAACATGTTTCTTGCAGGGATGTGTTTGTGGGAACATTTGGCAATCGTAAAGTACATGTCACCTCCGGGGGCCATGGGCTTTGTGAAAGTTAGTGTTCCCTTGTGTGTTTTCTTCCTACCTTAACATGCTTGATATCGATACCTAATATCAACAACCTTAAGGTGGGGGCATATATAAAGTAAGCTATATGTTATAGATGTTAGCAATGTGTTTGACCTCAGATGCAAAGACCTGCGCCTTAGGGTAGTGCATCATGCATCCTGAGTTTGTTTGCAATCAATCAATCAATCATGTAAGCCCTCTATGGAGGTGGGATATCACGTATATCCTTTTTTATCTTAAGCCATCTGCGGAGGCGAGGATGGTGTATTTCTCAGAGCAGATTGCACATCCTGTCATTTTCAAAAGTCCTCTGCGGAGGCGAGGAGTAGTTCTGTGACTAACTCAACCCTTAAGCATGTCTTTGACGATTGTTGTGGCGAAGCCCAATCATCGGTGTGTGCCTATAATGTGCTTGAGATGGTGTTGGACCTAGAAATAGGTACACTCCATCGCTTGTCTGCCATGTTTTCTCCGTGCATTCAAGTGTGTGTGTTTTGGCGTGCTTGTTTTGTGTGGCATGTTTGTTGCCGCATATGCAGAGACCAACACCTTTGGGTAGTGATTCCTGCATTTTGGGAGGTTTTGCTTGTCTTGTGTGTGTGTTGCCCCATATATACAAAGACCTGCGCCCTAGGGTAGTGCATCCTGTATTATGGGAAGTTTGTTTACTTTCCAGTACTTGCATCTGCATTTCATATATATGAGAAAAAGAAAAAAAAAGAAATCATGCCTGTCTTCCATGCATTAATGTGTCTTCTATGCATTGACTATCTTCTCCGTGTTCTACGTGATTGTAACTGTCTGCTCCGTGTTTTGTGTACATGTTACTGTCTTCTATGCGATTGGCGTGTCTTCTTCATGCTTGATGTGTTTGTTGTGTTTGTGACCTTACTTTAATGCATGTATTGGCCTCGCGTTTATACATACATTAAAGTGGGTGCTAAATGTAACGTCAGAAAATGTCCCCTTGGGGGCTTTTCCCTCATAAGGTTTAGCTCCCGGGTCTTTAGCATGCATTTAGGACATCTTAGTTCATATTTTGGCATCCTGATGGAATGAGCCCTAGGTAACATGACAAATGGGACCTAGGAGGACCCCTTGAGCTATACCTTGCCCAAAATAGGGGGGAGGACTTGGGTGCCCGCGGCCTAGTCTTGCCCTATTTTGGGGCAGCCCTAATTTCTAGGTGTCGGTTTGTGACCGTTGTTTGGTCCCTTTGCCGACACAGTAAGTTTGAATTATGAAAATTTTGGCGGGAGTGCCTGTAGTTACATATATAAGCATGTTTAAGCATTCATTTGTAAACTAGATGGCAATTGTGATGTTTAAGTGTTCTCAAGGTGATTCAAGGCTTTCATTGTGTTGCAAGAGCAGACTTGTGTGGTTTATGTGTTTGTATTTGTAGTTTTGAGCATCAATTTCCTCATGGAATGAAGAGAATCTTCCTCCCATGAGAGATTCACTACAAGGTGACATTATATTGTGTTTTCATCATTGATTCCTTTGGTTTTTGCCTCTGCCTCACAAGGGCATGCACTCTCTATCTGACAACAGTGTTCAGAGACTTAAGTGTCCTTCGGGGCTTGACTGAGGCAAGCCTCTAAAGACCACAACCCCCAAACCAAGTCTTGTGATTGCAGGTTACAGGTGTCGCATTTGGGAAAAGTGAAGTTGTAGCAAGGATTGACAGGCATCAAGGATTCGAGATCTGAAGAGAAGCAGGACACCGGAGCATTTCCAAGACTTGGGCACTCTCGTTCTAGTGTCCTTCGTAGCTGAGTTTCCAGAAACAGAAGTTATAGGGCTTATTAGTGTCGGAAGGAGGTCCAGATCCCGCAAAGAAACTGGTACCTTGGACTTGGGCGCCTGCTCCAATGTCACTGACTATTCCACCTCGGAACCCCGAAAATAGGTATTATGTGATTTGCTATTTTACTTCCGTCTGCAAGAGCATTTTCTGTTATTTGTCAATTTATTGTCATATTTGCATAATTAGGGTTTTAATGGTCAATCGATCATAAGAGAAGAGAAATTGATAATTAAATTCCCTAATCCAAGTTTCCCTACATCTCACAGTGATCTAGGGTATGATAGTGCTCGCCACTCAACCCTAGATCCTTGAATGTAAAGTGGAGAGGAGGATTTAAACATCAAAACACTAAAACACTAACAAATCCAATTTTCCACTTAAATAATCCATTATTTGCTCTTCTTTATCATCAAACGTTCTGTGAGCATCCTAAATCAACAATCTCATAAGCATTTTTGTCAAGCTATCCAAGTGCTTAGACCGCACCTTTACATAGAAATCTTATTATGAATTCTAGTTGTCTCTACTATCTTTTGAATGTAACTTTAGTCATACTTTTAGACAAGCTTTCTATTCCCACGAAAGATTGCATTCAATTTGGCCTCATCTTGAATTTACTAAAAGACCTACTTTAAATGATTTGAGGTAATTAAATTCATATTTGGGATTAGTAATGAGGATTAGATTTCTATTTAAGTTTGGTTATATATCCTAGAATGATTGTTTGGATAAATATACATGGATAGCATTTTTGTGAATGAAGATAGTTGACTTCTGATTTTAAATTACTTGGTATCGCATAAAAGAAGTAATAAATATCTTATAAGATATGAGAATTCCTTATGACCTCCATGGTCAAAGTTTTATGGCTTGATCGTTTGGACTTGTGATTTTGTTTTTACAAACTATGTCATTGGTAATTTGTTGTTAATCTTTCTCATTCATGTTCACTCTTGGTTAGATTCAATAGCATTTTAACCAAATTATTGATAATGACTATCTTGGAATATGGTTAGGCTATACTTTTATTGGGTCAAATTATTGTAATGTTCCCTTTGTATTTAGTACCTTTTTATGGTTGTTAATCTTAGACGAGGTTATATCCAACACTTTAGATGGGAATTAATCTTTAATCGCTATAAGAGGGTTAGATTTAAACAAGTAGTAGAGATCATTAATGGTTGATATGACTTACCATTCACTTATTGTATTCTGACAATGTGTCTATGAAAACTTGTGCATAGTATCATGGAAGAAAATGAGTGGTTAGTGGGATAGATCTAGAATGACTTGAATTGTATTATGTTCATTTCTACTTTATGCATGAGTGAGGAAATTGTTAAAGAATAGTATTTTCCTCTCTACTAGAAATAAACTCATCTTAGTAATGAAGAATATGTTTTGCTTAGTAGATTTGGATATTGACAATATGCTTATAGTATTGAATAAGAAAAATTTGTTAAACAATTTGAAATGCTAAGTATAAGCTAGACCTTCTCCTGATTTTATTTTATGAAATCTTGAGAGAACCTATGTGAATGATATGAGGTAATTAGACCTTATACTTTTGTATCCCTGTAGTTTGGGGTGAAATCATGAAACTGAATCTATGAATGAGAAGGTGTCTAAATTATGCGAATAACATCTTAAAAGAAACTTCATTAGACTTATATTATAGATTGAAGACTGTGAAATTGTCTGTTTGAGACTTGTCCTCTAGATTATTATGCTTTCATTATGTTTGTGAATGATCAATTTTTATTGTATTATTGGATGTTGTATGGTTTGTTTGCAACTGTATGATGGATTCTCTACTTCTATTATTTCTGTAAGTAGAGCTAGAGAAAGATCTTGGACGGGTGTCGAATATGGGGTTAGAAAAAAGGGTAGTTACTTCTTCTAGCCTACCTACCATCATTGACTTTTAAAAGATGCTTTGGCCAAAGCTTGTGTAATCAAATTTAGTAATTGTACTTATTTAATTTATACAATCTAGGCCATATCATGATATATGTACATTTGAATTCTCATACATGCTTGAAATGTTATAGATATCATGTTGCACCAAATTCCTTCATGCATGTCAGCTTCAGTTTGCTAGACCCCTTGCAAAGGGTCGGGCTTCTCCTATTTTGAGTAAGGCCAGGGAGGCGTATAGCCTTGTGGTTGGGTGGAAAATTGCCTTGATGATGCTCTCTCTCCACTAGGTTCAGTATCAAAGATATTGTATGGTGCGACAATTATGATATGAGCCTATATGGCTAGATGTTGTAAAGGACTTAGTCCTTTTTGTATTTCAAAATTATGATGTCTAGCTTTTGTAATAATCATTTTTTTTATTATATTATTGAGAGATATTTGGAATTATAATTTGTATTTATTGGGAAAATTTTATTTTACTCCCTTTTCTACATTATTATATTGGATTAATTATTATTTAATCCTAGTTTAACGTGTTGGTCCTTACATGGCTAGGCTTGTTGAGGACAAATTTGTTGCCCAATGAAAAGTCATTAGTTCCTCCTCCTCTTTCAAACCTAAAAAAGATGCATCAAATTGGGGCACTAAATCCACCACGTTTCATAGGATATCCCCATAAGATATGGTGGATAAAAGGCTAATGGGCTATGTTTCAATTGTGATAAAAAATGAGAAAAAAGTCACAAGTGCTAAGAGTAATGTTTGTATCTCATTGACTCTATAGTGGTGCCGAGTGATTTTGAGGAATCTTTAGATGCAAAAGAAGAAATGGCTTCCCTAGAATCAGAATCCACTCTTGATGCTTATATTTCTATTCATGCTCTAGGTGGCTTCTCTTCCCCTAAACACTTAAGGTCATTGGCTACATAAAAAATATATAGTGGTCTTGATAGATGGTGGTAGCAATCATAACTTTATTAGTAGATAACTTACTAACTAGCTACACTGCTATGTCCATGCCTATAGTAATTTTAAAATTATGGTGGCCAATGGTAATACTATGTCATGTGGGGGCAAATGTTGCAAATGTATACTTACTTTGGGGAGTTATCAATTAACCACATATATGTTTGTTCTTTCTTATGTGGCATAGATATGGTGTTAGGTGTCCAATGGTTGCGAACCTTAAGCCTAATCACTTGTGACCACTCCCAATTATTGCTGAGTAAATTCCACCATAATGGTTGAAAGTATCCATTACAAGGATTGAAATTAGGTGAGTTTAGATGGTTAGTTCACATTGTATGTAAATGTTTTGAAGGGGTGTTCTAGTATCTTGGCCTAATTCCACTCTCTATAGGCTCAACCTCTTTCCACTTGTTCTCCTTCATCAAACTTGCAAGGCCTCCTCAATAAGTATCAACAAGTATCTTAGGACCCCAGAGGGTTACCCCCTATAAGATCACATGACCATGCCATTACCCTCATTCTTGGTAGACATCCTTGAAATATTCATCCCTATCGACACCCCTTTGAGTAAAAGAATGAAATTGAGAAGATGGTTAAAGAGCTCTAAGAGGTAGGTGTCATTCACACTAGTTTCAGTCCCTACTCCTCTCCTGTAGTTATGGTTCCTAAAAAATATGGGGTTGGAAGATGTGCCCCAATTTCTATGAACTCAATAAATTAACCAACAAGGATAAATTTCTCATCCTTGTTATTGATGGTCTAATAAATGAGCTTTTAGGGGCTAATTTTTGCTAAATTTGATCTTCATTCAGGCTATCACCAAATTTAGGTTAAAGAAGTTGATATTTTTAAAACTACCTTCAAGACTCATAAAGGCCATTATAAATTTTTGGTAATGCCCTTTGGTTTATCCAATGCTCCTACTTTTCAAAGCCTCATTAATATAGTGTTCTATGGTTGCTTGCAAAAATTTATATTGGTCTTATTTGATGACATTCGCATATATAATCAGACCTATCCTGGTCATCTTTGCCATTTGTAGATTACCCTCAAGATTTTACAAGAACATTCTCTTTTTTCCAAGTTCTCTAAGTGTGTCTTTGGAGTCCAACAGGTGGAGTATTTGGGACATAATATTTCACAATTTGGTGTCCATGTTGACCCCAAGAAGACTGTAATAATGCAAATGTAGATATAACCTAAGTCCCTCAAAATTTTGCAAGGTTTCTTCGGATTGACATGGTGTCATTTCAAGTTAGCTATCATCCACGAGGTGCGATCTGGATAAATCTACACATGAAAAAACAAATGTTAGCTATCCTCCATGTTGTTCAACAATGGCATACTTACCTATTGGGACACAAGTTCTAGATCAGCATAGATCATCATAGCTTGAAATAATTTTTTTAGCAAAGGGTGTCCTCCCTTGAACAACAAAAATGGGTGACAAAAATGTAATATCAGTCATTGATTTACTCAAGATGTCGAGATCGCCTACAAAACTTAAGATTGCCTTTTACAAGAGAAAACAAGCACAAAGAATAAATTTGCAGAATATTAGACATAATAAATGAAATTGGATTTACATAATTACATGTAAGATCTTGCCTTTATAATTACAAGATAGAAAACCCTAGGTGACTTTAAAAGCCCTAAGTAAACTTAATAAAGTGTAATTAAATATTTAATTACACCAACACCCCCCTTAAGTGCAACTTAGGGAGAATGAGAAACATGCAAATAATTCAAAGATGGGTCCCAGCTACAAAGCCATATTAGATACCCATGTACAAAAAGTCTCACAAATGGGGAAAAGGAGACAAGCCCATAGGAAAAAAACCCTCTCCAAAAGAGAGAAAACATAAAATAAGTAATGGAAGGATTCGACACCAAGAACCCCTAAGGATTACATCCATTACAAAGATACAATTAATAAATATGTAAAACGCCCCGTAAGAGAAGATGTAGAGAGGTCTGGTGACCCCCCCAGAAGTGAGAAGGATGGAAACCCATGTGAGAAAATACTCCCTCCCAAAACATAAACGAGAAGAGAGACCATGCAACCACTCCTCAAGATGATTTCTACAGTGTTGGTAGATGCTCGACAAAGAATGAAAATGAATATCTATGAATGATGAACAACATACCTCCCCTTGGGAAGAAATAGAATTGTAGATGTGTGCATAATATCTTCCCATTCCAAATAGGAATATGCAGGAAGAAAGATGAATGTATCTGAACTTTACACATTATCCAAAGACAATAATGGTGCTCCTAAAAATTACTCAAAGGCCTCCAATCCACTATCAAACTATGACTGAATAGAAGAATGAAGAACAATCTTTGAGGAAGATGATGATGATGCAACTCCATCAAAGGTATCATCAAAGAGGAACTAAATACCCTCCAAAGTGTCTCCAAAATCTGTAATGTGGGACTCTACAAACAATGATGACATATCTAGTAGAAATGCATCCCAATGAGCTATCTCTGAAAGATTGATAATGTCCTGCTACAAGGAATCACTAGAAGCTCTTGAAGAAGAAACCCTAGACTCAGATTTAGTAACAAATGATGAAGATGTGATCTCGATAAGAGGAGAAAGAGAAATGGGAGAAATCTCCGTGTTGAATTTGAACTAGCAAGACCTGCCAAATATGCAAGCTCCTCTATTGTATCAACATCAAAGGGTGTATGATCTGCATCATCAAGGGGTATGAGGCAATCCATAGAAGGATCATTTGGGAATGGAGAGATATGTGGGTCTCCATAGATTTCCCAAATTTTAGTCCAAAGAGTGTGTGGGAACTCAATATGTGAGATGGAACACATAGTGTCAAAATCAACACTAGAACCAATCAATCCTACAACATGATCAATATTACTTCCCCATGCAAATTTTCTCCCAGGTGTATATCTACTTCAGGTATGAGTCCATAAAGATAAGGCAAAAGATTGAGCCACCTAAGATGTGTTAGGATACCTTTTCACCAAGACTCATAATTATCCTTATCTAGGGTTGCCATAGAAGGATGAATAGCAGAACCCATGATATCTCCTCAAATAAATTAGATCAGAGATCAAAACATCTAATGTAGATTAATGCTGATAAATGAAGCCCATCAAAATAGATAAAACTTCTTTAGGTGCTAGTATGTCCAAGTTATTGACCAGAATGCGTAAAATCGACAAATTGAATAAAAGATACTTGGGCCTAAATCTATAAAAATCGCATGGCGTTCATAGAGATGCGAGCGAAATTCCTATGTTTGGGTGTGGCATCACACGAATTATGAGTGGTGGTGGGGTCATTTGTTGCAGTAGCATCGTTGGGCCAATGATGGCCTTTAAAGGGTTCGCAGGGGTCTAGATTTGGGATTGTGAGCACCTTGTTTTAGGGCCCGATGGGCCTAGCCTAGTCGAATTTCAGGCTGACCCAGCCCAAAAGTGGGCCTGCACGTCTTAATTTAGGGTCATAGGACCCTAAATTTTTCTTTTTGAAAATTGTGTCGTATAGGATCCATACAGGTATTGTATGACCTTGTGGGCAAAAAAACTTGCCCCAGGTGATCCCGAGGCTGATTTTGATGATTTGTCAGTCAACCTTAAGTTTGTTGGGTCTTTTGATCATGATGACAGGGTTGGATTTGACCTGAAATGCTCTAAAAATTAGCTTTCCTTTGGATCCCAAAAAAGCACATGCTTCAAACCCTTGCAGATCTAGCCTCGAGAGCTCAAATCGAACCAAATAAAAGGTTAATCTAACTATTTTAACTGCTTTGAATCCAATGAAATGCTTTGTTTTACACAAAAATACACTTAGCAAATTACTCTTGCTTGGTTTTCTCTAGATTTAAGAAGGGGCTTGTAGATCTGAAGCTCTGATGCCATGTAAGAGTCATTGATTGACTCGAGCTACCAGGATCACCTACAAAACCTAGGATTGCCTTCTACAAGAGAAAAAAACACAGAGATTAAATTTGCACAATATTGGATGCAATAAATGAAATTGGATTTACATAATTACATATGAGATCTTACTTTTATAATTGCAAGATAGAAAACCCTAAGTGACTTAAAATGCCCTAAGTAAACTTAATAAAGTGTAATTAAATATTTAATTACACCAACATTTATGACTATGAAATTCTCTACAAGAAGTGTAAGGAAAATGTGGTAATAGATGCCCTCTCATGTTAATATGAAGAGGAAGGCTCAATATTTTCTCTTTCTATCTTGGTACCAAATTGGATAGATGATATTAGGAGCAAATGGGCTA
Source organism: Cunninghamia lanceolata (assembly GCA_027924645.1). Classification (NCBI taxonomy): domain Eukaryota; kingdom Viridiplantae; phylum Streptophyta; class Pinopsida; order Cupressales; family Cupressaceae; genus Cunninghamia; species Cunninghamia lanceolata. Next base: position 340,765 of record BSBN01001352.1, read on the forward strand.
CTAATCCTATAGTTCAAGGTATCATTCGATAATTAGAACAAGATCCATAGTTTGTACTAGGGTTCTACTAGACAAACCAAGTTCTCACTTATCAAGACTAGATTTATTTGCTTCCCAACTATTCACTCAAGTCTTAGTTACTAATGTATTTTCACTCCTCCCCTACTAGAGGTCACTCAAGTTTTTTAAAGACCTATGAGTGAGTGAAGAGGGATTTCTTCTAGGATGACCTTAAGTAGGATGTTAAGGCATTTGTAGTTGAATGTGATTGTTAAAGGAACAAAGGGGAAACTCTCAAAGCCCTAGGATTTTTGCAACCACTTCCTATTCCAAATATGACTTGGACTAATATTTCTATGGATTTCATTGTGGGGTTTTCACTATCAGGTAGTAAACATGTCATTGTGGTTGTCATGGACTGCTTGACCAAATATGCCCATTTCTGTGCATTACCTCACCCTTACACTAATGATGTTGTTGCTCAACACTTCTTGGATTTTTTCTTCAAAGTTTGGAAAGAGTTGTTTACTACCTTAAATATGAGTTTAGCTTATCATCCTCAAACCGTAAGTCAAGATGAGATTTTCAACAAATGGATTGAGACTTATTGTGTTGTTCTATGTCTGAGTAATTAGGATAATGTGCCTAGTGGTTACCTCTAGCTAAGTGGTGCTATAATACCACTTATCATAGTGCTTCCAAAATGACCCCATATGAGGCCTTCTATGGTACTTCCCATCCTCCTTGTGTACTTATGTTTCAAGTTCTTCTAAGTTTGTGGCAATTGATACTACTTTAGAAAAATGTGAGGACATCTCTCAACTTGTTTAGGCCAATCTAACACTTGCACAAAATTGCATGAAATAGCAAGTGGATTAGCATTGAATAGAGCATACCTTTGACAATGGTGATTGGGTTTTTTACATCTCTAGCTCTATAAGCAACTTTCATTTTAAGACAAGCATAGCCATAAGTTGGGTACCAAATTTTATGGGTCCTTATTAGGTGCTCCAATGCATTGGTAAGGTGGCATACAAATTAATGCCCCACCTTCTTCTAAGATCCACCTATATTTTCTTGTCTCTTGTCTCAAGAAAGTGATTGAGACTACTACTCAAATTCTAACATAGCTACTTGCATTGGATGAGGAGGGACCCATGTTTTAAATGTGAGGTTATATTAGGCAAATGCACCAAGCACCTTCATAACCATTCTATTAAGGAGTTACTAGTCCAATGGAAAGGTCTACAACCTAAAGATGCCGGTAGTCTCTCCAAGCTTCCTCATCTCAAGCTTTGAGGACAAAATTTTTTGAAAGTCGGGGCAATGTTATGAAACCCATTCTACTATATTGTAGATAGTATTAGTTGGGTGTATATGCTTTGTAAATAACCCATATGTAGTATTCAATAAAGGTTGACGTACATATGTTTTGTATATCATCCCAACAATTAGTTAGAATAAAGTAATCATCCCACACGCATGGGATGGTAGCAGTTGTCTTTAGCAATACTCTATTTATTGTTGTCTTCCCAAATAGAGGGTATCTTGGATATTTGTAATTGGAGTGTATGCTCTATTAGAAGGTCACCTTGCAGGTTCATTACACTTTTTCTAAAGGAAAAAAATATTCCTGATATATACTCAATTAGTTGATAATTCTAAATGAACATCTAAGTTAATACCTTAATAAAATTGATATTTAAAAAAATAATATTTTTAATATACATTATTAATGGACATTTACAAATGATTATTTAAGTAAATATCTTAATCACATTGATATTTGTAAAAGATGGACGTTTATATTATTTTCTCTTAAACTCTCTAATAATTAAAGATTCAAAAATAGTTTGTCCATTCGTGTTAGATTATCTGTCTATATTTGTATAAGGACTTGGATATGTTTTACAAAGAAAGTTTTTCAATATGGTTAAATATTAATATTTTTAAAGAATTTACTATCACGTAGGAAACATGTCATTTTTGTTGTCATGGACTGCTTGACCAAAAATACCCATTTATATGCATTACCTCACCCTTACACTAATGATGTGGTTGCTCAACACTTCTTGGATTTTTTCTTCAAACTCTATGGGATGCCTCACTCTATTGTCAATGGTCATGATCTAGATTTTACCAAAAGTTTTGGCAAGAGTTGTTTAAGTTGCAAGGCACTACCTTAAACATGAGTTTAGCTTATCATCCTCAAACTATAGGTCAAACTGATATTGTCAACAAATGCCTTGAAACTTACTTGTGTTGTTCTACTCCTGAGAAATGAGGATAATGGGCTCAGTGGTTACCTCTAGCTAAGTGTTGGTATAATACCACTTATCACAGTGCTTCCAAAATGACCACATATGAGGCTCTCTATGGTACTCCCCATCCTCCTTGTGTACTTATGTTTCAAGTTCTTCCAAGTTTGTGGTAGTTAATAGTACTTTGGAAAAATGTGAGGGCATCTCTCAACTTGTTTAAGCCAATTTGACACTTGCATAAAATTGCATGAAATAGCAAGTGGATTAGCATCGGATAGAGCATACCTTTGACATTGGTGATTAGGTATTTTATATCTCCAGCTCTACAAGGAGCTTTCATTACAATACAAGTGTATCCATAAGTTGGGTACCAAATTTATGGTCCTTATTAGGTGATCCAATGCATTGGTGAGGTGGTAGATAAATTTACACTCCCAACTTCTTCTAAGATCCACCCTGGTGGTGCCTGCATAAACATTTAAATATGCAGGCCCTTTCCCAAAAATCCAAAAAATTCTAACATTTTGGCCTCTGCAGTTGTGAAAATGCAAAAAATCAGATTGGTGCGGGTCAAAATGGCAGTGGTGGGTTGGGAGTTTCTATCGACCCTTCAAAAAATTAATAAGTTACATGCATTTAGGAATGCATTTTGAGCCATAGTTTCCAGTTTCTAAATGTTTCTGACAGTGGCTGAGAGGGTCTAATTATGCCAGTGCCGCGGGACCACCAAGTGTTAAGCCCCAGTTTAAATCTGTGCCTTTGTTTTTGCTTCCCGCGGAGCGTGCCACGTGTCAACAGCGGAAGCAGCCCCTTTATAAAGTTTCAACTGAGCGCGGAAGGTGCCGCGTGTCGGCTTCCGCCGAGGTTCCAAAAGGTTTCTTTATGTTTCAAGTGATGGCCGCGGAGCTTGACAAATGTCAACTTCCTCCAAAGTTTCCGATAGACCCTTAATGTTTCTCAGAGGTAGTGCGGATGGTGACAAGTGGCAGCCTCCGCTTATGTTTCAAGAAGGTTTCAAAAAAGTTTCTAAGTCGCAGCGGAAGATGCAACGTGTCCCTTGTGGTTACTGCGAAAGCTGACAAGTGTCAGCTTCCGCGTAAGTTTCTATTTGTATCCCGCGATGCTAGTGATAGATTGAGGTGGGCCCCAGCATAACTATTAAGTAAGGCAGAAAGTGACGCGTGGCGGAAGGGTCCTGAAACTTAAAACTTTATGTCTCTCTCTCTTCAGTTTCTTTCATGTTTCAGGAGCGTTGCGGACGATGCCAAGTGTCGGCATCCGTGTGAGTCCCAATTGTGTCTCCGTTGTTTCTCGAGAGGGGCACGGAAAGCGCCAAGTGTCAATTTCTGCGGGAGCTTCAACAAGTCTCTTCTATGTTCCTCAGCAAGAGCGCGGAACCCGCCACGTGTCGACTTCCGCATAAGTTTCAGCAGGAGAGTCCCTAATTTTTCAAGAACGCCGCGGAGGCCGCCGCGTGTCCTCTTTTTTGAAAGGCAATGAGAAGCAATGGGTCCCAACAATAGAAACTTCAGGTGCCTATGTGGCATGATCTGGTTGGTGGCGACTTTTTGACACTTTTGGGGCCGTAGGTTTCAGTGATGGGTTTTGATTGACGGCCACATTTTGAACCTGCAGCGAGGGTTTTCTCCTGCGCGTTTGCAACTGTTTTTGGCGGGAGAAACTTGTTGCGGCTGCATTTCCAGAGGTTGCAGGTAGATGAAACTTTAATGGTAGTTTGTACAGAAGGCATGGGTTGAGTTGATGGGTCAACTACCAGATTTAAGAGAAAATCTTCAAGCAGCGGTGCAAATCCCGATTCCCATCTGCTCTCACCTACTCTGTCCTCTGTTTCTTGCTGCAGCATTTACTATTTTGAGTGCCATTTTTTTGATGCATTGTATCTAGCAAATTTTTGTCTTGCCATGTAATTAATTCGTTGAGTACACAGTTTTGCTATAAAAGGCAGACTGTGTCACTCATTTGTTGTTGTTGAAAACTGGACATTTTGGCTCTATAATAAGATACAACTGGTTTTGGTTGCTCTGTAAAGGAGGTCTTGTGAGTTTATGTATCTCTTGTTGTATGTCTCATGCATGAATCTACTGATTTCATGATTGGTTTTATATGAGTAATGATATATTTGCATGTGTTTTGTTAATTCTGTCTCCAGTATTGCATGTGTTCTTCTTCTGAATCTAGATATCTAAGGGGTGTCTGGTATTTTAGAATACAGAATTCCTGTATTGAATGCTCGATCTTTCAACTTCTGCTTCAAGGGGTAGATTAAAGTGTTTTTAGATTGAGTATTGGGAAGGGTATACTGCAATAGGGATGCCATAAGTAGAGATAACACTCTGTATTGGGAGGTATCTGTAAGGCAGATATCACACAAATCCCCTTGAAATCCAGTTTTATTGTGTTCATGCTGATCATTCACAGGTGTATGTCTACCGACTCCAAGCCCTGGATAGGCACCAATCTAGCTCTATGTTGAGGTTATACACCAGGTCCAGGTTTGCATCCAAACATCAAATCAAACCATTTAATAACTTCAACCTGTTAGTTGTAGGATTAGGATTAGGACCCCCTGCATACTCTCATACTCAACCAGACACATATGTCCAAGAATGTTGCCAACCTTGTGATCTATCATGAAGATCTTGGTCCACACATGAGAGTATTCTGCCTGTTATTGTAAAGCTAAATCATTGTGTTATTGGTCTAGTCAAGGTTATATCATTAGTTATAGGGATACCCCCTTGGTGCGGCAGAACCAGAAGTGAAGGGGAGGCAGCGCACGCAACCTCCTGTAATCTGTTGGCCAAATCTGCCTGTGCATTGGAGCTGGCAAACCCTCTGCAGATTTGGTAACCAACACACCCAATTTTTCATGTCTCTTGTATCAAGAAAGTGATTGGGACTACTTCTCAAATTCTAATAGAGCTACCTGCATTGGACGAGGAGGGGCCCATATCTTAGAATGTGAGGTTATATTGGACAAGCGCACAAAGCACCTTGATAATCATTCAATGGAGGAGTTCTTAGTCCAATGGAAGGGTCTACAACCTAAAGATGCCACATGGCAACTTGCCAACACCCTCTCCAAGTTTTCTCATCTCAAGCTTTGAGGACAAAGCTTTTCAAAGGTGGAGGCAATGCTATGAAACCCATTATATTGAATTGTAGCTAGTATTAGTTACCTATGTATATTCTTTGTGAATCACCCATATGTGGTATTCAATAAAGGTTGATGTACATATGTTTTGTATGTCATCCCAATAGTTAGTTAGAACAAAATAATTATCCCACATGCATGGGACGTGGTAGTAGTTGTCTTTAGCAATACTCTATATATTGTTATTTTCCCAAATAGATGGTATCTTGGATATTTGTAATTAGAGTGTGTGTTCTATTGGGAGGTTACCTCCTTAGAGTGTGTGCATATTTTTGTGTGTTCAATTTTATTCATCTTGCAGGTTCATTACCCTTTTTCTAAATGAAAAAATATTCTTAATATATATTTGATTAATTGACAATTACAAGTGAGTATTGTTGTCAATGAGGATTGCACCCTAGCTAAGATTTGACTAAACTATCCTATTGAAACATGGAAACATTCTCAGGTTGTGGGTGACCTATGACGAGAATGAATCTTCGGATAGGGTTGGTTCCCTTGGCAGAACACCTAATCTAAAAGACTTTTCTGAGAAAAGGGTTTAGAAAGATAACTTGAAATGAAATCCTAAATCTAATGGCAATGCACCAAAATTCTAACTTATTTCAATAATTTCACTCACAAATAGTTTCTCAAAACATTAACTCTCACAATCTCATCTAAAACATACAACTCAACAGTGATTTCATGAAGGCTCGAACTAAACACAACACACAACCTGAATCATATGAAATTCTTGCACACAGATTCACAACAACGAGACATAAAAAAGGACCTAATTCTTATGATCACAATGAAACATCAAATCAATACTACAAATATGAGACAAAATATGAGATAGGAATGCTCTGCTACTTTATTAAAACTGAAGGAGTATGCAAAATGAAAGTTTGAGTACAAATATCAGCTTACAAAGCTTTCTGCAAGTGAGAAAGAAAGTAAGAAGCAAATTTGAACTGCCAAAACTGAGTTTTTTCCCCCCATATATATCCAAAAACTTTTTAAAAGCTCAGCCAACTGTCCACCCAAAAAAAGAAACTAAAGTCCCATTTTCGAGCAAAGGGAAAAAACCACAAAAAGAGGGCCTAGAACTGACCCAAACTGAGTGAAAATAGGTGGTAAGTTTCCCTACCAAGTTGACCCACCCAAATGGCTACTAAAAATGCTCAGATATGACTAGAAGACCAAAATAGAAGCTTCAGTTGACTCTATCTTTCTATTTTGTATAATGGGAACTCAAGGAAAGAAAGGCAAGTAAACTGAAATTGCCTTATTGAGTGTTCTGTACTTGCTATTTTCTCTGCACTTACATGACACTTACTAAAGTAATTTATAGATTATTACTTTAATAATGCCTTACATTTTGCTTCAGTTTCAGTTGTGCAGAATAGAAAGAGGTTCTCGCCTATGACTTTGCAAAAAACACAAGGTATATGTGGCTTTGATTATACTTTGCAAAGTAAGAAAATTATCTAAGTCATTTGGGCCTTTTGATTTTCTCCAAAAATCACAAAATATTCTAAGGCACGTTAAGGTTGATTTTTTCTCCAAAGGTTACAAAAGAAACCTAAGGCATAAAGCCTAGGTATAACATATATGCAAAGTAAAATATAATACCTCAAAGGTATTAGTAGAGACCGAATATTTTAAAGCAATGTGGAAAAAGGCAAGGTTGAATTAGGGCACATGAGAAAACCCTAATACAAAACTCTCCAATCTCCACTCTTTTCGCATCATTTTGTACTTGATTTTTTTTGGAAAAAATAGCTCTGCCTGGCTGCCACCATGAACTAGGGTTTGAAAGCTTGAACCTCTTCATTTCTTGTTGCTTCTGATATATTTTCATGAAGATTCTATAGAGGTAAGTGTAGAGGAAAACTAATGCATTGTAGACTTAAACAAAATCCAGGGTTAAACCTAACTGAACAGTCCACTCTATCATTGCATTCCTACATTTAATTATCGACCAAGGAGCATAAGCTTATGATGACGCTTGCACTATATATGCCTTCAAGACTCATTTCTATTCCAAACTAACTCATACAAACCTATTCTAATTAACTTAATTGACTGAAGTTCACAAAAATGAAAGAACAAAAATAGTTAAAAACCTAGTTGCTACAGGTACCCTCGACATAAGTTGAAGATAGCTATATTTAACAGAGAATTAGAGAATTAACTTGAATTACATAGAATGACAAAAGACTTGCCACTAACATCCAGAGGACTTCAATGATGTATTCTATTCATGAATCACAACTATCAGAAATAGCAATCACGATTCTTTACTTATTTCACAATGTAATGTATAAGATAACATGAAATAGTTTAACTAGAAATGCATAAATAAATAAATGAATGTATGAAGTTTGAGTTAGTACCTTGAGTGGCTAGCTCAGGAAACTATCTCACTTCTTCTAGAAACTAAATTACTTAAGATCTTCACACATTTCTCATGACATGTAGTTGAATTCAATTCATATCAAAGGCATAATCTTCTTCAAATTTTATTCAAAATCAAAACATGTCTGGAATAACTCATAACTGTAAAAATAGAGTAACGGCTATATAGATAGAAAGTGACAATAACAACTAACTAATCAACGAACTCATTCCCTAACTTATACAAAAGAGGGAGAGTTGTTATGCGATCTTCTAACTAACTGTGATCATCAATTCATCCCTAGATATCAGGATATAGTTTTGAGATCAACTTATTAATTATCTAGAACAAAGGAAATAGAGTCCTATTCGAACAAAAATCCCACATAATGGCTCATGAATGAAAATACATAGGCTGCGGTTAGACTTCTAGAACAAGTCTTCTTCTTCTCTTGCATTTATTCTCCCATGATGACGATGTTTATCTCCATCAATCTTCACTTCTGGTACTTGGACTGCACTTTAATCAATTCCCTTGTTCGGCACTACTGCAATTACTCCTTCCCGGATGCTATGTCTTTGTTGCACAAGGTTAATTATCCAACATATATACACAAAATGACTTCTCATATATTAAACTTATGAAATCCTATCTATATTACATGCATATCAATAATTTAAATCATCCACTTGATAATATAACCACCGTATTTCATTTATCAGCATAGGTTTAAAGTCTCTGAGAAGTATATGTGAAACATCATATAATAAAGGTAATGTCTGTAAGGTCCTTGCAGAATCATGTAAAAAGGTCTTAAAAACATATAAAAACATTATAAAAGAAAGTCAATATTTCAACCCAACATATTCCCCCAACTTAAACTTTTGCTTGTCCCTAAGCAAAACCAAGGAACTAACATCTAGGGCAGAAGGTTATAATGCAAAGTGGTTTTCTTGAGGTCCATGTTTTCTTTGACTCCTCGTTTGAGATAAAATCCATTATAACATGCAAGTCTCTCCATCATATTTAGCTCAGCATGCCTACACTTATCACTTCTCCCTCCTGTCCAGTGTGGCACTGGGTAAAGAAGGATAGGAGGCTGATAAATAAGAGGCAACCATACTACTCCCTTGTGCTCTGAGATCTGGATGTACCTGCGTAACGTTTCAAACATATTCATGAAGTTGTGGAAAGAGTGGGGTTCCTTCTTTTGCAATACTAGAGTTAGGCTATTCCACCTGTTCTGCACATACCTTTGACAATTCTGAATGATGGACACTACTAATCTCTGTATTCTTCTGTGATCCCTAAGTCTTAAATCCATGATCACCTTACCTAGACCCTTATGAGAAAGTAATGTTAGCCATTGGGTCAGGATCACTTCAGGTTCTAAGGCTTCTTTTCTAATTAGCAGTGGCTCATTCTTTTCCTACTCTTCATACTGGTCCATTAGTACTCCCCTGAGTTGTTCATTTTTAAAGTATGACATTAGTGCTCTGATCTGTAGGTCTCCAACATAGATGCAGGGATTCCATTCTGTGTCCTCATCCATCAGGTAACTATGCAGATAGTATTCACACAACTGGTCCTGTTCTTCTAGACTGACCTCTTTGAAATATTTACAAAAAATGTGCCTTGAATGCAAGTCAGGTTGATTATTGATAAATCTATTAAACTGAAAACTAAGGAATTTCTCTTTCAGAAATAATGCATAAACCCTAGGTGGAGGCCTGCATCCAATGATTTGCTTGGCTCTATCAATAACCTCTGCCAAACGATCCTCCAACCTTTTGATTATCAAATCCTTTTCTGCAATTGATGCATTGAAACTATGCTTTTCTTTTTCCCAATTCTCTTTTTCGTGCCTAGTCTTATCGGTCAATTTCATTAGCTCAAAACCCAAAGATAGGGTAGTATGGTACTCTGGGGTCTTTGTCATAGGAGGTTGGAGAGTAAGTACTTCTTCCTCAATTTTTGTTTTATTTTCAGCCAATTGTGCCAACAAGTCTAAGTTAGAACCATGGCCATAAGTCTGGATCTTCTCCTCCAACTCCTGAATTTTTTTCTCTTTCTCTTTATCTTTCTCTTCATAACCCCTTACCTATTCCTCCAGCTGTCTTATTTTGTCCAGGGCTTCTTGAAGTTCCGTCCTAATATCTCTATCTTCTAATAATTCCTTTTCTTCTTCAACATTTTCATCATTTCTTTCTTTAGGAACATCAAAAATTTCTTTAGCAGAATCATCAGGCACAGGTTTACCCATCTTTCTTATAGTAAAAAAGTCTTCTGACTCAAAATCAAAAGAAGAAATATACTTTCTTTTCCTTATAGGCATATCAACATTTTCACAGGCATCTATAGAGACATCCTCAAGGGGGTTTTCTCCTCTATCTGAATCTAGATTCAGAGGAGTTGGATCATTGTCCTACTGGCCTATATTTTTGTCCTCTACTCCCTGTTTCTCAACAACTTGTTCGTTGGCACCTTGCCTCCTTTATCTCCCTGAGCATCTAGGTGTGATTGTTTCCTTCTTATCTGCCTTTTTCCTCTTTTCCCCTGCACTTCCTTCTTTTGTTGCACTCTTGTGTTTACTCACTCCCTTCCTACTCTTCTTTTCCTTACCAGATGTTGAGGGTTCTTTAGCTGATACATACCTAAACTCTAGAGGGTTCTAATGTTGTGGCTCTTCCTGCTCAGTTTCAAAAGGAGGCTCAGGCTCATATGGAATTTCATCTCCTGGTTCTGGTGCCTCTAAAAGTGTTGAAATGTCTACACATTGTTTAAAAGCTTCCCACCCAATCTGTGGGTACTGAATCCTTAAACTCCTCTTTATTAGCATAACTATTAAACAGTGGTGGGAAAGAGTGGTGTTTGTCTATTGTCTCTGATATTCTAAAGACATCCTTTTCAACATACTATACAAATAATTCAGAACATTGACAAGTTTGTCATGCCGTAAATGATTGACCAATTTAAGTTGTGCAGTATATAACATATTGTATCTACCATCACAGGTAATATACTTGATAATATAATAGGCACATTTCCCCCTAAAGAAGGGAAGAGATAGTCATTTGGTACCTTGTGTGGTAGAATCTAGGTGCTCGCCTCTTTCACAGAACTCCTCCCTAGCCGCGGCTGCATCAGCTCTAGATGGGTGCTCTGACCTTGTCCATGGCAACCCTGTGACCTGAGCAATAGCTAACTCGAAAGCATCTATAGTTAACCCCTTCACCATTGCTTCATCATACTGTAGAGTAAATGCAAATTCTTTCGCCATATCATCATCAAACTCTGTCAATTTTAGGAAGTAGTCTAACCAACCTGCTCTTGTAAAGAGAGGGAGAACCATAACATCCTCCAATAGTTCCTTATGTGCCGAAGGTTCTCTTCTGATTATGTCTCCTCCCATTACTGCTATGAATTGCAAATTCTACAGTGTCAATTTTCTGCACAATGTCAATTTCTGTTGCTCAATTCTCACTGCTTCAGCTTGCCACCCCAAAAGAACCAATTTGCCTCTTCTTTCCTTTTCACTAAAACTTTCTTAGGGTACTAATTCACTCATTGGCAGAATAAGGTAAGTACATGATGCAGAATATTTGTCTTATTTTCTTGAAAGGCAGGGTTTTCAAAGGCAAATGTTATTCAAATGGCAAAAATTGAAATTAACCCCTCCCCCCAACTTAATTGTGAAGTGATCGCACTTCATGTGGCAGGTATTATGGAATGAGGAGAAGTGATTAAAATAAATGGTGGGAATATTCATTGCATGCATGAAATGAACTATGACTAAACATGAATATAAAAAGAAATCTAGTTGTAATAATTGAAAGTTATTGAATTTACATATGAAGTGGAATGAATAATTAACATACTTTGGAAATTGTGAACAACTCAGATGATTTGAGATGATATGCATGCGACGAACGAGATATAGGGTGAGAGGAGGTGGCGGGTACGACTGCAAAGATATAATGTGATAACTTAGGATGATGGAGAAAAGTACCAACTCATTAATGTGAATTGATATGTGGAGCAATAGAATGAAGTAGTTTAAAATGGATACGGGCATGTGGAATGGGCGGGAGAATTTAGGTAGTGTTCACCAAGTGATGGAAGAGAGCGGCATACAAATGGTGCTACGGGTGCCTTCAGCACAGGTCCCAACTGGGTAATTGTAAACACAATATATTAGGTCCCAGCTGAGTTAGGTCCCAACTGAATGAGTGAAAAATAGGTCCCAGTGGAAATAATTTGTTGTAACCATGGAAATTGTGATGTGTGTGCATGTGATTTTTAAAACAAAGAAAATTATGTTTCAGCAACAGGGGTTGAGTATTATAACTCAACCTCCACATCATTGGACAGTGTTGGTGGATCAGAATCGGAAGGTGTATCATCTGGTGTCACAACATCATCATCAGGAGTATCATGAGGAGCATACTGAGTAGCTAAGGAAATAAGAAAGTCATCCTTCTGAAGTGGCTTTTTATACAATTTTAACCTGTGCCCATTTACTAGTAGTGAAAAACTAACTACATCAATAGTTTACAACTCAACTGCACCATTAGGAAAGACTTGCTTGATCTCATATGGGCCTAAACAATGTGACTGAAGCTTGCCCTTGAAGTCCTTGTACCTTGAATCCTAAAGGAGTGTCAAGTCACCTGCAGTGAATTCCTTTGTTTTGATGTACTTGTCATGTCATTTTGCCCTTTGTTTCTGTATGACCTCTGTATGATGAATGACCTCCAATCAAATTTCAGCCAAGGCATTCAAATGTTGTAGCCTTTCCTATTGTGCAGTGGTCAAATCCATTCCTAGGTCCATTGTTGTCCTTAGGGTTTTATGTTCAAATTCAATAGGCAGGATTGTTGTCTTGCCATAGACCAACTCATACGGTGTAAACCCTGTAGTTGTTTTCCAGGTTGTTCTGTATGCCCAAACAACCTCAGGGAGCCTAGAAACCCAATCTCTTATGTGGAGCTGCACTGTCTTTGTCAAGATGTTCTCAATTTCTCTATTAGTGACTTCCACCTGACCATTAGCCTGAGGATGCTATGGAGTGGATTTCTTATGCCTGATCTGATATTCTGCAACCAATTTGGTTATTAAATCAGATGTAAATTGTGGTCCTTGGTCAGTTACTATTTCTCTTGGAACACCATACCTTGTGAAGATATCTTCATACAAGAATTTAGCCACATTACCATCTCTGGCAAACTGTAATGCCTTCACTTCAACCCATTTAGTTAAGTAGTCAGTACATACCAGGATATATTCTTTGTTGTTTGATGTAGGAGATATAGGACCCACAAAATCCAAACCCCACTTGTCAAAAGGAGCCAATGAGATTTGTGGTTGCAAAGGCATCTCATCACTTCTAGTAGGCTTCCCCATTCTTTGGCATCTATCACAACTCCTAGTATACTTGATAGCATCTTTATGAAGCGTTGGCCAGTTGTTAATATCTTGAAGGTTGTCCTCTTAGCTGCAAAATGTCCCCCACAAGGCTCATCATGACAAGCCTTCATTACATCAAATACTTCATCCTCCTTGATACATCTTCGCATAATATTGTCTGGCCTAGTGTAAAATAGAAATCCAGAAATCCAAGAGTAAGAGAAGCATTTATGAACTAGCTGCCTCTTCTCCCTTGGAGAGAAGTGACAAGGGTCATTGTACCTCAGCATTTAATCATATTTTTATGTGTCAAATCCAGGGTTGTGTCCTTGGTTGTTTGCAATTAGAAATCTTATAGTTGCCAGTTTATTTAACTAACTCTAATGATCTCTACTGATTGAAGAAACTATTGCTGTTGATCTATCTGCTATGAAAATGAATTATAGGAATACTAAAAACAAAGATGAAACAATGAATTGCTAATGTAGATCTATGCTATCACATTCACTTGAAACATACATTTATCTATGAGAAAACAGTAACTATCTCTTTAAACAGAATCTAAAACAGAATAACAAAACAAACAATACTAGCCTTCTACCTTGGTGGTGGTAGTGGGCCCTTACTCCACACCCTTAGGGTTAAAGACCAAATCAATGAATCAGCACAAGAAGATAATATCACAATTCACTTTCAGTCCAATTCCATCAGCTTTTGTATTTAGAAAAAATGTCTATATCAAAATGAGATTACAATAACAATAATTCATCCGCTGTGTATATTCTGCTGCTACTTTTGTAAGTTTATATCTAATCCAGTGATGAGATATCACTTACCCTAACTACTAGTTCATCTGTGAGATAGTACCAATCTCTTATTCTACTAACTGTTTAACTACAGAGTAAACATTCATGCAATTAAAATAGATTTAGTGGAACATCAGTCTCACTAAATCTAAGTCTTAGTTTCAAATACAACTGGGTAGCGAGGCCTTGAAATATAGGTATTTAATCAATTTGTTGAGAACTCATGCAAGATCAAAAAGAAAGATAAAACTTCCAGCAATTAACTATAGTCTTCATTCAATTACTCAGGTGCTGATTGAGTAATATTTGGAGCACCCCAATTACCACTGGAAGTGTTGACTAGCAGCGGTGCTAGAAATCTACATTTGTGTTGAGCAGGCTCCGGAGGTGTGTGCTTTTGTCTGTAGCTCCAGAGATATGCTTTATGGCTTTATGTTCAGCTCCGGAGATATGCTCATGACTTCAATCCAGCTCCAGAGATGAGTCACCCCCTTATCTCAAAATCTCTCCAATCATATTGGAAAATATTGGAGATTGGTGCAGTATCCTTATGTCAGCTCCGGAGATTATTAGGACCACCTCCATAGATGACCAAAATTGTCTTTGCCTGAACATCTGCACCTATAGATTCAAAAAGAGAGAATTTCTACATATTTCCATGAATTCAATGCACATTAGTCCTTCAATCAGAAATCATGATTTTAAGTAATTCATCTCTCATTAAACATAATTAGAACAATCTTGTTAATCTACTTTGGTGTAGTCATCAGGACAATGGAATAAGAAGGAAGGAAAAAGAGGGGTAAAAAAGTGTATTTCATGGGTGCTACCTGGCACTCATCAAGAAGTATCCTGAAATTTGCCCTGTAACCAAATAATTGGCTACATTTGCATACCATGGAGTGTGTATAGTGAGAGCAAATAGATGCTCATCAAGAAAAGAATCATCAACTACTCCATCTGAAGACTGTGTAGGTAGTCTAAACAGAAAATCAACAACAACATTGGCCTTGCCTGGTTTCTCAACAGTTGTAATATCAAACTCCTGTAACAACAATAACCACCTTACAAGTCTGCCACCTACTATGGGTTTATTCATCAAATATCTAATGGATGCATGATCTGTATGACTGAAAACCTTGTAACCAGTTATGTAGTGCTTGAATTTATTAATTGCATTAACAACTGCCAACATCTCTTTCTCTGTCACAGTATAGTTTAACTCGGCTCCTTGCAGATTCTTACTTACATAGTATATGGCACACTCCTTGTTTCCTTTTTGTTGACCCAGGATTGCCCCAATGGCAAAATCAGATGCATTTGTATGGATGTGAAAATACAGTGACCAATTTGGACCTCTGAGGACAGGGGCTTGTGTCAAGAATGTTTTTAGCTTTTCAAAAGAGATCTGAAAAGCTGATGTCCATTCAAATTCACTGTCCTTGGTCAGTAGGGTAAACAGAGGGGCAACAATCTTGCTAAAATCCTAAATAAACCTCCTGTAATATCCTGCATGGCCTAGGAAGCTCCTTACATCCTTCTACTTTTGTGGAATAGGCAGGGTAGATATAATCTCAATCTTCTTTGGGTCAACTTGGATATCTGCACTTGAGATGAAATGTCCCAAGACTATTCCCTGTGTCATCATCAAAAAACACTTTTCATTTCTCAAAGAGAGGTTGTGCTCTGTACATCTCTTCAATACCTTCTCCAAGTTGTGTAATGCCTCATCATATGTGTCACTATATGTGGTGAAGTCATCCATATAAATCTCCATACTGTCATGTGCAAAATCAAAGAAAATACTAAGGACTGCTCTTTGAAATGTAGTTGGAGCGTTGCACAAACCAAAGGGTAAGATAGAGTATGCATATGTCCCCCAAGGGCAAGTAAACATTGTCTTATCCTGATCCTCTGGAGCAATCTTAATTTGGTTATAACCACTAAAACCATCAAGAAAGGAAAAATATTTCTTGCCTACTAAACAGTCAAGAACTTGGTCAATAAAAGGCAATGGAAAGTGATCCTTCCTGGTAGCAGTATTCAATTCTCTGTAATCAACACAGACCCTCCATTTGCCACCTTTCTTGGGGACTATAACCAATGGTGAAACCCATTCACTGTCTGAAATGGGGTATATAAAGCCTGCGTCCAAAAGCTTCTGAAGCTCAACTTTAACAATTTCTCTGAGGGTTGGATTCATGCGCCTCTGATGCTACCTAATTGGTCTATATCCATCATATATGTATATCTTGTGCATGCATAGGGCAGGATCAATGCCTTTCATATCATTGTAATCCCAAGCAAATGTTGCTAAGTGTGTATGTAATATTTCATGTAGGGATTGTTGTTGTTGTTCATCAGTCAATGTATTGTTAATGTTCAACATCTTGCTTGGCTTGACTTCTACTTGTTTGGACAGTTTTTGAACGAAAGACAAATCAAGGCTGGGTAACACAGGTAAACATTGCTGAGGTAATAATGCATGGAAGATTTGGGAGACTTCTTTTAATGAACTACTGGGTATTATGCTGCCCAAAGGGTCTTGTAAGCAAGATAGGCAGTCTTGTTGTTGTGGATGTCTCCCACAATTATTTTGTATAACATGAGCAATTAATTCATCCTCATCTGGAATATTCAATAAAGGGCTGCATTCTATAGTCATCAGGGTTTGCAGGGAATAGGTGTCCTCATCCTCCAGGATAAGCCAAATGGTCTGCTCAAGCTCATGGTATGGCTGGGCTGGTGGATATAAAACCAATTTCTTGGTCACTGTCCCATTGGATATAATTATGTATCTTACCAAACCTATAACCTATAAATTCATCAGCAATGGCAAGCCATGGTCTACCTAGGATAAGAGGATATCCAACAAGATTAACCTTAGGCTACAAAACTATAAAATCGACAGGGTATTCCCAAGAATCTAATGCAATGACCAAATCTTCTATGACTCCTTCAGGTTTGACTGTAGACCTATTAGTTAATTGCAAGACTGTCTGAGTAGGCCTAAGGTTGTTCAATTAGAGTGTCTGCATGGTCTCCTTGGTCATGACATTAATTGCAACTCCTAGATCTATCAAAGTATTCTTAATCAGAGTCCCATTGATCTTTACATCCACCATTGGACTACTTGGATCTGTGTACTTGGGGACAGTTATATTACCCAACATGATATCAGCAAGATTACCTAAAACATGTATTGTCTGAGGGTCTATTCTCTTCATTCCTAGTTTTTTTATGCAAAGATCCCTAATAGTTTTGGTATAGATAGGAATATCCTTGATGGCTTGGATTAAGGGAATCTTGATGCTTATATCTTTTAGCTAGCTGAGAAGGACAATATCAACTTGGGTTGTTTGCTTTTGCATGGCCAAGTGCTCAAGGAAAGGAGGAGACTTTTGTGGTAAGGTAGTTTGGGCATCTTGGGTTGATTCAAGTTCCAAGGGTGGCTTATCTAAGGATTCATCAGTGGGTTCTTCATCTTCAAGCTCGGTAATTTGGGGAGATGAAGGCTCTACAAGTTGCTTCCCTGATCTAAGATGAACATTATTGACTTCCACCCCATAGTTGGGATATTGCATTACCTCGTTAGTATAAGCTTGCTGGACATGCTTGTTGTTAAGGTTAGGTGTAGGTTGGGCAGGGATTTGGGTAGGTCTAGGAGGTGGATTTCAAGGTGGTGGCATTATGGTTGCCTGTTGTGGCTGAGATGGAATCATAGGGTACTGAAATTGTGCATTTTGTTGCCATTGTTGGCCCTTGTTCCACTGAGGTTGCCATTGTTGCTGCTGAGTAGGCCACTGAGGGTTATAGTTGGGACCTTGGCAATTTTGTTGAGGCCATGAGTTTGGTTGTTGCTAGTTCCAACCAACTTCTGGAGTAGGCCATTGGGGGTTTTGCCATGCATTTGGGTTACTAGGCCATTGTTGAGCAGTCTAAGCAGAGAATTTCTGATTTGTAGCAGGAAATGGAGAATTAAAACTAAGTGGATCAGAGGGCATACCTTGCCTTTGCTGCCAAGGTCTCCTTTGAGCAATGAAGAACAATTGCCCATCTTCTCCTTCAAATTGTTGCAACTCAGGTCTTTCAATTTTTTCCTGTTGGATACAGGCCACCCTCTTGCATTTATAGTTGGCCTTCCTTTGCCTATAGCTAGGGCAGTACTCAGTAAGCATTGCATCTACCTCTTCTTATTTCTCCTTAATGTGAAGAGTCTCCAGTTGTGTAGCCATATGGCTAATAATGTCCTCCTTCATGTTGGTCAGCAGATTACTAATCTCCACTCTAGAAACTCCATTAGTTGCCTTGCCTATGATGGCTGCTCTTTCTCCCCTTGGTTTTCTAGAAAATGTTCTAGAATAATTTCTGCATGCTGTGTAGATATCTTCAAAGGGAAGTTGAGATATATCCCCTGTTCCAATGAGATTGAGGGCATCCATGCAGTCATCATTACTGACATGCTAATGGTGGCCTTTTTAAGATGTTCAACAACATTAAAGGAAATGGGGCTCACCTTTTGTTGTCCTTTAAGAGCAACAACATCGCTTTGCGTTTGCAAAGGTTGTGATTGTGCTTTGGGCTACTCTTCACCAGGTGCAGCTTGTCCTCTTTGCAAAATCTGTACCTTTTGAGAAGTTGTGGGGGCAACTTGAGTTGTAGAAGCTTGAAATTTGTCTTTATCTGGCTGTTGTTGGACTTTTCTAGCTTGCTGTCCCAAGTCAACAGCCCTCTTCTTCGATCTAGTATTAGCTATAATAGGTGAATTTGACTGATTTTAACCTTGGGGATAATTTACCCCGTAAAACTCAGTGCCTTGCCAATTCATCAAGGCAACCTCAGGATGCTTGCTGAACTTGTGAGCCTTTCTGCTCTGGATCTTCTTTTAACACGCTTTCTGAACCAGCATAAATATTCTGAACCATTAAAGCTTGATTATTCACCCCATTCATGCATGTAGATTGGTTATGAGGCTGATTACACAGATAACACCAATCACACTCCTATGCCATATTGTTTTGGACCGGCACAAGACTCCTTGAAGAGCTGGAAGCATTAGGATTATAAGACTAAAAGGGTTTAGGATTGAAATTTTTTCTTTGACCTTGAAAATTGGCTTGAAAAGGTGGCCTATTTGACTGGTTAGACTGATATGGGGCTTGATAGGGCCTAGGATCTTGGCCAACTTTCTTCTTAATGCTCACTAAATCATTCCTGACAGTTTTTAGCATATTTCTAATTTCTTGAAGCTCTTGAGAATGGGCTGGAACAACAGTTTCTTGAGTTGTGGCTTGATACCCTATTGCTGGAGTAGGCGGAACAACAGCTAAAGGGGGTAATGACATAGGTATAGGTGGTTGTACCTTAGGAAAAATTGGCATAGGAGGCCTTGGGGCTATTCTACCAACTTGTATGAGGCAATTTTCTGCTCTAATAGCTATGTCATAAGCATTAGGTAATGTGATTCAACCCATAGACTGGATCATCACAGATATCTCACTATTTAAAGCCTTAAGGAAAAATAAAAATGCATGTTGAGGTGAAGGTTTTACCGTCGTTGGAATCCTATCCCAAGTCTTTGGAAGTGGTAATTAAAATCAGACATGTGCTTATGTGGAGCCCTCTTGATAGTGCTTAACTGCTCCAGCAAAGACAAATGATCAGATTTGTCTTCAAACTGTCTATGCAACCATCACCTGACTGATCCCATGTTGTTATTGAATTCACTGGAAGACCTCTAAACCATTGCAAAGCTTTTCCCTTCAGTGAGGCAACCAATAGTCTAAGTGCTACATTCTCTTAAGTGATATTATGCACTGAGCACAGCGTTGACACATCTCAAATGTGCTCAATAGCAATGGTCTGATCTTCTCCAGTAAAGTATGGCAGACTTTTGAGTGCTACAATAGGAATGTCATCGTGTTGAGCAATGTTTAATGGGCTGCTCGCATTAAAAGGTGCAAATGCAAATTGCCTTATCATTACTGGTACTAGACTTTTCTGCACTAGACTTGTAGGACTGAGATTTGGAGGTGTGGATTTTGACCTCCTTGGTGAGTCAAAAATTCTTCTTTCTATCCTACCCCTCCTTCTTGGTGGAGATAACTGCAAATACTCAAACAGAGCAGGACTTGATCTAGTCTGCACTCTTCTCATACGCTGGTTACACTAGATCTGCATGTAAAACTAGAAAAACGGAGTCTCTGGGTATCTCTTAAAACCTCCAAAGGCTGGAAAAACTGCTGCATATACCAGAACAACAGCTTAAAACTTGAAAAACTTCTTTGAAAACAAGTTTCAGAGTCCCACCGGGCATGCCCAAAACTGTTGTCAATTATGATCACACCCTAGCTAAGATTTGACTCAACTATCTTGTTGAAACATGGAAACATTCTCAGGTTGTGGGTGACCTATGGCGAGAATGAATCTCTAGATAGGGCTGGTTCCCTTGGCAGATCACCTAATCTAAAAGACTTTTATGAGAAAAGGGTTTAGAAAGATAACTTGAAATGAAATCTTAAATCTAATGGTGATGCACCAGAATTCTAACTTATTTCAATAATTTCACTCACAAACAGTTTCTCAAAACATTAACTCTCACAATCTCATCTAAAACATACAACTCAACAGTGATTTGCATGAAGGCTCGAACTAAACACAACACACAACCTGAATCATATGAAATTCTTGCACACAGATTCACAACAACAAGACATAACAAAGGACCTAATTCTTATGATCACAATGAAACATCAAATCAATACTATAAATATGAGACAAAATATGAGATAGGAATGCTCTGCTACTTTATTAAAACTGAAGGAGTATGCAAAATGAAAATCTGAGTACAAATATCAACTTACAAAGATTTCTGCAAGTGAGCAAGAAAGTAAGAAGCAAATCTGAACTACCAAAACTGAGTTATTTCCCCCCATATATATCCAAAAACTTTCTAAAAGCTCAGCCAGTTGTCCACCCAAAAAAAGAAACTAAAGTCCCATTTTCGTGCAAAGGGAAAAAACCACAAAAAGAGGGCCTATAATTGACCCAAACTGAGTGAAAATAGGTGGCAAGTTTCCCTACCAAGTTGACCCACCCAAATGGATACTAAAAATGCTCAGATATGACTAGAAGACCAAGATAGAAGCTTCAGTTGACTCCATCTTTCTATTTTGTATAATGGGAACTCAAGCAAAGAAAGGCAAGTAAACTGAAATTGCCTTATTGAGTGTTCTATACTTGCTATTTTCTCTGCACTTACATGACACTTACTAAAGTAAATTTTAGATTATTACTTTAATAATGCCTTACATTTTGCTTCAATTTCAATTGTGCAGAATAGAAAGAGGGGCCGCTTGTGACTTTGCAAAAAACACAAGGTATATGTGGCTTTGATTATACTTTACAAAGTAGTAAAATTATCTAAGTCATTTGGGCCTTTTGATTTTCTCCAAAAATCACAAAATATTCTAAGGCACGTTAAGGTTGATTTTTTCTCGAAAGGTCACAAAATAAACCTAAGGCATAAAGCCTAGGAATAACATATATGCAAAGTAAAATATAATACCTCAAAGGTATTAGTGGAGGCTGAATATTTTAAAGCAATGTGGAAAAAGGCAAGGTCGAATTAGGGCACATGAGAAAACCCTAATACAAAACTCTCCAATCTCCACTCTTTTCGCATCATTTTACACTTGACTTTTTTTGGAAAAAATAGCTCTGCCTGGCCGCCACCATGAACTAGGGTTTGAAATCTCGAACCTCTTCATTTCTTGTTGCTACTGAGAGATTTTCATGAAGATTCTACAGAGGTAAGTCCTTTTGTTTCAATATTGAACATGGACCTCCATTTTCAAAGCATTTCTTGGCTTCCAAGCCGCGGCCACCACCATTTTCTGATGTATTTTGTTTTGTTTTACTTTTTGTTAATGCCTTCTCTCATTTCGAGGCCACCATTGAAGTATTTTTTAAGCTTGATAGTAAGGGTATTCCAATGCATTCCTCTACATCAAACGATGGTAAGCTCTTCACCCTTCAAGCTCTATATTCTCCTTCATTTTCTATTGATATAATGCTCGATTCGAGCTCAAGAAACTGCAAAAAGAAAGACCCCTTTGTTTTTCCAATACTTCTTTATTTTTTGCAACTCTTCCAGACCGCATAGTTGCGGCTTCATGAGGGCAATTCTGGGTCTTTCTCATTTTGAATAAGTTTGAAGGTCTCTTCATTTTTCTGTATGTGGCAATAAGAGAGGTAAATGTTGTTCATTTTTTGAAAGAAAAAGAAGACAAACTCTTCCCACTATAAGTCGTGGCCTTTCAAGCTTCTGGGTATTTGCTTAAGCACGAAGCACCTTGAGGGTTTCCTCACTTCCCTGAATGTGATAAAGGAGACAAAGTTCATTCATTTCATTGAATGAAACAAAAAGAAACTATTAACCCATGCAAGGATGTGACCTCTATTATGTATTCTTTGTGTATTATTTTGCCTCAAAAAATGATGTTGTCCCAAGGCAAAATCATTGTTTCTCCTTCAAGTTTTGCATACAGGTTTATAATGATCTTCATACATTACCCAGGTTGTTGAAAATGCATTATGGTTTCAACAATTCTATCTTATTGTTGTTTGATTACATTCTTGTAGCAATGCATTCTCAATACCCTTTTCACTCCATGAATGTTGTCCTATCATTGATGATAGCCTGAATAAGTCATTTGATAGCTATGCATACGATAGTTGTTTCACATTAGCACTCCATGAATAATTCATTCTCAGCTGCTCCCTTATATATATGAGCAATGCTTGCCATTATTTCTTGTTTTTTGGTGGTTGTACCTCCACTGTATATGCAGAAAACCTGATATATAGCAGCAATAGGACATGATAATAGTTTTGTGAAAACAAACATTGACAGAATGAAATATTGCTTGCAATTGCAAAAAAAATTCCTTCAATGAAAGATAGTGCATTTTTATTCAGCTCTGCCTATTTATAAGTACTTAGGTAAGCCATTGTTCATTTGTGATTTTCACTTCATTGCACTTTAGAATTGACTGTCATGAATGATCAATGCCTTTGACTCCCGAAGCCACTTTATGAATCACTCCTTCAGCTGAAAATGTTTCTATTTAAGCATTATGAATATGAATTCCTATCTCATTCTCCTTTTGAGAATTAGGGGCAGCATGCTAGGCTCAACCCTTATGGGAGCCCATTTTGCACCACATGCTATGATGTCTTCATAAATGGATTAGCAACATGATTTCTCCTATACCTGCACAGTGAACAAACATGTTAGATAAAAATAGTGAAGCTCAATGCCCCTGTGATATTTTATTTTTCAAGCTCTCTTGCATACATCTGATGTTTTTTGATCTAATGCATCGTAAACATGTGCTATATTTCTCTTGATAGGGCAGATAGTGAGATTCATATCCAGATTTCTAACCAACTTTCCTATCATGATGCAGGTTCACTTGAAGATTAGGAGTGAGGAGGGGAAAGCAACAACGAAGACCAACACGCAACCACCATAGGCAATGATTGCTATGTTTCTTTTCATGTGTCTTTCTATTATTTAATCTTTAGATGTATAGCACATCTCTTATGTTGTGTTGGTTTAGCTACTCCCACGACTTGTGTGGGACAATTGATTGCTCCTTTCTTTCCAATGAATATAAATGCAATACTTGTACAATTCTGTGTATACTTCTTTTCGCAAAAGGAATGAGCATTGTAAAATGAATGAAACAACTTCTTATGATTCATGTATTATCCTTTATGCTACAAAGTATTGAATGACAAACTGGATTCTTTCCTTTTAATTGAAACACATTGCATAATACAATTGTACTCCTTATTTTAAACTTTAATATATGCAATAATTAAGCAAAGCAAAAATATGTTAAAATCTTTTCACCTTTAAGATAATGAAATTACTTCAACTCTGGCAATTTGAGCTGTAGGTGCAAAATTGGCAACAAGTATCTAAGTTAATTGCTTAATAAAATTGATATTTAAAAAAAAAGAATATTTTTAAATTTATACTTTATTGATGGAGTTTTACAAATTATTATTTTTAAGTAAATATATTAATAATGTTGATATTTGTGAAAGATGAACATCTACATTATTTTTTCTTAAACTCGTTGATAATTAAAGATTCAAAAATAGTTTGTTCATCATGTTGGATTATTAGTCTATATTTGTATGAGGAGTCAAATCTATTTTACAGAGAACATATTTTAATATGGTCAAATATTAATATTTTTTAAAGAATTTAATTATATTTAATAAATGAGTTTTTTTGAAAAAATAGAAATATTTATAAGTAAAATGAATGATGTAGGTGTGCAAGCAGTCTTTAACAATGGAGGTTGTAAGATGGTTTGACGAGTTATGGTGATCACAAAGGGGGTTTGAGTCTGTTCTCTCTTTTGGCTTGATGCATGCACTTACTTATAGTGCAATAGTTATTTAGTACATCTGGTGAAGAGATCTATAGAGTCTACACCTTAATCATTAGAACTTTAAACAAAGAGATTTGTTGTATCTAGTTCTGATGGCCATGCATTCTAGGTACCTAAGCATGCTCTTACCTCAAAGAGCAAGTTACCTGCCAAGAAGATAATGCTATGGCACCAACACATTGGCCATATTGGTGAGAAAGGGCTACGAACCTTAAAAAATAGAAATATAATAGAGGGGCTTATTGATTGTTCTCTCGAGTTTGATTTTTGTGAACATTGCATTTTGGAAAGTAGAACCATGTTCAATTTTATTCTAGTTCTCATAAAACTTATGGGTTGTTGGATCTTATTCATTTTGATGTATTTGGCCTTGTAGATGTTCTTTCCTTGTCAAAATCTTCATATTATGTAGTGTTTATTGATAATTATTTTAGGAGGACCTGGGCATATTTTCTCAAAAGTAAATATGAGGTCTTTAATTAGTTTAGGGAGTTTAAGGTTCTCTTGGAAAACCAAACTAGTATAAAGATTAAGTTTTTGATTACTTATAATGGTGGTGAGTATTGTTCTATGAAGTTTGATAGATTATATACTTGGAGAATAGCATTAAAGTACATTAGACAACTCCATACACCCCTTAGTAGAATGGATTTGCATAACACATGAGCACAATGTTGATGGAGAGGGCTAGGAGTATGCTTAGTGGGTTTAGATTGGAACAAAAGTTCTAGGTGGAATTAGTTGTTATTAAATGTTAATTGATTAACAGGTCTCCTACCTCAACACTTTTGGAGAAAACCCCCATGGATGTTTGGAAGGGCAAAATCCCCCGCTTTAGAATCTTTGCATATTTGGTTGTGAGGCATATGCTCATGTGCCTGGGGAGAAGCAAACAAAGTTGGATAATAGGGCTATAAAATGTATCTTCATTAGTTATGTAGTTGGTATGAAAGGGTATGTAAGCTTCAGAATCTTGTGGCTAAAAAAGTTTTATATACTTAGAATGTGATTTTTAGGGAGGTCAAACTTTCCACTACAATTGAGCAGTTAGAGGAGAATGGGAAGTCAGTTGTACAACTACAAACCAAGAAGGTTACATTCGATGTTGAACCAAAGGTTCAGGTTAGACTAGATGAGGAGGATAATATGGAGAGATTAGAGAGTTTAGAAGAAGTAGAACCTCTACCTCAACTTTTGAGGAGGTCCACTCAGTAGAGGAGGCAACTAGAATGGTATTGCTTGACTAATTTTAGATATATATTTACTTTGTTGACTAACATTAATGAGTCTAGAATAGTTAAATAAAAAATATAAATGGATGATTGTGAGTTTTATAACTCGGCCATGGATGAGGATATGGCTACACTAAGGAAGAATGATATATGGGACCTGGATTGGTTTCCTAAAGGATGAAAACCAGTTGGCTATAGATGGGTGTTCAAAAAGAAGTTGGCTTTAATGGTAACATTGAGAAGTACAAAATGTGGTTGTGACGAAGAGGGTACTCCCCTCTTGTTACAAACCACTCACACAATCAAACTTTCTCAAACACAAAACAATCATAGGCAATTACTCTATACAATACAATATCCAATTGCAACAAAAATAGACTATAATATTATTTAAATTAGGGAAACAACGTTTAAATTACAAAATGTTTAACTGTGGCCTTCTTTGGCCTATCTATGCTTCCTTTTTGTTATCTCTGGCAGTGGCTCTTTTCTAGTCTTTATCTTTTAATCTATCTTTTCTCCCTGGCCACTCCATACAGGATTTTCTCCCCTATACACTCTAAAAAAAATAGAGAGAAATAACATCAGATCATAATCTCAAGAGGCATCTCCCACCTTCTCATCTAGGCATTTCATCTCTCTTTATCACATGCCTCACGTGAGGTGTTTAATCTGCCTTTTTCTCTTTTCTTTGACTCTGCAAGATATATCTGTTTGGAGACTTTTTCAATTCATGTTTTGGAAAACAATTGATCCTTCTCAGTAGACGCCACTTCCCTCTTTACACTTTTATTTTTGATATGAATGAAAACCCAAATGTCTCCCAGTTGAGACGTCTATCATTTTCCAACTGCAGCGCTCTTTTTCATTGTATCTAGCAGCAATTTTTATCCTATTTTCAATTCTTGTATTCTCTTATTCTCTCCTACGCTACTAGGTAAAAAAACAACAAACCAAAAGAAAAAAAGAAACAGATTTCTGCCTCATAGAGGTGTTTCTCTTCCTCATGGTGATTCAACTTAACTTTGACTATTTTGGTGCCTTCCTTTTTATGCATCATTCTTTGTTTATTTAAATCTGCCAAGAGCTCTTCAAAATTGGCATTGAAATTTAATGCTTCTTAATTTTATTTATCTCCTATATCGTATTTAATATTTGCATATGTGCTTTGTCTTGGTGGTAGGGCAATTAGAAGGAAAATACATGGTGCACATGAATGTCAAGATGTAAATATACAATCCTGAACGTACACTCCCTCATGACAATTTGTCAAGTGATTTGAATGCTCACACTTTGCCTGATGATAAATCAAACTTGCATATGCTATATCCAAAGATGATGTTTGGATCAACTTCACAAATGAATTATTTTTATGCGACTTCAACGTGCTAGAAGCTAAAAACTGACTTTTGCCATAACTTCTTGCCAGAACCTCGAAACCTCACAAAAACTTGTAGAGACATGTATTTCAACACTCCTAAGACCCCTACCAAGTTGTTCGGTTTCAAACTTCACGGATTTCATTTAAATTTAAAACTCCGCCAAATTACCAGCAAAAGTCACAAAATTGTTAATTCTTCAAAATCGGAAGGCATATGACTGCAAAACCTTCATCATAAAATCCATGACTGAATCAACAATCTACTTGTAAGAGGGTTCACCAAGAAACCTCACCGATTTCCTGAAATAATTATTTCGGCGAAATAATTGTTTCGGCGAAACTGTCTGTTGTGCGTTAAAGCCAAAGTACGACAAAAACTGAAAACTTGTAAATTTTGACTTGCCACTTACTCTAATGGCCAAAAGATGCCAAATGAAAACCAAATCACAACAAAAAAGAAACCCAAACCTCACACTGTATTTTTGGTTGATGTCGATCACCAGTCCACCTAGATGCTTCTGCATCAGGTTGCTTGCAAAAGGTTATTCCTGTGTTGAGGGAATAGATTTTAATGAGATTTTCTCCCCCATTGCAATGTTGACATCTATCAAAATATTATTATCTTGTGTTGCTACTTTTGATCTTGGTGTTGAAAAGATGGATATGAAAACAACTTTCTTACATGGTGATTTGGAGGAGGAGATATACATGTCACAACCAAAGCACTACATCAAGAAGGGTAAGGAAAACTTGGTTTGTTAGTTGAAGAAATTCCTCCATGGTTTAAAGTAATCTCTTAAAACATGGTAAAAAAATATTCATATGTTTTTTGGATTGGGGTTTATCGGGTCTAATTCAAATCATTATGTTTACTCTAAATAAAATGGTGATTATTTTATCATTACCATTTTGTATGTCAATGATATGTTGTTATTTGGTGATGATTAGGGACTTGAAAGCTCAACTTACGTTACAGTTTGAAATGAAGAAATTAGGGGCTGCTAAGTACATCTCTTGGGATGGAAATTAGATGGCATAGGGATAACATAAAACTTTGGATTGGTTAGAGGAAGTATGTTGAGTTTGTTTTGTAGTGTTTCAATATGGTTGACAACAAACTAGTGACTATTCCTTATTTTGTGGAAACTAAGCTTTTAATTAAGCAGTGTCATAAGACACCCATAGAGATGGAGGAGATGATTTCAATGCTTTATGCTAGTGCAATTGGGAGCCTTATGTATGCTATGCTCTACACTAGACTATGCACTGCCCAAGCAGTGGGAGTCTTGAGTTGTTACATGGCTAATCCTGGATGGGAACTTTGGGTTGCAATGAATGTCTTTAGGTATTTGTGAGGTACTTCCAAGTATTCCATTTGTTATCACAATGATGTTGTAGAGGAGTAACACTTAGAGGATATACAGGGTTATGTGGATTTAGATTGGGCAGAGGATGTCAACAACAAAATGTCTATTAGTGGTTGCACATTTAGTTTATTCAATGGTGCAATGAGTTGGATAAGTAAGTTATAGGTTGTGGTCACTTTATCCACAATAGAGGTAGGGTACATACCATCACCTATAAGGAGCCCAACTGGCTCATGAGACCTATTTTGATGTTGGGTTATATTAGATGTACTAGTTAAAGTTTATCGCAATAGTCAAAGTGTCATTAACTTGGCAAATAACTTGACCTTTCATACATGTGGATGAAGCACATTGATGTGCAATATCATTTTATTCATGACATGGTGCAAGATGTGAGGGTATTGCTAGAGAAAGTTGATACTTTGGACTTTGTTGCAAATGCTTTGATAAAGGTAGTAAGCATAGATAAGTTTAGGTGGTATAGTAAGTCTATGGGGGCTTCTCGACCCTTGGTAGATAGTTGATAGTCCTGGTATTCTCTTTGCTCTTGCAAGGTGCTTGACAAGTGGAATAATGTTTAAGAAAGGTGTCTCAACCTTGCATCCTAATCTTCAAATATAATTTCTAGACTATTGAGGTTGTCTTTAGCTTAAAAAACTATAAAAATGTGCTTTAACTCACTAAAGCTAGTTATGACAATGTAGAGTTTTCCAAGATCTTTAATTAAAAAAAGGTTCAATTGATTTCTCATATAAAAATTTATGGCCTTGGAGAGTTAGGCCTCCAATATTAGAAATGTAAGAGTATCTATGACACATAAAAAGAGCTATAAGAGGGAGTTACACATACTGACCAATAACATTCACCAACCTAAGACATATTATTATGACTATCATAAAGCATCTTTAGAAGGTTTGAATAAAATAAACTAGAACACCCAAGTTGGGAGGATAACTATGACATATTATGATGGATTCTTATAGGACTTCTCTCAGGATTTGGGTGTTGGAATTTGACTAGGGGATTTGGGTGCCACTTTGGGGTGGTTTTAGCTCGCAATTTTCTACTTCTCCTTTGGTGGTTCCATGTATTAGTTTCTAAATTTATTGAGTGCTAGGGATGGAGTTTATATAGTGTATTTTGTAGGTATTGTTATGATGTCAGTATTACTCTAGACCTGGTGTTGACGTTGGCTCCTTGCCTAGAGTGTATTGTAATTGATATTGTTATTGATTAATACATCAGTTCAAAGTTTGGATTCTACATTTTTCTTGAAAGAGTTTTCCTAGGATACATTATTATTTTATGGTGAATAATTTTATTGTGTCACTTCTTTCTTGCAAATTATTTTAGATCGTATTTTATGTTTATCTCTCCTCTTAGATTAATGAATGGAAGCATTTTCAAACCTTAGACTCCTTTTAGGGAAAACATTGGTGGTACATTGTTCCCCTCTTTGTGCATGCTTTCATAATCACATCTTATTTTTTAATCATATGTTTGTTACATGAAATCAGTAATGGTTCATACTACATACTTATTGGGTTTCAACGGTACATATATTTTCTCCTTTCTTTTCATTCCTTGCATCCTTTGTATGTAACCAATTGGAGGTGAAATATATTACATCCTTTATGTTTATGATTATAGTTACGACTTCATGCTCTTTCATGGCTTCATGGCATTTTGACTTTGTGCTCACTTTGATGGCTACCATCATAACCAATGAATGTTTTTCTTTTCTTTTTAATTGTTGATGTTATCAATTAATTATGTTAGTGCCTAATTCAGATTTTTAGCAGATGCTAGACTCATTGGAACTATTTGTGTTTGCAGTTTAAAAATGGGGTGCTCATTGTGAGAAGAATATGCCAAATCATCATCCTTATTAGTATCTTTTTTATTAGTGTAATTATTTACTTTCATGTTGACTGCTTGTTTTACTTTGACATGCATTTTCATAATAGTTTACATGGAAGTCAAAGTAGAGGCAAAATGTAAGGGTGAAAATTGTATACCTTGCACTTTTCATGTTCATTTTGGACTCATTTTCATTGAGTTGTTCCTAATGTAATGACTAGCATAAAAGTTGGAAAATTACTCAAATCTAACATGATCCCATCTACACATATCCTCAAGTACTAGTCCCAATCTTTAGTTTATTCATTCTCTTTCCTAGGTCAAATCCATAAGCATGCAAATGACCCTTGAGATTTTAAATTCAAATTTATTTATGGTCATGTTGACTCCTTCCTAATTAGCCACTACATGTTGACTTGAGTGTGAAACATTTCAAATTGCACACTAGGGTGTTGTATGAAAGGACAAACCCTAATTCCATTTTAAACATATAAGAGAGACATGCACCATCCATCTGAGCATCATAACATTATCATTTGATCATATCAAAGCATTACTCATTATCAAATTACATCAACATTTGCATTAATGATAGAACTAGGGCATCTTGTGCGGTTGCTTTGTCATCTTAGATCCATATTCCAAAACTATTAAATAAAATTATAAGGGTTTGACCAAAGGAGAAGATCCTTGTTTAGAAAACTCCCAAACGTGTTTGTCAACACTACCTTGTTTTGTAGAAACAAATTACATAAAGTGAGGCAAGCAAATTCTAGGCATCTAGGGAAACCTAGTTCATTTCTATGCACAAAAGTTAATTTTTGTGGGCAAAGTTCATTTTTGTAGGTGTGAAGATCAATTTCTAGGTGTAGAGATCAATTCTGTAAGAACATATTCAAACTACAACATAAAACAATTCAATTTGTTATTTGTTAGACATTACTATCTTTATATCTAATTTCAAAGTACAATTAAATCACACACATAATCTACAACAAAAAGTCTTCAAGCCACACACAAAGCTAAGTCTTAATCTCTATTATTTCAAAAAGTGTGCTTGTATATTAGTTACCATATCAACTCTTTAATCCAGGATTAATTGCTTACTTGAGTTTATTGTTTTATCCCGTATTATATATTTACAAGGGAATAAAATATCTCTAACATAAAAATCCATGACTACTAAATTAAATAAAGTATTTAATAAAATATATATCCTATGTTTTAGAATAGGGTTTGGATATGCATACTTTGGTGGATATAAAATTAATAATGTTCAAAATAGAGTGAAACTATTATAGAAATAACATAAACTTTGTACAAATCTTGGTGAACTTGCATTAAGCCAAATATGTGAATGGAAATGGAAAGCACATGAAATCAACAAACCATAAAAATATACATCAGAATTATGTGGGGAAACCCTTTAGAGAAAAAACTCCACCAACAAAGAGAGCACCAATTATGTATTAATCTTCACAAACAAGAATACAATATTCAACGTACTTCTCTCCTCAATCCAGCACTTGTGAACCTACAACTCTTGATCTCATACAAACCACTACCCTAATGTTCTAATTTATTGTAGCAAGTGTAATATAAGAAGTCATAAATGGTTTATAATACAATGGACTCAAACCATGAGCCAAGTAGTATACATGCAAAAGGTACCTCATGAAATGTGTTTGAGAGTTACACACATCTTTCTAGTAACTTCAAGACTTTTCTCATGAACGTGGGTGTCCAACTTCACTAGAGGACAAAAAAAACTGATTAAAAGATAAAAATAACAACTCTCCAAGTCTAAAAAAGGCTACCTACTTCTTACACATCATCATAGATGCTTTTTACATCTCTTACAATGTCATAGATGCTTCTTACACCTCTTATAACACCATAAATAGTCATAGATTCCCTTCCACTTCATGCAAGTGCTCAATGATGTTGTCATAGGCCAAATTAAGCTCCCCCACTCAATGCCACCTTGCAAAGAATATTCCAAGTATCTATAAAATAATATTTAATTACAAAAAATGTCCCTCCTCGTGTGGGATGTTCAAGTTCCCTTTCCATGATTCTTGGAGACACTTGAAATAATAACTAACTATTAAAACATTAAAATTAAAATACATAGTCCTAGGATTGCAAAGTTAATAGTGTTGATGAATAGGAGATGAAGTTCTCTATGAAAAATTATTGATACCTACTTTGATTTCATATCTAAGATTAGAAGACTTAAATGACTAAGATTTGTGAAAATTAGAATTGTCTATGACCTAGGATTGATTATGTGTTTATGGAAGTGATCTTCGTACCTGTAGATATTAATTGATAGTTCATAACATTTTCGTACCTAAAAACAAAGATTTGCCTTAATGTCTGGACTTGCAATAACGAATTGGCGGTGTTTAGGAACACCTATGGGGAGCTTACTAAGGAAGGATCTTCTCTTAATGACAAGCCCTTAGATTTGAATCGACAATTTTTTAGAAAAGAGAGGAATACAACATGAGATTAATGCACCAGACATTGCTCTAAATGAGTGTAATTTGGAACATAGAACTTGTAAAAAAATGCAAGAGGATTAGGTAAAGACCTAGTGCAAGAACTAGGGTTTTAGACTTGGTTAACAAAGATAAGATGATTGATATACGTCGAGGTGACATGATTTCACAATAAAGACAAGAGTGATTATGGAGTAATGAGGAGTGACAATGGATCCTAAGTGGTAGAACATGCATTATGGATAATGATCTAAGGGTGATGTCCTTTTGTACTTGATTTGGTGTGGGAAATAACACATAACAACTAGTTGGAGGGAGTTGGCGAGGACCCTTAATTAAATTTGTATTTGAAATATCTAGGATCATTTCTACAAATCACAAAACTGAATTGGGTCAATATGCGAGTACAAATTTAAACCTAGAAGGAGAACAAATAATTTGAGAGTTGATAAATGTTTGGGGATAGATTCAACTTTGTTTCTAGTAATTAGTCAATAGGCTTTTTTCAGCCTGAGCTTTCAATACAAAAACTACCTAAAAATTACTCTCATTATATTAAAAGAAATTCTAATGCAAAGACACACCAAATTCTTCAATTTTGTTGGATTTTTTAAAAACTGCCAGAATCATTCAAGATAAGAGTGTAATGGGTTATAGTTGTAGAGATTGATTTGAGATAGAAAATCCTCCATATCTAATCACCAAAGTTGAAATAAAAATATTTAATTTGTGGCATATTTGATTTGATCTGATTCTAAAATATGTATTTTATCAAATTCTATAAATTCTACTATGAACGCTTACTCTATAAAGGATTTTTTTGCCCACACTCTATGTAATTCGAAAGGAGTTGAAAGGTCGGGTAATCTCTTTTCGTCTTAACCAATGGTAGATAAACAATAACATTGGCCACACTATCATTGTGCAATAGAGAGATAGCTTGACATTGTAGCTTCTCTACCTCATATATACCCTTGTTATAAAATGAGGAAAAATAGATGTGGAGAGCTACACTTTGGCCTTTGTCTTGGGTTATGTGTGCCAAATAGACCAAATTGATTCCTCAACTGCATGTTGGACTTCAATTATATATGAAAAGAATTATAATTTCCTAGGGAAAGACACCATTTTGGCAAAATTAGCAACATGACAACCCTGACGGAATAGAATTGATAGTGGAAGTTTTGCTAATATGTAAGGTGTTTCTTTTGCATCATTTACTTAATAAGAAATGACAACCAATGTAATGGATTCAATGATTAATTTAAATTTTTCTATCTTGGCTTTCCTATGTTGAGAGCCGTACATATAGTCTAACATAAAACAAACTTTATTAATAAGAAACATACAGTTATAGCAACTTTTGGATGCTTTTGTATAGTCTTTGGTTTTTCTTCTTGTAAATGTTTCTATCTATTTACTTCTTTGAATCATATGTTAGCCCACACAATATGTAAAGGGGAGGTTATTCTTGTATAATTAAGACTTTCTACGAAACATCCTTGCCCTTGCTTAGTCACGGCTAAAATTTGATGTTTAGCATTTTTAAAAATACATTCAAAGTATGTTTACGAAATCTCATTTTACAAAATCTCATCAACATTCTTTTGCCTTTTTCTTTCTCATATTATATCCCTGGAACAAGCATCAACAAAGAAATAATAAATTAATAATTAAATTATATAAATTGAATAATTAATGAATTTAAAAATCTTGTAATAATTTTAATAAAAGAAAAATTAGATGCTAACTAATCTATCCCTAATAAGTGATATAATATAATATTTTGTAAAAATTCACTTAACTATTTATTACAAATTTGATTAACAAATCAATATTAAATAATATAAAATTAATTAAAATTATGAAGTGTTATAGAAATTTAAATAAGGGTTATTTGTAAATTATATAATGAGACAAATTATTATTAAAAATATCTTAAATATATCTATCTAAAAGAGGTTGAGAGATATCAATCTCAAGGCACCTAGATAGTACTTGGAATGACATGGACCTTCCATATCTACCATTTAAGATCAAATCAAATTGTGATTTCTATTAGGTTGGATTGTGCTCAAATTCTATAAATGAGATACAACACCAAGATTCATGAATTCTTTCTTGGACCTACCTTTGCTAACCACATCAAGCATGTCTTCCATGCTATTCACTTCCGTCTGAGCCATGATCCTCATTCATAGATTGAACTTCCACCTGGGGAAATAATCAAAGAAGAAGATCAAACAGAGCCTTTGGATCTGAATGTTGAAGAAAATTAGTGAAGTGGCTGTTGTATTTGAGTATGAATTTCGAAGGTTTAATGTAATTTCTTTATGTCTAGCCTATCTATATGAACTACTGGTCATACTATATATCTTTGGGACTAGATTTTTGGGTAGGATGTTACCAATGATGCCCCTGTTGCAATACATTTTTGTATCTAAACGATATTATATATATTTAAGTGTTTAACACCTTTCATGTAAAAAAAAAGATCCAAGCTATTTGTATTGCATTTGATTCACAATACTAATATACAGTTGCTACTTTGAAGGGGCAAGTGCCCTCCATGCAATTACCATGTCATATTGCACAAGTCTCTTTATTTCTTGCTTGTCCTCTGCCACTACCTTAAAGGCATCGTAGCACGCTTAGGCAAGCTCTTCATATTTTATGCACCATTGCAGAGGAGATGGTATGTGGTCTCGAGCACACCTTGCCAATTGTTCAAACTTTGCACCTCCCTCCACACATCACTCAACCTTCTTGTGCTCTTTCTCTTTATGTATATATCCTTGTGCTGAGAGTGGGGATAATCATTATGGCTCCCGCTCCTTAACTTATATTCCTTCTCCACTATGGTCAACACTTGTGTTGCACTTGGGGTTGATGCTCTCTGTCTCTTAATCAATATTTTCATTGATGTTACCTATATTAATTTCATTCTCACCTATATTATTTTCATTCTCAGCTTTAATATTCTTTGCGAACATTGAATGAGATTACTTTAATGTATGTGTTCAACTTATTTCTTCTTGTAATTCCTCTGTCCTACTGTGGAGAACTTGTGTCTCTTGTCATGGAATGCAAATTGATATGAAGAGTCAATTTATGTCCTTGGATTCAATTAATGCTATGTAACATTTGACAAACCCCTGCATTCACAACCACCCTATGAGTGAACACAATTAAAAAAAAAAGCTAAATCCCTAGCCATAAAAACTAGAAACAATTATTTATTAATGATTTAACTGTTGAATGATAGATGGCATTTATGCTCCACTAAGGGCCTCTATCCAACAAATTTTCAAATATAATTATTTAATTTTGAGACTTTATCTTAGAATAGCAAGTCAACAAACTTGTTTTTAAGACCTCTTATAAAATGCTAGGCTTCTCTATTGACCCGATGTTTCTTTCAAACTTATAAAGCATTCTATATAAATTATAATCAGTGTAACCATTGCACCTCCTTGACATACAAGTGCTAGTTATATAGAAATTCTCGGGCACAAAGAGACATCAAAACCATAAAAATATAAAATATACACTTTTCACCATTAGGATATTTATATTTTTTTTAATCTTTTTAATCAGAAAACAAATGTCCAGGGACGTTGCTTCCTACACCGCCTTACCTCTTCTTTACTTTATTTAGATCTTCAACTTTTACTTTACTATCTTTAATTATTCTAATATAAAAACAAACAAACTTTATTTGCTCCCTAGTCTCCAAGGGTTTGGTCTAGAGGTCGATCGTAAGCTGGCAAAACAAAAACATATAACCAGAAAAATCTACCATAGAAAGATCTAACCAGTGCCTTGGATCCATAGCGATTTAGTTTTCTTTTTTTTTTTCTTCTTTCATTTCAAATTTAGGGTTTTGTTTGCGAAATATAGGTTGAACAAGGAAGGAGGAAACCATGGCTGCCATTGCTGTGAGTTCAGCCAGCGGGCTGCTGGCCATGCTCAATGAACAACACCCTTTGTTGAAGTTATACGCCCTCACAAATCTCAACCGGCTGGTGGACAATTTTTGGCCGGAGATTTCTACAAGCGTTCCGACAATGTATGTGATCATTACCCTCGTTGCTTTTTTAAGGTTTATTGTGAGGGATGAGTTTATTCGTGTGTCTGCATACGTTTCTATTGTGCTGTACTTTGCTGGTAAATTATCAATGGCAAATTAGGGTTGTATAATAAAAACTAGGTAAATTTTCTTTGCGGAGGTGTCTTTTAGCTTAGATCCTACAACCGAGGAAAATTTTCTTCCATCATATTCAACTTAGCTTGTCACTCGGTTCGGTCTCAGGTACGCCCAGAACCTAAATTTGACGGTCGACCCTGCCTGCCAAGTAATTTTCTTGTGACGGTTATCTATTCAAAGTGGCCCTTCAAATGCTAAGGCATTTAATCAGAAATCAAAATACCATAGACTTAAAATTCATACAATTAGAATCCTTTAGAAAATTCGACGGTCTACCAAAATTCTCTCCTTTCACGTGATACAGTCTTCCTAAAATTTTGATTGTATTATACGTAAAAATGCATAGATAAGGCCATTTGCCTATCAAATTTAACCCCTGGCTACACCACACCTGCTGAGTTGGATGTGGTATTTTACTCAATTTCAATACATTGTGATGTATACCCGCGACTTGAACCTCGAGCTTCCTTAGAAGCTTCAACTAACACGGTCATCAACTTCCACAAAATTAGGGTTTTTTAGAATGGAAAATAAATTATTTAATGTGGAAGAAAAATATTGGAAAACCCCATGACGTCTAGGGTTCTAGTCTTTGCCTTACTGAATAAATAGGAACCAATTTGTAAGCTTGGATAATTCTTAAGATTTGTTAACATAGGTCCTGCTAGAGAGTAGATATTTTTGTTACACCACAACTTCACAATGCCTGTTAGAGATATGAGCCTCCTTATTGGGCAAGGGATTTGATTCTGAGTTCTGCTCTTAAGAGCGCCCTCACTACAGCTACCACTTGGAGATAAATAACAATTTGTGCGGACCATTTATTGAGAAATAGCTATTTGAGTTTATTGTAAGTCATTAAGTTGCATTTTAGGCTACAGGAATTGGGATAATTTCATGGGTTCTGGTAAACTCGCAGTTTGAAAATCTTCATTTTTTTTCCATTTCAAATTCAGGGCTTGTTCAGTACATTTAGCATTCCTGTGGTCTGGGAGAATAGTTTTTAGCTTTATCTGTTTGTTCTTTCAAGGTCTTATGTTTGAGTCCTTGCCTTGATTTCCTGGTTACTGGCAGAAATAAAAATTTGAATTTATCTTAACTCATGTTTTTACATTTCATGTTATGAGGGTTTGGAAAGATTTCTGATAAATGAGGCAGTGTTTTTTTTTTTTCAATCACAAATTTAGGTCCCAATTAATCTATTTTGGATGCCTGTGGTCTTGTAGAGTTGTTTTTAGCTTGTTTTGTTTGTGTCTCAAGGCTCTCCAGGCAATTGAAGAATTTATTGCTGGTTGTACCCAGCTTCTTTTTTAATATTTTGGGTATGGAAAGGAACTTTGATAATCCCCCATGTGATTGTATGGCCTTGAACAACTCTACTGGTCACAATTCCCTGCGGACCTGGACAGGATTTATTCAAAGTGATTGAAACTTAGTCTAAATGTAGAGTTTGGGAAAGTCAAGAAGCTTATAACTAAGGCAATTGAAATGACTGGTGCTTTAGAATAAAGTGCGAAATACTAAGGAGTGAGAACCACAAGCCCTTGATACTCGGCAAAAATTCTAAGTTTGGGAAAGTTTAAAGATCCGGAAAACTCCTATGTTTGGAAAACTTGGAGTTCATCAAAAAGAGGACTAAGGAATTGCAACTACTTGACGAAATCTCAGAAGTTGTTGTAGCTGAAAGTACGTGTCATGTCTAAATCAATACTTTTATAATTTTGATGTTTGAGAATATAAAATTTGGGATTTTAGCTTCATCTATGTTTGAAGGAAGACCTAAAACACTGAAGAAATAAATAAAGTGGAAGAGAAGCTTTGGCTGAAAAGCTGTTCAAAAGCTCATTTCTTTTAGCATAAATTCTGACACAAGCTTAGACCGATACTATATGGGGAAATTTTTGACTAAAATTTTCATCTATGATGATTTTATTTTGGATTTAAGCTGAAGAAAGTCAAGAAAATTTTTATTACAAGGCCATTCATGATTCTATTAATGAGAGCGGAGATTAAGATGAAAATTGTCGGTAGTAGTCAAATCATAAAAAGGCCTAGAAAACATGTCATCGTAGTCTTCATTAAACCGAATGGGGTGCTCTACTGAAGCAAAATTACCATTCTGTAAGATGGACAAAGATTAGTAATTGTCAAAAGTTAAAACTATCCTGAACCTATTATTTTTGAATTTTGACATGCTTTAATTTGCCAATTTAGTTATGACTAATTGTTAATTGATAAGGAGCTATTGACAGATGATGAATTGATCTATAGCCTACGGATATTGCATGAAGCCCAAGAGTAATGATGCATTAGCATGACACAAACTAGAATGGCACTGGTTATGAAATATTCATTAGACATTCCTGAAGTAAAAAAGGAGCATTATGGCATGTTTAAATAGACCAATTGGCAATTATTGCTTCCATCTATTTAAATTGAACATTGCTACATCATACTGCAAGATTGTTGTATGCAGATTTGTGGTTTTGTGGGAAGTATAGACTATATCACAGGTGTTTTCTAATGAGGTGACTAAGGCACAAACGTGGCTAGGAACAATTAAAATTGATCCAATTTGAACCTGTCTTTTCTATGTGGATCTGTACCAAAAATGAATTCAGTACGAATTGGGTACAGTTACTCAGATATGGAGCAGATCAGTGCAATTATGAGGTATTGATTCCAGTGTTTGATTTACAGAAATCAAAGTTTCAACGAGGAATACGAGTCCATAAGCTCAATTATTTAGCCAGATAAAACCTTGAAGTAATAAATATGGATTTGATTTGCATTCTTGCACTATGGCATGGTTTAAATAGGCTAAGTGTTTATTCCTTTCATAAAGACAAGCAAGGTCACAACATACTGCAAGATTGTTGTATGCAGAATTGTGGCTGTGGAAAGTATGTTGCTATACTATATACCTTAGGTGGTGTCTTATTTGGTAACCCAGGCACAAATTTTGCAAGGAACAATAAAACTGGATCGATTTTGGACATATCTTTTATATATGAATCAGTACTGAAAATGATTATTGATGAGAAATTGGTACTGGTATTGAGGTGTGGAGCAACTATGAGGCATAGATTCTAGTGTTTATCTAGGGAATCCCAAGCTTTGGCCAGGAGTATGGCTGTATAACCCAATCAGCATACGCAAATCAAACTTAAGAGTCATGAATATAGATATAATATGCAGGCTTGCACCTTGAATGGCTAATTTATTGTTCATAGCATGATTTGAATCTAGACATTGAAGAAGGTAAATGATCAAGGGATTAAGGATTAAGTATTAACCAATCATGTACCTTGAACTTAAAATTACAGGGAGATTCCTAAATCAAAGTAGTCCTTGATTTCTTTATGGACTTAGACTCAATTTTCATCTGTAATTGAGCTACTCCACAATATTGACACGGGGTGTAACCCAATAATAGATAGAGTTCAAACCCACTGGTAGTGTTGAAATTGTGCCAGGTACATATAGAGGTTTCAGTTTCGCATACAGGACTAATACGATAAATGATATCATTGCATGGAGGTTTGTGTATCTCATCCAAGTCCAGTTTTCTGGAAATTGAATCATATTAGTTACCCTAAAAAATCAATCCCTCTTTGGAAATAGTCTTTATCAGAGTGTTTACTTGACAATCTGGGGCAAATAAGGTTTACTGCTGCTGCTGTGAAGAGGGATTATCTTGTAAAAT
Source organism: Cunninghamia lanceolata (assembly GCA_027924645.1). NCBI lineage: Eukaryota > Viridiplantae > Streptophyta > Pinopsida > Cupressales > Cupressaceae > Cunninghamia > Cunninghamia lanceolata. Next base: position 381,522 of record BSBN01001352.1, read on the forward strand.
TCTTGATCTTAAATCCTTTTAGTTGCTTTTAGTTTTAGGAGACTTAATAGGATAGAAGTCAACATGTCACAAGTTTCATCTGCTGGTATATTATGTGTTAGAATTAATCTGCTCCAAAACCTGTGACTGCTTTATGATATTTGCTTATTTTCTTTGAATTGGATTTTCTTCCAGTGCTTATTTGGTGGATCATAATGGTGGAGTCTCGATTGATTATTTTTTTCTGCATTTAGAATATATTTCATTTTCGCTGCCCATTTGTGGTCTGTATTGGCCAGACAATTTAAATTCAGATTTGAACTAAACATTTCCATGTTTGTATCTGTAATCAAAAGAATATCCCATTTCCTAAGTGAGGGGTCTACAAACCACACACCATTGGAAAAAAAGCACAAAACCAATACCATCTTCTAGTAAGAATAAGTAATGCTTTACAAAACCAATACTTCAAAAAGTAATTGTCAGCCAGAATTTCCAACATCAAAAGATAAATGGGTTGAAGCCAAATCTTTACAAAAATTTCACAAACTTTGTCATAAATTCCATTTGGTTCTTCTTTACAGATGCAAAGTCCAAACGATGGTTGTTTGACAGAGATAGTAAGGGAAAAGCCTGGCCTTTTTCTATTGACATGGTGTGTGCTATAAATGAGAGAGCTAGAGACTATAAACCCTCACAATATATGAAATGGGGCATTTATCTTTTGGGTAAAATGCAAACACAGTTTGATCACTTTGAGTTAATCTACTGTGTGGTCAAAGGAGTACGGCACAGTTATAATGGACAGATGTTCTTAAAATAGACCTTTGTTGAGTGTTATATTTTCATGTCTTTTTGGGCCATTTTTCTTCAAATTTGTAAAGTCATGCTAGAGGAGAAAATTATCGTCTTCCATTTTGAGGTTAATTGCTAGAGGATGTTTTGTCCTCTATGTTGTTCAGGGAATTGTAGATACAATTTATGTTTATAAAGCTGCAGGCTTGTTTGTTCAATACAAGTACAAACATGTCTATAGCACATTTCGTTCAGCTAATATAAATATTAATGAAAAAATGTCTTGAAGGACATTGGCAAATTTGGTTGGGTTGTTTCTTATATCTCCCATGGTTGGAGGATACCAACGGTCATATGCCATCAAGTCCAAGTAAGCCAGTTGCAAGCAAAGGTAGATCTTCAAAAGCTTAGTAAAACATGTTCTGGAACTTCATATTGAAATTCACAGGTTTATTGAGGTTGGGAGCACTAAATATCGTGATCACTTGTGACATGTGTTAAAGGGAGATTGCTGGGTTCTGAAGCTAACATGATTCCAGAATATTTCATTATGGGGGAAACATTGAAGTTGAAATTTATTATTGGTGTTTTTAAGCCTATAGTAGATACCATTCAGGCTGTGGACTCAGATTCTCCTTGATTTGAGGAGTTTGAGAGCATTGACTCCATGTTAATGTGGATAAAATATATGCAAATAGAAGGGATTCTCAATACTACAATCAAATAGAGGCGGTCTACATAAGTGGAATCCATCAACAGATTAAGCTTGTCGGGTATGACATATACAAGTTATGCCTTTAATGTATCACAACCTGATGACCTGTGTTCAAGTTACTTAAACTAATATGATATTTATAATTTAATTGTGATCACCATATAAAGAAAAGGGATTCCCCACCTTTTGATATTTATTTTGTAGTGACATGTTTTAAATGCTAATTTAAAATTCTAAATTGTTTCCAAGAACTAGAACATGAATCAGGTTGTTTTAATTTTATACTCACAGAAGTGATTTTCAGGGTTGTTGTGGAGATATTCTAATTATCTATGTACAGAAGCATTCCAAGAGTTGTCTACGAGTCTTTCTACAAACTACTTATTGCGTTTGTGTTCCCTAGCACAGTTATTTACATTGCTTGTGAGAAAAATATTTTTTTCTATTTCTTAGGAGCATTACTTTATGTTGTTTATGGATATATATAATCTGTATATAATTTTGTTAAGCTTAGGTTGAGGCTAATGAAGAAATGGCTTTTCAGAGAGATTTTGTTATCATGAAATCTTAACGTGTTGTAACTTTTCAACCTGTATACAAGTAGTTCTTTCATATGGCAAGTTTTGAAATGGCTATATTGAATTTATATTACTACTTATCATGCAGAGAAAGCTTATATGAAGATGAAGAATTTGATCAAAGACAGCTTGCAGCATTGGTTGTTTCAAAGGTGGAGAAAAAACTATTGATTGCATTTCTTTTGTATTAGCATTTCATTGGATAAATTTACTGACAATCCCAGCTGAATCTGTTGCTGACATGCTCATTTCTTTTGATTGTAAATTCCTTAGCAATTTATGTTTTCTTCTTGTTTTACCAGACACGCTTTTCATTTTGGCTTCAATTTTCAATTATAATAGAGCTTATGCATGTTTTACCATTTTTATGTAGGTTTTCTATTACCTTGGGGAGCTTAATGATTCTTTGTCCTATGCTTTGGGTGCTGGAGGCATGTTCAATGTAGCAGAAGATTCGGATTATGTGCATACTTTGCTTGGTAAAATCCCTGTCTTACAGTCTCTCACCATGGGAAACACAACCATGCCTTGAGAGTAGATATTGTTGTTTTACATTCAGATATGTTTCATTAGAATCTCTTTGTGTTTTTGTCAAGTGGTTTGAAGATACCAGATTTGAAAATTTCTGCTTCTGTTTAATGTAATTGTTAATGCTAATCACCTTATTGCTTTATCTTCGTTTGAGTGTGCAGCTAAAGCTATTGATGAGTATGCGGCTCTACGTGCTAAGGCAGCAGAATCAAATGAGGAGGCACCACAGATGGACCCTAGACTAGAGTCAATTGTAGAAAGAATGCTAGACAAGTATGTCTTCTTTGGGAGATATATGTAGATATTTTAGCAAAAAATATATTGTATCTTCCAGTTCACTAAAACTGTTCCAAGTGCTTAAATAATTATAGGTCTGATGAATTCTTCTGGGTTAATATTTCTTCAGATGCATTTTGGATGGCAAGTTTCAGCAGGCTCTGGGTATTGCACTTGAATGCAGAAGGCTTGATAAGTTGGAAGAAGCAATCATGAAAAGTGATAATGTTCCTGGAATGCTTTCTTACTGCATCAGTGTTTCTCAAACATTTGTTAGTAGAAGAGAGTACCGATGTGAGGTAATGTCTATACTTATTTGCTTTGAAAATCTCTGTATATTGAAGGTTGGGTTTTCCCTCGAGTGTTAACTTTCTCTATGTGATGAATGCTAGCCCAAATTACTAGATCCATGCTAAAGCACAATCGTTGAGAGTTCTGTAGCAAGCGATAAAAAATGATATAATGCTTCAGGGAAGTATGGTGAAGCATTCAACTATAAGTTATTATGTTAAAATATTTTAGAGCATGCCTTCCTGTGAAGTGAGTTAACAATCTTAAGCTTTATTTGTATAAGATGTCTTCTGTGAACCTGGATAAAAACCCTGCAAGAATGCTATATTACAATTGTTGCCTGGTTAAACTCTATTTGTTTTTCACACTTAAATGCCTAACCATGGGAAATTTTATCTCAACCAGTTCGGTTTGCTATTATCTGTGGTCTATAAGTTTAACTTGTTAATTAGTATGCAGCAGCCTTATTTTTGTGTGGCTATCGTTTGTCTTGAGAGAAGGATAGGCTTAAATAAGGAGCCCAAATCATCAAATTTCTTTTGCCATGGTGATTCTGGAGTATGCAATGTTTTCACAAATAAAATTTACCCAGTAAATTTTGCCATCCCATCTCTCTTTGCTTGGTTGCTTGTAACCAATGCCAAATTAAGTTCTTTTAGATCACGCAGACCTCCATGGCAAATGCTATTTTTCATAATTTTATCACTATGCTTTCTTCAACACCAAATCCTCATTATTTCTGACCAAATCTTCATTCTTCAGAGAACTAACAGTGAAGCTGGGGAATCTGACAAGTCTAAATGATGGGGGCTGCAAGGGCGAAGACAGGAATATTGTCATTCCTGAATCTTTTATTTCTTTTCTTCTCTGTTTTCAGAAACTCCTTACAGCAGTTAGCTAAAACAAAAATGGTAACAGCTAAGAGAGCGTACAACCGACTATCATTAATGAAAAACAGGAAAAGCTGTCTTAAATTTAATAGTCTAATTCATAGAAGCAAAAATCACAAAAAAATCGTGATTAACCATAGAAATTGCGAATTGCTGCTGGTTGCGATTTTTTTTTAAATCATGGTCAACGATTTTGACTGTTCATTTGCCGATTAATCACATTTAAATTGCAATAAAATCGTGCAAAAATCATTTGACATGCAAAATTTTCTTTTGTTGGGGTTTTTCGTGCAATAAAATCATGCAAAAAAGGTTTGATGCACATGTTTTAATTTCATGCAAAAATGTGTAGACTGAGCAGCAGATTGCAGAAGACAGGGTTTCGTCCTCTCCTTGTTGAAGGCGTTTTTTCCCCATTTTTCCCCCTCATGAAAATAATTGTGATGCAAGCTCTAATTGCTCACTCACATTTCCGAATGAACAGCCTGTCACTTGACAGAATGATTGCACAGGACTCGCGAAACAGAGACTTGAACTGGCAACCTTGGGAGAATATTTATGCCGAGAGGCGTCGTACAGTCGCAGGAAGGGGCTGACAGCCCGTAAACATGTAAATTAAATTCAAAAAATTTCAAAAAATTAAATTTCTATAAATTGTTTTTATTTTTTATTTCTATAAATTGTTTTATTTTCTATAAATTGTTTTATTTTTTATTTCTATTACATTATTTCTATTATACTAATTTCAATTTGTTTCTTAAAACAATATATTTTATTATAAAAGATAAAGTAAAAAGTGATGGGTAAATTTTATATTTGATATCTCTCGGCATACTTTAGATATATTTTTAAAAATATAAATATGCTAGTGCAATATTCTTGCTGCGGTATTCTATTTGTTAGTGTCCACGGTTAGCAGTGTTCGTTGTTTTCTTTGAAGGCGTGGAATTATAGGATATAAGAAAAATAAAAATTTAAATTTGGTTAAATTTTAAATCGATATATTTTAAATATGTATTAAATTTAATTATTTTTATTTCTTATTTTTGTTTATGTTACTTTTTTAATTTTAAATTTTAAATTGATGTCTATTTAAAATTTATTACTTATATATTTGAAATTTCACATTTCTATATATATATGGCGTCTTCAAGTGTTTGTCTCCTACTTTAAAAAAATGGCATAGTACCTGTCTCTTATACCAATAACAGTATCAGTCTCCTAGCAACCTTGGTTTTCGATGTGTTTGTTTGCATTTTTTTGGACATGTTTGTTTACATTTTTTTGGACGTGTTTTACTTCAGTCTCTTGCCCATGCATTCAGCAACTTCAGAGGTTCCTGCCCAGCTTCAACGATTTTGGCTCCTATGTACCTGCACTCTATGTGCCGTAATGCATGCATTGAAGTAAAAAGTAATTGACTAGGAATAAGTTTTCGGATTTTTCTTATCTTTGTACGTCTATTTATTAAATGGATGCATTAATTGTCTACATTCCACAATTCATGGGCTAAACTCTCATTTTTATTTGATCTCTATATCTCTATGCTATTACAATGCCTTCAAATTTAAAAAACAACAGGTATTTTTCTTTTTTTTTTTTTTGTGTTCCTCTACTTTTTTTGGAAATCCGTTTTTTTCTTTCTGATTAAATCCCATTTTTTTGAAAAAATCTTACACGTTTGGTTTGCCAAAATTTTCCCCAAAAGTGTTTTGCTGCTATGGACTCTATTTTGATTCCTATACCATGTAAATATTGCTTCTTTCTTCCAAGTCAACCCTTTGTACATGCCATTACATTGCTTGTCTAGTCAAAGCTTTGACACAAAATCAAAATCGTTATCATGACAGAGAAATTTTGTTTTCTTAAATGAACTTTATTGCTACCCAGGCTCTGGGGACTTCCTGGCATCCCCGAGATGGTTGAGGGACTTCAAAGTCCCTAGGCCATCCTAGGGATGTCAGGGCATCGCCCAATGTCCCCAACAGAGGGGGGACATCCTTGAGATGTCCCCTGCTTCTGTAGGGCATCCCAGAAATGTCCCCACCCTGTTGTGGGGGGGGGGGGGCAGTGCAGGGGGAGTGTGGCAGGGGAATGTTCCGTCCCTGTCCCTGTCCCTGTCCCTATCCTTGGGTCATTGAGACGTCCTGGTTTCCCTAACGCGGGTTTTTCATGGGATGATGCACCCCCATGGAACTATGCTATTCTTTAGGATTATAAAACATATTATGAAAAGAATGGTTGCAGCAAAGTCATCAAGAGTGAAACTATTATTGTGTTGAAGTATTAGATGAGCATGAATGGTGTTATGGGGTAGAAGGAGAAAAAATATGTTAATGTCCATAAATAACCAAAATTAGTTCAATGGGACATGAAAGGAAAGCCAACAAAGCATAGGAATGGAATATCAAAAGCATTTCCCGCCATTGAGAGCAATAGTATGGATAATAACAAGAGAGGTTCACCAAGAAAATGTATGTTCAATAACCTATACAAGATTAGAAGAATGCACGAGTCTATATCAGTACAGTACAATACATGTGAGATAGGATAGAGAAGAAAAAAATGTCTAGATAAAGAGCTGGAGATTAGAAACTTCTAGTTTTCATCAGCTGCAGAGCTACCAACCACTTTATAATCACCAATGCTGAGTCTGATGATGCTTTCCAGTGAGTGGCCTGTGTGGTCATGAGATTTGGATTGAATGCAGGAAGGGATAGCTCTCACCCAATGACAAGTATTGGGTCTAACATTGTGGGTTGATCTTGGAATGATGGAGGTGAAGGTACAGTGCCTGACTTTTATTGTACTGTCTATGTTGTTGTGGGTCAAATTCACTGGGCACGTAAAACCTTTTCCAGCAGAGATAAGTGTGAAGAAGACTCTTGTAGCCATAGGAGTGTCCCAAGGTTTTTGATACCTAAAGGTAACGACATTGCGTAGGAAATCTGATTAAAAGATGAAGACACACGTAGTGTGCTTCAAATAAAGGTTTGAAACAGGCAACTGGCTTGCGAAATATTTAGGGACAAAGGCTAAATTCTCATACCATTTGACTCTAGATGAATTATTTGTGTGTTTGGACAATATATTTCAGGGAACGGCATACTTGGTCTGCCATGAAGTATATTCTGCACTAATGAAGGAAGCATCTTATTATCTTGCATATTGCAATTTCATTTGTAATTTATTGTGTTTGCAGAGTTTGATATCCATTATGCATGTTAAACAAATTTTAATTGTAATATATAGTTCATTTATCTAAGCTTATGAACGGCTTACATTTTATTTGCAGGTTCTTCGGCTGCTTGTTAAAATTTATGAAAAATCACCTTCACCTGACTATATAAGTATCTGTCAGTGTCTTATGTTTCTAAATGAGCCTGGAAGCGTTGCATCCATATTGGAGAAGTTGTTGCAATCTGACAATAAGGTATTTTTCCCCACTGATTTTTTTAAGGGATTTTACCTGCACCATTTGTTTTCTTTCAGAGATCACTAATCTGAACTGTTTCATTGCAGGATGATGCTCTGATGGCTTTTCAAGTAGCGTTTGATTTATTTGATAATGAGTATCAGCCTTTCCTTCTTAATGTTCGAGATTGTCTGCCTGAGCCTAAATCTCAGTCCTCTAATGACCCAACTCCTGGACAATCATCATCAGCAGCACAGGGTGAATCTAATGGGCCAGTTGTTTCTGAAAATGGGAGCACTGCTTCTCTCCCCACTTCTGTTGCGATGGAAACATCCGAGGATGTCCAAATGGCAGATGCAAGTGTGAGGGAGACTATCAAGCTTGGAAAAATGGATGAAGTGGATGTAAAAGAAGCCACTTACATGGAAAGACTGGCAAAAATTAAAGCAATATTATCTGGAGAAAAATCAATACAGATCACTTTACAATTTCTATACAGTCATAACAGGTATGGAATTTCATGTTATACATTATAGATTCATAGGATATATAAGTTAGTATTGGTGTCACATTGGTGCATGGATACTTCAACATAGCACCCAAATTAGGAAATATTCTGATATAGTTGTATTGTTGAGATTTTACTTTGTTTGCTTGTGAAGTTTGTTTCATGGATGGCCAATTTGGCTTTCCTTCTCAAGCCTATTTAATAGGCACAATTCCAATTAGAATACATTTCTTGCTTGTTGCTTTGATTCTGCTGCAAACCTCTCTAATATGGAATCAGAGCTTTGCTAATAGCTGAGCCTGCAAGGGAGATTTATGCCATGCTGAAGATGTTGTGAGAAGTGTGAGGAAGAGAGGAGTATTTGCTGTCAATGAGAGTATTTGAATTTGGCACTAGTTTGGATTCTGCCTGATTTCAGGTTTTCTAGCAAGGCTGAAATCCGTATTCATTTGGAAGTGAAATTGGTGTGGTAGGCAACAGTTTCACCCTCAGGAATGGTACCTTCTTTGAGTGATGTAATGCAGCATAAGGCGAGCTGCAGAAGATTATTCTATTTGCTGTTTTGCTAGCAATGTAAGGAAGGTTCTGTATCAGATTTGAGCAGTGCTTTGTTCTTCTGCTCTCCCGCTAGATGCAAGGCAGACCCATGCAGATCTGGCCTGGTTGGAGGTGTGAAAGAGAAGTGAGAAGGTGATTGAAAGACTATTTGTTGAAGGTTGCTGGTGGAGGCACGCTCTATTCGCCGTGAAGAGATAGGTTTATTTATTTATTTTATCCAAAGTCTACTATATAGTTTAAAATATTTAGGGCAAATTTTGTGTTCTATTCAATACTTTATAATTTTAATGAATTTTTAAACTTTATATAATATATTAAATACTTGCCTTAAATAATAATGGGAGGGTTTTTAATTCCATAACTTCTGAATGGGAGGGTGCTTTTGTCTGAAATTTGTCACATTGCGTGGAAACTACACAAAGTTACCTGTAAATTTATTTTGCTCTAGCACTGTCGAGTCCTCTCTCTTAACTGCTTCCATATTTTATCTGAAAAGACAGTATTAATTTAATATCTTTTAAACCACTAAGAGCTTTCTCCTGAAATTTTGCTACATTGTCCCTAGTAGGGTCCAAACAATCCTCGTAAATTAGTTTTAGTCCATCTTTAATGAGTCTCTTGATTTAATTGTTTTCATAAACCCAGAGTCTAGTATGGTGTCCTGATATGGTAGGGATCTAGACCTTTCGTTTGCCTTACTCTGAGAAGTTGAATGGAAAGATTTGTAGCCTATGGACTCATAAGATACTCACCATTTGTGACTATTGCGGCCTTGATCAGATCATGTTTATGGAGGCAAGACCAGATCAGGATCTAGAGGACTATGACTTAAGACACAAGGAAGCTTTAATGCTTTTGAAGTTGTTCGTTGTAGATGCATTGATTCCAGAGGTTCGAAATGCCACTAATGTAGCTAACACTTTGGGTGAATTCAAACCCAAATACCATACATCGGAGGCTGCTCAGTGGTTGTAATTGAATAATTTATTGTTTTCTTCTAAGTTGCAGGAGGGTGGGTCCATGTCAGATTACTTGTGTTTGAAGTACCTAAGTGATCAATTGTTGGCTATCCAGAAGCTGGTGGACAATACTTATCTTGCAAAAGGAGAGGAGATGAAATCAGGCAGAAGCATTGATTTCAGAGTTTATAGAAAGTGCATCCAGTGTACAAATGAGAGGCAAAGGTAGGCAACACACTGGAATTGCATCAGATGACTCATCAAGAGGCGGTAGCACATCTAGAAGATCGAGAACAAAGTGCTTTTATTGTAATGAGCTTGGACATTTAGAGGAATTGCCCTTAAAAGAAAGAGCTACTAGAAGAAATCAAAGCATGCAAATGTTGCTGAAATTGAAGAGCATGAAATGAATGAGGCAGAGCATGCAAAGTGGATTTGAATGAGCATGATGTGAATTTGAAGAGCATGCAAAGTGAATGAGTCATTTTATCCCATGTTTGTCACATCCCATGAACAATCCATGGAGTCTACAACTTGGTACTTTGATTCAGGTGCATTTAGACACTATACGTGTCTCAAAGATAGGTATATATTTTTTATTGAGGATACAAGTAGAAGGGAATCTATCACTTTTGGAGATGGGTGAACTCATTTTGTTGGAAGGTGTGGCAATGTTCATGTCACATCAAACAATGTTGTTTATACGTTCAAGAATGTTCTATATGTTCCTGACATGAGCAAGAATCTTCTTACTATTAGTGAAATAACTAAGAATCCTACTCTTTTTGTCTAACTTTCAAGGCACTAAATGTATGGTCATAACTCTCCACAATGACAAGGTGATTGCAATTGGTATTGGTGAGAAGGGATTGTACAAGCTTGTTGATTCCAAAGGTTTAGAATCACATGCACTAGCAGCAATGGAAAATGTGAGTATACTTTTGTACTTAAGGTATAAGCACTTGAATTATCGGTATTTGTTCATATTAAGCAAGACTAATAAGGTGAATGGACTTACATCCATTCAGAAAGTCAAGATGTATGTACAAGATGCCGAACGGGAAAATAGAGTAGATACCCATTTAATGTTGATAAAGCATGGAGAGCTAAAGGAGACTTGGACCTAGTCCATGCTGATTTATGTGGCCCCATGAAGACACCCACTATAAGTGGAGCCAAGTATTTTTTTTTTTTATTGTTGATGACTTTTCTAGGAAGATGTGGATCTACTTCTTGATGTAGAAGTTTTAATATTTCTCCTAGCATTCAAATCTTTGGTTGAAAAGGAAGTAGGTAAACCTATTAAATCAGTGAGGTAAGATAATGGAGGGGAGTTTGCCGCCAATCAATTCAAGGAATTCTTCATGAAGAGTGGTATACATAGGCAATAAACTACTCTACACACTCCACAACAAAATGGAGTTGTTGAATGAAGGAATAGGATGGTTATGGAAATGACAAGGTGCATGGTGCACAATTGGAATGTACCATATTGGTATTGGGTAGAAGCTATGAATAATTTTTTTTTACATCCTTAACCAGAGTTCTTGTGAGACATTGCAGAATATCACTCTAGAGGAAGAATGGTCAGGAAGGAGACCATCAGTGAATGATTTGCATAGTTTTGGTTGTGTTGCTTTTGCACTAATTCATGAGTAGAATAGGAGTAAATTAGATGCAAAGAGTAAGCCATATGTGTTTGTTGGCCATAGTGAGTAATCCAAGGCATATAGGTTACTTGATGTCTCTGCAAAAAAGATTGTGATTAGTAGAGATGTGGTTGTAGATGAGAAGAAGCCTTTCTTCTTGGATGATGTTAAATATACAAACAATATGGTATTGGAACTTGCCACTAATAATTATGGAACAAATTTTGGTGTGGAATCAAACAAGGCTCAAAGCCAGGAACATTAGAAGGGTCCAACTCCAGGGGGGATTTGATGAAGAGCAGGGTGATACCCAGACTTACAGGAGAGACAACAATAAAGACTGAAGTGGTATTATACCACGATGAAAGATGTTTGAGAGGATGAGTTGCCGAAGGCAATGGAAGGCCGATATATGTGATTAGGGAAAAAAATTGTGCAAGGTGTTGAGTAGGTAAATTTTGATTTACGTTTGTTGTTTTGCAGGTCTCTGAACCTCACATGTATGATAGAGGCCAAGGGCAAACTTGAATGGGAGGATGGCCATGAAGACAAAATTTCAGGCCTTGATGCAAAATAAGACTTGGGTGTTGTCTAAATTACACCAAGGAAAGAAACCCATTGGTTGCAAATGAGTTTACAAATTCAAATGTAAATTAGATGGTTCTGTAGACAAGTATAAAGCTAGGCTTGTTGCAAAAGAGTGTGCAATAGGAAGGTGTCGATGTATTTTTTGACTTTCCAACTTTGGTGAAACAAAAATGCTCCCACTTGAAAGGGATTTTAAGTTCTATATCCATATTTGGCGACGTTCTATTTGGCATTTCCCGTATCAGAGCACAATAGTGCTTGGGATTCAAAGAATATGCCAAAAATTGCAAAGGGGGTTGTCACTTTATGCCATGTCTTCTCTATCATCTCAAATATTTGCTTGTAAAATTTATCTGAGGGGCCTAGCTCTCTTTCCTTGATGTTGTCTCTGATTTGCTCCACCATAGATGTTACCCATTATGGTTTATTTGTGTCACAACAGTGAATGAGAGCATATATTTGCTCAATGGAAGAGAACATATAGTCTACTTGAGCACAGTCATTAAGAATGATAGTCCTGCATACTTTCTAGAGTTTGCAGTAGCCTATTTAGACAATTGGCATCTTTCATGATAATGCAACCACCATGTCCTTTGTTTTGTACTTGTAACATTGTGCGACCGTTGGACAATTAAATGGATTTTGTGTTTTTTTCTTACAAAATCCATTTAAATTTTTTCTATAGATTGATAGATACTCTTATATAATTCACAGCTAAGTAGCATGTTGAGCGCAATGCAGTTAATCTAAAGCTTGGTGGCATCTAAAACATGAATCAATATCTCGGAAGACTGGGACTGTTTTTCCATTAACTTTTTTTTTTCTCAAATTGGTAAAACTCAACAAAAATGGAAGCTGTAACAGAAACATCGGAAAAGGTTGACAAATACTAAACTTAATCTCACTTGGAGAGAATGTGATGGTTTATGCTACAGCTAGGGTCAACAGTTCTACAACTTCAAAAGGCTCTAAGCTGCTTCACACTGGTGAATACACACAATTCACTTTGGTGAATAGAAATATCATTTGATAAGGACAGTGAACTAGGTGCCTGCTTGCTTGCATTCACAGTTATTTTGGGGCCATATTCAAGATCCCGCTTTTTGTTGGAGGATTATTCTCAAGGAAGATTTCTTTCCAATGCTACAAAGTCTCATCTCATTTAGAGGGAGCAGTTCTAATTGTAGGCTGAGATTTTGTATTTTTGTCTTTCAATTTCTATCTGGGAAGCACTGTTTAAGGATGTTCTGCTTTGTTTATTGCTGACCTGTGTATTTCCATGTTCTATTTAAATTTCTGTTTGTAGATGTGATGCTTTAGTATTTCAGATGACATATTATCTGTAAGTTTGTTCTCCATGCAATATTTATGGTATTCACAAATATTAATTCAAGGGTTTTTTTCACTCAGCAAAAAATGCTGAGAAAATTCTACTGTGTTACCTATTTTATAATTATTGTGGTTGTAACTGTATATGTGATCTTGCAGGTCAGATCTTCTAATTCTGAAGACAATAAAGCAATCTGTTGAAATGCGGAACAGTGTATGCCATAGTGCCACTATATATGCCAATGCGCTCATGCATGCTGGAACCACTGTAGACACATTTTTGAGAGAAAATCTGGTGATATGTCTTTCTTTTCCTTGTTGCTTTAGCTAACTCCTGATAGGATTTTGTCTTAAAATATGTAACCAAAGTTCTTATTTGTGTTGCCAGGAATGGCTCAGTAGGGCCACAAATTGGGCAAAGTTCAGTGCTACTGCTGGTTTGGGGGTCATTCACCGGGGTCATCTTCAACAAGGTCGATCTTTGATGGCTCCTTATCTTCCTCAGAATGGTTCAACTGGTGGTGGAAGCCCTTATTCTGAGGGTGGGGCCCTATATGCTTTAGGGCTTATTCATGCCAACCATGGGGAAGGAATCAAACAGTTTCTTCGTGAAAGCTTGTGCAGTACAAGTGTTGAAGTGAGTCTCCTCAAGTTTCAACTAGTTCCAAAACACATCTAAGCGAAATTAATTTAAACAAGTGTTCAACTTTAGGCGTAATACTTTCAAAGTACTTATTACAGATATGTGGTGATTGTAAAAGGTAATTCAGCATGGTGCATGTTTGGGGCTGGGATTGGCTGCTTTGGGAACTGCTGATGAAGAGATTTATGATGATATCAAGAATGTTCTTTACTCGGATAGTGCAGTTGCTGGAGAGGCTGCAGGCATCAGTATGGGCTTGCTAATGGTTGGTACTTCAAGTGAAAAGGCAAGTGAAATGCTTGCATATGCACATGATACTCAACATGAGAAGATTATAAGGTACCATTGCTGGTTAATGAAATCGGTTTTGCAATGTTCTTTATTAAATTATCATTAATTGCAAACTTGTCATTAGAGGAGTTATCTATTTTTACCTTGAAAACTGTACATTTGAGATTCCGGTATTTTATGTTGAATTTGTGAACATGAACAGAGGCCTGGCCCTTGGAATTGCACTAACTGTCTATGGAAGGGAAGAAGAAGCTGATACACTTATAGAGCAAATGACCAGAGATCAAGATCCAATTCTGCGTTATGGTGGAATGTATGCTCTGGCTCTGGCATATAGGGGCACAGCAAATAACAAAGCCATACGTCGTCTGCTGCACTTTGCTGTCTCAGATGTCAGTGATGATGTGAGAAGAACTGCAGTGATGGCACTTGGCTTTGTTTTATACTCTGAACCTGAGCAGGTATGTATCTTTGTTGTATTGTACATGTAATTTTTTTATTATGAATTTAGATTTGGCCAAAGGATGTTCACCAGGAACGGGAATCTTTTAAATAGTTTTTTCTGACTATCTTGTTTCTTTACTACAGCATTAAATTTAACTGTGTAAATTTTACAGACCCCACGAATAGTATCTCTGCTGTCCGAATCGTACAATCCACATGTCAGATATGGAGCAGCTTTGGCAGTAGGCATCTCTTGTGCAGGCACAGCATTAAGTGAGGCTATTTCGCTGCTGGAGCCTTTAACATCAGATGTTGTAGACTTTGTTCGTCAAGGTGCTCTTATAGCCATGGCTATGGTTCTTGTGCAAACAAATGAGGGATGTGAACCTCGTGTCAGTAGCTTCAGGTACAATGTCCTAATATTTATAAGCTTTAATTCACCCTTTGAAGTAATTAGATGTTTTGGAATTGATGAAATGTGAACACAACTAAAGAATTGCCATACCAAGAACATTTTTTTATAATTTAGGTTTTCAACACATTTTCTTTTGAGACATTTTTGTGCAATAAGGTTCTCTTCCAGCCATCCATTATTTCGCATAGTTATTTGTTTTGATTATCTTTGTTATTTATCATGGCTAAATGTCAGGCGCCAACTTGAGAAGATAATTCTCGACAAGCATGAAGATACCATGAGCAAGATGGGTGCAATTTTGGCATCAGGTATTTTAGATGCAGGTGGTCGGAATGTGACCATTAAGTTGCTTTCTAGGACAAAGCATGATAGAATCACTGCTGTTGTTGGCATGGCAGTATTTAGCCAATTCTGGTATTGGTATCCCCTTATATATTTCCTGAGTCTCTCGTTTGCTCCTACTGCTTTCATTGGGCTCAACTATGACTTGAAGGTTCCCAAATTTGAATTTTTATCAAAAGCTAAGCCATCACTGTTCGAATATCCTCGTCCCACAACACCTCCAACAACAAATTCAGCTGTAAAATTGCCTACTGCTGTTTTGTCTACATCAGCAAAGGCTAAAGCCAGAGCAAAGAAAGAAGCTGATCAGAAAACTGTTATGGATGAGGGTAATGCACCTGGAAATGTGAAGGGCCCAAAGTCCAGTGACAAGGATGGAGAAGCAATGCAGGTAAATGAATATTTGGCATTTAGATTCTCTGGTTTAACGGTCATCATCTTAATGCTATGCTTTTTTAGTCGTTTTTCTGTTTCTCTAGTGACAAATGGAGTCACCTATTGTTTCATCTGTTTGAAACATTTTTGGCTACTTGTCTAATGAATTTTGATTGTATGTTGCAGGTTGATAGTGCATCTGAAAAGAAAGTGGAAGCTGAGCCATCTCATCAGATTCTAACAAATCCAGCTCGAGTTATTCCAGCACAGGAAAAGTACATCAAGTTTTTTGAAGGAAGTCGCTATATGCCCATTAAATTAGCACCATCAGGATTTGTGTTACTAAAGGACATAAGGCCATCTGAGCGCGAAGTGTTCACTTTGACAGATGCACCATCATCACTATCATCACCTGGAAGTGGCTCAATTCCCCAACCTTCTGCATCAGCTATGTCTGTTGAGGAAGGAGAACCTCAACCACCACAACCATTTGAATATAGTACATGATATCAGCAGCAAGTGGACAATTTGTTGTTACAAAAATTGAAGAGAATTGTATCTTAAAAGAACTACTTCCAAATGTGCTTGTTCACATATTTTCCATTTCACAATCTTAAAGAAATCAGTAATGGCTTTTAAAAGCTTGCGACGTTGGCCTTCTTTTTAAAAGTCTTAAAGGCTGTGCAGCTCCCGTTGTCCACATTCATGGGCATGAAATAATGAGTGCAGAAGAGCAAAGGACAGATTAGAGGCTTGTGAGCTATATGACTTGTTTTATTAGATGTACAATTGATTGGAACAAGATTGCACTTCCGGACATGTTATCTTAGGACATCAGAAGTTCATTTGTTGAAATTCCATGTTTTCCTGAGGTGGCAGAAGGGGTGTACCATAACTCAGGCGGTATAATTTCATCTCACACAGAAATGATCTTTTGTTATTAATTGCACTGGGCCTACTTTGATTCACACACTTTTTTCTAGTAATGGTGCCTCTCACTCGCACTCTCATTCTCATACAGAGGAAGAAAATGCAGTACCCAGTTTTTACATTCAGTGTTATCTGTCCTGTAACTTAAATAGTACATGCTTTCATCTGAAATTCAGTACTCATGATCTTGCTTGCATCCTTTTATTTCAATGAGGCACTTGACAGGTATGGTTGCACTTTGAGAAGACAACAATGAATAATCCATAAGATCCTGTGATATGGAATGAAAAGTAATGCAGAGCATTAACTTAAGTTTAGATGGATAGATTACCGATTAAGTGGTTGAAATTGGGATGATATAAATGGCAATGAGATAAGATGGACCGCTGTTCAGGAAACTTGTGACCATTATTCAAGCAAGTGGTAAATCCTAGTCGATGAAATAATATACAGGATATTTTTTGCATATTTTTAGAGAACACCAGATAATATAAATAGTATCTCAATGCTCTCATGGCATTGCCGATTTTGCCAACCATAACAGCATGGAATTAAAAACCGTATAGGTTAATGTTTTGTTCCAATATGATTTGTGCATTTTTGGAAAAAAAGTAGAAGAATCATTGAAGTTGTGTCCTGTTATATGATTTGTTGGCTTGGAACCTCCTTTGGCGGCTGACTAAATATACATTGATATTAGGTTTAAAATAATGCTAATTTAGCACTATTTTGAAGTATAGATATTTTCAGTTGACATGGAGACCACCATACGAACAAATTACCACAATAGGAATGAAATACTAGTGCAATACGGTCATTAAATATATGTTCTTACTATATAGAGCTCATGTAAAGATCGTTGTGGGTATGCCATTACATTTTGCTTATCCTTTGTGTGGACGGGGTAAGTGGGAGGGTCAAATCCAATCAAAAATCACGTGTAAGACAAGTATCTAGGACATCCACACAAAGGATAAGCACTTAACCCATTATCTTGTTGACCATTAAAAACAACACTAAATTAGTTATTGGACAATAATAATCCCTCACATTATTTGTTCCTCTCCTCTGTTCATTTCGGCACTTGCAGATTTGACTTAGTTCACTTTTGTAGCTGTGGATTTTATCCCAAATATTTCAAATTCAAATTTAAGTATGGGCCTAAGTTGATCCCTTTGTTACTAATAGTTATGTTCCAACTATTGTACAATTTTTTTTAGTTGTGTCTAAGACAAGTATGAAAGGGCATTGTACCATCTAGAATTTACTATCAAATGTTTTTGATATTGATAAAAGTGGGTGCTTGAGAGGGCCCAAATCCTTATACAATAAAGCAACCAAAAGACAAACGGTACAAGTACCATGAGATGTGGGACAAACAACACACCATAAAACGATAGCCCTACACCTACACAACACCAAAACAACTAAATACACAACGCCCAAGGATAAAAAAACTACACTACGCCTGATCTTGATCTAGCATCAAATGTTGATTCATCACTAATTACTCTAGAATCATTCACTACGTCATAGTCACTTTTACCTCTATTGTGATGTCACATTACCTCAATATATTTAATCATCGCCCCCTTGTTAGCAAATTTTGAAACCCTAGTTCCACACCAAGTCTTTGCATCATCCTTTTGCACTTTTATTCCAAAGTTTCAAGTTCTAAATCACTCTCATTTAGAAAGTGCTCAATAAATTTATTGTATGTTGTTAGGACCCATCGTCCTAACAATTTTCTTAACTAATTACTTTTGTGTTTAGGTAGAAGTAGTAAGAGCATCAGACGCATAAGGTTTTTTCTAAGTTAGTTTATCCCATATGCTTGGGAGGTAATAGTTCTATTTAGTGAAATTAGCAATTGCACCTTAGTGTGCAATGGGTACGTTGAAGAGTTCAATTACTGTGTCTTTAAGTGAACGATGATTGCATTCCATTAGACCATGTTTCTTGAAATTGATATTTTTTATTCATTTTGTTCTTCCGGTGGTCAATGCATGAGGTGAATAAAGAAAACATTTTTTTTGTTTTTGAATATATTGATAAAAAGAGCCTTCTAGTCATAAAAAACCAAAGCAATATATATTTAGTCGTCCATAACAACATTCTTTTCTAATCAAAGTACTCAAATAATATCTAGAATGATGAATATGAAATGGATTTTTAAGAACATTTGTGAGTTTGAATAGAGGACATGTCAAGGAATACAAAGATAAAGATATTAGTTGGGGGTATAAGAAAACACGTGTTTGGGCTTCTCTTAGGTTTTGACTGTGTTATATTATGAATGGTTTTTTTCTGAGCTTGTTGGGTTTTATTTGTATCTTATTGCACTAAACTAATATATCTTTCTACATTTGGGTGGTGTGTTTTAAATTACTGGTCACTATATGGCACATCATCCATTGATGTTGTTCTGGTAGAATTGTTGATAATTCTCATGGCTCCCACTCCCTCAAGTGCTTGCAAGTTTGTCTTGAAGATGTTCCATGAGGTAATGAACCTTTCTCTAACAATTATTTTCTTGATGTATTAGAAATGCCTGAATTTGACAATATTTGTGCTTAGTTTGAATGGTACACAAGCTTATTGGAAGGAAATTACATGAGTAGAAAGGAATAAATCAAAACGTAGTTCTCCTTTGAGGAAGACAAATCATAAAACAACCACAAAAATGGTGCCTTTTATTAGCATTTTTCATGTTCACTCTCATTTTAAACATTTTGTCCTAAATCTTTTTTTCACTATGTCTCTCTCCCTCTTTATTTCTCTATCTCTTTGTCTGTCTCTCTCTACATCTTTGTATATTTTATCTTTATCTATCTTTTGCTCTATCTCTCTTTCTCTCTTCCTCTCTTTCTATTAGTCCCTCGCTATATTCTTCTTCTCTTTGTGTGTGTGTATAACTCCATGTAAAATTACCCTTTCTATGTCTTAAAGGCGAGTTCAAGAGTGACACATGGCAGTGGGCCCATAAGAAAAATAAACTCATGAAATAAAAACATGACTCCTCCAAAGAGATATTTATTAACTATTTTTTCACGCGTTACGTCATCCCAAGTTGCCATGTGGCAGAGCAAGCCTACAATTGTCTTGATATACACAAGCTGCCCGTCCTAGCATGGAAGAACATGTGGTAAGTAGGAAAGGGTCTGAAATTGCACCATATAAGGGTAAAATGTAACTGAAATTCTGTTGTAAGCTTTAACATTGAATTTACCCCTCTTATCTAAACCCACGCTAGGCATAGCAAGTTTTCCATCTTGTCAAGTTCTACCTGTTGGCAAGAGACACTGCTATGAAGACGACTGGAATGTTGTCATTGATGGCAACAAGGCAAAGAGGGTACATCAGCGTGACAAGAAGACATCATTCCGGAAGACCAACTTGGATTGGCATCAAGGCACAAAAGTATTCAAGTCCGAAAGGCCAAAATGACTAAGTATGGACAATGTTCAGAGTAAGGAACAAAAAGTGAATCAATATGCCTCCGTAGATGAAGACCTACAAATGTATTTTAGGATGATGACTTATAGCTATTTGATGATGATATACTCCAGTGTTCAAGTCCTAACTTCCTCCGGAAGTCATTTGGAGAAAATGTTTTCTGGATGAACAGAGGTAAGACAGGAATGCGTATAGTGCAAAGTAAAAGGGTCCACATTCCTTCGCAATTGCATATCTTGTTCTGCGGTTCTGAGGCAATTAAAAGACATGTCATGACTACCTAAATCCAGGATTATAGCCCTTGAAGTTCAATAGATCACATTCTACAAGCTTTCTAGTATCGGTTTCCAGTTTGACAGTATTTCTCTGTGACAGTGCAACAGTTCCAAGATCCGCATTTTGACATACAAGTCTATCTGGTTCCGCAGATCTAAAGGCTTGTTAAGAGGTCAGTAATGATTGTTGGATATGATTTATTAAGTCTCCTGTGGTCCGTAATATGAGTTATGATATGACAGATGAATTGATCAAGTATGTTCTTAAGGAACAAGCTGTCATGCATGGTAGATCCTTATGCAGATAAGTTGTAGCATCTGGATAATTAATCTAAGTGGTTACATGATTGGGGCCGACCTATGTGAAGACCTGTACATGTTTATTTCAGTCCGCAATGCAGATTGAACACAAGATTAAGCCGACAGAGTACAACTCTTTGTTTACACATTTTAGGCTTAGCTTGCCGACCTGATTAAGAGATAAACCTTGTTGCGGATATATATATCCGATGAATTTCATTTTGGTGTATGGATATTGTGTGAAAAGGTGTTGTGTGTGCAAAGCATGCAAAGATAAGGCAATAATTAGCAGAAGAAGAGAGATCTTATCCTCGAATAAGAGCAGAGCAGTGAAACAAGACAGACAGAGATGAAGAGTGTTGAATCAATTTTTCTGTGCTTCATTGGAGTTGTAACCATACATGTGTAGATGCAATCTAAGTAGCTAAACTTGGCAGTGAGCCATTCCTCTTTCTTCTTTCTTTCTCTAGGCAGTGAGCCTTTCTTGCAATGAGCATTTCTCAGGGCAATGAGCCCTAAGGCAGTGAGCCTTATTGTAATCCAGTATTGTGCTATATTAATATATTGTGAGCTAACACTCACCGTGTTTTTTCCCTTTTGGGGTTTTCCACGTAAAAATCCTGGTGTTCACGTGTTATGTCTTTGTGGTTGTTGTTTCTATGTTTATTCTGCTTTCCTATTATTAACTTTGGAAATTGGATAAATAAATTTGTGAAGAAGTGGTTTTGTGGAATACCAATTCACCCCCCCCCCCTCTCAGTATTCCTTATTCTCAACACTACCATGTCTTTGCAATCGTGTAACGTGATACTTCTAAGACTACCCATCCTACCTAAGGCAAGCTTGCTCATATTCTGCACACCTAAAGCACCAATAGATTTTGAAGGTACTTGGGGGCGATCTAGGACGAACTTTGATAAATGCAGTGCTCCAACTTAGCCATTCAAACCCTACAACATCTTTTGAAATTAACCTACGTGTACTATGTCAGTCGCCTTTCCACCACAATCATCTTGCCATTTATTTTGCTTTACTTTGAGTGAATACAATATATATGTCATGTATGAAAATTTCATGATTAAATTCTTCAACAAAACCATTCTTACATAGAGCCTCAACTTGAAACCATATATAAATTAAGCGTTCAACAGTTTTTCAATTGAAAACACCCAAATTACAAACTAAAAAGATTCAAGAACAAATATTCAACTCATTGCTTTCTCAATATACTCGATCTCTTTATTGCAGCTTATTGCTAGCCACTCAATAACTTTGTGGGGAGACATATTGGGCAGCATATATACAATGAGAAGCATGAATATGAGATGGTATTTGGGAAGTAATTCATCAAAACCTTTGCCCAGCACAATGAACACGTCATCTAAATCATAACCGAAATCCGACAATCTCTAGGATTCCCATCGTCTTGCATCCTTATAACATATTTTCCACTGTTACATGGGAAAGTTAGCTTGTCCATTTCAATAAAGGGAACGCCTTCGACATAATTAGTATAAATAGAGGGATTTGAAAGAACAATAGGTATTCATAAAATTATATTGTATTAAGTGTTGCTTAAAGGAGATTGCCCCCTCGAAGATGCCAACGATATTTTGTGATGAAATTTTATTAAAATTAATGTAATAAATATCGTGTTTCTATTTTAACACTTATTTTCTATGTTTTGTATTTTGGCTAATCTGTTGTAGGAAGGATCTTCACATCTGGGATTAGAGCTCTTTCTAGGGCCAAGTTCTGCTACAATAACCTTTCCATGCAAAGCTTATACGATTGCCCATCGTATGCTCTCACCTCACCCTTTTGAGATCTTGGTGATCAGAAAGTGGTTACAACAATAATGACACTAAGTTTTTCTCCCCTTTTTTGATAGTAGTTTTTATTTTTATTTTAGGCAAGAAACCTTGTATCAGGGGTTTTAAAATAAGCACAGAAGTGTTGTCATTCTGGGCTAAGTTGGATTCCCTATATAGGTTTTAGTGAAGGATGAAGGGGTTTCCCTTCAAAGGCATACCATCAGACAACCTCTACATACAGTCTTGTGTTTCCACATACCCTCAATTATATCGGAAGACCCTCTAGGATCTTTAAACCTAGTCACAAGAAGCTATTGGTCATCTATCACTTGTGATGCATCGGTAAGTGGTTAGCCTCAAGAAGTTACTCGCGCCATACTAGATACATCAAGATCTATATATTCACGGGCTCACAAACCATACACTCCTTGCAATGACCTTCCATTTTTTCCTGGCCCCTATCCATGTCGTGGCATATTTGGAAGGTAGCATAAACAATCATTAATGAATGTTGGCTGCCAAACCAATAGAATTTTGAGATTGCACAAAGTAGAAGCCTTTTTCTTTTTTTTTGAAGCAATATAGTACAACAATAATTTTTTTGGTGTTTTAGAAAGAATAGTGAAGAAAAGCTATTTTTTGAGTTTTCTAGAAACATTGGCATGCCGAAGTAGTTTTTTGTTGGTTTTACAAATAGTAGAGTACAGTGGTAGGCAAGCATGCAATAGTGTTGGTTTAAAAAAATAGAATATGGATAGCATATTTTGACATGAATATCACAAAGGAAATTAGACCGAAGATTTGCCCCAAAGGGATCTATAATCCAAAAAAACATGAAATAAAAGAAGTAAAAATTTAACCCTCTTTGACCAATTGTCCCGTTTTGATCATTGCCTCAAGCTGATCATTTTGGGCTATTACTCTGGCACTTTTTTTCGGCTACCTTGGGACCCCTCCTATGATGGTGAACATTGAATTTAAAGAAATGAATGCCACGGTAGCAACTAAATTGGAGAAATTTGAATCCTACATCTCTTCCCTCAACAATGGACAAACCTAGATATTAGAATCTCTTAGTCAAATTATTGGTCATGACTCATCCCATGAATGCTCTGACAATATTGAATCCAACTTCAACTCTCATTGCCTACCTTGGGATATAAGACTTGATTTTCCTAAGTTTGATGGTACAGACCATGCTAGTTGAATCTATCATGAAACCCCTTGGGTTGACATGGTACCTATTGCCTCTTTTAATTTGGAGAGAGAACCCATCCAATGGTACATGCAAGCCCACACATAACCTAATTGGACCAAATTATAGAGCTTCTCTTGGTTCAATTCAACCCCAATGCTTATGAAGACTTTACTAAAGCTTTAACCAAATTAAGCTTGGTTTTGTTCGTGATTATCAAACTGAATTTGAGAAATTGGCCAACCATACTAAAGGATCGACTGATGATTTCTTTACTTGTTTCATTAGTGCTCTTGAGAAGGAAATTCAATCTGAGGTAAAAATGTTAAAAACCAAAGAAAGATTTGCCCCAGAGGGATCTATAATCCAAAAAAACATGAAATAAAAGAAGGAAAAATTTAACTCTCTTTGACTAATTGTCCCATTTTGATCATTGCTTCAAGCTGATCATTTTGGGCTATTACTCCAACACTTTTTTTCGACTACCTTGGGACCCCTCCTATGATGGTGAACACTAAATTTAAAGAAATGGGTGCCATGGTAGCAACTAAATTGGAGGAATTTGACTCCTACATCTCTTCCCTCAATGATGGACAAACCTAGATATTAGAATCTCTTAGTCACATTATTGGTCATAACTCATCCCATGAATGCTCTGAAATCTTGAATCCAAATTCAACTCTCATTGCCTACCTTGGGATCTAAGACTTGATTTTCCTAGGTTTGATGATATAGACCATGCCAGTTGAATCTATCATGAAACCCCTTGGGTTGACATGGTACCTATTGCCTCTTTTAATTTGGACAGAGAACCCATCCAATGGTACATGCAAGCCCATACATAACCTAATTAGACCAAATTTATAGAGATTCTCTTGGTTCAATTCAATCCTAATGCTTATGAAGACTTTACTAAAGCTTTAACCAAACTAAGCTTGATTTTGTTCGTGATTATCAAACTGAATTTGAGAAACTGACCAACCAAACTAAAGGATTGATTGATGATTTCTTTACTTGTTTTATTAGTGCTCTTGAGAAGGAAATTCGATCTAAGGTAATGTTCAAAACTAATGATATGATGGCCGCCACAAGTTTGTCAAAACTTGTAGAAGATAAGATCACAACAAAGGATCTAGGTTTGCAAAGCATTGTTTCTCCAAGTTCAAGCCATTCACTGTATTGAATAATCTTGTCAACACCTCCAACACTTGCTTTACACCTATCAAATGTTTCTTTGAATTAGAGATGTGAGCCCAATAGTAAAAGGGGTTGTGTTACAATTGTGATGACAAATTTACACCACATGAGGCAGGTGAATGGGAAGATGCCCAAGAATTACAAGAAGAGGAGCAACCATTAGTTGAGGATTTTAATGTTGACCTTGCTCTTAAAATTTCTATGCATGCATTAGCAGGGATATCCACTCCTTAGACAATGAAGGTCAAAGAATTTTTAAGAAACATGCTCTCATACTCCTCATTGATTCTGAAAGCACTCATAATTTTATTGACTCCAAATTAGCTAAACAAACATATTATTTTGTTCATCCCTATTCTATCTTTGAGGTAATGATAGTTAATAGTGGAACCTTACCTTGTAAGTGAAAGTGCCAAAATATTTGCATTTCCATGGGAGACTACACCTTCAAATCTGACATTTGTTTTGCCCTTGGATGGTTGTGACATTGTGTTGGGAGCACAATGACTTCACACTTTTGGTCTTATTTTGTAGGAATTTTTGAACTTTGGACGCAATTCATAGATAATGGTCAACAACACATCTTATGAGGCCTCACCCTTCGATTTGTTAGTTTCATTAGCTCTCATCACATGGAAAAGTTACTCAAAAGGGCCCTCATAGAGTTTTTGCCCAACTTTCTACTATTTAGAGGATTGACTTTAATGCCTCAAGTCACCCCAAGGATCTCCAAGAGATTTTACTATTCCATTTTGATGTCTTCTTGGAATCAACTAGCTTACCTCGAAGCCGCATAGAAGATCATGTCATCTAGCTACTGTCCAAGAGCACACCTCCAAATATACGTCCTTACAGGTACCCATTTCTGCAAATGATGGAGATAAATAATTTGATCTAGGAATTGCTCCACCAAGGGATCATTCGGTCAAGCACTAGGCCTTACTCCTCTCCTATCCTTTTGGTGCACAAAGATGGGTCTTGGCACCTTTGCATTGATTTTCCCGAGCTGAACAAAATTCCCATCAAGGAAAAATTTTCCATTCTAGTGGTGAATGAGATTTTAGATCAACTCCATGGTGTATGTTTCTTCTCCAAGTTGGATTTACGACACGTTGTCATCAGATCCACATGAAAGAAGAATACATTCCTATAACAACCTTCCACACTCATGTTTATCATTATGAGTTTCTTGTTATGCCATTTGACCTTACCAATGCACCATCCACCTTTCAAAGCAAGATGACTCGAATTTTTTGTCCATTCATGTGGAAGTTTATCTTAGTTTTCTTTGATGATATTTTGTTTATAGTCAAACATGGGAAGAACACCTTTCACACTTGGACTAGGCTCTTCACATCCTTTCTATAAATCACTTAAATGCAAAATGTTCCAAATGCTCTTTTGCCAGACGAAGATTGAATATCTGAGGCACTGTTATCACTGGGAATTGCACCCGTATGCAAGGTTGGTTAAAGCACAGCAATTCCATGTAACATGGGACTAATCTCATGTTGTGGGTGCCCTATGACGAGATTAGACCTCCAAATTATGGGTTGGGTCCCTTCAAATGTTCTATTGAGACGTATGTTTTTACTTTTTGGGAAAAGGGAAGAAAGAAACTAAATGAATGCTAAAGGTAAAATGGTGATGCACCTGATATGGATAAAAATAATGCAATCTGATTCACGATGTTTACCCAGAAATCTGACTTTTACACAATTCAGACTTGGCATAAATACCACAAAAGTGATTCTAAGGAAGGTTTGAAAACAAGTTTTTATGAAGAAAATGGTTTTTTCACAGCATAAAAAGACTATTTCTGGTTAACACAACCTAAGACCTGTGATGAATATATGCTTTAATGCTACAAACAAGGAGGCGAGACAATAATTTTGAAGGTTTAATAATAAAACACAACAAATTTTCATCAAATCACTTCAACATTCAACACAAAAAGGAAAGGTAATTCAAGTGATCTGAAATAAACAAAGGAAAGCTTTGCAAATAAGACAAAAGATAACCTGTAACCTGCTGATCTCTCAATAAAACTGTAAAATTGAGCTACAAGAATTCTTCAATCTGTCTGAATTAGAATGAGAATCAAGAACTAGCAAAAACAAACTTTTGCTTTACAATATATAGGTTTGCTCTCTCGAAGAGGCATGCCAAAAATATGGACTTGCAGATAACTGCCTCTAAAAATACTCATTCCTGATCAACCTCAAAACCCTCAAAATTAGGGCCTAAAACTGCCACAAATTGAGCAAAAATGGCTTCAATTTGGGCCTCTCCATATGTTTGACCAAAAAGTTGACCAAGGACCCTAAAAATACTCCTAAAAGTCATGTGAAACCTCCTAGGTGGCCTAGTTAACTCCACTAATCAATTTGCATGATTTTGCATGAGCAAAATTGATTGTGAGTAAATAATAAAGTAATAGAATATTACTATATTATTGGTTACAATTTGTTCTATTTTTGAT
This sequence comes from Cunninghamia lanceolata, assembly GCA_027924645.1. Classification (NCBI taxonomy): domain Eukaryota; kingdom Viridiplantae; phylum Streptophyta; class Pinopsida; order Cupressales; family Cupressaceae; genus Cunninghamia; species Cunninghamia lanceolata. Next base: position 408,742 of record BSBN01001352.1, read on the forward strand.
TTTACAACTTGTGAAAAATAATAAAGTAATTTATATAATATTACTTTATTATTTATTTACAATTGATTTATATGTAAAATCATGCATGATTAGAAGAAAAATATCACTCCTTATCAGTCCAATTACATTTGCCTATTTTGCATAATATGAGCCAAAATAGGGCTTTAGCGATTAATACCATCCTTATAACTCCTTGCATAATATATGCCTTCATGCATAAATTTTATCCCTCATCATAACATGATAACAAACACCTTATTACTCCATACATTATATCAACATGCATAAAAACTCCATGCATCAAAATACTCCATTATATCTGCACCATTATACTGCCACCATGCATAATCACTTACCTTGGAAAACTCCATCTCAGTCTCATGCATCTTTGTCTGAAAACACACCCTCTTAGCATTGTTAGCCACTATGCATAATTAGGAGATATCCTTACCTTATGATGTTTTGAATAAGGACAAAGAACCCTAAGCATGTGTATCATTGTCCATGCAATAGCCAACCACCAAGGAATCTTCAAAAGGTTATAGGCTTGAAACCTTTCCCTCACATCACATCGGCCCTCTTGACTTAATAAAAATTAAGCATTAATCTTTTGTTTGTCGGCCACTCCATGTTATGATGGCTAGGATCTTCAAGACAAAAGATCTTGACCACGACACTCCTTTGGATGAAGTAATTATTTGTTTTTGTAAGTCAAAAAATACACTTGAGAGAAAAGAAACTTCAAACAAAACAAAGAGTCAACCCTAAAAATTGCTCATTCTTCATTTGTTCTTCTTCATGATGCTCTGCAACTTTGCTCTACTGACCTAGGGTTTGAAATGCATTCATCATGGCTCTAGTCTTTCTCCCTTCAATGGATCTTCTTGGTTGAAACCTTGGAACTCTGCACCGTTAATAGAGAAGGTAACATTTGTTTGAGTTTTATATGAGGCATTCTATTGATCTGTACCTTTATCCTTTCATGGTTGTGGCCTTCTTCTTCTGAATAACTCTCTCCATCATCATGCATTCTTTAACACTTTCCTTTCATGTTTCTGTGTCTCTCTTCTTTCATGTTCTTCATCTATTCTTGAAAGCATAAGGCCATCGTGAGGCCATGGAAAGATCTCTCCTCTTGTCAGCAAAAAAAAAGTAAGCACTTGTCATTTTTATCTCTATGGCTTCATTTGTCTTTGGTTTTACTCTTTGTAGAATGGCAAGTCTATTGGTAGACATGGGTATCGTATTTTATAGCAAAAAATGCTATATCACTGTCGGCCACGACTATGTATCTCTTCTTTTTGCCTTGATCTGTTTGTATTATACAGAAAACCTGAGGGTTTAAAGTTTTGAAATGAGGGTTTTGGCATCTTTTCTCCATTTTCAAAGCTTTTACTTGTTCTGGCCATGCTCCTTCTGTAAATAGGCATTAAATAGTGTAGACTGTTGAGGGTTTGTGAGCTTTAAAGCTTTCATGGCTTCAAACTGTTATGGATGTGACTGTATCATCTTTCTCTTTGAAACTACTTAACTGTGTTTGCAAAAATGACATTAGGGTTTGATATCTTGATATGGGTATACATTTTTTATGAGCAATCTTTCCTTCTGTATAACACCATCTTGACTGTGGTTTTCCTGTAGGCAAGTTGAAGTGTTAATAAATGGAGCTTGTTTCTTTGCTTCTTATAACACCTCCTCCTTGTGACTGGCATGGATGATGATGATACACTTTCCTTGACTATTCCACTGTAGCTACTGGGTATAATAGCAAGTTTCTTGATATTCTGTATGATAACAATTTATTCATTTATTTCTACCTGTAGCATTTCCTCCTGTAGTTGTCTTAACATTTTTGGAAAGTTGTACCTGTAACATAAATGGCTTCTTTGACTTATTCTATGGCATAGATCATGCTACTTTCTCTTTGTGACCGTCATGTATGTTCTCAAAATGCACTTGTAGCTTAGATTGTATGCTCTTATCTCTCCTTGGTTGTTATGCCTTCTTTAAATACATCTGTATTATAGATACATGTTCTTTGTCCATCCTTGCACCTGTAGTCATTCTTATGCACACTAACTGCCTATCTTATCATTTGGCTCTCACAGTAACATATATATCAAGCATTTTTCCTTCATTTTTTACCATGGTAATTGACTACTGTGACTGCATCACGATGACATAATGGCATAGAATAAAGAGGACTGTTTACCTTATAAATTTCATGCTCTTTTGTCAATCATCACTATAGCATCTGGCATGTATCATGTCTCTTTCTGATGTTCCTCCTTCATCATTGATGCACTTCTGTAGATGGATATGGCCATTATGATATATCTTGACATTATCTTGCTTGATAAGCTACTTTATTGGTCACTGTCTTGACTGTTCGTGGTTAAGGTGACTATATTTGTATCTTTCTTTAAGGCATAGCATCTTCTTGATTGTACCATGATATCACTGTAGCTCCGAAGTACATGAGGTAGAGTTTGTTTGATCAAAATAGTTGATAAAGTGCATGGAATTTACCTTGTTAATCCTTGGACTATTGCATTCTTTACACCCCACTGTACTCTATGTATTTGAATCTTTGTGTGCTCTATACAGGACAGTCTCTTGCTACTAAGTGACAGTCTTAATCATTTGATGAGTGTTCTTCAAAGAGCATGTTGTATGCATCTATCATTTGCATCTTTGACTCTAGCATGTGACTGTTACACTTATCTCATATGTCTTGAGAAGTTTTACCTGGTGTAGAATGTTGTCTTATCTTACTTCTATGTCATAGTGAGATGATCCTTTACATGATTTATTTTGCAACTTGTTCAAATGATACATAAGTTCCTGTATCCTTCTTTACTCTATCTCTTTTGTCTTTATCAGGCACAATAATCTGAAAAACTTGTATCACCTCCTTAGATGACTGTAATTTGATTTTTGTATTTTATCTTTTTGACAACCTGGACTTAGTCATAAAACTCTTGATTTGCTCCAATCAATTGTAATAATGCCATGATGACATCTCCTTTATGTAAGTTGATTAGATGATGCATGATATAACTTAGAATGATGCATCCTATCTTTTCTAATACTCTTTTCAAAAAATGAAAAGGAACATACTGGGCTCAAACCCTTGTGGGAGCCACATTTAATCCACATGTTTATTTGTCTTCAAATCAGCAACAAAACTTGTCTTATACCTGCACAGTGAATAAACAAGTTAGCATAAAAAAGTACCTGATAGCTTTGATTGATCTTCTTCATGATTTCTTCCTGATTTGTGTAATAATCTGATCTGTTTTCTTATCTGTATGCATGATGTGATAAGTATATGTCTCTGTTTGATAAAAGCATGTGATAATTTTAAACATCCGGAGCACTAACAGGGCTGTCCCCAAAATTTTGTAGGTTCAACTGATGATGGCTTGGAGTGAAGACTGAGGATTGAAGACTTGAAGGCCGGCTTCAACAGCAACCTCCATCATTAGGTAATGATGGATGTTTAGATTTATCATATGTTTTTTCTCTTTTCTTTTATCAAATAGATACATAGCTTGCATGTTTGCAATTGCTCAGTCTAGTTACTCCCACGGCTTGTGTGGGACACATTTGAACACTTCTTTTAAACATGATCAGTTAGTTTCTCTGATGCATATGATGTATATGTATTTCCTTTTCAATCAATGCATGAGATAAAGTAACAGATACTTGGATGTATGTTCAAAACATGACATGACATAACAGTTCAACACAGAATGTCTTTCTTTCTTTTACTCAAAACTAATTAACTAAATAATCAATCTAACTTATAACTCCTGAAAGATCAAACTGTGTGAAACAACTGTATCTCCTTGGATTTTTTATTTCTTGACAATTAATTCTTTTGTCATGATAACTTATCAGTCCTGATTGGACTAATGGGTTATCCTGACAACTAGATTCATTCTCTATTCTGTCAAGGCATCAACTATTCAATGAATGCATAACTTTAAAGTTTTCTATTATTCCTTCTGAACAATTACACTTAGGTCCAATTAATTTTAAGTGTGAACAAAAAATTAGTAACAGGCACATTGTTTTTGAGGCCGACATTAAAGTGGACCCAACCAAAATTGCTACCGTGCAAAATTAGTTTAAACCAAAATCCCTCAAGAGCCTTTGTGGCTTCTTAGGCCTCACAGGTATTACCGTTGCTTTGTAAGGGATTATGAAAAGATTATTTCCCCCTCATGACCATGTTAAAAAATATTCCTTCCAATGGTCTGCAACTGCAAAGGTGATATTTGATCTACTTAAGCAAGCTATGTGCACCACTCCTAATCTTGCTATGCTAGATTTCTCCAAAACATTTGTCATTGAAAGTGATGCTTCCGGCTTTGGGTTGGGTGTTGTTCTCATGCATGAAGGGTAATCCCTTTCCTTTACTAGTAAGGCTCTCACTAGCAAAAATAATGTCTATTCCACCTATGAGAAGGAGATGCTGGCCATTCTTCATGTTGTCAACAAATGGCATCCCTATCTTCTTGGATGACACTTTTGCATTAAAATTGATCAAAATAGTCTCAAGTATTTCTTGGACCAACAAGTCTCCTCGCCAGAGAAACAAAAGTGGGTCACCAAGTTATTTGGATATGACTATGAGATAACTTATGAAAAGGACATGAAAATGTGGTGGTTGATGCATTGTCACCTTAGTTGATCCTCCAACTTATTAACCCGTTCCTAGCTGTATATAAATCTTCCTCCTCAAACTTTGTATTAGTCTCCAGAATGAGTGTGTGGCCCACATTTTTTTGTTCCCTATCAACAAACAAATGCTCCCTTTTGGAGTCTGTATCAGTGTGTATATTAACCACATTCTTCTCTTCAGGCTGGGTTTTTCCCCTAAAAGTTCTTTCTCCTTTAGGTGGTCTAAGCGCCTATGTGATTGAGTAGGGACCTTTTGTTTCTTCTTGGCTTTGGACGAAGAAGAGGATGATTTTCTTTTCTTGGCAGGCTTTGAGATAAAAGGAGTTTAATAGGCCTCTTTAGGTGTTGCGGGCGGTGAGCTGGTAGCTCTAGGGTCCAGTTTTTGTTTTAACTTTTTCTTTGTGTAAGTGGAAGCCTATGAGGGTGCATGCTCTAGAAAGGGGGTTGAAACTGGTGAAGCTGCAGGTGTGGGAGAACTAGCAGGTTCACCTCTAGGATTATCAGGGTTTAGAGCAGGATTTTCCTTAGCAGTTGCATGGCAGTGGGTAGGTGAAGCTTTTGGGTGAGAAGAGGTCACAGGTGCTTCCTCTTCTTCCATTGTTTGTAAATTTCCTGCCCCTGCCTCTTCTTATCTCTCTGGTTCAACCCTCAAAGGTCCTTCATCAACATGATTAATTTCATGAAAACGTTCCCAAGAAATTAGGGTACTAAATAGATAAACTCCTTTTTACTAATAGAACAACCAGACTATGATGAGACAATGAAGACTGGAAAAGTTTCCTTCTATATTCAGCAGACATCCTTTTTAACAAATTGAACAAGAAATTTAGAACATTCACTACCCTTCTGTGACGAAGATAACTTAAAAGTTTGAAATGCACAATATAAAGCAAAGATCGCCTCCCATCACAGGTAAGATATTTAATAATATAGGTAGCAACAGAGGCCCATAGCTAGGGCAAAGAGAGTCATTTGGTACCTTCAGATGTAGATTCCATTCTTTCACCTAGTTGTATGAACTCAACCCTTGCTAAAATGGCGTCAGCTCTTATAGGGAATTCTTCTCCAATGGCCCGTAGCCCCGTAACCTCGACTATGGCAGCTATAGTCACGTCAACCCGCAAGCCTTTCACTATAGCTTCCTCATTCTAGAATGTTCCTGCAAACTACTAGGTAATGTCTTCATTATACTTTATTACTGCAAGCCTTTCACTGTAGCTTCCTCATTCTAGAATGTTCCTGCAAACTACTAGGTAATGTCTTCATTATACTCTATTACTGCAAGCCTTTCACTGTAGCTTCCTCATTCTAGAATGTTCCTGCAAACTACTAGGTAATGTCTTCATTATACTCTATTAGCTTAAGAAAATATTTCAACCACCCTATCTGCTGAAAGATCAGCATGCAATCCCCATTAGACAATAATGTTGAGTGGACGGTAGGCTCTCTCTTGATCAGATCACCACCCATTGTGATATCTCATGAAACTCTCAAATTCCACTCTACCAACTCAATTTCCACATCTTAATCCCCTGTTCTTCGTCAAATTCTTCTCACCAAACACTTCTTACTAGTTGCTAGTCCACTAGCTTGTATGTTATGTGGCAGATAGTCATAATTATGAAGGAAGGGATTTAAAAACTTTGATTGTATGTAAAATAATTCCTACATATGCAGTATCCCCCCCAACTATGGGTTCATTTGTCCTCAAATGAGAAGACAAACCAAGTGTACGGAAGAACATGGTGAAAGCAAGTCAAATGGATATAATCTATGAATATAATGATGTGCAAATTTTGAAAGTCATAAAATAAGAAGCAATATATGTTAATTAAAGCAATAGCTAGATAAATACCTTTGAGGTGATGTCTAAATTGGAAATGTTGCATGGAAAAGGATGACATGGGGGTTGGAGTTGATGTGCTTGACAAATGAGTCAGAGTGAATCACAATGATGTGATGTTGAAGAAGTGTGCAGACGGAGTGTGCAGTGGCTATGTGACACGTAGTAGGGAGGTACAAGCTATAGTGGAAGATGGTGGCATGTGGATGACGTGAGTAGGGTGTTGTAGGTAGTAGTGGCCGCATGCATGCAATAAAAACATGAAATGAACAGGTCCCATGTGTGTTGGTTGTAGGTGCAGCGGCTACAAGTCCCATGTGAATGACGACTGGTGCAGTTGGTACATGTGGAAATGTATAGGTCTCGTGAAACAATGGAGAGCCTTTGGCTACATGTTCCTTCAATGAAGTGGCCGACGGCCAAAGGAAAGCTCAACTAGATAATGGGAGTTGAGTTGATGGAGCTTGAACTCTGATTGAATTATTTGGTGTGGTGGATCTCCTTGTTGTATTTTTATTTTATTATTATTACTTTTTTTTTTATGTTTTATGTTTTATTTATGTACAAAGTACGTAGAACTCAAACCTATTATGGTACCTCAGTCAAGATGGTAGCTTGATCTAATGTTGGAATGTTGTGATCATCTGCAATGTGGATGTAGGCCTCATCTGAGGCAAGTTGCCATGGAACTTCTTTATCCATATCTGCCCCTAATTGTTGTAGGAATGTAGCTTTATTCAAAGGCTTCTTATACAATTTCAATCCGTGTCCATTAACCATCAGTGAAAATCTAATTGGGTCAATTGTGGTTAATTGGACTGCACCATTGGGAAAAACTTCCTTGATTTCATAAGGGCCTAACCATCTGGCCTGCAATTTGCCCTTATGATTTTTATACCTGGAGTCATAGAGGAGTGCCAAATCACCTGCTTGAAAGTCCTTAGTTTTGATATACTGAGCATGCCATTTGATTCTCTGATTTTGTACTAATTCAGTGTGATGAACTGCTTCCATCCTTAATTCTTCCAAGGCATTAAGCTGGTGTAACCTTTCCTTTTGAGCTATTGATAGGTCCATCTCAAGTTTTACAGTAGTTCTCAATGTTTTGTATTCAAACTCAATAGGAAGGACAACTTTCTTTCCATAAACTAGCTCATAAGGTGTGTACCCTATTGTTGTCTTCCATGTAGTTCTATATGCCTAAACTGCTTCAGAGAGTCTTGTTGCCCAATCTTTCTTGTGTAATGCAATTGTCTTTGTTAATATTGCCTCAAGCTTCCTAGTTGTGACCTCAACCTCTCCATTTGACTGTGGATGATAGGGAGTGAACTTTTTATGTCTAATTTCATATTCCTAAATAAGGCTAGCAATTAATGTTGATGTAAACTGTGGTCCTTGATCTGTTACTATTTCCCTTGGGACACCATACCTTGTAAATATTTCCTCATATAGGAATGTAGCAACCTTAGTATCTCTAGCTACTATCAAAGCTTTCACTTCTACCCATTTTGTGAGATAATCAGTGCAAACAAGTATATATTCTTTATTATTAGATGGTGGGTCAATGGGTCCAATAAAATCAATGCCCATTTGTCAAATGGTGTGACCACCAGTTGTGGTTGTAGAGGCATTTCATCACTTCTTGTAGGTTTTCCCATCCTTTGATAGTGGTCACATATTCTTGTATAGAGAGCTATATCTTTGTGCAAGGTTGGCCAATAGTATCCAGTATTCAAGATCTTGATTGCTATCCTCTTAGCTGCAAAGTGTATGCCACAGGGTTCATCATGACATGCCTTGAGAATGTCATATACTTCATCCTCTCTAATACATATTCTCATGATATGATCAAGACCTGTATAGAAGAGGTAACCAACTACCCAAGAATAGGGAAAGCTACGCTCCACTAGGTGATGCCTCTCCCTTGGTGAGAGGTGTGGAGGTGTTTTTCTTGTAACTAGATAATTTGCTATATCTGCATACCAAGGGGTTTGTACAGTCAGTGCAAATAAGTGCTCATCTAGAAAAGAATCATCAATAACTAGGTCCTCATTACAAGTAGGTAGCCTGGAAAGGAAGTCAACAACAACATTGGCCTTCCCATGCTTGTCCACAATGGTGATATCAAATTCCTGAAGTAGTAATAACCATCTAACCAATCTACCACTGACCACTAGTTTTTTCATTAGGCATTTTATTGTTACATGGTTAGTATGAATAAAAATAGGATACCCAGTGATATAATCTCTGAACTTATTGATTGCATAAATAACAGCTAACATTTCTTTCTCAGTGACGGTATAGTTAAGTTCAGCACCTTGTAGATTCTTACTGATGCAGTAAATTGCATACTCTAAATTTCCTTCCTTCTATCCTACCACAACCCCCACAACAAAGTGAAAAGCATCTTTATGTATATGGAAAGATACTGCCCAATTAGGTCCTCTGAGTACATGTGTCTTTGTCAATGACTCTTTGAGACTGTCAAAGGATGTTTAACAGTCAGCTGTCCAATTAAATTCTACATCTTTAGATAGTAAGACAAACTAAGGGGCAGCTATCTTATTGAAGTCCTTTATAAATCTTCTATGGTACCTTGCATGGCCTAGAAATCTTCTGACATCTTTCTATTTTTGAGGAACAGGCGATGTTGAAATGATTTCAATTTTGTGTGGATCCACTTGAATGCCTGCCTTGGACACAAAGTGGCCTAGCATTACTCCTTGCATCATCATGAAACATTTTTCGTGAATAAGGGGCATGTTATAATCTTGACATATATGGAGTACTTTTTCAAGGTTTTTCAGGGCCTCATCATAAGAGTCTCCATAAGTGGTGAAATCATCGATATATACTTCCATAAAGTCATGGGCAAGGTCAGCAAAGATACTTAAAACAACCCTCTGGAATGTGGTAGGTGCATTACAGAGTCCAAATGAAAGGACTGAATAGGCATATGTCCCCCATGGGCATGTGAATGTGATCTTATCTTGGTCCTCAAGGGCTATTTTGATTTGGCTATACCCACTAAATCCATCAAGGAAAGAAAAATACTTTTCCCAACCAAGGAGTCTAGGACCTAGTCAATGAAAGGAAGAGGGAAATGATCTTTCCTAGTGGCAGTATTTAATTCTCTGTAGTCTACACAAAATCACCACTTACCTCCTTTCTTTGGTACTATGACTAGTGGGGATACCCGTTGGCTATCTGATAATGGATATATGAATCCTGCATCCAGTAATTTTTGCAATTCATTCTTCACTATGTCTCTTACTGTAGGGTTCATCCTTCTTTGAGGCTACCTAACTGGCCTACACCCCTCATTAATGTATATCCTATGTATGTAGATGTTAGGGTCAATACCCTTCATATCATGATAGTCCCATACAAATGTTGTCTTGTGAGTTTGTAGCATTTTTACTAGTTTAGTCTTCTGGACAAATGTCAATTCACTGTTGATGTTAAGTGTCCTACCTAGTGTAATGTCAATTGGTGTTGCAAAGGCCATAACAGAGGCAATATCTAATCCTGATAAATTGAGGCTACAACTATGGGGTAGAAAGTGATCAAACATATTGCTGGTGGAAGCATAGGCTGGAGTGTTGATTGTAGGAAGAATATTGTGCAGTGGGTGGGTCAGACATACTAGACATGGGTCTTGCTATAGGTCCATTCTAGATAATTGTTTTGTATGACATTGGAAATCACTTCATCTTCATTCTGGATATCCAATAATGGGCCCCGTTCAGTTGTCATTAATGTCTGAAGAGAATATTGGTCAGTATCCTCTAGGTCCAACCAAATAGTTTGCTCCATATCAACAAAAGGCTGTGCAGGTGGATAAAGGACCAATTTCTTTGTTATATTCTCATTGAAAATTATCATATTCCCTGACCTACATCCTATGAATGCATCTGTTGTCACCAACCAGGGTCTCCCTAAGATGAGTGGATATCCTCTTAGGCTTGCCTTAGCCTGTAAGAAGATAAAGTCTGCAAGGTATTCCCATTAATCCAATGGATTTACAAGATCATTAATAACCCCCTCTGGTCTGATAATGGACCTATCTGCCAACTATAATACTGTTGGAGTAGGTCTTAGGTTATTCAGCTGAAGGTTATTCATTATTTCCTTTATCATTACATTGATGGTTGCACCTAGGTCAATCAAGGTGTTTTTGATAAGGGCATCATTGATGTTTACATCAACCACAAGGCTTCCAAGATCTGCATATTTTGGGACAGCCAAGTTACCTAACATGATATCAACAAGTTGTCCTATAACATGAACTGTATGAGGGTCTTTTCTTTTCCTTCCTGGTTTCTTAAGGCATAATTCCCTTATAGCCTTGGTATATATGGGTACATCCTTGATAGGTTGGATGAGGGGAATTTTAACATAGACATTTTACAACTACCCCATAAAATCAAAATCAGGTTCAGATGGAGTAGGTGGAAGGTGCATTTTTAATCTCTCTGGAAATGGAGGGCTCCTGGTGATGGTTTCTTCCTGTGGAGAGATTTTCTCAGAAGGCCTCTACTTGTTATTCAGATGGCTGTCAGTGACGGAGGGTTGGCCCTCATCAGAAAGTTTTGTGATGAGTGAAGATGAAGGTCCAGCAAGCATTTTGGCTGAGCGCGAGTGCACATCACTAACCTCAACCGTATAGGTTGGGTATTGGATGGCCTCATTAGTATAAGACTATTGAACATGCTTGTTGTTAGGGTAAAGTGCAAGTTGGGGTGGCAATTGAGTGGCTCTAGGCAAGACAGGAGTAGGTGAGGTTGTATTTGGCATAAAGGTAGGTTATTGAGGCATGACTTGTTGTGTCTATGGGTAGTTCATATTTGGATTTTTCCAAGGTTGGATCCCACACCACTATTGTGACTAGGGGTTTTGATTGGCCTGCCATTGTTGTTGGGATAAGGTGACATTAACCTTGTAAATCCCATTATTGTATTATTCCATTTATTATTTGTAATTACCCATAAGGGATGTACTAGTTTCACCGATAGTGGTAAAAATTATTTACTGTCCATGGTAATTACGGAGTTACTGTACTAGTAAGTTCCAGAGTTACTGGCGGTAGTTACAGGATGTCATTTACTATGGTAAATAGTAATTGGTCAAAGTGGGGTGTCCATGTGGAGAATCTACTATTTTTAGCTTGTATGATGCATGTCATAATGTTTGGTGGGTGCATGTAAAGAATCTATGACAGCTGCAAGTTGTCATAAGATTCTATGACACTATGACGCATATGACGGTTATTAATGTATTGTAAGTTGCTATGTTTAGCTCAGGGACCCATCTTGGGAAGATTCTTTTTTAGTGGTATCTATGACGGTTATGATGCATCATAAGATGTTGTAAGTGGCTATTATTGGCCCTAGGCACCCAAGTTTGCATGAGCATCTTTTGCTAAGTGTAGGATGCATATATGATGGCATTTATTGTTGCATGGGTGGAGATTCCAAGGTGGACGTCTATCTTGAGGATTGTGAATTCTATATAAACCATGGCATAGTAGATGAGTTGCGTAACAATTTAAAGGTACCCGGGTTCTACCAGAGTGAAGATTGAAGGACAAAGGAAGTGAATGTATTTGTAATCTCCTTTTGTGAAGATAATACAACTTGGCCTCTTTTCTTGGTGGAGTTTTTTACCCGCAAGGGTTTTCTCCATGTTACACTTGTGTTATGTGCTTCATTCTGCTTCTGGTATATTTCTGTATTGTGAGTTTATTTTCTGTGTTGCAATCTCCATCTCTAATACTCAGTTAAAGATTGTTAAATATACATTTGAATCAAATTTCCGTTGAGTAGTTGTGCTTTCATTTCTAACATTTGGTATGGGAGATTGGCTAGCTTTGACTCTTGGGTGGTAGTATGGAAACTGTAGCTACAGTGGGAGATTTGGTTGTGTTTATTTTGCAGATCTTGAGTTGATATTCTGGATGCATCCAACGTTGTATCAACCTCTCAATTAGACATTGAGAAGTTGAATGGAATGGGGTATTAGTTGTGGAAGCTAAAAATGGAGGATTTGTTGGAAGAAAGAAACAAGTGGTTGGTTGTCCAAAAGGAGAAGTAACCCGATGATGTCTCACAAGATGAGTGGGATAGACTAGATAAGAAGGCACGAGGAACCATTCATTTGTGTCTTTCAGATTCTGTCCTATTGAATGTCGCAAAGGAAGAGACCACACATAAATTATGGAATCGATTAGGTGAGATCTATCAAGCCAAGAGTATGGTAAATAAACTCTATTTAAAAAGAAAACTAGTTTCCTTGAAAATGAAAGAGGGTGAATCAGTTGAAGAGCATTTAAATACATTTAATTTATTGTTGAGTCAGCTTGTTTCAGTAGCTGTTGTGTTAATGAGGAAGATAAATGTATCTTGCTTCTTTGTTCTTTACCTGAGTCTTGGGAGAATGTTATATTGGCTATCATTGTTAACCTCGCAGATCCCAAGTTGGATGCCCTTATTGCAGTTTTACTATCACAGGAACTGAGGAAGAAGAGTTTGGATAGATTAGGGGATGCTCTCAGTGTCAGGGGAAGGTCTAAGTAAAGAGGACCAGAAGGAGATAAAAAAGGGGCTAAGGACAAGTCCAAGGGTTGATCTAAGACTCATGGGAAGAAGAACAAAGTTAAGTGTTGGAACTGCAGTAAAAGGGGACATGTGAAGGAGTGTAGAAACCTAAAGAAATAGTGGAAGAGTGCTTCGGATAAGTCCTCAAATGCAGGTGAAGATGTTTTACTTTCTACATGTAATGTTGTTTCTAATGATCACTAATTGGTTGACTTAGGATGCTTGTTCCATATGACCCCGCATAAGGAATGGTTCTCCACATATGAAGAGTATGGTGGAGTTAATGTGTACCTTGGGGACAACTCTGCATATCTGATAGTTGGGAAAGGCAAGATTGATGAGAGGAAACTTGGTGGTAGCGAAGGGGAAGAGATTGGGAAACCTGTTCAAGCTTGAAGCCACTACAATTTGTAATGCCTCTTATGTATCTGAGGCCAGTACTGAAAATACATGTATGTTGTGGCACCATAGATTGGGTCACACAAGTATTAATGCTTTGAAAACTATTAAGAATAAAGATTTGTTTGATGGTTTCTCTTATTTTGATGAGCACTTTGATTTATGTGAGCATTGTGTGTTTGGTAAACAAAACATAAAATCATTTCCTTTAGGAAGCAATAGGGCAAAAGAGAAGTTAGAAATTATTCATACAGATGTGTTTGGACCTGTGGATAATGATTCTATAGGAAAATCTCGTTATTTTGTCACCTTCATTGATGATGTATCTAGATTTACTTAGATTTATTTTATGAAACACAAATCTAAAGTTTTCACTGAGTTTAAGAAATTTAAAGTCTTAGTTGAAAACCAATCGGGATTGAATATAAAAATATTAAGATCTGACAATGGAGGGGAATATTGCTCTAAGGAATTTGATGAGTTTTGCAAGCATGCAGGTATAATCAAACAAAGACAACTTTGTATACACCACAACAAAATGGTGTTGCAGAAATGATGAACCAAACAATCATGGAAAGGGCCAAAAGTATGCTGAGTGATGCATTGTTGGATAAATGCTTTTGGACAGAGGCTGTGTGTACTGCTTGCTACTTGATTAACAGATCTCCTTGTAAGGCTCTTGATTCGACATCTTATGAAGTGCGGATATGTAAGAAACCTTATGTTTCACATTTAAGGGTTTTTGGCTGTGAGGCTTTTGTTCACGTGCCTAAGGAAAAGTGATCTAAGTTGGATCCAAAAACTAAAAAGTGTAAATTCATTGGATACAGTGATAATGTCAAAGGTTATAAGCTTTGGAATCCACTAACCCGTAAGATTATCTATTCTAGAGATGTTATTTTCAGGGAACTTAAAGCTATTTTTGAACTTGAGCAGCCAAAAGAAAAAGAAGAAAAGGTAAAGAGAGTGCACTTTGAGTTAGAGCAACAAGATGCACCTCAGGAAGAACATAATGATGGATTGGGGGTGAAGAAGAAGAAGATTTGAGTAGTTCTGATGAAGATGAATTTGTTGTTACAGAAGAAGTTGGTATAGATGATCATGCAGAAGAACAAGTTAAGACTCTTACTCCACCCTTGAGGAGATCCACAAGACAATGGAATCCAGTTGATAGGTATAGCCCACTAGATTTCTGTTGTGTATTTGCTTTATTGAGTGCTAACGATGAGCCTAGATCCTATAGGGAAGTTATTCTTTCAGATGATAGTGAGTCTTGGTAGTTAGCCATGCAGGAGGAGATGATGGCTTTAGACTCTTGTAACACCTGGGATCTTGTTTGTTTGCCCAAAGGAAGAAAGGCCATAGGTTGTAAGTGGGTCTTCAAGAAGAAGTTTGGAGCAAACGAGACATTGGAGAAGTACAAGGCTAGACTAGTAGCCAAGGGCTACTCCTAGAGAGAGGGATTTGATTTTGGTGAGATTTTCTCTCCTATTGCTAAATTGACTTCTATTAAATTTCTTTTATCCATTGCTACAGCTTATGATTGGGAGATTGAGCAAATGGATGTTAAGACTGCGTTCTTGCATGGAGATCTTGAGGAAGAAATTTATATGCAACAACCTACAGGTTTTGAGGTAAAAGGAAAAGAACATTGGGTTTGGAGGTTGAAGAGGCCACTTTATGGTTTGAAACAACCCCCTAGAATGTGGTATCAAAAGTTTGATTCATTTGTGTTGAAATTGGGTTTTGTTAGAAGCGAGGAGGATCATTATGTTTACATTCATTGTATTGATGATTCTATACTGGTTATTGCATTGTATGTTGATGACATGTTATTTTTCAGTAATACTAAGTGTATGATCAGTGAGCTTAAAGCCCAACTTTTAGGTGCATTTGACATGAAGGATCTTGGAGCTACCAGGTATATTTTGGAAATGGAGATCAGAAGGGACAGAGGTAATAGAAAACTTTGGTTGTCACAAAGTAAGTATGTGAATACCATTTTGCAGAGATTTAGTATGCAGGACTATAACCTAGTTAGAGTTCCTTTACCCATTGGTACTAATCTTTCATTAGATATGTGTCCAAAGACTGAGGATGATCTTGAGGATATGTCTAATGTGCCATATGCTAGTGTTGTAGGGAGTTTGATGTATGCAATGGTTTGCACTAGACCAAATATTGCTCAAATAGTGGGAGTTTTGAGCAGATTTATGTCTAACCTTGGTAGACAGCATTGGAATTATGCGAAGAGGGTGCTTAAATATCTTGCAGGTACTCCTAATTATTGTTTGGTTTACTTTGATACTGATAGCGTTGATAAATCTTTGGACATATAGGGTGTTGTTGATGTAGATTGGGCAGGTGACTTAGATAGTCGAAGGTCCACTAGTGGCTATGTGTTTACTCTATTTGGAGGAACAATGAGTTGGATGAGTAAGAGGCAGCCTGACAAGCTACCATGAGTTCCTAACACTTTAGTTGAAAAATATTAGTTTATCGACCGGGGTAGTGTTCGAGGCTGTATGCAATAGGGAGTTTGGATATCTCATTTAGAAATAATTTTCTAGTTCCTTTAAAAGATTTAAATAGCATATGAAACTAAAAAGCATTTATATTCTACTATAGAAAGCATTTGAACTCTATACTAAAAAGCATATAAACTCTATACTAGAAAGCATATAAACTCTATACTAGAATTTTAGAAATGCAACTTTACTCTAATCTTGAAAGGTGACAAATTCTATAATGCACAAAACATTCTGACTTTCAACTATCAAAAAACAACAATTTAAACTAAAGAAGATGCTCTAGAAACATTTAAATACACAGAGTCCTAGAACTATCGCCTTAAACAACACACCCTACAGGTTCACAATAAAAAACTAAACATAAAATAACTTTAGCTGAAACTAAACATCCACAAAAATAGAAATAGAAATACTTATCTACTCTACAATACTGCGAGTGGCTAGCTCTTGGGAGAAATTCGTCTCTAACTCAGGTCACATTCAATCATTTCCATAGAAACATGGTAACTCTACTCAAATCTTCATATCACAAAAGAAATTACTCAGAACAACACTATTTGCATTCATAGAAAAATTGTAGTACATAGCTCAGATTATTTCCAAAAACTAAAAAGATTGATTTCCATCAATCCATAGTATGATATATATATCCATGTTTTGAGCAACCAACTAAAAACTGAACTATATTCGAACTTCTAAATTTCAGATGGCGGTAAAATGTCATTTTGAAAAAGTCTTATAACAAAAAAATAGAATAACTATTGATGTCTTTTAAAACATATAAAAGGCTCTGAGTCGAGCCATAATGTCTTGGATAACCAACAGGAATAATAGAACTAAAAAGAGTCTTCAATCAATGTACGCCTAAAATTTCTGGCACCCTCAACTTCTGGCACACTTGACCTCAGCTGCATGAAGTCTGCTTCTCTTATAGGCCATGCATTAACCCTGCACAATTACCCAACTCTACATACCATTATATCAACATTTAAGAGCTAATTTCAATCAATATAGGAAATAAAGATTTATACAACATTTTATTAAAAATAGATAAATATTGCTTATAAAAACAAACAAATTGGCAAGGCTAGGGGATTGGGCAATGCAAAAAGGGCTATTTATTTCATCAAAGAAATGAGGTTCTTTATACCTCATCATCCTCCCCTTCCTAACCTTGAGCAGGTCCTCCTGCTCTCTGATGAATCCTTTGTCTCTATGCCTCTCTTTTCCTGTTTAATTCATCAAACTTTGAACTCAGATCATATATTTCATCTGCCTCCTCATCAATATGATCAGGGACCTTCAGAAAACCTTTGTGTAGTTTGATTCTCATCTGCCAGGTATATAAATCTTTAAGATCCTGCTCTGTAACCACTAAGACTGCAGGGGGTCGCTGTAAAAGTAGTGGAGGCCTGTAACGCATCCCTATCCACTTGGTTTTTAGCTTCTATAGAATCTTTGTCAATGCCTCAGCTCTTTTGTATGACCATATAAGGTTGGTAGGGGAAATCATTTCTCTCCTTTTCAAATACATAGACAGAGGGGTATATCTTTCTTCACAGGCACTCCAAGCTCTATCAATCAATGGTGGTCCATTAATCTTGAAGTCTTCAAAGCAGATCCTAATACTTTCATTGTATTTCTCTTTCATATGTTCATAACTCTTAATTCTTTGAAACTAGGCTTTGAAAGCAAAAGGCTTCTGATTAGGGTATCTCATTTGTGATCCCACAGTTCTCTCTGCATGAAGATATTCCCTAGTTCTGTCTTGCCACTGAATTTGATTTTGCATGTTTGACATAAATGCCCTTAATTGAACTTCCCCCACAAACAGATTGATGAGGAAATCATTATGTTTTCAAGAAACAAATTATGAATGAAAAACTCACATAACAATTTTTTCTGCATAGGAGATGCTTCTTTAAATGCTTATAGGAATTGCTGGTCATCTAGGTCATGTGGCAAATTGCAAGAGATTCTCAAGGGCTTACATCTTAATAATCGCTCATTAAGGAACATGGAATACAATCTGGATGGTTTCCTACAGGCCAGTAATAGTTCTCTAATTTTACATGCATCTGTTTTAGCCTGATACAATCTATCATAAGATTCCTTTAGCAATACCATTTCTTCCTTAAGTCTAGCATTTTCATCCCCAGATTTTCTTAGGAAATAGCATTGCTCCATCCATTTGGTCAACATGGGAGGAATGTGGATTTGAAACCATTCCATCTTAGTTGGCTCAATTTGAACCTCCTTTGATTCCATAGTTGGCCTAATATTGACTTCCTATAAATCTTGTTCTAATTCAACAATTTTACTCACAACTTTATTTAGCTCTAATTTTTGTTTTTCCTACTCCTTTGCAAATATTTTTCAGGCACTGTTCCAAATTGAAGGTTAAATTCTCAATTTGTCTATCTTTTTCAGATAGACTAGTCAGACAATGCTTATCTTTTTCTTCAACTTGTTGCAATTGGGATCACGGTTCTCTAATGGTTTGATCCCTCTGTTCCATAAGCGCTATTTATTTCTCTATCTCCTGTTGTTGTCTGTTTAACTGTTCTTCATTCAGTTGTATTTTATTTTTCAACTGCATAATTTCTGCTTTTAATTCCTTTGTTTCAGGTGTCATATATTCATTTTTGTTATCCTTTGCATCTATAGAAATGGGGAAATAAAAATTTATGTTTCACTACCGGACACATGTCCTTCATTAATTGCTTCTAATGGACCTTGTCCTATGTCACCAACATTATTTAAAGGAGACAATTGTCTCTCCTCAAGCATTGTATCAATTCCCTGAATGTCTACTGGCTACTATGATGAAGGAGTTATTTCTACAACCTCATATTCATGGCCCTCCTCTTCTTCAATTAGGACATAATTGGGCATTTGTTCATTGGTTCCCTCTTGTCCTTTTTCTCCTATTTCTTTTTGGTCCTCCTTAGATGGGTCAATTCCTTGTTCAGATTCGGGGGGTTTATTGCTTTCCAAGGTTTGAGTTATATTTACACATGTCTGAGATACAGTCTCATCTCGCTAAGTCACTTTTTCACAAGGCTACCTTTCTTGTCTCTTTTCCTTGGGAACAGGGGGCGATTCACAGGCTGCGGCACAACTAGATTCAACGGCCAACCGTTTACTCCTTCTTGGAGGAGGAGTTTTTTGCAGTTTCATTTTGGGCCTTCTCTCCTTTTTACGGGGCTGAACATATTCCTCCTTTGAATCTACTAAATCCACATTTTCTCATTTTTTCTGGGGTCTCAAGTACATTATGTGGTTTAGGCCTCTCTTCAAGATCTAAGGGGTTTACTACATTTTATGGCGCTTCACCGCCAGGAACTTGTCTGTCACCTTGAGGTACAGGGGAGAGTTCTCTCACATTTTGGGTTGCCATACCAGATGACTCACCTTCCTCAAATTGTCATGAGGGTTCAGGGTTCTCAAATTTATGCAGAAACTTCTGCCATTTTGCATCTAGTTTTCTTTTCTTATGTAAATGCTATTTGCAAATTAAATGAACAAGACCATGATGTTTCAAAGGCCCAGACCCTATCTTGAATCGCTCTATCATACTAACAAGGGAATCATGAAGGAAGGCAGGAATGTTAACCCTTAATTTAGGGTTTTCTAAGCCATGGCGCAGATGAATGAGTAGCTGAAAGGGGGGACCAACTATAGTGGCACATTGCCCTTCACATGTGAAGTACTTAATAATCCATGCAACTTTTGTTCGCCATGGTTCTATAATAGACATTCTGTGAAATCCCTTGTTTTGCCCCCGGGTGTTTACCACTAGTAATGGGTGAGGTTCCCCTTCCTATGCAAAAAGTTCTATCATTTTTTGATAGGAAATGTTTGTGGTTTTTGACAAATTAACACCTTCATTCCCAATACCAGATAATTTGGGGACTCACCTTGAATTTCTTCCCGCACATAATTGACTGGTCGTTTGCAAAGTTCTCAGCAAATTCCTTGACCAGTTGTGCATGGTTTCCCTCAAATTTCTTTATAAATTCTAGCCATCCTACCCTCTGAAATAGCTCTGAAATACTCCCTAATGCCAGCAACTTATCTGGTGAAGCTAGCTCAGACTTGCACTTGGCTCCTCCCATTCTATTTCTTAGTGATAATATTGCTCAATGACTACTAAAATATCGTGGCACCTAAAGTGATAAAATTGCTCAAGCAACTTAGAGGTAAATTAAATAAAATGCAGGTGTTGAGGCCACTTGTACTTCAACAATGTTGATAAGATAGGAATTGATTCAGGGTACTTGGCTTCTCAGCAGTTAATTATGACATTGCATGGGATAGAGTGAACGAGCCGCCACCTTCTCTAGTGAAGAAATAGTTCACACATTTGCCAAATTTGGAAAAAAAAGAAAAAGAAAAAAAGGTTTGTGCCAATTTATCTACTTTTATTTACAATAAATTAATAAAAGGTGTACGCACCTTCCATTCCGTTATTGATTTGAAAGTTGCGTGTTTTTGCTGACGTAATAGCATCCTAGGTGGCAGTACTATTTGACTTGGACGGAATGAATTTATTATGATGTGATAATGGGGTGGCTGAATTTATTATGACGACAAGTTGCCATAATAACACTATTTATTATGGTAGGGAATGACAAACTCATGATGGCTTATCGTGGTGGATTGCGGGGGTGACAATGGTGTGCTTTTAAGAACATAGGAACATTTTCGCAGAAGGAAATCACATGTTCACAATGGTGGAGGAAGATATCAAAGGAATAGATATGCAAGATATGAACAAAATTTCGGAGCATCATTGCAAGATGCAGCCGGGCTGAAGGAACGAAGTTCTGGAGCATCATTGAAAGATGCAGTCAGAATGGAGGAACAAAGTATAGAGCATCACTGAAAGATGCAATCAGAATGCAGGAACAAAGTTTTAGAGTATCGCTAAAAAATGCAGCTAGAATGCAGGAACAAAGTTCCAGAGCATCACTAAAAGATGCAGCCAGAATGTAGGAACAAAGTTTCAGAGCATTTCTAAAAGATGCAGCTGGAATGCAAGAACAAAGTTCCAGAGCATCGCTGAAAAATGTAGCTGGAATGCAGGAACAAAGTTCCAGAGCATTGCTGAAAGATGCAGCCGGAATGCAAGAACAAAGTTCTAGAGCATCGCTGAAAGATGCAACTAGAATGCAAGACACATGATGAGGGTATGGATCTATTTAGACAACAAGTTCTAGAGCATCACTGGGAGATGCGCTGGAATTTGTAACACTTCTTCAGAGATGAAACCCTGTAAAATAGTGATGAAATTTAGGCAAGTACAAAGATGAATATATGGATAATTGTTCCCTAAATGCATACACACACATACACGCAAAAATTGTTTTTTTTACTCAACACTTATCATATTGTTTCTACCGAAGAAAAATCAACACATTGAGTTTCTCCATGCATGTCTACCAGTCGAGTAAACTCCTCCTTGTTGACAGGTTTATGGTAGATCCTAAGTCAATGTCCATTGACTAAGAGAGTTTGAGAATCACCATCAATGGGTTTGAGTTGTACTGCTCCATTTGGGATTAGCTCAGAAATCTCGTATGGACCCAACCAATGAGTTCTGAGTTTGCCTTTATGGTCTTTGTATCGAGAATCAAACAGCAACGCCTAATCTCCCTCATGGAATTCTCTTTACTTGATGTGTTTATCATGCCAGGCCTTTTGTTGTTGTTGAACTAGCTCAGTTTGATGAATAGCTTCTAAGCAGAGTTCATCTAGTTCACTAAGGTGCAGGACTCTCTCTACCTGAGCCCGATCAAGGTCTAAATTTAACTCCATTGTTGTTCTAAGAGTTTGAAGTTCAAATTCAATATTCAATAGGCAGAAGAGGTTTCTTCCCAAAGACCAATTCGTAAGGAGTAAGACCAGTGGTGGATTTCCAAGTTGTGTTGTAAGCCCAAATAGCTTTAGTCAATTTTCTGGCCTAGTCCTTTCTACCTGATGAAACTATTTTTGTTAGGATGTTTTTGAGCTCCCTATTAGTGACTTCTACTTGACCATTTGCTTGTGGGTGATAGGGTGATGACTTCTTATGGCTTACCTAGAAATGATCAGTAAAAGCTAATAAAACCTTAGACATAAATTGAGGTCCTTGGTTTGTGACAATTGATCTAGGGGCTCCAAATCTGAGAAAAATTCTGTTATACAGAAAGTCTACAACCTGTTCTTCTGTCACGTCTCATTTTATGGACATTACTATTATTTAAATTATGAACATTTATCATCGTTGATTTACTTTGAGTAATTTCAAAAGAGTGCAAGTAATTATTATGAAGTTATATTAGAAAATAGATTTACATGTTAAGTAATATTGATGTAATTGCAATGATTTGCTTCGGCTATGTTTGGAGACACTAACCTATTGACGTCAAGTTGAGTGCAATTGGATGCAGGAACTCGTCGAAGATGAGAGCATGGCTGAGGTAGAAATGTTCTAGCCACTTGGCAATAACTGATGGATGGATTACCCTGATGCAATCACACACTCACGTAGTTGCATATGCATTTTTGAATGGCTTATTTTATGCATGATTATGTGTTTGATAATCATGATTTATTATTTAATATATAGAAAATATCATGTTTTCAATTGCCACAATAGTTTACCTTGAATACATTATTTTATTATATTGTTGTGATGATGATTAAATTTTAATGGTGTATTTAAATTAGTGTAACAAAAATTATTTAAAATAAATTAGATAAACTTGTTTTTCTATTTTACATGAGTTTAGATGTTTGGAAGACAATATGTTAATTTGATTTAAACTATTATATTAAATTATAATAGATAAATATGGATATATATTATTATTTTATTATTTTCACTTCTTGATTTATTAAGTGATTGTGTTTTGCAAAAAATAGTTAAATCGTATTAATAATATTATTATTATATTTAGTTTTTCTCAATAAAATAATTAAAAGCAGCTTACTGTTACACATGCGACAATAAACTAAATAAAGATATTATTTTTATTAAAAATAGTAAAATTTGAAGCTTTTTAAATATTAAATTTATTGTTTTTATTGTTTTATTTTGTTATATTGTTTTATTGTTTTATTTGTTTTATTTTTATTGTGTTATTTTAAATTACAGTGGTGTTATTGTTTTTAAAGAATGATTTTTCTCATGCAAACTAAAATTAAAACTTTAGTTTTTAAAACATAAAATCTTTCAAAACGCTAAAAATGGAAAAAAAAAAAGATTTTTATTTTTTAATAAAAGGAAGGAGGACAGTAGAGGATTCGACACCCACAATATGGATGGCAGAGAGAATTATCTGGATGTGTGTTAAATCTAAGCATTTGAAGGTAAAGAGAAAATTTTAAATAAAAAGAAGAAGAAAGGCATTTAAAAGTTCAGTCAGGAACAGTGATAGGAAAACAACCATAACTTTGTCATACCAAAACAAAATTCAAAACTGTAAAATGTTCTGGAAAGCTTGGGAAGTGAAGAGCAAAACCCAGAAATCCTTTAAAGAAATTCATAGTTTTGGTTAAGCATTTTTGTAGAGGAATATGACGTGTTTTGATGGGATAGCGAATGGGGCAAAACGGGAGCGACCAAGGCAGAATCGCCATTTTCCTTCAGGCATAAAACTTTGGGTATTTTTCTTATGTTTACATTGCTTAATAGACTGTTAATAGAAAAGAGAACTTAGAGAGGTCGGCTTGAACTCGTATGTTTTTCTCAGCCTATTTAAACTCTCTGAAAAACTCTTCTTCCTGGCTGCCAAAGGACATACTAGACCTGTACGTTTTTCTTTGAATTACTCTCTCCTTCTATTTTCAAATTTCTATCTCCAAACACAGCAGCAAAAGAAGATCATGATATTGGCTTAAATTGATCTACCTTGCTGCCATACGTTTGCTTGGACTGCTATTATTTTTCTTTGTCTCTTTGGCATCGACTATTTCTTTTGGCCGCCTATACTTCTGCTGGTCGTTGTCTTCTTTTCTGATTGCCTAGTTTTATGTTGGCCGCCCCTTCTATTCTAGTTGACCAATCTTTTGTGGCACTATCTTTATTCTATCGCCTGCTATTCTTCTTGGCTGATCGATGGTTTTAGAATATAATAATTGCTTCCGGGATATAAATTTTGCTTGTCTGAGAACTGTTGTTTGCCTTTGTGCTTTGCATAAGCAAGTGTTATTCTTAGATTTGGATTGATAAACTGAATGAAAACTTTAAAATCAACCCCCAGATCACTACTAGATTAGTCTCTATCAAACAATATATGACTGTTTTCTTTTATTTTATACTGGTTGAAATTAGTTGGAATTTGCATATCGACCTCTTAATGAATAAATTCAAACTCTTAAATTAGATTGAAAACCATTGTAATTAGTTAACAAATTTCTCATTTTTGGCACTGTTAAACACTATTTCAAACCATTATCTTAGATGACAGTAGGCTATTATAAATTATGTTCTGTATTTTATTTTCCAATACTATCATAGCTCCTTTCACTAAAATGATAGGAAGGTTACAGAATATTAAACATGAACTTAGTGAATAAACTGAGTAGTTCCTGTCACTGTTATGACAGTAAGATGAAATTATAACTTAGAATAACTTTTGTAAAATGAATTGAGATCAAATTATTGATTGGATAATATACCTATTTGATGAACTTGTGAATATATTTGTGTGACAAAAAGATGAGTGATTTGATTGGAAACTGTATTTCCTTAAATGATATTTTGAGAAAGGGAACTATATTGATTTATTGGTAAACTAGGATGCAATTATATGAACAAATGAAGGACTATGGTTTGCAAAGTATGTTTCTTGATTGATGATTGAAATGATTTATAGGAGAACATAGAGTGTTTTATTCTATTTACTTGATCTTGTGGAAAGATAGAGATAATATTTGATACAAGTATGCATGAAACCTCATTGTATGAGAGTGGAATATTCAAACTTCATTACTGATATGATTGCTTGGAGTATGAAACAATATTGGATATGAAGTAAGATCATTAGTTCCTATAATCTATTTGAACCAAGGAAATATTAATTGAGATACAAAACCTTTATGGCGTTATAAATGATTATGATATTGCTTGACCCAGGATGGGTGCTCTCTTGATTTATGCATGGGAAGGGATTAGAGGTGGTCATAGGTGATTTTGATTAAGACTTTTATTCATTTATGGACTTATTTATTTCTTGCTTCTTGGGGAAAGAAGGTAGATTTTTATCTAAGAATTGTTATTGGGTTACTTTTGGGACTAGGATGCCGAATGTGGATATTCAGAGATGGCTTTTCCTCTTTACGGGAATTGACCAATTTACTTGAAATGATTAGATCTAATCAAGATGCCATTGAAATAGATGTGTATTATCTAGCAAACTTATTTATTAATATCTTTGCCACATCCTGTTGTGAGACAATTTGCTTTTCATTATTAGAACTGCACATTTAGACATCAGGCTTGCATCGAGTGTTCCCTCCTGCAGTTGTTATCAGGTAGCTAAACATTTTATGCAGGGCTAAGTTTCCTTCGTGTCATGAAGGGATCCG
This sequence comes from Cunninghamia lanceolata, assembly GCA_027924645.1. Taxonomy (NCBI): domain Eukaryota; kingdom Viridiplantae; phylum Streptophyta; class Pinopsida; order Cupressales; family Cupressaceae; genus Cunninghamia; species Cunninghamia lanceolata. The sequence goes on from BSBN01001352.1 coordinate 434,376, forward strand.
GGGAAGTGTAAATACTTCATGGTTGGGTGGAAAAGCCCCTGAGCCATGTTCCTGTCTCTCGGCTTGCAGGTAGTGGGCCACTTGGTTCATGCAGCTGGAGAGTGTATTGATTTATTTATTCATGATGTTCATGATTGTTGGATGTATTATGGCATGTTTGCCAATGGGTTTATGCATATGATTTTATAGTGCTTTTACCTGGAATGAGCACGCAAGATGTATGATTTAATGACTTATATTTGATTTATATCGATGAGATTTTCTTTGTGAAGATTTATTGACTCTATTGAATCTTATTGATGAAGATATTGTTTATTTAATATTGTAATTAAGTGGATTAATTACACCTTTTTACCTTTGAATATTGTATCTAAGTGGATTATTTACATCCTTTCGATTTTGGTTATTGCGATGTTGTATTTAAGTGAATTATTTACTTCATTTATTTTGAGTTGGTTTAAAAGTTTTTACATGGTTTTTGAGACTTTACATCTTCTCTAGCAACTTTTAGAGCTTGGACTTCTACCCATTTGGTAAGATAGTCCGTACATACCAGAATATATTATTTTCCTTGCGAAGGAGGATCTATAGGACCATTGAAATCTAATCCCTACTTTTCAAATGGTTCAAAAACCACCTGTGGTTGTAGAGGTATTTCATTGGATGTTGTAGGTCTTCCCACTCATTGGCATTCATCACAATGGCGAACATAGTTCTTCACATTCTTGTGCATAGAGAGCCAATAGTATCCTGCACCTAAGATTTTATGGGAAGTCCTCTTGATAGAGTAGTGTCCGCCAGATGGATCGTCATGGCAAGCTCTGAGGATGTTGTATGTTTCATCTGGTCTGACACAACATCGTAGGACCAAGTCAAACCCATATCGAAATAATATATCATTAATCCATTTGAAGTGAGCACTTTCCCGAATGAGGCATTTCTTTTGTTTTGATGTAAAGTTCGGGGGAAGCTCAGTGGTGGCTAAGTAATTGGCAATGTCTGCAAACCAGGGTGTTTTAATGGAGACAGTGAATAAATTTTCATCTGGAAATTCATTCTACACAGGGGTACAATCTCCATTATCTTGTTTTATCTAGGATAGAAAATCTGCAACTACGTTAAATTTCCCAGGCCTATCCATTATGGTCACATTAAATTCTTGGCGAAGTAATAACCATCTGATTATTCTCCCATTCCCTAAGGGTTTGTTCATCAAGTATTTGATAGCTGAATGGTCTGTGAACACAATCACTTTGTATCCTGTAATGTAATGCTAGAATTTGTTCATTGCATGAACTATTGCTAGAAATTCTTTCTCCGTGGTGGTAATTCCATTTAGTGGGGCTCAAGTTTTTACTGATGAAATATATAGCATACTTGCCTCCATTCTCATCTTCTTGACCTAACACTGCTCTAATAGCATCATTGGAAGCATCAACATAAATATGGAAGTGAAGTTTCCAGTGACGTCCTCATAGGACTGGAGCTGAGACAAGCTTTCCTTTAATAATGTCAAAGGGTATTTGACATTCTTTTGTCTAGACAAAATCCATGTCTTTCTACAAAAGAGAGAACATGGGAGCGGCAATCTTAATAGAGTTTTCTATGAACCTCCAATAATAACTAGCATGTCCTAAAAAACTTCTAACATCGGTTTGATTCTTTGGGGTTTCCAATTGTTGTATTACTTCAATCTTCTTAGGATCAACCTTTATCCCTTCAGCTGAGATATGATGTCCCAGCACTATACCTTGTTCTACCATTATTAGACACTCCTCATGGCTTAGAGACAGTTGATGGTCTTCACATCGTTGCAATACTTAATCCAAATTTTTGAGGCCTTCATCAAAAGTGGAACCATGGACTGTGAAATCATCCATATAGACTTCTACACAATCGTTTACAAGTTCAGCAAAGATAGCCAGAATGACTCTCTGGAATGTGGCAGGAGCATTACAGAGCCCAAAGGGAAGAACCCGATATGCGAATGTTCCCCAAGGACATGTGAAAGTAGTTTTTTCCTAGTGCTTTGCTACCACTTGTATTTGGTTATATCCACTAAACCCGTCCAGAAATGAAAAATACTTCCTTCCTGCTAGATTATCCAAAACTTGATCTATGAAGGGTAGTGGGAAATAATCTCTATAGGTTGCTTTGTTAAGTTCTCGGTAGTCAACACACACTCTCCATTTCCTATTTTTCTTTGGCACTACTACCAAAGGTGAAACCCATTTGCTGTCTAAGATAGGATAGATAAATCCTACTTGTAAAAGTTTCTCAATTTTAATTTTGACAATATCTTTGAGAGCAGGATTGAGTCTTCGTTGTGGTTGATGGACCGGTCCAATGTTTTCGGTATAGATGTGATGGGTACAAACACTTGGGTGAATTTCTCTCATGTCTGTATAGTCCCAAGCAAAAGCTTTGGACCTATTCATCAAAACATCAAATAATTTGAGCTCATCATATTCTGTCAACCAGCTATTGATATTTAAAGTCTTTCCTAGTAGTAACATGATAGTCTTGGTCCCAGGGTAATTGGAGGTGACAATGTGAACTTCCTTTGTTAAAGACTTGAGAGGACAACTATGTGGTATAGTTCTATGGAGTCTGGCAATATCTTTGAAGAAGTGATCTGTTTTCAAAATGATATTTGACAGGGGACAAGGTTGGGTTGTGAAGTTGGTATAATCGTGTTCTTGGTCGTCAATGTGGATTGGATGTCCCAAAGTTTCTTCCACCTCTAAAATCTCTTCATCGCTTGAGTCTAAGGAAAGGTCTTGGATGTTTTCTCATTCATCTTCCAATTCTTCACCATGTTGTTTAATAACTATCATAGCAAGTGAAGCTAGATTCTCTTGTTTGTCAGATTCATCTGATTCATCAACCCAAACTTGGTTATGTTCTGCAGGTTGAACGGGGGTATATATACTTAAATGTTTGCTATTGGAACCATGTGAAATGATCATTCCTCCTGCTCTGCAATCAATCTTGGCTGCAACTGTAGCTAACCATGGCCTACCCAGTATTACCAGGTAACTGTCTTTAGGTGTGAGGGACTGGAGGATTTGGAAGTATACTAGATATTCCCAATTGTCAACCTTAACAAGGACATTTTCTAAGACACCTTTAGCAATGGCTATGGACTGATTTGTCATTTGTAATTTGGTAGTTGTGGGACATAAATCAGTGAGTCCAAGTTTTTCCATAACATCCACTATCATAACGTTAATGGTGTTAGTTTTAGGACAAACAACTGAGAGGGGGGGTGAATCAGTTGTCACAAAACTTTCTTTTCTTTAAACACTTAAATCCTTCTTGTATTTCAACAGCATAATAATAATTCAATCATGGAAGCACAATGCAATAATTCAAGAGCAGACACACATTAACACATATGACACCAAGATTTTAACGTGGAAAACCTGGTTAAGGGAAAAACCACGGGATGACTAACCCAAGATTGTATTCTCTGTTAAAAGAATAAGAGGAACAAAATGGCACTTGCCAATTAGGGCTCACTGCCCGAGCACACTGCTCACAAAAGGCCCACTACCTACAGGAGACACACTGTCTATAGAATAATAAATATTACATACTTGAACTAGAGATTAGCATCTCCACCATTCTTGAGTCAGTTCCATTTAAGCTCAACACTTCTGCTCTACTTTTCGCTCTTCTCCTCTCTACCACTTTCTCATCTCCATAGATACTTTGAAATGACTTTGCAATTCTCATTTATACAAGACATCAACTTTGGAATGATCATCAAAGTCGGCACAACATATTCTATTATAGAGCAATCACAAAAATACAACTTGATTTGTTACAAGAACTTCATGCATATCACCACACTGTCAGCCATACATATCTGGGACTTCAATCTTCTTTGAGGAACACACCATGCTTCACAAAACATCTTCAAGATCATCTGCAAGATGTGTAAAACATCCAATCGGCCATGATTAGGAAGAACACCATCATCCGAGAGTAAATCTTTAATTACAAGCTCAATCTTCAATGCAGACCCCCAACACGACCTGGACACAATCTAGAGACCCCCACAAGCTTGCCTGAATCACCAAGAACATCCACACCACTTTTGCTTACTGACATCATTCGCATCTTCATCCGGAACCTCAAAAACACAGTATGTCATCACTATCACATTAGAATAAATGGTTGTGAACCTCCAAACTACGAACCAATTGAGTTGTCAATTCACATTGGCTTCCTAAACATTCCACCATATCCGCAGAACAAGATACTGCATTTCCAGATCTCACCAGAGCTATTTGTGTCACTCTGTCACCTTTGAACATCTGCCAGAACCAGTTTTACTCATATGGCCATAACTTCTCCAAATATTCATGTGGACCTCTCAAATCTTGACTGGATCATCTTTAGACACATATCTACAAACCCTTTGATGCGCATTCTCTGATCTTTATCTAGCTGGGATCTTCACTTCATAGAGCTTCACTATCTTCATTGTTCTTCTCTGTTTTTGATAGGACTAATTTTTTCAATATCCTCAGCACACAGCTCATCCAATCCTTGACATCAATGCAACAGGAGTATGTTGACATCAATGACAACACCGATTAGGCCCATACTTGCAACAATCTCCTCCTTTGTCATTGATGGCAACATATGATGTGAAAAATTGTTTTAACCATCAAGATAATAACTTCTCCTCACTAATTGACATAGCTCCCCCTATCAATAGCAATCATTCATATGTCTTCTCTTTCTTTACTGCTCCCCCTTTAATCAGCAACCACTTTTGTTTTTCACATGTCTTCTCTCCCCCTTTGACATTAATGGCAAAGGGCACATACTTGCATCAATCAGAATCATACAAACTGCTCCCCCTGAGTAGCAGCTTCTTATTATCAATCCAGACCACAAGATATGACAGTGAGATCCACCGGACTGATGCACATTAGTGCACCTTAATTCAGCACCAGAGGGATAATGACCCCTAACTTCTCCCTGAGATACTCAAAAGAGTCCTTAGGTCAAGATTTAGTAAAAATATCTGCAATCTGATCCTTAGAGGGCACAAACTCCAATTTGACTTCATTCTTGTTCACCTGCTCTCTCAAAAAGTGAAACTTGATGGATATATGTTTTGTCTTTGAATGCAACACCAGATTTTTTGATATATTTATTACACTTGAGTTATCACAGAAGATTGTGATAGGTTCCTCATACTCCATTCTGATGTCTCTTAGCATTTGCTTTATCCACAATACTTGAGTGCACCTCTCTGCTGCTGCAATATATTCTACTTCTGCAGTGGACAGAGATATTGCCTCTTGTTTCTTGCTCAACTAAGAAACTAATCTTTTCCCCAAAAAGAATGCACCGCCACTGGTACTCTTCCAGTCATCCACATCTCCTGCCCAATCTGCATCTGTATATGCATGAAGAGAGAAATCATGATCCCTAGGATACCATAGACCATACTCAACTGTTCCCTTTAGATATTTGAGAATTCTCTTGATTGCCATGACATGAGATTCTCTAGGATCAGCTTGGAATCTGGCAACAAGGCCAACAACATTCATAATGTTAAGTCTAGTTTGAGTAAGATACAGTAATCCTCTAATCATTGACCTGTACTTTTTCTGATCAGCCTTAAGAGATTCATCATCTTTGCTTAGTTTACATCCTGTTGCCATGGGAGTTTTCATTGGTTTTGAATCTTCCATCCCAAATTTTTTCAACAATTCTTTCACATATTTGGTTTGTGATATGAAGATTCCTTTCTTTGTTTGAGTGATTTGCAGACTCAAGAAGAAATTCATTTCCCCAAACATGGACATCTCAAATTCACTTTTCATTTGATTTGCAAAAGTCTTACACATATTATCTCTTCCTCCAAAAATGATATCATCAACAAATACTTCAACAATCAAGATATTTTCATGATCAATTTTGAAGTACAAGTTACTGTCAGCAGTACCTTTGTTGAAACCAATCTTCAAAAGATGTTTATCTAGTCTTTCATACCAGGCCTTTGGGGCTTGTTTGAGTCCATACAGTGCTTTCTTCAACTTGCAGACCATATCACCATGATCAGACTATTGAAATCCATCCGGTTGCTCAATGTATACTTCTTCCAAGTCACCATTCAGGAAGACAGACTTGACATCCATCTGATATACTTTGAAATCCTTGAAGGTAGCAAAAACAAGAAATAATTTGACTGCTTCAATTCTTGCCACCGGAGCAAAAGTTTCTTCAAAATCAACTCCTTCTACTTGAGAATAACCCTTGTAGACCAATCTGGCTTTGTTTCTGACTACTTCACCATCTTCATTCAGTTTATTCCAGAAGACCCATTTGGTCCCAATCACATTTTTGTTTCTAGGTCTAGGAACAAGATCCCAAGTGTGATTTTTCTTAATCTGCATCAACTCTTCCTTCATTGCTTTAGTCCAGCTTTCATCATTGCATGCTTCACTTACTATTTTTGGTTCAATCTTTGAAATCAGACAATACTTTTCTGAGTCTTGAGCAATCTTTCTTCTTGTTTGAACACCTTTGATTTTATCACCTATGATCTAGTCTTCAGAATGATTTAGTCTTACATACCCGGGAGTTTTGGGAATTTCTTGCACTACTATATCTTGGACAGGTTCATTCAAACTTATCTCTTCTTCCTGTATTTCAGGATTCTCTAGATCAGTTTGGATCTAAATTTCAGAAGGGGCTTAAACTTCTTGGACCAAAACATCATTCTGATCATCTTCTTCATATTCATCACTTCTAGCATCAAATTTGCCAAGGTCTTCATCTCTTTTAATGTAACATTTACTACCAAAGACTTTGAAATACTTTACAGTGGGAGTGATGCCAAACCAAAGTTCATTAGGGGTCTTACCAATATTGCTTCTGATTTGTACTTGATTAAGAGTATAGATAGCAGTGCTTACAGCTTATCTCCAATAGATCTGAGGAACATTTGCTTCCATCATCATGGTTCTAGATGCTTCCTGGATGGTCCGGCTCTTTCTCTCCACTACTCCATTCTGTTGTGGAGTCCTTAAAGAAGATAACTGTCTTCTTATCCCATGTTTCTCACAGAATTCTATGAACTCTCCAGATGTGAATTCTCCACCTCTATTAGACCTAAGACACTTTATGTTTAACTCGGTTTCATTTTCTACCATAGCCTTGAATATTTTAAATTTCTCAAGAGCTTCAGATTTCTCTTTCAGGAAAGTCACCCACATCATCTAGGAATGATCATCAATTAGTAACATGAAATATCTATCACCTTGCAAACTCCTGATTCTTGCCGGTCCACATAGATCAGTATGTACTAAGTCCAACAATCCGGTAGAAAATTGTTCCTTGCTCTTGAATGTGACTCTGCTCTGCTTACCTAACTGACATTCTTTGCACAAGCTGTTAGTAGGTTTCACCAGTCTTGGAAGATCTCTTACAGCCTGAGTGTTGCTTATCTTGATGATATTATCAAAATTCACATGACACACTCTCTTATGCCACAACCAACTCTGATTAATTTGAACAAATAAACAACTTTTGCTTGTACCAACCAAGTGGAAGATGTTACCTTTTGTTTGAGTACCGAATGCAACCTCTGATCCAGAACTTTCAAAGATTCTACATTTTCCATTTTTGAATCAGAGATCATAGCCTTTATCCACCAACTGCCCAACACTAAGAAGATTATGCTTTAAAACTTCAACATATAGTACATCACTAGTTTTGTTCTTTCCATCAAAAGAAATAGTTCCTCTGCCTCTGATTCTGCCAGCAGAATTGTCACCAAATTTTACAAATCCTCCTTCATATCTTTCTAGATCTATGAACTTATTTTTTTCACCAGTCATATGGTGGGAGCATCCACTGTCAATGACCCATTCATCCTTTTCTTAAATTTGGGCAGCCAGAGCTCTTTCTACCATTTTATGATTGACAGATTCAATGGGCATTGGATCTTCTTCCTTGATGGCAATAAACACCCAGTCACTTCCAGATTTATTTCCTGTCTCTGATTCATCATCTGTTACTCCATCATCATCATCTTCATGAACATAGTAACATTTCTTTTGAAATATTGATCTATTTGGATTAGTCCTTGAAAATCTTTCCAGACACCTTGAAATAAAATGACCAATCTTGTTGCAGTTAAAACATTTGAAGGGCAATTTTCCTTCATACTTACCAGAACCTCTTGGCAGTCTTTTTACAATAAGGGCTTCAAGTTGAGCAGCTTCTGCCTCATCTTCTTCCAGATCTTTTCTTGATTTTTCATACCATGATAGTTTCTTTGAGGAGTTCTCTCCTGGATCATACCTTTGTTTGCCTTTTACAGAGGCACTAGCTTTGAATGTAGATTTAGTCTTGGGGGGTGTATCTCCAAACTCAGCCAATTCAAATGCAACTAATTTTCCAACCAATTGATCTCTTGTGATATTTGATAAAGATCTGAATTCTTCAATAGCAACAACGTTATGTTTGTAAGCAGGAGGTAGGGATCTGAGAACTTTGGCAATAATCTCATCTTCATCCAAGGTTCCACCAGCACACCTAATGCCACAAACAAGCTCATTTACTTTTGGCATAAATGTAGTGATATTCTCATCTTCATTCATCTTCAGGTTCTCAAATTTTCCTTTCAGACTCTGTAGTTTGGCACATTTAACATATTTGTCTCCTTCATGCAGAAGTTCCAGTTTTGCCCAAACCTCATATGCAGTTTTTTAATCCATAACATTTCTCAGCTCTGAATCAAATAAGGCACTTAGTAAGGCTTCTTTAGCCTGAAGATTGTCTTCAGCATCTCTAATTTCATCTACAGTTGTCGGACCATTCTTTGGAGGAACATACTTCTTTGAAGTTATGGTCCAATATTGCATTCCCATACATTGCAAGTGACATTCCATGCGGCTTTTCCAAAGAGTGTAATTAGTTCCATCAAACCTCAGACTATCATTCTTGTAGGAAGTCATCCTGGATCTCCTCAAGCGATTAAACTCTTTTAGAGGAACTTAGCTCTAATACCAATTGTTAGTTTTAGGACAGACAACTAAGAGGGGGGTGAATCAGTTGTCACAAAACTTTCTTTTCTTTAAACACTTAAATCCTTCTTGTATTTCAACAACATAATATTAAATTCAATCATGGAAGCACAATACAATAATTCAAGAGTAGAAACACATTAACGCATATGACACCAAGATTTTAACATGGAAAATCTGGTTAAGGGAAAAACCACAGGGTGACTAACCCAAGATTGTATTCTCTGTTAAAAGAATAAGAGGAACAAAATGGCACTTGCCAATTAGGGCTCACTGCCCAAGCACACTGCTCACAAGAGGCCCACTGCCTATAGGAGACACATTGTCTACAGAATAATAAATATTACATACTTGAACTGGAGATTAGCATCTTCACCATGCTTGAGTCAGTTCCATTTAAGCTCAACACTTCTGCTCTACTTTTCACTCTTCTCCTCTCTACCACTTTCTCATCTCCACAGATACTTTGAAATGACTTTGCAATTCTCATTTATACAAGACATCAACTTTGGAATGATCATCAAAGACGGGACAACATATTCTATTACAGAGCAGTCACAAAAATACAACTTGATTTGTCACAAGAACTTTATGAGTATCACCACACTGTCAGCCATACATATCTGGGACTTTAATCTTCTTTGAGGAACACGCCATGCTTCGCAGAACATCTTCAAGATCATTCGCAAGATGTGTAAAACATCCGATCAACCATGATTAGGAAGAACACCATCATCCGAGAGTAAATCTTTAATTACAAGCTCAATCTTCAATGTGGACCCCCAACACGAACTGGACACAATCTAGAGACCCCCACAAGCTTGCCTGAATCACCAAGAACATCCACACCACTTCTGCTTACTGACATCATTCGCATCTTCATCCGGAACCTCAAAAACACAGTCTGTCATCACTGTCACATTAGAATAAATGGTTGCGGACCTCCAGACCATGAACCAATTGAGTTGTCAATTCACATTGGCTTCCTAAACATTCCACCAAATCCATAGGACAAGATACTGCAATTCCAGATCTCACCGGACCTATTTGTGTCACTCTGTCACCTCTGAACATCTGCCAGAACCAGTTTTACTCATATGGCCATAACTTCTCCAAATCTTCATGCAGACCTCTCAAATCTTGACTGGATCATCTTTAGACACATCTACAAACCCTTTGATGCACATTCTCTGATCTTCATCTAGCTGGGATCTTCACTTCATAGAGCTTCACTGTTCTTCTCTCTTTCTGATAGGACTAATTTTCTCAATATCCTCAGCACACAACTCATCCAATCCTTGACATCAATGCAACAGGAGTATGTTGACATCAATGACAACACCAGTTAGGCCCATACTTGCAACAAATGGTTGCTCCCAAGTCCACTAGTGTATTAGGTATTGCTACCTCATTAATTGTTATTATTATAAGTGGACTACCTGGGTTGCTATATTTTGGGGTTAAGGTTTTCCCAGCCAGAAGGTCAGCTAGATATCCATTGATGTGCACTGTATTAATTTGTTTCGGTTTCCTTCCTGGTGTTTTAATGCACAATTGTTTAACTAGCTGGTTCAGTTTAGGAATTTCTTCAATTCCCTGTAACAAGGGAATCTCGATATGGAGTCGTTTAATTTCTTGCATCAAAGCAATTTCATTAGACAATGACACTTCTGGAGGGTTCCTAGGAACATTTGCTTTGAGACATTCTGGAAAAGGTGCTTGGGTTTTCTTTCTTAGCATAAGATCTTTTTCCGGAGTAGTTGATGGTCGCTTGACAACTTCTTCTTGAGACGGTTCTATGGGAGGTGGTGAAGTTACTTGAAATTGTGGTGGGGATGATTCCTCCTAATTTTTCCTTGGGTTGCGCTTTGTAGGTACAAGAAGAGTCTCTAGTTCTGTGTTAAGTGTTGGTGTGAACAGGGTTATCACCTAACCGGTTTACCCTTATGTGGATAATTCACATTATTTAACTAATTACTAGTTAAATAATATTCACACATCACACATAATTCACACATGTTAAGTTGACTTAGTGAGTCTTCTAGACGTTTCTAGTTGAGTCTAGTTGTGTGTTGATAGTTGGAGTGAGTTGTCTTATCCTCCACATGTGCAATTAGTTATCATCCTCTAATTGACACATGTTGTAGGAATATATCCACTTTCCACTCCACCTTTCACTCCACCTTCCTAGCTCTCACCTTGTCTTTATAAGCAAGGCATATCATATACATTGTAATAACAATCTTTGCATTCATTGATAGAATAGCATTATTCTCTCATTTGATCTCTCTTGTGCTTTCATGAAGTCCTAGATCCTGGGTGGCTCCAAGCATAGCCAACTCTAACATTAAGTTCCTCATTTGGGTCTTCTATGACTTCAACAATGGTAGGTTGATTAAGTGTTTTTCTTGACCTCAATTGAAGGTTTGAACAATAGATAGCATTGACCCCTGCCATGTTATCCTGATCAATAGCATATACTAGGGCATTTTGATGTGTGTTCTTGGGATTAGGAGTAGGTTTTGTCGGTAATGGTGGTTGGTTAACTTGTTGATTCTGTTGAGGGTTCTGAGGAGCCATAAGAAGCTTTTGTTGCAGATTTGGCATTCATCTTGGACCATTATAGAATTCATTTGGTGGTTGAGTCCATTCTGGAGGTTGATTGTGAGGGTACCATTTTTTATTTGGCCATAAGGGATTTCCCCAAGCTTGGTTTGTCCATTCAGGTGATCCCCAAGGTGGGTAAGATCCCCAACCAGGTGGTGCTGAAGGCCAAGGAGCTGTCCACTGTGTATAATTGTTCCAAGTGTTTGGAGGTCGCCATGTAGGGTTGGAGTTTTGACCATAGGAGAAATTTCCTCCAGGTCTCGGACCCACAAAATTAATTTCCTCCTTAGTGTGAGACGATCATTTTTTAGAATTCTTGATTGCATTTAGGATCTCACATTGATCAGTGGCATGACTCTTTTCACAAGTTTGGTAATTGTCAGCCTTATCCAAAGGGCATTCTCTTAATAGATGCTTGTTCCGACACCTAGGGCAATAGATAGATAAAGTATCAGGATTATGTGTTTTAGCCTGTATTCCATCCAATGTAGCGTTCAACTGAACAAGAATGTTAGTCTTCAGATTTACTATTTCCTCTCATAGTTTACCTATTTCATTTGAACTCCTTAAAAGGCTAGATTTTCAAATACCTCCTCGAGTAAGGGAAAAATTCTGGCATAACTCAAAGATATCACCAAGTTCAAGTTGGGACACATCTCCCTTTCCCATTAAATCTAATCTCCTCCTAGCATCTTCATCAAGTCCCTTGAGAAATATTGTCTTTAAAATTTCTGGACTTATGGCTTCTTCACCACATTGTTTGGTTAGAAAGATAAACCTATCAAGGTAATCTTCCAGGCTCTCATCTTCTTTTTGTCTTAGTTTGAACAATTCCTCTTTCCTATCACTAACTCTACAATAACTCTGGTATTTGTCTAAAAAGACAGTTTCCATTTCATCCCATGTAGTTATTGACTCAGAGACTAATCCCATGAACCAACGCATTACAACGTCTCTTAGAGTGGAGGGAAAGAGTTTAAGTTTCTGGTTATCGTTCTTGTAGTCGTATGTCTAACACAAGACTTTGAACTCGAAGAGGAACTACTCGGGATCTTCAGAGGAAAGTCCCCTAAAAGTCAGTAAAATGGATGGTGAAATGTTTTTCATTGGTGCATCGTCATATTCGTTAAGAGGAATAGGGTAGGTAAAGGTTCGTGTTATCGGCCTTCTTAGAATATCACCATCTTCGTGGTTTGCTCTCCCATTGAGGGGGTCATTATGGTGATTATTGGCCATAATATCCAAAGGAATATTCTTTTCCTTAAAGGCTAGGTTGGTTGGCTGAATGACTATCTCCTCAAAGATTTGGTCAGCTGGTAAAACTTCTGCGATATTTTGGGAGGTCTCAGGTTGATCTTGCTCGATCAATTCATAACTTAGTTCTTCAGTTGAGACTTCTTCCTCCCTATTTATGGTTGGAACAACTATCGGGGGGGTTGGTATAAATCTGTCGTGTGGGCCTCGTTTCCTGACAATACAGAACGAGAGTTTTGGCGACAATTTTTTTAGGTGTTTACTACAAGAGGTTTCCAAGCATTTCCCTAATAACACTTATAAAAGAATCACGTTCCCCGGCAGCAGCACCAAAAAGTGATAGGTCGTCGTGAGGTCCTAACACTTTAGTTGAAAAATCTTAGTTTATCGACCGGGGTAGTGTCCGAGGCTGTATGCAATAGGGAGTTTGGATATCTCATTTAGAAACAATTTTCTAGTTCCTTTAAAAGATTTAAACAACATATGAGACTAAAAAGCAGTTATATCCTACTACAGAAAGCATTTGAACTCTATACTAAAAAGCATATAAACTCTATACTAGAAAGCATATAAACTCTATTCTAGAAATTCAGAAATGCAACTTTACTCTGATCTTGAATGGTGACAAATTCTATACTGCACAAAACATTCTAACTTTCAACTATCAGAAAACAACAGTTTAAACTAAAAACTGAACTATATTTGAACTCCTAAATTTTAGATGGCGGTAAAATCTCATTTTGAAAAAGTCTTATAACAGAAAAACATAATAACTACTGATGTCTTTTAAAACATATAAAAGGCTCTGAGTGGAGCCATAATGTCTTGGATAACCAATAGGAATAACAAAACTAAAAAGAGTCTTCAATCAATGCACGCCTAAAATTTTTGGTGCCCTCAACTTTTGGCGCACTTGACCTCAGCTGCATGAAGTCTTCTTCTCTTGTAGGCCATGCATTAACCCTACACAATTACCTAACTCTACATACCATTATATCAACATTTAATAGCTAATTTCAATGAATTTAGGAAATAAAGATTTGTACAACATTTTATTAAAAATAGATAAATATTTCTTATAAAAACAAACAAATTGGCAAGGCTAAGGGATTGGGCAATGCAAAAAGGGCTATTTGTTTCATCAAATAAATGAGGTTGTTTATACCTCATCACAACCCACAATTGCTTTGTCCACCACAGAAGCAGAGTATATGGCTACTACCCATGTCTCTAAGGAGGCAGTCTAGTTGAGGAGACTGTGTACAAGTATTGGTTTTGATTGCAGGATCATTCAAATTGGTTGTGATAGCCAGAGTGCTATCTGTTTGGCCAAGAATCCTATGTATCATGCTCAGACTAAGCATGTTGATGTTCAGTATCACTTTGTTCGAGAGTTGGTTGCAAATGGATAAATTGAGCTGAAGAAGATAGACACTTAGGAGAATGTTATAGATTCATTGACCAAGCCTACGAGCACATAAAAGTTCGTGTGGTGCAGAGAGGCCATGAGCCTTGTTTCTAGTGCCTGATTATTTTTCATACTATTTTCCTATGGGTTGATTTACAATGTATAATGTCAAGTGGGAGAATGTATGGATAAGGTGCCATTAACCTTGTAAATCCCATTATTGTATTATTCCATTATTATTTATAATTACCCATAAGGGATGTACTAGTTTCACTGACAATGGTAAAAATTATTTATTGTCCTCGGTAATTACGGAGTTACTGCACTGGTAAGTTCTGGAGTTACCGGCGGTAGTTACAGGATCTCATTTACTATGGTAAATAGTAATTGGTCAAAGTGAGGCACCCATGTGGAGAATCTACTATTTTTAGCTTGTATGACGCATGTCATAATGTCTGGTGGGTGCATGTAAAGAATCTATGATAGATGTAAGTTGTCATAAGATTATGTGACACTACGACACATATGATGGTTATTAATGTGTTGTAAGTTGCTATGTTTAGCCCAGGCGCCTATCATGGGAAGATTATTTTTTAGTGGTATCTATGATGGTTATGACGCATCATAAGATGTTGTAAGTGGCTATTATTGGCCCTAGGCGCCCAAGTTTGCATGGGCATCTTTTGCCAAGTGTAGGATGCATGTATGATGGCATTTATTGTTGCATGGGTGGAGATTCCAATGTGGACACCTATCTTGAGGATTGCAAATTCTATATAAACCATGGCATAGTAGATGAGTTGCATAACAGTTTACAGGTACCCAGGTTCTGCCAGAGTGAAGATTGAAGGACAGAGGAAGTGAATGTATTTGTAATCTCCTTTTGTGAAGATAATACAACTTGGCCTATTTTTTTGGTGGAGTTTTTTACCCGCAAGGGTTTTCTCTATGTTAAACACTTGTGTTATGTGCTTCATTTTGCTTCTAGTATATTTCTATATTGTGAGTTTATTTTCTGTGTTGCAATCTCCATCTCTAATACTCTGTTAAAGATCGTTAAATATACATTTGAATCATATTTCTGTTGAGTAGTTGTGCTTTTATCTCTAACAATTGTGGATTATAATTTGAGGGTTGGAATGGTTGTTGTGGCCATACCCCCTGCTGCTAGTTCCAACTAGGTGGCATGGTTGCCCATTGTTGTTGTGGCAAGTTATACCAAGGTGCATTGTTCTAGTTATGGATATTTGAAGCAGATGATGCAAATGGCATGGTATTGGTCAAGGGGTCCTGAGGCATACCTTGTATTTGATGCCATGGCCTTCATTGTCAGAAATACTAGCAATACCCTTGCATCGGCAATTGGCCTTCTTTTATTGACAATTTGGACAATATTCACTCAAAGCTTCCTCTGCTGCCTCTTGTTTATTCTTTATGTGCAGAGTGTTTAGTTGTGTTGCCAGATGGCTTATGATATCTTCTTTCATGTTTGATAGTAGATTGCTAAGCTCTACTTTGGAGACTACAATAGATGATTTACTCAAAGTCAAGGTTCTCAAACCTCTATTTTTCTTCAAGGTAGAGAGTGAATAGTTTTTGTAGATTTGACAAATTTTGTCAAACCTGAGTTGAGAAATATTGCCTGCTCCAATTAAATTTAGTGCATCCATGCATTCTTCTCTCACACCTTTTAGGAAGACCAACTTGAGTGACTCTAGGGAAAGCTTATTCTGTCTTGACTTCTTGAGGCAAAATTGAAATCTCTCAACATAATCTTCCAAGAGTTCATCTTCCTTTTGTGAGATCCTAAAGATGTTATCCCCTTTCATATCTCTGCCATGACAATAATCCTGATATTTTTGCAGAAACTTCTCCTTCATGGTAGCCCAAGTTATTACTGAATTCTCACCCAATCATATATACATAAACATACAACATAAACTAAACACATGGATAGATTGGAGAGACACAGTACCTGAAGTAGCCTTTGCTCGAGTGACTGTGATCCCACGAAATCTAACTAGATCTCTACTGTATCTTTGAAATAATTGACTGAACTCAAAACATGTGTTCCTTTATTGAATGTTGAAGAGAAAAGTACAATAACAAATTTGATAACACAATCTCTATCTAACCTCCTTCGTATACAAAAATCTAATCTATCTATAGACAAGATCGGACTTGTCTATTTGAACAAAACTACTGAATAATAAATACGATAACTATCCATTATCCAACAATGTAGGAAGAGGACTTTATTACAAAGAAAACTAAACTATCATGAAGGTAATATAGACAACACAATCCTACTATAACTTTCTCTAGTATTTATGAAGAACAATCAAGAATAGAAACAGAACATGGAGCATGATCTTAGATTCCTTTGTTATTCATGATTGCATCAACTATCGAAGGATAACCATCAAAGAGTGGAGAGTTGTGGATGACTCATTCCAATCAATTCAGGGTCTTCTTCCTCTGGCTACATGTGTCTGTAATGTCTACTATGGATATCAACACCTCCTTTGTTGCGGGCTGCCCAGTGGTCTTCATGAAATGTAGCCATGTTCTTGCTTCATGAGGGGTTAGTCCATCACATGATATCTATACATCGTAATTACTAAAATTAACATAAAGTACAATCATATTTCATGAGAAATCAACAATTCACACATAATTAATTAACAACATATTATATACCCATCTTAATGCTTTCAATGTCTTAAGGATGATTATAGACATAGTTAATATATATAAAAGTCTGGGAATGTCTTAGGAAACATGTACTTAAAGCAAGAGAAATAAGACAAAACATGGCCTCATCACATGAAAATATAGTTGACTAGATATTGAGTAGCTGACATATGTCAAAGACCCAAGATTGCAAGGATGCAAAGAGGGGCTCAATGTTTGCTTTTAAGTCATCCAGGCTCTTATCTTATAATTGTCTAGTTAACCTTTAGTAGAAGGTATACTAGTAATGCCAATTAGATAGGTATAGGGTAATATTTACTAAGTAACTTGTTTTACCTTAGTTGAAGTCCTCCTAAGAGTTGTATGCTCAAACACCTCTGTCGAGACTTGAGAGAACGAAATTAGTTCTTGGATTTTGATAAAATGTCTATATAATCTATTTGACTATGTTTTAAGTTAGAAAGATGGGTTTGTTGGCTATTGAGTAGTTGATAGTTGTCATAGACCAAAGATTGCGAGTACGCAAAGAGGGGCTTAATCCATGGTCGCAAATTGACCAATTTTTATCCTATGATTACCTAGTCAAGCCTGTTAAATAACTTAGCATAGAAAGAATGTTAGTCTCCAAGTTGAGAAAGAAGTGTGTGAACATTCGACTCAATTATTTATTATAAAACTTTGGCCAAAGTAATGCAAAATCACTGCTTGCATTGTTGGTTCACTGTGTTCCAGATAGCTTGAACAGTCAAAGGGGTTTGTACATAGCTAGAGATGGACTAGAAGTTGTAAACTTGTTTGTTTCTTGCTAGGACACTGCACTAGTTCTCACATGGCACATAAAATTAGTTGATTAGCTAATGTATTATATCATGTATTTTGTAAATGCAAATGTACATGTTTTACTTTGTATGATACAAAAAAAAATTATGAATTTTTGGCATTATTTGCTTTTATTTTAAATGTTATATTTAGCATTCAAGTATGGATGTTATAGACATGTGATAAAATTGGAGAACAAGGAGAAATATATAGATTACAAAATTGAAATCAATCACAAAGATCACACTTCCACCTACGAAAAAGTTATGTTGATTGGAATCCCAATAACAACAAGAGTGGCTCTAATTATGCATTGTACAATGAATTCGAATGCCATGTTAAAAGTCTATATAACTAATGCTACATTTCAATATAAATGACATTAAAATCACCATCATCATCATCAATTTTGTTTATAATTACACATTATCTTAAATATTTGTTAACAATTGACCCAATTACAAAGCCCTATAAAGAGAATCAAATTTCATATCATATAGGATTACAACTTTAAAAAACCAAGCAAATTTTTAAAAAACATATTTTTACCTTTCCTATGGCAACAATAATATTGCTAGGCTCATCAAGACAACATCAATCCTTTCATGAATCTTATGACTCATGCCAGCCATCTGAATAGCTAATCCAATTCCAATAATATTAAGCATTCCCAGTACAACTATTGTAGTGCCATACATAATATTCACAATAAAACTTACAAATATGCTTATTACAATGGCTAAAATGGGAATAATGACAGATTTGTATCCTAAAGCCAACCTAAAGATAACATTTGTTATTGATCTTATCTTACATGAATGACAATATACAAATAAGAGACCAAAGCTTCATAATGAATAAATGTGTAATATAAAAAAAAATCAAGTCAAGCATTGGAGTAGATATCATGCTTCATATATATATGGCCACTGCACTAAAATGAAAAAATAGGTGGATTAAAAATCCACTCTACATTAAGAGTTGGAACAACAATAATGATGTATAAAATATAGATGGTTTAAAATATAAACATGTTTTTATGTACACAATAATATGTACATGATAAATAACCTCATTTTCTTAAAACTTAATACAATAAAATTGATTATTTGATTAGAAAATATTTCATTAAAACTTAAACAAATAGGTTTTACAAAATTTATAAATTGTTGAAAATATTAATTTAATTATTACTAAGTCCAAACATTAACAATATAAGACTTTCAATTGTTAATTTAAGACTTTCAAATGACATTATTCTAAATTATATGTATTCACAAATAATAGTGCTATAATGAATTTTTAAAAATATGCAAGTCTTTATTTAAAATGCATTGTTAAAACCGTTCACCCGCAGTTAGCTACCACTTAGTATAACTATTGTCCCATTTATTTTAAATAACACACGGGTTATAAATACTTGAGAGTAATATTTTCTAGCTAATCACTTTCATAACGTTTTTATACTTAAAATTTGTATGCTTTACACAATCAACTTTGAACAATCAAATCAATTTACATATCTATTTTGAGATAATTGTGTTTGATATTAGTCCAAAAAATATAGATGAATTGTAAGTTTCTTTGAAATTGTATAAGAAGTTGGGACATCTTTCATCGTTGAAAATTTGTCAAACAACATCAACTGAAATATATGAATGTGTGCATATCTATTATAATAATTACTTGTACAAATCACAATTGGAAGTTACACTCAAAACATGTACAAATATATTATTATATCACTAATTAAGTAATATTAAAATAAAGATAATATATTTTATAATTTATATATTGCTAATAAAACATTATATTATTTTAACAAACAAACAACAAATTTACACATTTCGTTGAATTTCCTATAGGTGCATCCCTTACACCCTAAAGGTGCAAGTGCTAGTATTATTAATCTTTGTGGTATTTAGTGGTGTATCCTACATTTTGCCTTCTAATTTCACTTTATCAACATTTTTTATTAAACTATTTATGTGGATATAGCTAAAGGTATAGGCATATAATTTATTTCTTTTAAGGTAGCTTGCTGAAGAATCATTGTATAAAGTTGTATATATTTGTGAATTTGATGGCATCTTCTTAATATCCACAATTTGGAAGCCAATTGCACATTACGTAGTAGGATTTTCCTTGGAATCTCCTTTAAATTCTTAAGTAATTGCTACTTTTAGAGTTAGTTAATTTGAAGTACGAACATTGTTTCTTACACACTTTTAAATTGAAATAAGTTATTTCCCCTCACATAACTTTTTTCTATTAAAAGAAATTTGGATCATTTTCTTTATAATTGATGTTGTCTCTTATTAGTTCCTGCCATAAGCAGGAATGCTACTGCATTCAGGGAACTTCTATTACTTTTTATTCAATGGACCAATGAAAAAGCATAATTAAAATCATTTGACTAAATTTTCTAATGTATATTTTTTTTCACAATTTTTTCCAATATATTAATGTCTTTTTATTTGATATTTTATTGGACCACAGTGTGTAATAGTCTTATTAGAATGATGTCAGCAATTGGCCTTATTTCATTTGCATACATTTAATGCAAATAAATATAGTAAAAGGTGGGTACAGGACACTACCAATTGGAATCACATAGATTCACATAGATATTATTTGTTTTTTTTCATTTGCATATATTTAATGCAAATACATATATGTCAAAGTGGATACAGGACACTTGTTTGTCAATATCTAATTATTTGTTTTATGAAGTGACCATACCATCCATAATTATTTTGTGGGTACAGGGGACTTTTTTGTCTATCATACACAATTATTCAATACAAACAATATGATATCTCTATGCAACGATATCATATCTCTATGAATTGACATAAATTCAAAGAATTCATGACAAAATGCCACATATTTCTATACATCAATCGACCTCTCTGAAGAAATGTGCCTGTCCGTGAGAATGCTTATATTAAGCCAAATTGGGCCCTCAATTATTTTTAAACTTCTTTTCAAATTCCCAATTCAAATTCTAATGACAAACTGAATTGTGGACTGTACTCATGCTTCTCATCGGCTACATTTTCACCGTCCATTCTCCCGTGATCTTCCATGGAGCTCGAATATTCTTTGTGCCATAGATTGCTTTCCGTTAGATACCATGCCGTTGAGGAATATTTGATTGGCATATTCAAATATCAAAAACTATACACGAAATTGAAAAGTGAGTTTGTTTAGACCATTGTTGTTTTCTTTTTTTTTGACGGGGAATGTGCTTTTCGTAGTAAGTAGTTTGAAAATGCTTTCTGTTTATATGTTTGGGGATAAGTGTTTTTTTTATATATAATTTAATTCTATTTCTAAAATTGCCCATTTATTTTAGCGATTATTTTATTCATAATGGAGAAACTTTCTTGGCCCAGATGTGCGCTACGCTGGTTGGCAACGTTTAACAGTTGCGTTTCTTTGCAAGAGGTGTTTTGAAGAAAAACCAAAGTAATTTACCAACAAAATTATTAATTTTCTATCGATGAGAACAATGTGTGCAAAGGACATCCACAAGGTAAACATAAACTAACATCAGTTACTATGAAAGAAACTTTCTCAAACATTCTCTTTTAAAGAAACTTTCTCAAACATTCTCTTTTCCGAATTTGTTTCTGT
Organism: Cunninghamia lanceolata; assembly: GCA_027924645.1. NCBI lineage: Eukaryota > Viridiplantae > Streptophyta > Pinopsida > Cupressales > Cupressaceae > Cunninghamia > Cunninghamia lanceolata. The sequence goes on from BSBN01001352.1 coordinate 455,856, forward strand.
GTGGGTCCTTCCCTTCACCATTTTTATTAACTACACGTTAAATTCTAAATTGTTGTGCAATCTTCTCTTATCATCTTGTACGGTACATAATATTTTCTTCAAACAAACAAATCTCCGTTATTAAATCTTTGCTTCAATGCTTTGAACCAACATCATCTGCTGTGTCTATTTCTTGATCAACTAGGATACTGAAAACCACTTTCTTTCTACAAGAGGCAATACTTTGTTTTGCTTTCTGTTGCTTCTTATCATCATTGTCAACTATGGAATTAATCTAAGGTACATTGACCTCCTTCAAGCTTGCATTTTTTTTAATCCCAATATCCTCATCTCTCTTGATATCCTATTTAGCATCAGTATCCTCTACTTTCTCTTGCTCTGTATCTACATCTTTTGTCTAATAGTCTAAATGGTTTAATAGGCATTTATTTGCAGTGTTTTAAATAATCTTCAAATGATTTATTTCTTTTCGTTGGATTTTCTTTTGTAGACATGTAAATACACTATATTATAATAGTCTAAATGGTTTATTAGGCGTTTATTTCCAGTGTTTTAGATGGTTTATTTCTCTGTCTTTGTTTCTTTGTCATTGAATTTTCTTACATATATCTTACAGTGAGTACTCTCTTCGGTAGTCTGCATGCATATTTAATATTTCAAATTCTTAGCCTAAATCCCCAACGATACCATGTAGATTGACAAAAATGTTTTAAAAAACTCAGAATGAAAAGATGGTTTATACTTGACTAGAGTATTCTTACCTTGGTCAGAACTACAGATAGGTCATTGTGAACTACTTCAGGATGTTTCCTTCTCTCTCCCATAATCTCATATATCTTGTTTAGCAGATATTTCCTTACCTGTGAAAAGTATAAACAATAATAGTCGCAAATCAAAAAATATGTAATGCTATGACTTACATTCAATGGTGTTCAAGGGATTGGGCACTTGTAATCTTAAGCTTTTTTTAAAACGTTGAACCGGGAATTCGAAGGGGAAGACACACAACTACTGTTGAAAAGTTGTGAAGCTGCCTTGCTATCTCTTTGTTTCTTTGGAAGGGGATAAATCCAGTAACTGCTTTGTAATGAGATTCAAAGTTATATGCTACCACAAATCAATCAATGCCAGTCAAAACCATGTAATGTAGTTACACACTATTACAACTTAAATATTAAATGATTTAATGGTTATTTACCAATTTTATTAACTATTTAACCCTTAAACTTAAATAAAACAAACAAAATCTTTTGAAAACAGTAAAGGTTGAATAGGAAGGGGAGTATTATTGATGTTTGTGTTGATCAGAATATAACCATAGCAATGCTTAGGAATAAACTGTAAAATTTGAGCAGAATAAATTGTTTACTTGATATCAAAAAAAGAAAATAAAATGAGTGTAAATCTTCACATCTGATTTGTTACTGTTAGAGAATTTAATACTAGATGATGATTGGCTACACAGTGTGACAAAGAGTAAACACATACACAGGCTAAACAAACCCAAATGCTTCCTGATGGCAAATGCCTCAAATCCTTAGGTCCTCCTTTATTTTTCACATGTTTACCCTTGCCTTTCTTCTCCTTCTTCCCACTGATACCACGCTTTAAGCACCCCTGGCATTGCAAGACTGCTGATTTTCCTAACTGGCTATTTAGTTTTTTGAAATCAAAACCCTTATCCAAGTGTTTGCAGGCCTTTATGATATAATTGTTTCATTGCTTTCAGTGTTCTCAATCTTAGCAATGGCATTGGAAAACGGTAACTTTTTGGCCTTTTGCACAGGTCTTTTGTGGATTTTGTTCTTTGTTTTCTTCCCCATTTATGAATATTCAGATGAAATGAAGGATGAAAAACATTTCCTTCCAATCTGCCCACAATCTAACAATATAAGTTGCAATGCATAGATATTTAGAACTATAACATAGTACTTGAAACTTTAAATGAGGACAATCAAACAAAGCATGCATATTGAAATGAAATAGTGGATGAAGCACATTTCCTCTTAACTTGCCTACTATATAATAATATTAGGCACAATTAAACAAATAATAGCAGTGACCACTGAGTGCATGAAATCTTAAATCAGAACAATTAAACAAATCTTGGATAATTTTTCTTAAAATAGACATACCAGAATTAATCTTCTGAACAAGTAAACTAGCTGTGCTAGGTCCTACAAAATATTTTATCCTTATGTAAATTAAAAGTCATACTGAAATCTCCACATCCACCACGGCCAATGTTAATGTAATCAAGGCCATTGCTACACTGCTAGAAGACTATATTGTTCATAACAATCACATGGTGGCTGTGAAACTTCCCTACGGTCTTCCTACTTGAGCCAACACATATTTATCACAGGCCTTCATGTCATTTTTATTATGACCCACTTTTCATGTAACTGCAGTCTTTGCACTTGGCATTATGGTTTAGATTGGCTTTTGCAACATTGGCACTTGGCCTCTATAGCATTGGATTTACGTTTCCCAAGAAAATGTTGATTTAAAACCTCTAACGTTTCCCTCTGTAGTTGACAAATAACTATTTGATTTGTTTTCTTTAGTCTAAGAAATCCTCTAAAGCAAAATTTACTTTATACATTTACACTGTTACCATTATAGTTGTAAACATGTTAAAACAAGGGAAGACCTTAAATTATCATCCATTTATACAGAGGTTGAAGAGCAAGATTTAATAGTTTTGAGTAAGTTTTATTCAATGAAGGATAAGGCCATTTCTGGTGCAAACTCCACCAATCAAACAATTTCTGGCATGCCTCCATGGGGAGCTTGCCTCTCTTTTTCTTCTTCATAAATTCTTCTTTAAGACTACCTAGATATCCACTATATTTACGACGAAGAAGATCCTTGAGTTCTTGTTCTTTTGAATGTTCACCTGCCCACTAGTAGTCCATTTCACCAGTGCTGCAATCTTCCTCATTCACAGTATATGTTAGATTGTTAGTAAATTTAGTACTCTATGATGACTGGTTTTGAGAAATGGTGTACTTCAAACCTTAATAACTTATTTTATTAATGAGTGTATATTTATATAACCTTGTTCTTTTCTTTTTTTTTCAGTATTTCTAATCCATTGGCATATCTTTATTCACAAATATTCAAATCTAATATAATATAGCGAAACAGAAGAACTAGGATGAAAACTTGACATAAATTAATTTTGAAAAATAAGCTTAGGATAGGGATAGACGACCATGTCTAATCAAGAAACAGATGCAAGAAATAGACTCAAGAAGGGTACATTATTATCCTTGATAAATTTCCCTTGACTGTTATAAATGTGATCCTAGGGGAAATCACATTTGGGTGTCAAGCACTAGTGTCTAGGTACTAAGTGCTCATGTCTAGAATACTACTACTATGTGTTGTTGCCTTCGTTGAATTTTTAAAAAGACATTGTTAAAAGATACATAATGTCTATTCTTTGTCTTTGTTTTCCAATGTTTATTAATATTTGCAAGTCTAAAAATTTACAATTTTTTTAAAAAGACATTGTTAAAAGATACATATGCCTATTCTTTGTCTTTGTTTTCCATTGGTTATTAATATTTGCAAGTCTAAAAATTTACAATATTGAGTAACTAAATTTCTTTCATCATATAAGTCTAACAAGTTTAGGATTTGACAAGAAACTAATCAATAAATTTTTGTGTTAAAAGCAAAATGTTTAATACTAGTTTCCTATATTTATTGATTTTAATTTCTTTATTTGTCATGTGCGTACAATTTGTGCAGAACTCAATAAAAGGATTTTTTGAACTTGAAATGTGCCACAGTACAGGAGCAGTCTGAAATCTCTTATTTACAAAGGTGCATACAACTTTCCTATGTTATTTGTTTAAAGTTGAAACTAGTCTTTACTTTTTCCTCTACTTTCTTCCACAATGTTACAATGAAATCTTTTAATAAAAAATCAAGAATATATATATATATATATATATATATATATATATATATATATATATATATATATATATATATATATATATATATATATATATATGCCATTAGCTTGAATCACTTTAAATTGTGTTAAATCTATAATAGCTTATAACACATTAAAGGTTGTAATCAAAAAGTAAAATAATAGCATACAAAGTGAAAACTAATTTTAATAATAATATTTATACATAGTTAGCAGTTATTATATAAGTCTTATAAAAGCAAAGCTATTAATATATTTGACCATATGTGCCTAGATCTATGTCAATAAGATTACATCTATTAGTTGCATATTTAAAGAAGAATGTGCTTACCATAATCATTATAATGTATGTTATATTCTAATATCAATAAATGCTTGCATCATATGTTTATGAAAACCATAGAAAAAGTAACTAGGATTATCAATAACAGATTTCATTTTTAATATCCTCTGATCCTGCAGTGATATAATTGTTATGAATAAAAAGGATCTAGTTGTTGTAGTCAGTTGCATTTCAAAATTTCTAGGAGTCTTTCAAATATGGATTCCAACTTGCAAAGATAGTTAAGGAAATCTTGAATTTAACTAATTTGACGGTACAAAAATTTCTAACACCGTTGTAATTTTGGTCTAGAAAAGAAATACCCAATGAAGAAATTGCTAAAGCAATCAAATACCTGAAGAGTTAGTACGAAAGAAATGAAGAAGAAGACACTTAAGCCTAAGCGCTATATATTCAAAACATTCTACAGAAGCAATGAGATATAGAGGTGTTAAGCAATGCTCGTTAGGTCATTATGTTGCAGAAATCAGGGATCCTAAATTGAAAAAATAGAAGTGGTTTGGAACTTTTGATTCAGTAGAAGCTGCCTATGCTTATGATATGGCTGCTATATCAATGAGAGGCTATAGTGCAATTACAAATTTTATCTATTCTAATTCTAAACCATGTGACTTATTTTCCAAGAAGCCTATTGTTCCATCTTCCACTTTGGAAGCCGATGACAAGGAGAAACAAACAATGAAGAATGTTCACACAGAATCAAGCTATCATGACTGCATAGAAATAGTTAAAGGAAGCAAAGCTCTATGCTTTAGTTCTAAGGAAATGGAGAACTGTACAAGGGATATCTCATATAAAGGTGTTGGGAGACGACCTTGGGGTAGCTATGTTGCAGAAATTTGGAATGGCAAGTCCAATAAACGTCAATGGTTAGGATCTTTTGATACAATAAAAGAAGCCGCTCTTGCCTATGATAAGGATGCTATATCTATCAAAGGCAGTAAAGCAACAACAAATTTCTTGTATATCAATTCAAAGGCATCCAATTTCTCCAGTAATCAACCTATTTTGCCCTTGTCTACTTTTCAATCTAGTTCCATATTAGCTCCAGTTTTGAGTCAAGAGAAATCAAATGGTAGAAGTGATGACAACTTTGGTCAGATGGCCATGGATGATTACATGGAACCTTTAACGAATATGATAGAAAAAAATGATCATTTTCTTGGAGGTAAATCAAACAATTTACAAGTATCCATGTCTCTTCCTGAAGTTGATAGTAGTAGCAATTTTTTGATCAAGCAACCTATTGTACCATTCTGTACTTTAGAGTCTAGTTCCAAATTAGAACAAGTTTTCCCTGAAGACATTGATATGACTTCTACCAATTATATTACTCAATGTCCATCTTCATTGTGCCAATCCTGCTTTAGTCCTACTGACCAGTGTTTGTTTAGTACCATCATGACCATGACTACAGTTCCCATAACAAACTCTGGCATGGCCATTTTTCCATATGACATTGGTAACCATTGTCCTAATCAATTCTTGGAAGAGCCTGTTCTTGCGAGTAATTACATTGATACAAGCGAGACATACAATATCAATCCCAATTGTAGCATTTCATCTATGTCTACCACTAGCCATGTATCTGTTACTAAGTAGCCATGTATCTGCTACTAAGGTTAACACATTTGATCTGGCTATTGATGATGTCAAACATCTTATTGGGATAAGTTATTATACTATGTATACAGTTGGAGAAATATGCAATGGATGAAAAAATGATTCTTTACAGGATTTTCAAGCAAACAATTTCAAATAGAGTTGATATTGTTCTTTGAAGAACAATATTTCCATGGAACAATATTCTTATTTTTATTTATATAGAGAAATACAAATTACAAATAAAAAAATTGTATGTTTTTATTACAATATTTCCTATCAATATGAATAGCTTGAGAGCACGAATAAAAGATATTCTATATAAATATGATTTATTCTTATTCGTGTTTTTTATCTGCAACAAATATATGAATCTGAAAAAGCTATTGTTAATGATGTACAACTTTTCTATTGCAATACCAATGAAACTCTACATATGAAAATGATCAAAACTACTTCTTTTGACTTTTAAATGTCTATTTTTATATTGATTTGTTTTGGTATTGAACATAAAATACAAATGTTAGGAGAAATAAATGAAATCGGTTAGAGTTTTTATGTCATAGTGTATTTGGTTTACTATGTACTTTATCCTAAAACCAAAAATATAAACTGACTTACCATAGCTGAAATTAGTGTTAATCAATTGGAACAATAGTACAACTTTTCAATACTGGATACATCTACTGGAAGAGTACTAGTTCCATAGCTATTGTCTACTTCAAACATAATGACAATCATTTCTATTTTCATGACCAAACCCACCACTTGTATGCTGATAGAAAGCAATAGCTCCAATAAGAGCAATTGATCACTAAGAACATATATTGTTGTCTCTACATAATCTTTTAGAGCCTGATGTAGATTACCCAAAGTAAAACAATTAATAAATGACCAGATCTACTTTAATCATAGTGTCGTCCAATATCTACATTGTCATGAAAATGGAACTTGAATTGCAAAAACTCCACACCAAAAGAATTAGATATCTATTTACTATTCGTAGTCAAGATCCTAATCAAATCAGCATGAATAGTATAGTGTTTACATATACCATTCATGACAGTATAATTGTTCTTCAAACAAGTATAAAAGTCATAGATTTTGATACAACCCATATTCTAAGGGATATTTTATCATTGATTAACAGAGAATGCAAATATGATGGATGGAATGCTAAGAACTTCCAAATAGTTGTTCTATGCGATTACAGTTACAAATTATATAGTCATCCAGTGTGGAAAAGAAATGGGTCGCTCTTCTGAGGATGAAATCATGTTACAAGTATTCACTATTATGATAGTCGAGATGTTCATATTGGTTCTATTGCTCATTCTAGTGAAAAACACTTTACATTTTTGAATATTGCTGATATGCGATGTAATAGTGTTCTTATATTTTTTTGGCGGTTACTGACCACTATGAACTCAAGGCAAGTAGGCACGGAAGAATTAGTACGAAGTTTCCAATCTAAAACAAGAAAATATATGCAACCAACAGTCACTATAGGGTGACAGTGTAGACTTCTTTGTCTTTGTGTTTTTATGTATTTATAAATATATTTATATAATAATCCTCGTAATTCAACATGATCTGATTTGAACAATGTCTATTGCCTAAATTGAATTCCACAATGTTGTCAAAGAGCTCTCTATATGTGCAAAATTTTGTTCCTGATAATTGTTATTTGCTTCAATGGTCTAGTTGCAAAATTAAGGATTCCATGTGCACTCACCTCCAAGAATTCTATTTATATTTTTATGAACTTTGAAGGTCAAGATTTAAATTCCATTTCAAAACACCTAGCCAGTACTATTTTGACAAAGATCAAAGAATTTCTTGAAGAATCTTAGAGCAAGATCATAGAGCTTTATTTCTATAAATATGATCTTTCTCATACTTTGCATGAGCAGTTTGTATGCAACAATATAACACATGCAGAAATAACATACAGATCCATTGTTGATAATCTTCTTTATCATTTGCATAGATTAGACACTTTGGGTGGTATGTTGAATCCCTATTGCAATCTATTTTTATCCTAGATGACTTCCTATTACCCAAACACTTTGGAAGAAAATGACGTTTGCAAATTGAGGACTTCCACACTTTGTAGGATGGTGGAAGGGATGCTACCTAACAGACTCAATCTTCTAAGACGTTTTTAGTGTCCACATTCCCCTTGTTTAGCCAAACTCTCCAATTTAATAAACTTCAAAGCAACCTCTTCTTTCTGAAATCCCACCTTCCCATTTTGGGTTGGGGATTTAGTGTTCTTGCTAAATTTTTTGGGCGTGGCTTTATTTTTTGACTTAGAGCCTATTTAAAATGTTTACCCATAAAATAATTGATCATATTCAATAAGATAATAAAATTCCAATACAATTAAAATGCAAATAAAAATAAATATTAGTTGACACCCAAAGTGAACAAAAATAAAACAATTTCTAAAACATATGTAAATTGAAAACATGAAAATTGTACAATATATTTCTTGTATCATATCATCACTATGTTGCATTCTTGCTATATTTAATATATTTGCCTATCTTTTTGGTCAAAGATTTTCTATTACAATTTTTTTTCTTTGCTACACACCATTTTCACAGTTCAAAATGAAGGAGTGGCAAAAGAACAAACACATATTCTTACCAACTCAAAAATGGGAACCAACGGACATAGGAAGTTATGATGTTGTGAAGATGGCCCATGTTTTTATGATTGATTGTGCAATAGTGGAAGAGGCAATTCAAACAGTGGTGGGGATAGAAATTCTTCAAGAATTTCCACAAGTGCTACACTACTCAGAAGTTATTTCTATCTTCCTTACCAATGCAGTGGATCTCCTCCAGGATTTTGACCTCCTCAGAAAGTTGGCATTTGACTATGTACAAAGTTATCTCATATCGGAGGAAACTTTTAAGTTGGCTATTGAGAACTATGAATTGTTTTACGGTTCAGCTCTCATAGGAGGTCTTTTTACCTTTAATGAGATACAGAAGGATCCAACAATGTTGTGTGTTTATAATGCTATCAAAAATGGCATACAAAATGATTGTATGCTCACTATGGAAAATGTTGTGGATTCCCATCAATTACAACTTGGTCCACACTTTGCATCACGGGTGAAAAGGATTTTCATGCCCTTCATTTTCTCTTGGGCCATGTTCCTCATCCACCTCTGCTTGATCACTCTGCCCCTATCCAAAATGTTGTCCCTACTATCTCAAATGTTGCTCAAGTTACTCCAGTTGTTCCAAATGCTCTAACAACCCCTCCAGTTCCTAATGGTTTCAGTTCTAACAATAACGCTTCTAGTTCATCTGTCTGATATGTATTAGCAATTTCTTTTCTCTTTGGCTTCTCTAAGAGCATTCTAAAACAATTATGATATATAATGTTTTGATGTTAATGCTCCTTTGAGAATCTCTACTTGTAGTCCATATCATTTTTCATAGTTATATTTAGAATAAGTTTAGGTTAAGTGCATAGAAATGCAATACAAAATAAGTGTCAAAAGTGTTGATTTCTTTAAATTCAATCAAAACTGAACTTAGATGAGTAATTCAAGTTGCCTACACTCAAAATTGAAAGATATGATACCAACAAGGATTGTATTACTCTAAATTTAATTTCTAAGCTACTAAATGTTTTAGAGAAGGGTTCAAATATTGTCTGATGTACAACCCCCTATTTTTTGCTACATCAAGTATTTTTAAAAACCATTTGTTGGAAATATATCTAAAAGTGATCAATAAAAGTTGTATATATCTTTATATTGTTTTATTCAATATTTCAATTGGTTTTTGTTTTTTTGAGGTGAATGCATTCTCAAAATTGTATACCAAGAAAGCTAAGAAATGGCTCTTTTTCTTGTGGTCTGTCTTAAATTTTACTGCAAAAACATCTAAACTTAATGAGGTTGAAATTTGAGTTCGAGTTGTTTTAAGTTAAAAACACAAATTTGGAACCCACAAGAGATGTCCAACCCTCAGGCTTGTAAATCCAAGCCTAAATGGTAAAGGATAATATAGGTTCTGAATTGAAGAGATTAAAAATGCATATATGTTAAAAAATATATGAGTTATGCCTTTCATAACAGAAAACCCATTTTGCTAGAAATCTCAAGAATGGGCACTACTTTGTCATCCATTGCTATGCACTTACCTTTCACATAGCTCCATCTTTTGTCCAAAACAAATGTATTTGTTGAAACTAGATATGGATGTTTTTAGTCAAATGGTACTGATTTTAAATACAAATACAATAAAGATTACAAGCATCATTAGTATAAATGGATTTCGATAATACAAGACAACTTGTTTGTAACAAAATGTCCTCAAATCAATGATAGATTGTCAATGCATCAAAATTACAAATTTATTTATGCTCTTGCACATCAAATTTGCATATCCAAAATTGATTTTGAAAATTTACTAAAAATTTTGATGGGATGTTGCAAATTGTTGCATTTGAATTTCATTTCCATTTAAAAAAAAATTGTTTAGTCTCCTCAATGATAATGCATACTTATCTACATTTGATCATTTGAATCTTTATTTCCCAAAAATTGCATTTTAGAATTTATTCATGTAATTATAGTTGAAAGAATCATAAAATCTATCCAAAACCAAATATGGACATTTTTAGTCAAATGTTGTTGATTTTGAATACAACCACAATAAGATTATAAGCATTATCAATACGACTTGATTTGATAACACAAGAAAACTCGTTTAGAACAAAATGTATAATTGTAATCATAAATTCTATCGAACCATAGATTGACAATGTCTCATCTAATATATATAGATACAATTTTGTTTTTTTGTATTTTCTACTCAAGCCCATATCAAACCAATCATTCTTCTACTTTTATAAAGTTTCAATCCAATAATGACAATAAATAAATTTCAATGTGTCACTACTTCACAAAAACTTAGCACAATGCATATGTCCATGTGCCAAATAGATAATTGAAAAATTGTTCATTTATTGGATATAATTACAATTAAAAAAAACCATATGAATATAATAGTGAGAACATTGTATTGCAGAACCGCAAGCAAGAAGAGATATTAGAACAAAATGTGCTAATCTAAAGATCAAATACGAGTATGAATTTAGTAAACATCCACGTCATCTATATCCAAGCTAAAACATATTCCTCCTGTTTTGCAATTATAAAATTTGTTTCAAGGCAAAAAAAAATGAAAAGGAAGATAAATTCTTTAGCAATGCAAAAGAAAGAAATAATAGAAGTAGAAAAATATGAATTGGAAAATCAATCTCAAGATTGCAACATTGATATTGCTAAAAGAATTGAAGGATTTTTTAGGCTTAACAACTTTAAATATAATGTTGGAGATTGTCTCTTTGATACATTTGAGCTTCTACTTGACAATCGCTACACATCAATCGAACTACGCAATGGAACTATTGATTACTTTCTGCAATGTCTTTCACAAGGCAATGTAGAAGCAATCACTTCATATAACTATGAATTGATTCCTTTTACACTATATGAATTGCATAGAATACAAGATACCAAACTGTACCTCCGTAGAATGCGACTCTTTGCAATGCCAACAACAAATAATCAAGACATTGGATTATGGGGAGACATATTTTGTATTCATTGGCTTGGTTAGACATACAAATATGTGTTTGGTCAATGACAAGAGGAAAGAAGTACTTACATTTCAATCAATCATCCCATGGACAATCATACTCTATCTTATTCCATGATGCAAATCCTCTTCACGATCATTTCAAACCACTCCAACATTATCAAATACAATCAAACAATATCCAATCACATATAAAACAAATAATAGAAGTTGAGAAATATACATTGAAAAATCAGACTCAAATTTCCAATATTGATAATGCATTAAGACTTGAAGGATTGTCTAGGATTAACACATTTAAATACAATGTAGGTGACTATCTCTTTGATGCATTAGAACTCCTACTTGATCATCGCTATACATCAATTGAATTACGCAATGGACTTATTGATTACTTCTTGAATTGCCTTTCACAAGGCAATGTAGAAGTAATTAGTTCATATAACTATGAATTGGATCCTCATACACTCTATGAATTACACAAAATAGAAGATGTGAAGGCGTACCTCTGTCGAATGCGACTCTCTGCAAAACCAACTACAAATAATCAAGAAATTGGATTATGGGGAGACATATTTTGTATTCATTGGCTATCCAAATGGTTAAATATACAAATATGTGTTTGGTCAATGACAAAAGGAAAGAAGTACCTACATTTCAACCAAGCATCCCATGGACAAGCATACTCTATCTTATTTCATGATGTAAATCCTCTTCATGGGCATTTTGAACCACTCATTCATTATGAAGTACAACCAATTGATATTCAATCACATACAACATCACCACATATAAGATTACATAACATTAAACAAATCATTAGAAATAATAATAAACATGACATAAATTTTTTGAGCCAAACCAAAAACATTACAGATAATAAGCCTGGATCACTTTGAAAAATTAAAAAACAAATATGTGCAAAAAAGATACTAGTAACTACAACTTTGGGAAAAAGACCTCAAATGTCACCACTAGAATTATTCAAAAAAAAAATTGATGACACCAAAATATGCATGTTCAATTTGTCAACTATTGCATTTCAAGAAAGATATATCAATGCTCAAGGACAAACAAAAGCATGCATATTTCAAATTAACAAAAAATACATGTATTCTATCACAAAACTATATTTGTCGCAATTGTAAAGCATCATTAAACCAACTCAAACTACCTAGATATGCAACACCAGATTATATCCGGATGAATAAACCATTGCACTATGTAGCAATGCTTTCACAACTAGAAGAACGATTAGTCTCACTTAGAATTGCATTTGCACAAATATGGCAACTAGGATACAAAAAATCTCAAATGGGTCTAACATGCTCTATTATCAATGTACCAGTTAACATAAACATTATACAAACAACATTACCACACTCTACTAATGAGACATCAATAATTGCTATTGCTCTTAAAAGATGACTAGAATATAGAAACGCATACAAAACAGGAATGGTATGTGCAACTATCATTATGAAAGCTTTAAATCAACTATGCAAAAGAAGATTATATAAAATGGAAAATGTTCAATTAAACAAAGATTGGAAAAAAACTCTTCAATACAATAACGACAATGATGAAATAAATGAAAATACTACCAGCGAAAGCGATGCACGAAAACTGATATAGAAAATGAAAATCCTTGTGAGACCTTAATACATGGATTCACTGAATCGAAATCTATACATGAAATGCAAGACAAGATTATAGAACTTGCACCAGCAGAAGGCCATAATCCTATTGGAATCTTTAAAGACAAATATGCTGAAGAAATGAATTTTCCTACACTATTCTTTGGGAACCCATGTGATGAAGACATAACCAAAGCTTTTTCATACCAAAAAATTGCACAATGGGAATTAAACACTCAAGTAGAAAGTTTGCTTATCATACAATACATCTATTTTTCAAGACCATTAAGATACTCATACACCAAGTTCTATCCACAATGTGGATAAGACTACACAAAGGCCAACTAAAAGGAAGAAAGCTAGTGGCAAAAGATGTCAAACATAAACCCAATTTAGAGAAGATTCTTAGATCTGGCATTGGTTACATTGATTTCAAAAGGATAAGAATATCTCCAGATTATATGCACCAATTGAAAAGAAATGTATTTGCAATGATTAGACAACTTGGACCACCTACCTTTTTTATTACATTTACAAGTGTGGAACAATACTAGGAGCCACTATCAAAAACACTTATAATTACACAATACATATCAAACAACAACAAATCAACAACACAACATAGCAAATGAAACTGACAAATTTCAACTCATAAGAAAAGATCATGTGACATGTGCATGTTATTGCAGGTATAGAATCAATGCAATTAAAAAACTACTATTGACAGACAATTCCTTCTTTGGGAAAGTCTTGGATTATTTCTCTATAACGAAATGAACATGACCATTTCCTCCTGTGGATTAGAGATGCACCAATTTATGGTAGAGATAGCAATGCAAATATTGAAGAATTTGTAGACAAGTACATAACATGTAATACTGAAGAACTACATCCTAACATAGCTATAATGCATAGACATCACCATACCAAACAATGCAGGAAATCAAAAATACAAACTTGTCGATATAATTTTCCACTTCCACCAACGGGGAAAACTTTAATTCTTGAACCATCTATAGACAATGATCAAACTATAATTTCTAGAGCAAAAGATATTCTTTCCACCTTACAACAAGCGAATTATGACAATTCATTCTCTTTCCAAATGTTTTTACAAGAAATTAATATAAGTGAAGACGATTACATAATGGCCATCAAATCTACAATCCATAGGCCCACAGTTTTTTTGAAAAGAAAACCAGTACACATATGGAATAATAGCTTTGCACTTTCAGCAGACTGTGAAGTCAAATGTACGTCCTTAACTTCTTTGAATCAATTTGTAAATATTGCCCAATAAGCAGAGTTTCAAGCACACTCTCTTTGATGCTCATAATTTATTACTGATATTGTGATCCTGATCATATAAATGTGTATTTTATACATACTAATTAGATGTTGCTAAATGGGCTGACCAGAAGAGAATAAATTAGTTGAACTAAGATTTACAAATATCAATCATTTGCAAACCACTAAGTTTATAATATTAAATAAGCACATATCCTCAAATGAGGGATCTGTTTAAACTATCCTTAGAATAAGTCTCTAAGATTGACTTAAGCCCATGCCTTGGTCTATGTTTAAATTGTTTTAGTGTTTACCAATATCCACTGCCTCCCTTAGATAATTGAGAAATTGGAATTCTCAATCGTAACCTTTGTATCCTCTATATAAATGTAATGCTTAGTTGATAAGAAGTGCTAAGATGATGCCAACTTAACCTTGTTTCACCAACGTAAGGGACCTCATATGAGCACTCAATATGATAAACCACACTCTTGAGTCTCGATTTCAATCAATCTTTAGATGATTGTAGGACTTTTAAATTAACTTATTGTGAGGGGGAATGTAGCCTAGGATAGATTAAACACATTAGTACAATCAACAATCAACATTTGAGGTAACTAATTTCAAACTCTTAAATTTCTCTACTTACAATTTTTTAAATCTAAGCTTAAAGATAATAATACTTGAACATGTCTTGTAGGTCCATGGAATATTAAGAATAGCCAATGCCTTCTCCAGTCCATTCCATGCATTATGTCCAAACTGTAATTACAAATTTGATGGATATGGAACACTAGAAGATCACACTGCCCATTGCATTATATGCAATCAAGAAGTTACTTACATACACTCCCTGTATCTTAAAACCATTTTGACAACTGATAATAAGCAAACTATTAATTGTTCTTTTGACAAGTCCATCATTCAGGTATTGTTCCCTAAACTAAAAAACATTACCTATGAAGAGTACATTGAAGACAAATCAGCAATTGTCTTCATGCTATGAGACTTCTCAGCAAAAGGATAATTTACACTGAACCAAAACAATGTTATTATTATTGCCAATTGTAAGGAAGACTAATGAGTATGGAAAGGTATAATTGCACTTCACTTGCTAGTACCTTATTTTAAAAACTATTTCAAAGAAATTAGTTTGTTTGTTACCAATAAAATATTTAGACAATCTATTATTTAGATATAACTACTCATTACAATAGCTTATTTACTACAATAACCTGTTGTTAACCATCTTTATACATATTTTTGCACAATGCAAATGGAGCATAAAATCACATACTGATGAAGCTCTATGTTTTTTAACAAGCTTTTGGATAAATAAACTTATATATGATTTGTCATATTTGTTTCAAAGTAATTCTATATAACAAACTATCACCTATTTTGAAGAAGTGAAGAAACACTATTTGTATTCAATATTTGGCATTTACAATTTCTCCCTCATTATTTGCTTCTAACTGTAGTTTGAAATCTTTTAGAAATAGTAATGTTATTGTTTTTAATTTTACAATTCCATGTTGAATTTGTCCACTAATTCAATAAATTCTTATTGTGTTAATACTCTAGCAAACTTAAGTTGCTACCAATATTAGTTTCAAAATCAACTAACAAATCGCACATCTAACGGTAGGAACCTGACGCAATGCGTCCCTTATTGATTATTGGTTTCCATGTTAATAGTGCAAAGTTTCCTTCATATAAATCTGAATTGTGAATTGTTTATATTGTATGCTTTTGGTGAAACAAGAACATAGATCCAAATATGGTAACAAAATTGTCTCTTATGTACAAAGTGAAATGGATTTATTGTAGATTTTATGACACATATTTTGAATATATTTTATAACTATAACATATTCTCAATATATTTTATGACTAGATTATAATTATAAAATAATATTTTATAGGGTATATTAATGACATTTATGTATTTAATGTTGTTATAATTCATGTCGTGCTTGTTTTATAAATGTCTTGGTCACCTTTTGTAACATATGTTTGTATATACACAATATATTGCAATTGTATATGAGTATGATATAAAATTAATATTTGTATATACCCATCAAGGGAGGTGTCTAGAGCCCAAAATTATCTAAGTTTTATCTTTTATAGGCTCACAATACAAAATTCCTTCACAATTCATAATGGATGGGCCCATAACTGTCATTTTAGTTTAAGTGAAACTACCAAATTAAAGCTGGCAAGGCCCCCTTAATTTTCTTCAATAGGTCATGGAAGATCTATGGCTCAACATAATGGACTAAGATCTAATGATGCAAGAAACAACACACAAATGGAGTTGCATGACCTTTAATAAGGTTGTTTTAATAACTCAAAGTTATCACATGTCTCCTTAGTCCAGTCTTGCCTGGTTAAAACCTAGAAGTGCATTTAAATATAATCATGTATGTTGATATGTATATACGAATTTTTGGATTGCTCAAAGTCAATTTGATAAGAATTGGATCAAATTAGATATGAAATGTTAGTTGTTATGAATCCATTAAAGATATTTCTTATAGAGTTTATTTTGTGTCATATTAAGCCAATATTTCTCTTTGATTCTAATGGAGATCTATTTAGAGTGGATACATACACCCTCACTTGCAATTGCCTTATTCTTAGAAGAAATAGATAAATAGTGCCACCTAGAAAAATAGGACAAGAGATATCACATGTGGCACCACTTTTATTCATCTTCACAAAGTTTATAAAATAAAACAAAAACTTAAAGTGTGCCTATCTTTTAGCATTTTAAAATATGACATGCAAGGGCACTTACATGTAGCTCCATTCCTATATTATTATTTTCAATTTGGACCTTAGAAATACCACCTAGCTTGTACAATGGGAGTTATAGCGTAGTACATCATTTAATTTGCATATATGATTTATAGAGAGTGTTAAAGAAAACTTGAGTATCTCTCTTGGCATTTCCCTAATAAAAAATAACTACAATGGTCGTCGTCTTCTCATGTGTAGCTTTGAATAATGTTATAATAGCCACCTTGATTTTAGTTTCTAGGTTGTGGGTTTAATTGGTTTTTTAAATTTATTATAGTGATTCTCCCCACTATAATAACTGTTTATTCAATGCGCTAAATGCTATATTTTAGGTTGATGTGATATAAGTTTGCAAATTTGAATTTCTTTGCCAGTAGATTGGATTTTTGGCTTTATCTCCTGGTCCAAAACCTTAATACCAGGCTAACCTCTTTCTCTCTATTACTTTTAAAACATTTAAATGTTTATTTTAAATAATGTATTGATATTTCCGAGAATTTAAATCCTAAACACGTGCCATCATCATTGAGACTTCACATAAAAATCTTTCAAATAATAGTAAAAATTGATTGACACGTGTAAGGGGAAAATTAGGATTTTAATATGCTTACTCTTTATATCATTATCATTAGTTTAAAATTTAACATGAATGTAAAGCATGATAAACTGTTTAAAACACTATTTATATTTTAATTTTAAGGAAAGAGAAAAGGTTGTTAAAAAAATATTAGAGAGAGAAGAGTTAAAAAATGTGTGGTTTTTATATAGTTGAGGATGTTTGTTATTGTGTTGTTTCAAATTACATCGAATTAAGAGTTGGTATTAGGAATTTGTTATTGTGTTGCTTTAGATTGCATCTAATAAAGAGTTGGTATTAGGATTTTTCATCAGGTCTTTTACTCATTATCATTATGTTATCAAGATGATTATGTGCACAATCTTGGTCCTTTTGGCATGGTGGCATCCATACGACTATGGTAGTGTCTTGTATGGTAAAGGATAGTCACAATAATGTCATCTACAACTCCACAACTTGTGATCTATGAAATAGTAACGTCATGGACGCTTTTGGGGACTTGTCCTAAGGTGGTTGAACAACAAAACTTCTTCAATAACGATCAAAACCCATCGAAAAAGATTTTGATAGTGGATTGCCTTGGGAAATGTTCAGTGTTTGATGTGGGTGTGTGTTGGTATATCTAGAGTTATGCAGTAATGGATTCAATTGTGTTGCGGTGTACTTATGTTTCTTGGTGTTAATTATTACTACTACTAATTAAATGTGTAAAGGAAAGTAATACTTCCTTAAGGTTAATCTAGGCTAATTAAATAAATGCATACAATTAGACACAAATTAAACTAGATTAAATCAATGACAATAGGGAATGATAAAACATGAAAACAATGTTATTTTAGGAAATTGATTGTATAGAGTGTACTTAGCCCTTGACTGCAAGAGGCTATGAATGTTGATATCTTGATGAATCAATTCATCATACTCTAGGATCTTGTAATGCTCGTCCTTAAATTTACTGCAAACTTGGAAATCTGCACAGGTCGATTATGCACCTAGGGATCAACTAAACATACTTGGATGTCGAGACTTTCAAACAAGCCACAATTTAGTTGCCATTACAATTGCCCCCTCCTTGGTGAACAATGTTGTTGCTTTCATTAACTACAACTATTCAACACTAAAAAACATTACCAAATTTATCTAACCCTAATAAAATTGCACTCAAATAAAAAATTATTAACGTACCCATTAAACATATACATCCATTTATTAGTTCGCAGATAGACTTTTATATGTGAGCATTATAGTACTCGGAATTGTCTCACGCCGTAAACAAAATTCATGCCAACAAATTTCTAAACTCGTGAGTTGTTCCTATCGACGTATTCCTTAAACCTCCTATGGGTGCCAGTGCTAGTTATAATCAAATTTACTTCTACCATGGAGATAGACATTGCCTAATTGAAATACATCTCCTAGACTTCACTCCCCCATTTTAACTCAATCACATCCACTACATATGCACGGCTCATATTTCCACTGCTTAAATAACCGAAGAGTGTAATCTGTAGATTTATTCCTGAGAGCTTGGAGTGCATGTACACCGTCCCGTATAAGAGTTATTTGAGCCAATTTAGGCAATTCTCTTGGCACCGCGCCCCATCCCATCACAAGCATTTATTGGATGAAATCAAACCCTCTAGTTGTGACGCTCGGTAGGTTACTTTGCCTTTACTCCAACCCAGCGACTAGAAAGGTTTTAAAAAACCAGAGGCAATTTAACAGAATTCCTCATACGCAGGACCTCGGCAGTGTGAAAGCGGACCGCCTTTTCCTCTGTGTCCGAAAAAGTTTACGGAAGCTTCTAGAAGCAAGCTTCCTGAGAAGGTCGGCTGCCGTAGTTCCTAAGTTTGACCATCTCCAGAGCTTTCTACCTGGCAAAGCTCATGTAAGCTGCACACCGCCATGAAAATTTTAAATTGTAACAATTTCTTTTCTTTTTAAGTATATCGGTATTGCATAGCTTTTTGTGATTGTCTTTGTATTGTGGGAACGATGTTTTTCTGCTGAATTAGGCGAAATTTTAGTGGTAAGAGCGTGATTCCCGGCACTGTATTATTTGTTTGATTGTGTTCTTGAATTGTGGTTTCTTGTGCGTGAAGCGTATCTGGATCTTGTATTTTAAAGCGAGCTGCTGTTTCGAATTTATGTGATAGTTGATTCTTTTGGCTATTTAAGCAGTGCTTCCCCTTTGAGTGCCAAATTTATGTTTTGTTTTGGGTTTAGTTTTGTATTCGAAATGCTAAAAACCCTTGAAACAGTGTTTGTTGACTTAAATCGTAGCCGAGTTTTTTGTGATTTTAAGCGGAAGTCTGTTACGGACTTTTGTTATGTGGTGGGATTTTTGCGGGGACTGGAGAATTTTGTGAATCTGTGTGGTAAGACCGTGCTTTCCTTTCCGTTTAGATGGTAGGTTTATGTTCATGTTATGTACCATCTGTAAAGTATAGCTTGATTTTGTGTTTTTTAACTCTCTGGAATCTTCGTAAGTCTTAGAAGCAATGCAGGGGCCAGTGGATTTTATGAAATTCCGGTGGTATTAAAAAAAATTTCCCTCCTGAATGGTAGATTGTTGTTGTTTTTCTCTGGACTGCTTGAAGCCCTTGATTCAGGTGTGTTGGCTGAAAAACATAGCTGAAATTTGTGCTTGTAAGGGAAATTCTAAAGTTCATTTCTTTTTGAATGGTAAATTTGTGTTATTTGTTTAATTTTGTTCCCGAATGATTGAAGCCTGTAAATTTGAGTTTATCAGTTGTAAGGCATAGAGCAGTTTTGAGTTTTCAAAGGAGTAGTTGTTTTGCGGTAGTGATGTTGGGTTGGTAAGTTTTTTGTAATTTGGGCGGTAAATCAAGGGAAATACTGTTTATTATTATTGTTATATTGCTGCACATGGGAGTGATGCCGGGGTGAGTAAATTTTAAGAAATTTGTGTGGTTAAAGTTTTCTTTACCTGGGCAAATTCATTATTTTTATAGTTTGATTTGTTTTTCAATGCAAAAAACCCTTATTATAACTGGATGTGTCTTTTAAAAGGAAATTTCAAGTTCTAGTATGCTCTTTATGTTGAAGAATAATTGAAATTGTGAGATTGTGTTTCCCCCAAATTTTGCTGGTGGAATGATGAAAACCCTCGAGATAATTCTTGTACTGACTTTTTATTTTGAAGTAAAGTGTCTTTTTAAGTTCTTGTTATATTGTGGGAATGAAGCCGGGGAGATAGAAACTTGTGAACATTGAGTGGTAGAAGTGCTTTTTGGGTTAAATTTATCCTGGAATGGTAGAAACTTCAAATTAGAGGTTTGTCTGCAGTGATGTATAGTTGAGACTTGTGTCAATTAGTGGATTATTGTCTTTAGTCAAGTGTTATGTTGCATTTGCTGCTATGGATGCCAAATATTACAAAATTTGAATTGTAAAACTATGGTCCGTGCTTAATTTTTCTCTGCAATGCTAAAAATCCATCAGTGAGGGGTTATTAGCAGCAATACATAGCTGGATTTTGTGTTCATAAGTGAATTGTTGTTTTAGTAGATTCTTGTTATGCTGCTGGCTGCAGTGGTCGATTTTTTGAATTTTTTTCTTAGTTCTCGCTCAAAATGCTTTAAAGCAGTTTATTGGAGTCACGAATAGCTGGAACTTGTGGTTTAAGAAAAAAAGGATGTTCTGAATTTTTTTAATATTTTTGGATAAATGTCACAAATTTTGCAGAATGAAGGATAAAACTGTCTCTATTTTTTAGTTGTGTTAGAATGGCAACTTTTTGTTCAAACAAAACATATTTGTATATACTGTTCATTCTTATGAGATATATATACATGTCGTTTGTCCTATAATATAGAACATATTTCTTATCTTCTCCACTTACCTCTCTAACAAATACATTTATAATCATCCGACAATCCAATAATAATATATTAACTTTAACATAAAATAGGTTTAAATAATGCTATTATTTAAACCAAATTAATATTGACCTCCTAACAACATTTGTACACCATGTAAACTATGGTGTAATATTTATTTTCCCCAGTATTGCCCTCTTATTGTGTTTGGTCTTCATTGTAAAAGATTAGGGTTGGTTCATCCGTTGGATCCTATATTATTTTTTGTACTTTCTGCCATCTTAGCGTGAATTGGAATTGGGTGATTTAGTCTGCCATTGTTGGCATTGACGCAATTCTGCTTGTATTTAGCCAATTTGGTTTGATCGGAATATGCAAATTACTATCCGCCATTTTGACATTGATTGATTCTATGACTCTTTTGTAATGTAAATTGGTCAGCTTGCCGCCAATATCTATTGTTTATTTCCATTTTCCTCATTCTAGTCTCCATATTCTCTCACATTGCCCACCTCAGGAACTTGGTGATCGGAAACAGTTAGAATTGGAGTCGGTCGCAAAAAAAAAGTTTAGAGGATTTGAGCTAACAGTTCCGCAAGGCACGTTACATCTATTTTGTAATTGAGGCCCCTGAAAATACAGCATAAAGGCAAGGTATGTAGCTTTTAATTTGGCTTTATACAAAACTTCTATTTTCTCATATGGGAAAAGCCAAAGACAAAAAAAAGCTAGAACTGGAGAAATTAAGCAGTTAGTTTCAATGTAATGAAAATTTCACTAAAGGTTTCTTCTAGTATTATATTTCTTAAGCAGCTATTTATTTTTGACCTATTTGATTGGAGACTCTCCAAATCTCAAGTATTCGAGGCAAAAATTGGAAATGCTTTCTGAAACTAAGAGATTTTTGGGGAGTTGATCCATTTGGACTAGTTGTGAGTCACATGCTGCTCTGGCTCAAACATATTATGAAAACTTGGAGCCACTCAATGTCATGATAAGGGCATTGATCCTTAATCAGGGCTACTCCTTTCTATCATTCCTTTTGTAAATATTGTAGAGTCACCATACATCTATTCCTTATCCTTCAATTTATGGCTATTTTAAGGCCTTTGCTTCAGCTAAATTTTTTTATATAGTGGACTAGGTCTATTTCCTAAAATACTCAGAAGTGCGTACTGTCTTTACTCTGAACTACTGCACATCATTTTCTGGATTGCTTTTTGATACTCCACTAGCTTTTACAAGTCCTTAAATACTGATCTTTATGTAGCAAAGACTTTCCTGTCTTTCTCCTTTAGCAGGGTTTGCCCACCCGACTTAATTTACAAAATGGTAGAATTGTAGTGTGCAAGTATTGTAGTAGTCATTGAGAATTATGTGTGAGGTTCATAGGACTGTAAAAATTAAAAAATTGACAATAATTAAAATTTCATCTGGCATTACTAAGTTAGAAATTAGTTTATTGTAAAACTCTCATTTGTTCTTTTAGTGCAATTTTTTTTGCAATGTTCTGAAATGCAAAATCTTACAATAAGTGTTAACCCACTGCAAAATTCTGAACTGCTGTGTATAATCTGAAAACTTTGCAGTAGCTATTTTTCTTCTGTGACATTCTAGTAATCTTGATATGCTTATGAGTTTCTTCTATCATACCAATCTCCTTGTGAACAATTTCCCTGCAGTTGGAAAATGCTCAAAAATTATAAACTTAACTGTAAGCATCACTTCTAGCTCAGAGGGTAAGCAGCATGCTGTTTGATGCTCTGTATCGTGAGTTATTTTGTAACAACTGTTTGATCCTAGCCGGTTATATTGTTTAATGCAAACTGGATAGTAATTTTTGCTGTAGGAAAGCTTTGGTCAAATAAATGTGATTGGACATTTTTTGTGGAAAATGTTCCTAATAGGCTAATTCAATATCTACTTTTTGTCCTTTTTACATTCAATGATAAATTATCCCAAGCATATAACTTAAGTATTTGCTTTTGGTTGAATTATGGATTATCACTTAGTGCTTAAAAAGTTATTATTTTTAAGTTTGCATTTCAATATACCAAGGAGTTTGGTGCCTCTCCTATAAACCTTCATATAATAAATAAGAAAACAAGGTAGAGGTTGCATGATTTTGGTGAAAATTTCTTAGAGAGTCGGGGTATGAACAAAATCTTTGAAGGTTTTACAACTCATTCTTTCTTTATTTTTCCATTTAGAAATGTTTTTGTACGAATTACTATTTCTTCATCAAACATTTAATCAGCAGAGTAAACTGGCTTATAATTAGATATCCATGCCTATTGATAATGCAGGTGGGGCTGTGACAATTTATAGCTTGTTCTACTTTCAAAAGAAGTGCACTTAAGACAAAGAATGGGTTCCAGGACATCATTGACTATTCTTCGTGAAATTTTTCCTCAGGTAAGGCTGGAAGTCTTGTGAATGTTCTTTGCAGCTATTTTAAAAAGGTAGAATACAGTTTTTAATGGCCATTTGGTTATTGATGGGAAGAGACTTTGCTGAATATTGCTAGAGCCCTCAGTTTGAAACTACTTATTTACAAAGTTTTGTTGACATATTGCAACCAAATATATACGAGCACCATCTTATATCTGTTTGTAGAAATGCTATTTTTATTAACATCTGAATAACCAAAGCCCTTAATCTATCTATAATTCAGAAAGTTATGGATGGTTTTTTTTTGAAAATGCCCCTTTAGCTGCAAAGGTTTTCGAATTCCTAACATCTTACATACTACATTACCAATTGTGTTATTATTAATCTTCTGCAGCCTATTCATGAATACCTTGTCCTATCCTCTTGATGCCCCTTCCCAAGTTACATAGCAATTTTGTTATGAGTGATGAAATTCAAAGAGCCTATTGGTAAAGTGTTGCATGGTCATATACCCCTGATCTCCCTTCCCTTTGAGGCGAAGTCCAATCAAGTAGGGAAAACCCTCTTGCTGGATTTACAAAGGTGAGACTATTGTTTGCATGGCTGGATGGTTCCTTCCGATTTAGGATATTTATGGTACATATCACATGTTGAAGAATTTCTTTGTACTTGAGCTTTGAAACCCGATACCCGAATAAGTGTAGCTTTGAATTTACGCTCCGAGTCTCACCAGCTCAACATCAAAGCTAGCACAGCTATATCAATCTTACCTAGTTTTAAAGATTCCTTCCTGTCTAGTTATAATATTTGATCAAATCAGGTCAGAGTAGAGTCATATCATGGCCCTAGAGGACAACATACTTTTCAGTCTTGTTACCAAGGACCAAAAGTGGAAGGCCTCTTCCATCTTCAGATGCCCAGTTTACTATGATTTCCAAGGCCATTACTATTGCCTGTTAGAGTTTTAGAGTGTTCACTTTCAGCTCCACTCTCCTATGTTAACATCTGTTTTCCTTCATATCCAAGAGATGATCAGCAATGACAGCAATTAAGAACAACGGCAAAAAAATGGATGCTATGGCAATCTATATGATCTATAATTTTCTCAAGATATACTGATGAAATATTCACATTATCAGTTTTGTATGTTGTTTGTGCAATGAAAAATTACTAAAATCAAATGTATTTTGGGCTGAGTCTGATGCTTGCGACTGCGGTAACTGTCATCTACATTCTTTGTGTTGTTCCAATGACTTCATGTGTGTGCATGTATGTGTTGTGTGCATGCGTGCATAGACATGCTTATGTATATATACATGTATATGTATATATTCATATATATGTACATGTTCATATATATTGTGTATATGTATATGTACATGTATACACACACATATTTATATATATGTTAGGCTAATGCACTTTTTCTCAAATTAGAAATATATGTTGCTATAGCTGAAATCAATTAATATAGGGGTGGGATATATGTATATATGTTGAAACAATGCCCCAGATCACTACGTCCAGCCCATATTCATCCTGTTGAAATATTAAAATGCCCACTCATCATACCATTCATAGTTTGCAAATTTGCAGAAAACTTCTCATGCGGAGTTTTTGCCATGTTTACTCACAATTCAGCTAGGGCAGGATACTCAGCGAGTTTTAAGGCCGAACTCATGTGAATACTTGGTGAACTGACCCAGAAACTTGTGATTAATCATTGCTCGGCCTAGGGCACGAGTTTTTCTGGTTTTAAAAAATTGTGAGCAGAGGGTTTATAATGTGTTTTTGCTGCTAAATCATCAGTAAATTGCAATTTAATCACATGAATTGTGATTAGCTGCGACTGCAATTTTGTTTGCCCATATTCATTAGATTTTGTAATTTTCAGGCGGATTTTCACTTTTTTTAAAACAGTCTGTCACTGATCTGTTTTATATGATTTTCATGATCTTCAACCATTAGTCATTTAGAATTTAAACGAATTTCATGGTGGATGGTTTTAGAAAGATCTGTAAGGCTAGGCAGGACATTGTGTATTTTGCATAAAATTTATAACTAAGAGCTACTGTGTTTTGCATAAAATTTATGTTTCTGAAGAAATTTGAGTGTTTTTTTAAGTTGACAAGTTTTTGCCGAGTCAGAAATTTTGGTCCGCTGAGTCCGAGTTTGCAAACTATGATACCATCAATACGTAACAACAAAATATTGTGAAGGAATGTTATGGACAAAATAATAAAGGAAATCACATAAGAAAACACAAGGATTGTGGGGAAGATTTGATGGCTTACAATTTCTCCCTGTAGATTTGAACAATGCCAAATTCTACCTTATTAAAATGCCAACAAGGAGATAGATTGCCTAGAATGATGGCATGGTGTTCCATATTTGGAGCATTGAGATGGATTTTCGATTGGGGTCTTATGCATTCTTTTCATGACCCAAAGAATGCTGATAGTAGAAGAAATACTCTCTTGTAAAGAATTATATAGAACCCTTGAAAGTCAATATTTGGATTTTGGGCGAGGAAGAGCTTGCTGGCTTGCTGTGGCCCTTGAAACTCTTATCAAATTGCTTAGAAGATATTTGTGAATACTATGTGGGCCTGGTTAAATATATCATAGAATTCAAGTTATGATGGTCTCTAGATTTTAGCTACCCCTAATTCTTTGTCAGATGAGGTCACTCTCTCTCTCTCTCCGTTCAACTTGGGGAGTGAAGCAACAGTAATGAAATAAGACACAAGGAAGATCAGAGTTGAGGAAGGGACTAGCTAGCATGGAGGAGAAAGAAAGATGAGGCCAAGAACCTTGTATACGTTTTCAATGTCCCTCCAGACGTCCGCTGGGAAGTAAGGTTCCTCCATCATTTGGTAGAAATAGAGCTGGACATTGTTGAAACAGTATATGTTGCCTGTACAAAATTGGTAGAAATCAAAGCATACCAGTTTTACATATCAACATGACCGACCTCAAGGCTGAACTGTCTAACACTACAGCCCCTTAGAGCAAACGGAGGAATATCCTATCTAATCAACAACTTCAAACAAAAAGAAGAGGCTATACGAGCAAACTATGTCACAGGGTTCGCTGAATTTAATCTATGATGTTCGAAATCAGGCAAATTTAAAGAAAACTAAAATAAATTGTTGTAGTTTGCTCTAAAAAAAATCATATGGAAAAATGTTGTGGTTTTTTTTATTGTTTATTCTGCAAGTCTCTGTAATGGGAGAGTTTACAGGCCGTGGGTGTACAGTCTGCACCTGTGATTTAAACATGAATCTCCCAATAAATTATCATGGCTTGCCTTGTTGACAGTTGGAGATTGTGTGGGTGTATAGTCTGTGCCTGAGAGTTACTTCCTGTTCTTACCTCATGCCGTCAATAATTAGCATGGCCTGCGCCATCGTGTTGGTGCTTTTGATTGCTGTGGATCAACACCTAATCCGACCTCTTCCTCCGCATTGGGAAGAACAAACACCTTGTTGCAGCGGGTGCTCCCCCAGTTGTTCGTGTCTTTATTTTTGTTTTTTAATTATTATTTTTTATTTTTATTTTTATAAAATTTAAGACATTACAGTTAAAAATGTGAATGTTTTTATCTTGATGTTGTAAAATTAAAATTCAATACATTAAAATTTAATATTTTAAAATATTTAGTTTAGATTTTTAATTAATAATATATTTAATATATTTACAATTTTAAATTAAAATTTTTTATTTTATTTTTATTTCTTAAATTCGGCTTTAGGGAGCCACAACCCATATAAAGATAGAACAAAAAAAGAACTGAAAATTTGGCTACTCAGTGATTGAGGGCCATCTTGTATTATCAATAGTTCATCATGAACTTCATTACATTTCATATAGTCTTCGTTTTAACTATTTACAAAAACATCAGCAGCTCCTGCACTGTAGATATATATGGATTTACATATAACTATATCAACGTATATGGATTTACATATAACTATAACTATATGGATTTACATATAACAATATAACTATATGGATTTACATTTCAAATAGTCTTCATTTTAAATATTTACAAAAACATCAGCAGCTCCTGCACTGTAGATATATATGGATTTACATATAACTGTGTATATATATATATATATATCACCTCCCACCTGAGAGCATCTTCTTCACACCCCTGCAGCACTTGAGTCCTCTGTTTCTTCAGACTCCACCATGCCCGACCAGTCAACACCTTTGTTGTCTGCAAGCCCCACCATCGTCTTAAGGAAAGCAACCCCCCAGCGAGCCTTGTTACGCCTGTTTGCTCGGATCCGCCAACCATGGGAATCGCAAATGGCACCCATGGGCCATTAAAATGTGGAAGCACAGTCGGCCAGCAGCCACCCTCTGGACGGAAACCAACACCAGGGATGGCCAAATCCAGCACTCTGTTAAGACCTGCACGCCTTTTGGCTCTAACGAGAGCTCTCACCATCTCTCTCACCTCATCTTTCGATTCCCCCAGATCGATGAGAATTCCAGTGAACATCCTTGCAACATCAGTGTTAACCCGGTGTTTCATATTCATATTCATAAAAGCATTTCCTAGGATCATTCCAATAGCATGCATTCCAATAGGCGAATTCATCTTGAAGATCCCCTTCAATCTTTTATCTATGAGCGGGCCTCGAAAGGCCATTGCCTTTGCTTGCCTGTGAGTGGCACTGTCGACTCCATTGCAGTGAGAAGATACAATGTATTTGGTGTCTAATCACCCAAGATATAACAGCTTACACTCGGCCATCGGCACACTTCGTCATAAATACTTAATAATTATCCAGCTCTCACTGTCTACCTCCCACACATAGCAGTACTCTCCCTTACATTACCACCACCTCAAATCATTCTCACCCTGCAAAAGCCGTTTCAACCTTCCTCTCCATCGTCCAACAACTGCCACCTGCCATCCATCTCATTATTCTCCTAACATCCAAGCTTCAACCTACCTATTTTAGGGACTAAGCCCCTACCCATGGTCGTGTGTCTAGCCGAGCTAGCCCTTCGCGGAGAGATCCAACATCTCTTTCTTCTTGAAGAAGCATCTCTATATCAGGGGCTACCTTTCTCCACTCTGCTATAGATTGGCTAACCAACATTTCCTCTTCTAAATCAAAGGCATAGTTGGCCAATCTATCAGCTATTCTATTTGACTCCCTATAGACATGATTGATTTTATAATCCATAAACTTTCCCAGGAGTTCTAGCCCTCTGATGAGCAAGTTATTCAATCTCCAATTCGATGTCTGCTTGTTTTGAATTGCATTAATGATTATCTAGTAGTCTCCTTCCACATGAATCCTCCCGATTCCCAATGAAAATCCAAGCTGCAATCCTGTAATGAAGGCCTGCATTTCTGCCTTGTTATTCGTCTGGACCCCAAGGCGCTTCATGACTGCCCCACAAAACCTTCCTTCACTATCTCTAATCACACAGCCAATTGATGCCGGCCCAGGGTTTACCCTAGAGGCCCCATCAAAATTTAACTTAAACCAACCTTTGTCAGGGGCGCTCCATCTTGCATTTTCTCTGTCACTGGGAGGATGATCCCTCGAGGTCCCTTGAACGGGGGGAAATTAAAATTTTTAAACTTATTTATATTAACATTATTAAATTTATTATAATGGCACAATTTTTATATAGATTTTAACTTTATTTAGTAATGTTTAGGTATTTTGATTATTTTGTGGATTTATTTCTTATATTAAAATAAATTGTAATTTTATATTAGTCGAATTTAATCACAATTTATTATTCCAATCTTTTTTTTGCCAAACTTAATGATAATCCGAATTTAATAGTCACCGAACATGAATACGAACCTTGTGACATAGCTAGCAAACATTAGAATCTTGAAATAGATATGAATATATAAACTCATCCATGACATTGAATGCACATTCGTTACTGGCCATGGAAAATTTAAATGAAAAATTGAGTCAAAGAACTGATTATGAATATGAAATTGTAAATATGATTATCTGACTTATATATTATCAAATGTTCACGAAAATAACTGTTTGAATATGCCCCCTTATTGTTTTTTTAATTTTACAAAATATTTTTAATCTGTTCCTTATACTGTTCCATAGGGAGGTGTCCTCAGGGGTCCAGGCAACATTCTGGATGTCCTGGTGACAGGATGAAACAGTCTCACTCCTCCACTCCCTTTCACCAGCAATAAAGGAAGTAAAACAGGGATGCCTGCTTTACCAGGCAATGTCTGGGAAGCCCTTACTGTCTCTGGGATGGTCTCAGGGACCTCAGAACGTCCCTTGGCTGACCTGGGAAGGCAGGGTGTCCCTGGACACCATATGCAACAAAAAAAGGAGCTCAAAAAACTAAAAATAATATATCTTAATTATTAAACCTAAGACCTAAAAAAATACAATGAAAAAATCTAAAAATAAAACAACTCTTCAAAATCTCAACAGTCCCAAACATCTAACCTATCAAACATGTTACCTGCTTAAGCTTCAAATACAGGACAGATTCTTTATTCAATTGTTTTTAGCATGATTTACTATCAGTTATATAACAATATGATTCCTAGTCCTTGAGTTGTAGAATCACAGAAAAGTTGAAATTCAATAGGGATTATGCAGATATGTTCCCAAGAAAACTAAGCTAAAATGAGTTTCAGCTTCTTTTAGTTCAATTGATATTTTTAAAATAGCCGTCCCTGAGCCTTACACACGTATACCCCTAGGCTCGGGGAATTTTTTTGGTTGTGCCCGAGTTCGTGTCACTGCGTCCCTTTGTCTCTGAATCTTGAAGAAACATACTTCCTAGCTAAAACTACAATTACAGAACAAATACGTTGTTCAGTTGTTTTTAATATTATTTGCCATTGGTTCTGTAACAACAATTCTGAGTTGTTGAATTGTAAAATCACATAGGTGTTGAAATTCTACAGGGATTATGGAGATATGTTCTGAAGAAAATTAAACTAAATTAATTTAAGTTTCTTTTAGTTCAAATATTAAATTTTATATTATTTTTAAATAGACATCTGGGAGCTGTACCCCTATCTTTCCCCAAATTGTGGTAAATATTTTGTAGTTGTGAAAACAACATTCTCAAACCTCGAAGGAACACTGGTGTTTCTGGAACAACTGTTAACATGGAGGACACCGCTGCAGATTGTGAGGACAGCCCCTGTTACCCTGCTAAAAGGAGATATGACCTTGTGACAAAAAAAATTCTGAACTGTCTAGTGAGGTGAGAAGAAATACCAGAAAAATGGGGATGCAGGCTATATCACGGACTTAAATTAACATAATGTGAAGACTTCACTAACATAATGTTATCATGAGCATAAACTAAAAGTCTTCACATTAATGGAAAATTGGACAGAATTAAATACAGTTTAATACAAGTACCCATAGACATCAAATAATTAATTTATCATTTTTTCTAGTGATAATCAAAGATTAAAGTGCAACAAAGATTGCTGCTTTAATTCTCCTTTTTTTTCTCTGTATTAGTGTATTGTGTTTTTAACTTTTTATGCAAGTGTTGCCCTTTGCATGTTACAAATCAGTATTGAGAAGAAGTATGTAATGTTTTTTATTCTTTAGTGTTGTTTTTGCATGTTGCATCCACTGAGCAGATATTCAGCTAAATGTAGCAGCTCTAAGTTGATTACTTTTAACTCTTGTTATATTTGTTGTCACTAGTCTTGTGCTTGTCGTATGAAAAACAAATGTGAAATACAAAATGGTACTTTCACAGTCTGTAATTATGTATGAATATATACATTGAATGTAAAATATTTTTTAATATTAGTTCTTAATCTAAAATTATAAAATATAACCTGTTCTCTTATCATTTGTAGATTGATGAGCGAATTATTAAGGCGGTAACTCTGGAACATGGTGATGATATTAATTCAGCATTGGAATTTATCCTCAATGAAGTTGTTGATGTTCCAAATCAAAATGCACAAATAGTTACTGAAAAGTTTGATCAGATATGTGAAAATGTTGACCAACTACCTACTGAGACCGGCATGAGGGTAGATTCTAAGCAAGAGTCATCTGATGATGATGCATCAGAACTTGATGATGATGCATCAGAACTTTATGATGAAATCATACTGCCAGGTTTGTTGTGATTTCATTAAATGATTTCATTGTTTCTGTGCTTAATATTTCTATGATAAATTTTAGTGTTAATTGGTAAACAAACATCTTACACAGGATGGCATTGTCATTCTTGTTCCCAGTTTTATTATCATATTTTTACTCCATCAAATGTAGACACAATGCCTAGCTCTGATTTCCAAATGTGTCTTTTGCAGGTAAAAATCCAATTGAGTTTGATGGAGTTTTTGCAGGATCTACTTTGCCGGTCAATCTGTTGACTGACAGGAAAGCATATAATGAAGTAAAAGTGAGAGACCTTCTTGACCAATTTGATGGGGAGACCTGCAATGGAGAATCTAGTTTGTCTGGTGAATATAACAGAAGCCAAGTCAGAGGTGACATTGAGAATATGGGATCGAGTTTTCAGGTGACTAGTATGCAATTCAGCAAGAAGAATTCAGGCGATATTGAGAATTCCAGTGTTGGTAATCTTAGCTTTAAAGAAGAAACTGATGAAATAAACTCAAAAGGTATAAGCTCTGGATTAAGCTTGATAACTGGTATGCAATTAAGCAAGAAGAATTCAGTTGATATTGAGGATTCCAATTCTGGCAATTTTAGCTTAAAAGAAGAAACTAATGAGATAAACTCAAAACGGATAAGCTCTGGATTAAGCTTAAACTTGATAACTGGTATGCAATTCAGCGAGAAGAATTCAGGTGATGTTGAGGATTCCAATTCTGGTAATTTTAACTTCAATGAAGAAACTAATGAGATAAACTCAAAAGAGATAAGCTCTGGGTTAAGCTTAAGCTTGATAACTGGTATGCTATTCAGCAAGAATAATTCGGGTGATATAGAGGATTCCTGTTCTGCTAATAATAGCTTCAAAGAAGAAACTAATGAGATAAACTTGAAAGGGATAAGCTCTGGGTTAAGCTTGATAACTGGTATGCATTTCGGCAAGAAGAATTTAGGTTATATTGAGGATTCCAGTTCTGATAATTTTAACTTCAAAGAAGAAATTGACAAGATAAGCTCAAAAGGGACAAGGTCTGGATTTTTTAGCTTGATGTGTGATTCAGAAGCTTCTACAGGCCAACTTGCTTGTAGAGGCATTGCAAATGCTGCAAGTCCTGAAGGAGAAAATCAAAGCATGCGAGAAACGCTAGTAGGGGGAATTAGTTTCTTACCAGCTTACAATGAAACAATCGACTGTCTTGATGCAAAGCCAATCATACCTTTTGATGATTGTGACTCCTTAGAAAAAGAATTTATGGACAATCTTCATATTTCTGAGTCAGTTGAAGATAACATTGATTATTTGAGTGTCTGTAACAAAGAGAATTCCATATACATGGAGTTGGATACAAGAGATTCATTTAGCAG
The DNA here is from genome assembly GCA_027924645.1 of Cunninghamia lanceolata. Classification (NCBI taxonomy): domain Eukaryota; kingdom Viridiplantae; phylum Streptophyta; class Pinopsida; order Cupressales; family Cupressaceae; genus Cunninghamia; species Cunninghamia lanceolata. The sequence goes on from BSBN01001352.1 coordinate 489,415, forward strand.
TGCCCAAAGTAGTGTACTTTCTTGTAATTCCAACCCCTGTCAGATTGTTGACACTGATTCGTTGGAGGGTGTTGTCTCTGAGGCAAGGAAAAACAAGGCATGCAATCTTACCTGTACTAGCACATCAATATAGATTTTATGTTTGGATTCTGCACTATGCGCTGTTTTAAAATCTCGTAGTTAAAGTTTTCATAAATGTCCGAGATACTCTAGCTATTTGAGTAAAAGAGGTACACTTTTGTTCCTAAGATGACAAAGATTTTGGCCAATGTTCTAAAGCTTGTTGAACTTACCTGTGAAAATGGTTGCTAGAATTTTCTTTTTCTTGGTGCTCATAGCTCTCATATACGACCTTTAGTTGATGGCAGATGCAAAAAAATTGCAGTGTCAATGGAACAGTTGAGCCTGTTTCAGCTATCAGCTGTGCTTCTTATGTTAAAATAATAGAAGGCATGATGAATGTAACTAATCAATGATGCATAATACAGGAAGCATTGATGGAAGGTATGGAATTAATTCGCTCCCTGTGGACAAAGACACACCTTGAAGAGGCAGCAGCTCGTCATGACAAGGAAGAGGCAGCAAAAGGAGGCGTGGAAGTTTTTGCCAAGGTGGAGGAGTTGAGAAAAACATTAGCAAGGGCAAAAGAAACCAATGATATGGTGATAAACTCATTTCAAGCTGTTAATCTTCTTTCTCCAATTCTGTTTAAGAAGGTACTATAATTAAATAAGGTTGACACTTGTGTAATAGCAGCATTCAGGAGAGGTATATGGTGAGAGAGCAATTCTAGCTACAGAGGCACGAGAACTTCGATCCCGAATAGCACAATTGACAGCTGAAAAAGCTTCAGCGCTTTGTATGATTGATGAGGTAGGAGGAATAAATTTTTGTTTTGTTAAGTACGTAAATTTTGAGATATTAGACTTTCTATTGTATCTGGAAATATTAGCCAACAGGGAAAGCAATTTTGTATGCCATGGGCATATTTTAATCCTTTTTGTTTTTATTTGTTATATTTTTTAAATTTCTGCTCTATGAAAAAAAGGTTTTAAAGACCCACAGTTGACACATTTATGGTAGCTTACTGCAAGACTAGACACACTATGTCATTGCTATCTTGGACAAGGGTTATTTTGACTACATGTGCCTCCACAAGAACAAATTGGTATTTAGTTATTTTTTTAAAGATAAAGTCTGTTCTGCCTCTTACATAGCTTTCTTTTTGAATCTAGCCAGATGCATCCTTTTTACAAACATTAAGATCCTATTGCCAATGAAACAGTATAACATTGTAACAGAGGAAAAAAAGTGGAGAATTACACACCACCTTCTTGTGAACGAGTCCATGGCTTAAAGAATGATTCATCACCAAAAGACCTCTTTTGTAGTTTTGCTTGGTGGTAGTCACAATATCTGATTCCACATATGTTATGATTTGGTAGAATATTGTTTTTTGTTTTGGACCAATGGTGTTCTATGATGTTCACTTAAATATGACTCGTAATGTGACGACATTAAGCATCAGGTAAATTGATAATGGCAATATTTCTAAAAAGAATAGGTTAACCAAATATGTTAATGTTAGGCAATCATTATTCAGTAGATATAGGTAATTTCTAAATGATGGTATTCATGTCTTATTAGTGCAAGTATAGCATGGTAACAGAGGGAAAAAAAAGTGGAGAATTACACACCACCTTCTTGTGAATGAGTCCATGTCTTAAAGAATGATTCATCACCAAAAGACCTCTTTTGTAGTTTTCCCTGGTGGTAGTCACAATATCTGATTCCTACATATGTTATGATTTGATAGAATATTTTTTTGTGTTTTGGATCAATGGTGTTGTATGTTCACTTAAATATGACTCGTAAGTGTGAAGACATTAAGCATCGGGTAAATTGACAAATGGCAATATTTCTAAAAATAATAGGTTAACCAAATATGTTTCTCTTAGGCATTCATTATTCATTTTGTTCAGTAGATGTAGGTAACTTCCAATTGATGGTATTCATGTCTTATTAGTGCAAGTATTAGGTAGAATTTATGTAATTCGAACCAAATATGTTAGTGGTAGGCAATCATTATTCAGTTTGTTCAGTAGATGTAAGTAATTTCCAAATGATGGTATTCATGTTTTATTAGTGCAAGTATTAGGTAGAATTTATGTAAGTTGCTTAATATTAGGTATTCATGTCCTTCATTTGTGATTTCCTGTTAGTTTTTGAGGGAATCCATACTAATTAAATCTTAGAGCAGGCTAGATGCAAATCGGGTTTCAGTTGGTTGTCAGAAATATTAATAAACAAGAAGGATTTGAGCAGTTTTAGGGTGTCCAGAGAATGCAAGCACAGAATTCATATCGATGTCCACAGATCACCAGAAGAGGTCAATGTGACTTGAAAGCATTCCAAGTGACCTTAATATATTATTGGTATATGTCTTCTCTTATAGCTTTGTAAATAACCCCCCTTTGGGAGGAGACGAGGGAGGGCATCCTACAAATACCTGTAGAGAGGAGGCCAGTCAATGGGAAATGCTGATAGACTAAGAAGTGTACTAGCTTCTGAATACCAACACTATTGTTGCCTAGGTTGAGTCAAAGAAGCAAATCTACTCTGAAAAATGTGTCATGCTAAGTGGATTGACACTGTTGTCTTGTCTGCCGTTGCTGTCATGGAAGACCACTATTTTAGTTTTGGAACCTTCCATGAGGGCATGAACTTGTAGCAAGCATTGTAGCCCTTGTATGCTGCTGAGATCAGGTTATTGAGAGTTATTGGGATGCATGGTCCATTTTACCAAATGACTTCCAAGTTTGATAAATTTATTATTGCAAAAGTTAAGAGTGAATTTCCAATATTACTAATTGACCTCAAGTTTGATAAATTTATAATTGTTCACCACAAATTACAATTACATTGCAAATTTTTGAACAAAATTCCAATTTTTAATGTTTGTTCTAAGGTCATGAAAGGTTGGGATTTGATATCTGAAGTTTATGCTTATGTTCTTTTATTAGGTTTACTTCTCATAATTAACCTAAGCTGATGTGTGAAAATTTCACCATAGCATGCAACTTTTGTTATCTTGCTTCTCATCTATTTAATTCTGAAAGTTTCATTATAGCTATTGATATTTTTTGTTGATAATGTATCTTTCTTTGTGCTTTTGTTTTTTTTAATAATATATGATTTGTTTTTAATTTGTCCCTAAATTGATCATTAAATTTGAATGGAAGCCAAGATTGCAGAAATATGTCCTACACTAGTCTCTGAGATATTTATACAAAATTTGATCAAAACAATTTACAGGAAATATTAAGATGCACAAAATAACCATAACATAGTGATATACCTTGGGAAAGCGTTTTTGGGAAAAATTCCAGCCTTCAAAACATGAACCAATTGTATTTCCAGCAACAATATCAATTACATGTAATGTCCAGGCTCAAGCACTCATAGAAGAAAATCACCAACATATAGATTTGGAGTAGTTTCGACAGCATAACTGTACCTATAAACTCACTATGAAACCTCCATCTCTAGCATCCAATAAAGAGAGACATGAGTGGTAAACTACAAACCATGGGCTAATATCATGACCCAAAAAATAATGCCCAAATCAGAGCCCAAATTCCAATGCCCCTGGGTCTTGGTCTTTCCGGCTAAAAATAGAATATTCTTTACAGTTGTCATGCCTTGTCATAAAACTCCCCAAGTTGGAGACACTATTATCTCCATTCAAAGATGCTCTATAATGTGTCATAACATGCATCATAAGTTGGTGATGCAGAGGTAGGAGGACCAAAACTATCCTCAATAACATTAACAAATAAAAGAACTAATCCAATTGCTTTGGTCAGGTTGAAGAGAACATTAATACATATTTTTTCTTCAATTTTCATGAAGATCCAATGGTAGGAGAGAAAGTTATGACTCTTTTCCCAAAACTACAAACCCTAGGCAGCGTTCAGACCTGTCCTCACCAAAATTGCAATATCTCTCACAAAATTTAATGAAATTATACTAAATCAAAAGAACTGTAAACTAGAAACATATATCTTTCCATCCATCTATTATATGCATCAATGTGAGGCCATACCAAGTCGTACCATGCATATTTTCAGACTGTATTTTCAGAAAATTAAACTCTGCAGACTTACCCTCAATAAAAATGCCATAACTTATTCAAATCTTAATGAAATTTGATGCAACAAAAAGAAATGGAAAGTAGACTCAATACTCTTTCCAACCATATATGGCTTGCTCCTATATATGTCCGTACAAAACCGTACCAAACGCTGCAACAGGACTGTTGCAGGGAAAATCAGAAAATTACAATCCGTAAAACACTCATATCTTTCACAAAAATAAATAAAAATGCATGGGACAAGAAGCAAATGGAAGGTGGTTGAAGGATCTAACATTTTCAATCCATTAGGTATCCATTCAATTCCATATAGGGCCGTACAATAGCAAAAGACAACAAATTTCTGAAGGAAAATACAGGAAAACATCGTTTTTTCTCATTCCATGTTCAAATCTTCAACCACCCACGAATTCTCCATGATTACAAGGCCTTTTAAAGGCATTAAAACATGTCTCTTCAGTTCATAACTGATTTGGAGCGAACCAAGAGCCAAATGACTCTTCACCTTCCAAGTTTGCATCTTTTTTCCAATTTTACATTGACAACCTTTACATGGTTTGCAATATTTTGCATTTTTGAAACTCCTAATGACCTAAACACATAAAAATCACTTGATAAACCTCATTACAATGTGGAAGCATACAAATTTAATCAAACTCAAAGATTTGTCCAGGGCAATATTAATTTGCCAAGGTGCTCTTGCACCAGTTGGTCAACAAGTCAAGTTAATAGTGTAACTCTCTTCTTACATGCTCTTATGCGTGTCATAGAATCGTATAAGATCTTTTACACATCTTACAATGTCATAAGATGCTCTTACAGATTTTTATGATAGTAGATACTCCAACTTTGTACACACATCATAACAAATTATACACATGGCAAGAATGACCAAGTCATAGTTGGATGCCTTTTCCATGAAGGCTCACAAATAATTAATAAATAGTAAATAAATGTGAACATTAGGACACAAGGTTTATGGCATCTTTTCCAATATTCTCCCTACTTTTCATATACTTTGCAAGAGCAAAAGGGTCAAGTTTCTAAGCTTGCAAACTTCGTTAATGTATCTGCAACATTCATCGAAGTGTCAACTTTCTCTAGCATCACCCTTCCATCCTCTTACCATTTCTCAAACATAATGGTATTGGACATCAACATGTTTTGTTGATGTGTAAAAGGTCAGGTTCATTGCCAAACAAATGGCACTCTAACTGTCACAGCATTGCTCTGTGACTCAACCCCACATATGGACACAATCTTAGAAGTCAAATGGCCTTCTTATAGGCATGAGTAGCTTCCATGTACTTTGCCTTTGTTGTGGATGAAGTGACCACAACCCACCGCTTACTCATCCAACTCACTACATCATTGAATAGGCTAAACACAATGACTAGTAGAGCTTTTTCTATCAACATTTCCTACCCAATCAAAATCCACATAACCTTGAATATCCATTGAGTGTTGGGTCCTCTGAAATACCACCATGATAACTTACGAAGTTCTCAGAAGTACCTCGCAAATACCTGAAGATCCTCTTCATTGCAACCTAGTGCTCTTGTCCAGGATTAGCTATGTAACTGCTTAAGATTCCAACTGCTTAGGCAATATTTGGTTTGTTGTAGACCATAGCATACATAAGGCTCCCAATTACCCTAGCATAGGGCATTGAAGTCATCTCCTCCAACTTTGCAAATGTCGAAGGACATTGCTCAACTAAAATATTTGTTTCCACATAAATAGTAACTCATTGGTTTGTTGTTGGCCATACTAAAAATGATGCAAAATAAACTCAACATGCTTCCTCCAACCGATCCAAAGTTTTTTGTTAGTCCTATCCTATCTAATCTCCATCCCTGGGTTGAACTTAGCAACTCTTAAATCTTTTATTTCAAATTGTAAAGAAAGTTGAGATTTCAAGTCCTTAATCATTTCCTTACAATAACCAAATAATAAGATATCATTGACATATAAAGTGATAATGATAAAATGATCACCACTTTGTTTATAATAAATACAATGATTCAATTTAGATATGATAAACCCGAACACCAAAACATATGAATCAAACTTTTCATACCACATTCTAGGAGATTGTTTTAACTATAGAGGGATTTCAGCAACCGACAAACCAAGTATTCCTTACCCTTCACAATGTAGTGCTTTGGCTGTAACATGCAGATCTCCTGCAAAGCGCTGTGCAAGAAAGTTGTCTTCATATCCATTTGCTTGACCTCAAGATCAAAAGCAACAACACAAACTAATAACATTCTAATGGATGTCAACTTTGCATTAGGAGAGAAAATCTCACCGAAGTCTATTTCCTCAACCCGAGAATAACCTTTGGCATCTGGCTGTGCTTTGTATTTCTCAATATTGCCAATTAGAGCTGAACTTCTTTTTAAACACCCATTTGCAGCCAACAAGTATCTGAACCAAGTCCCATGTCTCATTTTTCTTTAGTGCAGCCATCTCCTTGTCCATGGCTGATTTTAAGGACTCACAATCATCCATTTCCATTGCTTCTTTAACTGTTCTAGGCTCAATAGTATACATTTAAAATTAGATGGGCCATACATTTCTAGTTGGCTCTTTTGTCAAGTGGACCTCTTCAAAAGCTGAGGTGGAGGTTATACATCTTTTGAACTCTCTGAGCTCTCCTTCTTTTCAATTCTATCATAAACTTCTGGTTCATTATGTGGTGCAGCCCTCTCAATTTTTAGACTTTAGTTGTAGCTGTCTGACTTCCCATTCTTCTTTGACTGCCCAACTATAGAAGGTGGTCTAATCTCCCTAAAGATCACATTCCGATTGTACAATTTTTTTTCAGCCATAGGATCCCCATGACATCATAGCCAAGGAAGATACATTTTATAATCTTGTCTTGCTTTGGTTGCTTCTCCCTAGGCACATGAATGTATGCCCCACAACCAGACACATGAAGATGCTGAAATGAGGGCTTTTAGCCCCTTCCAAACCTTCTTGGGTTTTTCTCAACAAGTGTTAATGTAGGAAACTTGTTGATCAGGGAATGTTTAGCAACAACTGTCTCTGCCTGAAATTTTTGTTCTAATCTAGACCCATTGAGAATACTCCTAGCCTTCTCCATTAACATCTTGTTCATGCATTCTGTGACTCCATTCTATTGAGGGGTGTATAGAGTTGTCTTGTGTCTTTCAGTGTTTTTCTCCTTATAGAATTTGTCAGAGCCCTGTTGAACAAAATTCTCCACAATTAGCATTGCTCAACACCTTGATCTTTCTACCTGTCTATTTCTCCAAGAGAGCCTTAGATTCCTTAAACTGATCAAAGACCTTGGATTTGCTCTTGAGAAAATAAACCCGTGTCCTCTTGGAATGATCATTAAAAAGGAACATGTTTAGGACCAACCACATAAAAATGAATAAGATCAATTTCCTAGAAGACTAATGAGAACTCAAGTAAAACTAAACATAATTTTGTTTTCCGTAAATAAAATGATCACAAAAATCAAACTCAAGTGAACAACCAACAAGCCTCTTTACAGATTTTAATTTTTCAAGGTTTGTAGACTTTTCTCACCAGTATGGCCCATGTGCTAGTGCCATAATCTTGTCTTTTCGGAGGGTAATTTGCTTTTTGAGGTAAGAGAATGCATTAAGTACCCAAAATGTACGACCATTAGAATTAGATACAACGGATCTTTTTGCTGCAAGTGTCAATGACAAAGGTATAGACTTTGTAGATCTCTTCACCACAAGTTCGAAAGAACTATTGCATTGCATGTAAGTGCTAGCATCAAGCTAGAAGAGAGTATCAACTCAAACCCCCTTTGCAAGCACCATAGCTCCTAGAACAATCTTACAACCTTCATTGTTAAAGACAACCTACACACCCGCGTCATTCATTTTTACTTATAGATAACAAGGTCTGTGCCAAATCAGGGATGTGCATGACTCCAGTAATCCCCTTAATTCTTCCATCAGAGAATCATATCTTGACTCTCCCACGACCAACAATGTTGAGATATGAGTTGTCATCGAGGTATACCTTCCTACCATCATATTTCTCATAATTTGAAAACCACTGTCAATGGGGAGTCGTGGAAAGAATCCTTGGAGTCAATCATCTATACATCCTCAAATGCATGCATTGCCAAGGCTGCGACAAGTGTATCTCTTGCATCCTCTCGCGAAGATTTAGAATCAAAATCATCATTAGATTCAACCTTTTTTTTTTTTCTTGTAGTCTCTTTTGAAATGGTTCGTCTTGTCGCAGTTTCGACATTTGGTCTTGGACTTACCAGGATACTTAGATCTACTACAAGATTTAGATCTGTTTTAATCCATCGTTTTGTCCTTGCCTTTGTTATAGAAATGTGACAAAAATAATATGAAAATATTATTATTGAATAATCAGATGCTTACAAAGAGAGGGCGAAAGCTCTTATATAGAAGATACAAACGAAGAAAGCCTGAAAGCTTGCAAAAAGCTACACCTAACAAAGCAACATTGCTAAAGACAAAACAAACCTATCTAATAGGAACAAAACAAGGAGCGAACTAGGAGTGACCATTAATATTATCTTAATACCCCCCCTTAATGGTCACTGCACTAACTAAAATAGAGTTGCCCCCCCGTGAATGGTGACAACTGAAAATGAGAAAGATTGGTCTACAAGCAATTGAAATATCGGGCAGAAGAGATGGCCTAGAAGGCGTAGAAAGCAGACTCCTTCTGCTCAGTATGCTCTGCGACATGTGCTGATGGTGTTGATGCTTCAAACTTGGACTATTCAGCAGCCAAGCGTATCTGGCAATCCTTTTTCATATGGCCAAACTTGTGGCAGTAATTGCACTGGATGTTTTTCCTCTGAAAAGAGCCCAGTGATGGACCCTGACTAAATGGCTGATTGGAGCCTTGATTCTGTTGAAAGGACTTGGCAGTAAATGCCTATTCTAAGGAGTAGGAAGTAGCACTGTTACTGAACTGCTCTTTCCATCGATCTTGTTGCAAGAGTTTGTTGCACAGATCTGAAAACTTCAGAGTAACATTAGTTGAAGTAATGTTAAGAGTCTCGATAAAGTGCTCGTAGGAATGTGGTAGACTTTTCATAGTGATAACTACCATATTTTCCTTGTCCATGTCACGACTAATCGTCGTCAACTGATCACGGATGTCCTTGATTTTGGTGAGATGCTCTTGTAGAGACATCTGTTCATCCATCATGATCGAGAAGAGCATGTTCTTCAAAAAGAATGCACGACTCTTGTCAGACGTTTCATGAAGATCCTTCAACAAATTCCAGATTTCTTTCACAAATTTCCTAGACGGAACCTGAGGCAGTTGATCATCGGTCATTGATAACTTGATAAGCATTACCGCTTCACGATTTTGCTCATCGAATTTTTCTTAATCTTTACCCGCCACTTGAGGACGTGTAGATTTTCCCAGAACTAGCTGGTTAAGTCGTCGATACTCGAAGATAGTCATCATGCGTTGCTTCTAGGTATTGTAATTTTTGCCATTGAACTTCTGACTGCTCTCCAACAGAATGTTGGTCAAAGATGCCATATTTCACGTTTTTCGAAACACGAAAAAACAAATTATAAGCAGTAGGCACAGATACCGAAGCAGATAGACGGCACGGACAGAGAAAATAAAACTGAAGCACAGATTTTGAAAACATAGAATAAAGTAGAAATACAGATATAGAGGCATGAATCTCGAGATAAATTTGAACACGGATTTCAAGATACTGATCTCGATAATACGGAAGGCAAAAGTTTAGAACATCTGAGTGCGGATTTCGAGGCAAAACAAACTCTGTATGTCTTGTTGGGTGCTAGTCGCTGATGCAAATGTGACCACAACCAAGAGCTGAAGTTGCTGGGCATTAGCCACTTGTATCAAAGGTGACCATGGGCTAATTACAAAGCACTCAACACAACAAGACCTCCGACAAAACATGTAACAAAAGTCTGACAACGAACAAAAGTAATCTGCCAAAAAAACATGCTACCAACAGATGTAAGCCATGAATCTCCAAAACCCATCGAAAATCGTGACCATAAAAGATTACCGTTGAACATGGCACACATAGCATGATTTAGCAAAAACGGTGATAAGAAAAAGTCAAAAATGACCGCTAAACGACCGACCTTACAATGGTCACATTGGAGAAAAATCGCGGGCAGACATATGGAAGCCTTGACCAGAAATGCAAGATGCCACAGAAAACGTTGCTATCACAGAGAACCATAGAGTCCACGATGAAAGACGTCGTTCAAATAAGAGGACGATCTGCCCGAGGAACAAGAATGTAACAAAAAAACGCAGTTGATCATAGATCCGATGAAGATTTTGACTACAAAATAGAACCGTCGGCAAGAGTAAAAGAAATTGCCAAGCCCTTCAAAAGAACCAGAATTGCAACGAAAGGCAGAGAACCGCTGGAATGAAGGGTAAAGGGTCTCAAACAGAAAGCAGCCGATGTAAAAAAAAATGAATTGTGACCTTCTATTTAAAGGCAACCAAAAAGATGTCCATCACAAACTGCAGAACGGAACCTGCGGGAAGACGATGAAAGATCGTTTAAAGCAGCGACCAAAGACGGGTGTCACTACCCAGACAAACGGCTTAGATGTGAGACGCGTGACCACAAAACACTGAATGATCAAATCATGTCCAAGATCTTCAAATCGTGATTCCACCAAGCGGGTACCAAAAAATAGACCAAATCGCGAGCAGATGCCAAAGAGAGAATAAAACCGAAAAATGCCAATGAAAGACGTTGAAGGTCGCAATCACAGAGCGAGTTCCAAAAGGAAGAGTCCGCCAAAAGCTTCAAAAAGCTTGAGCATCAGATGTAGAAAACACCTGCGACCACAGATAGACGGGATTCGTGACCTCCACGAATGGTTTAGAACAGAATTAAAATGATGCCAAACTACATCCAGATCTGAGATGCGTCCTCATATAGAAAGGCCGGCGCCTAAATAAGCGAACTCATAACAGGGGATAATAGATTATTACCCCTAAGGGATACACAACCCAGGAAAAAGACAAAAAAGTCTCAGATCGAGCCTAGGCTTTGATACCATGTTACAGAAATGTGATAGAAATAATATGAAAATATTATTATTGAATAATCAGAGGCTTACAAAGAGAGAGCGAAAGCTCTTATATAGAAGATACAGACGAAGAAAGCCGGAAAGCTTGCAAAAAGCTACACCTAACAAAGCAACACTGATAAAGACGGAAAAAACTATCTAATTTTAACAAAATAAGGAGTGAACTAGGAGTGACCATTAATATTATCTTAATAGCCTTTTTATTTTGACCGTCCATGAACAACCAAGGTTTCCTTGGTGGATTCGGTAGTCCACCATCTCCTCTCCTCCAAGAGAAAAGCAACCATGATCTCTCCAAGTACAAATTTTGTAGCAGTGCTTCCAATAGCCATTACTAGGTTGTCTCTTGAGTCTGACAAATAACATAGAAGGATCATGCATTGGTCTTCCTCTTGCATCTTCACACCCATTGAGTGTAGTTGGCTCACGATTGTGTTGAATGCATTTAGGTGCTCAGCAACAGAATCACTATTACACATCCTCAAAGTATACTTCTTTTCAAAAATCTTGTTAACTAGGGATTTAGCCTAGTATAGGGTCCCCAACGTTTTCCAAAGGTTTTCTGAGGTGGACTTTTCAGAGATATTCAACAACATTGAATCAACCAAGCAAAGCTAGATAAGGCTTCTTGCCTTTCTGTCCAACACTAGCTGATTTTCGATGACATGCAATAGATTTGTTTTCAGATAATGTAACTTAGAGCACGATCTATGAGTAAATCCTTCATTTTGAGCTTCCACAGCTCAAAGCTAGTGTCATTGAATCTTTCCATCTCCAATTTCAAAGTGTTTGCCATCTTCTCTGAAACAAAGATCTTCTTTGCATACGCTCCCACTCAAACCAAGATTAGTTCAAAAAACCTTACTCCTACCACCTAGGATCCGATTTGATCAAGCTTTGATACCGAATGGAAGGAAACTAAGATTGCAAAAATGCTTCCTACACTAGTCTATCAGAGAAGATGTACAGAAAATATGATCAAATCAATTTACAAGAAAGAATAAAATACACAAAATAACCATAACGCGGTGATATACCTTGGGAAAAACCCTTTTGGGAAAAAACATAGCCTCCAAAGTGTGAACTGATTGTATTATTAATAACAAAATTAGTTACATACAATGTTCAAGATCAAGCCCTTATAGGAGAAATCACTTACATATAGATCTGGAGTAATTTTGATAGCATAACTATACTTGCAAACTCACTATGAAACCTTCATCTCGAGCATCCAATAAATAGAGAAACCAATTCATGAAACCGTGAGTGGTAAACTACAAATCATGGACTGATACCATGACCCAACAATGATGCCCAAATCAAGGGCCCAAATTCCACTCCCCACCTTGGTCTTGGTTTTTCTAGGATAAAAATAGAATATTCTCTTGCACCTGTCATACCTTGACACAGCCTGTCATATATAATTCCCCATGTTAGGAGCATTTTGGCTCCATTATTTCCATTCAAAGATGTTTTATGATGCATCATAGCATGCGTCATAAGTTGATTAATAAATCAAGTCAACGATATAACTCCTCTCTTACATGCTCTTACACACATTATGGAATTGTTATAAGATGCTCTTATACATCGCTATGACATTAGATACTCTTACAACTTCTTGCAAATGTCATAACAAAGTATACACATGGCAATAATGGTCAGATCATGATGGGATGCCCTTTTCCATGAGGGATAAAAAATAGTTAATAAATAAAAAATAAATTCGGATATTAGGATGCAAGCTTTATGACACCTTTCCCGCCAAAATTCATCAAAACAATTTTCAGTACTTTTATTAAGCCAGTTCTAGTTCTATGCCATTGAAATTCAATATAAAATGACTGAGAATATACTTACAAGGATTCAACTGAATAATGCTCTTGAATTGGATTACTGAATGGAAAAGGAATTCTGGTGACACAACTGAACAGCAAACTACACAATGAAAGACACTGATTTACATGGAGAAAATATTCACCTGTATCATTTCTCTGAATTACTCTTTATCATGCCATTGACCTTTTTACAGCCACCCTTCAACGAAAGAATCGATGTTCAATTCAGCTAGCAATTCCCAATGAATTGCATGAATGTTTCCAAGCAAAATAGACAGTACTATTTCATGGCCAAAAAAAACAAGGAATATTTTGCCATTCTTCTACTTCACTGATAATAAGCCCACTCACAAGCAAAAAGTCAACAGCAGAATAAGAAACCATTAGATTAGATAAGTTTTGCATAACACTACATTAAAAGAAGATCAACAAACACAATTTTGTAGACTGCACTATTCAACTGAATAAGCAAATGGTTATGTATAATAAAAAGTTCATTGACAGATATTCTAATATTTAGCTAGTTTTTCAGTGGCAGTTAAAGTGATCATCATATTTAATGATTGACAAGATTCAAATAGACTTTTTTACCACTGGGTTTATTTAAGTCTGTAGGATATTTATTTGAAAAACAAAAAAATTAAAAGCGGCCTCAACCCTAAAAGCATAGTTCAAGGGGAGGAAAAAGAACTTCAAACTACATAAAGGAAAAACCAGAGGAGCAAATCAGCCCCCAAGTTCATTTTTTTTAAAACTTAGATTGTAGAATCCAAAGTAGTTTGTGTACCAGCAGTTATATTCTCTGAAGCCTCTTAAAATCTGATTTCAACATTTCTCTTTCGTCCTTTAAGCTTTTTGATTGACGGGTGAGGTAAATTCCTCTTCCATCACTTTGCTACGCTCTTGGACTGGTGCTAATGTTATTGCTTCATTAGTGCCATCTAGAGGTAATGCCTCCTCTACAGTAAGCAAAAGCACCTCACCAAGGAGTTTCCCCTCATTAAGAAGCCCATCAATAATCAGAACTGCAGAGGGTAGGACAGTGAAAGGGTTGGAGGAAGAGGAGTCTTAAACAGAATCCAGATTTTCTTTATGTTTGTTCCTTTTGCTACAAGGTTTTTGAAAGTCAATCATTGGAACCTCATTCTCAGTTGGTTTGGGCTTTTTGAAGCAGTTACTTTGAAAATGTCCATGCTCATGGCAGAAAGTGCATTTGAATGGTGTTTGCTCATAATCAATCCTCCAGGGAAAAACCTTGTCTTTCAATTTTAGATCAACGGATTCAGGGAGGCCTTTAATAAGATCCACTTCCACCCAAATTTGGGCCACTGAAATTTTTTAATCTTGGGTGGAGGTCAAGTCTTGTATGTTTCAATAGCATTTGCTACAGTTTTCAACACTTTCTTATTCCAAAAAAACAAAGGAAGGGGAGTCTTACTCAGACCAGCCTCTGAGAAGGGGTGTCCTCTGTTGGACCAAAATCAATTGTCCAGTGGTTCAGATACAAACCATAGGCGCCCATGAACCAAGGGTGATTGCAGAAAATCAGATATTTCTCCTCTTTATCAGCAAAGGTTGCAATGAAGAAGTCCCTCCTACATAATGCAATGTCGATTTTGCCATGCACCTTCAACTTCCATTCTCTGTCAACCCATAGTTCTAGTGATTTGATAGAGGGCCAAGCACTGGCAAGCTTGCCCACTAATGCATACTCAAAAAGCTTGATGATTGTGTCCATTTATTCCATCAGACATGTCAACCAAGGAAGTTTCTTCTCATCGTTTAACCATGGGAGGGTATTCCTTACACTGCCCAAGAGATGCAGCAGTCATTTTTATTCTGAGGGGGCATAAACCCTATGCCCACCCCAGCAGCAGCACCCTTGTAACAATGGGGGGCCATAAAAGCAGCAGGACAAGCATATAACCAGCCAAAGACAAAACGAGTTGCTGCAGAAGAAAGACAGAAGGTTCAAAAAACCACATTGAGAAATTACAGCTTCTGAACCATAGAAAGCTCCATCCATGGCCACATTCCCACAATCCTCAAGCCTGCAGGGCCCGCGGGGGGGCGGGGGGAGAGAACTCCAAATAGCTTTATGAGTTGTCCTCCATGCCCACACGTCAATGTCTGTAGGATATTACCGTGCTAAGTGTAAATCTCATATTCACAGCTGTTCAATTGGGTTTTACTAATTGTAAATTTGTATGTATAGTTCATCTTAATACAGTGCCTTTAATTCTGTACCTTTGAGTTATCATGTTTGCTAATGTAACTGCTCAAAATGCACAGATGCGTGGAGTTTTGGAAGCAAGATATAATGCTGCTAGAAAAGAGAGGGAAGCTGCCTTGGAGGAGAAAATGAAAAAGGAAGAGACCGCAAGAAAAGCTCTTGCATTGGAGGAATCAATGATGGCCAAAGTGGCACAAGATTCCAGGGATCTTGAGCTAGAAGCAGAAACAAACACCAAGGTCAGTGCCCCCTTGATTGTGCTAGATTCTAGTTTGTGCTTTTTGGATTTTTTGATTGACTTGCATTTGATTGATCTGGGAATTGTGGTGCAGCTTAGGGAGTTTCTCATAGATCAGGGCAATTGTGTAGATGCACTGCAGTGAGACATCGTTATCCCCAAAACTATTTGTTTCTAAAGTCTTTTGTGCCCACTAGTATTTCTCTTTTCCTCTTGGATGTCAATACCCACAAACATAATTTATGATGGTTAAGAACTTTATCGCTTTTTTTTCATGCTTGGATGTTAAAATTAAATAGATATTTTTTAATAGCATGCTACTTAATTTTATTATTTTTCTGATTGTTCAGGGGCGAACTATCTGTTCTATATCAAGATGTTAAAGTGTTGAAAGAACAGATTGATGGAGGTATTGCAAGTGGATTTTTGAATATAAGACTGTCTGCGTCTTCCAGGCTTGAGGATGTAAATCGACATTATAAAAGCCTTTTGTGGGGTGATTCGACCAATCTTGATGTTTCAATTGCAAGTGAACATCAGTCAGATTGCAAATCATTTAGTGGTAATGAAGAGATCAATGTTTCAAGGTTCAGTATGGTACATAGCAGCCATGAATTGCGAGATGCTCAGATAGAATGTAATAGTCTGTGTGATTCTATTGAAGATATGAAAACTTTAACTCCTGTTGCAAGTTGTGGACGGTTGGCAAACTCAGCACCTGACACAGTTATTCTCTCAACTGATAGACTTCTGCATCACCTTGCAATTGGAGAGGAAAGATCTACAGGTGATGAAGATACGGATTGCCATGATGAAAGCCTAGAAAGCTCAAACCATTCTGGAGACACTAGAAAAGAACACCCATTTGAGCAACTGTCTGATGAAGATGGATGGCAGATGTTAGATACATGATGGGGGATCCAGTAAATTGGGATCTGGCAGCTACCCCTCATTAATTTCATTGGTTAAAAATTAAAATTAAATCCAAGCAAATTTAGATATGCAGCTGTGGATAACAACAATTATTTTGCAGTGCCCCAGTTTTGCTGTTCTGTTTATCATCACAGTATATTGTTCCTCAAGTCTTTGATATTTTATTTTATATGCTGTTTGGCCTGCAATTTTTGGATGTACAAAGCACGGTTATAAGATTGCAATCAAGAATCTGTGAATTATGTTTTGCCCTTAAGAGTCAGATTCCAAGATTTTGCTATCTATATGGTATTCCAGGACTTGTATTGTATTGAAATGAATTGGTCTTGTGAATATGCAATTTGATTGACTCTATTCTGATGAGTAGAAATGTATAAACTTTTGTATTCAATTTGTAGGCAATATAGAAAGCAGAGGAATAAAGAATTTTATAAATATCATGTGATTTTGTTTGTTGATTTTACCCAAAGGAAGGAACTTCGATTTTAGTTGGCATGCATAAAATAGGCTTCCCACAACAAATGCTAATCTCAGTTTAATTTTACACACGAGACTCCTCTGAACTCATATTGAAATTCAGTCTTAAAATGGCTACTTGATAAACATCCAGTACCATTATCATATTCCAAAACATATTCTCTGTGATAGTGAATATCCTTCTAGTTGTTTAATTCCCGACTCTTTCATGAATTATATAAAACTGAGACAAATGGTAGTCTCCTGGGTGGAACTTAATTTTTTGCCCTCTATGAAAATTTGTAATTAGGAGGGCAAATGGCAAATTTAGCCTGCAAATCCATTCTTTTCATGTTTTTAGTCCCTGGACAATTTTTTTGATCATGTTGACAGTATTAGTAATAGATTGGCAAGCCCAACATTTTAGTAGCTGACTGTCATCCTTTAGTGGAAGTGGGAATCCACTTCCATCAGTTTTGCTCTGTAGATTGGCAAATACTATTTGCCAAGGTCTCTTATTGTGCTTGTGGGCATTTACATCCTTGTTGAAGATTTTAAGTTTGTTGACCATGACACTGACTGAAAAGCCCATCCAAGGATGTAACTTCTGGATATTACAAATAGCAAACAGGTGACCCATAGTTGCAAAATCAGAGAATCACCCCACAACATGAGATGATAATTGAGCAGGAAGAGAAGAAAAATGAGAGCTTCCATTTCCAGTAGGGAGCATTCAATAATGGTAGGGCTATCGAATTGAGCTACTATGGACAGCTGAACTTTGTCATTGAGGCGGTGTCCTTCAAACCTGCAATAGTTTCCTTCATCGACGTATTGAAAAAGCTTAAGTTACTTCACAAGCATTGGCTAGTATAATTGTAATTTATTTTGACTTGATTCCTAAAAATTTGTCATGCCTTGTGGAGATTAATAAGGCATTGTTGTTGATTATGGTAAGCTTTGGGGAAGAGGGTGTTAAATTTCCTGGGGGTTTCTCATGGATTTTGCAACGAATCTCTAGCTCACTATCTGCTATAACAAGGATCTTGTAATGTTTCTCCGATTCTCTAATTTCCTCTGAACGTCTCTATCAAATTTTCTTTCTAAAGGCCATTCAACTTTAACCAAGAAGTGATATCTGATAAACATTAGAATAGGTTAAGTTGGGGGTATTTTTGCAGTGTGTCAAATTATGACGTTTTATTAGGATACAACTACGTAATTTTTTGAGTCAAATTCATTGACCCATGTTTCACGAGTAAATGCTAAGTGGACCATTCATGTGCATGAGAGATGGGTTCATGAAACATGGGTCAATGAGTTTTACTCAAAAATTGATAAAACATTAAGATTAAAATAGGTTCATTAATTAGAAGAAAAGCTACAAGCAGCAATTCTCTCACAAAATTTGCCAGACAGAAGATGTAAGTTCTGTGAACCAGCTAGTTACAAACCCCGTCAGAAAACTTTGCAAACAAGCGTCAAAAAGTTTGACGGTAAGTTTTAATTTTGCAAACAAAGTTCGCCAAGCGTCAATTACCTAAAGTTGAGGTGTTCCCTCGTACAAAATTGTTTGCTAAAATCATTCAGGCTCCACAAACACGTTTTTTTTCGGCCGAGCAAATGCCTTTCCTAATGTTGCGTCAAGGATCAAACAATAACCTTTTCATGTGATCCTTGATAATGCCACCTGCTTCATCTCGACTTGAATTGCCCTTGGAGACTCCCTTTGAGTTCACATTAAGCCATCCTTATTATTGTAAAGACCATTTCCCTTGCATATTTACCTTCTTAACATCCTCTAATTGCGAACATTACTCAATTTTAATCCAAAATGAGTTCAAATACAGTTTGAAAACTTAAAACCAGTTGTAGCTTCAGACCTCTGAAAATCAAAGGAGAAATTGCTGGTGTAAAACTATTTTGAAAAGAAATATAAAATTGAATTCGCTATTCATCAAGTGAGAACTATAATTAAAATATTTACCAAAATTATTTTGAAAAACAAAATTTGCTTTAAAAAAATAAAAATCTAAAGAATATAGCATTTATGGAAGCACACAGCTCTACAAGATTGAAATGCTTGGAGAACTTCAATTACATTGAGAAACTGAACACAACGCCAGGTAGCTATATTTATGGAAGCAGAAAGCTCTACAAGAGCAAAAGCTTGGAAATCTCCAACTACAGTGAGAAACTAGACCAAACACAATATTAGGTAGCTATATTTCTGGAAGCACAAAGCTCTACAAAATCAAAAAGCTCAGAAATATAACATTAGGGACATTTATCGATCAAGCGGTTAGGTCTCTTAATGCAGGAGCATCTGGGTCCACGGGCAATCTTGTGTCACCTAAAAAAATAGCAGTAATTTATGTGTTCAGTTTTACATTAAAAGTTGTGTATGTTTTTTGTTAGATGTTTCTTGTGTTTGCTTTCTCAGAAAGTGCTACAGGAAGGATGTAAGATTTATATGTTTCAGACCATTTTCAAGTTGCTACAGGCCTGAATTAAGCTACTACAGATCAACCTTTAGTGAAAATGGGGCTGCTTCAAAAAATGTGACAGGCGCTATGTATGATGCTATAGGAGCCGTGTTATATAAAACGTAATGCCTTGGTGATATCTTCCTGTGTCTCATGGCTGTGACATGAAATATGATGCATAAATGATTGGTTCAGATATTAATGCTAAGCTAAACGATTGTTGTTGGGTGACGTGTCCTTATTGCTTATGCAATACAAATCAAATATAAAAGACATGTTGACCGATAGTAATAACTTTCCAAATTAACGGCTTTGTCTTTTACTATCTTCTGCAACACGAGAACGAGCTAGATCGTGCGTTATTCCTTGCTTTCAGCAATTTAGACTTTAAGCTGAGATTTTTCCAATGACTTTTAGGCAACCGACATTTTCTTCTACATGGCGGCAGATAACCGGTTCAATTTGTTCTGGTATGCTCACATCATGCAAGACCACGTCTTGTCACTTTCCTGTTGAGTGTGGCTTTTGACAGTGCTGGCAAGGGAAGTTTATAGTTGTTGGACTTAACTATTTGTTATCCCTACGATAGATTAACCTAATGCATTTTTTTCTTGGTCATTCGAGATTAGGGAGTTCAATGAAAAACCTCTATATCCTCCTGTTGCTAGGTTTGAGATTGTGTAAACCATGTGGAATGAGAGTTTTTTTTGCCCTGAATGTGTCATTAACTAGAGGGATACTCAACCGCATGCTAAACAACACCAACTTCTACATAATGTACTCCAAGTGAAGCATGCGATTCAACAACTTTTTGATGTATTTCCTCTATATCAGAATTACAATTTTTCCTGTTACTCTTTTTATTGTGTGAATCTTTACGTCTTTACATTCTTAAATTGACCTTTCACTTGTAGAATGCCTAAACGAATATGAATGTGCGACTTCCAATTGCTCCATGTGTTTGCAAATTCCAATTGCTTTATGTGTTGACTCCAATGCATAAATTGAACATGGCTTACGTCGTCGAAATCCTTGAACAATTGATAATACCCGCTTAAAGTGGTGACTCAATGGAAAACTTTCACTCATTCAATAGTATGCATGTGTGCATTCAAATGATTGGAATAATATTTATGGTAACATTATTCCCTTGTTGTGCCATTCCAAATTGTTGTCCCACATAAGGAATTTCCATTGTCATTATGTGATAGGACAACACTCGCATTCAAAACAATTACATGATGTGAATGTCTTATTGGATAGGTGGAGCATTTACAATTGTTAAATCTTGAGACCAAATATGTAAATATAATATTAAAGATATAAAATGAAAACCGATTAACATAAGAGAGAATCTTTCCACAACCCATGATAGTGATAGTGAGTGCTTACCGTTATAACGGTGTAGAAGTTTTAGCCAGAAGCATTCAACCAACATTTTATCATACACCACCACACAAGGGATGAGCTGGCAATTAAGTAATTGTCTTTGCTATGTAGGTGAATACTTAATTACTTGGAGAGTTCTTCTAAAGAACTCAAACATGTTAATTCATCCAAACATGTTAATTCATCCATTTGAAGATGTGCACATATTTTTAATGGGCAAACACGTAACCTAGAATCAATATGCAATATCATTAGTCAAGAATTAAGTGGATCACAATAAGATGGTACCTATCCAAGGTGCCACTTATGCACCAACATCCCACATTTACTTTTGTTAGGAATAAAAGGTAAAACCACTACAAATGGAAATCTGAGATCAAGCTTGCAAATATAAAATTAAGACTTAATGAACACGAAAATCTATTCAACCATATACTATTTAACTATAGAATGTCAATACGAGACTATGGAATTAAAAACCCACAACATAAGAAATCAACAATACCTTAAAAATATCACATAACAAAGTATATAATGTGGAGAAACCCTTTTAGGAAAAAACTCCACCAAGGAAACGAGGCTAAGATTGTATTATCTTCAAAACAAGAGTTCAATACAACAATCTTCTTTCACTCTTGTGTCTTCAATTCGACTACCTATGAAACTCATAATGTAATCTATCTCCTCAAGCACTTGTTAAATACATAAGAATGTAGAAGGTGTGGTGTTCAAATTTGAGTAAATTCCAATGCCTCATTTTAGGAATCTAATCAACGCACTAAACATAGCCTCTTACAACCTCCTATGGTCTATCATAATTGACTAAAGTTATATCTCCATTTTGGACGCCTAGTTTGTCATACAATCCCTTGAAAATAGGAGACACTATTATGGGATGTCATAGACTATCAATAGCTCTGCAAAGATTATTTCTTATGCATGTCATAACACCCCAAGAATAGCTACACCAACTCAGTAACCTAGTTTGACTATATTACCCATTTACCTTCCCAAAGTAAGTTCAAACAATAAATAGTAAACACTACAATAAATAATTAATTACTGTTGCTAGTAAATAATTAATTACTGTTGCTAGTAAATAATTAATTACTAATGTCGGTGAATCATTCATCTCTTATGAATGCATTCACAAACAATATTAGAAATAATTAAATGACATAGGATTTACAAGGTTGATGGCATGTTAATCCTAACATTCCCCCACTTGACATCATACATTGTAAATACATCGATAGGAAAACATAAATCAACTAAGTATACGATACAAGGCCTATAGCCTCCCTACATTAAGTGAACTATTATGTGCTCATAGGCTCGGTAAGAGAATCTGCAATATTCTTTCGAGTGTCAACCTTATTCAACTCAATCTATCCATTTGCAATCACTTCCTGAACAAAGTGGTACTGAACATCCACATGTTTAGTCTGAGCATGATACATAGGATTCTTAGCTAAATAGATTGCACTCTAGCTATCACAACCAATCTGAATTATTCTGCAATCAAAATTAATACATGCACACACTCTCTATTAGTAGCCATATACTCTATTTCGATGGTGGATAAAGGAACTATGGGCTACCTCTTACTCATCCAACTCAAACACTGCTAAACAAAGTAAAAACATAACCACTAGTGGAGTTTTGACTATCTAAATCATCAGACCAATCTACATCAACAAAGCCATGTATGTCCATTATCTTATCCACACTGTCAGTACCAAAATAAACCAAACAATAATCAGAAGTACCACACAAATATTTAAGTGCCCTCTTCACATAATTCCAATGCTCTCTACTAGGGTTAGATATAAACTTGCTTAATACTCCCACTACTTGGGGTAATATCTGGCCTAATGTATAACATTGCATACATCGGCCTACAAACCACACTACCATATGACACATTAGACGTATCCTCAAAATCATATTCACACTTGGGACACATATCTAAAATAAGCTCAGTGCCAATTGGTAAAGGAATTCTAACTAGCTTACAATCTTGCATATTAAATCTACGTAAAATAGTATCAATATACTTACTTTGAGACAACCAAAGTTTTCTGTGTTAACGATCCCTTTTGGTTTCCATTCCCAATATGTACCTTGTTACCCTCAAATTTTTCACATCAAATGCTCTTTAGAGTTGAGTTTTTAGCTCACTAATCATACCATTGGTGTTATTGAAAAACATGTCATCCACATACAAGGAAATAATTAGTATAAGATCAATACATTTAATGTAAACACAGTGATCATCTTCACTTCTTACAAAGCTCAATTTCAAAACAAATGAATCAAAATTTTGATACCACATCTAAGGTGATTGTTTAAAATCATAAAGAGACTATTTTAATCTACAAACCAAGTGTTGCTTCCCTTTTACCTCAAAACCTTTATGTTGTATATAAATTTGCTCTCCATTTGTTCAATTTTAAAATCATTAGCAATAGTTAGGGATAAAAGAAATCTAATTGAAGATTAATTAGCAACGGGGGAGAAAATTTCACCAAAATCAATTAACCTTAAATAACAACATAGAGAAAAGGTAGACTACTTTTCCAAGACAGTCGAATGTCTAGATGACGTTTGAAATGCCGTCCTGATTCAAGGTGTGCAGAGAGAAATGAAAATCAGACAAATTTTCGCGATGCAACTGAAGGGAGCTAGTTGAAAGGGTTGCCAAATATTTGCAATCAAAATGGAAGAATTGAATGAAAAGGAGGAACTTGGGAAACCAAAAGAACCTTTAATCGAAGGCTATCCTTTTCTTTAAGAATATTAGGATGTGTTTCCTAAAGATCTTCTAGGTTTGCCCTCGAAAAGGGTTTTCAATTTTTTGATTGATATTATTCCTAGTTTCGAATCGGTGTCTAAGGCACCGTATCGGATGACAACCACCAAGCTAATGGAGTTAAAAGCCCAACTTCAAGAACTATTAACTAAAGGGTTGATTAGACCCCCTCTGTCGCTGTGGGGAGCACCAATGATCTTTGTTAAGGTACCATACGTTTGTGTATAGACTATCGTATGCTTAACAAAGCAACAATCAAACACAAGTATCCTCTAATGTGCATAGATGATCTTTTTGATCAAATGCGTTATACAACAATATTTTCAAAGATTGACATGAGGTCAGGTTATCACCAACTAAGGTTGAAGGATGAGGACATTCATAAGACAACCTTTTGAACAAGGTATGGGCATTACAAATTTACAGTTTTAACTTTTGGGTTAACCAATGCCCTAGTAGCTTTAATGACTTATGAACATTGTCTTCTGAGACTGTTTGGATAAGTTTGTGTTAGTTTTTCTTGATGATATCCTGATCTACTCCCGCAATGAGGAAGATCATTATCAACATTTGCAGATAGTCTTATGTCTTAGAGAGCACAAGTTGTACGGTAAGCTATCCAAATGGTCCTTCTTTCATAAGGAAGTTCAGTATTTGGGCCACATAATCTCTAAAAAGGGAATTGTAGTGGACCCTTCTAAGCTAAAAGCTATTCTAGAATGGCCTACAACTAGAAATGTGCATGAAGTCCATAGTTTTATGGGCTTGACAGGATACTACAAGAAGTTCGTTTTGAACTTTTCCAAAATTGTCCACCCCATTACTTCTTTGCAAAGAAAAGGGAAGTGATTTGAATGGTCAGAGAAGTGTGAAGAGGCCTTCAAAATCCTTAAGGAGAAGTTTGTGAGGCCGATTATTTTCCCTTCCTTATTTTGATCGTTATGCATTTCAGTTGATGACATTATCAGACTTCTTAGTGATTATGGTTTCATTATGCAAACTTGATTTTATCTCCTGATTATGATAGGACATTGATTAAACATATGTGATTCGATTTGATCATATTGATGCTATTTTGTGATTCGATAGACGAGATACATATTTGATGATGCTTGTGATGAGATTCTAGTTATTTATGTGATATGGACCATTTGACATGTGATTGAAAAATGCAGTTTAATTTAGAATTATGTATTGATGATTATTGTTGTATTCGATTGCATGAATTTAATTTCAGTTGCTTCGGCTATGATTATTCATAATATGATTGACACTTGATCGAGATGTGCAGGTTTTATGTCCCCTAGCCACGAGAAATTGGAGGTAGAATTCACACAATGTTATCCCCTATAAAACTGATCCATTCCCAAGAGGGATTAGGATCACGTTTGAATTTGGATGTTGATTTAAGTGCTTGATTTAATTTTATTATTTTGGCCTTAGTACCCTCTGTTTAAATTAATTAATAATAAATTTTGTATAAATTTTATTTGACTTACACCACTTGGTATTTATGTTATTTTTGAGGCCATTTAAAGTGGATTTATGACCCCTTTGTGAACCTTAGTGTCCCAAAAGTTACCCTAGGTGGTTACCCATGGGTTTAGGGTCAACTTGGACTATCTAACCCTTGGATTAACTCACTTTTGGTCACTCTAAACTATAGTTTAGTCAAAGTGACGAAATTTGAATTTAGGGAAGGTGGGAGATGAGTCATGACTCATCTCCCTTCCTAAAGTTTAGGAATCCTTTCCCAAGGAAGACTTGGGAGGTCTCCAAGACTCCCAAGTGTGTGGGAGCTTCCTCCAAGACTCTCACACATGTGTGAGAGCGTCTTGGAGGAAGATGACTCTTTGAGAGAATAAGAGGATGCCATATGGCATCCTTTATCCTCTTAAGAGATTTGAGTGGGAATGCCACCTCACCACTTGTCCTCTCACACATTTGTGAGAGCACCAGTGGATAAGGTGAGGATTGAGAGGGAATTGTAGGATGACACTTGTCACCCTCACACTTCCTCTCCCTTGCAAGTGGCATTGGAGGAGGAAGGAGAAGGTGACAAGTGTCACCTTCTCATTCCTCAAGGTCAAATTGATGGCCTATATTATCTCCTCTTGTGGAGGAGTGTGGGGTTCTTGCAATTTTAATTTTTCTTGCTATTTTGGAGGAGTTTGGGAGAGTTGGAGAAATTCTTGAAAGGTTGGAAGGTTTGGAAAAGATTGGAGCTCTTCACCAAACATGCTTCCATTATAGGGCTTTGAAGGTAAGCCTCTTAAACTTTGTTTCTTCACCCTTGCTTATTTAATGTGTTGTGTTGTAGTTTTTGGTTGTTTTGTTGTTGCATTACTTTTGTGTGGGATGGGAGTATGGTGAGAGCACCTCCAATGGAGGTAATGCTCAATTTGTTTGGGTAGGGGAAAGGAACCTCCTTGAAGTCACCCCCACATTGTGTATTTATGCCTTGAGGGCTTTTATATGTTGAGGAGATTATTGAATGGCAAGAGTGCCATGGAGGTTATTTTGTGATATTGTGGAGAGTGGGGTTCTTGGAGATTTTGGTTTGGCTTGAGGCCATGAGCTTGATATTTTATCATTTGAGTGACCTTTGAAGTAGAGGGGTCCATTCCCTACCCTCAACAAACTCATTTTCATGAGTTGAGTTTTGTGTTAAACCTATGGGCTGATTTTTGTGTTATGTTTGATTTTTGTTGTGGAATGTGCACCTATGTGAATCCCTACCTCCCTAGCTCAGGGGTGACCCACTTGTGAGTCTACGGTAGGGAGGAGAGCATTTCGTAGTGGTTGGTTTGTTCTTCTTTTGTTGTGTTATTTATAAGTTTGAGTGAAGAAATGATAAGTTGTTGTGGAGCTCATTTTGTGTGGTTTAGTTGTATTTTCTTGGTTGTTGAAGCCATGGCCATTGTGGCCTCATTGTATTTTATTTTTGTGGAAGATTGCTAAGTTAATTGCCATGGAGCTGGCTGTGATCAATAAAGAAATGTAAACATTCTGTTATTTTATTTAATGTTGTTTACTTCCTATTTTGTGAGTTAAAATTTGAGAAATGTATGAGAAATGTTATTTATATTTATGTCATTAATCTTTCAAAAAGAAAACATGCAAGAGTTGTAATGTTGCTGTCTAAATTTTATTATAGATGAAAGAAAGAAAAAAACTTGAGATTTGTTATCTGTTTGTGTTTGAAAGTTTCCATTGCAATAGTTGTTGGAAGAAAACAAAACTAGATTAGAATGTATCTCCTACCTTAAATGCTGTTCAAAAAATATATATAATGTATTCTGTATATTTTATCTGTTTTTCAACAAATACATGTATTTCTGTATTTCTTTGTTTCAAAAAAAAAAGGGGATACTATTGGTGTAATTATGTTATAATGCTGAAAATTTATATTCTGTTATTTATGACAATGTTGTGTGAAGATAGTTAGTGGGTATATATTTAAATATACATATATACATATGGAAGTTTGTATATATGTATATATAAATATATATATGTTGTGTATCCTTATTATTCAATCTTAGTTGTTAATGTTTTGTGTAGTTTTGTGCTTACTTCAGAAAGTGGTAATGAGATTTAAACTATATATAAGTTCTGTTTATATACTAAAATATATACATACATACATATATGTGTGTGTGTATAAACATATATATAGAGGTGGTACAAATGTCTCTAATTCTAAATGTTATATCGAACAAACTGAACCTACAGATTTGTGTATATATATATGTATATATAAATATATATATAAAGAAACTAATTAACAAAACAAAATATAATTTAAAAGTTACTGAGAAATCAAGTCCGTCGGCGGACTGTGAAAGGGCGGACATTTTAATGTTGTAGAAGAAAAATAATAATAATAATAATGGACTGTGGGTTGCACCCACAGTCCCTTGATCATTAAAGTAAAAGGGGTGTGGGGAGGCGGTGCCTCCACCACACTCCTTAAACCCCACACACTCCTTGCAGTGAACTCTGTGGCCACACCCCCCCTAAACATTGAGACCGCAGCGGCAACCACCATTCACACTCTGCACAGTGCGTCCGTCTGCGGACTCCCACTTCCCTTGCCTCCCGCGATCCCTCCACACTCTGCACCTTCGTCCCCTTCAGCGGTGGCGCCGCCACACCTCCTCTCCCTCCGCCGCTATGCCTCTCCGTGTCTGTTGGCCCCCTTCACGCCTCAGCCCTGCATTGTATTTTTAAAACTCTTTCATTATTTTTATCTTCTTCACCATTAAATATAGTTATTTCTAGAATACATAGAAATGATGTAAGCTTTCTGTGTGTTGACTGCTTACCTCCATGGAGCATGGCCTCCAAAGCTCTTACAAAACCCTAACTTGCAAGATAGAAAACAAAACAAGTTGAAAGGAGAAGGAAGAATGAGAATAAGAGATTAGGGTTCCTATATGAGAAAACATTCAAAAAAAAAATTAGGGCATCTTGTAATTAGATAACAATTATATAATGTGATTAGGGTTATTTTATTTTTGGAAGCAATATGATTTTATTTTTGAGAGGAGTGGTGTGAGGATGTTGAGTTCTATTTTATTTTAAATCCTCTATTCTATTTTGTCTTTATATTTTTTTATCTTGTGCTCTACAATTTGGGTTTTTCTTCAAATAGGGGATTTACTTATTTAGTTCATTCATTTTGTGTTATAAATTTACTTTTATAATTTCTCTTACCTTGGGGGTAAATTTTATTCTAATTGGGAAGAATTTTTATTCCTCTTGATTTAAATTTATCTTGTTGGGGTATTATTTCTTATATTTCTCCTTAGCGGGATTTTTTTTTTCACCCTTTTATTTGTTATCTATTTTATTATTATTTTACAGGATGAGTTGTTTTAAACTCTCCTATTTTATCTATTTAAATACTCAAGTTAGTTATTAAATATAATGTCAGAATTATATTTAATAACGGACTCAACTTTTTCTTTTGGTTTTATCTAATGTCTTGCCATTTAATTTAATTTATTTATTCTTAAATTTTATTTAAGATCTTACTGATGTTTTATTTTTTAAAAAAATATTTTGTGTTTATCGAAAACGCGTTATGCTGCCGAAATTTTGCTAGATTTCTAGGGTTTAATTTATGCGATATTTTAATTATTTTAATTCCATCATTCCATTTCAATCACGCATCCATCTTGCCATGATTCATTTAATCGCTTTTCAATCTAAGTTATAATAGGGTTCGATGTTGGCGGAATCATCTTCACTTAGGAAACTTAGGGTTCATATTAAAATCAGTCTAACCTTAGAAGCGACACACTACGTGTTGCATACCCACTGGACAACTTTCACCATCGCAGTTATATTGACATGTTTACGCCTTATGCGTATTGCCACCGAGCACGTAGGCGTGTGCGAGGGGGTTCCTAGGGATAGGTAGAAAAGTTTTTCGTAGTTCGTGTCATGACCACATGGCAAATGTGGACATGACACGTGTGTTGTGTGTCGTGTGTCGTGACTGCATGGGAAATGCGGGCATGACAAAGTTGACTTCAGTACCAATCCTTCGTGTTCTAAATTAGGAAGGTCTTTTTATTGTTATAACTGATGCCTCCGTAGAAGGATTAGGTGGTGTATTAATGCAAGATCAAGTAGTAGCCTATGAGTCTAGAAAGTTGAGACCATACAAGAAAAATTATGCTCCCCATGATTTGGAGCTAGCAGCAGTTTTGCATGCTCTCCAAGTATGGAGACACTATCTGCTTGGAAAGCGATTTCAACTTAAATCTGATAATCAAGGTTTGAAGTATATCTTCACCCAACCAAAACTTAATGCTCGAAAAAGAAGGTGGTTGGAGCTTATATCTGATTATGATTTTGAAATTGGTTATATCAAGAAAACTGAGTCATGGATGCCCTGAGCCGTATAAGGCATATTGCGGCAATGTTGTTAGTGCATTCCAATTTTAGAGAGCAAGTATTGAAAAAATCAACAGCAGACGGGTATTACAAACAAGTCCTAAAAGCTCTAACATAAAATCCTCACGATACGAGGTATGATAGATTTTATTTTGAACCTAATGGGTTATTAAGATTCAATAACTAAATTTATGTACCTAATCGAAGAGATTTAAGAAGATTTGTGTGGAAAGAAGTGCATTCTACACCATATTCAGGTCATCCTGGATTGACAAAGTTCTTAGCTGATGTGAAACCCTTATATTTTTGGAAGGGAATGAAGAATGATGCTGCAAGATTTGTGGCAGGATGTCTAGAGTGTCAACGAGTTAAGGCTGAACACTAGCACCCGGCAGGACTTTTGTATCCTCTTGATATTCCTGAATGGAATTGGTAAGTGATCAGTATGGATTATGTTCAGGACTGCCTATGTCACGCTATAAGCATGATGCTATTCTTGTAGTGGTAGATAAACTTTCTAAGGTAGCTCATTTTAGACTAGGTAATCTTACAGATGGAACACTTATTTTAGCCAAGAAATTCATGCAAGAAGTTTTCAGATTGCATGGAATTCCAGAAAAGATAGTTTCAGATAGAGATGCTCAGATAACTTCAAGGTTTTGACAAACTTTGTTCTCAACTTTGGGAACACAATTGAATATAAGCTCAGACTATCATCCAGAGACATATGGTCAAACTGAGATAGTTAATCAAATACTAGAGGATTTGTTGAGGATGTACTGCATGGATCAATGGCATAAGTGGGAAGAGTATCTTCCACTAGTTGAATTTGCATATAATAACTCTTATCATTCTACAATTAGGATGGCTCCCTTCGAAGCATTATACTACAGGAAGTGGTGAACTCCTATAAGTTGGGATAAGCTAGAAGATAGGATTTGATGTCAAGCAAACACCCCGACAATTTTTAGGACATAAAGTTCTCTTAAGAGTCAAACCATATAAGAGCCCAATTAAGTTTAGAAAGTCTTCCAAGCTAGCACCTAGATATGTTGGACCTTTTGAAGTCCTAGAAGTGGTTCATCCAATTGCTTACATGATAGATCTTCCACTAGCTCTTGCAAGAATGCATGATGTTTTCCATGTGTCATATTTGAAAAAATATATATCAAGGTCTAATCATATATTTGATTGGAATGCTCTCCAGGTACAAGATCTAGGGGTGGTCATGATAGAGCCTCTCAAAGTGCTCAAGGTACACAAGCTCCGCTGTGTAACAGAGAGGTTACTCAGTGCAAGGTCTAGTGGGACCAGTATTCAGAGGAAAATGCTACCTGAGAGGATTACAATGATATTTGTCAAAACTTTCCACATTTTTTTATATAATCATGATGTAAAAGAACATATTTGTTATATTTTGTTATGGACATAATCATCGAGGACGATGATCTCTAAGGGGGGAGATATGTCACTCCCCGTTTTTAAACTAACATACTTATCATTTTTTTTCAAGAAGACAGATGGATAGTTAGTGAAATTAATATGAGGAAAGTAATGTTATGTTAGAATATAAAATGCATTTGAATTATATTATTTTTATACGAATGATTGTTTATGATGCCATTAACGTCCACGTGATTAAATAATGTGATGGAATAACTACCATTGTGTGATTGAGGTTGATGAAGGAATAGTGTTTTTTCCCTCCGACATAGGGAGAGAATCATCGTGGAGAGGGTACTAGATCATGTGAACACAATGATCTTTGTGCTATCTAAAAACACACACACACTCACATTAAAGGTTAAGTCATTATTGAATTAAGTCTATCTATACGTGGATTAGTCGTCTCAATAATATTGTTGAATGTTGTGATCTTTTCATACTAGATTGATAATATTGTCTTCTTGTCGATGGCTTAGCCTTTTGTGTCAACAATTAGAAGGGTTGTATACATCTATAAATGTCAAGTCGACATGAGTAACCGACCAAACAAGTCAAACCTTATCGTCAAGATCAAAGTCAATTTTGCTAAGTTTCAATGTCAGTAATTGTTCTCTTAAATAGCGTAGTTGAAGCATTCAAAAGAATGCAATAGTGGCATTTAAATAATAGGTATATTCTAGTTTATATGCTTATTTATTTAATAACTTTGATGTGGTTAAATTTAAAAACTCGGTATAAAGTTAAGATGGTTAAGTCTTGAAAGACTCCCATCGTATTTTCCCCTATATGCTAGGAGGAGTGGGAGGGAGCAATAGCTCCATAACTCCTACTTTTGTTCTCTCAAGACCGCGCATGGCTGAGAGAAGGTAGGGAATAGTTAATGCAACTGTTTTGTTTGTAACTGATAGGGAGTATGTTTTAATAGTAGAGATTAGAGAGAAAAGGATATCTCTTTTTGGATCAACAAATTAGAGAGGATAGAAGGAGCTCAAAGAAAGTATATTGAATGCATCATAAGTGACATGTATGTCAATAATAGTATTGTTCAGATGATAATAAGTTTATTCTATGTATCTGTAGACTATACTTGTGTATGTTAAGAGGCCACAAACATTAAAGGAAACAATGATAATTCTGTGGCAAAATGAAGCCTTTGTATATATTAACAAGTAATGATATTGGTAAGCAGACACCATTGGTATGCCATTCCATTGAGGATATATGTCTGTATTATGTTGTTCTAGCAGAGTATAATGAATTTAAATAATAGTCTTTTTCTCTTAGAATCGGCTTGTAGATTGATAAGAATATCTGAGTTAAAAAGTCGATTGGCAGTTATGTTAAACCTATTCTTTATTATCTTTTAATACTTGGTCGATAGGTGGCCATATCCATATAAGTATTATGGACATAGATGCAAAGTTGATAGGCATGAATCTTGTTAAAAGAAAGTTAGAATGTAAATGAAACCTATGTATAGGCCGAGAAATAAAATCATGGCCGGTCATTTAAACTTGAAGATATCTTTGTTCTTTTATGAACGATACTCTAAATGGGATATTATCTATGTATATCTGTTATATGAATATTGGATATAAACTAATATAAGACCGAATGGCTTAGTGTGGTTGACTACACAAGGTCAACTAATTATCTAAACCTATCTAGTTAAGGAATGAAGCTTTTTGGCCAATCTAGAATAAACTAAGAGCTCAGATTATTCTAGAATAGATCGAGAGCTCAGATTAGTCTAAAATAGACTGAGAGCTCAGATTAGTCTAGAAAAGATTGATAGCTCAAATTAGTCTAGAAAAGATCAAGAGCTTAGCTAGCCTAAAATAGATTGGGAAGTCTAGTTAGTCTTGAATGGACCGAGACTCATATGTGTTAAAAAGTTCCAATTTTTGAAGGAATCATTACTCTATGTTTATTATTAAAGCTGGTAGTTTATGAAAGATCAATGATTTGATTATTACACTTTAACTCGAAAAGATTTACATAATCAGGTGATATACACAAGAATCTATTATACTTATGCCATAAAACATATGTATTATCACTTTGACTATTTTGAGTAATTGGATGTTCTCATACACTACTTTTAATCTAGTTAAGAGGAAACCATTCTTTTATCTTAATATGGCAATATTATATGTTTACTTCGACAGTAAATAGTCGAATATATTTTCATAGACTAAGGCAGATATATCTTAGTGGTAAGAGTCTTAGAAGTCTATAAACGTCAAATGTATTGACTATTTGACAAAATCGAGTATATCTCGAGAATGTATGTTTAGAGCTTGGAAATGGGTCGACAAGTCTTTGAGTAGAACAATAGGTTGTCATAGACCCAAGATTGAAAGGATGCAAAGAGGGGCTAAATGTATGCTTCTTAAGTCACCTAAGCTCTCACATTATACTTGTTTAGTTGACTAAGAGTGAGACCTAGTTTTATCACACCTACAGTGTTAACAGCTGTGCCATCTAGCTGGAGCACACCCTTCTCAAGGGGCTGGTATTTCAATCTTAATTGGTCTACAATCTGTTTTGGCATCACAGAACTACTTGCACCACTATCCACCATGCATTTATGTACTAACCTATCTCCTATTATTAATGACAAAAAATGGAAGTGGTTTAGCACTCTTATTTGGCCGTTTACTGTTGTCCTGGAAGGAATTGGTAAGAGCAGCCCTAGTTGGATCAACAGTTGCATCATTTGACACTTTTAAATCAATCAAGGTAGATTGTAACATGTCCTTTTGACCTAGGATGGTTAGGGAATCCCAAATAGACATTGTCACATTCATTTTCTTCATATTTTCAATGATAGTAAAAGGTGGAGTGATGTTTACCTTCTGATGTGACTTTGCAGCAGCAATATCAGCCTGCAAATGAGGTTGTTCCCTGGTAGTTGCTTGAGTATTCCTTTGCAAAATATAGGGAATCTGGGATGTAGAAGGATCAGCAGGTCCTTTTCCTTTATTTGTTGCTTGATCTATCTCATAACCCCTCTTTTTAGCTCTGGTATTTGCTGCAACTAAAGTATCATCTCTGTTTACGCCACATAATTCATCTCCCTGCCAGTTTATGAAGGCAATATCATTCTGAGGCTGTTCTACAGCCCCATCATTTGGTGTGTTTAGCTGTGAAACTGCAACATTTTGTACCATTAGAGCCTGATTTATCACTCCATTTGAACAAGTTGCCTAACTGTGTGGCTGATTGCATGGAAAACACTATTCATACTCGGCTACAAGGTTATTCTAAATAGGGACAAGGTCCCTAACTGATGGGGAGTGCACAGTAGGAAATGCAGAACGTGCCCTAATTACCTCACAATCAGCAAGACTTCACCTATGAGCCGCCGATACATCACCATCGGCCAGACAACTGCCAGTCAGAATGACTTACTAAAGTATCTTCGTCGGTCCACCTTACACCAATGACTCCACTTTGCTCTACCTTCGATGAGACCCACCTCGTCAACGAGCACTTATAGGCCCTAGCTGATGCACCGATGAAACAACATCCTCGGCCAGACTTTCACTATCGGTCGGGCTTTCTCCAGAGTTGCCGACAAACTGATCACTCTGATGTCACTTTCGACCTCCACTCGTCGGTGTGACAATTGCTATTGGCCACCTTAGGGTTTGCTACGTCGATACACCATCGCACAGTCTAACTTCTTTGAACCCTAGCACATGGAGATGCTAGGTCAACCTCTTATGCGAAACGCACTGTCTGGATCCTCTACACCGCTGAACAATGGAACAAAATAGAAAACGAAAGCAAATATTTATACAACAAAGCCATTTCACTGATTTCGACAGAAATCTCACCAGTGGAATGTTTCACGACGACATACAACAACAAAATGGAAAGCACAGAGAGAATGGAGACCTATAGTTACACAATTTGTACTTACAAGAAATGGAAATCAAATTGACAGAACATAATAGCTTTATTTCTTTTGAGCACAATGCACAATTACATTCACACCCTTCTTCGATTTGATTACCATCCCCATTTGGTTCATTCCTCTAGGTATTTATCAACTCGCCTTGAGGAATACCAAACCGACTTTAAGCGGCTGGGAGACAACTGTCTAAAACAACCTCCAACTGCCCTACTGCCCTATTTTGGCATTATGTGGTTACAATTTGACAAAAGTGTCCTAAGTCACTTGGGACTTACAAAATGAACCTAGATACAAACTGAAATGAAAATGCATTGGTCAAATAGACCTTATTACAAAAGAAAACATGATTTTCTAGGTGCTCCTGCACCATACTCCCCGGGTGAAAGTTGTCTCAAGTCCTCTTAGAGACTAACTGCTGCAAATCACCACCCTGCTTTTTGATGTCTTCTTCCAGCATCCATGTGGCTTCTGAGTCGGGAAGTCCTTGCCATTTGACTAAGTGCTCAAAATAGGTCTAATTTCTTGTCTTCTTGGTTGTCCTGCTATCCAAGATGCACTCCATCTTCAGTGGTTCCTTAGGTGGTAAATGTTGCACCCACTCTGTATTGTCTTGGACAGAATCTGTTGTACCTTCTCCTGTATCAGGACTCTTATATAATGTCAGATCAGCAACATTGAATATAGGTGAAATAGCAATACCATCAAGGAGTTCAATTTTGTAAGCATTAGAACCATATTTCTCCAGAATCTGACAAGGTCCAATTTTTCTCATCATCAACTTGTGTTTTCCTGTGGGTAGTCTGTTCTTGTTGAGATGAACCATGACCATATCTCCTATTTGGTACTACACATCCCTTCTTCTTTGATCCACTCTAGCCTTGATCTTCTGACTATTCTGGTGTAGAGTATCTCTGATTTGTTGATGGATTTCTTTCATAGCTTTTGCAAATGTATCAACATGTCCACTCCTTTTGTCCAACCCTTGAACATCTCTTAATTCAAAAATTCCTCTAGGATGACTACCATAGACAACTTCAAAAGGACTTAGACCTGTACTTCTGTTTGTAGAATCATTATAGGCATACTCTACTTGTGGGAGTACCACATCCCAACTACTGCCATGTTCTCTTGTCAAACATCTTAGCAGATTTCCTAATGGCCTGTTCACAACCTCAGTTTGGCCATCAGTCTGAGGATGATAGACTGAACTAAAAGACAAATTTGTACACAATCTTTTCCACAAGGTTCTCCAAAAATGTCCCACAAATTTGTTGTCTCTGTCAGATACAATACTCAAAGGTAACCCATGAATCCTGACAATTTCTTTAAAGAACAAACCTGCAATGTAACTAGCATCATTGGTGGTCTTACAAGGAATAAAGTAAGCCATTTTGCTGAACCTGTCTACCACAACAAACACACTGTCATAACCTGTCTGTGTCTTGGGCAATCCCATCACAAAATCCATACTCAAACTTTCCCAAGGTCTGTTTGGTATGGGCAAAGGTTGGTACAATCCTGCATTGGTTGAGACTCCCTTTGCTCTCTGGCAAATCATACAACTCTCAACAAACCTTCTGATATCAGATTGCATCCTTGGCTAAAAGTAAAACCTTCTTACAAGATCTAAGGTCTTATTGAGCCCAAAATGTCCTCCTAAACCACCACTACGTTTTTCCTTCACAATATCATCCCTCATTAAACACTTAGGGATACATAGTTGACTTCATTTAAACAAAAGTCCATCCTGCAATGTATAATCTAAAAATTCACTATAGAAAGCATTGGCAAACTCACTGCATACCTTGTAAATCTCCTAGAAATATTGGTCCTCTTCATACAATCCTTTGAGTGACTCAACACCCATGCTGTGTAGCTACACTTCTTGTACTGTCAACACCCTTCTGCTTAAAGCATCAGCAACCTTATTGGTTATTCCTTTCTTATGTTTGATGATGAAGGTGTATGCTTGAACACTTTCCACCCATTTCATGTGTCTATGGCTGAGCTTTTCCTGTCCATTCAAAAAACTGAGAGCATGATTGTCAGTGTATAAAATAAATTCTTTAGGAAGCAAATAGTGCCTCCATTTTTTTAGAGTTTGTACCATAGCATACAACTCTAAATCATAAGAGGAGTACTTCCTCTTGGCTTCATTTAACTTTTCACTGAAGAAGGCTACTGGTCTGCCTTCTTGGCTTAACACTACTCCTATGGCCAACCTACTTGCATCACATTTAATTGTGAAAATCTTATTGAAATCAGGAAGTACTAAGATAGGATACTTGGCAACTTTCTGTTTCAGACTTTCAAAACTTTGATCTGCCTCTTTTGTCCACCCAAACTTCATCTTTCCTCCACCCTTGATGGTTTCTAACATAGGTGCACAAATATCACTGTAATTCTTAATAAATTTTCTGTAAAATGTGGCCAAGCCATGAAAGCTTCTAACCTCTCCTGCTGTCCTAGGTGTAGGCCAATTCAAAATAGCCTCTACCTTGGAAGAATCCATTTTCAAATCACCCTTAGAGATGACAAAACCTAGGTACACCAATTCTTGTTTCATGAAGTCACACTTTTCCAAGTTTATCAGTAACTTCTAATCTTGCAGCCTCTTCAAGACTATCTCTAAATGTTCCAAGTGCTCTTCCTTGCTCTTACTGAACACCAAGATATCATCAAGGTAGACTACCACAAATTTCCCTATGAATTCCTGCAACACCTCATTCATTAGTCTTATAAAGGTGCTAGGGGCGTTTGAAAGACCAAACAGCATCACAAGCCACTCATACAACCCTTCATTGGTTTTGAAAGTTGTCTTCCACTTATCCCCTTCTCTTATCCTTATCTGATGGTACCCACTCTTCAAGTCTATCTTAGAGAAATAGGTAGCACCTCCCAAACAATCCATTAGATCTTATATTCTAGGAATAGGAAACCTATACCTGATGGTTATCCTATTTATTGCCCTAGAATCAGTACACAGTCTCCATTTCCCATCCTTCTTTGGGGCTAAAACAGTAGGTACTGCACATGGGCTAAGGCTCTTCCTTATCAGCGCTTTGTTTAGGAGTTCTTGAATCTGGTTTGCTATCTCTTCATTCTGCTGAGGGGTCATTTTATATGCTGCCTTATTCGGAAGTACCGCTCCTGGTATGAGGTCTATCTGATGGCAAATGTCTTTGACAAGTGGTAGGGAATCAACTATATCTTTTGCAATCACTCCTTTGTAACTTTCAAGCAAATCTCTAACCTCCTTAGGCCCTACTTCTCTCACACTTTTCTTCTTTTCCCCCTTAGGCTTCACAATCAAAGAAAAACCTCCTCCATCACCTTCCTTTAATGTGTCCATGAATTATTTCTCTCCTACCATCATTACACTAGACCCTACATGTTGTGGATCCTCTTCTACCAATGTCTGTATCCTATAAGTCACACCATCCTTTTGGAATGAGTAAGCATTCTTTTCTCCATCATGATGAGCCTTTCTATCAAACTGCCATGGTCTGCCTAACAAAAGATGGCAAGCATCCATTGGAAGGATGTCACACAAGATTTTATCTCTATACCCCCCAATACTGAATTCTACCCATGCCTGTTCATTGATGAGTATGTGCTGCCCCTTATTCAACTAACTGACTTTATATGGACTGTTATGGGGTATCTTTTCTAGATTCAACTTATTTACTGCTTCCAAAGATATAATATTATCAGTAGAACTAGAGTCAACAATAACTTTACAAACCTTACCTTGGATCTTGCAGTTGATTCTAAACAAAGCCCTTCTTTGAGATGGTTCAGTCTGCACTGGTTCCTTGAGCAGCGTCCTCTTGATCATCATATTTTCTCCCATTTCTGATGTTAGATTCACTTCAGAAGATGTCACACTCCTTGTATCTTCTTGAATCAAAGTGGTTCTCTTCTCACCACCATGAGAAGTTGAGGCCTTCTCTGGACACTTATATGTCGGGTGCCCTACCTGATTGCAGTTCTAACATCTCATATTAGAGAATTTGGATCCTCTACCTGATCCACTTGTCCCACCTCTTCCATTAGGCCTTCTTCCTCGGTAGCCTCCTCTGCTACTGGAGTCTCCAACTTGCTCTTCTTGGCTAGACTCACCACTAGGCCTCTGGTTAGGACTTCTTCCTCCAAAACTGCCTCTGCCTCTAAAATTCCTTCCACCTCTACCTCTATTATTCTGCTCACTCTTTCTCTTTATCTTCTCTTCAGCCCTTAAGGACATTTGGAAACACTTGTTCATTGTTTCTGGTGCTAAGATGCTGATCTCATCTTGGATGTTCATCCTTAGGCCGATCAAATACCTAGCCACCTTCTCTGACTCTTCTTCTTGTCTCTTTGACTGAGACTGAGTTTATGAAACTCTTGTGTGTATGCATTCACATCAAGGTCTCTCTGTCTAAGGTTTTACAATTTCTTATACATCTGCACGTCATAGTCTAGGGGTAAGAATTGTGCATTGATTTTGTTCTTCATCCTTTCCCAGGAGGTTATCATATTCTTGCCCTCCTTGACTCTCTCTCCTTGCTCATAATTCCACCATGTAAGAGCAGATCCCTTTAATCTTGCCTTTGCCAACTTAACCCTCTTATCATCAGGGACTTCTTTGTATTCGAAATGATTGTTCAATGCCTCAATCTAGTCAATCACCTCTTCAGCTTCCATACTTCCACTATACATAGGTAACCCATCTATGGTGTCCCTATTGACTGACTTCAATGCATTTACAAATGCCCTCTGGTCTGCTGGTATCTCCTCTATCTTTTTATTGGTTTCTTCAATTTTTGTATCACCTTCATCAATGTCACTTTCATCTTCCCTATCTTTGCTTTTGGACTGCTTGAACTCTCCCAACTTGGATTCAATCATCTCCTTGATCAACTTCTTAATAGTGTCCTGCGACATACTTTTGGGAGGCATCCTCTCTGCCTCTGTCTCACTTTCTTTGTCTGACATAAACATTCACAGACAACACCCAAATGCCAACACTCCTGCAAATCCTCAATTCAACTTGCCGCCTAAATCTTTTTCCCAATCTGATACCAATATGATGGGGAGCGCACAACGGGAAACGCAAAAAAGGCCCTAATTACCTCACAATCGGCAAGACTTCACATATGAGCCGCTAATACATCACCATCGACTAGACAACCGCCGGTCGGAATGACTTACTAAAGTATCTCCGTCGGTCCACCTTACACCGATGACTCCACTTCGCTCTGCCTTTGGTGAGACCACCTCGTCAGTGAGCACTTATAGGCCCTGGCCAATGCACTGATGAAACAACATCCTCGGCGAGGCTTTCACTATCGGTCAGGCTTTCTCCAAAGTTGTCGACAAACTGATCACTCCGATGTCACTTCTGACCTCCGCTCGTCGGCGTGACAATTGCTATCGGCCACCTTAGGGTTTGCTACATTGATATGCCAATACACCATCACACAGTCTACCTTCTTTGAACCCTAGCACATGGAGATGCTAGGTCAACCTACTATGCGAAACGAATTGTCTGGATCCTCTACACCGCCGAACAATGGAACAAAATAGAAAATGAAGGCAAATATTTATACAACGAATCCATTCCACTGATTTCGATAGAAATCTCACCAGTGGAATGCTTCACGATGACATACAACAACAAAATAGAAAGCACAGAGAGAATGGAGACCTACAGTTACAAGAAACAAAAATTGAATTGATAGAACATAATAGCTTTATTTCTTTCAAGGACAATGCATAATTACATTCACACCCTTCTTCGATCTGATTACCATGCCCATTTGGTTCATTTCTCTAGGTAATTATCAACTCACTCTGAGGAATACCAAACTGACTCCAAGCGGCTGGAAGACCAATCCAAGCGATTGGGAGACAACCATCTAAAACAGCCTCCAACTGCCCTACTGCCCTATTTTGGCATTATGCGGTTACAATTTGACAAAAGTGTCCTAAGTCAACAAAAGTGTTCTAAGTCACTTGGGACTTACAAAATGAACCTAAATAAAAACTGAAATGAAAATGCATTGGTCAAATAGACCTTATTACAAAAGAAAACATGATTTTCTAGGTGCTCCTACACCACTAAATGGATTAATGGGTATAGGATTGTAAGGCTAGAAAGGCCTCTTGTTCACATTCTGCCTGACACCCTGGTAATTACTTTGATAAGGTGGCCTATTGGCTTGGTATGGTTGGTTTTGCCTTTGATAAGGCTGATTTTGCCCTCGGCTATGTAGCTGATAAGGCTGTTTGTTCTGGGACAACTGCTTTTTGATGTTGACCAACTCATTCCCAAAAGTTTGCAAGATATTCTCTATTTTCTGTTGGCTATTTTTTATCTCTCTTAACTCTTGTGATGAGATAGAAACATCAGTCTCAGTATTGGTAGTACTTGGCGATGCTGCTATAATAGGTAAAGGGGCAAAAGATGGGATCGACAAAGGCATTGAAGCTTGAATTTCGAGAAAAATGGGCACTGGTGGTCTAGGTGCTATTTTCTCAGCTTGAATCAGGTTGTTTTTGCTCTAATAGCTATTTCATATGCATTAGGTAAACTTGTACCTCCCAACGATTGTATCATTACTAAAATATCACTATTTAGAGCTTTCAAAAAATACAGAAAAGCATACTCTGATGGAGGCCTTATCGTGGCAGGAATTCTGTCCCATGTCTTCTGGAACCAGAAATTGAAATCCATCATTTTCTCCTGGGGAGCTCTCTTTATTGTAGTTAGTTGTTCAACCAGCAATAAGTTATCTGACTTATCTTGAAATTGTTTGTTCAACTTATCACCCAGATCATCCCAAGTTCCAATGGTTTGCACTGGTAGACTTCTGAACCACTGTAATGCTTTTCCTTTAAACGAGGCAGTCAACAGCCTAATGGCTACATTTTCTTGGGTTACATGATGAACACCACATAGAGAAGCTACGTCTCTAATGTGCTCGATTGGGGTAGTTTGATCCTCCCCTGTGAAATAGGGCAGGCTCTTCAAAGTTTCCATGGGTATATTATCATGCACTGTCAAGTTCAATGGGCTACCCCCATCAAAAGCCACAAATGCCTGATTTCTTGCCATTGGAGCAGCTAGAGGTGGGTTTGCTTGAACCAGTGCAAGAACTACAGATACTACTGGCTTGAAACTTGGTGGGGTTGATTGTATTCTTTTTGAAACTGAAGTCCTTGCCACAGGTCTACTCTATCTTCTAGGCGGAGACAACTGCAAATAATCAAATGAACTTGAACTCCGAGTTTGTATTTTTCTCATAAATTGTAACAACACTGATCTACTTGTCCTTTCTCAGTATTAGTCGCCAGATATGCAGAAAACTACCTCTTAAAAGACTGATAATGCTAGTAGCATATCATAACCAACAACATGATTGTAGAGTCCCATCGGGCGTGCCAGAAACTGTTGTCATGTAGAAATGCACCCTGCTTGGAGAGAGTCCAAGCATTCTATTGAAACAATGAGAATGATCTCAAGGTGTGGGACCTTGCGAATTGAGATTAGACCTCTAGAGTAGGCCAACTTCCTACCTCTGAGCCTAATGCTTAGAGGAAAATATCTAAACCTAGTGCTAATGCTTGCATGGGAAAAGGGTTAGAAGGAAAGTGAAATGAAAAGGGTGATACACCAGGTTTGAATGAAAAAGCCTTCACAGAACTGAAAAGATTCACAACACAACCAGATACAGCAAGTAGACATACACAAATTCAGATGATTTTAGCAGAAGTGAGAAACAAAATGGTTGAGAGGAACAAAACGTTCACAGACAATCATATGCAGATTCACACTAAACTAAAAAAATTAGTAAAGGAGGTAAAATAACTTGCATATATTCAATAAGAAGGCATGGTTACAGTAGAGGAATGCTCTGTTTGGAATCAGAAGCATAGATTTCCTAAATCTTCCAACGTCCAACCCTTTTTACATCTCAACCTTATGCATATATAACATTTTTTGCATTTGACCTAAGTTAGTTACAATGAATTCACCCCATGGGCTTTGTTAGAAAATATCTCCGTTTGAAGGGACGTCCAACTGCAAGAAGTCATGACATAAAATATCTAGAACAGGGCAGATGGAAGATATTTTGAATCTTCAATGTGAGCTGCTGAATCATCGACCTACACCCATAAATGCAACAAATATCTGC
Organism: Cunninghamia lanceolata; assembly: GCA_027924645.1. Lineage (NCBI taxonomy): Eukaryota > Viridiplantae > Streptophyta > Pinopsida > Cupressales > Cupressaceae > Cunninghamia > Cunninghamia lanceolata. Next base: position 532,520 of record BSBN01001352.1, read on the forward strand.
ATCTATATATGCCAAATTGGTCGCTGAAACATCCAGTCAATCGAACTTGTAGCTTTGCATCAAATTTTTGAAAGTGAAGATATCCTCCATAAAGCTCGCCAGATGAAAGAGGAGGCAAAAACAAGCATATTTGCCTTTTGAAGCATGTTGAAATTTGCTAGGATGAGGGAGATATGGGCGGTCAAAGTTATGGTCAACTGCGTCTTGCATCTGCATATCGCACTGCATATCTGCACTTGGATACTGTTGCAGCTTGCAATTGTATATATAATTGCAACTGCACTTTTAGGTTTGCTTGGTGCAACATACAAAGTCTCCTTCACTTTTGCCTTTTGCATATTCAATTCGCTTTGCATGTGCGATTGTATGTGCCTTTGAATCGGCCCTGACACATGGCACCACTTGATTTGCCCCTAAGTTGAACCTAGGACCCATCGCTGAACATTCACATCTTTATCAGCTATCGGAAAGACCACAAACTGAGCTGTCAATATGCATTGTCTCATCGAAATCCTTTGTATGCGACCCTTTGTATATCGATTGTATATGAGATACAATTGCATATACATACAATGCGGAACTCAAAGGATTATCAACCATATCGGAACTTTAGAACAGGTCCGGCCTTTGTATCCTTTCCTCTTTGCATATCGGCATATACAATGCACCTTGATATACAACCGCGGACCCCAACGCTAAGTTTGCCAAATTTAATTTCCCAGTCAGGTCCGCCTTGTATATCCCCGTTGTATCTAACCTTTGTGTATCGCATATACAATGCAAAATATACAAACAAGACTGCATACAATCACATGTACATACAAACATTGCATTTGACCTTTGTATGTTGCCTTGTATATGACCTTTGTATATGAGATACAAACGAACATACATACGAAGAATGCATACAATCACTTTTGCCTTTATAAACCAAAATGCATAACTTTTCAGGTCCGGGGTTGTATCTCATAAATGTATATGCAATTGTATGTGCAAAGATACAATCGCATATACATACAATTGGTGGACCCCACCCTTTGTATGTCCTTTATTTGCTACTTTGTATATGCGATTGTATGTGAGATACAATCGCCCAATATACATTCACCTTTGTATCTCCTCTTTTTCATATTGACTTTGCATCTTCCCCTTGTATATTGGCTTGTATATGCAATTGTACAAACGGAGATGCATACAACATAAATATACAATGAACCCGATGTACATTCATTTTTTGCGTCATGACCAAGAGGAAAAATGTATCTGAGATAGAATTCGACCAAATGACAGAAAACCCCAGAACAAGGATGACGTCATCATCATATACATGAAAAATGGCTAAGTATAAAACTAAGAAATCTCTGCGATGGAAGGCACTTGAAGACAAAAGATATTTGGGTTTTTCTGGGTTTTCTGCAAGAATCCTTCAGGCGAGATTTTTGGGATTTTTGGCAAGACATAGCATGAGTAATTGAAGGATTTAAGCCTTGTAGGGTCATCTTCTAAAGGATTTTCAAGGAATATACAAGGTGAACTATTTAACTCTAGATAGAGGAAAATAGGTCATCAACTTGATTGCATCCTTATGAAGAGTTGGCCAATAATAGCCTATTGTTAAGAGCTTGAATGTTGTCCTTTTGGCTACAAAGTGACCCCCACAGTGCTCATCGTGGCAAGCTTTTAGGATGTCAAAGACCTCGTCTTGTCTTATACATATCCTCATAATATGATCTGGACCAGTGTAGAATAGATAACTAGAAATCCAAGAATATGGAAAGGTTTTTATGTACTAGTTGTCTCCTTTCTCTAGGAGAGAAATGTGATGGTATTTGCCCTGCTACTAAGTAATTGGCAATATCAGCAAACCATGGTGTGTGTATATCGAGAGAAAACAAATGCTCATCTGGAAAAGAGTCATCTACAACACCTTCTATTTGTGTAGGCTATCTAGAAAAAAAATTTGCCACCACATTAGCTTTCCTTGGCTTATCCACTATTGCTATATCAAACTCTTGTAGTAAGATCAACCATCTTACTAGTCTACCTCCAACCACAGGTTTGTTCATTAAGTACCTGATTTCAGTATGATCTATATGGATAAAGACCTGGTAACCAGTGATATAAAGCCTAAATTTGTTTATAGCATAGACAATAGCCAGCATCTCTTTTTCTATGATAGTGTAATTGAGTTTTGCTCCTTGTAAGTTTTTGCTGATATAATAGATAGCATACTCCTTATTACCTTCTTTTTGTCCCAATATAGTTCCTATAGCAAAAGCAGAAGCATCAATGTGTATGTGGAAAGGCAATGTCCAATTTGATCCCCTCAAGACTGGTGCTTTTGTCAAGGTTGTCTTAAGTGTGTCAAAAGAGTGGTGACAGTCTGTGGTCTAGTCAAATTCCATATCTTTTGCAATGAAGTTAAACAAAAGTGTTGCTAGTTTGTTGAAGTCCTGAATGAACCTCCTATAATAGCCTGCATGTCCTAGAAAGCTTTTGACATCTTTTGGTTTCTGTGGTACAGGAAGTGTAGAGATTAACTCAATTTTATTGGGATCCACCTAAATGCCATCACTTGATATAAAGTGTCCTAGAACAACCCCTTGAGTCAGAATCATAAAGCATTTTTCATGACTCAATGATAGATGATGTTCTTGACATCTTTTCAGGACCTTCTCTAGATTGCTGAGTGATGTTTCAAATGTTTCTCTATAGGTGGTGAAATCATCCATGTAGATTTCCATAGAATCATGGGCATAGTCTGAGAACATACTTAGCACTGCCCTTTGGAAAGTGGTTGGGGCATTACATAACCCAAAGGGAATAACAGAATAAGCATATGTACCCTGGGGGCATGTAAATGTGGTCTTATCCCGGTCCTCTGAAGCTATCTTTATCTGATTATAGCCACTAAATCCATCTAAGAAGGAGAAGTACTTTTTCCCTGCTAGAGAATCAAGTACTTGATCAATGAAAGGTAGTGGAAAATGATCTTTTCTAGTGATTGTGTTAATTTCCCTATAGTCTATACATACCCTCCACTTGCCTCCTTTCTTAGGGACAATAACTAAAGGTAACACCCATTCACTGTCAAAAATAGGGTAAATGAAACCGGCATCAAGGAGTTTTTGTAGTTTAGTTTTAACTATGTCTCTCAAGGCTAGGTTCATTCTCCATTGTGGCTGTCTGATTGGCTTAAAAACATCATTTATGTAAATCCTATGCATGCACAAGTCTGGATCAATTCCTTTCATGTCATTGTAATCCCATGTAAAAGCTTATGCATGTGCCTGTAGAACAGTATTCAGGGAAGTCTGTTGTTCCTCAGTTAGGGCATTGTTAATATTTAGCATTTTTCTTGGCATGATTTCTAATATTTTAGAAGTTGGTTGCATAGATGAAAGGTCACATCCACTAATGTTGGGAACACATTCTTGGGCTAATAAAGAGTGGAAAAGTTGGGATAATTCCTCTGAGGAATGTGCAGGTATGATATTCTGCAATGGATCTTGTAGACATGATAGACAATCTTGTTGTTGCAGGTCTCTACCATAATGGTTCTGTATAATGTGGTAAATTAAGTCATCCTCATCTTGGGTTGTTAACAAGGAGCTATGTTCAATGGTCATGAGAGCTTGCAGGGAATAGTGGTCTTCTTCTTCTTCTAAGGTAGGCCATATGATTTGCTCTAGATTGTCATGAGATTGAGCTGGTGGATAGAGGACCAATTTCTTGGTTATAGTTCCATTTGAGATTATCATGTTTCAAGACCTACAACCTATAAATGCATCTGTTGTTGCTAACCATGGTTTGCCTAAGATAAGTGGATAACCTGCAAGGTTGACTTTTGGTTGCAATACTATGAAATCTGTAGGATACTCCCATGAGTCTAATGCTATGACTATGTCTTCAATGATCCCCTTAGGTTTTACTATGGACCTATTTGCCAACTGTAAAATAGTTGGTGTAGGTCTGAGGTTAGGTAGCTGATGTAGTTCCATTGTTTCTTTAGTCATGACATTGATGGTTGTCCCTAAGTCAGTCAAGGTGTTCTTGATGAGAGTCGCATTAATCTTAACATCCACTACTGGACAGCCAGGGTTTGTGTATTTAGGGATAGTTATGTTCCCTAGCATGATATCAGCAAGGTTCCCTAGGACATGGATTGTCTGAGGGTCCTTCCTCTTTCTTCCTGGCTTTTTAAGACAAACGTCTCTCACTGTCTTGGTGTAGATTGGAATGTCCTTGATAGCTTGGATAAGGGGTATCTTAATACTAACATTCTTGAGTTGACCCAATAGGTTTGTCTTTGCTTGGGTTCGATGTTTTGGAATGGCTAAACGTTTAGGGAAAGGAGGCTCTAGATTTGGGATAGTCTGATTTACCTGATTTGATTCAAGCTCCAGAGGTGAATTGTCTAAAGCTTCAGCTATGGGCTGTTCATCCACCACCTTAATGATTTGGGGAGATGGGGGCCCAGCCAATGTTTTCCCTGACCTGAGGTGGACATCACTCACCTCTACCCCATAAGTGGGGTATTGAATAGCCTCGTTAGTGTATGCCTGTTGAACATGCTTGTTATTGGGGTTAAGTGCAGGTTGGGCAGGCAGTTGTGGTGCTCTTGGTGGCTGAGTTGTAGGATTGGATGGATTTGGCATAATAGCTTGTTTTTGTGGCTAAGAAGGTGGCAAAGGTTACGAGTAATTCATATTTTGGTTTTTCCATTGTTGTTCCTTTTGCCATTGTGGTTGCCATTGGTTTTGTTGTACTGGCCATTGAGGGTTGTAGTTAGGTCCTTGGAAACTTTGTTGGGGCCATACATTTAGTTGTTGTTGATTCTAGTTTTGCTAAGGATTTTGCCATTGGTTTTGGGTATTTGGCCAAGGCTTAGGGTTCTAACAAGAGAAATTATGACTACCTACCGAAAAATGATGCATTGAAAGTTAGAGGATCTTGTGGCATACCTTGTCTTTATTGCCATGGTTTCCTTTATGCAACATAGAACATCTATCCATCTTCACTTTCAAATGGTTGAAAGTGTGGTTTCTCTGTCTTATCTTCTGTAATACTGGCCACCCTTCTGCACTTGCAATTGGCTTTTCTTTGTCTGCAATTGGGACAGTATTCAGTAAGTATGGCATCAACCTCCTCATGCTTCTTCTTCAAATGTAGAGTAGCTAGTTGAGTAGTTAGGTGACTGATAATATCCTCTTTCATGTTGGTCAATAGGTTGCTCAATTCCACCCTTGAAACTGAATTAGATGTCTTGCCAATGGTAGATGTTCTTTCTCCCCTTGTCCTCTTGGTGAAAGTCCTTGAGTAGTTTTTGCAAACTCTGCAGACATCTTCAAAGGGTAATTGAGACACATCTCCCACCCCAATAAGATTAAGGGCATTCATGCAATCATCATTGACTCCTCTCAAAAATACAAGCTTTAAACATTCATATGAGAGTTTATTCTATGGGTTTTCCTTTAGGCGGAACTGGAACCTTTCTACATGATCTTCCAATGGTTCATCCTCTTTTTGAGTCATCTGAAAGATGTCATCTCTTCTCCTATCAATTCCTCTACAATAATCTTGGTATTTCTCCATGATTTTTGCTTTCATTGTGTCCCAATCTGGAATAGCATCCTTGCCTAGTCCCATAAACCATCTCAAAGCAGCAGGAAATAGCTTGAGCCTATGAGCATCAGTTATGTAGTCATAACTTCTACACAGAATATCAAACTCAAACAAGAATGTGTCTGGATCTTTAGTCACCAAACCATACAAGACTGGTAATGCTAAAGGAGGTATATTCTTTAAAGCAACAACCCTCTCTTGGTTGGTGATTGGAAACTCAAAAGTCACTTGTCCCAGTGGATCATCCACTGCATAGACCATGGTTAGGAAGGTTCTTTCTTTATTATTAGTAGATGTTGATGAGAGGGAAGATTCTTCTTTAGGAATACCCTCGCTCTGATCACTGTAGTCACCAATATCTGCCATAGCTTGTTGGGTTGATGGAAGAAACCTTCCCAAAGCATCTCTTTGCCTCCACATACAATAGGAATCACTTTGTGTAGCAACGACTCCATCATAATGTTAGTGAAACTTTTCTAGTATTTGGTGAGGTGAAACCTAAGTGTTTAAGCTAGGAAAGCTTGGAAATGAAAGGAACTGGTCTTTGAAAATAGTGCCATCCCCGGCAATGGTGCCAAAAATGTAGTGTCTTTCCTATGTCTAGTAAACTTGGTAGTAATCACACAATTCAAAGGAATAACCTACTGAACAGTCCATTATAAGCCTTGAAAAGACCTTCATCAAATCATCAACTAGGGCTAGTAATCTTGTGATGGCACTAGCATTGTATGTGCTTTCAAAGATCAAACTATCTAACTCATCTAGTACAGTGTCATAAATCAAACTACTTGATAACAAAAGAAAATAATGCTGCTACCATTGCTACGGGTACTTGCAATGTAAGACTATAACAAATGACTATTAAGAAATGAATTCTAAGAATAATCTTGGTATTGCTAACTTATCCTATCCTCTGGAGTATCACAAGTCAAATGAACTAGAACAACTTAAGAATCTAATTGATCTTGTATTCATGAAATAACTACTACAACAATAATAACATGCAAGAAATAAAGTGAAGAATAGTTATCCTGAGTGGTCCTTGCTCAAGTGACTGCCTCACTACTTTTAACTCAAATCTAGTTCTCTAGATTGACATAGTCATATTGATTCTAACTCATTCATTACACAGTCTTTCAAATCACATAAAATCTTGCTAAACTATATTATTCATAATCAAAATAACAACATTGTCTGCATATAACTGGAAAAGATTCAGATAGCTATATCTACGACATAACAATCTATTTCAAACTTGAAACTAAACTAACTAACTTTCTACCTCGACCACTGAGCCATACATATAGGCATGAGGGAGTTTATTGAAATAGGTTTCTTAACTGAAATCATAAAACACCACTCTGTACAAACTAGAGTGCGATAAATTCTAACAATAATTCAAAAAGAAGGAAAGAAGAGTCCTAATAAAATTGGAACTCCTTGATGAAACATGGGACCGTGGACTAGTTGAATTAGTCACGTTGGTCTCCTAGTTGCAACAGAATTTCTCCTCTTTTGATTGTCTTTATTGACTATAATCACGATGCGTGATTATCTCCATCAAGTGTCTTCATCTCATAGTAGCTGCACTTAGTTGATTTTGGAACCTCTCCTGCTCTACTACCTAGAAATGTTGTGGCTGCAGGCTGCACCTTACAGTTGCTGCGGGTTACAGTCCCTTCTTGAGCTGCAAGGGTTAGTCCACAAAAACATGTAGAACATACTAACAACTATAATCAACATAAACATTCTTTACAATCCATACATTCCCACACATAACATTCAGTAATCATCATATTATAATTATATTCCCATATACTTAATAATTAGGTCTAAGTTTGCATAATGAACATAAAAGATAGCAACGTGTAGGAATATTTATAGGACAAATGTTTGAAAATATCTGAGAAATTGCATAAAACCATAAGAAAATAGGCTAATAACTAGGCTCATCAAACATACTATAGACATATATCCTCAATGGAATTCCATACCAATGGTATCCACTTACCAATATCATTATTTGTTGATACATACAAAGGATTCATTTTGCCATAGAATTATCATTGTTTCCTTTAATGTCTGTGACCTCTTGACATACACAAGTACAGTATACGAATACATTGAATAAACTTATTATCATATGAACAATACTATTATTGACATACCTGTCACTTATGATGCAGTCGATATAATTTCTTCGAGCTCCTTCTATCCTCTCTAATTTGTCGATCCAAAAAGATATATCATTTTATCTCTAATCTCTAATATTCAAACATACTCCCTATCGGTTACAAACAAAATAGTTGCATTAACTATTCCCTACCTTCTCTCAGTCATGCACGGTCTTGAGATCTCAAAAGTAGGAGTTATGGAGCTATTGGTCCCTCCCACTACTCCTAGCATATAGGGGAGAATACGATGGGAGTCTTTCAAGACTTAAACATCTTAACTTTATACTAAGTTTTTAAATTTAACCACATTAAAGTTATTAAATAATTAAGAATATAAACAATAATATACCTATTATTTAAATGCCACTATTGCATTCTTTTGAATGCTTCAATTATGCTATTTAAGAGCACAATTATTGACATTGAAGCTTAACAAAATCGACTTCGGTCTTGACGATAAGGTTTGACTTGTTTGGTCGATTACTCATGTTGACTTGACATTTATAGATGTATACAACCTTTCTAATTGTCGATGCAAAAGACTAAGCCATCGACAAGAAGACAATATTATAAATCTAGTATGAGAAGATCACAACATTCAACAATATTACTGAGATGACTAATCCACAATACAATTAATGCACAATAAATGCCATTTTTTATAAAATGAACTTGATTGCATCATTAATAAACTTGCTAATCCAAAGTTCAATAAATAATTACAAAATATGGTCACTTCACATGCGTGTAATGCCCCACCAAGGAACCCAGAGGATAACACAACTAAGCTTACAAAAAGGTCAATTTTTTTTTTTTTTAAGTGACAAAAATAACAACAATCATATATTTATTCATAACATTTAAATTAAGCTTTATCCTCTAGGGTTCCACGGCTGCATTGCTAACGAACTAAAACAAGATCTAACCAACATTATGAATTAACTAACAAACACAGTTCATTCTAAGTCTAATTACATTAGATAAATAAACACATACAATTCCATATTATATCATCAGATAAGTAACATCAGGATCTTGCACATAGGATCACGAGTACATAGACGAGTTCCTTTACAAGAGAGTACAATATTACATTGTTTACAATATCGCTATCCAGATTACATTAGAGTTCATATATCAAGATAACAGTACATGATTCAACTGATATACAAGACTGAAACATGATCATAAGTATCTGTCTACTCAAGCTAGAGCAAGATCTGAAATCTGCCATACAAGGTACATCCTTCTCGCGCACGAACAACAACAAGGGAAACCAATGGAGATAAAAGCACAACAACTCGACCATGTGGAACCCTAAGGTCCACCCCCGTGCTAAGAGATAACAATAAGGTCCCACTAAGAAAATAATCAAGAAAGATAGTAGACTAACAAGGGCAAGGACTACACAAGACTTCAATACCACACGGGTCAAAAAGAACATCACAAGTAAATCAAACAACACTTCCAGAGGCAATCACACAATGAAAGGGAAAAATGCGCATTAGGGAGTGCTAGGCTGTAGTAGGGAAGAGTGTCATCACATGGTCCTAACATGGGTTATCTTGGCAGTCTCTCACTGAACGTCGGCCCCCATCATGGGTTATCTTAGCAGTCCAGACGTCGGCCCCCATCTATGGTTATCTTGGTAGTCTCTCACTAGATGTTGGCCCCATAGGGTGACACATGTGGAACCAACATTCCTTTCGTGAGGACAAGGAAGTTGATCTTGCCAACCACAACCTTCTCATCCCATCCTTAGCCTGAATGAGCACTACAGGCATGGGTGAGGCATCTAATTATCTTATTTAGTGTGGAAACTACCCAACCCTCTAAATTTATTATTAAGTTATCACTAGATTAAAAACTTCCAATGGGTTATCTTGGTAGCCACTTTGGGCACCGGCCCCACATTGAAAGCCACTCCTCTACTGCATCTAGAAGACCCTATCCATCAAGCAAGACAATTACCATCACAATGACAAGTAATATATACAATGCAAGGCATTTACCTTCTTGCATACAAATCATAATCACAAGGACCAATTCTTGTCCCAAAACATAAACCAAGCATGAACTACCACATTCTCATCATGATGCATTTACAACACAAAATACACATCATTTCACATCACATAGAGCAATGCATTATCCATCTTGCATAGTCATCATAACCACATGAATAGGTACATTGAACAATGCGTTATCCATCTTGCACATGTATCATACCAACATGAATAGAAGGCAACATTTCAAGAATGCATTTCATTCAACTCACATGATGCACACAGAGCCAACCCCCACACAATCATACCCTCCTAGGCCTCTAGAAACAAATTCCCCAAATGACACAACACTTGACACCATTAAAAACACAATGGTTTCACATCACATTCACTCTCAAAGCACATCATAAACTAATACCCTTCAACAATATTTTTTTTAAGGAATGTAACACTAATCCAAACATGAACAATCATCTAAGAGTTATAAAGTGAATCTATCTCAATAATATAGAACTATAACTTTCTAATCACCAATAGCAGTTATAATATGATCATAAGATATAAGTATTCACAAGTATCAAAATTTTAACTAATAATTCTCAGGACTTATTTTTAATTTCATTTAATTAAAATGATTGCGAACAACATGCAAATAACCCTAAGGTATACAAATTAAACACAACAATTGTTTACACTATTTACACTGATGTAAATTTCATTAATACTATTAAATGTAACTGTATAAGTAAGACTAAAAGCCCATGCTATAAATCTCTTGCACTAGTTAGAATCACAAGATACAAAACTCGAAGCTACAATAAAAGAACCTTGTTCTAAGGTTACCTTGAGAAGAAAGAAATACAGAACAACAAAACATTCCTATAGATCTAACATCTTCATAAAATCTACCACACTTTTAACCACATGCATATGAGAGGATCAACACAAAATAAATTTGTTGAGAAGGCTTTAGAAGCTACCAACAATGCAAAATGTGAAAACATAGACAGGGCACACAGACTGACTGGTAGAATGCCTCAAAGAGAGTCATATGATGGAAAGCAATGATCGTAGAATATGCACAAAATGAATTTGTTAAAAAATCTCAGAAAAACCTAGTTCAAAAATATAGAGTTATTGGTGACACAACTAATTGTTTTAACAGAGACGAAACGAGTGAGAGGTAGATAGTCACAAAATATTTAGATCTTAAAAATGACAAACTAGGTATGGCTGATTTTCAGATATAATTTAGATATCCAGGCCGTGCACCATATATAAAAAAATTAGATAAACCCAGTTCGTAAAATTTAAGTAAGGCTAACGCAATAGACTACAAAAATAGAGACGAAATGGGTGAGAGGTAGATACTCACAAAATATTCATATCTCACAAATGACAAACTAGGTATCACTGATTTTTGGATATGATTTAGATATCCAGGACGTGCACCATATATAAAAAATTAGAGAAACCCAGTTCGTAAAATTAAAGTTATGGCTAACGCAACAAACTACTAAAATAAAGACGAAATGGGTGAGAGGTAGACAGTCACAAAATATTCATATCTCAAAAATGACAAACTGGGTATGGCTGATTTTTGGTTATGATTTAGATATCTAAGCTGTGCACCATATATAAAAAAATTTAGAGAAACCTAGTATGTAAAAATAAAGTTATGGTTAACGCAACAAATTGGGTTCAGAAAATGTAGAAGAGAATTCACAGAATATTTTACTTAATCTAATACAACAATAAATCAGATTCATATCTCAGTCCATACCTAGAATATTACTTCTATCACATCTTCACAAAATTTTCAGCTCGCATCCATTTTCCCCCAAGTCTTTTCTTCTGGAAACTATGGTTTATGGTGCCAAAAGAAAAATAAAAACTTCCTGAGAGAGAGATCCCCAAAACATAAAACATATTCTCTATTTGAAATGCACGCTCCTCCCCAAATTATGTTTTGAGATTTCAAAATAAAGTTGAGCATGCATAACCACCCCCATAATTTCTTCAGAAGATTCTCCTTTATTACTTTTTTACAATTTGTTATTTTTAACCAAACAATAATTTCTCTATGATTGTATTTATTTTAGAATTTGCTATTTATTTCATTTACAACTAAACAATATTCCTTTCTGATTTTATCTACTTTAGTATATATATATATATATATATATATATAACAACTTGCAAATATTAACTATTTTATTGCCATTAACGCAACATTAAATTATATTAATTAATTAATTTATCTCTAGTTGCAATTACATTTATTATTATTATTATTTATTAACTTAACTTCTAGAATAATATATTTTTCATAAACTAAATTTACATAAGGACATTTATATATTTATTTATTTAACAAAAATGCTTCATAACTAATTATTTTATTTTAAGGCAACAATAACCAAAACAATACCAACAAAATAACCCAACTGCCAAACTATACTTGACTACTATGCAAGATCAGAAAGCAATACCACCACAACAATGACTGACTATCATGACCAAACCGACAACACTGACAGGGTGCACAACCGGATACTTATCCTCTTCAAGGATGATGGCTAAGCTAGGGGACCATATGTTATCTCCATTCAACAGTTCCATTGGTTAAGGCACGCTCAGACCTTTTAATTCAGCTGGATTTGATGCCTAGTACCTGCAGCCTACAACAAACAACAGGGTCAAACATGTATATATATGCAATCATGTAGTCATACACATAGTGAAAGGAAGTCGCAGTGTAAAAGGGTACTCATGCATGGGTAATGCGACACTATTCCTTTCACCCACACATCAAACATGTAATCACAACACACATAGCAATCAATTACTGAATGACTAAATAAGAACCATCATCAGATAGTCGCATGATACTCATAATACGATTGATCCACACAAAACATCATAACCTCCTATGATACAAAATTAGTCGCTTAAAACTCAATTCTAACATATGACAATCATAGTAAAATCAACATCATAATCACCTGAATGCAAGGCAATGTCAGAGCATGTGAATTATCAGTATTGCAACAAGGTTCATTGATCAAATATACTTAACTAAGTATTATGATTATTTACATTCATCTTCATGCTCCTTAGTCCGACCACCTATACATCCAAGGTGAAACTGGAGGGGCACTACATCGACTTACAAATTCTTACATATTTGTCAAGTATAATAACAAATGGTCACTTTCATTGCGACTACAACTTGTTTCAATTTCCATTTACATAATAAGTAATGTTTCCTATTCACAAGTCTTTAGCAGTCAACTTTAGGGGAGAGAGAGAGAGAGCATCACCTTGGTGCTTTTCCTTCAAGCACAGACCAGCAGTTCCGTACACACCTTCCTTCTAGAAGTGGCTCTTCCCTTCATGAGGGTATATATAATAAGAATCAACTGATTCCTTTTGCCATTTGAGAAGTAGTGAAGTGTCCTAGCTAATAACGGTCAGTATTAAAACTCTAGTCTAGCTCTAGTTATGTAAAACCCATTCTGACTGTTCAACTATCTGGTACAAAGTGAACCGACAATGCAAGGAGTGACTTTTGCATTACTTTGGTCAAAGATTCATATAAATAAAGTCGTATGTTCACTCAGTCCTTTCTCGACTTAGAGACAGCATTATTATAATTCAGTAAATAATATATATCAACACGCTTTGACTTGTTTAGTCAATATCAGTCTTAAAGACATAAAATATACCCTATACTCTTAGTCAACTAGACAAGTATAAGGTGAGAGCTTAGGTGACTTAAGAAGCGTACATTGAGCCCCTCTTTGCATCCTTGCAATTTTGGGTCTATGATGACCTATCATTCTACTAAAAGACTTGTTGGCCCATTCCTGAGATCTAAACATACATTCTCAAGATATACTCGATTATGTCAAATAGTCAATACATTTGACGTCTATAGACTTCTAAGACTCTTACCACTAAGATATATTTGCCTTAGTCTATGAAAATATATTCGACTATTTACTGTCGAAGTAAACATAGAATATAATCATATTAAGATAAAAGAATGGTTTCCTCTTACCCAGATTAAAAGTAGTGTATGAGAACTCTCAGTTACTCAAAATAGTCAAAGTGATAATACACATGTTTTATGGCATAAGTATAATAGATTCTTGTGTATATCAACTGATTATGGAATCTTTTCTAGTTAAAGTCTAATAATCAAATCATTGATCTTTCATAAACTACCAACTTTAATAATAAACATAGAGTAATGATTCCTTCAAAACTTCAAACTGTTTAACTCCCTTTTAAAGATATTTGGATCTCTAACACATATGAGTCTCGGTCCATTCAAGACTAACTAGACTTCATAGTCTATTCCAGGCTAGCTAAGCTCTCAATCTTTTCTAGACTAATCTAAGCTCTCATTCTATTCTAGACTAATCTGAGCTCTCAGTCTTTTCTAGACTAATCTGAGCTCTCAATCTTTTCTAGACTAATCTAAGCTTTCAGTCTATTCTATACTAATCTAAGCTCTCGGTCTTTTCTAGACTAATCCAAGCTCTTAGTCTATTCTAGACTAATATGAGTTCTTGGTCTTTTTTAGACTAATATGAGCTCTTAGTCTATTCTAGACTAATCTGAGCTCTTGGTCTTTTCTAAACTAATATGAGCTCTCGGTCTTTTCTAGAATAATCTGAGCTCTTAGTCTATTCTAGACTGGCCGAAAAGTTTCATTCCTTAACTAGATAGGTTTAGAATGTTTATAACTAGTCAACCTTGTGTATTCGACCACACCAAGCTATTCGGTCTTATATTAGTTTATATCCAATGTTCAGATAATAGATATACATAGATAATATCCTACTTATAGTATCGTTCATAGAAGAACAAGACTATCTTCTGGCTTAAATGGCTGGCCATGATTTTATTGCTTGGCTTATACACAAGTTTCATTTACATTCTAACTTTCTTTTAACAAGATTCATGCCTATTGGCTTAGCATCTATGTCCATAATGCTTATATGGATATGGTCGCCTATAAGTCAATTATCATAAGACAATAAAGAATAGGTTTAACATAACTGCCAATCAACTTTTTAACTCAGATATTCTTATCGATCTACAGGACAATTCTAAGAGAAAAATAATGTTATTTAAATTAATTATACTCTACTAGAACAACATACTATTGACGTATATCCTCAATGGAATGCTATACCAATGGTATCCGCTTACCAATATCATTACTTGTTAATATAGACAAAGGCTTCATTTTGCGACAAAATTATCATTGTTTCCTTTAATGTTTGTAGCCTCTTGACATACGCAAATATAGTATACGAATATATAGAATAAACTTATTATCATATGAACAATACTATTATTGATGTACCTATCACTTATGATGTAGTCGATATACTTTCTTTGAGCTCTTTCTATCCTCTCTAATTTGCCGATCCAAAAAGAGATATCCTCTTCTCTCTAATCTCTACTATTAAAACATACTCCCTATCGGTTACAAACAAAACAATTGCATTCACTATTCCCTACCTTCTCTTAGTCATGCGCGGTCTTGAGAGCTCAAAAGTAGGAGTTATGGAGCTATTGCTCCCTCCTGCTCCTCCTAGCATATAGGGGAGAATACAATGGGCGTCTTTCAAGACTTAACCATATTAACTTTATACTGACTTTTTGAATTTAACCTCATCAAAGTTATTAAATAAGTAACAATATAAACAATAATATACCTATTATTTAAATGCCACTATTGCATTCTTTTGAATGCTTCAATTATGCTATTTAAAAGCACAATTATTGACATTGAAGCTTAGCAAAACTGACTTTGATCTTGACAATAAGGTTTGACTTGTTTGGTTGATTACTCATGTGGACTTGACATTTATAGATTTATACAACCTTTCTAATTGTTGACGCAAAAGACTAGGCCATTGATAAGAAGCCAATATTATCAATTTGTTATGAAAAGATCACAACGTTCAACAATATTACTGAGATGGCTAATCCACATATAGATAAAGACTTAATTCAATATTGACTTAACCTCTAGTATGAGTGTGTGTGTTTCTACATAACACAAAGATCATTGTATTCATACGATCTAGTACCCTCTCCAGGGTGATACTATCTCTCCTCATGTTAGAGGTAAAAACACTATTCCTTGATCCACCTCATTCACACAATGGTAGTTAGTCCATCACATTATTTAATCACGTGGACATTAATGACATCATAAACAATCATTCTTATAAAAATAACATACTTCAAATACATTTTATACTCTAACATAACATTACTTTCCTCATATTAATTTCACTGACTATCCATATGTCTTCTTGAAATAAATGATAAGTACGTTAGTTTAAAAAACAAAGTGTGACATATCTCCCCCTTTAGAGATCATTGTCCTTGATGATTATGTCCATAAAAAAATATAACAAATATGTTCTTTTACATCAAATTTATATAAAAATATGTGGAAACTTTTGATAAATATCATTGTAATCCTCCCAGGTAGCATTTTCCTCCGAATACTGGTCCCATTGGACCTTGCACTAGGTAACCTCTCTGTTACGTAGGCGGAGCTTGCATACCTCGAGCACTTTGAGAGGATCGATCATGATTACACCTGGGTCCTATGCCTGGAGAGCATTCCTATCAAGTATATGATTAGATCCTGATATATATTTCTTTAAGTAAGATACTATGAAAACATCATGCATTCTAGCAAGAGCTGGTGGTAGAGCTATCCTGTAAGCAACCGAATTAACCACTTCTAGCACTTTAAAAGGTCCAACATATCTAGGTGCTAGCTTGGAAGACTTTCCAAACTTAATTGGGCTCTTATGTGGTTTGACTCTTAAGAGAACTTTATCTCCTACTAAAAAATATCGGGGTGTTCACTTGGCATCAGCATAGCTTTTATGTCTATCACTTTCTTCTACCAATCTTTTCCTGATTAGCTTTACTTGCTCTTCCATCTCTAAAAGCATTTCTAGCCGAAGGCAAATCCTATCTTCTAGCTTATCCCAACTTATAAGAGTTTTGCACTTCCCATTGTACAATGCTTCGAAGGGAGCCATCTTAATTGTAGAATGATAAGAGTTATCATGCCAATTCGACTAGTGGAAGATACTCTTCCCGCTTATACTACTAATCCATGCAATACATTTTCAATAAATCTTCCAGTATTTGATTAACTCTCTCAGTTTGACTATTTGTTTTTGGATGATAGGATGAGCTTATGTTTAACTGAGTCTCAAGTGCTAAGAACTATGTCTGCCAAAACCTTGAGGTCATCCACACATCTCTATTTGAGATGATCTTTTTCAGAACTCCATTCAATTTGAAAACTTCTTGCATGAATTTCTTGGCTAAAATAGGTGTTGCATCTATAAGATTACCGAGTATAAAATGAGATATCTTAGAAAGTTTATCCACCACTACAAGAATAACATCATGCTTATAGCGTGACATAGGCAATCCTTGGACAAAATCCATATTGATTGTTGGTCTCCTACAATGATTTAACAACTAAGCCCATAAAGCTGTGACTTAGAGATTGGAAATCTAACCTAAATAGCTGCCTTAATCACTATGAAGATGCATTTAACTTGTCAACCCAGGGACGTGAACTTGAAATGGGTCAGCACAGTATGTGCACTAGGAACTCCAAAGTAGCCACATTCATTCTATAGCTAAGAAAGACATAATACTGAAAGTAAACTGCTTGGAAAGAAATAACATAAATGCTGAACACCAGCCAACAACTATACTAAGCTGAAGTGCATGACAGAAAATGAAAATCTGGGCAAACAAACAGGAAACTACTTTGTCTGCAGGAAGTCACAGAATGGAATTCTAGTGGCTGTAGGAACATTCAATGCCAGATTTAACTAACTGTTAACAGAAAATACAACTAAACTAAAGGATGGAATGCTCACCAAGTGTGCCCCCTTGGATGAGTATCCCTTAAGACAAATGTAAACTCATAAATGCAAACTTATAACTTCATTTTATTCATCAGAAAACATAAGTACAAATGAGCAACATAACTGTATTACTGAAAAAACTTAATAATGCAAGTACAACCTCAGATTAATCAACCCCTCAGAAGGAGCATCTAAGTCTTATTTATAGAAACAAAACTACAAACCAACTACTTAGCAAGGTGGTCAACTCCAACAGAATAGGAGGACACCACTTTAGGGAAAACATAGAAAGTGGAGAGGAGGTTATGCATGTGTGGAATCTAGTCAAGCATGCTTGCTTTAATACAGATCTAGCACAACAGTAACTCCTATATTCTCTCAACAAGTAATTAAGACCAGTTACAAGGCGGTTATCTTCCCTCCATTTGACATTTGAACGACCACCTTGTTTGACTTTGATGGCAAGTAACCAATTGACATAATCTTCCTCAACTTTATAGGCTGCTAATTATATCTGCATAACAATATTAGTACACACAGTAAATGCATATCTGTAACTATCTTAGATTAACATTCATTAACCACATGTAAAATTAACATAGATAGTTCATATAGCATGTCAATGTCATTAAATATTATAGGAAATAACCTATGCCCAATATCTTATGGTTTAGAGGAAATGTCATGAAAAGATCAAGATCTAAGTACCAAAGTCCATGATAACTATAGCAAATGGATAATAAATTCTAACAAAATTGAGTCATAAACTAGACTCATCGTTGATCACTTGTCATTTCCATATAGGAATATCATGAGGATACAAAAGTCCTATTGAGTGCTGGTGTTTAGCGTTAACTCACTGACACTCTATACATCTTGTCACAAATATCGTGGCATCATTCTTCATTCTATTCCAAAAATATAAGGGTTTCACATCAACTAACAACTTTATCACTCCAGGATGACCTAAATATGGTACATAATGCGCTTCTTTCCACACAGTTCTTAAATCATTCTTCGATACCTTTCAAAAGGAGAAACAAAAATCAAGAATATAGAGGGAGAAACCATGGTAAAGGTTCCAAGTACAATAGAATGAACCAGGGATGGAAACAAGGACAATAATTCTAAAAATAATGATGACAATCTTAACCACCCTTCGAGAAAGAAACATCCCCATGGAGGATGTTTTACATGTGGTGGAGACCACTATGTTAACCAATGCCCCACTAAGAACCAAGGAAACCCATATCATGGTAATCCTTTGCCATCACAACAAACAAAATTTCAACAAAGGATCCATGCTGCTTTGGACAATTGCCAAGCATAATACTAAATTACTCCCATTAAAACTACAGGTAACTTATTTAGCATTCTAATTTTAATTCTCATAGATACAAGAGCAACTGAGAATTTTATTTCACCAAGCTTACTTTGTAAAATTGCTAAACGAGTTAGATTCATAGTGAAGCAATGGTTAGTAGAATATGCAAATAAAAGAAGAGCTCAGGTAGAGCAATGCCTATTCAAAGCTAGATTGAATCTACCCACTTTTTCTACCAAAGTCAATCTATATGTAGCCCCTCTAGGATCGTACGATGTCATCCTAGGTATGAACTAGTTATGGAAGCATATAGCAAAGGTAGACTGCTTTTCCAAGACAGTCGAATGTCTGGATGAAATTGGCAATGCTGTCCTGATTCAAGGAGTGCAACAGAAAATTAAAATTAGACAAATTTCCATGATGTAACGTAAGAGAGCTAGTCAAAAGGGTTGCCAAATATTTGCGGTCAAAATGGGAGAATTGAATGAAAAAGGTGAGGAATTTGGGAAACCAAAAGAACCATAGAAGAGCCCAATTAAGTTTGGAAAGTCTTCCAAGCTAGCACCTAGATATGTTGGACCTTTTGAAGTCTTAAAAGTGGTTAATCCCGTTGGTTATAGGATAGCTCTACCACTAGCTCTTGCAAGAATGTATGATGTTTTCCACGTGTCATATTTGAAGAAATATATATCAGGATCTCCAAGTACAGGACCCAAGGGTGGTCATGATCGAGCCTCTCAAAGTGCTCGAGGTATGCAAGCTTCGCTTGCATAACATAGAGGTTACACAGTGCAAGGTCCAGTGGGACCAGTATTCGGAGGAAAATGCTACCTGGGAGAATTACAATGATATTTATCAAAAGTTTCCACATCTTTTTATATAAACATGATGTAAAAGAACATATTTGTTATATTTTGTTATGGACATAATCATTGAGTATGATGATCTCTAAAGGGGGGAGATATGTCACACCTCATTTTTTAAACTAACATACTTATCATTTTATTTGAAGAAGACATTTGGATAGTTAGTGAAATTAATATGAGGAAAGTAATGTTATATTAGAATATAAAATGTATTTGAATTATGTTATTTTTATAAGAATGATTGTTTACATGACGTCATTAACGTCCACTTGATTAAATAATGTGATGGACTAACTAATGTTGTGTGACTGAGGTGGATGCATGAACAATGTTTCTCCCTCTGAAACATAATTAGAGGTCAAGTAAATATTGAATTAAGTCTTTATCTATATGTGGATTAGTTGTCTCAGCAATATTGTTGAACATTGTGATTGTTTCATACTAGATTGATAATATTGTCTTCTTATCGATGGCTCAGCCTTTTGCGTCAACAATTAGAAAGGTTGTATACATCTATAAATGTCAATTCGACATGAGTAATCGATCAAACAAGTCAAACCTAATCGTGAAGATCAAAGTCAGTTTTGCTAAGCTTCAATGTCAATAATTGTGCTCGTAAATAGCATAATTGAAGCATTAAAAAAAATGCAATAGTGGCATTTAAATAATAGGTATATTTTTGTTTATATTATTATTTATTTAATAACTTTGATGTGATTAAATTTAAAAACTCAGTATAAAGTTAAGATGGTTAAGTCTTGAAAGAATCCCATCTTATTCTCCCCTATATGCTAGGAGGAGTGGGAGGGAGCAATAGCTCCATAAATCCTACTTTTGAGCTCTCAAGACCGCACATGGCTGAGAGAAGGTAGGGAATAGTTAATGCTACTATTTTGTTTGTAACCGATAGGGAGTATGTTTTAATAGTAGAGATTAGAGAGAAAAGGATATCTCTTTTTGGATCGACAGATTAGAGAGAATATAAGGAGCTCGAAGAAAGTATATCGACTGCATCATAAGTGGCAGGTATGTCAATAATAGTATTATTCAGATGATAATAAGTTTATTCTATGTATTTGTATACTGTACTTGTGTATGTCAAGAGGTCGTAGAAATTAAAGGAAACAATGATAATTATGTGACAAAATGAAGCCTTTGTATATATTAACAAGTAATGATATTGGTAAGTGGATACTATTGGTATGGCATTCCATTGAGGATATATGTCTATAGTATGTTGTTCTAGTAGAGTATAATGAATTTAAATAACAATCTTTTTTCTCTTAGAATAAACCTGTAGATTGATAAGAATATCTGAGTTAAAAATCTGATTGGCAGTTATGTTAAACCTATTCTTTAATGTCTTTTGATACTTGGCCGATAGGTGGCCATATCCATATAAACATTATGGACATAGGTGCAAAGCTGATAGGCATGAATCTTGTTAAAAGAAAGTTAGAATGTAAATGAAAGCTATGTATAGACCGAGCAATAAAATCATGGCCAGTCATTTAAACTTGAAGATATCCCTGTTCTTTTGTGAAGGATATTATAAGTGGGATATTGTCTATGTATATCTATTGTATGAACATTGGATATAAACTAATATAAGACCTAATGGCTTGGTGTGGAAGACTACACAAAGTTGGCCGTTATAAACATTCTAAATCTATATAGTTAAGGAATGAAACTTTTTGACCAGTCTATAATAGACAAAGAGCTCAGATTAGTCTAGAAAAGACCAAGAGCTCAGATTAGTCTAGAATAGACCGAGAGCTTAGATTAGCCTAGAAAACACCAAGAGCTCATATCAGTCTAGAAAAGATCGAGAGCTTAGCTAGCTTAAAATAGACTGAGAAGTCTAGTTAGTCTTGAATGGACTGAGACTCATATGTATTAGAGATCTTAATATCTTTAAAATAGAGTTAAACAGTTCAAAGTTTTGAAGGAATCATTAGTCTATGTTTGTTATTAAAGATGGTAGTTTATGAAAGATCAATGATTTGATTATTAGACTTTAACTTGAAAAGATTCTATAATCAGGTGATATACACAAGAATCTATTATGCTTATGCCATAAAACATATTGTATTATCACTTTGACTATTTTGAGTAACTGAGAGTTCTCATACACTATTTTTAATCTGGTTAAGAGGAAACCATTATTTTATCTTAATATGGTGATATTATTTGTTTACTTCGACAGTAAATAGTCAAATATATTTTTATAGACTAAGGCAAATATATCTTAGTGGTAAGAGTCTTAGAAGTCTATAGACATCAAATGTATTGACTATTTGACAGAATCAAGTATATCTCGAGAATGTATGTTTAGTGCTCGGAAATGGGTCAACAAGTCTTTGAGTAGAATGATAGGTCGTCATAGACCAAAGATTGCAAGGATGCAAAGAGGGGCTCAATGTATGTTTTTTAAGTCACCTAAGCTCTCACCTTATACTTGTCTAGTTAACTAAGAGTAAAGGGTATATTTTATGTCTTTAAGATGATATTGAGTAAACAAGTGAAAGTTTATTTATATATATTATTTATTGAATTATAAGAATGTTGTTCTCCAAGTCAAGAAAGGACTGAGTGAACATACGACTTTATTTATATTGTGAATAAGTGCTTTAGGATTTAACATGTTGTAGTCGCAAGGAAAGCGACCATTTGTTATTATACTTGACAAATATGTAAGAATTTGTAAGTCGCATGTGAAGTGACTATATTTTGTTATTATTTATTGAACTTTGGATTAGCAAGTTTATTAATGATGGAATCAAGTTCATTTTATAAAAAAATATCAATTATTGTGCATTAAATGTTAGGTGTACATAAGTATTGTTATGGAATAAAATGGAAATCAATGAGGGAGCCCTGGTGGCCTAGATCTTGAAAATAATCCCATGGCAAAATTAGATCAAATTTTGTCAGTTTTAAACGAAAAAAAAGAAATATTGGAAACCCTAGAACAAGAAGTTAGAGGGGGAGAGAACAATCAGGAACACCACTATGAGGAAAGAGAAGAATTCAATTTTCTTGATGAACTAGGAGTAAGTAAACAAGACTCTCTAATTCAAAATGAGGTAAAAACTTGTTTCATCGATGAGTTAGCTAGAGTCATGAAGAAGGTTAATACCCATAAGTTTGATGGAATTGTGAGTGGAGACGAAATTGAGGCTTGGCTGACAGAGATGGAACAATATTTTTAGATAAGGAATTACTCTGAGATCACTAAGGCTATGTGGGGAGCCTACCAGTTAGCAAGAGAAGCATCCACATGGTGGATAAATAAGAAAATAGAATTAGGGTTGAGTTCCTTAAGTCTAAATTGGGATCAGTTTGTGGCCATTTTCTAGAAAATATGGTTGCCCAAATTGTATTTTGATTAGAAACGAACATATTTCCAAAATTTGCGTCAAGGAAATATGACTATCACTTAATATTGGGAAAAGTTTACCAGATTGTTGAAGTATGTGCCATAATATTAGAAGGATGAGAGATTTAAAATAAGGAAGTTCATTATGGGCTTGAATGCTCATATTGGCAGAGAAGTGGATGTCCATGGATCCACAAAACATTCGTCATAACACCCCAAGAATAGCCACACCAACTAGGGCATCTATTTTGACTTTATTACCCATTTACCTCGCCAAAGTAAAATATACTCAAATGGTAAATAGTAATTAATTATCGTACCAACAAAAAATAATTATCGTTGTCTATAAAACCTTCATCCCTTATGAATGCATTTACAAACAATATTGGGAATAATTAAATTACATATGATTTACAAGGTTAACAACACCTTAATCCTAACAACTTTGGCTTGGAGAAAATACACAAACATCAATCAATTTATGATTGAATTTTGTCATTCCCGTAAACTATTTAAATACAGTTTCACTAATACACTATCACACTCACTTTCATACTAAAATGCCACAATGGCCCCTAATAATCCAAAAGTAAATTATCTATAATGAACTCAATGGATTTGGGCACTTTGTTTGTTTGGAAACTTAAAGATATGATCTACCACTTTGTATTGATAACTTGAAGGCACCTTTGAGTTGTCACCTTATTTGAAAGCTTTTAAAGATACCTTTAGGTTGTTTCTCTATTTGAAACATGAGTTATCATTACATGTGACCCATGTGCTATTATGCAGGCTTGCATGATCACCCTAAGCTCCTCGATCACTCATGTAGTAGTGCACAAACCTACATGTAGCTCCTTACAACATTGCCACACGTGTAGTGCTAGGAAGTATATCATGCAACACACAAGGTACTATATAGATCTTACATAGCCCTTTACATCATGTGTCACCTGTGTAGGGCCAACGATGATGATGCACAACTTCAAAGACAAGTCTACTTGAGGTTTGTGCCATATATGCACTTGTATGTGGTACACATCTTACATACATTACAAAACTTTACACATAATCCTACACAACAACTTAGGACATTAGGCAATGCTTAATTGGCACAAGTTACAATTCTATGTAACTTTTGAGAGCTCTTTCATGACAGAGCATCTGTAGTGCACATCTAGAAGTAAAATTGTCTCATGAAGAGTAATGCATGCAAGTTCAATTGTCTTAACTATTTTAACTTCCATAATGATTCATTAACCTTCTTGTAGTTGTAATATATATATATATATATATATATATATATATATATATATATATATATAACATTAGATTGAGGCATATATAGGAAAGACAAGAAAAGATACACAACCATACATCTCCCTTGACATATATTAGTAAATCTTTCTTCATTGTTGACATTTTCTCCATTTGAACCCTTTTATTAATTTGCTTATGCATACTGCACATCTGAATCCTCATTCAGAGTGTTGTCCCTTGGACCTCCTTAGATCTAGATCAGTGGTATCAAAGCAATTCACCCTGTATGTCCCATAAAATGAAATCACAGTATTTGAAGGTTGACATCGAACCATGAGATCTCATAGAGTATCTCTGATGCCATTTCAAGTGAGTTCATATGGGTGCAAATGAGGTGTAAGATGCAATTCATGTGATGATCAAATATTAAATTACAAAGGATCTTGGGGAACAAAGGACATTTCTATTGAACCAACTTGTTGAATTCCTCGAATGTGCAATCTCATCAGCTCAAACTTTAGGTAGAGTTTTTGGTGGTCGAGTCCCCCTTAAGTTCCAATTGAATTTAGACATTCCTGCATTTTAGGGTAGCATAGATGCAAACACATTAGATAATTAGGTAGGCCAGTTATACTCTAAAATAAAATATGCACTAAAATGTACTTAATCTAATGAGGAGAGTACTACAAGTTTTTTGATCAAGTTAAATTTCAACAATGTTTTGGCATGGTAACAACACTTAGATAAAGAAGAAGAATAAAATAGAAGAAAATAAGAATGTAAAAAAATAATCAGAACACAAAGTGACATGAGATATACCAAAGCATTGAATCTAATGTACATTAATAAACAACCAATAGTTATAATGTAATAGAAAAAATAGAAATGTCTTAGCTACCAGTATCATCCTTGTAATAATCTTCAATGAAGCCCCGCATCCACTCTATTCATCATCACCCACCAGTCGCATCACCTTCTTCAAGAACTCAACCCCCATTACAGCATTCCTGCGACACCCATATTCCATCCTAGCTCTAGAAACTGTAACAAAAGGATGCCAATTAACCATATCCCATGCTATATTTAGATGATGGAAATCTTCTGGAAAAGACACTCCATTGCCATAACGTGTGCTGTAGCCAAAATCTTGTCCAACCCTCCAAGAAACTATTTCTTCAAGAAAGCTTCAACCAAGACTCTAATGTCTTCCTTTACTTCACCCAAATCCAACAATGCAACCAAAAACATAGATGCCAGGTTTGAGTTTACCCTGTACTGGTTTGAAGTAGTCATGTATTCATCCCTGAGCACCCACTAAATTGCAAATAGAAGAATTTCACTTTTGGTTTTAAACACGCACCGCATTCTATTTTTTGTGATGTTTCTCGGAAAGGCCATTTGAAGCTACCTACACACGAGGTGTATTAGAGTATCTATCATGCTCTGCTCTCTGTTTAACCAATTACCCAAGGTTGCTAAATGAAATAAACAAAATCCCTTATTTTCATGCTTTAATGGTAAGGTGATTTTGAATGCCTTACACATTAATGATCCTTGCTTTAGACATCTCTTCATCACAAATCAACTCGGATATTGAGCTCACCTGCTATCATTTAACCACTTGGATCAAATGCAACCTCGTGTAATGATGAGCTCGTCACATCCCAGCTCAACTCCTCAATCCTTCCAACTGCTGAGTTGGCACACGTTACCTTCTATATTTGTTTCCCTGGATACATGGTTTATGGTGTAGGTTTCTATTTTACTTAATTTCTCCATTACTTCTTCATGAAGGGCTTTTAAATTCCAATTGTGTATCTCATTCCTACTAACTGTATTAACCATTATCTGAGAATCTCCTTCAATTGCAACCTTTTCCAACCTAAGTTTCAAACATAATTACAATCCTAGACATAAAGCTTGAAGTTCCGCTTCATTGTTTGTCCCTAGTTTAAGTCTCTTTGAAGCATGTCCAACAACTTTCCCTCTCTAGTCCCTAATCATACATCTTGCCCCTGATTCGCCCGGATTTGCCTTACAAGCCCCATCAAAGTTCATCTTATACCATCCATCTATTGGTGGAATCCATTTTGCCTCCAAATGTTTCTTGCAGGACTCATCTCCCCGAGCCCCATTTATGGGGGAATTACTCAATACAATAATTAATATAATTATAATAATATTATATTTCTATCATATTATACTATAATTAACATATTAATATTAATATTTATAGTAAATTATTGATGATAATAATTATTATAAACATAAATATAGTGTATTTTTATGATATTATACTATAATTATATCATAATTAATATAATATAATATAAATATAATTTAACTAGCATAAATATATTAATTAGCATTAATCTATATCTTAAACCATAAAAAGATAAAGCTATTTTTCAAATACAAAAAGATAGGAACCTATCAATTTTTAATCCAAAAAATTACTTTTTAATTATTATTATATTCCCTAGCTAAAATCATTTAGCTAAATTCTTGATAACAAGATAAACACACAAATAAAATAAATTGTATGTAAAATAATTAATTTTCCTTGTATAAAATAAATTACTTAATCTAATTTACTCCATTTCAACAACTCAATTTAATCTAAATTTATTTTTTTTCAATTTAATTTAAATTATTATTTTTTAAAAAACTGACCTTCTCCCTCTATAAACTGTAGTAGTGTGTAGTGTGCCTAGTAAACTTTTTTCATGGGGGGAGATTGGACCTCGTGACCTTCTTTACTCTAGCCCCGCCCCCTAAATTAATTAATATCTAGTTATTATCTTTAATTTATTTACTTACTTTTTATTTCCTTTTCACACGAGGTAAAATACAAGAGTATTAAGCTTCGTCACCTCTATTTGTATGTGGTGATCTAATCTAATATATCAAGCTTTTATTATGAAAAAAAAAGTCTTTTAAGTCCAAATGTATATGTTCTGTTCTTTTCAATTCTTTTCTACACTCTTATGATTAAAGGGTTCTCAAGGAGGTTTGCATATAAGGCAAGTTAGTGTGCTTGAGCTTTTACTTAAAACACAATAAAGAGCTCTCTCACACCCTATTGGTGCTCTAAGAGTGTCCATAAGCCCTTCCTTTTTTAAAGTTTAAGCTACGAGGTGAAATATATTAACCAATCAAATTTTTAATAATATATTTCCAAAAATATTGAAGTTAAAAAATTTGGATCCTAATTTTACAAAAGTGAAGTATTTAAATTGGGTAAAATAAATTCTAATTAAGAAATCTTGATCAAATCAATAGTATACTTGCTAAAGATACTCTCAATATTGGGTTGTATGCAAAAGAAGGTTAGTTGGATAGAATAAAAAAACAAACTAAAAATATAGTTTAACTTTATATAAAAAAATGAGAGTATAATAATAAAACAATAACTTTATATATAAAAATGAGAGTATAATAATAAAACAATGAATAAGAATGATAACTTAAAAAGCTTACACACAAAGTAAACATATTAAATTTACTATTACAATTAAAAATACTTTTAATATGGAAAATGATTTTATATTTTAAGAGTTAAAAACATTAGAATCATTTATATTCCATCTTTAAAAATATTTTAAATTAATATATATTTATATAACAAATATTATAAAATAATACTATACTAAATATCCTTATAATACATTTTTACAATTTATATTGAAAAAGGATCCATAGACCATTAAATTTCAAGATGGTCAACACACACACACACACATATATATGATAAGTCAGGGGTATCCCCACGACCCAGCCAGGGCCAACCTGTCTTGCTTTGGTCTTACATATTGTTAAGTTGGGAATGAAGGGCAACTATATATATAGCCCAACCTGTCTTGCTTTGGTCTTACATATTGTCAAGTTGGGAATCCGAAGGGATAACTCTATATATATATATGATAACTCAGGGGTGTCCCCATGACCCAGTGAGGCCCAACCTGTCTTACTTTGGTCTTACATATTGTCAAGTTGGGAATTGGAAGAGACAGCAAACCCAAGACTCAAGTCAACTTATATTATAAACATTATACTAATTACTATCATCTATAATTTTATATTTACAAAATATAACAAATATTCATATATATATATATATATGATAACTCAAGTATCCCCACTACCCAGTGAGGCCCAACCTGTCTTACTTTGGTCTTACATATTGTCAAGTGGGAATCAGAAGAGGCAGCAAACCCAAGACTCAAGCCAACTAGGCTACCCTGTACAAACTTATATTATAAACATTATACTAATTACTATGTTCTATAATTTTATATTTACAAAATATAACAAATATTCAAATATTTATTATTAGTTATTTTTTTCTATTTAAAAAAATCTAAATTTTATGTCAAATGCTGTCATCTTTCTATATATAAGATATGATGTGTAAGTATTGAAGAATCTGATTTTAAAATGGAATAATTAAATTTAAATATTAAAATTTTTAAAAAATATATAACTTAATCGAACTCCTAATAACATATAAGTTAATCAAATAAATTGATTTTTCAACCAGGACAAGATTAGTCGCTCACAAACATTTATTTAAAATAAAATAAAATAAAACCTAGATTTTATATACAAATGACATGACTGTCGTCCCAAAAATACTCTAAAAAGAAAACACAGTGAATACTTATATACTTCACCTAGTTGTAATGCACCCTTTTTAGAAAAGGAGAGAAGAAATCATTGACAAACACAAGCAACCTGAATACCAAAACATATCAAAACATCACGCCAGATAATATTTCGAATAACAAAATAATAACGAGCATCTTGCATTGTAGAGAAAATATTCCTTTTTTTTTTTGGTTTGCAGGGGGGCCAAGCTACTCACTCCAGCAGTTTCAAGAAAACAACGGTTTTCATTTTACACGCAGAGCAAAACCGCTTTTGTTCAACCCTTTTTTTCCATCTCTCGTCTCGATCTGGAAAACCGCCTTTTCGGCTCTGCTGTAAAGATTCGCAGCACTTGACAGCCGGAAAAAAAATCGTCAAATGCTGGTATTTTGCGATATCATGCTTGATTCTTTGGCAAACCAGCAACATTTTGGTAACTGACGCCGCGGAAATGCGTTTAGGAATAAGACGAGCGGTTTTGGAGCCACGGAAAATGAAGGAACGATGAATTTTAGCGGTTTTGTGAGATTATTGTAAAAGCGGAGGCGGATGGCCAAGCGCGTGTATCAAGTGTGGAAGGGGAGCAATGTAATGTTATTTCAGCTCTTTTTGGATTTTATTCGTAAATGTCCTCTCTATTTATAACAGATTGATGCATTAGGTTCATTTTTCAGGTATTTGAGTAAATTTTGTGTAGTACGGATTGCACATTTATGATTTTAAGTTAACTTTGGGTAGAATAGATTGTAAATTTTTGTTGTTTGAAGTAAAATTTGTGTAGGGAATGCATTAAAGTTGTGCCATTTGAAGTTAAATTTGTATATAGGTTTCAATTTTTTTTTTGTTACATCAACTTAAATTTGCCTAGGATCGGTTGGAAACTTTTGTCAATAAAAGTGTAATTTGTAGAGCTCCGATTGCAAAAATCTGATTTGAAGTTAAACTTTTGTTTAGTTGGTTGCAAATTTTTATTATCTGAATTTAAAGTTGTGTATTGAAGGTTGCAAATATTTCTCATTTTGAAGTATAGATGTGAAGTGTTGTTGCGATTTAAAAAAATAATTTAGGTTATATTTGTGTAGTGTTGATAGCAAATTTCTTTTATTTTAGGTTATGTTTGTGTAGTGTTGATTGCAAGTTTCTCATATTTTAAGTCATATTTGTGTAGAATAGGCGGCAAATATTTAGAGTTTAATTTGTATATTGTCAGTTGCAAATTTCTGTAAAGTTAAATATGCATAGTATCTATTCCAATTTCTCTTATGGTGCTGATTGCCGTTTTATGTAATGTTGAGTTACATGTATCTAGCATTGGTTTGCCAGTTATCTTTAAGTCATTTTAAGTTACGTATGTGTATTGTCAATTGCAAATTTCTCTTGTTTTGAGTTAAAAACTGTGGATGATAGGTTGCAAATATCTGTCATGTAAAGTTAAATTTGTGTATTGTTGGTGGCAAATTTTTGTCATCTAAAGTTGAAGTTGTGTATTGTCTGTTTCAAATTTTTGTCATTTCAAGCTAAATTTGTGTGGTGCTGGTTGCATATTTTGCTTACAGCGTTGATCACAAATTACTCCATTTTAGAATTTGTGTAGGACAGGTTGTGAATTTCTGTTGTCAAAGTTAAAATTTGTGTCTTGTGGGCCGCAAATCTATGTCATTTTAAGTTTAATTTGCATGGTTCCAACAGCAAATTTTTCTTATAGTGGTGATTGCATATTTCTCTTATTTTAAGTTACATTTATGTAGCATTAAATGCAATTTTTTGTTGTTTTGCGTAGAATTGTTCATGGATTCCTGTCGTGTTATTTAAATTTGTCTAATGTTGATTGTTCATTTATGACATTTTTTACTGAAGAACAGGCGTGTACAATTTTATAATATCATTGTACGCAGTTTTCATCCAGAAACCTTGTTGCAGCCATTTATGGACTGTGAATGTTTAAAATATTTTGTTTATGTTATTTTAGGTTAAATTTCTTTAGTGTTGTTCTGGGTAGTCCTGATTGCACTTTTAAGTTGTTTTAAATTAAATCTATGTTGTAATAATTGCAAATTTCTGTTATTTTAAGTCAATTTTTTTATTGTTGGAGGTTGAACCTATGTAGTGTTGATTGCAGATTTGTGTTATTTAGTATTAAACTTGTATAGAATTGGTTGCACTCTTTTTCTGGTCTAAATTAAATTTGTGTAATTTTGGTTGCAAATTTGAGTAAAGTTAAGCTGGTGCAATGTTGCAGATCTCTCTTATACTAAAATTATGCAATGCTGTTTTCAAAGTTTGCTTGTCATTGGCCTTGTAAGTTGTTGTGTTATTGTGATGTAAGCTTTTGAGAAATGTATCCCTAATTTTTGTGCTAAGTTTCCAAGCACTGAAGCTCTAAACTATTTATAATAATTGCATGTATTTTGGTGCTAGTATGAATTTAAATTTCCATGTACCAACTAGGACTCAAACCTAGGACCTTCCATTTCAGTGCTGGGGGCTCCTAGTCTGGCTTTGATACCATATACAATTTCCAACCTCCTGTCATTTGAGAACCTTATAACTTAAAAAAAGATGGATTTGTAGGGCTATTCTGTTTACTGGTAAATGGAGTTGCATGGAACTGTGTTCTTTTATTTCTGGAAGCTCTGCTTTGAGAGGCCTGATTTAAATATCCCTGGCTGGGACTTGTTATCTCATGGTCTGATGTATCAAAGGTTTGAATAGATGCTAGACAAATACATCTACAAAAAGTCATGCCAAACAAGGAAACAAAGCCAAACACCTTTGGGTATTGAGTGTGGCTCTATGAGAATTGTTGTTGTGACTGCCATTGTTATCATGTTTGAAAAGCTTGGGGAGTTTGAGAGGGGTAAAGGTTTGCCAAAGCTTGGGATTTCAAAAACTTCTGAAAATGGGTAATTTGAAACTTCAGAAACTGAACTGTTGGACTCGGCCAACTAGGTCAGTAATTGGTCAAAGCTTTGTGGTAGGCTTCAAGAAACTGCAAGAAGCTGCACTGAAAATTGCAGGAACTTCTTGGAACCCTTGGAAATGTTATCGAAATCTTTCAGAACATCGTAAAAACAGGATTGGAAACTTAGGGAATATTGTTGAAAGTTGAGTTCCAGCACAGGGAACTTCTGGAAAAATGATGAAAACTATTGGAAACATTTACCAATTTTCTGACAACGATCTAGAAGCTTCCAGCTCCTGTTTTAGAGTTTCTGAAAGTTTAGAGATTTTGGAAGCCTAGATTTGGGAATTCAACCCAGGGGAAATGGTTTTTCAGGGTTTGGTGTCTAAAACCCAAGTGAGAATAAAAATCACAAGCATTGGTTTCTTTACACTGTCACATATCATTTGACTTACCCTCACAATAATTGTATTTCAAACAAATGGTAGGGGAACATTTAACAGAGTAATGCATGGTGCAGTTTTGAGCAACTAGAGAGTAGATATGAGTAAATAACAATGTCATCTGCTCTCTCTGGGTATAACGGAAAGAAAAAATAAAAGCAAGGGGTCTTAGAACTTTTCTTTTGATGTTTTTAATATTTTTTTGATTCTTTAGAGCATCTCCCTCATACTTTTTTATGAGTTTTGTTTCCAACTAGTTCCATGTGTCCAACATCTCGGAGGTAAGTATGGTGACTCCATGCTGCATGGATATTTGGTAGTTAGAGTGTGGTGTTGAAGTCAAAAGGCTGCTTTGTATTGCTTGTTTTTTTTTTTCCTGATTTATAAATGAGGGCTTATATTGGGTAACCTCTCAAGTGAATGCGTCACTATGGGCTAAATGCTTGGACATGTGGCAAAAGCTGCAGAACAAAATTTGATACTAAAGCTAAAAAACCAATTAGAAGAAGGACAACCTCCACTGAAAACAAAGTGAGACAAGAGTCAAAAATTGAAACACAACAATGGTGAGACCACAGTTCTAGTGGCCTAGTGATTGACATTGTGGCCCTTTGGTGAACCCTATCCCATGCCTGTGATGAGCCCAATTGCTACCTGTTCATCCAATACCCAATTTTGATGGTTGTTCTTCAGACTTCTCGTTCTTCTTGACATTGTTGTTGTGCATTAGTGCCATTTGCTAGGACTTGAGAGATTTGTTGTTGTGCTATGTGGTGTGAGCTCTGATGCTGGTGTTAGGACTGGTGCTTGGATTAGTAAATTGTTGTAATAGTAAACCTTAAATAAAAAATTGCTAGGCCCAAAAAGCTATAGAGCTTTCTAAGGGTTCTTGGTTTTGGCCATTCCTAAATGGCTCAAAATTTCTAGATCAACATGAATTACACCTTTTTAACAAAAATGTACCTCAAGTACTGAACTTGCTTCATGGCAAAGAAAAACTTCTCCAACGTGGTATCTGCATGATTTGGAGAACTTTTAAAACATTGTTCAAATCCTGCTTATGTTGCCACATGGTTTGGAGAACTTTTAAAACATTGTTCAAACTGTAAATGCTCTTCCATTATCTTGTTGAAAATCAATATGTCATCAAGGTACACAATGAACGAATTTGTGGAGGGCACATTATATCCATCTTTATCCTCATGAATGTGGCAAGTGCATTGGTCAAGCTAAAGGGCACAAATATCCATTCAGACAAATCCTCTCTTGCTTTGAAGATAAATCATAAAACATCAAATGATTCAATGTGCACTTGATGGTAGTTTGATGTAATATCCCTGATTAGTTATCTTATTAATTCTGCCCTTAGTGGGTGCTTACACAGTCAGATCAGTATCAAATAAAAAAAACACTGCTTATAGTTCTGTATCAATTAGAGTAATACTGAGTGAGAATCAGAGTGCAGATTTATTATTTAACACTGAGAACACACCAAATACAGTTCGCTGGGTAAATATATATCAAAGTTTAAATTTTTAATACCGCAAACAAATCTGAAGATACACATTACGTCTTGAATTGAAGTCCAAGCAATTCCCAATCATTCCATCAATTGATTCAATTCATTTGACTACATAGTCTGTGACAATAGAGGACTCATAATGACTTAAATACAGATGCTAGCTGCAGCTACTCCACACCAGTAAATTGGTGCAGTTTGAAGTTACGGTTGGTGCTGATGTTCAGTGGCAGTAGAGTTCGATTGCAAATCAGTTGTTGATCCAATATGGCACGATGAGGGTGCGATCAGCATGATCACTCCTTAGGCTAGAATGGATCTCCCAATGCAGTCGCTGTGATGAATAACTGTGAGATTTAGCCCGCACTCCCAAGGAGAAGGTCCTTCGGATATTGTAATGTCCCTTATAGGAACAATACTAATTTTACCCTAAATTATCAATTTCCAAGCAAATAAAGGTTTAGAGAGTACCTTGGCTTGATTTAATTCCACAATTTGATGCCTTTTCTATATATCTTGATCACTGATCCGTTTATATGTCTTCTCTTGATTTTCTGTTCCCTTGACAAATATCTCAGAGATATATATTTTTCTTAGATATCTCTTGGTTTTTATGCTCAGTTATATAATCAGAATATCTATCTTGTTTTCTATTGACTGTATATTATATTTATTATTCAATTCGTATATATGTGTATATCAGAACTCAGAATTAATAACTATATATCCTTCCCTTTTAAGTTCTCTATGCAGATATAAGGAGTCCTCTAGTTATATATTTCATCAGATATTATTCCTTATTCTATATATGTTCTATTCCGACCTTCTTCTTACTCCCAGTTATATCTCGTATATTCTGCCCCTTAATAACTAGTTAGTAGTAATCATTTCCTATTATCTGTCGTTCTGTTTCATATTCTATCTCACTTCCTTTTCTATCTTCCTAGAGAATTCCAATAATTCCTTTCAATGTGCTGCTGTATCCCTTAAATCTGTTCCTTTAATTCTGAAATATTTTATCTTTTTCTGCTATATAATTCAGAAAACTTCTTATTACCTGATTGCTGTCCTTGGAAAAAGAGGGAGGAGTTTGATACTACTTGTAATGTCCCTTATAGGAACAATACTAATTTTACCCTAAATTATCAATTTCCAAGCAAATAAAGGTTTAGAGAGTACCTTGTCTTGATTTAATTCCACAAGTTGACGCCTTTTCTATATATCTTGATCACTGATCTGTTTATATGTCTTCTCTTGATTTTCTGTTCCCTTGACAAATATCGCAGAGATATATATATATTTT
The DNA here is from genome assembly GCA_027924645.1 of Cunninghamia lanceolata. Classification (NCBI taxonomy): domain Eukaryota; kingdom Viridiplantae; phylum Streptophyta; class Pinopsida; order Cupressales; family Cupressaceae; genus Cunninghamia; species Cunninghamia lanceolata. The sequence continues at coordinate 567,905 of BSBN01001352.1, forward strand.
TCTTAGATATCTCTTGGTTTTTATGCTCAGTTATATAATCAGAATATCTATCTTGTTTTCTATTGACTGTATATTATATTTATTATTCAATCAGTGTATATATGTATATCAGAACTCAGAATTATATATCTATATATCCTTCCTTTTAAGTTCTCTATGGAGATCTGAGGAGTCCTCTAGTTATATATTTCATCAGATATTATTCCTTATTCTATATATGTTCTATTCTGACCTTCTTCTTACTCTCAGTTATATCTCGCATATTCTGCCCCTTAATAACTAGTTAGTAGTAATCATTTCCTATTACCTGTTGTTCTGTTTCATATTCTATCTCACTTCCTTCTCTATCTCCCTAGAGAATTCCAATAATTCCTTTCAATGTGCTGCTGTCTCCCTTAAATCTGTTCCTTCCTTTAATTCTGAAATATTTTATCTTTTTCTGCTATATAATTCAGAAAACTTCTTATTACCTGATCGCTGTCCTTGGAAAAAGAGGGAGGAGTTCCCTTTATACTCTCGAAAGGCTGCCTTTGTGAAAAGTCATGACATCCTTTGATAATGAAAAGACAGCTTATATAATAATTGCATCTTTTCTATACTAACAAACCCCTATAAGGAATCGTACCCTTAAACAAGCGCTGCCTATAGAGTTTAATAAATTCTCTGGCCTAAAGATAATCGCTGCTTGTCTTCAAGTCTTTCACCATTTTAGCTTTGTCTTGACCATTGTCCGTTGCCCTTTTAGCTTACTTTATGATCGCTGGTCTTGTATATATAAATATTTATATTTATGTTTTACAATTATATTTATATATTATATTTATATTTATATAATATATATCATATTAATAATATACTATATTATAATAATATCAAAATTGATAATATTATTTTTGTGTTTATATTATTATTTATAAATACAATAAATATATTATATTTTAATTATATAAAATATTTATAAAATAATATTACTTAATATGATTATATATTAATAATATTATATATGTTTATTAAATACGATTATCATCCAATTGACGATGACAAACATCATATTTGACGGAAACAACAACTCCGTCTTTATCATGATGTTAAAATCTTTAATTTAAACAATGCCTTAATATCAGGATATCACAGATATTTGCCAAGAGGTTGCGCTGTGTGTATATGGAATTGTGGTCCAGGCACAGTCAATGGTCGCTGGCGAAATGATTTGCTGAGTGACCATTGCCAACTCTAGATTTGGATATGCACTAAGTTGTTGGGGTTACATCAAACCATGCCCTCCAAATGATAACACTGTGTGGAAAATGCGAAGGTGAATGATGATGCACCTTGTTTGCCTGGTAAACCTCACTTCAGACCTCTTGAAACTGGTGAATTGGATTTGTTTTACAATGAATCTGGATAATGGTGATGAGGGCGAACACAGACTGATTTAGATTTTTCTTGAATTGCTCCCAGTCGACTCCACTCACCTTTGAATTTGCAAGCTAAGAGGGGTTTTGTTCTCCCAGTTCACAATCCGTGGACAACGGATTTCGTTCTTGATGCAGACCTCAAGATTTGAATTTCAAATTGAATAAGCAACATAAACTGGATGCCTGAAATGAGCTCAAGAGCTTGTAGTTATACCTTCTTGTTTAGGACCCATAGGTCGTAAATTTGGGCGCCAAGTTTTGAATTTCCTTAATATAATTCATGTTTTATATTTTATATTTATATTTATATTTTAATATATATTTATATAGTGTTGAAAAACTCTTTTATTTTATTAATAATAATATTAATAATTAGTTGTTGGAAAAGAGGGGACATGACATTTGATTTGTAGTCTATCTTTATGAAATGACTTCCATCACGAAATAGATCCAACACATGTTTCATTTTGAGGCATTAGATACCAGCTTATCATAGGAATCTTATTCAAGGCTTTACAGTCAATTGAGAGTTGCCAGGTGCCACCTTTCTTTGGCACTAGTGGATTGGGCTATCATAGCGGAAAGTGCTTTGCTCTATATGTCCATTATGTATCAACTCTTGGATTTGGTGCTTGATCTCATTATTCTCCAAAGATAGCAGCGATATATAGGAGTATTAGGGAAAGGTAAAGCTGGGATGAATTCTATGAGTTGGCTCAGCTTGCAAGAAATGGAAATCCAGTTGATTACTTGAAAATATCATTGTATCATGTCAACATTTGACCCATCTGATATAGATGTGTTGATCTAACAAACATAGTCTTCTGTTGGTCATTTTTTCTGTTCATTAGGAAAATGAACTTTCTAACATGGGTGATCAGGTTATTACATTGTTTGGCGCTAACCAAGGAAACTTGGGTAGCAGGTTTTACCTTTGGTATCTTGTAGCATTGATCTCCAACAGTGGTGATGGTACTTATTGTTCTTGGTTCATAAATGAAACACACACATGAAGGGATGCTTGGGAGTAGAGCATCACTAAAATCCTATAGTGCCATGTCATAAATGACTTCGCCTTTGAAATGGATTGACTACACAAGGAAAGAACACTGGTAAAATGCGTATTTCCCTTATGTGACTCAACCACCCAATTATGTATGGTTGAGGTGATACTTTAGTGGCAGTTTGAGCCTTTTGACTACATCTGGGGATATTAAGTTCTTCTAACTTCTCATATCAACATTGAAATGTAATAGCTACTCTTGTACACAAATTTATGAATGGAAAGGATATTATCTTCTCTAGTCATGTTTTGAAGGTGTTGTTTGGGTAGTTATAATTTGGCACTTGATTATGAGTCCGTGATTTGTGTATAACTTGATCTTGTGCTTGGGATGTTGATGCTGATGTTTCCGCCCTAGGCAATAAAGATTTCTTGATATTACATTCTTTGTTTGAATGACTATTTGACTTGTGAGCTCCGTATCACTTACGTGACTTACCAACATGATGCTGCTTTATTCATTAGAAAATATGTTCCGAGGTTCTTTGATGTTGTGTTAGACATATGGGTTTGGTCTTGACCACCTCTACACCAGTGCTTGCTTTCAAACTTAGTATGAGGGTTGCCTTTGTTATGTCCAGCCTAAAAACAGAAATTAAGTTCAGAATACCACATAACATGCATATAATAAACAAAACCACCATAAAAATTAAAAATATTTCAATCAGTGTCAATTTGTCAAATTCGAATCTCATGATAGATATTCATTGTTCAATATTAAAATAATAAAATTAGCAATCAACACCATATGGGTCTTTTCAAAGATCCTCCTCCTCATCATCATTGACATTAGATGATGTAGGTAGATTAGAAGAACGACAAGGAGTGCCATTGACACTTGCACTAAAAGTGTGTTGGCTATTTGACTACTCAAAAAATGAAGACTGTTGGGCAGTGGAATTATCCAAGTCAGCTAGCTTTGCCTCTACATCCCACAACTTTGTTGCCCCATGTAGTCATTTTGTTTGTCCAAAAGAAGGCACGAGTTGGGATAAACGTAAAGTAATTCCTTTGCCTTTTTTGATGCCAATTGGTTGTGCTTTACTTAGTGGATGGAGGAGTATGTACTCCAATCCCGCCTAGATTAAGATGAGTTGGCAACCTATTAAGGCAAAGTTAGAGTTATAAAATTAGAAATGAAACTTCAAACTTGAATTTTTTTTTTTGCAAAACTAAAAACATTTGAATTTAGTGAGTTTCATAAAAAATAAAAAACTTGCAATAAACTTTGATCGCAAGATGCTATAGGTGTTGGAATGTTTGACCATGGAGGTACCACCAATTTTCAGCATCCTTCATATACTTTCCATGAAGAGTGGAAGTACTCTGACCATTAAAGTGTATAAAATCAACAAACTTGTTCGTAACTATCTCCTCCAAATTAGGAGCACACACTAGCTTGTACCCTTTGCTGACTTCCACATCTTTGTATGGTGTAACCCTCCTTTGCAAATAAAGGATTTTGGTGTCATATAAATTTGGAGTCAATGCAAAGGCAAAAAGATGCCATGGGGTGATCATTTTGTTCCCCCATCAACAAGAATTGTGTGCACCTTTTTGAAGATCTCGCTCTTTTTCATTTATGATGGTCATCTTAATTTTCTCAATCATTGAGTTGATGCCATCATATACCTCTCCCAAGCATGGCTTATCCATGTCAATATAATAGATCATATTCATGATGGGTTTAGTGAAATTGTATATGCCAAAAGTGGGTATACATGAATGTTCATGTCGCTTGGATGAGTTGGCACTCATTGTGTGGATGTGGCAGTAGTTGGTCAAGTGGAGGGGCGAGTAGATTTTTGACTTGGTTATTCTCTTCTTAGGGGAGTAAAAGGTTAATGATTGGTGGGAGGGGTGCTGTTTGATTAGGTTGTGGAGTTCTTAGTATCCTTTCAAAGGTGATTTTTGCAAATGGGCTACAAACATTTTCTTAAAAAGCTTCTGTTCATGGATGATAGCAAGAGGGATAGGCACAACCTTTCCCAAGATCTCCTTTACTAAATTGGGGCGTAACTTGGGACAAGTGCAATTGAGTCAGAAATGGTCCCACCAGGGTGTTAAAGCAAGTTTGATGTTTTGAATGATGTTTAAATGAGTTGTTTGATTTGATCATTGGGATATTGGTTGAATGTTTGGGCTTTTGATTGTTTTTGTGTTTTTGCTTGTTTTAAATGTGATAAATAAATTAATTTAATTTAATTAAATGCAACTAATAAATTTTTTTTGGGTTTCCTTGATTTTAATGTTTGAATAACTTTAAATTAACTATAATTAAATATATAATTGGTGGTTCAAGATAATGGCTCTTGAAAAAATATGGCCAATGCAATGCATGAAGAAAACCCTAATGTTGGATCTTCCTCTTTCTTGGCTTTTGCACATGCTGGAGCAGAGGGTAATGTGGCTTCAGTCACCCCTTGCAAAGAGAGGCCCCTTCTTGGAGGTCTTTGTTGATCTATGGTGGGTGAACAAAGTTTTACTATTGTAGAGTAGAGGTAGAGGGTGGATTGGTCATTGGAAGGCTTTGGGCCCTTGTTCTAGGAATGGCGGCACAAGTACCTTCTCAGAAGTGGTGAGCGGGAAGCATGCTAAAGGTCATTTTGTTTTGTTTGTGGTTTTGGAGGATGGAAAGAAAGGAGTCTCATGCTTATGGCAAGTGTTAAAGATGGTCAAGAAGATTCCTCTGAAATGATGCTGATTTGCAGGTTCAACAATCTCTGGCCCAACTTGCTTGAGCTACAACAATGGATAACTAATACATGGAAATCCTTTCTTATGGAACCTATTGTAATTTATCCCTATGCCAAGGGTTTCTACATTATTGTTTGTGAGTTTGAATAAGATAGGGGTTGTATTTTGGCTAAAGGTCCATGGGCTTGGAGGAATGATCTCTTTTTGTAAAACTTTGGTTCCCAAGTTTTTATCCCTTTAACAAAAAAAATTAAGATTGCCCCAGTATGGGAAAAAATGCTTAATTTGCCTTTACACTTCTAGCTTCCTTCCTCCTTGGAAAACATGGGCAACTCCTTAGGTAGATTTGTCTCCATCTCTCTTGCTACCTAAAGGTGCTCTCATTCAATTTATGCACGTATTCTAGTAGAGTTGGACTTTTATTTGGGTCTCCCTACAAAGATATGGTTGAAAGTTGGGGATGTTATTTGGAAGCAACATCTTGAATGCAAGAAGCTAGCAATTAGGTGTTGGAATTGTTTTGGGTTGGGTCATTTGTTGGAAATGTGCCTAGAAAAGAAATTTAAAGCTACTAGTAAGGCGACTTGGTGGCTTAATGCAAATCCACAACATCTGGGAATAGGTTGCCCCTTGGAGGCTTCTCCCAATGGTGGGTTGACTTCACCAATTTGATCCTCAAAGGTTCAGGAGGAAGAATCATTGAAGTTAGTTGATGATATTACAATTAAGTAGTAGGGTTGGCTTGAAGTTGTTACTCTTGTAGTCAGTGGTGCTAAGATCCCTGGGTCTATGCCTCCTACCTACAAGTTGGCCCCTAAATCTGTGGAGGTGTTAAAAAAAGTTGATGTCAAGGGTTGTAGACAATACAATGGTTTGCTTTGAATTGTTATTGGAGGATGTGCTGAAGTTAATGGGTGTAAGCTCAGTCAATAATGCAGAATGCCCCGAAGTGCTCATAGAGTCTATAATGTTTGATTCTCTTTCTTCGAAAGAGGACTTCCCCTCGGATGATGGTGTTGGAGTTAGTATCTCCCAAGAAAGGAGGTTGGATGATCGTAGCCAACAGAAAAGCTAAATCGAAGAAGCGTGCCTCTTCCTAGATGATTTTAAGATCACATATAAAAAAGAGGATTGGATAGAATGGAATTTGGGTTGGTTTGCTTTCAAGGGCGGGGCTCCAATAGGATCCCCAACTAATTAATCTAAAAAAACCTAGTAAATAAATAACTATATTAAGTTAATTAGATCTCTCTAATTAATTTAATACAATTAAATAAGTAATACTAATTAACTGATGCAAATCTTGTTGGAAAAGTAAATCTTCTTTTGAATTCTTTTTCTAGAAAATAATTGGAAGCGACACTAAATTAAAGAAGCACTAATTTCCCTTTCCTTTATAAGGCAGACGATCTATTTCATACAAGCTTTTAGGCATATAGACAATCAAAATTAAATTGTTCTTTGAAAATGACATAATGCTTGAATTAATGCTTTGAAGTTTTGTTTATTAACACTGAACAGGAAGATGTTGATTTTTGTTTTGGAAAAACTAAATCCATTGAGGAAAATGCAACGCTTCTTTAGAACTTACCTTTGATATCTCAAAAGTTTCCTAAGAAAGCACTATGAGGAGATTCTCTTGGGAAAATTATCTCTGTATATATCTTCTTATTTTTTCTTGATTTCTTTAAAGAAGCTTTTGAAAAATAATTGAATAAAGAGCTTTGAAGCAATTGCAGGAAACACAGACAATGAATTAAATCTAACTTTCCTACTCAATTCCTAAACTATATAATTCAATTTAAACTATGACAAGCAATCTTTAACATACAATTCTGATCTATTGAAAAACAAATCTAATTTATGAAAGCAATAGAACATCCACACTTGGAGCCAGAGATGCTATAGATTTAGAGCATAATTGATCTTTGTTGGTAGTGCCTTCAATTCTAAACTTAGTAGCTTCCTTCCAATTCTTGTGTTCTTCCATTGATGGTAAATCTCCAAGGTAAGATAGGTAATGATTTGTAGATTTCACAAAGGATGTAGAGGATGAAATGGTCACTAACAATGGTGGCTGATGGCAAGCTGTACAAACTAGAAAGGCTTGCAAAGCTAAAACAAGGTTCAACAAAGATTGTAAAAGATGAAATTGGTCTCAAATTCTTGAATTTCATTGTTTGTGCGAGAATGATTCTAAAAATTTGGATCACGAATCAATAAAAAAGAGGGCTATAAGTAGGAACTACAGCCTTTTGGGGGTTAAAGAGAGGACTTCTGGACAAGGGGAGAAATTGAAGAGGAACTTGTGGATTTGGGAAAAATCATGCATATGGATAAGTAGAATGAGTTCATCGGTTTTGATGAGTTCGCCACTTTGATAGGGAAATAGTTCACTGCAGTGAACTCATCAAAACGGAGAACACTTGATAGACAACAAATGGCAAGCATGAAAGACATGTGGGTACCTTAGGAGATTGACATACAACATCTTACCTTGGAGATGTTGGTATCACAATTTATATTTTATGCCATGTAGGCTCATGCATTGGATCTTTGGTGATCACCGGACTTGCCATGTAGGCTTATTCAAATTTGGACACTTATAGAAACTAAGAAGATATTCCACATGATCCCACCAAGTGTCATCTAAGATGATCTACTTAATATTAGTTGCCCTCTTAGTGTTGGATTGCCTTTATATCAACCAAAGTTGGCTAATGACCATGCTATAAAGTGCTTCCTGCATCCACAAGTAATCTCAAGACAATTGTGTTGGAGGTGAACTAGGTCTTAGCAACATATTTGAAAATTAAAAAAAAAATTAGAAACAAAGTCAAACATACATAATTTTTTAAAAATAAATTACCAAAGTGAAATATAAAATCGTATTGTTTCACTTACCTTCAATAGCTCCAAATTCCAGAATGATTTAAATATGGCTTGTGACATGTGGTGGTTGAAGATGAACATTTGGATCTCTTTGGCCTCAACATACACCTGTTTGATCCAATCAATAATGTTTCCAATCTTTTGTAGCATAAGGTTTAGCAAGTGGACAGCACAAGGTGTCCAAATGTTATGTGATTAGTGTGCCTCAACCAACAAATAGTGCGCGTCAATGAACAAATTAGTCGCTATGCAGTTTTTTGCGTTGTCTATTAGGACTTGGACAATCTTATTAGGTTCCACTTCTTCAATGGCCCGTATGAGGGTGTCAACAGTAAATTGTGTATCCTTTATCTGCCCCTCACAATCCACGACTTTCAAAAATGTTGCCCTTTTAGGGGACATTGCAATCATAGCTATCAAGGGCTGATTTTTGGCATCCTTTAATTTATGAAAAATGATAGACCCGCGTCTCTTTTCATGAATCCCTAATGGGTTGTTTTAATTCTTCTACATTTTCACCTCCTTTGCTAATAAGGTGTTGTGAACCTTTTCAAAACCTGAGCCCATGTATCCTTTTGGAGCCTCATTAATTTCCTCACCATTTCTTGCCAATATGGTGATTGAACAACATTGAAAACCAAGTCGTATTGCATAGACACATTTTGCAATGTGTTGATTGACAATCTCTCAAGATTCATTTTGGAATGCCTTTTCTAATGGCACCTTAGTTCTCTTGTTTGTAGTGGGTATTTATTCATGCATGGCCAAAAATGGGTGGTGCTCTACAACGACTTTAGGAACATGAAAAGATGGGGAAATAAGGGGCCTCATTGATACTCTCTTTGCCAAAGGATAATTTGTAACTACTTCGTTTGCTTGCTTCTGCTCTCTAATTTATTCCAACACCGCAGATGTTGGCACAGGGGCATCCTTCTTGCCTTGGCAAACTTTCGTGCCCATGCCAGGAATACCACACAAATGGGCTTTCACTTGATCGTATGAGTTTATATATTTGATACTGCACCCACTGCAAACCCAAATATACCCCCCACCACTTGGAATTTGCTGCATCATGTCAACATACTTCCACAACGGTGAATTGGGTCTGTTTTGAAGTGGGGTTGGCCCATGGAGCTAGAACTAGCTGCCATTGTAATCCCTTGGAAACAAGTTTGGAAAAACACATTCCAAACAAATGAAAAAATATATATATATATATATTCTAAATCATTTAAATGTAGAAGAATGGAAAACAAAACAAAAAACAAAACAAAAAACAAAACAAAAAACAAAACAAGAGAATTTATAGAAGAAAAGAAAACCAAAAAAAACTTACCTCCAATCCAAGAATCTTCCTCCATGATGTCCTTGGCAATGAATGGGTTCTTGCACATGCGTAGGAATAGCAATGACGAGCAAGAATGGAAGTTCAACAAGTGCATCTGGTTTGTGTGTTTTGTTTTCAAAATGAGGTAAAATAAGTTTGTTTTTTGTTTCAAGGTCGTAGAGGTCAATTTTAGGATTAGGGCTCAATTTTTAGTTTGAATAGTCAACCTGGGAGGTCAAAAAAGAAAAAAATCGAAAAAAGTGTCATGTTATTCCCAAGTTCACCATGGGTACTACAAAGTGTCCATGGGTTCACCCTGTGTATTGCAAAATGCACCTAGGTTCGTTGTAGAGAGGACCTAGATGAATCTAGGTCCATTTTGCAAACCCTTGGCTGGACCCAGAAGGGATCTAGATTAGGTGAGTAATGGACCTAAATCCAAGCTTCAAGAGGGCTGAACTAATAATAGAGAGTGGAGGTTTTAAGCTTGCCTAGCATAGGACATGCTAAAAAGGCAGAGGCAGAGGCAAATATAACAGGGCTAGATGTTTCATAGGCTATTTTTAGCCTCGTGGACATTGAAAGATATTCTATTCTAGTCTATTCTTCATGCCAAAAATGTTTTTGAACATTGATAAATTCTCTTGTAAATGTGCATCCACACTAAAACACAAACTAGGGTGTTTGGTGAGGCACTTAAATTTTTGATTTATTGCAGCCTCTCAATTAGAGGTTTTAAGCTTACTTGGCATAGAACATGTCATTGTGGGATTTGGACGTGTATCAATTTTCTTGTAAACGTAAATCCACACCAAAACACCAAATTGAGGTGTGTTTGGTAAGGCATATACAATTTTTAACTTATTGTGGCCTCTCTCAAGTGAAGATTTTAAGCTTGCCTGGGATAGAGCATGCCAATATGGGATTTGAACACGGGTCAATTCTCTTTTAATTGTAAATTCTCACCAAATAGCCCAAGGAATAGCCCACACAGAGAAGTGGATTGTAATGAGGCACCTTTGTGGGTCCTTTTGCGCTACAAATTATTTATTTCACACTATCTCGATAAATAATATGGGCCTTTTAGTTGTGTGATGGAATTGGTAATATGACAACATTTGTGATTGTTGGGTCAGTACAACTTACGACAATTTGGGTTGTTTGGCAGGTTATCTCAGATTTACTCCCTTGGCAGTTTTAGGGTCCATGAGATTTGATCTAGCTGCACGGTCAATATGGACATTCAATTTGCAGTGTGAGCAAGATGGGCTTCTGCTTTTCTTCTCAAGCAAAAGGTAGGTAAGGAAGGGCATGTTGGGTTGGGGAGATCTTTGGAACAATGATGACCAGCATTGGCGCTCTTGGTGGGATGAAGCTAATCTAGACCCAAATGAGAACGCCATTTAAAACCATGGTGTTGGGATGATTAGTAATGCATCAAGGTTTAACTGTAAAAAAAAGCTTACAGGGTGGTATTGTGGATGCTTTCTGCAGTGTGGAAAGAGAAAATCGACCATGTCTTCTGGAAGTGCCGAAGGGCTAGAGTGTTTCTGGAAGTTTATTTTCTTTATTACTGCTCCTCTCTTGTGGCAGGAATCTCTTCTAGGGGATTCTTGGATGATATGGGACAGCTGGCATACAATTCAGTTGACAGTTAGCAGTTTCCTCTGGAGGACAGGATGCAATGCTACTTTTCAAGGAGATGTTTCTCTTCCCTGTTAGGGAAGTTACATGTATTTAGGCAAGATTTGGATTTGATTGTGTAAGCTAATCTTGATTTATTTCAGAAGGATGTGAGTTCACTGCCCATTGGGGGAAAGGCCTAGGTGCTGTCATTTCTTTTCTATGTAGGCAGAGCTTTTCCATGAAAATACTTCTCAGTTCATGTAAATCTTTTGTTCTTTGGAGTAATATTAGATACATTTCTTAAAAATAAATCAATTGATATATGGCATCCTTTCAGAATCTTCCCAGTATTAAGTTTCAACTTAATTGTCTTCACATGCAGCAACATTTTTATAGGATTGGACAAGATCACATCTCATCATATATCTAATCGTTAATTTATAATTTTTTCTGTGTATGGTCATCTCTTTTATCTGTTTATATTACCTTCAAGCATTTTGTAATCCCTGTTATAAAAAAGTGACTTGACTATGTTCCCTGTACTGATGATATACTATTAGCCAAAATGTAGTAAATATGGAGTTGAAATATCCATAGTTCCACGGAGTTTCCAGATGGGGGGACACGGGGATGGGTTTTGGGGACGAGGGGACGGGGGGCCTAAGTTTGGTGACGGTGGTGGGGGTGGCGGGGGAGCGGTGCAAATACATATAGTACTTGAAAAATTAGCTATAAAAAGATGTATAAGGAATAAGTATATTGCATTGAACATCAACAATTTAACATTTAAGTTTTTAACAATGAAGCTTCAAGTTTGAACCATTGATGATTGAACCAATGAACATTGAACATTGAACAAGTCTGACAAGTTTACTACAATGTACCACTAAGCATGTGGCAGTGGATCCTAGGCTTGTGGTCCACTTTTTTTGTTACAAGATATTTTGCAGTTTGCACTCTTTAATAAACAGTACATTCTACTTCTTTGTATGTGTTGGCTTTATGAAAATGTAACATGTTGACCTAAAGGTAAGAAAGTTGTATGACAAGTAGGAAGAGGAAGTAGAAAAAAACATAGTTCTTAAATATATGGAAGAGAAACATAGATTACAAGTCTTATAGGTGTTAGATGAGTCGGTTAGGAGAGAACAATGTAGAATGATGTCTGTAAAGGTGATTGTAGTGTATTTATGATTTAAGTAATGGAGAATGCTCTCAATTTTATTTTTTGTTCGTTGTGTTATATCAAGTACATGCCAATAGGAAGATATTTGCAAATATTCTCTCATTTGATCAAAGATGTTAGCCATTGAGAAATGTATTGTGCCTTTCTTGGTGGGTTGGGGATGTAGCACCATTTAGTAGAGGAATGAGATGATTGGAGATGAGTGACAAGAGGACACATAAATCTACATAGCCAGAGAACACAGACTTTGGAACCTGAATTGAGGAATCTATCAAACATGTAAAGAGAGGAGCAATGAAAGACACAAAATCTACAAGTAAGATGACTTTTTAATAGTTTCCTGAGGGGTTGAGGGACGTCCCAGAGTCCCCTCTCAGAGGGAAACGTCTCGGGAATGGTGGAGCTTCGGGGCGGCGGTGGAGGACGCGTCCCCATGGAACAAGGGAAATATCCAAGCAACTTTTGAACAGAGATATTTGCCCTTTGGGTCTCAAACTTCATAAAATTTGGTTCCCGTGGAGATTTAGGGGTCATGCTGCCATCAACTTTCTATAAATGGCTAACCAGCTATCATATCTGGTACATTCTTTCTTATCTAAATAATTAAGTGTATAGCTCAGGTTTTTCTGCAGAAATGGTTCCAGGTGGGTACCCTATGTGATCTTCTTCATATTCTTGGTTACACAGACTAGTAGGCAAACTCTTGCAGAAATGCTATAGAACTTTGAGAAATAGATGGTTTTCTTCCTGGTTGGTAATTACGTGCACTTCTTTTGCTAAATAATAAACATCACTGGTCAAATTTTTTTAGCTCTCGAATCATAACAGTTGGGGGATCAACATTGCCAGGTTTGGACTGCCATTTTCGTGTGAGTGTGTTTCGTGGATAGGTTTGACACTTGTTCTTTCACCATCCTACCATGATGAATTTGTTAACTAATTTGTCTGATCAATTGCATTGTTTTGGTGAATAATTTTAATAGTCTACTGTTACATTTCATTCTGCTTCTTCTTTCAACTGCAAACGATTTGTTATGATTCTATCCTACTGAGTACCATCTTATCAACAATATTGTTTATCAAGTTCAAATTTTTAAGATGTCAAGTTCATGTTTAGATAAACAATGTATTCATATTGGACTGTAGGACACTTTGATTCTTAAAATGAAAACTTGGTTATATTGTGGCTTCAAATTGTTTGTTGTCTTGAGGACATTTAAATAAGAGGTTTGATCTGCCCCAATGTTAGTCAATTCAAACGTCTGTTCAAGAAAACTTTCAGGCAACTCTGAACTTATGAATGTTCATAATGGCCACTAACTTTTATTTTCCATGTTATGTAACCTAAAATCCAGGTTGTGAATAATTGATCATTGCATTGATGTTTGATCCTGTTTATTTATGAAGTGCATTGAGCATTTTTAGGCTGTATGCATTGTGGGAATCATTTTGTGTTATTGCTATTTTAGCATGAAATTGATCTACGTGACAAGAAACTAACACTGGGTTATCATCTTTTGTCTTCTGTTTTGCAGAAATTTTTTCTTTGTGGAAGACTGATATTTGGACCTGATGTTCGGTCTTTGGTTGTTACGGTGTTCCTAATTGTTGTTCCTGTGGTAATTTTTTGCCAATTTGTTGCCAGGAATCTTTTACACCGATTTTCAGGATATGACAGCGGATATGCAATTCTAGTGGTGACAATTTTATACACATTTTATGTTAGTTTCCGGCATCCTCTATCTTTCTCTAATTGATGGTGAATTGTTAAGATATAAACTCTTTTTTCATGTGGTAGCATTCTTGTGATCTGTTGTTTTTTAAGACTGCTATTCCCGAGATTTTGGCAGTTGTGTAGTACTAGAACCTTCTGTTCATTTGCAATATTGTTTTAATTGTTCTCGTTTTGTCTATATTTGGCATTGAGATGGCATTTACCCTGTAGTTGACATTCTTCAAGGAAGGTCTATACTTGTCACTTCACATGGATATTGTCATTTTTGAACTTAGCATCCTAGGGCTGTTAATTTTAATTGGTGGAGATAGAAATGGGTCTGCTGGGACTTTGAAGGAATCTAGATGCAGCAATGGTTATTGTTATAAAATTTATTTCAAAATTAAAGCTACTCATTGGATAAAGGAGGCACTGTCAAATTGCCAGATCACTAGTGCATTGATTTCAATACTAATTACAGCTTGCATTGCATATGACAGACAGATCCCTATCAAATGCCCTTTTGATAAAGCTGTAAATTAGCTAAAAATCGAGCAATTAACTTCCTTACAAATGCTAAGTGCATTTTGAGTACAATTGAGGATAAAACTTTGAACTCGACAGGATTGCTAGTTATTGCTTTGGTGGTACATGCACAATTCATAAACAATTCTCATTTAGCTAACTATACACAATTATAAACATGCTTATTATGATATTGCTAGTACTCATCCATTCTCTCATTTCCCATATTGATTGACAGTGCTATGATTTTATATAGCCCTTTATGGTTGCAAATTCCATTTTGATGTTAATAATTGATTGTACAGTGGTTTTTACTTCATTATATGATGCTGCTCTGGTCTAGAGGTGTTTGATCTTGTGTGATTTATCTACCCCTTTGGTTCAAAATTGTTAGGATTAAGGTACCATCAACCTTGTAAATTCTATGTATTTATTTACTCCTAATATTGTTTGTAAATCATTCATAAGGGATGAGGAATTCACTATTAACAATAAATATTTTTGACCATTAGGACTTATTGTACGGTAATTAATGTTTACCGGGGGTCAGTAACTAATTTTTTACCGGCATGAAGTTACTATTTACCGGGAAGGAATCTTCGAGGTTAAGGTTATTTTGGGCATTCAACCTCCCATGGGGTTGTTTTGGATACTTGTGATGATGTTTTGTTGGTTATAACACCCTCACATGAAGACGGTAACCACCTTGCAAGATAGGACAAATTAGGTGTCCATAAGGACAAATTAGTTGTCCATGTGCAAGAGGTGAGTTATGGGATTACAACCTACTTTGTTTTATGCATTAAATGCTTGGATTTATCCAAGGGAGGCGTTGGGATATGATACTTGGATGCCCCATTTAAAAGGTGAAAATACTATATAAATAGGGGTTATGGTGGTTGAAATGTAACATTATGAGTTAGAGTGAAAACTCTATTTGCAGGTGCTGAAGGAGTGAAGATTGAAAAGGAGAAAGGAAGGATTGTATGTAATCTTTATTTTGAGGATATTACAAGCTTGGGCCTCTCTTCTTGGGGTAGTCCGAAAGGGTTTCTCCACGTAAACACTGTGTTATGTGTTTATTTTTTTTGTTCCATATTTCTTTGAGTTGTTGATTTATTTTCTTGCAATCTCCATTTGGTTATGTACTAGATAAAATCTAATTTATAGTTGAAATCAACTTTCCATATATAGTAGTTACCTATATTTCTAACAAAAATGTTGTTGGTATTATTATGAATGGAGTCTATACTTAAGGTGTTGCTGTTAAGGTTTACTTCTTTATCAACCGTTCTTATGCTCCTAGTCAAAGGAGAACATGTTCAATAATTATAAATTATCATGTATTTGTTCCAAATGCACACCAACAATATAATCAAATAGTAAGAAAAAGAAACTGGGAAGTTCCAAAGTAGTAATAGACCAAAATAATTCAAATCTGTAGCATACTGATCTTTTCAAAACTTGATGCAAGGTCACCACTCTTCAAATTTTCTACTTTACTTGCATGGATATGACACTGTGACTGTTGGAAAAGCAACATATGTGTATGGGATGCATGCTTAGAAGGTACTAGGTGCCAACCAAGTACTATGATAAATTGTACCGACATGTTTACTTAGTCAGGAGTTTAAAATTGAGTCCAAGGCCATCAGTGTTGGATCTGCACTACCCTTCAATAGAGAGGTTTGAGTTGTCAGAAAGAACTAAAAATGTGATTATCTGATGAGTTATATGTGAGGGCTACCTATGGAAAGATATTTTTCCCTTGGGGCACTCTACAAGAGAGTACATTTGTGATATGAAGGGCTGTTAGAAACAATTGCACACAAGTATTAGGGTATATTTTATTGAAACATCATGAAAATTTCAGTGTTCCATGGGGGCGCTTACACCCCCAAAATCATTATGTTTCTAACTTTATGGACGGGAATGTCCCCAAGATGTGGAAATGCTTGGGAGATATCCTCTCACCACCCCCATCACCACTAGTAGAGGGGAAACGACCCTAGGATGCTCTACAAAAGTAGGGGATGGGCCTGGCATCCCTTAAATAGAAAGAGCCTCTTAATTTGCAAAAAAAAAGAACCCTGCAAAATACCAAAAATCTCAAATTGGTTTTTAAATTAGTTGTTTGATGACTGGTTCAATGGGTGTATGGAGTTGGAGAAGTCAAAAAAGACTGTTGGAAGCAAGCGGGGGATCAATGAAGATCCATATATTCACGTCTAGAGAGCTGGAGAGGGCCACAAAGGGGTTCTCGGAGAAATTGGGCAGTGAGTGGGCAGTGATGGTGAAGAAGATCTAGCACATGGAGAGGTAGGTGATGAACGAGATCAAGAATTTGGTTTTTTGATCGGGTGCAACGTCATAGAGGCGACGACCTTTGCTCGACTCAATGCCTCATACTCTCCATCCTACCATTAACCTGCCAATTTGTCAATAGCAATGGGAAATGTAAAGTGAAGGCCCCTAGGATATATATTTATTAATTTATATAACAATATATTTATTTATTTATTATTATTTTTTGATCCATAAACGCTTTTGACTAGAGCTATGAATTAGTGAGTCCACAACATGGGGGACCTCATCCCTTGGCATGAACGCCTAGCATGAACACTGCATTAACGTTGGTGGTTCAAACTCGTGAGCCCATTGGCCCAATGGGGGCTTTAAGCTCGTGAGCTCCCTGGCCTAGTGGGGGTTTGAACCTTGGTGGCAAGGATAACAACGCCACAATTTAACCATCACATTGTGCCACAAACAACAATATAACAATCTATCTATTACTATCAATAAATAATAATAATTATTAATTTATTATTTAATAAATAAATAAATAATTTTGTTTTAATTATATTAAAATATTTATATAATAATATTATTTATTAATAATATTAAATATATTATATTATATATTAAAATTTAATATATTATTATATTACAAACCAATTTTTTTAATATATTATAAATATTAATATATATAAAAGTATATTATATATTATACATTATAATTTATCATTAATTATATTAAAATATTTATTATTATATATTATGTGTGCCACTATCACCTTGCCCCTCTGTTGTCTTCAAATTTAGGTCCTTGGTCCCCTAGTCCTCGAAACTCGTTCCCCTATCCCTTTGTCCTTCCGTTCCGAAGATCTATGAAACTATATGATTTATATAGGTAGAATAGGTTTGTTTATGATCTTATTTTCTAGTATTCATTCCCTCAACATAGCTTATCATCCTAACTCTATTCAACCTCTTCTTTTCCCTACACGAGTACTTGTTGCAACTAACAAACAACTTGACTATTTAAAATTTAACCACTAACTATTTTCTAATCACTAATTAGTTGAATAATTATCTAAACCTTTATATTATCTAACTATAAATGCACCAAGTATATTATAACCTATACACCATAATATAGTAACTCAAATTCCTAACATTCCCCCCTTATTGCATCATAGTCTGGAGACTTGGAGAGAATAGTTTTTCAGATGTGGATTGGGACACACATAATTCCACATACTCACAATCACTAGTGGGAATGACCACACTACGCCTTCTCATTGTATAGAACCTTGTGGAACTCTTGATCAAGAATAGGAACACACTTGACTATCCTCCTTCAAAGTTGCAAAGAGGGACACATACGTGTGTCCACAATGCCTTGTGACCAGGGACACACACACAACTAGCCACAAATGATTCGATTGGGCCTTACTAATCTTTACTATATTCTATGAATAGGGACAAACTCAACTATTCACAAGTGTGGCATGGGCCTCCACTTTACATAAATGTTGGTCTTCAATTGGTTTAGATTTTAATGAAAACTTTCTTTTGAACCATTTTTACTAGTGAAACAGTTACTCCAATCTTGGAGCTAGTTGTGAACTCGATTGAAAGTCTTCCTTCAACCACCTGTGTGCTCTAGCCTCTTGCGGTTTTCCGGTTCACTTAGTCTAGTCAGTCTAGATAGCCTTGTGAACCACAGGATGCACTTAGTCTAGTCAGTCTCTATGATGTACCCAACCAACCTACTGTCATTGGCCCCTCTCCACTGCCATCCTCTACTGTTTTCTCCACTTGTATGATCAAGAGGACTATTTTGTAGTTGTGTACGAGCAAAGCAATAGATTGTGAAGGTCTTCAAGTTTAGTTCCTCAAATATAACATGGAATCCCTTGCCTTCCCTTTGGCGCAACTTTTTAATGAGGTGGTTTGTGTAGGTTTTCCTTAGGCCTAGTCCTAGCACATAATTCATTCTATTCATTAATCTAGAGACGTCCTACCTTGGAAACTATAGGACGACTATGATTGGGCATACATTTTCCAAACTTTATGCTATAGTGTTAGACATGCAACTTTTAGAGTAGTTGGAGAGAGGTCATCTCAAAGGTAGGGAGCATGCTGACTTCAGGAGAGGTTACTAGACTATTGACCACATCTTTACACTTCGGGTTATTATTGAGGAGGCTTGTCATCGATATTCCAAAGTCTTTTCTTATTTTATATACCTCAAAAAGGCCTTTTACTCGGTTCCAAGATACTCACTTTTCTAGAAACTGTGTCATGTTGACATTCTCGATTCTCTCATACCACAACTTGGAGGCTTTATGAGATAGTTATTGGTCAGTTTCGCACTTCTCATAGTTTTTCTGACTTTGTGAAGAGTACCATTGGGGTCAAGCAGGGATGCCCTCTCTCACCGACCCTCCTTAGCATTTACATTAATGAGTTCGAGGAGTTTCTTCGACATCATATCGACATTGATGATGGTTTTCTTTTGCATGGGGTGGCTAGAGCCATACTACTTTTTGCCGATGATATTGTTCTCCTCTCTCGTGCTGCCAAGGGCCTATAGTGACAACTTGATGCTCTTGCTTGTTTTTGTGAGCTTTGCTAACTTGTGGTCAACCTTAGTAAAACTAAGGTCTTGATTTTCAACATCTCCAAATGCTCTCTTTACAAATACTAGTTCTTCTTCAAAGGGGAATCTTTGGAGATCACATCAACATACACCTAGTTGGGGTTCCCATTTTTTGGCCCATCTTTTAGCATGAAGCCTACCTCTTGATCGTGCCTTTGCAATGGATATGCCTCTCTTTTTGTCTAGGAGTGTTGTTATTTTCAGATCCACTTCTAAGATATGCCTTTTTTGATACAATCATCAAACCCATAGTTTTATATGGGTTCGAGGTTTGGGGACCTAGTTTGGGGTTTGTCGATTGGGCTCATATTGAGAGGGTCCAGAGTCTCATGTTGTAGTGCATGATCTATTGCAAATGGGCTTTTTCTTCATTGCATTGTCCAAGCCAAGTTTGCCGCCTAACCTCTATCTCTGTGGCCCTAGGGGCAGTTGGGAAGAAGTAAATCCATGTTGTCGAGGAGCAGAGCCATGACATTGAGGAGCAAAACCACAATCTTGAGGGACAATGTGTAGGGGCATCTACGTAGAAGTGGTATGCTAGGAGAGTCATTGTCTCATAGGTCTATCCACCTCCATGTGTGAAGTAGCGGTATCCAATGGGCGTTTAGTGTTGCCAATCTCTTGAATGGGCTGGAAGAAAGAGGTAATCAACATGGGGGCTCTTGGGCCTATAGAGACTCCCTACAAGGATCTATGTCGAAGGGTGACGACCTCTCGAAGATCAAGGGCCAAGCACCACTAGTCAACATATTTGAAGAAAGTAGATAGAGTGTTGCCCGAGTCTCAATAATGAGATTGTGTATTGGTCCTTTTATAGTGATTGATGATGGCAATGATGATTCCTCCCTTCTAGGCCTTGACAAAGATATTTGATGAAATTTCTAGCCTATCCTTCATGTCTTCATCAGCCCTTGCTCTTTGTGGATTTTGTTCCCCCCACATGGCTATTTGTATTGGTTTGTTAACCACTCGTGCTGGTGTTGCATTGCTTCATTTTGTTTTTAGTGCTATCATTTTTATATTTTGCTTTCCTAGGATGTTCTCTTCCTAGAAATTGCTACTGTAAATTGATATATTCTTGAGTCCATTGACCTACTTTTGGTCGCTCGTGGACATTAATATAGTATCTTATTTATCTTATCTCCAATGGTCTTGGCATCTTCTCTGAAGGTACTAATTACAGTTTTTGGAGCTTGTATCTACCATGGGAATTGACTTGCCCCTTAAATCAAAACAATGTAAACAAGGATTTTGGGCACCTCGACAATGCATCCCTGTACAAAAATGTCAATTAATGGGTTTAGAAGGAAGACTTTGTCATTGAACTTATTGGAGAAAACAATTGTTTCTCACAACCTGTGAAAGCTAGAGTAAAATCTTTTTAGGGGAGTTATTACAATTGTATTTTTTGAAGTTGGTAAAATTTCATGAGAAACTGACCTTAGCTTAAGAAGTTATGTATTTAATAGCATCCTTCAGGCTGGCCTGAAATGACACCGAAAATTACAAAAACAATTAAATCGGATAAACCGTAAGAGTTGAAGCAAAATGCTTTTGGAGGATATTTTATAACTCTGTTTCGTTCATATTGGTAAAATTTTGTCAATGAACTCCTTCCCAATCAAAAGTTAAGAAATTAATACAACTCCTTCAGGCAATCTGTGAAATATTTGAAGATACTATATATATGTATTTAAAGTGATTTTTGTAATGTCTAATAAGCTGCAACCCTAAATCTTTATAAATCCAAAAAATATATAGAAGCTTTTATAATATCTTTTATTTATTTTTTGATCTGTGAATTAGGCTTAAGGGAGCCAACCCTGTAAATAAAAGAGTGCAAAAAATAAAATACATGCCCTGTAAATAGGGGTGCATAAGGACAAAATATCTACCATCTATGATGGTAATAACCCTAAAAGTTATTATCCCTGTAATTCTTGCCTACCCATTTTAACATGGGATCGCAAAGTCATATTACATTTTTCACTTTCTGTTGATTTCTTTTTCCGTTTGACCACTGTCCATTGGTCATCCCCCAGTTTATCTGAAGCCACCACCTTGTTGTTTTGAGCTGGATCCTCTCCAGATGTATCCTTATGTTCTAACTCACATGCTTTCCCCACACCCCAAGCTCTTGCACTAGTAATTGAAGAATTAACATCCTGTGAATTTTTAACTGATCCTTCTGAAAACTCCTCATTTTTATCTTCTTTTCCACCTTATCTGGAGCTTTATCACTTCCCTCCACGGAGGGCGGGGGTACCTGACTGGCAGACAATTTTTCTTTAATTCTGCCCAGATCTGGAGTCTTCATTTTTTGAGGGGATTCCTTTTTAATCGGTTCCCTCAACTCTTGTTGGGATGCTGAATCCCCTTTTTCTACTGAATAATGGTGATCAACCACATCTCTCCACCAAGTTGCATGTTTGTCCTGTCTGTATTTGGAGCAGTTGGAGGCAATGTGGCCAGTGTTGTAGCATCTGTGGCAGCAGAAAGGCAAACCCTCATAATCCAAGATCTAACTCCAGCTATGGTTAGAGATTTTCAGGTGGATGTCAGCTAGGAGACTCTTAGTGATATCTAGATCAACCAAGATGCGAGCAAAAGTTGTATGAAAGAAATTTGAAGAACCTTCGTCAACAACCAAGAACTTCCCCAACTTGTTACCAATTGCTTCAAAACAGGATTCAAACCAGAAATGGAGAGAGAGGTTAGGAAGTCTAACCTAGGTAGGCATTATGGTGAAAGATTTAGAAATAGGGTTAAAAGATGGATGCCATGGTTTGAGCATGAGTAAGTGCTCATCACAACTCCACTGGTAATCACAAAGAAATGTTTTTCTGTCCTACAAATTGTCAAAAACCACAATAAAAAATCCGCAGGCACAAGGGTAAATTTGCATGTCACCTCTTAGTATTGGACCCCATGTATCTGAGATCCATTTGTGTAACTGTGTGAGACTGGGCCAAAGCTTAATAAATCTACCAATTAGACCATGACTTCTTGATCAATCTCCTCTTTCAAATCTAAGATAGGGGATTCAATGGTGCATCTTAATGCCCTTACCATCTGAGGTTTACGATTGGAAGCATGCGACCACTACTGCAATGAAAAATCCTTACTTTCTAAGCGATTACTATCCATACTCAGATGCGATCTTGCTGTGGCCAAAATCTGTGTATTCTCAGCATCTTGACTGTCATATCTGCAAGGATCAGGCCGCCATACGGGCTCCTTGGCAGACAAAACAGGAGCCGAAGATTTCCCAGTGCGATTTGGGCATTTAAAACCGGACTCTGAGCCCCTGTTAGTGCAACATTCACCTTACGTATTTGCGGCGCAATGTTTCTCCTCTAGGCATGAGAAAAATTTAGAAACCCTAACTTCAGAGCTTTTCAGCAGTGAGCTCATGATCACAATATCTTTTATTTTATTTTACTTTGATGTTGTCCGTTGTTTTCCTTGGGTGCCACTGCTTCCTATGTCTGCTCGATGTTGCCTTTTTAGCAGTGTCAAACACATTTCTGTCATATATACATTGCCGCTATTTGGTGGTGCCATTCTCTTATTTGGCAGCTTAGTCGAGTTGAGGCAAGCTACAATTGCTAGCACTCTTCTGCCCCACACCCATGTACATGCCCCCTTGTTGCAACAGTCATCACTTCATGGACTGATCTCCTTGTGTTGAATGCACTACAACTGCACACAATACACTTTATGCTTGTACAGATCTGCAGTGCCTCTCTAATGCACACGGGCTTCTGTCCTTTGTTTATCACACTACTTCAGCATGCAGTAGATCTGCATTTAATGGATTCCTTTTCATAGGTTTAGTGCTCAACTTCTCAGGGAATTAAATTAGACTTCAAGTAATCTGACAAGATAAAACAAATACAAAGGAAAACGAATGAGCTGCAAGTTTTGCAATGACATTTTTCCTTTCTTCTATGTTCATAGATCCTTCATGCTTTGATACCAAATTGATAGACACAATTGCAGCCAAGTATCAGGGTGTATTTTATTGAAACATCACAAGGATTTATAAATGTAAAAAATAGGTTTGTTTATGATCCTATTTTCTAAGATTGATTCCATCAACATAGCTTATTGTCCTAACATTCAACCTCTTTTTGTCCCTATGTGAGTGTTTGTTGCAACTAACGAACAACTTGTCCATTTAAAATTTAACCACTAACTATTTCCTAATCATTAACCATAAGTTTAAATTATTTATTTAAACCTATTTATTATCTAAATATAAATACCCCAGTATATTATAACCTGTACACTATGGTGTAATAACACAAATTCGTAACAAGCACTACTCTCCTTATATACGAATATCATGGTTTAATCATGTGTTGAGCATATGTTCCCCAAAAATGTGATGGACTTGCCAATTGTGAAAAGTTTACAGGAAAAACTAATGGTAGTTTGTGTGAGTTGGATTTTTTTTAACTATGTTCCACGGTGTTTCGGGGACGGGGATGGGGGGACAGTAGGGGACGCGTTTCGGGGACGGCAGTCCGAGGACCATTTTTTGGGGACGGCAGTCCGAGGACCATTTTTTGGGGACGGCAATATATACGAATTGGGAGAGATAGGGAGATAGAGGAATGATAAGGGAGAGAGAGGTAAGAGATAGGGAGAGATAGATAGGTAGAGAGAGAGGAGATAGATTGGGAGAGATAGAGAGATAGAGAGTGAGTGAGATGTCCAAAGAGATAGGGAGAGAGATTGAAAGGTAGAGGGACGATAGAGAGGAAGATAAGGGAGAGATAGAGAGATAGAGGTTTAGGGTTGCTCGGGTTACGGATTAGGGATTAGGGGCATTATTTAGGGTTTAGAGAGAGAGAGAGAGAGAGAGAGAGAGAGAGAGAGAGAGAGAGAGAGAGAGAGAGAGAGAGCGCTATAAGACTATAAGCTGAATAACAACAATTAATATTAAAATTTCTATGTATGATTGTGTTAGCCTCAAGAATTTACTTTTGTTTATTAGATTGTTTATAAGCAATTAGAATATAATCTGTTTCTTCTTGGCATCAAGCTGTTTTAGGTTGAATCTTTTCTATTTAGAATTCTGACTATTCATAGCCTTGAATACCTTTTTAGTGATTTTCCCATTAAAGTTTTATAAGGATTTGAAAACAACGCTTCAAATTTATTCAATATAAATTTATAAGTGATCCCAAGTTCTTACTTATTTATCCTTCCATTGGCAATAAGCAATCACTTGTAGCAAGTTCTTATATCTTAGGTTGAATGGTTTTTCCAACAGGTGCTGGTGGTGCTGATGCTTACCTCTGCTAGAGATCCCGGTATTGTTCCTCGTGCTCCACATCCACCAGAACCTGAAGATGTTATGGATTCTGCAAATTCACCTGTTGAATGGGGTGGTGGACAGACACCGCGATTAAGATTACCTCGCACAAAGGACATGTCTGTAAATGGGGTGACTGTCAAAGTCAAGTACTGTGATACTTGTATGCTATATCGCCCCCCACGATGTTCTCACTGTTCAATTTGTAATAACTGTGTAGAACGATTCGACCACCATTGCCCTTGGGTTGGGCAATGCATTGGACAGGTATTTGACCACAACTGACATTGTCAGGCAGTCAATTGACATTTAAGTGACACTATCATCTTTTTCTAGACACTCTTAGTCTGATGATTGCTTCTCGTTCTCATATTAAAAAGTTTGCTTTCTGTTTTAAGTTTTACTTGTTCTTATTTTTAATTTTGGAAGAATTTAATGTTGTTGTCTTCTGAACTACTAGTATGCCTTATTATATGTTTCCCTTTTCTGATGCCTATTTACTTGTGTGAAAAGAAGATGGAACTTTTCTCTATTTGTTCAGTAATTAAATATTGTTGATTTCTTTTATAGATTGAAATACAGTTGAGCTAGTCATTGCTGGGTATAGATCAAGTTAATGCCTATTTCAGATAAACTCAGTGTGCTTTACCTAGGGGAACCTTTTTATTGAGAAATGTAAGAACAGATTCCTCATGTCCTTTGTATCATGTAGAAACCATGATCATGGGATCTTTAATTTGTTGAGTCACTTCAGCTGAGGGCTTGAAGGGAAAGTTCATGAAATAATTGTAGATTAGCATGTGAAAGGGGACTGACCATTGCTGGTGGAAATGGAACTGCTCAAAGTAAATATGTATGGTTGTAGGACATGAAGTAAGATAATGACAGACTTCCAATTGAATTAACTTGTTTCTCTAAAACAAGGTAAACTGTTGAGAATAGGTACGCCCTCTCCAGATTGCTTAAAAGAAGTACCAATTTCATTCTAGAGCAAGTAGATTATGTATGTGAAAGATGTTTTGAACTGAATGTTCCTTGACCCTTCTTCCAGATCCTGATATCTAGGATACTGCTTTTATTAATTTCATTTAATAGACCAATTAATTTCTATAGGCATTAATTAAATAGTAGTGTGCTTGAATGGGATGTAGGAATTAGGCAGGATAGTGATTCAGACTTATGTCTTTGTTTCAGCCTCTGCAGACACCATAGCAAAAAGGTATGAGACATACGAGAAATCAAAGCTGTGAGAAAATAGTCTGATATCTTTTATATGGTACAAATATAAGAGATTATACATAAAGATAGCCTTTAAATAAGAAAGACACATGGCAGCTGTATAATCTTAAATGAGCATTACTTGCAGAAAAAGATAGTGAGATATATAACCCATAATTAAATTGGCCCTAGGCATGCCTTCTTTGTCATTAAATGCTGTATGGAGTCTGTTTTTCATTTTCATTCTTGAAGTTATAATGCATGTGTCTTTGATGTGGCTTTTTTCAAATTTCAAACCTACTAATTGGAGCTGAGTACAATGTGCAGCATGTAGTTATTTACTGTTTCTTAATATAATATGGGTTTGGGAATTATTCCCTCTGCAACTGACTAGAAAGATTGTTATGTTTCATTAAATATTTCAGTTCTGAAAGGCAGAGTATATATCTCATAAATTAAATTGGGCATTGGCTGTAACTCAAATACCCCGGGGATTCCTATTTTAATATGAAATTAGTATGTTGCTATTTGTTCTCAAAGGACCACCTTCAGGTCTTTAGCTGTGAAACTAGATCTCTTTTTTCAGTATATGAACGGTATAGTTGATCACCAAACTGAAGCATAACTAAAGGTCACTTTTCTAAAGATAATTGCCAATAACACAAATTTCAAATAATAAGGCACAATAGGGTTTGAGATAGAATTAGCACTGAAGTAGAAAATAACTTGTTTGCCTGGGAAATTGTGGTTTCCACAATTTCTATCTATCATAGAAAAGTTATTCTTGATATGAGTTTAATATAAGTTACTGGGTTCTTTTGTTTTACCCGTCATGTTCCTATTGGTATGGTTTGGGTACATGAGCAGGGATGGGATGCGAGGGGTTCGCCTAGGGTCTGCCCTGAGCACCCCGGGTTCCCTGTGGGTTCTTCTGGCAGACCCTGGGCAACCCCCCCCCCACATCCCCTGAGGATCCAGACATATCTGGGTGACCATCAATGAAAAAAATGTCAAAGGGGTGTTGTTATCCAGTGTTGAAAGCTCATTTTGCCGTTAGTCGTCACTGTTTCTGGGTGAGAAATATTATTGCGGGAAGATTGACGTATTATAAAACCTTATTCGGCCCTGGTTGAGGGGACACACCATGTTCGCTGCAAATGGCGGTGTCCATTTTGTATTTTTTTTAATACGATTATCACCCTGGGGATTTCTTGCAGTCCCATATATATATATCTATATATATATATATATATATATATATATATATATATATATATATATATATATATATATATATATATATATCTATATATATTTTAAATTATGAAGTATTTAAATTTCTTGTTTATTGCCAATTATGAGTATTATTGTTTTAAAGTTTTTTTAAATTTTAATATATATAAAATTATAAATTATGGCTATATAATATATTATAATTATATATAGTATTATAAATTATAAATTACAAAATAAGTTTATAATTTATATATAAATAATAAAATTATAAATTTATTATTATTTTTTGATTAAAAAACTTGGTTTAGGTCCAGGTACCTTATCAAAATTGGGCACATACCCAGAGTCCAACTGTGCATATAACATAGACTGTTAATGAGAGATCAACAAAGCATAACTATATTATCCTTCCCTCCTATCTGTCTACCTAGCAACCCATACCAGACACTTAACCTATTAGATTACACTGCCCACCATCCAACCATAAGAATCTAAACAAAAGTTTTCAAAGTCTACAAAGAAACAAGGGACAGGCAAATTACATAGGCCCGAGCCCCTCATCATGAACACAATTACATTTTTGACATACCCCTTTGATCTTCAAACCAACTTCCTCCTCCATCTTGACCGAGTCTTCCTCTGTATCATAGCAACGAGGAAAAGTATGGATAACTTCCACTAGTAGATGCACCTTCAATTTCTTGGCAATACTTTCCACGACCAACTGTAAGCAAATCTGCCTGTGCTTTATTGCTTGTATGTGCTCCATTAAAATCTCAAAGTGTGTTTCTGCCTGCTGGAAAACGTCACCCATGTCATCATGTAACAGGAAGAAGCAAGCCGCCACTGAGAGCATAGAGGCCGAAGATAGAGATTGAGCAACTTCATAAACATTCCACCTCTCGTGAGTTTTCCTGGGTCCAATAGTAAATTTGCCATGGTTGAGCGAATGTTAACACATGGCGAGCCATCCACAGATTTGGAGAGCTCCCAAATCCGTGCCAACTAATTTCTTAGTGCTAGGTCCATGAGCTCCCTATCGACGGTCGCCATAAAACCAACGATTGCCTCCTCGTCAGAAATTTGCCGCTTCCTCCTCCGAGACCCCTTTGGAATTTCATTCTTCCCCTTGTCTTCCCCTCCCCCCACCATTTTGCCACCAACCAACCTCTTGCCCGAAGCGAACGTCATAACCCACAAAAACCTTACAGCGGAGAGCCAAATTAATTGCATATGCTCGGAGTGAGTCTTGCGTAACCAAGAAATTGGATTGTCATTAAGATATCACACGAACAATAACTAAGCACAACTATCAAACGTCTCTTCCTCCCTCCATCGTAACACTCCTTATCGCCTCATCATTGTAAAGTACTCCTTGCACGCAATCCTATCCTGCCCCATTATCAGGTGGGTGCTCCTTAATGTCTTCCTATATCAATTTCAGAATCGAATGTGGAAATCCCTTCCACCAGAGAATTTCTGAACTTCCTTCTTTATCTTTTAAATTGACCCCCTGGTTAGCAGCCCAGTCCGCAGCCTTGTTGCTCTTCCTTCTAATGTGAGAGAACTTAATCTCCTCAAAGTCTTTAGCTAGGCGCTTGACCTCCTCTATAATCACCTCCAATTTCCAATTGCGAACTATATTGCCATTCATTTCTCCAATAACCATTTTTTGAATCTCCTTCCACCCAAACGCTCTTCCACCCCTTGCCTAAGGCTATTTTTAGTCCCATCCACATAGCCCTAACCTCTGCAATATTGTTTGTTTCTATACCAAAATTGTATGAGAATAGGCCCAAGGGTTGACCTTTATAATCTCTAATCATACCTCCACCCTTGGCCTTCCCTGGATTTCCTTTTGCTGCACTGTCAAAATTGAATTTGATCCAATCTTGCTCAAGACAAATCCATATGCTATTTGAAATCTTCTTACTTACATCTTGCGCTGTTTTGGCAAGCCATTGGAAACATGACCAAGCATTTGTCCATTCCATCTCATCTTTTCTCACCGTCCAGTCATCTTTCTTGTGTATTTCCCCTAATTCAGACAAGGCACTTTCAACCAGGTCCTAGATTCTCTCCGCCTCTTTTTCCTTGTCTTGAAAAATTCTCCTTTTCCGCTCCAGCCAGATGTTCCATACAATAAGAGCAGGCACTGTGCCACAGATGAAAATCTAACCGGGACTCTTGATTTTGAGGTTCCAACATTCCAATAGATTGGGTATATTTTGAGGCATGACCCAATCCATACCCCATCTCCTCAAGAACATATTCCAAACTTTATGGGCCATTTCACAGTGTATAAAGAGGTGTTGATTATCTTCACTGCAGTTTTTGCACATAGCACGTCTTGAAGGACCTTTTCTTCCCATAATCTGTAGTCTGTCCCATGTCAAAGCCATGCGCCTCCCAGTGATCCACAAGAATGCATTAGCCTTTGGAATGCCCGTTTTATTCCAATTTTTTTTGACTGTCGTTGCTTTGGTTATGTCTTTGTTACAAAAGAGGTGCAGATAAGCAGAGCTCACCGTCACCCTTCCTTCACCATTACCCCCCCAAATCATTTTGTCTTCTTTGCCTGATATAGGCCACTTGCTTATCTTGGCTTGGAGCTCAGTAAAAGCCACATTCATTTCTCCAGTCGGAGAAATTAGAGTGATCCATCTTTGCTGACCAAGATCACCAGTCATATAATCCGTGGCCATCCTGCCAATCCGTGGCTCATAATGATTGTCCAAAGGTCTCAAAGGATGAGCATCTCTGAGAGTGAGATCCTCTCTCCAAATGTCCCTCTAGAATCTTATCTTACCCCCCTTCCCCAACCTCCAAATGATGTCAGGCTTGATGAGATTACAACAGACGCTTAAAAAATTCCATATGCTCGAACCCATAGGGAGGCTTTGCGATTTCTTGAGAAGATTATCCGGCTCATTTTGCAGATATTTGGCTTGTAAGATCGTACTCCACGACCTGTTCCTTTCCTCATATATCCTCCATGTTAGTTTTGCACCCAGGGCTTGATTCATCTACTTACAATTTCTGATTCCAAGTCCTCCAAATTTCTTAGGTTTGCATATGTCCTCCCATTTAACCAAGTTATATTTGAAAGCATTGTCATTACCCCTCCACAAGAAGATACGCTGGGTGTCTTCCAAAATCTTTGCCACCTTGCTAGGTATTTGGAAAATTGACATTGCATAGATAGGAACTGATGCCAGGGAATATTTAATCAAAGTGATTCTCCCAACCAAAATGAGCTAGCGTCCTTTCCAAAAAGTTAACTTATTTTGAATCCATTCCACCACGTTACTCCACTCAACTTCTGAGGTTCTTTTATCCACCAGAGGCATGTCTAGGTATTTATTGGGAAGAGCGTTCACTTCATAGCCCAGGATTCTTTGTATCTCTAGTGACTCCACATACCAATTTTTGAGGAAAAAAATCTTGGATTTACTTACATTAACTTCCTGTTCTACAACTTGCTCATACTTAATGAGAATTTTTTTGAAGCAGTTGGCCTCCCTACATGTAGCTTCCCCAAACAACAGTGTGTTGTCAACAAATTGTAGGTGTCATATTGAGAGCCCCCCCTGAAACTTGTAGCCCCTTGAGATTGGCAGCATGCACCTCTTTTGTAATGTCCCCTTCTTCAACTTAGTCGGCGAAGGTGACCATTTAGCCTATTTATTCCCGTAGGCTGATATGGAGTTTGGATAAGGGAATAATATTCATTAAATAAATAAAGTTGTCTTAATTCTTCATTTTACGGGCAACTTGTATTTATTTAAATATTCATTTGATAAAGTGACTATGGAAGGGGGTCCAACATGAAATATTATAGTCACTTTATATGGGCTTAAGTGATGAATTAAGAAGTAATTTTAAATTACTCCTTTGGGAATGTTCTATGGGAAATTATAAAAGAGAGCTCAAAAGCTCATTTTGGGGGATGCTGAATATATTTTCTTGGAGAATTTGGTGAGAGCTCTTGTTGAGCAAACGCTATGACGAAAACCTTAAGGGAAATTGGTTTCGGTGGTGCAAGATCTACCCTAGCCGATTTGCATGTGGAATCATATAGATTTCACGCAGGTGCATAAAGAATAAAGATTTAATGTTTGTGTGGAAGAGTGATATTATTTGTAGGGATTTGAGTATTTGAGTGCATGAGATTGTACGGGAATAAATTTGTGAGATTTGTGCCAAATACAAATTTATGTGTTTATTTTGGAGATGGCTGAATGTGTAATCGATTTTTTATGAAGGGTTTATGCCTTGAATCCTAGTGCTGGTTTGAAGATTTGTCTAGTGCCACCTTGGTAATGAGCATGGAGACTCTTATTGCTGGCAGCCCTGCATGCAAATTCCATAGTGTTTATTGGCTGTGTGGGAAATTGGAACAGCTGCGCCAAGATGAAGTTTGTATTGGAGGTTTGAGTGGGAGCATGGAGGTTTAGATACCTGGCCGCCACCTTAAAACAATACTACTCCTTGCTGCTGCATGGGAAACCCCTTGGAGGAAGTGTGAACATAGAGGAATTGTGGAACTTTTGTGACGCCGACTTGGTGGATGGGTGTGGGTTTGCTGGCCACCCAGTTGGACTTTCATTGTTATATATAATGTCTTCTTAAGGGTGTGCTGGAGTTTGAATAGCAAGCACATCATTGTTGACTATGAAAATGGTATGTATGTTGTTTCCAAATGATATAATCTGAGATATTGTATTGTCTGAGTGTAAATAGCAAGAACATTCAAATCTTTAATTTGAATCAATCTACTTCATCATGCAAAATGTTTGTTATAATGCCCATCTCTTACCAATGAAGCTGGACAACGAAATGAATGTTTTCTGTTGATAAAATCTCTATGCAAACTGCTCTATATCATTTATATTCAGAAATATCAAATTTGAATGCATTCTGGAAAAATGTTTGAAAAAATGTCTGCACAAGGAAAATCAGAAATTTTGTGTTTTTAAGGAAAAATCTAGACAAGGGTTCTTACATCTTTCTTTATTGCTCTTCCCAGCACTTCAGCCACAATCAGGACCAGAAAAGGGGAGAGTGGGTCCCCTTGTCTCAATCCCCTCATAGCTTTGAAAAACTCAGAGGCAACCCCATTGATCAATATAGCATAAGAAGCCGACGAAATGCAGCTAAATACCCAGCTGCACCAAGCTTCACCGAACCCAAACTTACGCATCCGCCTTGATGAGGAAGTCCCATGATATTCTGTTGTAAGCTTTATTCATATCGAATTTCAGGATCATTCTTTCCTTCTTAGCTTTGATTGAGTGTATAGTTCCATGCGTAAGACAATCCCATCCAATATTTGTCTTCCTTTTAAAAAACCACTTTACTCCTCTGAGATTATACACTCTAGACATTTCTTGAGTCTTGAGGCTATAGCCTTAGTAACGATTGTGTAAATCGTATTGCACAACACAATCGGCCTAAATTCAACAAAATACTTAGGAGTTTTGTTCTTCGGGATGAGAGCCAGGTAAGTTGAATTCCATGCTTTCAGAATTGACCTTTTACTTTTGCTTTCCTCGGCTGCTCTCCATACATCTTCTCCTACAATATCCCAGTATTTGTGAAAGAACCCAGCCTGAAACCCATCTGGGCTTGGTGCTTCCCTAGCCCCCAAGGATATTGCTGCTTTTTGAATTTCCTCCATAGAGAAGGGAGACATGAGTTCTTCATTCAAAGAATCATTGACCAACTCCGGAATGTTACTGAGCATGTCTTCCTGTGCATGCAAATTCATGGTAGGGTCAGAATCTAGCAGATCTTTGAAGTACTTTATGCCTTCGTTCCTAAAAACTGCCATGGCTTCAACAATCAATTCAGAGGGAAGTTGAATCTTAATAATCTTATTAATTTGTATTATAAATTTAATATATAATTTATTATAAAATTATAATATAATATATAATTATAAATTATAACTATATATTATATAATAAATTATAATTTATAATTTATAATATTATATATATATTAATATAATTATAATATATATATATTTTTGCTCAGTGAATTAGGCTTAAGGGAGATGTACCCTGAGATATCAACAGAAAGGAAATATAATTATAATATATTATATAACTATAATATATATATATATATATATATTTTGATAATAAAAGTTGGTTTAGTACCAGGAACCATGAAAATTGGGGAAACCCCATAAATCAGGCAGCAACCGAATGTCTTGCAGGTTGATGAGGTATCAAATCAAGCATAACATAGACTGCTATCTATATTATATCTGACTATCATCCCACAAAATGGCCATAGCCACACAAAACATCTACCCAAAAATCCACAGTCTATAAAAAGCATCTACATAAAGTCTGAGTAACAAGGAAGGGCTGAGGCAAATTACACAGGCCTCACTTCGCCCTTATTCACACATTTACAATTATCACAAGAAACATTCTGACTTGGGTCCTTTTTCTCCACGCCTTCCCCCTTGTCCTCATCCTCATCACAACACTTCAAAAACAAAGGTATGGCATCCTCCGGCAGAGAAACTTACAACTTCTTAGCTATCTCCTCCACTGCCAACTAAAGACAAATTTGCTGCCGCTTAATTGCATGTAAATGTTCCAGGAAGCAATCAAAGTGTACCTTCGCCTGATGCACCACATCACCAATATCGTTGTGGAGCAGGTAAGAACTGGCAGCCGTTGAGAGCGTTGATGCACAGGAGAGGGATTGAGCAGCGTCAAAGGTGTTCCATCTTCCCCTTGTATATCCCCGGTCTAAAAGAAGTTTAGCCATCGCTGAGCAAATGCACACACCAGGAGACCCGTCCATTCCTTTTGCTAGCTCCCATATTCTAACCATCCATTGCCTAAGCGTAGGGTCCTTGATTTCCTTGTCTACGAAAGCCATAAAATCCA
Organism: Cunninghamia lanceolata; assembly: GCA_027924645.1. Lineage (NCBI taxonomy): Eukaryota > Viridiplantae > Streptophyta > Pinopsida > Cupressales > Cupressaceae > Cunninghamia > Cunninghamia lanceolata. The sequence goes on from BSBN01001352.1 coordinate 601,986, forward strand.
CCATAGCCTCCTCACTTGACACATGACGCATCCTTTGTTTGGGTGTCTCAGCCTCCACTTTCTCCTTCCCGTGATTGCCACCTATCATCCTTCCACCTGAATGTCAAACCCTTGCCACAAACACCATGAAAACTGCCACGCCACAACTTCTGAGGCTTGAAATGAATGAAGCAACACTCCTGTCATCAATATCTAATACAATGAGATCGAATACTAACCACCTCTCCAAATAATAACTTATCACCCGCTGCCACTTCATTATGTTTGTACTGGCTGCTGTCAATCCAACCCATTAACAGGTGAATATATATACGTTGCCGTACCTGTTCTCAGGCAAAAAAAAAGCTGTATGTGTACCTGAAGCTTGAACCCGTACCTGTTCCTATACCAGGATCGACAACTTAGAGTTTAATCATGCATAGAAGCAAATATCTTTCTTGGGAATTTCTTGCCATACCAAAGGATAAAGATCTTTTCAATTTCTCAGGGTATTATTAGGGAAAATCTGGGAACATTTCAGGAACCCCAAAAACGCAGAAAAATTCTAATAAAAAAGAGAAATAGCTGATGTTTCTTACATTTAAAGCCATCCTAATTGCTTAGAGAGTGAGAGAGTGAAAGTAAACAAGAGCTTACACCATGAATTTTGAAATATGGATTTTTTGCATAAATTTTGAGATCGCTTTTTACAGATAATTGTAATATAAATCTCTTTGACAATGTTCATAAATAACTCTTCCAGAATGATAATGCCACCTTTAGGCAATAAAACACAACTAAGGTAAAAAAGACCTGTTAACCCTACCATTCTCCTTAATTATCAAGTTCAAGAGACTAATTTATATACAAAATGGTAACTGCATTGTTAAAATTGACAACAGCAGTCTCCCTAAGCTCTTCAAATACCTCTTAAGTTTGCAGCAGTGGAAACAATCATGCCTGACATTTCACAACAGCAATGCCCCATCTTAACAACAATGTTTTATATTAATCATTATGATCAGCAATATTTCCTATAATATTATGACAGCACTAATGACAGCTATATTAATTGATCATAATACTAATAATGATGTTACCAATCACCATACTCATCAATAATGATACAGATCACAATAGTGACAGAATGATGCTGATCAGTGATCATAAGAAGATTGCTAATGACTGGAGGATAGTTATGTCAAAAGACAAGAATGATGACAATAATTTCAACTGATACAACATCATTAATGACTGATATGTAACAATGAAAAATCCCAGACAGTGGCCTCAATAATACAACTATATTTACAAATGAAGTAATGGCAACAATATCCATTGATAAGTAGAAATGACAGCAAGTCAATGACAGGACTAACATTTGTGGTGCAATGATAATGACAAGCCAAAGGATAGCATAATCATTTGATGGTTTTGTCTAGTAATGACCATGCTCACGGATCACAAATAATGAGAGTAGTGCTCACTGTTATCAAAGGCAACAGTCTTAATCACTAATCACAATAACAACAGTCATATTCCCTATTCACAAGGTTTTCAAACTTGATTATACCAAGTGTCTTCATAACTGTAGATAACTATGTTCATTTTTTAAATAATGACAACAATAATTGCCATGTCCGTTGGCAACAGATCTAACTGCTATTCAATAATGGCAGCTGGAAATCTTGACAGCTACTTGTACTGTTCAAGGTGTATAACCTGTTTATAAAGTTCTAGAGAAGAATGATAAAAAAATTGTAGATGTGAGGCTTATCTAGAAAAAAATAAAAAACACTGGCAATATATTGCCAATAATAATGCGATATATTTGTGATATTTCAGTCAAAGTCGCGGTCAATGATATTTTGCAAAACTTGCGATATTTCAGGATAATGTCAGGAACGCTGCTGAGAAAAGATATATTGGGATATTTTAAAGATATCTGCTTCTATGGAATACAATGTACTAAAAACTTGATAATTAAGGTGTTTTCTTCGTTCTGTCCAATAATCCAGCCTTCTAGTTATGTTTAACTGATGCTCTTTGATTGTGGAGTCCAGCGTTTTGGTTGTTTTGCCTCTGGCTATTTGCTCTTCTCATCTCTCTTCTTTAGGCAATGGTATGCTGGAATAAAATGTTTACCTTGTTATAATAAAACATTGAAAACTTCAACAAGTTCATGCAAATCTACTTGGAAATATATCATAAACCCTCAGCTGGTCTGAAAATAATTAAACAAATCTTTCTATTTGATTCTGGAAAACAGCATAGTCTAGAGTGGGTTGGTAAATCTCCTGACATGTAACAGAAATGATCCTCAGTTTGATACAAGAAGAAAATCTACAAGGAAATTGACTTTTTTGCCAATAAATGACCATTTCCACAATGATGTCTGATGACCCTTTTTTTCTGGGTGAAGTCTGTTCAGAAACTTTGATGATATTTAATGGTATTAATCTGCATCATTACGGATAATAGAAATATTCATTGCACTAAAGTTGAACAACTTTTATTATGCAAATAATTGCTAAAGATAGTCTAACTAGCAAAGTAGTGGGTATTGATCCATTTAGAGAGCTAAAATTGGCAGTAAATGGAGATGCAGCAATATATATATATATATATATATATATATATATATATATATATATAATTCTAATTCTATTTCTAACTGCTTGAATTTAAAACACTAGAGAGGTAGAAGATTAGAGCACATTTTTGTGTCAAGTTTCTACATTTAAACACTTAAATGAAGAATTCAAATTGCATAAAAGTAGGACAAGTTTTGTTCCTCATCAACATTAAACTAGTGTGCTGGCTACTTGGTATATTCAATGGTGCTGATTGTACAGAATATGAAACTCGCCATGATCAGAACCTCCCGGCTGCTAAAAGCAGTTGCATATTCAGAAGTACCTTAAAAGACAGGATGCCTAAATTGCCTTTTCCAATTCCATTCCATAATATTTGAAACTTTTTATTATGGAGAAGAAAAATAGTAGAGTGAATATAGAGCAGATAGGAGTCTATTTGAATTTTAGAGAAAATGGATGGATGTTTCAGGTTTGGGTACATAAAATTCTTGCAGAAGGAAACAATGTCTTAGGAGCAAATGACTGACAATTTTGGGGATTGTTTTATAAGGAATTTTAGGTATGGTTAACCTAGGTTTGGGTGAGGAGGGAGGTCGTAGGCTTGATGCTGTTTCCTATAAAATTGTTTTCTTCCACCATCCCAATTGTCATACAAGAATCATTAGTGTTCATGTGGACTGGAATACTTTGTCGTTGTGTTTCAACTTTTATGATCTTATAAGTTATCATGTCATTCTGATTCCTTTTATTTGTAATGTTATATGTGAAATAATTATGCAATTCTCATTCTTTCTTTTTATATATTTACTCTATTCCAGCAATGAGAATCTTCCTTTTATTGTCTGTATCATGTGGTGCTTGCAGCAGGAGAAACTTGATATAGTCTCTAACATGCTTGGGATGCAGAAATCAAGAAGAAAGAATCTTAATGTTTAATGCAATTTTACATTTATTAATTTTTTGACTTTTGGTTTTGGTTTAAATTCATGTTTTGATATTGATAACCTCTTATGTTTTGCAGCGAAATTATCGTTTCTTCTTCATGTTTGTTTCTTCTTCCACTGTCTTGTGCATTTATGTCTTCGCAATGTCAGCATTATATATTAAGTTCCTTAAGGATGATCACCGTAGCGTTTGGCATGCTTTGAAGCACTCTCCAGCATCTGTTGTTCTCATGGCTTACACATTTGTTGCTGTTTGGTTCGTTGGTGGACTTACTCTTTTTCATCTGTACCTCATAAGCACAAATCAGGTTTTGTTCAAGATCTTAGTTTTCTCTCTCAATGCATGTGGTTTGAGATGAAACTTTCTTTTATTTCCAAATCCATTGTTGGCTAGGTTATGGACTCTTGATGTTCTATGAAATAAAATGCAAAAAATGATGATTGATTCTTTCATTGATGTATTGTAATATATCAAGTTGCTGTCTGATCGTAAATAAGTTCTATATGTTTTGAGCTCTATTAGTTTCATGTTTGATAAATGTTATTGTCTTAAATTTCATAGTTTAAAAACTCGGACTCGGCAATTACTCAGCTGACCCCAAATTTTTAAAAAACTCGGGACTCGCAAAAACTTGGGGAAAAACTCGGCAAATTTATCGAACATTAAACAATACATTAATTTTAAAAAATATGTTTTACAAACATACATATTATTGAATTTATGAAATATATTGCCTGTTTTGGTTTGAATTGGTGGATCTGGCAAATTTTTTTTGGTGGTTGGGTTCATTTGTACAAAAAACAAATAATAAAATAATATTATAATATATAAATATTAATAATATAATACATATTAATAATATGTATTATAAATATTATATTATAATATTTTATATAAATATTAAATGATATAATATATATAAATATTAATAATACTATAAAATTTATAATATATAAATTATAAATATTAATAATATAATACAATACTTAATAATCTATATAATTTTAATAGATTTTTTTTTTTTGATATATTATACCCTGGTGAGGGACTAGGGACCCATATCAAAAACCAGGGCCATTGCCCTGTAATATGGTTTGTATCTGTCTGAGCTTAGAGCCGACAAAAAAGGGGGTGGCAAATTACAAGGCCAAACCCCAAATACACAAGCATTGTTCAGAAAAAAAGCTAAGGAGAAGCATAACCAAACATACTGACTTGTACCCTAAACTGCATTAGACCCAGTGAGATCAACAATGTCGGCCTCATCGTTGCAGGCACAACAAAATTCGGCCTTGTCCTCCTCTGCAACCTGGATGTCCAGCTTTGCCGCCACTCGTTCCACTAGCTTCCTCAATTTGATCTGCCCATCATGCAAGTCGTGAATGTGGTCTAGAATAAACTTCAGGTTGAGCTACAAATCCTTTAATAATTCCTCCACATCTTCATCCACCAAGGTAGACGACGCTGCCACAGAAGTCATCATGGCCACCGTGAGGGATTGAGCCGCTCCGAAAACATTCCAATGGCCTCGTGAGGTATTTGGGTCCAGCAGAAAGGAAGACAAAGCCGCCCTCATCCCATTGTTCTCATTAGTCTCGACCGCCTTAGCCATGTCAATAATCCTTCCCACCCAGTGCCTTAGCATTGGGTTTTTTATCTCTGAGTTGATGCTATCAACCGTATTTGTGAGCATCTATTTGCCGATGATTTTCGGCTTCCTTTTCTTCACCGCCTTCATCTTCCGCATCACTCCACCCACCGACCTATCCAGCTGCTTTCTGGGTAGTTGGCGACGCCTCGGAGGAGCCGAGGCAGTCATAGAGCCTTCCACACCATTACCAACCATGAAACTTGCTCCTCTCACAGTCCTACAACTTACGCTTGCAAAGAGGGAATGGAAAGAGAAGGGAAAGACAACGATTAAATGTGGTTGGCACTTTGCACGCAAAGACCTACTCAAATCGAGGAGAGCAATCTCCCCAAATGTGCCAAACCATCCTTCGAAATAATGAACATGCAACATGGAAAATGGAGCTCCCTTCAATGACAACTAACTGCTAGCGCAAACTCTCGCGAAGTCCTGTCCTTTCTCACCCATCAAAGCCTCCAGTACGGTGCCACCTCATCTTGATCTGACTGGATTGGGTTCTAGCCCTTTATCGGGCGATTAATAGATTAATTATATAATATTATAATACTATAAGTATAATTAACCGATAGGCTTTTATATGTGAGCATTATAGTTCTCGGAATTGTCTCATGTCGTAAAAAAAAAATTAACGCTGGAAAATTTTCTAAACTCATCAGTCGTTCCTATCGGCGTATTCCTTGAACCTCCTATGGGTGCAAGTGCTAGTGGATATTTTTTTGCAGGGCGAAATAGATGCGTAGATGAGTAGCTGTTCCTATCGGCGTCTTCCATATTCTGAAACCCTTAGGTTAAAGTGCTAGTCGATATGAGGCACCTTGCAAATCACCGAACTGGAAGTCTGAAACCCTTAGGTTAAAATGAAGGTTTTCTGCTTTTTATTTTGATTTTAAACGAGTTTTTCTGAACCCTAATGGTGAGTTTTTGCTGTTACTCGCGATTTTTTGCACAAAAATTGCCGCAAGTTATACTAATAACTCAGTGACGAGTTATTCTTCCGATTACTCGTGGGCGCAGAGGAACTCGCGATTACTCGCGAGTATGGCGAGTTATTCACGAGTTTTTAAAATTAATAATTAGTAGTCATAACAAACTTATCATGGCTGTACGTTAGAAAAATAGTACATGATTGAAGGTTCAAGCCATGCACAATTTTCTGCAACTCAAATATTTATGCGATTGCAACCAGAACCAGGCATCTATATGGCATGGATTTGTCAACAAACTAAAATGTAATTTTTGGCAGCATTGCAAAAGTTTAGTGTAGGACCAGTCTTGCATAAATTTTATACTTATTGTGATTATATTAAATACCATCATGCCACATTCAAGCACTTGTCCTTCCTCTCAATTTGGTACAACTAGATCTGTCCACGATGTGAGGCTTACAAATAGGGGTTAGTCCTGCCCAGAGTTTGCAAATTCGGATTCAGAAAAAACTCAACATTCTAAAATTTAAAATTTTTACTCAGATATGAGACTTGGCAAAAGCTTGGCAAAAAACTTGGCATATTAAAAAAGTACATAAGCTCATAAAATAAACTTAAATAATATGCAAAATACTGTTAAAAAGTATAAAAAACAAATTTAGAGAACACAGGTAGATTTCCTAGTGTTTCTCTGAGTTTTGGGGATGGGGGAACAGGTTTTGAGTATGGAATTTTTTTTCCAGAATTTGGGGATGGTGGTGGACGATTATTAAAACAATATATAAAAACTAATATTTGAATTTTTAAAATACAACTAATTAAAAATATCTAAAAATTTACTTAGACAAACTAAACAAAGCTGAAATTTTGAAAATGCTGACATTTAATTTTTTAAATATATCCATTAAAAATATAAACATGAGCCCATACAATGTTAGTGTGAGACATATTCAATTATGATGTTGGTGAATTTAACTTGGTGTAAGTTTGTCTATATATTTTAGACACATTGAAGACATCATTTAACAAAAAGTTAAGTTTGATTAGTTCAATGTATTTCGTCAAGAAAGCATAATATAAGGTTCTTTTCTTGACATTTGTAAGCAGCTTCCATTCTTTAGTGGTTTGACGATGACTTTGCCTCCATCTAGAACAAAAATCTTAGCTAGCATTCAGATAAACTTTTGATCACCAATAAGATGAGATGACAAGTTTGCTTTCCATTTAAGATGTCCCTTACTTTCATTAATGGTTGTGTTTTATAATAACTTATTCCTTGCATCTAACTAGTGATGCCCTTTTGTCTATGTTCTTGATAGCAAAATGGATGCCAAAGAGTTGTTTTTAATATAATTTTTTTTTTTCTAAAAATTGCTGCCCCAATTTAAAAAAAATTCTTGGGAGGCCTTGACATTCTCGAGATGGTTGAGGGACCCCTAAATGCCTCCCTGGTTGTCTCGAGGATAGAGAGGCATCCTCAAATGCCCTTGCAAAGGGAAACATGCCTAAGGGTGATCCCCTATTTTAGGCGCTTGGGATGGCAGGGGATGTTTGGTCCCTGTCTCGCACTCCTCGGGATATCCCCATATCCAAAGATGTGTATACCTTGGGGTACACTAATATTTTATATTAGTTTTAGACCAAAAAGGAGTGCAATCCATATCATTAGTAGATTCATAGAGATTAATGTTAGCATTATAGAATATATGTTAGCATTATGGGGTATATGTTAGTATTATATTTGTTATTATTGTGCTATCTTTAGCACATTGTTGTAAGTTCTTTCATGTAGGTTGTTGGGAGATTGCTCCTCCTAAATAATAGGGTTGGTTGTTTCATTCTTAGGCTTATATAATAAACCATTCCACGATGTAATATTCATCAGCTCATCGACTCAGGAATATAAATATAATAATCATAATGTCATTTGATGATTGATCATCATCGTAGAAAATTACAAATCCATAAAATATTTTACAAATCTCTCTTCCCACTAAAGGTCCTCATTAGTTGTGCCTTCAATTTGGAAGGTGAAGATTCCTTCTTAGGAACAAATTCATCTTCAAGCATAGCACATCTAGTACAATCCCTCTTGATGCTTCCGTCTTCACTTGTGCTCCTGCTTCTACTTCAGCTACTTCTTTCACAAATTTTTTGATTTCCTCAGTAAATAGGGGCTCCACATCTTGGAATTCCAATCCAAATATGGATTGATGTCATCCATGTCAGTCGCCTCATGAGTCTCCTTCCCCTTCTTTTGGTGTGAAGACAAACATTGTCTTGCACAAAAATGAGGTCATCGAGGCACTATTGGGTCAACTTGTTACACTTTTTCACCATAATATTTCCATCGTAGATGGAAAACTCTGCAAGTACTCGCCGAGTTGGCGAGTACCCGCCACTTTTTTACTGTGGCGAGTTACTCGGCCAAAATCTCCCGAGTTTTTGCTCACCGGGTTTTGGCAAAAAACTCACCGAGTAGTTGGCGAAAGCTTGCCAAAAACTTGACGAGTCTAAGTGAAAAACTCACCAGACACAACAACTGAGGAGAAAAGTCCTTTTTTTTAAATTAGGTTTTTTTTGGATCTTCGTGCTAGTAACCCTAACCCTAATGGTCTATGGGCCCAACCCACACCCTAAGTAGTCACAAAAGTGAAAAAATGAGAAAGGCTAAAGGCTGCAAGAGTGAGTATTAGGATAGGGAAAGTAATGACTTGGTATTGCAGAAAACATAGTGATAAAATTGTGAAAATGCCATGCACCGTGAAGGTTTGTGTGGTATCGAAGGCCTTAATTTGGGCTTGGTGGCGGGGGCTTTGCCCCTCGACCCTGCCTTGTACCACGGTAGGGAACACGCTAGGAGTGCTGCCCCCAGACCCGCACGAGGGGCGTTGCCCCTTGACCCCATTGGGGGCGCTACCCCCCAAACCCCCACCCACCACTATCTCCAAGTCAAGAAACTCTATGGAACATAGATCAAATCTAATAGAAAACACTTTTGTACTCATTTATGGACTCATTGGATACATTGTGTCATTGAATTTTGTAAACAAGTTGTGTTTTTAAAGAAATTTAAGTTATTTTTTAAATTTTAAGTTGCCAAGTTTTTTCCGAGTCGCAAATTTTGGGTTTGCCAAGGTTTTGCCGAGTCTGAGTTTTCCAACTATGATTTCAACCACAAATTTGTAGAGAGAACATTTATTAACTTCGTGAGCAAACGATAATTGCTCTTATTAAACAAGTTCACTATCTACAAGACTACAATTTAACTTTTGAAGGACTTAATCCTTTTTTTTCTTGGCTGCATGGTATTCTCTTTCAATTGCATGAAGGTGAAGAAAGTAACCCTTCCCATGTGAATCTGTAAGGACTAAAATAATGAAATAAAAACTTGTGATTCAAGTAATAGACCTTGCATGTATTTGGTTTAAGTTTTTTGTTCTACCTTTGATCAATTATATTCTAAACGGGTTATATTTTCTTTTCTTAGACCCATAATAATGTTGGATGGCCTGATATAGATAACTCATTGGGTTTTTATCCTCATCCACCAAGTGTAAAATCCTGACCAAAGGTTTCGTCATGTAAGACAAAATAGCATGGATTTTTAAAATTAAAATTAATAAACATTTGAATGACAACAACAAATACAAAATAAATGATAAATCTAGGAACAATTTTTTTATAAGTTTTACAGTTACAAAGCAATGGAGTTGATTACTTTGCAAGTTTGTAATTGTTAAGTTTAAAGTTACCTCGAGGATCACAAATGCTTTCCCCTTTGGCCTTCTTTGCCTTTGTCCTTCTTCAAATATGGAGACTCCTGCCAACAAGTTCTCATAAACATCATTTAAGAGATGGTAGTTAGGGTACAATGCTCTGTAATTTGATGAAGTTGGCGGCGAATTGTGTGACCCTGATCGTATAATCTTCTTTCCTTTGGTGTGCTTTCCCATCAAGTTTAAGCACCCAAGGGTGGTTGTAGATGTGTTTGGTGATGTTTCTTGCCTCATCAACTACAATTTTCACATGCCGAGTTTGCCTATATTTTCAAGTAGGAGGTTAATGCAATGGGTGGCACAAGGACTACAAAGAATCTTAGGGTTCCTCTCCTCAAGAAGTCTAGTTGCTACTGCATATTAGTGACAACTTGGATGATTCACAACTCCCACTTCCATGACCACCTCTTCCAACATATTGCACAGAATCTCAACATTTTCAACTTCATAAGAGGTATCAAGACTTCAAGAACACCAATTCACTTTTTGAGGCCACTAAATACACGATCAATGTCTAGTCTCTGTTAACTGTCAACCCTTAAATCAGAATATTGCGGCCTTTTTGCACTCTATTGTTTTTTCATCTTGTACTATCACCTTAGTATTTTTCATAGCTTCCTCCAACAAGGCCTGCTTAAATCATGCAGACAATGTGCCTTGAAACCTTTCCTTGCAATAGTCTATGTATTGACCAATGACTGCCAATACAAGATCCTTGCAACATGGAATGCTATGTGAATACCAAGTATTTGTGGCAACTTTCATCACTTCATGTTGATTCTATTGGTTCCAAGCAGTTCCTTTGAGCAAAGGTTGCACACTAGGAGTATTACGAAGAACAAAGAAGCCTTTTGAATGTAACCGGGCTATAATTCTCTGCAGTGGATGAGCTCTGCATTCATGGACCGAGACAAGAGCCTGCTAGTTCATTATCTAAATCACGGGGAAGATTCATCATAGTTTGCAATTGCATTAGTTGACCTCATGTTGTGGTTTTTAGATGAGATGAGGCATTAGTCGACTCAACTATCGCCATGCATGAATCTTTGGCATAGATTTGCAGTTGTGTATTTTGATGAAACTCAAAGTTGCACAAGAGATGAAAGCAATTGCATACGACCAGTCCTAGCTCCAAACCTGGTTTGCCATGCTTCCAGGTGGGGTCCTTGGACTTGCTACTGCTGCGGTTAGTTGAGGATGACATCTCTATATCATTGTAAAGATGAAAATCCTAGCAAAAACAAAAAATAAGCAATCAACTAAAATAATTTTGAACCCTAGCTTTGAAAGAAAGAAGAAAATAGAAAACAGAAAAAATAAAAGACGGAAACCTACAACATAACTAAAATGAAATAAAAAACATCAAAAACCTAAAATGAAAAAAGGAGTCAAACCTTTTCAATTCAATCAATATATTGGTCAAATATACCAAAGATCTCTCCAAGGCAACTGAAGAACAATCAAATGATAATAAAGGCAGGAAAGGGGGAAATAATGGTGTTTTGGGACAGTTGGTGACTTTCACCCATGGATTTGCTAGTACACGCTGATCTCTTTCAGCTTGTGAGTACACCAGAGTCAACAAGTTACTTGGTGAGTTTTGAATCTATGCTGCTGCCAAGAGTTGGTGACTTTCACCCATGGATTTGCTAGTACACGCTGAGCTCTTTCAGCTTGTGAGTACACCAGAGTCAACAAGTTACTTGGTGAGTTTTGAATCTATGCTGCCGCCAAGATTTGGACAACTTCAAACTGTTTGCATTGATTTTAGAGTATATGTTTATGTGGCTTGGCTAGTCCAGCTTGAAGGCATTCTCTGCATTATCTAAAATGGACCATACTGGATTAGGTTTATCTTTTATCCTTTAGATCTTGAGTACCACCTTCCAAGCATAGAGAAACCAGATTGTCCATTTTTATTTCAAATTGTTACACTACCAAAGAACACTACTTGCACAATTGTAAACAAATACCATGAACATAATATAGAGGGAATAGAGAACAAGACCTTTATTGCATGAGGTACTGTACCTGGTAAAGGAAGGACTTGTCACATCAACGCCCCTGTGCTGACATTTGATTTGCTATTTGTAAAACCAATGGTTGTCAGATAAGATTCAATTGTCTACTAAAAGTGAAATACATTACCTAATACAATATTACATCAATCAACAATAATACTTAGTCAGCTACGAAATGTTTATTTCATTCATTGGCTGATAACAATACAGTTTGCATTGATTTTAGAGTATTTGTCTACATGGCTTGGCTAGTCCAGCTTGAAAGTATTGCCCCCAACTTGTTGTGTGATCTTGAGTGGAACACATTGGATTGTATTTATATTTTGTCTGTCAGACCTCGATTGCCAATTTCCAAGCATTGAGAAACCATGCTGTTCATTTTTACTTCGAATTGTTACAATACTTGCAGAATTGTAATCACATACCATGAACACAATATAGAGGAATCTAGAGAACAATAGCTTTATTGATTGAGTTAGTTAGTGTACAATTCAAAAGCTGGTATAGGGAGAACTTGTCACATCAATGCCCCTACCCTAGCAAGATCAGTTAAGGCCCAACTGTTGACCCAACTGTTCATAATTAAAACATGAAATACACAAACTAAGCAGACAATACTTAATAAACAACATAGCTAAGCTAGCCACAAAACATTTATTTTATTCATATGCTGATAGCAATACTTATTACTAACATAATGGGTTACATTCTCCCACTGTTTTAAACAAGTTGGAGTGCCTTCCGGGACAACTCATATCTAAAATGCAAATATTGAGATGAGGGAGGGAAGAAAGAACACATCCTTGGAGGACCTGTTGCTTAAAACTTCCAGAGGACCTGTCGGGCGTTGACTCCACATCCAATAGATATTATTTTTGTTCCAAGCATTTGTGACTTGGGGAGTACCTTTCATCACAATTGTAGCATAACCCTTATCACAACGAGCCTTCATTGTAGCATCACTTAAGCACTTGATTGGTGTCGCTTGTGTGGTTGGAGGTATTGGGGATTGCGTAGGTGGCATACTTCAGAATCGGGGAGGTTCATATGTACGACACTATAATGCCTGTTTTAACCCATGGACACAACACCACAACTTGCAGCCAATTTTTTGAAAAAAAATCCTTGCAACTTGCAATGCAGCACATGCATGCAGGTGTCATTGGCATGTGCATTGCCACCTAGTGTCAACAACGTGTTGATGCATGCTCCAGAAGGTAAGGGAAGGCAATGGAGAATGCTATGGGTGACATGCCTTCTTGAGTTTAACCATAGGCAATTAACACAAGATCAATTACTAATTTTAACTTTCCAAAGAAAGAATGGAAACGGAAACAGATAAGTCTAGTTAGCCTTTTAACATTTAATATTTTATATGTGTACCCATAGCCTAGTTAGCCTTCTATGAAAGGAGAGATTATAATGGTGCCTATATATATATAATGATGCCTAACTTTCCTTTATATATATAGATATCTTTTTTTCCTTATAATGAACTTCTTGAGAGCTATTATTTCCGATTAGGAATGCTCTCCTAAATAAAGGAAGGAATCCTATGATAGGTGACTTATTACCATTCATATAGCATGCTCTATTTTTTCAATGGCGGGGGTTGGGCAGGCAGTGCCTGTATCTCATTAACCATTCCATGGATTTGCCTAATTTTTGGCATGCATGTGCATGCCTTGGTGGTTAAAAACATATCAAAAAATTCGCAAAAATCCAGTTTGTGAAACATGAGATATGATCAATTTAGCAGAATATATATTTTTGGATTTTTTTTGCTGATTTGTGGAATATCACTTTCTACTATCTATTAAACAAAGGATATGTTTACACACATTATAGAAAGAAAGAGAGGAGTGAGATAACGACCATGCATACAAGGTGACTTATGCTTCCATAATTAATGCTCACATGAATATTTAATGAAGAAGATTGAATAGGTAGGAAGAGCTTTTCGTTTGCTGAAACGTTTATAAGATAGATTCAATTTCACATTATGCACATATAGGGATGCAAGAGAAAGATCACTATCACACTTGTGTTCAAATCTAATGCATCATTATCACCTAACTATCAATGTTCCACGGAGTTTCCTGACGGGGACGGGTCCCCTGTCGGGGACGGGGGGACAAAGGGTCTAAGTTTGGGGACGGCGGCAGGGGAGCGGCGCTGATATACATATGGTACTTGAATAACTAGTTATAAAAAGATGTTTAAGAACAACATTTCAAATGGCAAATTAGTAAACTAGCAAAATTGCAAATACTAACATTTTAAATACTTGAATACTATTAGTCTATTACTAAAAGACAATGAAATTGTCGAATTTGACAAATGAAATTGTCGAATTTGAGATTTCTTAGTTTCTATTATATCGAAAACGGAAAATATAACATGTCACATCATAATATCATATCAATGTATCATAAAGTCTTAAAGATGGTTACAATGAGTAACATATGATAATATCAAAATAAGTACAAACTACAAAATGCAAAAATCAAAATGTAGTGAAGGGAGGCCTCCTCTTCTTCTTCTTTCTTCTTCTCACCCCTCTTGCACTTGCAACACCTCAAACTCACTCTTTTCACCCACTCTTCTCACTGGTTTTCCTCTTCTTCACCTAGCTGTTGCAAAACATGAAATGGCATATTGAGCAAATAAAATGAAGAATGAGAGTTTAATGAGAGTTTTTAGCTTTTAAAATGGTCAAACACCTCCTTAGGGTTCAGACTTGGGCTCTAAGTCCAAGGCAAAACAAAAAAAAAAAAAAAAAAAACACTTTTCGCTGCCCCCAGCGTGGGGGACATCCAGAAGTCCCCGAGACGCTCGAGGGACGTCCAGAAGTCCTTGAGACGTCTCGGGGACGGCCAGAAGTACCCAAAGTTTCTGTGAAGTTTCCGGCATACCGACAACAGTGGGGGGATGACGGGGGGACGTCTCGCAGGCGTCCCCAAGTCTCGGAAACGTCCGGGACGGGGGGACGGGTCCCCGTGGAACACTGCTAACTATTCATCTTGTCAAGGTGATAAAGAGCAGGGGTGGGGTGTGCAGGGGAGTATACACAATTTCCATGATGATAGGACTCTTATCTACTTCCTTACAAGCACTACATTCGAAGAGAGATATAGAGAGAATGGGTGTGTTCACACATGTTATGGATTGTTAAGGCAATTCCAACACCTCTGCATGCATACTGACATTAGAACTTCATTATGAATCATGCTCAAGGTGTTGACTAGAATAGATTGTATGTTTACCAGTAAATTCAATACAAATATTTAATTCAGAATCACATTGAAACCTGGATTTTAACAGCTACCACCAATCATATTCAAGTCTGATATTCAACTGAATTTACAATGCAAGGAAATATGTCTTTATAGTATCAGTCCCCATATCTGAATACAGATCATGAACTTGTTACAGCGACTTACAAGAGATTGCAGGTTGGTAGTGGATATGACACGACTCAGATACAATTAACTGCAGCCTAAAATCCGCTGCCAGGATCTGATAATCTCGTAAATGTGATGCGCCTGGAAACTCCACAATGCTGGAAAAAGGTATTCGCGTCTTGTTTGGTGTTGCGCTAGCTGATGCCAATGCTAGTATGATCGCCCTGTTGCAGACAACTAATCGCTCCCCTTCAATTGCCTTGCTCATGAAATATTCGTGGTGCACAATGAGATGGAATCTCATACACTTAGGCGACTGTGGACCCCTGGATGGTGTGATCAAACGTGTCGCTGATTCCGCCTTAGTAGTCGCTGAAAGTGAGATCAGTTTGTGAACTGATTGCCCTTGGATGCGCCTTGAGCATAGAATGCG
Organism: Cunninghamia lanceolata; assembly: GCA_027924645.1. Classification (NCBI taxonomy): domain Eukaryota; kingdom Viridiplantae; phylum Streptophyta; class Pinopsida; order Cupressales; family Cupressaceae; genus Cunninghamia; species Cunninghamia lanceolata. The sequence continues at coordinate 617,721 of BSBN01001352.1, forward strand.
CCCCTTCTCCGAATGACAACTTCACAACCTGTAAATGATATCACTTCTGTTAAATTCAATGCTAACACTTGAGAGTGGAATTAGCTCAATTTGTAAATCACTAGGTAGGGGTTTTGTCCCACCTGTATTCGCCCTTATGGGGTTTTCGTCCCAGCATGTAGTAAGCTTGAAACAACAATTTTCAAAAATGTCAACGAGTGCCTTCAATTGAAATCAAACCATATTTTTATACCTGTTGGGGAGTACTCTTAAGGACCTATAAGTCGGCGCCAATTTGCAAACCCTTATTATTATTATAATTTTTAATATTATTATTATAATAGTTATTATTATTGTTAGTGTTTAAAAAGTATAATTAGTTTGTGAGGGGTGAAGGGGACATGACAACCATTGTATGGTGTTGTGTTCCAAATTAAATGAGGCTATGGACATCTTTTTCCACATGGGGGTTTGATTCAAGGTGAAGTATTGTTTTGCTCGATAAATCCAGCTGGCGGATCATCTCCATCAAATTTGGGAAAATCAAGTTTGGGTGTACATTGTGGCAGCCCCCAAAACTGTGCCCTCCTATGAAAGTGTGATGTCTATGTTGACCACTATGTTGTCTCTGTGATGGAAGTTGTGAAAGGGCAACCTACATTGCATAATGTTTATTGTTGAGTCCGATAATGAGAGATTCAATTTCTTCTATCTTGTCAAGTTTGTCTAACTTTGTCGAGGCGAAAAGTGAGTTTTTCCAAGTTTTTCCAAAGTGAGGCCTTGAGAACACTAATTGCCAACCATTGAGTCACCTAGGGCTACCACAAGGTGTTTCATGAGTTATATATGAAAACTATCAACTCGACGAGAGGAGTGTAATGTTGTGTTTGTCCTCATGAGGTTTTATTTTTATTTCTCTTTTTTTTAATACCCTAGGGCAAACTTTTCAAATATAATGACCAAATTCCTCTTGATTTGTAAGATTTTTGCCATAAAGTTTCAAATTAGCAAACTATATAGGAATTAATGCTTGAGGTTCAATTGGCACAATACCTTTGTATTGAATGCTGCAACTCTTTGATCTACTGTATCACTGTTCATAGATGCCTCGGATATGTGTGGATCGACCAATCTCTAGCCAAATATGTCCAAATCTGTTCACAACTAGGGTTTAAGAGGGAAACTAGAAGGGTAGGGTGTGTTTGGTTTGTAGGTTCTTTGATATATTTTTTCATTTGTAAATAGTGAACTAGCTTGATATTTTAGAGCTCTAACTAGGGAGGACTCTACCTTCCCATAACCACAGTATCTTATCTCTGAGCTACGAAGACAGTAAGTTTTTAGCACTAACCACTAACTAGTGCACAATAGATCATAGACGGCCAAAGGCTTCTAATGATGAGGTTTCTTCTTATCCTAGAGAGTTTTCCAATATACCTGAAGATACATGGAAGCTTAAGGTCATACACAAATGTTGTTTGAGGCTTGGGTATTGGTGAGTTGAATCCTGTTTGAATTCACACAGTGATTCAACGTGCTGAGCAAAAAACGATAGCTGCCCAAAGATATAGTGTTTCTAGCTTAGACCACTACTGTAGGAAAAGAAATAGCTCAAAATGGTTAGTACCCTACTACTCAGATCACTTTTTGATAATCAAGATCCCGTCGTCTAAGATCCTGTGGAATACAGCCATGGAAACAACTTTGATACTACTTGTTAGGATCTCACTTGCAAAATATTATCAAATAAAACAATAAGATGTGGAAAATAACGTAGTGATTGGAAAATAGCTGCAAATATCAATAATTGCAAGCCTCTTTAATCAGGCAACCTCCTTGAGAGCAAAGCTCTATTACAAAATGTGATTCCAAGATCTTCTCTTTATTACAACATCAATTTAAAAGCCTCACAAGGAGTGAATTATGAGGTACAACCAATATGCGATAAATCTACCCACTTGATATCAACTTATTATTATTAATTTATTACAACTCCATGTGATGCATGCATGATAAATCCGCACAATGTTATATTAACTAAATAACCTAACTATGATTATTACAATACTCAGAATAGTAAGGGTCCTAACCATAATTACAAAACTCAGACTTGATACCCAGACTTGGTAAAGACTCAACAAAGAACGGGCAAATTGAAAAAACCATGAAATATAGAGATTTAAAAAGGATTTAAAGTTTTTACCATGCAACCTTCATTAAACTTTAAAGACATATGTTGATCACATACACAAGTATACATCAATCAAATGAGTACAAAAGCGGATTTAAAAAGGATTGAAAGTTTTTACTATGCAACCTTCATTAAACTTTAAAGACATATGTTGATCACATACACAAGTATACGTGCTGAGCAAAAAACGATAGCTACCCAAAGATATAGTGTTTCTAGCTTAGACCACTACTGTAGGAAAAGAAATAGCTCAAAATGGTTAGTACCCTACTACTCAGATCACTTTTTGATAATCAAGATCCCGTGGTCTAAGATCCTGTGGAATACAGCCATGGAAACAACTTTGATACTACTTGTTAGGATCTCACTTGCAAAATATTATCAAATAAAACAATAAGATGTGGAAAATAACATAGTGATTGGAAAATAGCTGCAAATATCAATAATTGCAAGCTTCTTTAATCAGGCAACCTCCTTGAGAGCAAAGCTCTATTAGAAAATGTGATTCCAAGATCTTCTCTTTATTACAACATCAATTTAAAAGCCTCACAAGGAGTGAATTATGAGGTACAACCAATATGCGATAAATCTACCCACTTGATATCAACTTATTATTATTAATTTATTACAACTCCATGTGATGCATGCATGATAAATCTGCACAATGTTATATTAACTAAATAACCTAACTATGATTATTACAATACTCAGAATAGTAAGGGTCCTAACCATAATTACAAAACTCAGACTTGATACCCAGACTTGGTAAAGACTCAACAAAGAATGGGCAAATTGAAAAAACCATGAAATATAGAGATTTAAAAAGGATTTAAAGTTTTTACTATGCAACCTTCAGTAAATTTTAAAGACATATGTTGATCACATACACAAGTATACATCAATCAAATGAGTACAAAAGCGGATTTGAGCTCAAGGAAACAACATTCTTAAATATATAAATATTCTTTAGTGTTCTAGGTGTACAAAACTCGTGGATTATGTTATCCATGGCATCAAAAACAAAAATCAAACAACTATGGCTGAGAGGAGCCCACATTACTCAACACAACATCTATAGCTCTATGGTGGGTTCTATGCTCGTGTTTGAGATAGGTCCTCGATGCTGATGCAACCATGATATTTGTGTGTGCTAGGAACATCAACATCTAAGGGATCTGCTTGTGCTCTCTCCTCCTCTGCCAAGACTATTGCCTTTTCTTCAAGATCAACCTAATCAACTCATGCAAGGTCATCCTCAACGAAGACAGTATTGTCAGCATTGGTGATCCAATCACTGAGAATTACATAAGAAGAATCGTTAGGCAGGGTGCATCATTAATATGCTACATCCTTGACTTTCTACTGCTATGCTGACTTTTTGTTGCAAGGTTGAATTTTTGTTGTTCTATTGAAATTCTTTTGTTACATTTGCCAAAGGATAGCTGGTACTCAACAAATATTTCAGCAATGACTGACAATACAATCGAAATATTTCAATATCATTTTGCTTTTGTCACGTATTCTTAGAAGGTTGTGTGTTCCTTGTTCAATTCAAACATATTCATACTTCGGGAGAACATTATCAAATCTAACTAGTACTTGTTTTAGAAACCTTATACAAAAGACAGGTGAAATTTAAGGTCAGATGATAGTTATATATACACCATTTCTTAGGTTCAGAAAGAAATAGGTCTATATTACAGTAAAGCATTGAAGCACGACAAAAATAAATGGCTTCAGCTTTTTCAAGAGAAGTGCAGAAGCTCTAGAGTATAAGAGCAAAACTATGATTCTAAATTGGAACTAGTCACCTGCCATAGGAATAGAATACAACACATAACAAACAAGTTAAAAAACTAAAATTAATAAAAAGACAATAGTCTAACTGATATCTTGAACATTCGTCTATTAATAGATCCTATTTGGCATTGCAGAACTTCCTGCCAATAAATGAAATGCATAATCTGTTGCTCCAAATTGACAAGGTGAGTACGGAATCTTTTTCACTAACTAGGCAACAAAAATTCTGAAGAAAGAAGTTATAACAATGATTTTTACTTTTTTTTTGTTTCCAATTTTTCACTGAACTCTGTCAGCCGAGTTTGATTGAGGTCATATCCTATTTGTCATGTTTTTTTTTCTGATTTTTCTGGTTTTTCGCTAATCACCAGCTGGAACATCATGTGTGAAAAGTTTTTGTCACGTTTCAAACTAGTTGAGGATAGTCATATCCTATTTGCACAACTGTCTAATACAAAGAAGGAAAACAATGAGCCAATGAGAGAGTTCGTCACTCAATTCAACTGCCTTGTCATTAGAACTAATGCTACATTGAAGCCTTTGCCTAAGATATGTTGAACACAATGGGGTGCTAAGAGGGGGGGGGGGTGAATCAGCACACTTTAAAAAACTTTAACCGAACATTTACTGATAAATCTGAATAGCTTTGAAAACATAAAGAAAAACATGCAAACCAAGAGTCAACACATAACACTGGTATTTTTACATGGAAAACCCTAAAATAGGGAAAAACCATGGTGAGGATTAGCTCACAATATAATATGCTCACTGCAAAAAGATATTACAACATTGTTTTAGGGCTTCAACCCAAGGAAGCTACTACTCCCTGATTTACAACAACTTTGATTTAGGGTTACAACCCAAGGAAGCTACTACTCCCTGATTGCTCAGCTTACTGCTATTACAATGATAATATAGATATAAGGACTGCCAGGGAGAACACATCTGTTGTATGCTGATGGTGCAGTTTGCTATTCTTGCTCAATATCTCTTTTCAAACTGATTGTGGCATTTCATATCTACTCTGCTATATTCATATTCACTTATATTACCTTTCAAATTAATTGTATCTTCTATATATATCCTCGGCAAGATCTTGAAACATTGATTAGGTCGGCATCCAAAACAGTATTGAATGTAATGTGTAGTTGGTCACTGGTCGGCATCCAAAACAGTATTGAATGTAACGTGTAGCTGGTCACTGGTCGGCCACAATACATGCAAACTGATAACAAACTTGTTGCGGACCTCAAGGCTTTATGAAGAACATCAGGACACACCTTTCCACACCTTTCAGACTTGGAGAAACTGGTCAGGAGCCTTCGCATGCAATAGTTACTTAACCAGTCGGCTCATACTGCTTGATATTGTTGATTGTTCATCTTTCAATTGCCGGGGAGAAGCCAAATACTTAATGCGGACGAAGAATTCAATCATGCAAGGGCTCAATAGCAATCATACACCTGACCAGAGAAGTATCATACCAAATTATGCATCCGCACGACAAGAAATGTATCAGTTTGTAGAGAACAGAGGCTTTCGGACCTTATGTAATGCTTCACAACGCAAAATATGATATTGCAGTGAAGTGCAGGGTCTGAAACCTTCTGAGAATGATCAAAGATATGAATGGATGCTACTCACCAGATCCGCACACCACTGTCTGAAGTTTCTAGAGGGGTTCAAGAATAGATTAGGTATTTAGAGTTCAGGAAGGCAGTTAAACTTACAATTTTGCTTGCAGCTATGACATTTTGATGCGGTACCAGAAAATGAGAATTATCTATATCCAGATCATATCTGATGTGTCTTGGACTATATACTACCTCCACACAAGCTGTGATAGTAGATTTATACATGTTTCATCCTTTGAAGAACTTAACTTGTATATTCAGGCTCCGAAATATAGTGTGATACCTCTGTCTATTGAGTAATATCTTTGCAGACCACTAGAACACTTGAAGCTTCATCATAGCATATAACATACTGATCTTAGTCATTCCTTAGAGCCGCATGACAAACATATCTCTTCCAGAGGAATGTAGAGCATTCCATTGTCTCCCCATTACTGCCCTGCTCTGTCTAGGTGATGGCCGATGAATTATCCTTTGTAACTTTTCATGCTGAAAGAGTTAAGGCTGAAACCTTGGATATAACATTTCAATACACGTCAGAAACTATCACTAGAACCGCATGGCCAAATCTCTCTTTGCGGGGAAATGCGGACCAATTCAAATTGACTCTGCCTTAGGTTTTGCATTGAAAATCCCTGACACTTTTCTACTTCTTACCCTTGAGTGCGATATTCTCAATTGATGAGATATGTATGTATATATGCAGAAGTCGTGCACGGATAGGATTGTTTACCTCCGCATCATGTTCAAGCCCAAAACTAATCCATACTTAGACCATTTTTCCTTTCTCCCAGACTGATCTGTCTTAACCATCCAAACTCTGAGTTTGTCTGTACATTTGCATCAGTTATGTTGACATCAATGACAACACATGTGTCCAACAATCTCCCCCTTTGTCATTGATGGCAACATATGCTCCCTCTTTGACTCTCTCCCCCTTTGACATCAAGGACAAAGGGATTGATAACCTTTGTATCAATCCAAAAACTATATGTACTTCCCCTTACAAAAGGATATCTAGACTGTGCTCCCCCTGACTGTATGATTTAGTTACAAAATTGTACCCTTGAAAGCCATAATGGTACTACCACTCTACTTATTATCTCTGCAATACTATGTACATCAAAATTGTTCTAACAACTCACTTGTATGGGATAATGGCTTTGTAAATTACCTTGAGTTGTTGAACAGTTGTCTTCCAAATGACACATTCTAAGGCAAGCATTTGTGTCTGACACTCACATTGTATGTACATTTCCTCTGCCCTCTACATTGCTTGGGGTCTTCATCCTTTGATCTATCTTTTCTGCTTCTCTTAACAAGCCGGACATTGAGGAAATTCTCAAATTCACCGCCTCTCTTAATTGACCAAATTGTTTCTTTATGTTTTCTCTGTGGTCCTATAATTGAGACAATTGTGCATGTAAGTTTTCAATTTGTTCCCTTGTTGCCCCCATCTTGTCCTTTGACAAGTCATATACTTCAACCACCTTTTCATTGTCTTCTGGAACACTATGTTCATTTTGCAGGTTCTCTTGAAGAGTGGGATCAACATTCATGTCTTTTTCCTTTTCAATCAGTTCTTCTTTTTCTGGAGAAGATGCTATAGCATGATGAGGTGATTGTGGTGGTGAGACATGTGATTGTTCTGTAGTCTTTATTTCTCTTACCTCACCAAGTATCTTCTGAGTAACTTCTTTAGTTTCCTTTATGATTTGTTCAATGTTCTCCTTTCTATTTTGCATAAGAGTTTCTACTCTATGCATAGTCTTGAGCTCTTGAGCTTGCCTTTGGATCAACTTTTTTTCTTCCTTAGATAAGAAAGCACTGGCTTTATTCAAGGCATCTTATCTGAGCTTTTCATCAAGTGTCACAACTTCATCTCTATCCCATAAGGCTTTCTGCAAACTTTCTGGTGCTTTGACCAAAATTTCTTCTAGAGACTTATTGTACCTCATCATATACATAACAGCAACCTTTTCAATGATGGATTGATTCTTAGGTGAGGATTCAGGATGGAGTACCATTGTTTCATCAAATAAGCCATGATAAATGATTGCATTGTAGACAACTTCTAGAGATAGGTGGGTCTTGAGAGTCATTCTTCTTTTTCTTCTTGGGAGGAGGAGAAGTTGGTACCTCTTCTTCTACTTCTTCTTCACTTGTTTCTTGTTTCTCTTGGCCTTCACTTTAACCCTTGATCCCTTTTTCTTCCTTTGCCTGTTTTGTTTCTTAGAGATTCCTTCTTCATCATTATCACTTTCAATCTCGTCCACAATGGTTTCTTTCTTCTCTTCTGAATGATTGCTCTTGGGTTTTGCCTGTGTTTGCTCTCCAGAGACTTGTTTGGTGGGGGTAGATTGAGGAATGCTGGTGGTTGATTGAGAGGTAGTTCTACTAGATCTTTTTGGTGTGGGACAATCAGAGGTACGAGGCATAGCCTGAGCAGTAAAACCTCTGGGTGGAATACCTACCCTCTTGAACAATTTTTCTTTGTTCTTCTCTACCTCTTCCTCTGCCCTTTTCTTGGTCAGCTTGTCTTGAATTTCTTTGCTAGTTCCAAATCTTTCACTTTTAGTGTCTTTTGGCAAACTTAACAGAATTTCTGCATAGGCTTTAACTTCCTCATCAGGCACTTCATAAGGAAGCTTGGAATCCATGAAGTTTTAGGCTCAACTGCTGTCATATAACAACAATCTTTGTTTACAAGAAATGTTATGCCATCTTTGTATTTCTAAACCAAATCAAAAGAAATTCTTTCCCTTTTATGGATTTCACTTTGAATTTTTTTGAAAAAGCCCTAGAAAATAGTTTTGTAATTTTGTGGATCAAAGCTTTTTATGTATTCCTTTATTTGTACTGCTACTGGTCTGTCTTGTTGCCATATCTTCCCTTTAAATCCTGGTAACTCATTCATGAAATAGAATGCCAAACAGATGATCAGTGAGCCGTATTTGAAATGATACCCTGTCTCTTTAGTTTTTCTTAGGTTTTCCACCAGCTGTTCCTTCATCCCTTCACATAGGTCAAAATCCTTGCCCTCTTAGTGATTAGATAGGCAGTGTGTATGGCTGTAGCTGTGGCAGATCCCTCTCTGTTAAAGTAGTATACTTTGTAGGCAATTACCATTGCCGCATATCTTACACTGGGATCAATAATGTCATCAATTGTCAACGCCCTCTTGTCAAATTTGGCTCCGGTTAATTCCATGACCATTTCATTTTTAATTGATTTCAATTGTGGTATAGGTCCAGTAGAACACAATCCTATGACATTCCTGATGGCGTCTTTAGTTATTTGATGGGGTTTGTCTAGTTATATGAATTCATCATAAATTCTACTGAGGATATATCTGACCCAGTCATGCTCATAACGAAAATCTGGAAAATCTTTACAAACCTCCAAACGTTTTACTCCAATGCTAGCATATTTAGGGTTGTAGTGTGTTTTGTCATCATCTAACAAATTAAGCCTTAGGGTTTCGAATTTCTCATGATCAATTTCTTTGAGTTTTGCATGAATGTATATCCTAACATCTTCCGTGTATACCACAAAGGCAGGAACATTGGATAATGCTCCGCTATCATCAACTTCCATTGCCTTATATGGATGTTTCTTGAATTTTGGTTGGGGTTGCTCAGTAATGTTGATCAATTGAGGAGTAAATGATGCAACCATTTTGACAATTTTACTAATCTAGGGGTTTAACTAGAAATATGAAGAATACCTGGATGTGCGGTGATAAATCTTGCTCAATCAACTTGTTGAGGCCTTCAGTTCTCCTTTAGCTCTTCAAAACTTGTCTTTGCTCAAATGTGATAAAAAATGATCAGAGATCACCTATATAAACATTCCACCAACAAATTTCCTCCGCATTAATTGCAGTTTCTATTTTAACCTAACTTGCTCTCTTTCATATGCAAAACCTTGTAATCCTTCAACAATCCTCCACAGATCATTGAAATGCTCCGGAATTTTCTTAAGATCATCTACATGTTGGGTGCTTGCATCGTCATGAAGAGAGGATGGTGAATTTTCATAAATAACTCCCCCTTAGCCCATGAAACCTCTTAGTAGGAGTTTTTGTCACTGTAAATCTTAAATTCTTCTGCATTTAGAGATTTTTCTCCGGAATTTTCATCAAACTCCTTTAATTCCTTAATCCTATCATTCTCATACCAGTATTGATCCATATGTTGAAAATTCAGCATCTTCCATGTTCAGGGGTTTGAGAATTTTACTGTTGAAACTCCCCCTGACCCGGTGTTTTGCTTTTTAATTACTGGAGGACCCACCTGCATTAGGCAGAGGTCCGGAAACATCACTAACTTCCTTCTTCCATACTTTGTTCATTTCCACTCTTTGCTGAGCAACATCAATGGGTTTCACAGTCTTTCCAGAATTCCTTGTTTGATTGCACTCATGACAGGTGCACTTAGTTTGTTGAGCATTTCCACTTCTTGTCCTTGATTTGCAATTAGTTGCTTTGTGGCCAAACTTATTACAAGTATACCAGTAACCATAAAAGGATTGAGCATTGTACCTGCTATACCTTGACATTTTACTTCTAGACTCATTTGCCCTGTGTCCCAACTTGTTGCATGCATAACATCTAATAGAACTTTGGTTTATCCTACTTCTGCATCCATCAGCTTTATGACCAACTTTATTGCAAGTGTAACATCTTAACATATTTTTTTTTTTGATTCGTAAAGTTCGAGTTTTATATTGACAAGGAGCAAAAGATTACAAGCAGGTGGCTATAAACTGTTTTCCTGCATTCCATTCCAAGAGCTGACTTCCTTAGCTATGACAAAAAGGCCTCTCAGGACCAAAGTTTACCAAAATTTGCCATTATGGCTATCCAAACAACCAAGGAGTAAAACCATAGAGAGCAAACCTACTAGAACATATATCACATTAGCTCGTAGACATACTAATAGCGGATTCTGAACAGACTGTGATTACATGAAACCGAGCTCCCTTGCCATGGTTTGGAGCTCACTGACCCACTCAAAGTCCCCGTTGACCTCCTCCAAGCTTAGCAATTTCTGTAAACAACCAATTGCCTTCACCACTTGCTCCCGATGTTCGATCAAAGCCAGTCCCTTCATATCCAGTATGAGGGGGAAGAATTTGACGACCTCCAATGGATCCTTCGGAGTGGAGATGTCTTTGGGTCAAGGGATTCCTGCCCCTGGGATGACCGCTCCCAGAATGTTGTCGAGGCCGCCAAGAATTTCTGATTTAAACAATTTTACCATCAACCCCTTCGCCGCTCCTATTGCCACCCCTGCATCCAAGACGGAGGCCAGAAATCATGAGGAGACATGGGTGTCTACCCGGTAGAATTCCCTTGCAAACAAGAAGTCTTTACCCAGAATGATCTTCACTGTTGGAACCAGAAGACCCTCATGCCGCTGCAGGACCCGTTTTAGCTTTTGATCTGTGATAGCACCCTTGAAAGCCATCTGACGGACAGAGCTTTCCAATTGAATGGGGGTTGCCATCCCTAAGTTAATCAAACCAGCGACAGAGATTCGAGCAATGTATCCAGAGCCCTCTGCCATTCTTACCAGAACGCTGCCTTCAAACACGCCTAAGACTACACGATCCATTCGAAAGAGACTGAATGAAGCTGTTAAAGGCGGCGGAGATCATCTAGAGGCTTCTCTGTCAGAAACCCTACGAAGCCATCATTCATTTAACAACTAAAAAATGGTAAGGAAAACCATCGGGCAGATTGATACGTGCAAAGGCTCATCAATTAAAAGAGTTGGGAGAGGCCGCATTTCAAAGAAATTATTAACTGAAACCATAGGAGAAGAAACAGATTTGCCAAGTTTCTATCCTATGATTATGACCCTTCCATGATCTCATGGAGAGGGTGCCCACCCTACCACCCAAACATCTTAACATAGCTTGATTCATCTTGTTTCTACAATTCACAGCGTTGTGACCAAGTTTATTGCAAGTAAAACAATTGCCATTGAAGTCTTGGAAATACTTGATGTGAGCTAATTGCCTTGTAGGTTGAGGATACTTGAAATTTTTCTTCACATTCTTCCTTTGTCTTTGGACAGGGGTAAATCTATCTTCTCTTGTAACTCTGTAAACTTTTTTTTTGGGATCTTCAGTGTATGCTACTTCCTTCTTAGTTTCAGACCTTCCTCCTAGATGAAAGTTATCATATAAGTTTGCAGAGGCATTGATCATAGGACTTTTTCCCTTTTCATAGCCAAGACTTGTTTTTTCTTTTGTTGGCTTTTGAGAACTTATTATTTCATCAAGGATATCAGTTCCTCCTTTCAGTTTTAGTCCCTTGTTAATCTGTTCTTGTGCCTTTTTTAGTTTTTTCCTTAGAGTGACAACTTCTTCCTCAAGTTTTGAACATTTAGTTGATTCCTCATTGAGCTTGATATTCAAGTAGTCTTCAATTCTCTTTTCTTCTTCAACCATGATCTTCAATTTTGAGATCATTTCTTCTGCCTCCTTGATCTTGTCACCTCCTTTATTTCCTTCTATCAGAGTCTTTAGTTTGCCTATTTCTTCTTTTGATTCTTTGGCCCTTGCCTTTAATTTGTCTATTGTTTCTTTTGCCTTTTCAAGCATATCTTCATATTCCAAGTTTAGTTCTTTTGCTTCCTCAAGATCATTGAGAGTTGTCTTGAGTTCTTCTTCAAGGTCTACTTCATTTTCATTGGATTCAAGATCCCAACGTTCAGGATCGATTGCTTCAAGATTAGGTTCAGGTGCAAATACATCATTGTCCAACACTTCAGATTCCATGTGTTCAAGTGGAGGATCTACCTCAGCGGTCAAGCTTCTCAGAGGTACTTGGCTTTGATACCAATTGTTGAACACAATGGGGTGCTGAGAGGGCGGGGGGGTGTGAATCAACACACTTAAAAACTTTAACCAAACATTTACTGATAAATCTGAATAGCTTTGAAAACATAAAGAAAAACATGCAAACCAAGAGTCAACACATAACACCAGTATTTTTATGTGGAAAACCCTAAAATAGTCAAAAACCACGGTGAGGATTAGCTAACAATATAATATGCTCATTGCAAAAAGATATTACAACATTGTTTTAGGGCTTCAACCCAAGGAAGCTACTACTCCCTAATTTACAACAACTTTGATTGAGGGTTACAACCCAAGGAAGCTACTACTCCTTGATTGCTCAGCTTCCTATTAGGGAGAACATCTGTTGTATGTTGATGGTGCAGTCTGCTATTCTTGCTCAATATCTCTTTTCAAATTGATTTTGCGCATTGCCTATCTGCTCTGCTATATTCATATTCACTTCTATTACCTTTCAAATGAATTGTATCTTCTATATATATATATATCCTCCGCAAGATCTTGAAACATTGATTAGGTCGACATCCAAAACAGTATTGAATGTAACGTGTAGCTGGTCACTGGTCGGCCACAACACATGCAAAGTGATAACGAACTTGTTGCGTACCTCAAGGCTTTATGAAGAACATCAGGACACACCTTTCCACACCTTTCAGACTTGGAGAAACTGGTCAGGAGCCTCTGCATGCAATAGTTACTTAACCAGTCGGCTCATATTGCTTGATACGATTGACTGTTCATCTTTCAATTGCCGGGGAGAAGCCAAATACTTAATGCGGACCAATAATTCAATCATGCAAGGGCTCAATAGCAATCATACACCTTACCAGAGAAGTATCATACCAAATTATGCATCCGCAAGACAAGAAATGTATTAGTCTGTCGAGAACAAAGTCTTCCGGACCTGATGTAATGCTTCACAAACCAAAATATGATATTGCGGTGAAGTGCAGGGTCTGAAACCTTCTGAGAATGATCAAAGATATCAATGGATGCTACTCACCAGATCTGCACACCACTGTCTGAAGTTTCCGAAGGAGTTCAAGAATAGCTTAGGTATTTAGAGTTCAGGAAGGCAGTTAAACATACAACTTTGCTTGCAGCTATGACATTATGATGCGGTACCAGAAAATGAGAATTATCTATATGCGGATCATATTTGATGTGTCTTGGACCATATACTACCCCCGCACAAGCTTTGATAGTAGATTTATACATGTTTCATCCTTTGGAGAACTTAACTTGTATATTCAGGGTCCGGAATATAGTGTGATACCTCTATCTATTGAGTAATATCTTTGCGGACCACTAGAACACTTGAAACTTCATCATAGCATATAACATACTGATCTTAGTCATTCCTTAGAGCCGCATGACAAACAGATCTCTTCTGGAGGAATATAGAGCATTCCGTTGTCTCCCCATTACTGCTCTGCTCTATCTAGGTGATGGCTGATGAACTATCCTTTGTAACTTTTCATGCTGAAAGAGTTAGAGGCTGAAACCTTGGATATAACATTTCAATACATGTCAGAAACTATCACTAGAACCGCATGGCCAAATCTCTCTTTGCGGAGAATTGCGGACCAATTCAAATTGACTTTGCCTTAGGTTTTGCACTGGAAATGCCTTAGACACTTTTCTAGTTCTTACCCTTGAGAGCAATATTCTCAACTGATGAGATATGTATGTATATATGCAGAAGTCATGCAAGAATAGGGTTTTTTACCTTCGCATCATGTTCAAGCCCAAAACTGATCCATACTTCGATCATTTTTCCTTTCTCCTAGACTGATCTGTCTTAACCATCCAGATTCTAAGTTTGTCTGTACATTTCCATCAGTTATGTTGACATCAATGATGACACGTGTCCAACAAGATACTCATGAGCTATGTGACGTTTTATCAGGATTTAGCTGCATAGTTTTTGAGTCAAATTCATTGACCCATATTTCATGAGTTATTTTATTAATGCAATCCCACGAGAGATCACATTCCTGATTAAATCTGGTCTAACAAATGGGCTAAAAGAAGCCTAGGGACATGCAATTGAGTTAGAAGATGACATGATTACTAGTGGAAATTTAGAAAATAGTCAATTAGGCCTATAATTCAAAGCTGAGATGATCCTCTCTTGCAAAGGGTGGTGAGACATCTTCAATATAATTTCTGAACTCAGCAGTATCAAGGATATCCGCACAAAAAAATTGGTCCTTCCAATAGTAATGATAGACTTAGGCTACCTCCTTTTGAAAAAACCTGTAAGACCTGCTTTAGAGGCACCACCAAATGATAACATGAATAATTTTTATACTTCTCATGAGATAGAAGAGCATAATTCCAGGGACCGTCCAAAGATGAAACATATGTTGCAATTCATGACTTTTTTTGGGTCAAATCATCAAAGGGTTTCTGGTATCCTTGGACATCGTCAAGATGAGCTTGATGGCGACTCTGTGACATGATATTTTCAATCTGAACCCATTTTTGATAAATTGATGAATAATTTGCATAGCTATGTTCTCAATAGCCATGCATGTTCATGGAGTTAGAAAGCTTAAAGAGAGCATGAAGAAGAATAAAGGACTTATCCATCAATGGACTTATATTCTCAAAAACCCACTAGTTTCCCTCACGAAGATGAGTTGGATAGTTTGCCTATCTCACATTCCTTGCACAAGTTCTTTGAAGGAGTATTATTGATCAACGAAGAATTGCCCCTTTTCTCAGATGTAGGTGAAATTGCATGTATGTCATATGTTCTTTGAGGAGGATGAGGTCTTGCAAGCACCGGCAGATCAAAGTTGTCATCCAACTCTTTCTATTGAGAAAGAGGAAAGGAACCATGCCAAGAATAATGAGGAGTCAAATTGCTTCTTTTCTGCATTTGAAAAGTTGTTCAAAGAGCCTGCACAAAACTAAATTGGAGGTCATACCACTCAAGCTGTTCAAGCAGAATCTGCTGAAGAAATGAAGAGTCATGTTAGAAATTGACAATTTTCTTCACCATCTGAATCCATTGCTAGAAGATCAAGATATTTCTCTCCTTGAGGAGTCTGCAGCTTCAAGTCTAGCAGATTCTATGATCCTAAATGACAAGGACTTGAATCTCAGTTGACATCTTCACTAGAGATAGAAACTTTGCTTCCATAGGTTGATATTTTTCTTCATGATGTTAGTGAATGATCACAGTTAAATGAAGAATTTCTTTTCCTTGATAATTTAGCTCCAAATTCACACATTGGAATTAGAGGGAGATATGGAAAATTCAATGCTAGGATTGACCTATGTTCCAATCTTGAGAGCGAGCCATCATTGGGGGACACAATTAATTTTCTCTTGATGTTTGACTGATCCTCGTCCTCAATAGCTTCCATGTATATTAGTGAAGAGGAAGATGATGAACATACATCAATTGTCAGTGACCTTGTGCTAGAAATTGATACCACAAAAGAGAAAGGATATCATGAGCATAATGAAGGAATAGCCTGAGGTTGACTTTGATCATGAATATGTGCTAGATCATCGGGATTTAGTAAGGTATATTTAGGAGGAATGGATGGAGTTCAATGAAGTGTTCACCTAGAACAACCAAGTAGTAATCAATTCTTACAAAGGTTTTCTCTACGTGATACTCAATATTGTCATGGGTTTCAAGGATATGCTACCATGGTTGCACTCTTAGCTTGAAAGGAGGGGTTGTTATTTTTCCCATCTTGTAAATAATTGTCTAGCTAGCTTGCTTTCTCATATCTGCTCATAGGTAGGTGTTTTCTTTTTCTATTTACATCATGTTGTAATGTGTTTCCCTTTGTAGTGATGTATTTGTTTTCCATTATTGTTTTTGTTTAGGTTAAGTTAGCCATTTTTTAGGGGTTAGAAATAGGCTTGACTGTATTGCCAAATGAATAGACATCGATGCTTTTTAAACTAGAGATTTTGAGGTTCTCCTATGGCCCAAGTATGCCCCATGGTCCTCAGAAAGAGCCAATTGTTGTACCCATACCAATTTTTTTTTATAGGTGATTCTTTCTAGTTTGTTGTAAGCCTTTCATCCTCTAAAAGGTCATTATGTAATTCTTGTCTCCCATTTGTTGGGATGTCACGTTGTAATGTCCCCAACTATTTTTTTTGGATTTTACGATATTGGAATGATGCAATTGCAAGCCTTCACACTTTCTGATCACTCAGATCCCGATGTGTGCAAGGTGAGAGCATACAGTGTTTGGGAACACTATCTAAATGAATGCAATGTTGGAAAAGGAAACAAAGTCATGGTGGCATAGCCATCCGGATTGATCAACGCCAATTGGCAGAAAAGTATGTAGATATGCTCAAAGCCACTGGCGGATAACAAGCAGGTCCGATCAATGCCAAATTGGCAGATAACAATTAGACTCGATCAATGCCAAACGGGCTGAAAATGATATGCAAATGCAGAGGGATTTGGCTGTATACCTTCTAGGATCCTTACAATATCAATGCAATTACTATTTGGCAGTAATACCATCTAGACTTACAATTAAACAAGTACCTGAAACTGCTGATGAAGTAATTCTGATAGTACTAATAGCAACACAACTGAAATAGATTGAAATCAAGAAAATATCAACTGTTGCAACAAAGATTAGTCCAGAATAGTCAACAAAATAAAATAGCATTCATGCCACATGGTACGACCAGGCTGGAAGATTGAAAATTTAACTGCTGTTCTGAAGGTTGCAAACTGAAACATAAGGCTGATGAAGATTGAAACTATCACCTAACACTACAAGTTACCCTTGAAATTGAATTGTACGGCCCAAAAAATCAATGGTACGCCCCCTGAACTTACTACCCACTGCTGCAACTCATTTCAGACTTGTACGACATCATAGGATAGTTGTACGACTAGGTAAAGACTACAAAAATACTGTCAAAATAACGACGACCCCTTTAATCCTTCAAACGCCTCGGGTCTGGGAAAATCTAAAGATGTGCCATGATTTATGTTGTGGTAGATGTGAGGATGCCTGGTAAGTTTGAATCTATAGGGATTTTGGGGTCTGGCCATTCATTGGTGTGAAGTAACTTCCCTTTCAGAAGTGAGAGGCCATATATATTTGGGTCTATAAACCCCTCAAGTTCAGGCTTTAGACATGATACTCATGAATGTGAAAGCCTTGCTCAGCAGAATTCCATAAGGTAACTCTGGTTCAGCATAGCTTGCGGCATGAAACACTTGATAAGTTGGATGTGAGCCCCCTTGTAAATCGTGTTTCATAATGTCTTTGAGTTCCTGGTATACTTGGAAGACATGTTTGATGGATGTGAGGGCCCCAATCAATTGAATTTTAGTTGTTGCCTTGGGTCTAGAAATGTAAGATTAGACGCAAAGGAGTGAACAAAGCAGGATTAAGAATAATTTCGGGTCAGTTAACGACTGTAGATTTCTTTGACTTAGCAAATTTGACTTTTTGGATGTGGACTTGATTAACTTGAAACGAAAATGACTTTGGGTTTGGGGATTACCCCGACATAAACTAAGTTTATTTCCAAAAGTGGGAACTTGAACAAAATCTGGCTTAAAAAGAACTCAGGTCCGAAGACGTCAAGACATTAGGTTGCGGGCAAATAGGAATAAGACACATGGCTGATATGTGAGATGCCCTGTGCAATAAGAACAAAATGCATGGCTTGAGTGATTTGCTCAGGCATAAACATGAAGAGCATGGGTGTGAAACGAAGTTCTAGACTGGATGCCAATGGAAACACAAATAATACTTAATAGACTGCAGGGAGTGACAGGGACATACACAGAGCTAGGAATTTACTGGACCAGGCACAGAAATAATTCAGTGGCCCCGAGTCTGAATTGGACTTGGGTGTGCTGGGGCACCAAGAGCCTTCAAAAGAGACCCTTCACCTCGTCATCATCAATAAGAGTTACTCTTTGAGGCCACTTAATGCTTCTGTATGTAGAGGGATTCAACTTCTCTGACCTGTGTTGAACAATGGGTTGAATATGATAGTGATAGAATGCCAAGGTGGTCTCTCTTTCATGAATCATACCTTTCATTTGGTCAAGCAAGCTATTAAGAGATTCACATATCCCACCAAGATTAGGAGAGTTGAAGAGTCCATATCTGATGATGATGAGAACATGGGATACAAAGGGCATGATGTACATGACATATACCTAAAACGAAAATCTAGCCACCATTTCCTTCTGTCTTGCATCGGTTCTTCCAACTTGGTACACTTCTGTCATGATCATAAGCTGCATGGGCTCATGGAACGAAAGCATCCTTTCCAATGAAATAAGATGCAAAGAGGATTGAGGAATTCTTTAATTAGAAAAGACCAAAATAGTGCCAATGAGGTATGGTGGTTGATGTAAACATCTGCACCTCTCTGCCAATGAGGTATGGTTTTGGCAGCATACTTAGAAAGTCAGAAGATGGTTGCACATAATAATTTATTTTATAGGATCAGATTCATCAATAGTGGTTGCCATCCTTATAATCACTGGCTGTTAACAACTTTTCTGCATCTAGTAAGTGTTAGCATGCCTTCCATAGAAGAATCCCTACAACAAGAGTCTGGTAGTAGCGCTTCCATATCAATGACTTTATAGAATATTACTTCTGCAGTGGCTGCTGTATGTTGATGCCTCACATACAACAGTGGTTGTGTAACAGTGCATCTTCTGTAGTAGTAATTCCACATTCTGCAGCACAGTTGTTACAGCAGGTGTTCCACAACATAGGTTCTACAACAAACTAGAAGTGACAAACAAAGAAGATTCCTGTGGTAATGGTTAGCGATCCATTAAGTAAACCATTTTCAAGCACTCATTAGTCTTATCCAATCCTTCCTAAAAAGCCATTTAATTCAACCATTAACACTTGGAATGATACTAAAGTAGCTTGTATTAATGTGGACAAAAGGTGGAATCTATGGCTAAACAATAGGCATTTAGGGTAACAAACTCGGGTGGGACTTATTGAACAAATACCCAATTTATGCCAATGTTGGAACCCATCAACAACTTGTCTGTAACTGGTTGGAACCCATGAATTTCCCTTTTATCTTAGATGACCCTTGCATGGAATTCACTTGAAAAGTAGGAACCATAGGAGCTGAAGAAGGTTTCCTAGATGCATACTTGGAAGAAGTCCTTAAAGCAGCATGGCTACTAGATCCAGTAGTTTTAGAAGGGTCCCTACCATACAATCTTGTTATTTCAGTCCTCTGGTCAAATGAAGGGTTATCATAAACACCAACTGCATGAATTGGTATGTGCAATAGGTGTACATTATCTTCTAAGTAGCATCACAAAAATTGCATTTCCAGTGGTGACTCCCCCTAGTAATTACTTTCACATTTTTTGTCAAGATTATGTGCAAAGTGAACAAAGGATTTGTTTGATTTGAATGGTCTGCTTGAAAAAGTCTTCAACAACTTTTATAGCAATCAAATTGGACAACACTTCCAACCGAAATTGTGGTTTGTGTTTGAGTACCAGTTTGTTTTTGTCCTTCTTCACTTATACTCTATTTCTCTCATTTCTATTGGCCTGTCACTGCTGAAGCTTGTCCTGTATATTGGTTGTTTTGGAAAAAGAAAACTGGAAGAATCGTAAAATGAAAAAGTGCAAAATATGTCATTTAAGTTTCTAACAAATTTATAAAAGCAATGCAAAAATATGGGAAAGACGCATCTCTTGATATGCTTGCTTCCAATGTGCATAAAATCCCTCCACTTGGTTGCAAGTCCCTTCTCTTTTATCTCTTTTCCCTTTCTTTCATCAACTCTATCCTCGTGTCCTCAAAACATTATGGGTGGCCCCTGGAGCGCAGGGTAATTTTGCTTCTGGCACACTGGTAGTTTGTAGCGCTGTCTTTTTGACTTGTTTACTGTTTACCTGTTTTAGATTAATCTCCCCTAGTTAGAGTTGTGTTTCTGCAAGTTGTGGGTATGGCAATTTTTTTTTCTGGATTTTGGAACAGCAGGGGGATGGCTATTAAAATAATCTATAAAAAATTAATATTTGAATTTTAAAATACAAATAAATAAAAAACAGTTAAAACCAACTTAGACAAACTAAAATAAGCTGAAATTTTTAAATTCGTGAACTTTTAATATATAAACTAAAAATATGAACATGAGCTCATACAGTGTTAGTCTGAAACAGATTGAATTATGATGTTGGTGAATTTAATTCACTTGGTGTAAGTTTGTTTAGCCTCGTTGGCACATTGAAGACATTGTTTAACAATAAATTAAGTTTGAACAGTTCAGTGTATTTCCTCCGGAAGTCATAGGATAAGGATCTCCTCATGACACTTCTGGGCAGCCTTCCACACTTTATTAGTTTAACATTGATTAACTGCCTTCCACACTTTAGTAGTTTAACATTGATTAACTGCCTTCCACACTTTAGTAGTTTAATGTTGACCTAACCTTAAGCCTTCCACACTTAAGTGGTATAATGTTGACTTAATATAATAAGGCTCTTAGCTGGCATTTGAATTAACCTTTGATCACCAAAAGATGAGATCAGTCGCTTCTATTCCAATTTCCGTGTCTCAAGTCTCTGAATTTCATTAATGGTTGTGTTAGATAATTTATTCCTTGATTCTAAGCAGTGATGCCCTGCTGTCTGTATTCTTGTTTTTGTATGGCAAATGGATGCCAAAGAATCGATTTTTGATTTTTTTTCTTTTCTTTTTTTCTTTTTTGTTGTGTTTTTTTGGGCCATTGGTGAGGCTTGGATGTCACCAAGATAGTCAAGGAAGGTCTGGATGCCCCTTGGGCTGTCCTAGGGATGATAGGGCATCCTTGGCGTACCTCCAAAAAGAAGACATCCAGGGAATGGCTTCCTGTTGGGGCCTAGGCACGGGGGACAGCAGGATGGTGATGTCCCTCGTTCTAGGGGACGTGTATAGAACCCTGGAGATGCATCCCCAGGGTACACTGGTTAGAATCCTTTGTAGTTGTGCTTTTAGCTTGTACCCTTAAGTTTCTTTTAGATCTTTGAGTTCATTTTGACACCTTGCTATGTTGACTGGCTGTACCGTTGAATCACATTGACCTGCTTTGATCGTTCATGGATATTAATATAACTGCTTTTGTTCTTTATTTTCTTTTTTATTTGCCCTGCTTGCAAGCTCTTCAGTTCTTGTTCTGTTTTTTGAATTACATGCCTCTCTGTCTTAGATAACTTTTATAGTGAATTTATATAAATCTTGAATCTGTATTTTTAAAACCCATCCAAATCTGTGTGCATTAACAAGTCTTTTTCATGGCAAGGGAACTTTCCAAATAAAGAAAAAATTCACATTTGTATGTATCATGTATAATGTATAATGTAATGGCCTTGGTGTCTGCAGTGCAGTAAACAATTTTTTATCCTCATTTTTATATATAATTTAATAGCCTTGGTGTTTAAAATGTGGTAAACAATCCTTTCAGTTGCTTCATTTTTCCCTATTGTTTAAGATTTTATCACAAATTGCAGGCTGGATTTTGACAATGAAAAGATTTATTGATTAGGCATACACATTTGGAAGGAATTTGATTGCTTTATGATTTCAAGAACTATCATATGTTCAATAAATAGTATAATCTCAATATGATGGCTTGCAGGAAAATGTTATGAAAGAAATATTGCTGTTATGGTTTTTGATGTGTCCATAATTCTGCACTTACTGAAGTTTTATTTGTGTCACTTTGGCAATTATTGCAGACTACATATGAAAATTTCCGTTATCGATGTGACAACAAAGCTAACCCTTATAACGAAGGGATCATGAGTAATTTCAATGCAATTTTTTGCACGAAGATAAAACCTTCTCAGAACAAATTTCGTGCTAAGGTACAAGAGGATGCATCTACACAGATGAGAGATATTCCTCAAACTGCAGAAGATGTGGTTGGAGATCTTCCTGCAAAAATGAGTGTGGATTTGGAAGCAGGTAGGAAAGCTGCAATAGCAGATGAGTTTGATCCAGAAAGAGAAGCCTGTGAAGAATTACATAACCGAAAGAGCAATGGTCATGACCCTGCTGTGGACATCAAAGAGGGCTATGAGGATGCTTTCACACGAGCTATAGGGCAACCACTTTCATTAGAGGGCACTGACACCAGAATCAGATCACATCCTAGGAGGTCTAGTTGGGGGAGAAGAAGCGAGAATTGGGAAATCATGCCAGACCTACCAGCTCCAGCTTTAGGAGATAGGACGTTGCCTGGAAATAAGTAAGCAATCAGTTAGTGTACTTAGCACATGATTATACTGTGCAACTTCTTAGACTTGCAGAACATATACAATTACTTTTAACAGTTCTATCTTTTGTAATTTTTGTATTCTATGCATGCTATTTTGATGACCATGCTGTCTACATGAAATATTCTAAATAGTCTTGACTTATTGCTGCTGTGGACTGCAATTTTTTACAACTATGGCTATTATGGCCTGCAAAACCATGAAAATTATACATACACATTTTTTACCTCCTGTTTGGCTTATTGTCTTTATTGGAAGCTTTATTAATTGACAGTAAAGAATAAAATGCCTACATTTAAATTTGATTGTTAAAATTGTGCCATTATGGCCATTAGGATTCCTTCATTATTCCTGCAGCTTTAGTTCCATTGACTGAATGGTGCAATAGCGAGGCCTGATTACCTAGTAAGTACAAATCATTTAAAATTCAGTTGCAATTGACAGATACTGTAGCAGTTCTAGCTTCACATTTTTACATGCAATAAAGATGCCATCTTTATGTGAGAATTGAAAATTTGAAAATAATAGAATGGATCTGGGTGAGCTGTCAGTGCTGGAAGAGAAATAATGGATCATAAGTAATCTAGAAAATCTTCAACTTGACATTAAAAGATAATTTAGGATAAAGGCAAGCAAAGCTGATCAATCCCTAAAGAACTGGTGGCAAAACCTATGAACTGTAAAATTAAAATACTCAATGACTCTAGATACAAATGGAGTACTTTTCAGATAGATCTATTGCTGTACATCTAGTCATCAAAGTTAATATAACAACTCTATGAACCATCAATTCTAGAAGTTCTACAGCTTGGCATAAAAAGGCCCTCTAAAAGGTACATTCTAGCAAGCTTTGGAGGAGACAAGAAAAGATTACTAATTATATACAGAGTTGTAAGCTATGTCATAAGGTTCACCGAATTTCTGCTATGAAGTTCGAAATTTGACGAACTTCAAAACATTATAAAAAATTCATCTAAATTCACCTCACGTTCGTATAGACAATGGGGGCGACTTTTTTAAATAATATATATTTAAAATAAACATTTTTTAGGGCGTCATAGTTCTCCCTTTGAAGCCCCTGTTAGATCTTGTGGGCGGTTGGTCGGAATTCTGTGTCGAATATGCTGGGGCATGGTGTTTCTTCCGTTTTGTGCTTGTCGTTGGAGGGAGATGCTCTTGACAAGGGTTATTTGGTGTCTCAAGATTCTGTTAGAGCAACTGGTTCCAATTTTGGTCTGTTGGCTAAAGAATCGTGGACCGATGCAGTCATAGGTGTGTAGTGCCCGATTCTTGATCTTCCCTCGCCCTCGTAGAAATCACTAAGAAAATAAGTTGTCTACGAAAGGTGGGATGTAAATTAGGTTCTCTACCAAAATAGCCAATGTAATATGGGTTTTGATAGGGACCTAGGTCCATATGTAAGGAGTTGATGACCACAACGTATGTCATGTCCCCTACTTCGCTAGAGTAAATTATATTTTTAATTTAAAAAGTGTTTTTTAACACTAATAATAAATACTATAGGAATAGTAATAATAATATTAATAATTGTAATGATAATAACACCTTTTGAATTTTGGTGCCGAGTTGGTCCCCTTTGGATCAATCCAAACAAGTATAAAAGAAGGAATTTTCTTTTGCAAATCATCTATTTTATGCATTTGAAGGTTGCTATTTGCAATTTGATCAGTTGACTGGAACAAACCTCCCACAAAAGCTAACTTAGGTGGGACAAAAACCCTGCCTCATACTTGTGTTTGAGCTATTTTTATCTCAGAAAGTAGCATTGGAATTAATTGAATTTGAATATATTCTTCAGGTTTGTGAAGCATCAATCACAGTGAGGACTCTAGGCCACGATCAGGGAGGTCATTGAATCTGGTTTGGAGCAGCTTGTACATCATTTAGAAACATTGGATATTGCTGGCCGAGTCAAGGGACAAGAGCCTCGCGCAACCTATAGGCCCTCGGCGGAATCGAATGTTCAAGAAACCCGTCGTCTTGGCGCCAAAATTACACCACACTAGCGGGAGCAACAACTAAAGGGAGGGACAATTGGTGTGTCTACGACACCCAATATCTTCACACAAGGCACAAGATCATCTGGCAATCTTTAGTTGCGCCCAGTTGAGATTCAGTGACCCTCATAATTCAATTGTGGTCGTGCCCAATAGGATTGGGAGTTCATCATATATCTTCAGAAGTGTAGGAGGTCGTGCCTAGCAGAATCTTTCACCCTACAAGCAACATTGGAAATCTCCAAAAAATTGAAATATCATTCATATCCTTGCATCCTAAAGTGAAGATTCAAGATCTTAGTATTTTGTAAGTCATTTTGTATAAGAGATATTGTTACTAGTCTCCAAATTGATGATAATTAAGCCTATGGATTCATAAGAATTTGGGAAACTATTTGGAATTGTTGTTCATTAGAACTGTTAGAAGTTGTTTACTAGATTGACTGTGCGTAATTTCATTATATGGTGCTATTATCTGACATTCCTTAAATTTGTATATCACCTGATTACAATTTATGAATTTGGTTACTATTTGGTGTTGCGGAGTGTAATTCTGGATTGATTAAGGCAATAACCACTAAGAATATTTTAGTGGTATCAGAGCCACTTTCCTTGCTAGCCTCTGGGATTCTTGTAATGCAGATTCATGCACTTGAGTGATAGGGAAATTAGGTACCAACGAAGAGAAGAAAAAAGAGGCAACCATGGGAGACAAGAGTGAAGAAAATATGTAGGAGGTTATTAGGGAAAACAAAGAACTTCAATCCTCTATGAGAGACTCCATGGCATAGATAGCTCGAATCCTAAGGGGGATGAATCAACAATGGAGTGTTGGTAGGTCCAATCAACCTTTTGCAAAAGGAAGTAACACGGCTAATGACATGATTTCAATTAGCCCACCCACGAAGACATTCAGAGCCAAATTTTTACAGAGAGATGCAGATCCTTTTGAGGAAGAACAACTCATACAACCACAACAGGCAGATGAGATGGCAAGGGATCATGCTGAATTCAATGCCCTAAACCCAACCATTTGTTGTGACATGTCTTTCATTGAATATTATGAGATGAAAACAAGAAATGGGCACAGGAGGAGAAAGTATGAAGAGCAGCCCCATAGAGATATACAACAACGTTTGAGAAAGATCACTATACCCACATATGATGGATCCGACAATTGTTCAACTAGAGCATGGTTGTAGAAGTTGGATACATATTTCTCATTTCATGCCATGTTTGATGAAGAAGCCATTAAGTTTGTGACTCTACATTTGGAGGGTGTAGCTCATGAATGGTGGTACCATGGCATGGTGACACAAGGGCATGGTTCCATTACCACCTTGGAGGAGTTGAGTCAGAGATTGATAGAGGGTTGACAGGAAGGATCCAAAGACTTACTTCAGAGAGTTAGCATAATTGAGATAGGAGGGATCGATTGAGCACTATGTAGTAGTGTTCTAAAGGCTTTCAGTGATGGTTCTAGATGTGACAGAGAGGAGACTCAGTAGTGTTTGTTGACGGTCTAAATGATTCACTCAAGGGGTTGGTGAGAGCATTTGAGCTGTGGGATCTTTGCAAGAGGCCATCAGGAGAGCTTTGAGTTTGGTGGATTTGGTGGGTAAAGGCAAGCTCAACCAGAAGCCATCTCCAATAGTGCAATAGAAGAAACCCTTCCAAAAGAATTTCCCTCCACCCAAGGCATTACCTCCAAGTCCTAATAGGAATGAAGAGGCACAAAACGAACTCCGAAGGAAGAAACTATGTTTTTCATGTAGGGAGCCGTGGGTGCCTGGGTATAGGTGTTTGGGCAAGGGACGTGCATTTCATAGAGGTAGTATCAGAGGATGTTTCAGAAACAAAAGAACCTGAGGCCAAGGTTGTAGAGGAGGCAGAGCAACATGAAGCGGTAGAAGGTTCTTCAGGAGGCACACTTGCGACTCTTTTAGGAGAACCTAGGTATCACCCTTTTCGAGTTCATGGAGTATTGTAGGGCCATAAAGTGATAGTCTTGATTGATAGTGGGGCTACCCATAATTTCATTGATGAGGGTTTAGTGACTAGGATGAAGTTGAAGACAAATGACTTTGAGGGGTTCAATGTGATTGTGGCTGATGGGTTTACTATTCCATGCACATGAAGGATTCAGCAGGTTGGCATCACTTTGGGGAGACACAGAGTTTGCAATGACTTCTATGTGGTTGGCATAGGTGAGACAGATGTAGTTTTGGGTGTACAGTGGTTGTACTCACCTAGTGAGTATTCGCAAAACTATTACACTTTGTAGCTATTATAGGAGGTTCGTCAAAGGGTTTTCATAGTTGGCTGCCCCGTTAATGAATTTGACTAGGAGGGGAGTGTTCTCTTGGAGTGAGGAGGCATGGAGAGCTTTTGACAAGCTCAAGGAGGTAATGAGTTCATGTCCTGTGTTGGCTATTCCAGATTTTTCACTTCCATTTGTATGAGTGTGATGTTTCAGGAGAGGGTATTGGGGCAGTATTGATGCAAAAAAAACATCCTATAGCATTGGAGAGTAGGAAGCTCAAGGAGTCAGAGAGGAGTTTCTCTATTTACGACAAGAAGATGCTAGCCATCATGCATGCTTTGGCTAAGTTTAGGCAGTATTTGGTTTTGGGAGATTTGTGGTGAAGAGGGATCATAATAGTTTGAAGTTTTTCCTCAATCAAAAAGATTTGAATGACAGGTGACAGAAGTGGGTAAGCAAGTTGTAGGCTTATGATTTTGATATTGAGTATGTTAAGGGAAAGAATAATGTGGTGGCTGATGCATTATCTAGGAGGCCTTATTTATGTTCTATGACTGATATTTCTGCTGATTGGAGAGCTTCTATATTAGTAGAGTATGCCAAGGATGCATTTGCTATTGAAATATTGGAGGGCAAGTTGCAAGATGACAAGTAAATGGTGGTTGAGGAGCTTATTCTCTATAAGTACTGAGTGTACCTTGTCCTAGGATCGAAGATGAAAGAGAAGATTTTGAGAGCATATCATGACATTCCATTCATTGGTCATTAAGAGTACTACAAGACATATAAACAAGTGAAAGCGATTTTCTTGGAAAGGCCTTAAGGGGGATGTCTTGAAGCATGTTAGGGAGTGTTTGACTTGCCAACAAAACAAGGTAGAGCAGACATTTTAGCTAGTTTGTTGCAGCCCTTGTCCATTCCAAATCAGAAATGGGAGAGCATTTCAGTGGATTTTATCACGGGTCTTCTGAAGGTGCAAGGTAAGGATTGTTTTTTTGTGGTGGTGGATAGACTCACCAAGTATGCTCATTTTTATGCCATATCTTCCAAATATAAAGCTCCACATGTGGCTGATTTGTTCTTTAGAGAGGTGTTTAGACTACATGGGCTGCCTCGAAACATTGTGAGTGATAGGGACAATTGGTTCATCAGTTTTTTATGGCAATAAATTTTTTGGTTGACAAGCACAGAATTGACTCCAAGCACTAACTATCACCCTCAAACATATGGACAAACATAGATTGTGAATAAGTGGCTTGAAGGATATTTGAGAAATTATGTTACAGGGCAGCAAACAACATGGATTAAGTGGCTTCATCTTGGGGAATATTGCTACAAATCCACTCATCATAGGTCAATAGGTATGACTTTTTTCAAAGCACTATATGATTATGAGGCATTATCATTTATGGATTTGATTCTTTCGGATAGCAAAGTCCCTGGTGCTAGAGATTTGGTACAACAGATTATGGATATTTTGAATGCACTCAAATAGAACTTGCAGTAGACTCAAAATCAACAAAAGATGTATGCTAACTGCCATCGTTTGGAGAGGACTTTTGAGGTGGGAGACTTGGTTTTTCTAAGGTTGCAGCCCTATAGGCAATCTAGCCTCAAGGGGAGTGGTGCAGAGAAGCTTATGCCATGGTTTTATGGGCCTTACAAGATCACATTGAGGGTGGGAGAGGTGGCACAAGCTTGAGTTACCAACAAACAATAGAATTCATAATGTTTTTCATGTATTTTGTCTCAAGAAGGTGCTAGAACAGTATATCACTCCTTGTTCGAAGTTTGCCTCCACTTGATGTGAAACAAAATTAATTTTGGATCCCAAAGCAATCTTGGATATGAGAGAAGAGACTCAGAAATAAGGTCATTCCACAATATTTGGTGAAATTGAAAAATCTGCCTCTTGAGGATGCGACATGGGAAAGAGCAGAAATTTTTAATCATCCAAATCTGAAATTGCTTGAGGGCAAGCAATTTGGGGGAAGGGAGGACTGTCATGTCTCCTTTGCTGGAGTAAATTCTATCTTTAATTTAAAAATAGTGTTTTTTAACACTAATAATAATAAATATTATATTAGTAATAATAATAATATTAATAATTTTAATAATAATAACACCTTTTGAATTTTGGCGCCGACTTGGTCCCCTTTGGATCAATCCAAACAGGTATAAAAGAAGGAATTGTTTTCTCTTGCAAATCGTTTGTTTTATGCTATGTTGCATGGAGACCTGTCTCCGATCCCCTGGTACTCGTCTCGGAGACTGGTACTCGTCTCCTCGTCTCGGAGACTTCTTGGGTACGTCTCCCTGCAAAGGGAGACTTCTGGTTGAGTCTCCCACACGTCTCCAAGTACCTTGCGTCAATAAAAAGGCGTCTCCATTTTTTTTTCTTTCTCTACCTTTCATTTTTTCCACTATTTTCTCACAAACTCAGTGGATTCTTACTCCTACGGATTTCAAACCTCAATACTAGTGTCTACAGTAATATATATACATTAAGCTATATTAAATTGTTACAAGTAAGCTATAAGCCTATAAGTAATATATATACAGTAAGCTATATTAAATTGTGACAAGTAAGCTATAAACTTAAACTTACTAGTTCTCTTGTTTTAAAAGTTCAATGTCATGATATTTTCAGTTTTAATGTTAGCATATTAATAAATTATTAAATTATATTTTTTTAAAAAATGGGGTCTCCAAGTACCCCCGTCTCCTATTTTTCAAAAATAGACGTACCGGTACTGGTACTAGTCTCCAGTACCAGTACCAGTACCAGTACCAGTCTCGGTGCAACCTTGGTTTTATGCATTCAAAGGTTGCTATTTGCAATTTGATCAGCTGGTTGGGACAAAACCCCCACGAAAGCTAACTTAGGTGGGACAAAAACCCTGCCTCATACTTGTGTTTGAGCTATTTTCATCTTAGAAAGTAGAACTGGAATTAATTGAACTTGAATATATTCCTTAGGTCTGCGAAGCATCAATCATAGTGAGGAGGACTCCATGCCGCAATTAGGGAGGTCATCAAATCTGGTTTGGAGTAGCTTGCATATCATCTGGAAACATTGGATATTGTTGGCCGAGTCAAGGGACAAGAGACACATGCAACCTACAGGCCTTGGATGGAATCGAAAGTTCAAGAAACTCGTCGTCTTGGCACCAAAATTACACCATACTAGTGGGAGCAATGAAAAAAGGGAGGGACGATTGGTGTGTCTACGACACTCGATATCTTTCCACAAGTCATGGGATCATTTGGCAATCTTTAGTCGCGCCTGGCTGAGATTCAATGACCCTCATCATTCAACTGTGGCCGTGCCCAATAGGACTAGGAGTTCATCATATATCTTCAGGAGTGCAGGAGGTCACGCCCAAAAAAATCTTTCACCCTATAGGCAGTATTGGAGATCTCCAGAAAACTGAAATATCATTCATATCCCTGTGTCCTGAAGTGAAGATTCAAGATCTTTGTATTCTGTAAGTCATTTTGTATAAGAGATATTGTTACTAGTCTCCGAACTAATGATAATTAAGCCTATGGATTCATAAGAATTTGGGAAACTATTTGGAACTGCTGTTCATCAGAACTGTTAGAAGTAATTTACCAGATTGACTTTTCCTAATTTCATTATGTGGTGCTATTATCTGACATTCCTTAAATCTGTATATTACCTGATTACAATTTATGAATCTAGTTACTATTTGGTGTGTGTGGAGTGTAATTCTGGACTGATTAAGGGAATAACTACTAGGAATATTTCAACATAACCACATTTTATGCTGTTTCTTAAAATTGAATTTAAATGTTATTTGAGTGGATATTTACCTTACAAATAAGTTTAAATGTTATTTTGATTTGATAATTAATCATTATTAATAATTATATAGTAAAGGATAATGTTTCTAAATAGTTATATGTTTTTTAAATAAAATTTATTATTTATAATATTTTTATTTTGTTTTTAAATGAAAAATAAAAATTATATATATATATATATTTTACGTTTTTTCATATTATAAAACTATCTTCACAATCATGACTTCATATGTTTCTTATGGTTGAACTTTGATAAGTTTATCTTGGTTTATAAATGTGTCATCTTTTTATAAAGATTTCAAATCTATTTAGCAATGTTAAACTATTTTAATAATTGTGTGTATATATTACTTATATTTTAAATAAAAATCAAATTTATATAAGGCGAATTTAATCACAATTTTTTTTTTTTTCGAATTTTTTCGCCTTGCCGAATTTCTTCCGAATTTTATCATTGCCGAACATGAACACGAATTCGAACCTTGTGACATAGGTTGTAAGTAAAGTTAAATATCTGTTCAGCAATATCCTATGGGATTAGTTATTGAAAATCAGCCTTGTATGGTGGAGCATATGGAGGAGAATCCATGGACAGTGGCTGTCAATTTTGTTGGTGGTGGTTAATTTTATTTCTATTTCTTGGAGGATGTAGGAGTAGATCGTGTTTGCAAGAATGAAAGGTCAAGTTAGGAGATTTGTTTATGGACATCTTTCTATGGGATGGAGAAATACACTATGTCTGGCTGGTAAGGAAGAACATGTCATATAGGTCAGATGGATTTACTTCCTAATATTGGACTGTGGTTTGTAGAAGTTAATGGTTGTCACTAGGCAATTTTTTTGACTTTGTAGTTGTTAGATGGTATTTGTTGAGTATAAAATCATAATAATTCAACAAACAAACTCATGAAGGAACAATTATATTCATTGGTGTGTTGGAACAACAGATAAGTTAGAAACCAAGGAGCAAATTCTAAAATTTGGAAGTTGGAAAATAAGAATGCTAGTTGAGGATGTACAGATCTGTTCCAGGATTGGTTTCATGAACCATTATGCTCTAAAACTATCTTTGGGAGCATCAGTTATGAAGTGCAAGGCAATTGTTGGAATTCAGGAAATGTTAGGACATGCCTCCATTCATAGAACATTATCCTTGTAGTGTTTTGACTTGCACAGTAGCATAAATGTTCTTATTTATTCATTTTAGAAATAATATGGTTTATTTTAACTACTTCCAACAGGCCAATAAAAAGAAATAGAGAACTGAAATGTTGAACTTGTCAGATGGGAAAAAGCCTTAGAAATTAGAAATGGCGTTCCAGTAAACGTAAAAGCGTGCACAATGATGGGATATAGTAAAGCTTCAGTCATATTGTGGATACTTTATTAACCTCTGCAGTTAGCCTTGTACGAATAACTTTTACCCCAATGAACCTGATTCCACTGTCAACCTGTTCTAGCTAATAAAATTCCTTGCACTGTAGTCGGTCATAATTGTAGTCGGCCGTAGTCGGCCAAGTAAATAATCATAAATTAATTAGTGTTGTTATGTTAGGAGTGTTATCGGGAATTAACCTGTTATCGGGAATTAACCCCGATGGTTGGATAGTTATAGAGTCGTTGCCAACGGTTGGTATCTCAACCAACCTTGGCCAAGTTATATATTGGCTTAATACTTTGTAGTCGGGGCGAGCCCACAGCATTGTAAGATTGTAGTGTAATACTGATATATTCAATGAATGGGAACAATGCTTTATTCTGTGCAATGCTGTTATAATTTCATGCTCTGTGTTATGCACTATACTACTTAATTCTGTTTACTTCATATTTTGTGAAACACACCATATTGCGGTAAACATTTGGCACCGTTGCCAGTTCGAAAATGGGTCGAGGGTGACAAGTCGATGACAAGTTGAGTCGTCTGATGCTATCGGGTGACAAGTCGATGACAAGTTGAGTCGTCCGATGCCATCGGGTGACAAGTTGATGACAAGTTGAGACCATCGGATGACAAGTTGGCTATCGATGACAAGTTGAGTCGTCGAAAACCATCGGACAAGTGGCATCGTCAGAAACAAGCAAACTGTCGGGTGTAACCAGGGTCGGAAAAAAAAAAAAACAATGAAGATGGCATTGTGATGGGGCAGCCGACCGAAGAGCCAATACAAACAAACGAGGATCAAGACGCTTTGACGGAAGACCTCTGCAGTTTGCAGTGGGTCATCTGGGATCAAATGCACGTCAATTAAGAGGTCGACCATCTCCTCACCCGAGTAGCAATTAATGCCCATACAACTCAATAAGGATAAGAATCGAGTACCAAGTGGGCATGAAACACCAGAGGAAAGAACACGAAGATCATTGAGATTAAAGGAACAAGAAGAACGAAGGAAAACACTGAGACAAATTGTCAATGAACATCATCATGCCAACGAAAGAATTTTCAAGTCACCGCTGACAAATAAAGAAAAAAGGAATGAAAATGAATTGATAGAAGAAATTGAAAACAGCATATGCCGCATCGGAGAGTTATCTATATCAGACGACGAAGGGCCGAGAGTTGGAAAATCTGAGCCTAAGACCCCAGGGCAGAGGGAGTATCAGAACGAACCCGAGGAGACTCAAGGTGTAGAGGACGCTGACAGAGGACACGAGGAAGACTCGAATGTGGCCGAGAGTGCAAGTGACGCACCGGGACGTTGCGAGAGAACCAGTCCAGTCAGGTCCAACGCACAAGGAGGGCATCGGGGAAGGATGGTGACTCCGCCAGCCGAGAGGCAGAAGCTGCCAAAATTTACGGGGGATGGGTCAGAAGATCCAGTACGACACTGTAAGACGTGCGAGACGATTTGGATAGCCAATGGGCAAGATGATGTGGACTACTGGCTGAAAGCATTTCCAGCGACACTGAGAGATAGTGCCATTGACTGGTACACAGAGTTGGCCCAAGCACACAGGGCATCATGGAGATTACTTAAGAAGGCATTCCAAGACGAATTCAAACTTCTGAGGGATGACAGTGAAATTGTAGCGGAGATCTACAGTACGAAGCAAGGGAAACATGAGAACGTGCGAACCTACAACCGGAGGCTGAAAGAATTGTTGGAAAAACTGGAGACTCAGCCGGCCGACGAGCTGAAGAAGCGATGGTTCATCGAAGGGTTGCGTCCATCGCTGAGAAAGAAAATGAAAATCGTGCCTCCGTCATCATACGATGAAGCGTACAATCGAGCGATGGATATAGAGAGTGAAAATAAAATATCCTTCCGAGGGAAAAGGAAGACGGACGATGAGGATAGTACGGATGACAACAGTGACAGTGAGTCCAAGACCGTGCAAGCACTCAGGAAGGACATGATGAGAATGATGAAAGAACTGAAGGCCGACAAGGAGAGTACGAGGGAAGCCAGAGAACTGTGGTGTACAGATTGCAAGGGGGAAGGTCATACAAAGGCAAATTGTCCGAAAAAATCGTTTTGTGATATCTGCCAAGTGATGGGACATTCCATCAAGGAATGCCCATACAATCTGAAAGCAAGGGGTACGCAAGTACTCTTCACTCAAGGAGAATCGCCAACACCGCTGAACACACCACCAACGCCCCCGTACAATAGCCATGCATCCCCTGGAGGTTACCAAAGCAATAGAAGTCCGAGAAACAGATTGCAGTACGACAGCAAAGGGCGACCTATGATACAGTGCCGGTAGTGCAACGAGTGGGGACACTTTGCAAGAGAATGCCCGAACAACAATCAGAACACAATAAATGCATTATGCAAGTGGTGTGGGCCTGGAGATCACGAAGAAAAAGACTGTCCGAAGCAGAAAGGGGTGAACCTCATCAATCTCAAGGAAAATGATGAAGAAATCCTTGCTATCACCCGAGCACAGTGGAAAAAGGCCACTTATCCAGATCCCCGTACGGAAAAAGAAAGACTCCGTGAGGCATGAAAAGAAGTGGAAGCTGCCATGAAAACCGAACGGAGGAACCCAGACAAAAAGGCAACCGCAACCCTACGATCGGAATCGGACAAGAACATAACAAGCCAAGTACTGCAAGCTACCATACCAATTAAATTGGTAGACCTCCTCCAAAGCTTGCCTTAGTTAAAAGTAGCAATATCCAAGGTAATGGAAGACAACTCGCATGAAGGCCAAGCCCACACAACAGAAGATGTTATAGTAGAACCACTGCCAACAGGAGAACAAGTACTCGACCCGAGGTTGCTGGCGATTGATACTGGAAAGAAACCGGTCGTAGTACATATGGAAATCCTTGGACGAAATTTGACAAATACCATAGTCGACGGTGGATCTGGAGTAAATGTACTACCAAAAGAATCCTGGAAGAGCCTCGGGAAGCCTACTCTATGGCCACAAAACTTCCAGTTAGTGGGAGCCGACCAACACGGGATCAAGGCGCTGGGAGTGCTAATGGTTCAAAAAGTAAGAATCGGTACCCAGCAATGTTTGTTAAATTTTGTTGTCATAACAGCACATAATGCGTCGTACAATGCATTACTCGGCCGAGGATGGCTAATAGCCGCCAAGGCCAACCACAACTGGAAGAAAAACACTCTGTCCATAGAAAATAGATGTAAGAAGTTTGTCATTGATTTGAAGACACAAACCGTTAGCGAAGAGTTGGCGTCAGATTCTGACTTGGATGAAGGGACCTCGACAGAAGGTGGGAAGGGGCCAATGGAGCCCGATGATGAAGGGGTGCTGGAATTACAGGAATGCTCAGAAGACGAGACAAAATCATTTAGCGGGTTATTCCACTGGCAGAGGGAAGATTACGAGTTCTTTCAACCGGAATGTAATATGATTTCAATAAAAGAAGTTGGCGAGAGCTCTTCAATGAACAATACAAGTCCTCATAGTGCAAGTCCTGGCAATGCAAATTATGGCAGTGCAATTCTTGGCAAAATTCGGACGAGGAGTGAAACACTCGGCAACTGTGAAACTCTCGGCAACTCTCGGCCGATGAATGAAAGTTTGGGCAACTCTAGGCCGACGAGTGAAAGTCTGGGCAACTCTAGGTCGACGACTGAAACATTGTTCATGAATGAAGCACTTGATGGATTGACAAACACTCGACCACTTGGCAAGAGGGAACCAGTAATGAGTGACAAAGGGGAGGAAGGCAATAATCAGCCGGAAGTAAAGAGCAAATAGTGGCAGAGACAAGTCGACTAGAACAGACAAGTCGACCAGGAGAGACACAGAAAGAATATACAGAGGGTGAAGCGAAGATAAATGATACACTTGCACATAAATTTGAACCAGACAAGGCGACCAGGAGAGACACAGAAAGAATATACAGAGGGTGAAGCGAAGATAAATGATACACTTGCACATAAATTTGAACCAGACAAGGTGATCAGGTATGGGGAGCCATTGGCAAGCAAGGTGAAACAGGGTGATGGAACTAACGACGGGAACCCAGTATTGAAAATGTCGGCCAGAAAGAGACGATACAAAAGGAATAAGGACTATAGAGTATTTCAGCCGACTTGCAATTTTTTGCCGAACGTAGTATGCGGCTTCCGAAAGACAACAATTATAGTTCCAAGAAAGACAACAGTTCCGGTCCCTACAGATGATTACAAAATCAATAAAGCCGGAGTTGTAGATCGAACGTGGACCTCGTCAGAGAAAAATAGAAAAATCAGATTCAGGTTGACATGGATGAAAAATTGGAAAAGACGAAAAAAAAATGTTGGGAAAAATTTGAAAAAAAAAAGAAAAAAAGAAAAAAAGGGGAAGTCGTACGTCGTACGATCTAAGCCGTACGACACCAGCCGTACGACCTGAGTCGTACGACCAAGGCCGTGCGACATCAGCCGTACGACCAAGGCTGTGCGACATCAGCCGTACGACCCGAGTCGTACGACCAAGGCCGTGCGACATCAGCCGTACGACCCGAGTCGTACGACCAAGGCCTTATAAGAACAAATGGAAAAAAATAAAATAAATTTTTTTGAGCCAAGCAAATTGTTGCCAAACCGTACTAGTTTTTGGATTGCACATGAGTGTTGGATTTTTGTCAAGAATTCAGAAAAATGATGTGCGCCATGAAGGTCCGAATGGTTTTGAAGGTGTTAATTTGGGCTTGGCGGCGGGGGCGCTGCCCCCAAACCCCCACGAGGGGCGTTGCCCTCGACTCCGTTGGGGGCGTTGCCCCCAAACCCCCATCAAATCGGTACTATCTTGATTCAGTGAGCAATGGGGTGCAACATTCGCAGCATTCAGTGTGTTATCAAATTGGGTCCCTTGGTTGGTTGGTCTACTGGCAGGTGTTCCAAATGTGTTGGTTCTACTTTTACACAGCTCCTACTCCAGCATTGTTGTCGGCAAAAGCTTACTTAATGTCACTTGATGGTTTTCTGTCGTCTGGAAGACGACTAATTTTGTGGGGGGGATGATGTAGTCGGTCATAATTGTAGTCGGCCGTAGTCGGCCAAGTAAATAATCATAAATTAATTAGTGTTGTTATGTTAGGAGTGTTATCGGGAATTAACCCTGACGGTTGGATAGTTATAGAGTCGTTGCCAACGGTTGGTATCTCAACCAACCTTGGCCAAGTTATATATTGGCTTAATACTTTGTAGTCGGGGCGACCCCACAGCATTGTAAGATTGTAGTGTAATACTGATATATTCAATGAATGGGAACAATGCTTTATTCTGTGCAATGCTGTTATAATTTCATGCTCTGTGTTATGCACTATACTACTTAATTCTGTTTACTTCATATTTTGTGAAACACACCATATTGCGGTAAACATGCACCAATTGAAGCTTCAGGGCAGTGGTCGTAGATGGCAATTAATTCTTTGACCTATTAACATTTGTTATTCTCTTATATTATGATTAAACTGAACTAGGGGTTCCCTTACAAGAGGAAGTTGATTCCATATTGTTTGCAAGAGAATTGCACCTAGAACATTTTAGCATACATATTTTTCTTTCTAAAGATCTATGCAAAATTGTTTCTATTTCTCTAGATGCTGTTTTCTGTTGTTTGATAACATTCTCTGGCATGATGCTCATATATGTCAAGTAAATGTAAAACTATGATTAACAATGTCTTCTTATCATTCATGAATAACACGAAATATCCTCTTAGCTCTCTTGATCCTTGTCTGGAGATGCAAGTTGGCCTTGATTTAAGAGGGGAATGATGCTAGCAACTTAAGATATTCTAAGTAGCATTTACACTTTTGAGTCTTGTTTCTTTTTACTCTATTTTTATTTCCACTTATTTTCAATCTTGGCTAATTGCTTCTTCAATGATGATAGTCTGGAGAGGAGGTGGTATTAGTTGAAAATTTGAGGCACTTTACAAGGTGCTGCATTTTCATTCACAGTGGCATCTAAGCAATAACTCTTTCTAGATTTTTTTCTATAAATAGAAATTTTTATGGAAACTCTGCAATTGTGATTATGCTAGAGCTTCATTTTCTTCAGCTTTGGGTGAATGCTTTTTGGACATTAGCTTGTTCAATTTCCAACCTTAAGTAATTGTATGTCACATCCAATTGTCAGAACAAACAATCTTGTCCTTTGATATTTTACTTCACCCTTTCCAAGACCATTGAGGTAAGATCCATGGCGACTCTACTCCATGTAGCACCTCATGGCATTTGTAACAAATCTACCCATATAACATAGTAAATCCTTCGGTTTTCAACTAAGGTAAATAATACAATTCCTTAAAAGTAGGGAAAATTTAATTTTTCTCTTTTTCATCATCATCATTATCATCATTTGCATAATTGGCAACATAAATCATTTCACAATGAAATAACAATTCTTTCCAATTTGTAAAAGAAATACATCTTTTCAATTACAGTTATCATATATGATTTATAAACATGTAACAAATTTACAAATAAGTACAAGGTTAGGACTTCCATATTTGGATTAGTCTTCTGTTTCACAAGTCTCGGCGTGTCATCTGCAAGAGGGAGAGCATCACCCAAGCACTTTACCTCCATCTACAGACCAATGGTCCCCCGCTCACCTTCCATCTGGAAGTGGTCCTACCCTTCAACGAAGAGTATAGACTAAGGACCCCCTAGTAATATCATCTGAGTCTCTAGTGTTGTGTCCTACATAACCAATATGGTCATACAACTATAGACTCCTTCTAACCGAGTATGACACTATTGGATGGTTATGCAATTCTGGAGCATAGTGAACCGAGAAGTGCAAGCAAAGACCATTGCACTTACTTTGGCCAAAGTTTTTGAATAATATTAACCACTTATAAGTGGAGTCGTATGTTCACCCACTTCTAACTCGACTTGGAAACCTTCAATGACCTAGGGTTAACTTATACTTTGGTTTGACCAAAAAGTTTGACTTTTCAAAAGATCTTATTCTCATAGTGATGACTCATTAAGTCCATACTTGAGTAATTTTGATTAACAATTTTGACCTTGAACACCCATGTCACACTCTGGTAACTTCTAGGGTCTTGGCTACTGCCACTTGTTCAAGTCCTTTCTATTAACTGCGAGAGTAACTTTTCTTCCGTTATAAGCTTTCTAATTTAAACATGATGACAAAACGCCATCGACTTGACCATTTTGGTCTCAAATAACAGTATTTTGGCAATATGCATAATAAGTTCCATGATACTGTAGTATCTTTTAAAACACAAGTTTACTTCATCATAATAAGTTTTCAGGGTTTTCATAAAAAATGTATGGTTTTGTTTGCGAAGAACACCATATTAGTTTTGGTTAAACTTCGAACATAATCCCGTTTGAATTCTCACAAGGTATATCTATTTCTTGCACTAGCTATTTGTCAAGATTTTGTTTTCTAAAGTGTCCAATCTTGGATCATTCAAAATAAAGGTTGTCCATCACCAAGTTTGATAATACAATTAACTTGTATATATATACAACAATGAGAATGTTCTTCTCCAAAAATGTATAATTATAAAAATATCAAATGGCACCAAAGGTGAACTGAATAAAGAGAGTCATATTTATCTACACTTTCAGTTTTCATTCTATTCTTGTTTGACATCATGGTTTGGTCTTGCCACCATTCTCAATAAAGAAGGTAAGAATAGCTTACTAAATATGATAATAGTGTTGTATCATCACCATCGATATACGTACAAACTCTTGTTTACTGCATGCTAATTAATCATGTCCTATCGACCCACAAATATCATTTGCTACAGGTGACACATGCATACATTACAGCCTTATACAAGCTTGAAAAGAATCAAAACATGACCTCTAAACTGAGAACAAGGACACGGCTGATCTGGCTGCTTATTCAAGATATATATATATGATAAGAAACTTGCCTGTATTTCATGTTGATAATATACTTTGTCTTCTGGTTTTTGTAGACTTTGAATGCTCACAGTCTACTAGAGACTCTACCAATGGCTGCTGTCTCTATTATCAGATACTATTCAATAGCATGCAATAACTTCACACCAGAACTTCGCCTCCGTTATCAAAGGCATGTGGATATATATGTGTCTCCCTGTTAGCAGAGTACAACAGTCTTAATCCTTTTGACCTCTCACACAGTTTAGCAAGCACAATATAAATCCCGAGAACCCCTTTGCATTGCCACTTCGTGGCTTTTATATTCCAAAGGAGCCTCGGTGCATAATGCATACATAGAGGCACCGCATAAGGCTGGATTCGATCCATAATGCTTGCTTTAACATGCTTAAGCGTGGTAAGTTTTACAATCATCAAAGTGTTGTTAAAAGTTAAAACTGCCACCTTGAAGTGGGGGAGGTGGCGGTGCCACTCCCACCTCAAGTCTCAAATGTAGCCTTTAGTGGAGGCTCATCACGCCCATGAGGTGCACGATCAAAAACAAGTTTCAACTAACAAGAAACATTTATAAATATATGTATAATATATATCATATATATACATGTATACATATTTACATAAATTATCATTTCTAATACTATATATATATATACACATACGTAATTTATCCCGCGAATGATATGATGACTATGTTAATCGATTACAAGAAATAGATATATATATGTAGATAATATATATAGATATATATAGATATATAATTATTTATCCCGCATATAATATATGTATACATATATATATCTATATATATTATCTGCATATATATATATATATCTATTTCTTGTAATCGATTAACAGTCATCATATCATTCTATAGTTTTAATTTTTGTTAAAGGAAAAGAGACCAAGACATATCTTGACTCGACTGGGTTCGACCTCACCTAGCAGTTCCAGAAAACTCAATTGATTCGACGTGGTTCCAAAATAGACCGACAAGAGTGAGAAAACTCATATGGCAATACCCGTTTTCCCCATAGTCTATTCCCTTCTCCTGGGTGATACTCTCCCTCACTCTCTAGAGGGCAAGAATTATCCTGCATTTCACTTAGAGAAACATTCACGTAGTTAGCTGTTAAAAAAAGAAGTCATAACATAACATAATATAGATTAATACCATGTATTCATTCAAATGCAAAAACATCTCATTGCATATTATTTCATCAAAACATTTAAATGTCATAATGACATCATCTTACTTCAAAATAGTAATTAACATAGAAGTTAAAAGTAAATTGGTCCATTCAAAATTGGGGTGTAATAGCATTCAACATGCAAATACTCAAAATAACATGCTCTGATAGAACAGGTATAGAGAGACACATTAAAATAATATTTAAGTTAGTTTATTAATGGTCAATAATGTAATAATAGATTCAAGATTGTTTCTAATTCTTTTATTTTGTTTGCTTTAGTTTCTTTTAGAAACTTCTGCATTGTATATTTAGAAACATCTACTCTATATAGAGCTTGCCTCTATTGTAAATAAAATTAATTCAGTTTTTTACCAAAACATGGTATCAAAGCGGGAGAGTGGGAAACCTATTTTTAAATTTTTTTTCTTTTTTCTGGCGCTCTGTAAAATCCGTATGACATACAGATGACCGTATGATGTACTGGCTCTCTACATTTTCGTCTTCTGGTAGTCGCGATTTCCTCCTATTTCTGGGTCGCAGTCTTGAATCCGTGATTTGAAGACTTCTGTGGTCGCCGTTTAATTTGGTGTGTTATCAATATTTTTCGGGCGGTTTTTAGCGTCCAACATGCCGTGGTCTTTTTGTGACCACCCTCCAGCTCATCTTGCAGTCGGCAGTCTAGTTTGGGTTTCGGCGTTCACAACAACAGTGGTCATTGTTTAAATCTCTAGCATCCTTTGTTGATTGCGGTGGCAGCCTTTGTTGGTTGTGTTACTTCATTTGTCGCGGTTAGCAAACGATCCTTTGGTCGTTGCTAAACCTTCTATTCGTAGAGCAGGTGAGTGGGAAACCTTTTAAATTTTTTTTTTCTTTTTTCTGGCGCTCTGTAAAATCCGTACGACCTACGGACGACCGTACGACTCCCTAGCTCTATGCATTTTCGTCTTCTGGCAATCGCGATTTCTTCCTGTTTCTGGGTCGCACTCTTGAATCCGTGATTTGAAGACTTTTGTGGTCACTATTTAATTTTGTGTGTCGTCGCTATTTTTCGGGCGGTTTTTAGCATCTAGCACGCCATGGTCTTTTTGCGACCACCCTCTAGCGCATCTTGCAGTCGGCAGTCTGGTTTGGGTTTCGACGTTCAAAACAACAGTGGCTGCTGTTTATACCTCCAGCGCCCTTTGTTGATCGCGGTCGCAACCTTTGTTGGTTGCGTTACTTCATTTGTTGCAGTTAGCAAACGATCCTTCGGTCGTTGCTAAACTTGCTGTTCGTGGTTGGTAAATGGCGGGTTATTTGTCTCAGAACATTGGTGCTCGGGACCTCTGCTGGAGATTAGTGGTGTTCAAACAAACCCATGGCCTTTTGGACTAGTGCCCAACCCCCCGTCCACACCTAGCCCTAGTCATATTAAGGATCAGCGGCCAGAATTAGGCGCTTAGCCCTTGCACGTGGTCATATTGGTGATCCGATACTAGCACCTAGCGCCTAAGTCACCCAGTTTACCTCATTTTTTGTGCCTCGGAAAGCGTGAAGGATGGATTCTTTGTCCAACATTATGTTGGAAGGTAGTCGGAAATTCAACGGCCGCAACTACAACACCGGGAAGCAGCGTATGATGACCATATTTAAGTATCGGTGCCTGGACCAGATTGTTTTGGGTAAAACTACATGTCCTCCAACGACGGGTAAAGATCAGGACAAATTTGACGAGTAAAATCAGGAAGCCGTGATGCTTATTAAATTGTCAGTCGCCGATGACCAGCTGCCTCAGGTTTCGTCTAGTAAATCAGCCAAAGAAATTTGGGATCATCTGAAGGAACTGCATGAGACATTCGACAAGAGTGGAGCGTTCTTTTTGAAGAACATGTTCTCCATCATGATGGATGAGAAGACAACTCTGCAGGAGCACTTGACAAAAATCAAGGACATCCATGATCAGTTGGAGGTTATTGGTCGGAAAATGGAGGAAGATATGGTGGTCATAACTCTGAATAGTCTGCCCAAATCATATGAACACTTTATCGAGACGCTCAACATTACCTCAACTAATGTTGACCTGAAGTTTCCTGAGTTATGCAACAAACTTCTACAATAGGATCATTGGAAACAGTAGTTTGGAAGCACTGCTAGCTCATCCTCCACGGAATAGGCATTTATTGCCAAGGCCTTTTAGAAGAATAAGGGCAAAAATCAGCCCTCTCAGCAGACCAGCCAAGGTCAATCGCAGGTCCCTTCCAAGAAGAACATTCAGTGCAATTATTGCCATAAGTATGGCCACATGAAGAAAGATTGTCGGAAACGCCCGGCTTCTGAACAGTCCAAGCAAGGAGAGTCTAAACCGAAAGCCCATGTTGCAGAGCACACTAAGCAGGAGTCTACTTTCTATGCCTTTATGGCCAAGAGGCCAGTAGATCATGTTAAATCCTTTGCCTGATATATTGATTCAGGTGCTTCTCGGCATTTCACTCATCGTTGAGATTAGTTCATTGAGTACACGCCATTCAGAGATTTTGTTATCTTTGGAGGAGGCGAAGATTATACTGCTGTCAGAAAGGGCAATGTGCAGATTCAATCTGGTGGGAGAAATCTAATATTTCTCGATGTATACTTTGTACCTGGCATGGAGCTGAATCTCCTATCAGTTGGTCAGATCATGCATCACTCTCCTCAGCTAGATATTGTTTTCAGCATGCACACATGCAACATTGTTGATAGAGAGACTCGCACCATAGTTGTTCAGGGACTTGAGGATCATGGTCTTTATAGACTTGTTGATTCATGTGATTCCCAAGAGCGCACTATGGCAGCCAAGAGTACTTCCATCAGCAACCTCTGGTATCGGCGTTATGGGCACTTGAATATGCATTATCTCTCTTAGTTATCTAGAGATGATCTGGTTGGTGGTCTACCTGCGATTCAGACTTAGAATCATGGAGTTTGCGAAGCTTGTCAGGCTGGAAAGCAACATCGGTCTCCATTCTCAGGTGGTGACACATGGAGAGCTTCTAAGGTATTATAGTTGGTTCACGCTGATATTTGTGGACCAATGA
This sequence comes from Cunninghamia lanceolata, assembly GCA_027924645.1. NCBI lineage: Eukaryota > Viridiplantae > Streptophyta > Pinopsida > Cupressales > Cupressaceae > Cunninghamia > Cunninghamia lanceolata. The sequence continues at coordinate 662,139 of BSBN01001352.1, forward strand.
ACACTCCTTTAGTTATTGGGTGCATGTATTTTCTATTATTTGTTGATGATTTTAGTAGAAAAATGTGGGTGTATTTTCTTGAAAATAAATCAGAGGTGTTCAGTATGTTTCAGCAGTTTAAGGCCTTAGTTGAAAAAAAGTCAGGCTCTCAGATAGTCACTCTTAGGTTTGATAATGGGGGGGGTTTTGTTCTTCTGACTTCTCCAGTTTTTGTGCTGCACATGGCATTAAGCGCTAGCTTACTACACCCTACACCCCTCAGCGGAATGGTGCCGTTGAGCGTCGGAATGGTGTATAAAGTTAAGTATAAGGCTGACGGAACTCTTGATAAGTATAAGGCTTGGTTGGTAGCCAAAGGGTTCTCACAGACAGAGGGCATTGACTATGAGGAGACTTTTGCTCCCATAGCCAAAATGAGTACCATTCGGCTTGTCCTCGCTATTGCAGCCCAGTTTGGATGGAAAGTCCATCAAATGGACGTCAAGAGTGCATTCCTCAATGGGGAATTACAGAAAGAAGTCTATATGACGCAACCTCTTGGTTTCAAGGTTGCTAGTAAAGAACCCCAGGTATGCAGACTGGTGAAAGCACTCTATGGCCTTAAACAGGCTCCTCGGGCATGGTACATGAAAATTGATAAGTACCTAGTGGATCATAGTTTTCAGAGGAGTCCTTTTGATTCTAATTTGTATGTCAAAAAGTGTGGTGATGATATTCTTTTGCTCGCTGTCTATGTTGATGACCTGATCATTACTGGCAGCTCGGGACATTTGATTGAGGAGATCAAACATAATCTCAGTCAATCATTTGACATGATAGATTTGGGACTTCTGCATTATTGCCTAGGTATTGAGGTTTGGCAGACTAATGATAGCATCTTTATCTCTCAGTTCAAGTATGCTCGAAGTCTACTTGACAAGTTCTGAATGAATGATTGCAAACCTGCATCTACACCTATGGAGAAAGGGCTGAAGTTATCAGCTAAATCAGATTCACTTGTGGAGAATGAATCAACATTCAGGCAATTAGTGGGTAGCCTCATTTATCTCACTGCCACTAGACCTGATCTCAGTTTTGTTGTGAGCTACATCTCTCGCTTCATGACAACCCCTAAAGCTGAACATTGGGTTGCAGCGAAGCGTGTGGTGAGATATGTGAAAGGCACTTCCGACTTTGGCATTCTATATGGCAGGTGCAAAGATCCTAAGCTGATTGGCTTTAGAGACTCAAATTGGGCAGGTTCTGTTGATGACAGTAAGTCTACTTCTGGGTATGGTTTCAGTTTGGGCACAGGTGTAGTTACATGGACCAGTAAGAAGCAGCAGACAGTGGCACTTTCCTCAACTGAAGCTAAATATTGGGGAACTGCTAAAGAAGCTTGTGAGGCAGTTTGACTTTGAAGGATGCTTTCTGACATGCAAATGTCTCAAGCAGGCCCTTCACCCTTGTATTGTGATAATCAAGGGGTGTTGAAACTTGCCAAAAATCCAGTCTTCCATGAAAGGACCAAGCATGTTGAACTTCATTGTCATTTCATCCGCCAGGTTGTCGAAGATGGATTAGTGGTGTTGTAGTATGTTCCAACTGAGGACTAGATTGCAGATATCCTCACCAAGTCTCTAAGCGAGGATAAGTTTGTCAAATTTAGGGGGCACCTTGGTGTAGTTGACAGCTTGACCATTAAGGGAGGGTATGAAAATAATATTTAAGTTAGTTTATTAATGGTCAATAATGTAATAATAGATTGTTTCTAATTCTTTTAGTTTTTTTGCTTTAGTTTCTTTTAGAAACTTCTGTATTGTACGTTTAGAAACATCTTCTTGTAACTCTATATAGAGCTTGCCTCTATTGTAAATAAATCAATTCAGTTTTTTATCGAAACAACACAAGATATGATGGTACATGGCATATACTAATTATCACTATAACACATGGATAATGAATGCTAGATAGAGCAATACCCATCTATTTATACAATATGAATGCCTACATATTGGATGGTTTACTGTAAAACACCTTTTATTATCACACTATAAGATAGGACCTACAATTGTGGAACCTAGGGTATGTAAAGAGTGTATCTAAAGTGGGTTCATTAGCAAATTATCTAAGGACCACCACATAAATTGATGTACCATTAGGAAAATAAATCCAAGCCTATAATCAAGGAAATTGACAAGGTGTGATTGCAACAGAGTGCAAAATATGCACTAACATTCCCATTAATACAAGTGCAATTCGCAAGCTCAAGGACAACTAAAGAAAGTATGAAAATTACAAGTCTCCCATTGTTTCTTTCCAATGTAGAGAGGGAAGCCAGTTAGCGGAAGAATGGTGGAATATGTATCCATGCAGTAATTGTGTGAAGAGTAACCAAACCATCACCAGGTCACTGAAGCTCTTTAGAAAAGGGAATCCAATTTTTAAGAACACATGAAGAGAAAAGACTCAGGCTTCAAGAAGGTGAGATGCCACTTTACATAAGTATGTGCAAAGTGTATCATTTTTTGTAGTCATTGGAAGGTTAGTGGGATTTGGGAGGTGTTGAAAACTCAATCCACGTTTTCACCCCAAGTGTGGCAATGGAAAACAACAGCAGCCACAAGAAAAAGGGGGAAAAAAAGGCCTACAAGAATGAAAGAAGAATCAAACATGGGAGGACAAACTTCACATGTAGCGGTAAGGAATTGTCCTTTGATTCTTGGATTTAGTAGTTGCATAATTTGCAAATAAGATGCTTGTACAGATGTTGAATTTTATTCACTAGTATGAGCTGCACCTCCAAAAATGCTCCCAAATTGCTTTTATAGTTAGATTCTGTTGAAAGAAGCAAGAAGGGAACTAACTCCACTAGAATGAGCAAGTAGGGGGGCATTCTACTCGTTAAGGATGAGTATGGAGCATGTCTACTTGGGAGGCACAACAAGGAAAGCTATCAAAATCCACTTGAGAGGCTCAAGTAGGGGCAGCCAATGGAAAACAGAACATGTTCATAGCAAGGAAAGTCAAAGAGACACAAGAATAAGATGCACTCCAAGAAAATTGAAAAGCACACAGGCATTTCCAAGGTATCAAGCATCGCAAAAGTGAAGTAAGCTGATCTATATTTCATCATATTGTGTCATGGATACATCTTCACATGGCAAGTGTTGTAGCATGTATAATTGTGCATGGTAATATATTGTATCATATATGTTCCCATTATAATGGGTTTTGGTAGGGGAAATGAATCTCATTTGCACACAAAACGCCATTGTAGCATATTATTGACATTAAAAGGGTGTTATGGTGTGTATGGAAGATATACTGCTCTCAACCATACATGTTTTAGTACTAAAATGTATTTGCGATTGCTCACTCTTGGCTTGAACTCCATGCAGAAAAAACGCGGAAAGGAGGAAAGTAGCTCACCACTCCTTATATTGAGAGGAATGTGTAAGCATAGTTTCAACATTATAAAATATTATAAAAAGAAACATTGATAGGAGCAGCCTGCATCAATCAGTAAGAAAACACCAATTATCATGAGACAACCATGAATGCAAGTGCTCACGTGTTAGCAAGCATGGCGTGGACATCATTTCAAAGATGTAATGAAACTAAATGACCAACCTGACTTTGCAGGAGCAGGTTAGAACAACCATCCACTTCTCATTGAGTAGGAAGGATGGAAGAATCACTTCAATATAAATGAAAATTTCATCTTCCATCTATTTGAGTGGCTTTTGTGGGAGTAAACCTTCCCATTTGGGGGGCATGATCTGGGAATAAGTCATAGAATATAAAAGAAACAAAAAAAAGAGAAAGGAAAGAACAAAAAACAATCCAGCAAAAGAAAGTGACAAAAAGACAGCCCAACTTAAGGAAAATGAAAAAAAAAAGATGAAACACAACCATCAACCACATTTACTCAACATGTTGGAGGAGGATGAGAGTTACAACAGCAAGAAGAGCATTCAATAGTCAGTGTGAGCTGCAGTCCATTGTAGGAGAGTCGGGTTGATTCCATAGAGGGGTTGGACTTGTATCTTGCTCCATTGAAGCCATGCCCACTTTGTGATTGTATTGAGTTCAGTAACAAGCCCAAGAGGTAGCCATTGCCATCTTAGAGCTTTTCTACATTGGCACATACATACATGTAATATGAATCTCATATCAGTCCATATAATATATGCAATATGAATATATAGATGGGTAGTCCAGACCTTCATATCTATCGATTCTCAGATCTATACTATTGACTTGGCCATTAGATCTATAATCAATTTTCAGATCTTTTATGTGATATGATCACTCATTTTTCTTTTAATGTTCATTAAGAAGTGTATATTCTTTCTTAATTTTTAGTAGATCAAATAGACATAAATTTATAAGAATCTATATATGTTCCTCTAAAGGTAGTGCAAAATCTGGAATTTACAATCAAATTTGAACACATATACCATTGTTGTATCCGTCTAAGGATTCTTTCTTCAGAATGAAAAGTGGAGGAAAGTATACTATAACCTAAATAGAATAAATAATGAGTAAGCATAGTAGAGAATATCTCATCAATTTCAAGAGAATAGAATTGACTTGGCGCATATTTATCACTATGCTTCGATATCTCAATTTATCTTTGGTTTAAAGATCTAGTCTTTTCTATTCTTATTCAATCTTTCTGCTGTGATGTCCCTATGTTAGATGCATAAATTAAATTAAAGATTTAATCTATAAAATCATGCCATTTAAATTATCATATGAATTTATTATAAATTCAAATGCTGATCGATCCATTGGAGAATAATAAACAGCGATCTATACTTAATCACCAAGAGGTGTGATTAACTTGTTAAAAGGAGACGAATTGTTTATGGGACGATTTAGAATTTGTGAGGAGGCACGATCCGTATGAGACAAAATAGTTGGCAACGATCACCATGAAGGGCAGCGATCCATTAAAGAAATTTGTCTTATCATTAAAAGGCATGCCCTTCAACATCATAGGGAAGATATAAAAGTCAGATCAAAGGCTTCAAAGGAAAGGAGAGATCCAAGGAGGAATTATCATGGAATATCATATGAATGAAAAGCAGATTGGAAGAAGATAATTCTGAGTAATAGAAGAGGATCAGATTTAATGGAGAAGCAGAAAGCATCATAATTATTAGAGCATTCGACTCAGAAACAAAAGCCATTGGGATATTTATATAATACAGTTTCAGATCTTTAGGTTAGACATGTATTCAAGTCACTATGCTTATTGTGCAATCAAAGAAATATTGTGAGCATGTCAGCTTTGAATCTATAGAAGTAATTTATTGTTATTTATAATAATCCTCCGTCATAGGAGTGAAGGACAGATAGACTGAGGCTATGCAGTCCTGCCATACCCCCCTAAGGCCAGTTTGGAGGCCATGTATGACAGCTTGAACCTGCCAAGCCCCCTTAGGGCCAGTATGGAGGAACTGAACATGAGAACTGCCATGGCCCCCGTAAGGGCCTGCATGGACGCATCATGTACCAAGGAATGTCATGTCATCACCACTATGATGGAGTGGAATCCATGAATGTAACTTCATAACAATGAGTTGTTAATTATAAGAGATAAGGTATGGATAGGGAACACGACAAGTGCTCTACTAAGTACACCACTTTGGTGGATGTCAAAGTCCTGCAACCAAAGCCAAGAGGGCCAAAGTTCTGTTCTTGGGCTTAGTATGAGTAGCTGAGTCAAACCTATCATGTCCTTATCCCTATGTGTTGATAGTAATAGAAATATTGAAGTTGAATTCTGAATTTACTATATGCATGGTTAACCCTAACAATGATAATGGTTTATATGTATAAATGCATGCACTTGTGTTTTCTATGTGATCAGTGTAGGGATTATATTCAAGTACATAAGGAAGAAATAACCACCTGTAAGTCATCTTCCTAACCCTAATTTATCATAATTGTGATTATAGGGTTTAATCTAGGGCAAATCTAGAAGGGAACATTACAAAATTGATAATTTAGGGTAAGATTAGTATTTTTCCTAGAAGGGGACATTACAATTGGTATTAGAGCATCTTTCCTGCCACCCTGTGAATACTTTGTGCATTACGTGTATTTGCGTGTATGCCTCATGGCTAGCTATGTATACTTTAGTGTTACGTGTACTCATGTGTATACTTGGTGACCTTGGGATGGTGGACGGGTCCATGGTGTAGTATGGGATGCACCGAATCCCCTTTCCAATTGTCCGATGAATGCAACTTATGTGTATTCATATCTTGTGATTTATGTGTATGTTCCATACTACATGTATTAGACATATAAGCTTTGTGTATGCTTTATGTATTACGTGTATTTATGCTTTGTGTTTTACGGCTATACTTCATATTTTACATATCGCGTATGCATCATATATTACATATATCTATGTGTTTCCTAAAAAAGCTTACTGCATGTGTGTATTAAGATTACTTCATGTAAAGGCCAAACTTGTCAAATGATTCTTGGGTTAAGAAGCACTAACAAATTAACTTATGTAGTAATGAAGAGTTGTAACTAGTGAAATAGAAAAGTATGACTTCCTCAAACTTGAGATATAAAAAGGGAGAGTATTTTATTCGAGAAAGACATCCAAAACATCATCGAAGGATTCAACTGAGAATAGAATCTAAGTGATTTTACAAGTAAATTAAACTAGGTTCTCAAGAGTAATGATGATACGAGAAAGAATGAAACCCCAAATACAAAAAGTGTGACCCTTCAAATATTGAACTTCCTTAACGATAAAATATAAAAGGGGAGTCATTTCCTTGTGAAGAAACCATCAATAGGAAATGAATCTAACAAACCACTCAAAGGTTAAGTATTATTCTCGGAAAGGGCAACCAAGAAGAGCAGTGACCCCTTCAAGAGATAGATAAAGGATAATTCAACTCATTGACATAAGCAAGCGATCAAAATATCCAAAAAGATTCCCAAGGAGGGAACAACCATAAAAACTCAATTCTTTTGGAACCTATAGATTTAGACTCTTGAAAAATCTTACAAGAAATGTTGGGAATCTATCAAAAGATATATTCGTCAATCTTCATAAAGGAGGAACACCATTAAGAATAAATTGTTCTATACCTTTGGAACAAGATCAAATGCACAATCATATGATCTATCCCAGACTCATAGAGACAATGGCAATACATGGATCAAATTTGTAACGTACAAAATTGATCTAGTAAACTTATCTTATGAATCAAATTCACTCTATATTAGCTCATTCTTCCAGGAGTCTCCTCACAAGTTCCTTTCTTAAACAAAGTAACTCCACATTCAAAAGATCAAGGACATTAGTAATAGGCATATAGGTACCTTTGATAAATTTGATAAAATCAAGTTACAACAAAAATTGCCTATACTATTATAAACAAACACAGAGACCAAAGATATATAAGATCATTGCAATCAAGATCATAGATGGGTGTCGTGCTTCTGATTCCCATCGTAATATATGGGAAGCTCACTTTCTTGTGTGAACTCAAAAGGATATCCATGTGCAAAGGTCGAGACAACTTAATTGGATCTTTGAAGATGTAATTGATACCCAAGAAGAAAATGTGTCTAGTGGTTTCCTCCTCCCTGAGAATGAGAGAAAACTTGTTACGAATCCTACTAACTCTTGGGTTTGTTGTTAACAAGATATTGGGAAATACCAAACCCAAGAAATGTTGGACAACAAATTGAGAAAGTAACAAACTTCTGATCTTTAAAGAACTCCGTTGGTGGTTAGATTAAGACAAATATACTAATAACAATTCTTCAAGGAGATTGATTTGGAATTTTGATAACTTTGGGAGCCTCCTAGTTTGCGATTGCTTGAGGACAAGCAATCTTGGGCGGGGCGGACTGTGATGTCCCTATGTTAGATGCATAAATTAAATTAAAGATTTAATCTATAAAATCATGCCATTTAAATTATCATATGAATTTATTATAAATTCAAATGCTGATCAATCCATTGGAGAATAATAAACAACAATCTATACTTAATCACCAAGAGGTGCGATTAACTTGTTAAAAGGAGACGAATTGTTTATGGGACGATTTAGAATTTGTGAGGAGGCACGATCCATATGAGACAAAATAGTTGGCAACGATCACCATGAAGGGCAGCGATCCATTAAAGAGATTTGTCTTATCATTAAAAGGCATGAGCCTTCAACATCATAGTGAAGATATAAAAGTCAGATCGAAGGCTTCAAAGGAAAGGAGAGATCCAAGGAGGAATCATCATGGAATATCATATGAGTGAAAAGCAGATTGGAAGAAGATAATTCTGAGTAATAGAAGAGGATCAGATTTAATGGAGAAGCAGAAAGCATCATAATTATTAGAGCATTCGACTCAGAAATAAAAGCCATTGGGATATTTATATAATACAGTTTCAGATCTTTAGGTTAGACATGTATTCAAGTCACTATGCTTATTATGCAATCAAAGAAATGTTGTGAACATGTCAGCTTTGAATCTATATAAGTAATTTATTGTTATTTATAATAATCCTCCATCATAGGAGTGAAGGACAGATAGACTGAGGCTATGCAGTCCTGCCATGCCCCCCTAAGGCCAATATGGAGGCCATATATGACAGCTTGAACCTGCCAAGCCCCCTTAGGGCCAGTATGGAGGAACTGAACATGAGAACTGCCATGTCCCCTGTAAGGGCCTGCATGGAGGCATCATGTACCAAGGAATGTCATGTCATCACCACTATGATGGAGTGGAATCCTTGAATGTAACTTCATAACAATGAGTTGTTAATTATAAGAGAAGGTATGGATAGGGAACAAGACAAGTGCTCTACTAAGTACACCACTTTGGTGGATGTCAATGTCCTGCCACCAAAGCCAAGAGGGGCAAAGGTCTGCTCTTGGGCTTAGTATGAGTAGTTGAGCCAAACCTATCATGTCCTTATCCCTATGTGTTGATAGTAATAGAAATATTGAAGTTGAATTCTGAATTTACTATATGCTTGGTTAACCCTAACATTGATATTGATATTGGTTTATATGTATAAATGCATGCACTTGTGTTTTCTATCTGATGAGTGTAGTGATTATATTCAAGTACATAAGGAAGAAATAACCACCTGTAAGTCATCTTCCTAACCCTAACTTATCATAATTGTGATTATAGGGTTTAATCTAGGGCAAATCTAGAAGGGAATATTACAAAATTGATAATTTAGGGTAAAATTAGTATTGTTCCTAGAAGGGGACATTACATCTGTTGATAAGCAATGAATGTTATTAGGAGAAAGCTATTTTTTTAATCTAGTATTTGTTAAAATAATATACTATTGAAGAGGAAGAAATTTGATAAATACTCATAACTTCCGAATAGAGTATCATAAATAAAACATTCACTAGATAATAAGTCCATATTTCCCTGATTTCTCTCAAGCAAAAATTGTCTAAATTGATCACCATGCATCATTTCTCAGAACCAATGATAATAGAAATACATTAAGGAATATGGATACACACATTGCAATTGGATGCCTATTTCTTGAAAGCATGTCAAAGCTTCAAAATGTTCCTTCCCTTCCATTTTAATATTAAGAGGTAAATCATTATTATTAGTAGGAATTTTAATTCGTTAGGCTATCTTCCTCCAAGGATATCTAGGGATGTCCCTGGCATTTTTTGCCACGTCCTCGTACCGGAAACATTTTGGGGATGTAGGGATGCGTTGGGATGCCCCCTAGCCATCCCTGATTTTTTTTCTCCCTTGCGTGTCCCAGAAACGCCCCGGAAATGTGGACGGGGGATGGTTAGACGTCCCTACAACAAAACATTAAATTTTTTTAAAGTAAAAAATCAATTCTAATTTAGTGACAATAATCAAAACTACATCATTATCTTGAAAGCCATAAAATAATGAAAAATGACATACGCCTTGGAGGTTTGTGTGGTCTCAAAGGCTTTACTTTGGGCTTGGTAGCGGGGGCTTTGCCCCTCAACCTCACTCTATATCGTGATAGGGAGCATGTGAAAGGCACTGCCCCCGGACCCCACTTACATTTCATATACATAATACATATAGTTAATCAAGAGGAATCTGCTCACCACTTAACAATTGGAGAAGTTGGTGGTTGTGTATAGTGCCTTGTGACTTTGAAATCAACATGGTCTTGAGTATCGTTAGACTCCAACCACATGTTGGGATGTTGATCTCGAAGATGCCACATAGGTTGATAAGGAGGCACACGAGGGATTGGTCGGGGTTCCATTGGATGAGGTAGTTCCTCATAGTGGTAGTGACATAGACTTGGACTTTGATTTTGATGCAATGTTAGCGGATGTTATTTAGGGGCGGTGGCACATTTTTTTTTTTTTTTAAAAAGTTTTGCAGTTTTAACTTGCAACCTTTGGGCATTTTGTTGTAATTTTTATATAATATATATGCACATTGGCAATCAAAGCAACTAAATTTTGTTAGTCGACTCTTATTTGAACTTTCAATTCAACTCTAATGTTATGTATTAAGGATCTATAATGTATATGATGAATGCCTTATAATTGTTATATCATATGAAAATTTGAAATTTTTCTATATTTTAAAAATTCTTCCTATTTTTTATATAGCCGTCCCCTTTGCTGTCCTCAAAAATAGCCCCCAAAAAACGGTCCCTCTCCTGGTAACTTGGGGTAACATAGTTTTCCTCACATTTTTCTTTCTAATTATGGACTCATCATTTTTTTCATATTGCCTTATAGTATCTGTGTTGAAGAGTAAGATAAATCCTATGTTATCGTGTCTTCCTAGGAAGGTCGTCGTACTCAGGAAATATGGGTTTGGTCTTGGTTCGGGGCTGAGATAACTTGGGGTTCACCAAGGTTCGCCCAGGGCACCCCAGGTACTTTGTGGGTCCTTCATAGCATACTTGGGGTGCCTAGGACGAACTCACGGGCTCCTAACCCTAAAATTGGCCAAAACAACTTCTAAATTTTTTTCAATAAAAACAAAAAGATATATAAACTATGTTGCACGGAGACCTGTCTCCAACCCCCTAGTACTCATCTCGGAGACTGGTACTCGTCTCCCCGTCTCGGAGACTTCTTGGGTACGTCTCCCTATAAAGGGAGACTTCTGGTTGAGTCTCCCACACGTCTCCAAGTACCCTGCGTCAATAAAAAGGCGTCTCCATTTTTTTTTTCTTTCTCTACCTTTCATTTTTTCCACTATTTTCTCACAAACTAAGTGGATTCTTACTCCTACGGACTTCAAACCTCAATACTAGTGTCTACAGTAATATATATACATTAAGCTATAGTAAACTGTTACAAGTAAGCTATAAGCCTATAAGTAATATATATACAGTAAGCTATATTAAATTGTTACAAGTAAGCTATAAACTTAAACTATACCAGTTCTCTTGTTTTAAAAGTTCAATGTCATGATATTTTCAGTTTTAATGTTAGCATATTAATAAATTAATAAAATTATTAAATTATATTTAAAAAAAAAATGGTGTCTCCAAGTACCCCCGTCTCCTATTTTTCAAAAACAGACGTACTGGTACCGATACAGTCTCCTGTACCAGTACCAGTACCAATACCAGTCTCGGTGCAACCTTGTAGATAAATGACCTAATTTCATGCTAAAGTGCATTCTATTGACTCCTTTTGTCTAAAGTTAGTCATTTCTGCCCTCATTTCGCAAATAGAAGAGACCAAAACAACATTTTGCCTCCAAGTTGCCATTTTATATTCTTGAAGGTTGCTGGATATTTCTTCGAAGGTGAAGGCTACAGGAGAGAAAGAGCTGCACCAACATGATTTATCTATCAAAAGTGAGTTTATTTTGTGATTTTTTCAAGTTTTTAAGAATTTTTTCAAATTTTTTCATTTTTTTAAAACTTTATTTTTCTTTTTAAAAATGCTTTGAATGCTTTTTAAAACCTTTTATATGTAATATATAGGTTATAATGTCGTTTTTCTTCCTTGAGTTAACATAGTGCAGGGTTGTAATGTTTGTTTTGTTTTGTTTTGTTATTCATACAAAATGGCTGGTAGTTCTAGCTTGGGTGCTCTAGAGGCAGAGAATTTGTTCAAATTTGACGCAGCGTCACCTCTTTGGCGACATACATACATTATCAAGCAACTTCTTGGAGTTGGGGGTTAATGTTGGTGTTGTAGCCAATATGGGATTGAGTATAAGAGCTCATATAGTCGAGTGAAAGGTTACCTATGCGCTATGACAGGCTTAGAAATAAGAGTTTGTGTAGGGCCGAATAAAAAGGGTTTGCTAAAGGAACAAATTATGGGATATGTTAAAGAACAAGAGGATGTCAACGTTGTAAGTAATAGAGCAAAGGAAAGAGTACGACCTCTTTCCAAGAAAGGATTGCACAAGCCAAAAGTGGCTTAACAGTACCCATTGGTTGCTAGTGAGAGTGTTGCTTGTTGCATTTATAGCAATGGGCTTCCTTTCAACCTTGTCAAATCACCATGTCGACGGGATATGGTGATAGCAATTGCCAATGCACTTGGTGATTACATTATTCTTGGGTATGAAGAGGTGTGCACCACTTTATTGGCCAAGGAAAAAGCTCCCGTAGAGGCACCATTGACGGCCATCAAGGATACATGGCTCGAAACAGGGGTGTCCATTGTTTTTGATGGATGGAAGGATTGTAAAAATAGACCACTAATTAATTTCATTGCAGTGTCCCTCATAGTTGCAAAACTGGCCGAGTATTCGGCGAGTTTTTGCTTGGCAAGTTTTTCCTGTAAGAACTCACCGGAATTACTCATCGAGTCAAGGGGGGAAAACTCGGCGAGTTTTGGCAATATAATCTTCGGCTGCGCACAAGAAAGGTAGAGGAAGAGGAAGATGTAAATTTGTAAAATATATTAATGTAGTATTTACTTTCAGTTTTACAAAAACAATTTGCTATTTTCGTTTTGTTTCAAACTATCAGTATCAACGCATTCCACATGAGGATGCCATTTTGTACCCAATTTGCTTTCAAATCAATTAAATACAACTAGACTCAGCTTGTTTCTTTTATGTACTCATTTATTGACTCATTGGATGCATTTGATCATTGATTTTGCAAAAAAAAAAGCATTTTTAATGAAATTCAAGCAATTTTTAAAGTTGCCGAGTTGTATTTTTTGGGCTTGGCGAGTTTTTCAACTATGGTGTCCCTTAAAGGGATGATGTTTTTTATGGTAGTTGATTGTGAGGGGCAAGTGAAGGATGGAACATTCATTGTCATACAATCCATTGTGATGGTGGGCCCTAGAAACATTGTCCAAGTCATAACGTGCAACGCTAAAAATTGCAAGGCAGTTGGTTCAATAGGGGAGGGTATATATGGGCATAGAGATCGAGTGGGTCAAAGAAATTTATATTGAGGTTGAGGAGATTCAAATATTTGTAACATATCGTCATGTCACAAGCCATCTTCAAGACCTTCTCCAACTTGAAGTTGTTGAAGGTAATTTTATTTTTAGTCTATTTTGAACTTTTTTGATGTCATCTATTTTTAATTTTTAATTTGTTTTATTTTTTACACCATGTTAGGTTGCCAAGACTTGATTCACATTAGACACAATTGTCTTGAAATGACTTGTGAAGGTGTGATGGCCATTGAGCGCCATGGTCATCAACACTCTTTGGAGTGTATGGAGGCAATCAAATACAGAGAGCCCAAAAAGTCAAAGCATTGATCCTAGATGATGAGTGGTGGGCTTGTGTGGAATGTGTTTTGAGTTTCATTGGGGCCATCATGAGTATGATTACTATTAGGTATGCTAATATGGATCGACCATGTTTGAGTGAAATTTATGATGGTATGGACTCCATGGTTGAAAAAATAAGGACCATAATAGAATATTAGAACCCAAGGAGAATGACCCTACAGAAGCATTTTGCAAAAGGGTGCAAAAAATCATTCATGACTATTAGAACAAGATGACCACACCCTTGCATCTCCTAGCATTTTCTTTATCCCCAAAATATTACAGCACAAAGATACTTTACTTGTCGAGGAGGGTGGCACCATATAGAGACGAATATGTTGCTATTGGGTACAAGACCACATTGAGAAGAATATTCTTAGATGTAGATAGACAAAGTGTTGTCTTGAGTGAGTTTGGCCACTTTATATCTTCAAGGAATCATGATATTTGTGCTCTTCAAGAAAAGTACAAGAAAGACTCTCATGAATGGTGGTACATACATGGCTGAGGCTCTATTTAACTGCAACTTCTTGCAATAAAAATTCTATCCCAAGTATGCATTTTTTAATTTTTGAACTTCCTAACTTTTTTTCATTGATATATATTATAATTGTAAATGGTGTATTGAACGTGTATGCAATTTCAACAGGTTGCGAGCTCGTCTTCAACTAAGCAGAATTGGAGTACATACTCCTTTATCCACTTAGTACATCTCCAACTTATGTCTCGTCACATAACAAACCTGATTACTAGGTGGTGATGAGGAATTGGGATCTAACTCCTAAGTGTGTTGACTTAGACGCTATTGCTGCATAGCTTGTGGAAGTCTCTTTAGATGAGAGATCTTCTACATATGACATGGCTAGTGGGAGTGGCATTGCAGTTGATTGTGGTTCAAATGAACCAAATGTTGACATTTGACAAATCAATGAATTATGAATAAATAAGTATTTTTTTTGTGCAAATTATGAGATATTTTATTTATTGGCAATTATGAGTATTACAATTTTTATATGTATTACAATTATATGTTCTTTTATCACCAATGGAGACCCGTCTTCGGCCCCTTGGGACGCGTCTCAGAGACTGGTACACGTCTCCCGTCTTGGAGACTTGTCTAGGTACGTCTCCCTTCACAAGAGACTTTTGGTCGTGTCTCCTACTTATCTCCAAGTACCTTGCGTAAATAATAAGACATCTCCACTTTTTTTCTTTGTCTACCTTCAATTTTTTCCTCTGTTTTCTCACAAGCTCAGTGGATTCTTACTCCTACGGACTTCAAACCTCAATACTAGTGTCTACAGTAATATACAGTAGGCTATATTAAATTGTTACAAGTAAGCTATAATCCTATAAGTAATATATATTAATATACATTAAGCTATATTAAATTGTTACAAGTAAGCTATAAACTTAAATTATACCAGTTCTCTTGTTTTGGAAGTTTAATGTCATGATATTTTCAGTTTTAATGTTAGCATATTAATAAATTAATAAAATTATTAAATTATATTTAAAAAAAAAATGGTGTCTCCAAGGACTGGTATTGTCTCCTATTTTTCAAAAACAGACCTACTGGTACCAGTACCAGTCTCCTGTACCAGTAGCAGTACCAATCTCCATGCAACCTTGATATATATATATATATATATATATATATATATATATATATATGAAACTGTACCCATACCTGAGGAAAAAAATTTCCGTACTGGCATAAACCTGAACCTGAATCCATTCCTGTACCAGGACTGACAACTCAAGATAAATCCTTTTAGGAGTTCTTTAGGAAACAAAAAGTTCTCGTGAAAATGCAGGGTGGTTTTTTTGAAACTGAATACTCGCGGGATCCAAAAGATCAGTGGGATAGATCCTTTTTAGGAGTTCATTAGGAATCAAATAGTTCTCATTGTGAAAATGCAGGGTGGTTATGTTGAAACTTAATACTTATTGGATCCCCAAAAAATCAGTGAGCTAGATAGATTATCGGTGTATTTAAAGGATTATACTCCCTTGCATAATCTTTTGCATTAAACTGATATATTCCCATCCTTTGAAATCTATTTTATAATGATCTTGGTTCCTAGAAAGCAGCAATCTTTCTTTGTGGAACATCAAAAGGATCATGATAAACAAGATAGGGGTTGCGAGACAACTGTAATTTCTTCCAAAACAAACTAGAAAGAGGGGTTGATCTTTCTTGAAACCTTCCAAACAGATGAACATAATCCAATAAAGGATTTTCTAAAGGACTGTTTTTTAATTGAGAAGTTCTTCCTCACTGATGGAGATCATGGAGTGTGATCTGAAATGCTGGTGATAAAAGAACACTACCCAGTTGAGTCCAGAATCTCTCTCTCTCTCTCTCTCTCTCTATTAGATTTCCCAAAATTTTATTGAAGCTCAATGGGTCCAATTGGAAAAGCTCATTATCTATCTGTATACCTATATCTCATTAGTCTCATTGAAGGGCCCTTTAACTTCACCTAAGTTGTAATGATGTATCAAGGGTTTGGATGTGAAATCTTAGCTCTTCGGAGATATGAGAGCTAATAAATCTAAATGCCTTGACAAGCATGCCGTTATACTTTACCAACTTTTATGCATCAGTCTGAGTTTTCTATTTATGTTGTGGAATCCTTCAGACTGTTACTCTTCTTCGACTCTTAACATATCCTTTACCCGTGCCACATAATTCTGACCATTTAGAATGGTAACACTAGTGCTTTGAACTTCTTTTAATCTCATTTCAAATTTGAGAAAAATCTTTTGGTAACATATTGTAATGATAACTTTTTTTGAAAACGTGAAGAGCTTTGTTTGCAAAAGTAATGGCTCTGAAAGATTACCCCTTAAAACTGAGTTTAATAAATATTTAACTAAAAAAATAATCAAAATGCATCTCTAATCTGACTCTGCCAAATGTCATTGTCAATTTGCTAAGGGGTATCTGATGTATTGCTGATTGTGTTAACTGAATTGTTGACTTGACACTGACTGAGTGGTTATCTTGTTAATTGTTGTGCAAGGGACATGTTGGCTTTGTTAAACATCAATGAATTAATAGTACACGTGTCATTCATATAGTCCAAGCGTCACAACAACAAATAAGGGGTCTAGGGGACTTGAGCCCTAGGCACCTTTGGTTTAAGTTCCCTCACTCATGCTAGAAGGTCAATTGCCTGGCCTGGAAGCTGCACCACAAATGGTTATGCCTCCCTTTCAAGGGTGTTGAGTGCGCTTTTGGCAATAGGAGGTTATTGCTCTCTTTTCTGTTGCAATCTTCTTAACTTTGCTTGTGTTAATGGTGCTACTATGGTCCACTACGGTCATGGCTCCTATGCATTCATACTTGCTTCACTGCCATTGGTGGTGCTCCATGTACGACTGGCACTGAAACAGTGCAGGTGGTGACAGCTCAATCCTGAAGTGTTGCCTGATTATCGCTCCTCAAGTGGAGTTCTGTCCGAGCTCAGCCATTAACGTGGAAGGGAAAAATCAGTTGAAAATACCATTCCAAAACTTAAAAATTTTGAATCTTTGGGTATAATCTTAAATTATCTTAGAATTTCCACAATGATTTTGAGGGGGCTAATAGCAAAATTGGAAAAAGTGTAAAACTACATTACCTGATGATACTTTTCCAAACTTTTGAAATATGTGAGTGGTTTGGTATTATTTGGCCCCTTGCCTAGAATTAGGGTTTTGGCAAAACTCTCAGTCTTCAAATCATGTGAACTACAACCTCCTTATGTCTTGATCTATCATTAGTTGACACATATCTGAAAATTTTGCTCAAATTTCTGATTTTGAAATTTGCTGTCGAATCTTTGGAACACAATGGTGAATTTTCTGGCTCTATCTACTGCTTTACTTCTTAAAACCTTGGGGGTTAGTCCCTAAGCTATGATGCATTATCATAACTTATAATGTTGTTCTTGAGTGGTCATTGAGCCTTTCCAAGGCTATCGAGATAAAATTCACACACACTTGAGTCTACTATGACAGCATTCAATACAGGCATCCATAATAACACGCAATGATAGAACAGGTAGAGAAACAAGATATGGTAGTGCAAGTAGTGTTCCGATTATCAATAGAGCACATGGATGATGGATGATAGAGCACAATATGAGTGCCCACAATTAGGGCAATTAAATAACATTCCATTCTCTTGTTATAGAATAGTCCTTAAAGCTATGAAACTATGTCACAACATATAATATTGTTCTTGGGTGATCTACTTAAGGCTATTGAGACAAGATTCACAAGCACTTGAGTCTATTATCACACCATAGCGTTCAACACAAGCACCCACAATAATGTGCAATGATAGGAGAAGAAGAGACACAAAATATGATAATACAAGTCGTGTTCCAAGTTCCAATTATCACTAGAGCACATGGATGATGGATTATACATATGACAATATCCCTTTGTATTTATACAATATGAGAGCCTCCAACTAGAGTGACTAAATCTCATTCCAACCTTCTTGTTATAGAAATTTGAACCGGGTGCAATGTATAGTACTATAATGTAAGACCTATAGTTGTGAAGCCTAAGGTCCATAAAGGTTGCCCATAAAATGGGTCCATTAACAAGTTATCCAAGCACCACCAAATAAATTGTTGTCCCATAGAGATGATAAATCCAAGCCTAGAATTAAGGAAGCCGGCAAGGTAGGATTACAATAGAGTGAAAATTATTTGCCAATTGCCACCAATGACTTGTATTCTAATTTAAATTCCAATAAATGTTTGATGCTTTGTTTAAGGAAATTCATTTCCAAGCAATTGATCTTGTTAAGATGGAGAACTTCAAACTAACTCATTGCATTCAAATTGAGTTTTAAACTTGGCCATCTTTCTTTAGTCTTTTTGCTAAATTCCATTTTCCCGACATATCTCCACATATTAGCAGAGAGGTAGTCAACACATTTTCCTAGGAGCTTGTGTCTTATAAAGAGTAGAGTCCTTGCTTCACTCTAATAACCACCCTTGGTTACCACTATTTTTTTTTAGACTATCCTTTTGTCACACCTTAAACACAATCCTAATTAACCAAGCAACTTTATTCATTAATACTTGATCTATCAAGGTAAACACATAATAGGAACACCAATCCAAAATCCAGTGCTATTCTTCGAGCGTCATGGCCCACCTACGTATCTCAACTTTTGAGAATAAGACGATTTATCATAGTTCACAATCACACACAATAATAGAAAGACTTCATCCTCACAATTTGGGATGGGATTCTCGACCTCTCTTTTGGATCACAACCATTCATTAAGCTTATACTTACAGTAAAATCCATGAACAATAGTATGATGACAAGCGTATCTCAATCAGATCAGTACAATGTCAACATCAAAGTATGAACACAAAACCACACAGCGACCGGCTGCTATGGGAAGTGAATGTGACCCTACTGCATTATCAACCTTCTATTACTCGGTTCACCAACACATAAGCCCTTTACAATAAATGTAAGCAGCTGAAAAGTGGAAAGCTGGTGCATCCCATCCAATTACCACTGACCATCCAATTAGTTCTCAGTATATTGTGCTTTAACCCCTCAATTCAACATACAAGACTACTTGGATCCTAAATGAGTTTAATGAGCAGCTTAAACACTCACAACACTAAGGCTGGACCTTAAGGGTTTTAATAAGTAAATTTTATCTCATAATGAACTAAGGTCAACCCATCAATAAACCCAATATGCTGTTTATAAACAATACAAACTCTTGCAAAAGTTGATATAACACATACCATGGCCAAACATATCATGCAATAACTATCAAAGGATCAGATTTGGTTGTCATTTGTTTTCTTACCCGAAAATCTTCAGATTTAGGTACTAAATCATTTCAAGGTCGTATCCTTTTGGGCATAAAGTGAATCTAGTAGTAATAATTTGTTTCAGACATAGGTTGATATTGATTTGCATATCTTTCAAATCAAATGAACATATTAAGAGAAGTTTCATATTCTATTCAAATCATGTTCAGAAATGAAGGGCTGCTATGTAAGGAAGAAGGTCAACCACATACCGTAGGGAAAAGGCCTCAAGAAAGAGCAGATCACACACCCAGGCCACACCTAATGTATGGCAGCTGGCTGTCCACAGCTTTTCACCTATGTTACCCCAAGTTTCCAGGATGGGGACGGGGGGACACGTTTTGGGGACGGGGACGGCAGGCGGCCATGGCCCATTTTTTAGGGGACGGCTATCAAAAAAATAGGGAAAATTTAAAAAATATAGAAAACTTTTAAATTTCAAATATTCATATGATAGCATTGATAAGACAATCATCATATACATCATAGAACCTTAACACATAATATTAGAGTTCAATTGCGATTTCATATGAGAGCGACAAACAAATTAAGAAGTATATCCAGACCAAGCAGACCCCTTAGCATATCAATTGACCTCTAATATTTTTTGATAAAGTGGTAAAATATATTAAAGGAGTACAAAAATTACAGTTACCTAGGCCCTGGTCTGGATTGAACACAAAAATTTGGCATTTCTGTTGAAATTAAGTTTACATTGATATCACTAGCAGCCTCAAAAGACCAGAAAGAGAGCAGTGACTAGACAGTACTTGACCTACAACTGAAAAAACATGACCCTGATAAACTTCCTAAATACCTTGCTACTGATTTCATACTGATAATTGTTCATAAAACAGAAATTGCATACATTTCTTTTGGATTGCATATACCTGTAGAAAGAGCAAGTGTGTTACTTCATATGACTATATAAAGAAAGACTACAATTGTTGAATGACTGCATACAGCTGTAGAGTGAAAGTACAATTGTTATTTTTTCATCAACGGGCAATTGTGTGATTGCATATGGCTGTAGGAAAGCATACAACTGTATATTGGAGAGCCTACAACTTAGAATGAGCCAGCATGTGATTGCATAGTCTGCATGTTTTCGTGTTTTAAAAAAACAATATTGAGAAAAAAAATACCTGGGCTGTAGGGGACGGCTAGATGTCCCTGGGATGGTTGGGGGACGTCCAAACGACCCCTGAACGTCTCGGGGATGGCTAGCCGTCCTTGGACATTTCCTGTTTTTTCTCAAATGTCCTTGGGACATTTCCGCAAATTCTTTTTCAAAGGGGAACGTCCCCTGACCGTCCTGGGGATGGCTAGCCGTCCTCAGATGTTTCTTGTTTTTTCTCATATGTCCCCGGAACGTTTCCACAAAATGCTTTTGAAAGGGGACAGCGGGGGATGTTTCCGACTCGTCCTCACGTCCCCGAGACGTCCTCTTTTGGGGATGGCCCTGATTAGGCTGTGGACGTGTCCCTGGGTTACATAGCTTTTCACAGCTGCCCAAATGTTGCTCACATGTGGATAAAAAGTGATGACGGCCAATGCTATTAGGTGTTAAGATGTAGATTCTGGTTCTACAAATTGCTACATACCATACCCATGACCATACAGATTACTAACATCCTTTGAAATGTCAGGACACTGCTACAGGGACCCATCTAGAGATATTACATGTGAATAAAAAGGGATGACAGCCAATGCTAAAGGTGTTCAGGTGTAGATGCTGGTTCTACAAATTGCTACATACCATACCAATGACCATACATATTACTGTCATCTTTTGAAATGTCAGGACATTGCTACAGGGACCTTTGTAGAGATCTTAGCACCTCCTGTTGATAATGGTGCATGCTATCTTGTGTGCCTATGCCAAATCTATATCACATCCCTCTATTGTTGTGCCACAGAACAATTGCACCACTTGCCCCTTCTCTTCCAATCACTCCAGCAGGTTTTATTTTTGACTCATCTCCTCATGACGGCCAGACTAAACAAAAATCCCTCTTTTCTAGTGGAATAGGATGATTTTTAGCGACCCTGCCATTCTTTTTATCAATTAGTTTTTACCTGACATGGTCAGGCTCCTACCAAATTTGTGTCCCATCATTTTTAATTCTCATTAATCTATTTACTGCTGCCCCACCCCCTCGTGTTGTGCTTTGACAGGGTGTTTATTAAGGTGCTTTGATTTTTGAATGTGTAGGGTGCAGATTCATTTTAAAGAGATTGGAATGTGAGACAGTCCCAATCAATATGTTTGACAGGAGATTTGAGCCACTTTAGGCAGTTCTATAATTTATATGTTTTTCTTTGTCCTTGAGTTATTCCCATAGAGCAGTCCACACAATGTTGGTAGATGAAAATTATCAATTTTTTATATATATATATATATATATATATATATATATATAGTATTAGCGAATATGCAATATTTAATTTT
Organism: Cunninghamia lanceolata; assembly: GCA_027924645.1. Taxonomy (NCBI): domain Eukaryota; kingdom Viridiplantae; phylum Streptophyta; class Pinopsida; order Cupressales; family Cupressaceae; genus Cunninghamia; species Cunninghamia lanceolata. The sequence goes on from BSBN01001352.1 coordinate 684,158, forward strand.
AAATGTAATATATATATATATTGCATTTAAAATTAAATATTGCATATTCGCTAAAAGGTATTAATTAAAAATTAGATTATTATTATCATTGTTGGAAAACTCGGACTCGGCAAAAACTCGCTAGGCCCAAAAAACTTGACTCGGCAAAAACTCGGCAACTTAAAAAATGCTTAAATTTCATTAGAAACACATGTTTTTTGCAAAATTCAATGACAAGATGTATCCAATGAGTCCATAAATGAGTACAAAAGTGTTTTCTATTAAATTTGATTGATTTGAATGCAAATTGTGTAAAAAATTGCATCCTCATGCGGAATTTTGATGGCTGATACCCTGATACAATAGATCGCTGACAAAATGAAAATAGTAAAATTAAAAGTAAATACAACATTTTACATCATCCTCTTCCCTAATCTATTGAAAACTAGTGGAGAGGTAGAGGTTCTAGTCCTTGGAGTCCGCTGTGGCTCCTTGCTTGACATGGAAGGCAATGGCTCGACCTCCATCCTGGTAGTAGATGGCAATGACTACTCCTTAGGCTAAAGAATTTCAGTGCACTCAAGAATCTTAGTCAATATCTTCTATGGAGATGGAATGTCTAATGCAAGAGGTTTAAGTTTTTCTTCAAAACCAAACAATGTAGGGGGAGTCTGCACCAGAAACTCGTCGAGTTTCTGGCGAGTACTCTCCAAAAAATTGGCGAATACTCGCCAGAAACTCGACAAGTTTTCTGGAGAGTAAACACCAGGAAAACTCGCCGAGTACTCAGAGAGTCTTCCATCCATGATTATTATAATGATAAATAATATATGAATAATCACCAACAAATGTGTGTTAAAGATAATTTATTCAAGAGGACCTTTTGTGTGCTATATATATATATATATATATATATATATATATATATATATATATATATATATTGACAGGACCTCCAGACTTTTGCTATGTAGATGAACAAAATCAATACTAAGTGTTATAATAGTATACAAGGTTCTTACATACTCACAATGATATAGGTCATGACATGGTTAACAAACTTCCAATTCCATTATGTTTACTTTGTAACTTGATTAAGACCTGCCTACAACAAGTTTAAACTGGGTGCCTTCGGGGATGTGACACATTAAAATAACTCGAGCAGCACTCTAGCTTGCAGTCTAACTTTCAAAGACTTTCTGTCAAACGCCTGATCTGATCCAATTTCACTCCAAGTTTTTGTCTTAAGCTTTGTTAAGTTTTTCAACAAAGTACAACTTTCACTTAACAATCATCTTATATGCTTATCTACATGCTTAGTTTCAAAACAGGATGACCATTTGGTGCTTAATTTTTGATAGAATGCATTCAGCAAGAAGGGGTTGAAGATTTTAGAGTTACATTTGGGCATTAACAATTTACTTGTAAAAATGGGCTAAAGATCGCTCCAATTGACATTAGTGGTCCATTCTTCATATACTGAAACAGGAGAATCCTCCTTTTTGCATTCTAAAAAGTTCATTGGAATACAAAATATAGTTAAAGGTCATGATTTATATGTCCTCTTTATCATTCCCTCTTTCATATACTCAATAAAATCTAGTGTTGTGATTTTGTTTTTGTGCCATGTTCAATTTCAATACGTTCAAAAAGCCAAGGCCGGTTTTATATCTGACTTTTCTAATCAATTCCATAAAATATCCAGTCTTCTTTAAAGGCAGCAACTCGATGAGAGGTCATATTTGGCTTACTAGATCACAAGCCGGGGTATCTATTAGAACTTGTACCTAGCTTCATCTGCTTAAATAACTACCATAACTATGGCCACAAAGATCATCAGAACTTACAGTTAGTCTCTCATGCAGGAAAAGTTTGATTAAGCTAGGTCACAAGTGGGGGTATCTATTAGAACTTGTGCCTAGCCACATCTGCTTAAATAACTACCATAACTATGGCCACAAAGATCATCAGAACTTACAGTTAGTCTCTCATGCAGGAAAGGTTTGATTAAGCCCACTGGGAACTGTCTTTTGTGCAGCAATCACTCACTAGATGACGGCATGATGGAGATAATGTTTTCTGCCACTGTACAAGTTGTGGGGTAGGAAATTTATGATTTTTTGCCATTGTCAGTATAAGAGTTATTATAAAGTATGATATTTATACTTTTTAAGAGGTGATCTTTTTGAAGAGAGCACAGAAATGATTGCAGATGATGTTTAGAGTACAAATTTCAAAATGCAAAATTGACTTCTAAATACATTGAGCAGCTCTTCATAATCACAAAACATTTTGTTGCATGTGCTTCTATTAGCAGAATGCCTTGTTAATTGAATGAGAGATTTTCATTCAATGTTAGCACTTAGCACTGCAGCAGTAACATTTGAATTTTGTTTATTTTTGTTTTGTGCAATCTTAGGCACATAATCTTGTGTTGATGCAGAGAGTTGTGTTTTTGGTTTCAGTTTTTTTGCTTATTTTATTGTGTTTTAGTTGAAAGTAAGCAGGCTTCTAAATCCCATGCTTTCACAGGGACGTGACTGGAAAAGCAGGGTCTGAAGACAAAGCTTCTTGATGATGGGAAATGAATGTACCAGGGACGTGGAATTTGCAACTTCATAGATACACATACCATATTACTTGGGCAGATTTTGGGGCTGCTGTCAAAGTTGAGAGATTGAAAATTGCTTCTCCCTAAGATGTATAGCAACTTTAGTGTAATCTAATTATGAAAGGTTTCATGTTTATGTCATAGGTTTGTGTTAAACTCAAAAGAGTGTGTAGATGTAGTGGCAATGATTTGCTTCATTAATTTCAATTGTTTAATTTTGTTAGTTTTATCTTCTCATTTGGAGATTTGTACTTATGAGGGTTCTTTTTCTTTTTCATTTTTTGAATATGACCTATTGTGCAGATTTTGAAGGGTGTGAAATTGAAGCTAATTGTAAAATCAAAATTTTAAAGTGAAGGTGGTGTTGTTCGTATCTGAGTTGGTGTGATTTGATGGCTTAAAATATAAGTTTGCAAGGGCAAATACAGAAGATGGTTACAGTACATCTTTATGTGCATTTCATTCAAGATTTTAACATCGTTGAAATGGGTCGTTCTGCAACACATTCCTCAATATATCTTATATCTGTTTGTGCTCATCTGTGAGAGTTACCTTTAGCAATGGGCATAAGCCTACTACAAATAGTAGTCTTAACCTACCATTGCCATACTGGTACACATCCATGAAATCAAAACTATTGAGGGAAATGCATTATTGTTAATCCAACCACAATATATTGAGGAAATCTTTGGTCTACCAACCAAGAATTCCTATATAAATATCATTGATTATTCAACTCAAAAATATTATGAGGATAATTTGAACACGTATCTTGAAAATATTGACAAGGATTGGCTTCAAAAACCTAAAGCTACTCTCTCTAGATTGCCTAAGAGACTATTTAGAAGTGACTTTATTGAAGACGTAAATGATTGCATGACTTTGTTAAGTAGTCATTGGACAAGAAAACGCCAAAGAATTCCAATCATGGATGCATCAATTTATTGCTAAGATATTGGCTGGTAAAGAATTCATTGATTAGGTGACCTTGATTAGTGATGCATTACATGATCAATTTTGATTCTAAAAGATTCTATATAACATCTTGTTTAGCATATGCCCTTGCAAGGAGGCAACGATTTTCAGGGCTGGAAATGGTAGGAGTTATGAGACTCGGCTAGCTAAAAGTGTATGAATATTTTCTCCAATTAGAAACCAAAGAATATGCAAAGAATTTTGTGAGTTAATTATGCATTTGTATTTTATAGTTAGATTGTTAGAAGGGGACTTTGGTTAGAAAATGTCAGCTAAAGCAGGATTGAAATTGACAAATGGGGTAGTTGGTAAATTCAATTCCCCACTTTCACATATATTAGAGTTAGAGGTTTTGATAAAGCCCCATACAAATTGCCTTGATATGTCAGTGACAAGTTGGTATTGTTCGAACTATGCAAACAACTTGTTGAAGTGCACAAGTTGTGTTCTGAGAAAAAGATAAGGGGACCTCAATTCCCTATTACTCCAAACAAATATTCCTGTGTAAAAAGTCAAGCTTCAAAGAATGCAGAGGTAGAAATGGCCCAGGTAATAGTGATATTATATATAGAAAGGGCCTTATTCAACCCAAGGTCTACCATCGAGGGATTGGAATATATTTGTAAACACAAGGAGAGATTAGATGATTTCTAGGTTAATTATGATAGTGAATATGAATTCAGAAGAAGGGTTTATACCAGGCTCAATACTCTCCAATTGAAATGGTACCATATAGTAGTTGTTCCAAACATAATTAAGGATGATGAAAATGCTTTGGATCCAGCCTATGAAGAAGAACAAATTGCCTCTAAACCCTTGCCAATGATAGATTGGAGTCAGAGAGAAGTTAATTATTTAGAACAAAGGACAAAAAAGATACTTATAGGATAGAAGAATGGTTAAATAGAATGAAAGTAAAACATGGATTGCCTATGAGAGAGCTTAAGGTGCTTAGTTTCATATAAGATGATTTGAAGAAAGCATCCTTTTCTACACCCCAATCTCCTCCACACAAGGCTTCTCCTCCTACATCTCCTTATGATGCTCCACCTCCGCCTCCTCCTCTAAGAAACCTGCAATCTAGTTCCTCTCAAGTTGTACAAGATAAGTGGTGCAGGAGCACCCAATCTACAGTGGCCTCCATAAGGCATTAACTGTTTACAGTTCATTTTGATGTTCCCAATAAGGTCCTAAGCTGACCATTCGATGTAATAAGCTCTGTTTGACCAATGAATGTTAATTTAGGTTGTATTTAGGTTTATGTTGCAAGTTCCAAGGACACTTGGCAAATCTGTAAGCGCAAGGTTATTAGACAGTTAGGAAGTTGTTAGGCAGTTGGATCTCCTAGCTGCTTGGAGATTGTCTCCCAGCCGCTTGGAGTCGGGTGGTACTACTCACGGTGAGTAGATAAATACCCCAAGGTCAGATCGATTTGAGATCATATGGTAGACAGATTGAATTGTATTGAGTTGTGCAACTGTGAAAACAGAGCGTCTATATACATTTCTGAAACCATAATAAATAAGGTCCTGTTTGTGTTGTATATCTTTCTGGCATTCGAGTTCATTTCTTTCTCTGTGCAAATCAATTTTCTGTTCTGAGGCTGAGATGGGTTCTTAGCCCATTCCATTGGTTAGATTTCTTCAAAATCGGTGGAATCGTTGTATAGTTTGCTTTGTTTTTCTATTTTGTTCGTTTGGGTTTTATGTTTGCAGGATCGCATGCAGAGTGCAGATAGATCCTAGCGCCATCATGTGCTAGGAATTTGTGCAGTTGTGGAGTTGCTGGATTTGCAGCGGATCAAATTGGTGAAGTTTTGAGTTGTTTCATCAGATATACATTCTGTGTGTATATCGCTAACGTATGTCGGGGTTATTTCCTGTGTATCCCGTAGTTGTAGGTTCGCAAATGGTTGTCGCGGTTGTATGTGGCGGATGTACATTGTAAATGTACAAGTGTATCGGCATACAAAGGAGAGATAAAGTTGAAGTTTCTGATCGGCATACAAGGAAGTCGACGGTTCGGTCAAACCCATCAAATGCATATTTGAATTGCATGTTGTGAATGTACATCGCAAATGTACATCCGATTTATATACAAAGGAGGTCAATGGTCGGTTCCGTATGCATGTTGAGGAATGCATCTTTAGAATGTATGCTTGGATGTACATTGTGAATGTACATTGAGATAGTTGCAAGGGGTGACCGACAGCGATGGTAAAAGGAACCAGCATAGCAGGTCGAGTGTTGTATGTGTGAAGTTCATCGGCATATCGAAGACAGTCAAGTGTTGACCCGTCGGAGAGAAGTGAATGATCGGCGGAAGGATTTCTGAGTAGATGGAAAGCTTTTGTCTTGCCGATAGGCGAGAGGTGCAAGTATATACATCAGAGAATGTATGTTAGGTGAAGCATACACATACAATGGGAAATGCATGTTAGGGTTTCCGTTGGCTCTGCATCAATAAGGAAGATGAAATTGTAATACCATCTCCAGAAAGGACCCCATCTCTTAAAAGAAAGTATCCCACTTGTGCTCCCAAGAAAAATCTTACTCCTGAAAGGGAATCACTCACTTCTTCAGAGAATTCCCTCTCTTTCACCCCTCATCCTCGAAGTCCTCCTGATTAGAATTCACATAAGTAGGTGGAACAACAAGCAAAGAAGGATGTAGAGCAACAAACTAAGCAACATATAGAAAATGAAGGTCATTAGGAAGAGACTACACAAAGGGAAACTCAACAAGAGGCACAAGATGAGGCAATTTCCCAACAACAAACACCTATGGCTAATACACCTCAGAAGTTCAATCAGATCATCTAGAGTAGAAAGAGGGTATTACAAGCACCAAGGAATGACTTTTCTCAATTGCTATTGATGATCACTGGGCCACTCCCTGGACTAAGAAAGTAGGGACCCACAATAACTATTGATGAATAAGGAGCCAGGTGGGCCTAGATTGTGACCCCAATGAAAGATGTTTTGGAGACTCAATTGCAACCATTTGACTTCACAGTCACTACAATTTCATTAGAGAAACCTTCTAGGGAAGAGGGAAAATAGATTGCAAAATATTCCATGGAGTGAATGATCTAGAAAATGGAAAAGGATAAGGTGACCAAATAGGAAATGAGAGATAATGTTGCCTATTTAACTTCCTATATTGAGAATTTGTCGAAACAATTGATTCTACAACCTCAACGTCAACCCTTCAATAGATACATATAAAGGGATGACCCCTGTTAGCGAGGTAAAAAGTATTGTGATAGCTACAAGAACATGGACCAATGAACATGGCTATTTTTTATGTAAAAATATGGCCCCTTTGGTTAACTATAAAATAACTATTGATAGACGTGAGACAAAATGAGAGTGATTGGATGTTAAAGATAGAGTTTCCTAATCAAGATTGGCTTGAACACAAGCTAAAACTCATAACAAACTTGTAGAATAGAGAAAAATCATGTGTATGAACTAACTGAAAGAGTTCACTGCTACAAAAAGTGTTTTCCACTTTACTAGTAAAATGTTTACCATGGTGAACATGGAAAACAATTAGTTAGCTATGAGGAACCAACATTCATCATTGAATGGAAGTGACAAACTCAACATTTTGGAGAGAAAAACTAACTTTTTGCACAAAAAGGAAAACACATACACTTGGTAGATGGTAAAAGGAAACTATAAACAACTCGTGGAGAGTCCTAAGAGGTTGACATAGTCAATTTACCTTGGAGATATTAGTGTCAAAGATCATTTTTTTTATATTTCATGCCATGTAAGTTCACATGCTAGATTTTTGGGTCATCATCAGACTTGCCATGTAGGCCCATTTAAATTTATGCACTTACAAAACCTTGTAATGCTCTTTCCTTAGACATCCTAGGTAGGAAAAGAACGCAAGCTCTTGCTCATGATGAAGATCTTCAATGTTGTACATATATTGACCTACCTATGTAGGAATCAACAAGTGACATTTCCCATAGCCCTACTCTTCCACTTAAGTGAATATTCAATGTCCTCCCTTCCCTTGGTCCCCTTGGCAACCTTTGGTTTTAGAATGTACTCTACCTTTTCCTTTGGCTTCTTTGGTATTTGTGCTCTTCAATACCAAACTTCCTTTCTCCAACCATGATTGACATGTCGCTTATTGTTCTAAATGTTTATGTGATACTCCCTTAACTGTCTAGGGAAATTACATACATACTTCAAATGTTTTATACTTGTCATAATTCTTCTCTACAAGCTTACATCCTTAGGACCATTTTTGCACATTGAAGCTAGGGTGATGTCCCTTTGCTTATGTTTATGACATCCTTATAAGAACACATCGAAATAGGCGTATGGTTTAGCTTCCCTACTCTTAAAGCATATTAGGATTCCCTCCTAGTGGTAAACATCACCCTAGAATCTTTTCCACTTTCTTCATTATGTTACTTCATTGAATGCAATGTATTTTTCTTTCCATCTTTGACAAGGGTGTAGGTATAATTTGCTCCACCATCATGCATGTACTTGATCAACTACCGCGAGATACTAAGTGATGCATGCCATGGGCTCCCAAGCAATGCATGCCACATATCCATAGGTGTGACGTCACACATTATATCATCACTATAGGATCCAATCTAAATGCTTGTGAGACAATGCTCTTTTATCACCACATGGTAGTCCTTTTGCAACTAGGAAACCTGATATAGATTTGGAGGTGCCGATTTCTTCAAGCCAAGTTTTTCCATAATCTCTACTAAAACTAGATTATTAGTGCTCCCACTATCAATAATATCTTTTTAACATTTTACCTTGGACTTACAAATAGTTTGAAAGAGCCTTCCTTGGACTAATTTATTATTTGAAAGAGACAACCAAACACCCTTCATCATGAGGGCTTCTCCTTGCTATGGCTCCTTAATAGGTGAAGAAAATTACTCCACATCAACTTACACAAGATGAACACAACTCTCATTATATCTATGCCCTTTAGTTCAACTCTAAGGATACTCTAAAGCATTGTGATCTATTTGGCCACAACGGAAGCAAACTCCTAGAAATCCTCTTCCACCATGTCCATAGCTATCTCTCCCTCTAAATGAATTATGCCTCCCTTGTTTCATAACTTTGATCTTGGAATTGAAGCACAATAATATGTCCCACTCTTGGAATACATGCTAATTTACTAGAATATGCATAATAGTGTGTCTCACTCCTGGGATACAAGGCAAAAATAAACTAAGTTCATTGTAGATGACATTTTTGATGTGTATATGTGTGTCCCTTAAAATAATTATGTGGCACTCTTTTCATCCCAAGCCACATACATCAATTTTATGAGATGAAATTTGCCACTTTAGACCCTACAATTTTGGGTCAAATAATATTAGAAAAATATAAAAACTATATATGTAGATAACTCCTAGTTTCAATTTTATAAAATTATATATTTTATTCTATGTTATTTGATTTTTTTTCTAATAAACATAGGTTTGTTACGAAAAATAATCACATACATTCTAGATATCAAGAAAAATAGTAAACGATGTCAACTTTGTTTGAAAAATAACCTTGCACTCCATATCAATGTCGTTATTTCAATGAAGAAAAAATCAGGGGTGTAGGTGCAAAAAATTACTTGTTATGTCTAAATTATGGTTATTGTTAACTAAAAACTTGATTAAAAATATTTATAAAAATGAAAAATGAAAACACTAGATATCGGTCTTAAGGATTATGTTTAAAAAATAGTAAAAATGTATTTTTTAATATTACATTTTATGGTTAATGGCTTACTCAGTAAGAAATTATAAAAGTGTTATAAATAATTTATTAAAAACTAACCAAATATGATAGAAATATCTTTTGAAATATTTTTACAAATTTATAAATACAATGCACATTGAAAATTCTAGAAATTATTAATTTACACCGTCTTTAAATTTTTGACTATTTGTTTTTTATAATTAATAGAATGTGAGGAATACTAAAAAACACTATTTTCAATTGCCCCAAACTCCCAAAATGTGGGACACATTATTCCATTGTTACCCTCGATAAATAATAGTTCCTTCTTGTTTGTTTTTCCTTCTACCAACACTTCTCTTTACTTTGTCTCTAGAAAATCTTTCTCTGCTTCCTTTATGTCATTGCCTTCATGCAAAATTTCTTTCAAATTTATAAAAAACCAGTATGTTTCTTCCACTATATCAATCCTTGGCATGTTCATCAAGTGTCTTCTATCTTAGTCCTTAGTCCATTTATGTATTGTGCCACCTTCTCTTGATCCATCTCATAGTGGTTTGATTGAATGAAGGTCTTATAGAATTTCTCTATATTTAATGTTTGACACTAAATTCTCTCTGTCTCAAGTTCATACGCTTCTTGAATAATTCTAACTAGTAATCTCCGGATACAAATTTCACCTTTAGTTTGGCTACCATTTGCTTCTTATGATTGATCCTTCCTCTTCCACTTTTGATTCTTTCACTTTGTAACTCTCTCCACCAAAGGGCAACATGCCCTTTTAGCTTGGTCTACACCATCCACACTCTCTAAGGATCCCAAATGTCCTCATACTAAAATACCCTTCCAATTTGTTGATCCACATAATCAACTCTTCTAGATTCAAAGTTTTGAAAAATTCAAAACATTTAACCTTGTTCCTCTTTTGATTATGGCAAGGGATCTCAAAACCTAGCTTCACCTTCTTCCAAGGGTCAATCATTAGTCTTTTATCTTTCTCCTCTTTCTTATTCTTGCACTTAACAATCTTCTTCTTGGGTAGGATCTTTATGAAGTTATTTGTCTCAATTGCAATGATTCTAATTTGAAGATCTTGAAATAGTTTCTCCATCCTTCTTGCCAAAGAAGACACTCTAACTGCCTTCTTGGAGGCATGATGACACAAACAGACCTCTAAACCCCACAACCCAAAGATCTACCTTAGGAAATTGGACAAGAGAATCACATACATCCCTCTACACAAGGACTAAATCCACTATGATAAGATTTGATACAACTAAGGATAATGAGCCTAATGAATGCCAGCTTTCTTTTTGCAACAACATGAAATGTACACAAAAAAAATAGAAATGTTTCTTTGAATGAATTGAACATGAAACTAAGATTCAAATTTGATTTTAAGAATACAAACTCAAAATGATTGAAACAACACAAAGATAGGAACAAAGACACTGCTAATTTTATAATTCATATCATATGAAATATTACAAAGATTCAAGGGAAATTTTAATAGAGACAAGCCCCTTGTAAAGCCAAAAATTTTAATCCACAAGAACTTACAAAACTCTATCTCAAAGACCAAGTTTAAGCTCCCAATGACCTACAATAAATGAAGAATTCCACCTCTCTTCTTAAACACACAAAGCAACTCTAGAAACTAACTTTATTCAATCCAAACTTGAGTTTTTATGCTTTTCCCTCCAAATGTGGCACAAAAATCAAGAAGGAATATAATCTTGATCAAATGTAACTCCCTCCATAAAGAAGGATCTCATTCATTGGATAAAAACAGGTAGACCTACTTAAGGACCCTCCCCAACATACATTAACATGTTTACAAAACCAGTCATTAACATGCATTCATATACAAATGGAGTGCTCCAAATTCTAAAGTTGACTTAAACTAGTTAAAGATGTCCCTTGCAAGTAACTCCTCATATGTGATGTATGATGGATTCTCTTAAAAGTTGTAATGACTATCATAGATAATAAAGAGGTGTCATAATCATTTCATTAACTTGCAAACATTTGTCATGAGGGAATCTCCAAGGTTCCTACCAAGTGAGCCTCCCAAAATGAGATGAAAAATAATTTAAATTTGCTAAAATTTGGATTTTAGAGATTTATCCCACACCAGAAACTCAGGTTGGTAAACACAAACCAACGTTAAAACATAAAATATTTTGGTTATATTGATCACTTGAATGGTGTGATACTCCTCGATCATAAATGTAATGCTTCAACTTATTAATAATTTCATTGTTATACCACATTTCTCTATTGCTAATATGCACTCATATGATCTAGCATCATTGAAGGCCTTACTTGATTTGACAGTTTCATTCTACAACCACTGTTATGGCTTCATTACGTCATGGTTATTTTTTGAAAAGTTGCAGCTACAACCCATGTTGTTTTATTCTATTGACCAGATCACCTACTCTAAGTTGCAATGTTTTTTCTTCATCTTACATTAACTCGTTTTGATCGTGACACCAAATAGATTAGAGAGGATTGTGATTCCGTGTTTGACTAGTTTTATAGGCAATTTGAGGGTTTCCACCACATTGTTTTTCCATTAATCTTTGTTTGAAACTTTGCCTTTGGATGTTATTATGTTGATTATTTTTTAATGTTAACACCTATCAAATAGATTTCTAAAGAAAAGCCCAATTTTTCTGCCATGTGAGTTTTTGTGGGACATTTGTACTTTTAGAAGGCTTTGGGTTTGTCAACCAATTATTGCATAGCTAGATGAAACCCCTCTCTTATGAAAGTTTCCTTTTCTTTATTTATTTATATCATATCCCTTGGGGCCACAAATATTGTTGGATATTGTCTTGATCAACAATTTTCTAACAGTGATGACTCAACCTTCCAAATAATCTCCACTAGTTTGCGAGAAGGGTCTATCTCTTCTTTTGCATACTTGAGGTTTTGATTGTAAGTATGATTTTTAGAATCATGGCCATCATTATATTAGAGATGATCAATGATAATAAATTTTTTTCTCTATTTTAGGAGTTGTCAGATTTATTCCTTCCAAATGTTCACCATCTATTTAGTTTCATTCACATATTTGGATGAAATATATCAATATTTTGAAACTTTGACTACTTTGACTATTTTATTTGAAGAGGATAGAATAAAAAAAAAAGTTTTTTTATCAATATTTATTGCAAAAAATCTAAGATTAAAAAAAAATGGATATCACTTAGCTATAAGTTGGGCAACATCTATTGGGGGTATTTATTTGGAAAAAAACTCTATTACCATCCTTGGGTCCCTAGACTGCTTGGTTTTGTAGATGTTATTAAAAACATTCATTCATTCATTAGCTTTCCCTTTTATTATTAAATACTTGGCTATGGCTATGACTTGAGAAATTTTGGGTAACTATAGGAGAAGGACAATACACTTGCAAATTATGTTGTATTTTCTTTTGGTGTAATTTTTTTAATTTATTTCTATTTTTTGAATTTGTACCTTCTTCATTTTTATTTACATTTATAGGCTATTTATAATTGAGCCTATAATTTGATTGATATCACTTTATCAAATATGCTTGATACTGTGTCTTTTTGCACTTTTCCCTTGGTAATTTTTGGTTGCACTCCCTTAATAACATTTTGAAAAATTGACCCTACCCTCAACAAACTTTGTTGTTTGATCTATGTGAATTCACACCCTTTTTAACTCATTTGGGTCTCTTTTGTGTTGTCAAATATTTTGAACATGAAAAATTTTAAACTTTTTCTATGTCTTCACATCCTACATGTATTATTTGTCCCAATAAGTCGCACGTTAGTCAACCTGCCATCTCTACTTGGTCCAATTATTAGTGTCACACCCCGGCCCACCTTCTTTTGATGTTAAATAAAAACCCTTGGGAGCTTTTTCTTTGGATGCATGAAGATCTGATGAGCAAAGAGAACTGCTATAGAGTTAAACAAAAAAAAATCTTGGATGAAAGGTCTCGTTCTTTACATGATCAATTGCAAGTGATAATGGAAGAGATTTTGAAGCATTTTGGTCAATACACTAATGTTATGAGCTACTAGGAGAATGAGTTACATGAGAAAGGGGTTTCTGTTATAGTAGCAACAACAAAAACTAGAAGCTAGCATCAAAGAGAAAGTATACAATTATATTGATCGTGTAGGGCAATTCTTCAAATAGGCAAAACAGGGAACAAAAACCAGTTTTCTTCCTTTAAACTCCAGTGAGCAAATAATACTGTAGAACACCAACATTACTGGTATAGAGAATCACCCGATTCATCTTCATGGATACAAATTTCACATTGTTGGGTGAACAGATTGAACAATTGGAATTGAAGATTCAATCAACCAAGCTAAAAGAATATCAGCAGACACATTGCATCAAGCAGCATTCCGATAGGCTCGTATTGTCTCTCCTTTGGGTTTTCTGATGAGTATTCTTCAAATTCTAATGCTCGGAGGCAGTTACCATTCCCAGAATTAGCTTATTGTCTTACTGATAAAACCTATCACATTATTGTCCTAGCATCCAACAATGTCCTTGCAACATCTGTTCATGGCATTATGGGAATGTTAAAGCACTATTTTTGTCAGATGTTATGTTTGGAAATGCTCTAATGGACATACATTTGAAATGTGGAAGCATAGACAGGCCGCACACTTGCTCTTCCTTGATGTTTGAGTCAGATTAACAATCACTTAGCTGATGTTATTTCACATATGATGAAACAACAAGTGGTCAATGAAGATATGTCTCTAAAGGGAAAGAAGGAAGGAGTCTTTGGAAATTGCTCATGTGTATGAAATGCAAAAGTGTTGACAAGTATGCATATGAAAGTACAAAGAAAGTCGCAACCAATTTTAGAAAAAGAGGAAACGTTATATTATGGAGTGCAATAGTTGCGCGATATGTACAGAACAAATTTATTGATGAGGCTAGGAGCTTTAAAGCAAATACAATTGGTAGATGTAGCGCCAAATTCTACACTCCGCCAGCACACCCACGTCCATACCAGAATAGCAGCAATGCATCCAAAACAAGATTTTTGTCAAATATTGTAGCAAAAATGCTTGAGTTGACAGCTTTAGAGATTTTCATGCAAATACAATTGGCAGGTGTAACACCCATTCCCATAGCTTTTTTTTGCGCACTCGCAACCTGTGCCAAATGGAAGAAGATAGAACAAGAGATCAACACTCTTCTAATGATGTTGAAAGTACTCCTTCTAAGGATGGTATCCAAGTTGTTAGTAGGAGTGCAGATTCTCGAATTCCTTTACAGAGTAAATGAGAAATCTCAAGTTGTCGATCATATTTTCATCTACAATGATGCATTAAACAGCGATGCATTGTAGCAAACTACAAAGTTTGGATGGAAAGGAGTTCTTTCTCATTCTGTAACTATCTTTTTGTATATGATACATCAAGCAAGAGTAAGATTTTGCAATTAGATTCCAATATACAAATGCATAATGAGTTTCAAGATTGCCATATTTCGTTCTATCTTCCTTGAGGGAACCTGCCCTTACTTGGTTCTTAGAGTGAGGAGAGAGCTTAATTCGGGAAACTATATTGCAGATAAGAAGCCATGCCAAGAACCTGAAGAAGCCAAGTTGAAAGTTCAGTTTATAGGTGAAGATGGAATAGATGAAGATGGTGTACAAAATGAATTCTTTCAGTTACTTGTCAGAGATATTTTTGATCCAAAGTATGGCATGTTTTGTTACAATGAGGAAACTCATTTATTCTGGTTCAATTCTCCACCATGGGATGCATTGGCTACCAATAGGTTGAAAAGCCCTAAAAAGAAAAGAAAGGACAACTTACGAAACAGTTGAAGGCAAAACATTACTAATTTGCTAGAATAGAAATGGATTCATCGAAAAGGTTCTAAAAGCTTTGAATAAGTAGATTTGACATACACAAAGCCATATTCTACAATGTTTGCCAGCAACTCCTTTGTTCAAGCTAAATATAGAGCTTGAAATGCTCAGATTGACAAGTATGCATGTGGAAGCATAACACATGTTAGCGGCTTATTGAAGAAGAATATTTGAACAACAAAGAAAGGGAAGAAGATAAACTACTGAGTTATGTCCCATATCATAGAACATTTCCTTATGTTCTAGAAATTTGGTTTGAAATCGAGGAGGAACATGAAGTGATGGAGGAATTGGATTGTATTGAAGAAGCTCTCCAATGGTTTAGCTTTGTTTTTGGTGATGGATGCAGGCATGAAGAAAGTGTGTGATTGTTTGATAAAATTCCTTCTAATTTTAATGGGTCACTTGGAGTTGTTAGATTATCTGGTGTATAAACAACTTCAAATTTCAAGTAATGAAAAGACAAGAAATTTGAGACGGTATGGTTTCATCAAGTTCAAGTCTCCTGAGGTTGTTGAGATTGTAGAAGTGCTTACTGTAGAACCACATCCAGTTTTACCAATTGACATTGTAGCCCTGTGCAATCACACCGGTTATATGCCCCTGCCTAGGATCAAAGCTCTTGCAAGTAGTGTTGTCTTCTACACACCACTGCTAAGACATATGGTTTTGGATAGGACTGGTACCTGCTACTCGGAAGGAGATGAACCAAGTCTTATGACTTTCTGAAAGGTTCAGACTATATTCCATGAATTTGGGCATGCACTACAACATATGCTTACCAAAACAAGATGAAAGATTAGTAGCATGCATTTGAGGTGTAGAATAAGATGCAGTTGAGCTTCCATCACAGTTCATGGAGAATTGGTGTTACCACATAGATTCATGGGTATTGCTAAACATTACAAAATTGGTGAGATTCTCTCTGAAATAATATACTCAAAGCTTGTAGCTACATTTATATTTAGAGCAGCTTCACAGAACTTATGGCAGATCCGTTTGTAAGTATTGATCTGGAGCTACACTCAATGTGGATATGAAGCCGATTACTATAGCTACAAGTGGGCGGATGTGTTATTTGTAGATGCATTCTCAAGATTTGAAGAGGTGTAGAAATTGAAGACCAAGAGTCATCCGTGTCTTTTCAAATTTCCTTTTTTTCTTATCTTGTCATATTTTGGGGGGAAGTGGCTTTGGAACTCTCGAGGGAGAGGAGATCTATAAAAACTTCTGTTGTTCATTGTAATGGATCTTTTTGTTGCCTATGTAACTGGGAAGCTTTGTAGAAGGGTTTAGTGGAGAATTTGAGCTCTAGTTTTGGTTTTCATGTTCTAATGAAGGATTGTGTTCTTATGTCCATGATTTCTTCAGAGATGCTGATTGTTCTTATGTTCATTCAGCTTCTATACCTATTATAATTTCTTCTGCAAGCTCTTGATATACATGTGTTTTCAAAGGACTTTGTGCTTCCCTAGTTGGTTATTCTTTCTTTCTCTTAGAGACTTTGTGCTCCTCTTTTTAGTTCAGTTTGTTTTCCCTCAAGAGGTTATGTTGTGTTTCTTATGTCCATGGTGTGATTTCTTTCCCTTTTCTTTCATCTTTTCTTCCCCTGCCTTTCTATACTTTCTGGTTAAAAGTACTAAAAAATTCAAAAATGCAATCATAAGAGGGAGCTGCCCCTCTCAAATGCAGAGGAGAATCGTTGAACTCACAACGATTTCTCCATTTGTTAGTACTTTTTGTTGCTTATGTTGGGCGAGTCTGGTTATTTCTGCAATGACAAAACTGTATACTAACATTTTGCAAGTAATGTTTTTGTGGAGATTTATGCTTCTACAATGCCATCCCATAGTGTAGAGCATGCTTTCACATGGTGGGTGCATGCATATGGAATAATCATGTGTAGATCCTAGGAGTAGCAACAAGATGACTTGTCGAGAATTATTGTAACAATATAGGATTTGATATTGGCATAGAAGTCAAAAGGAATGTGCTTCAATAGAATAAATGTATGAGTATCTAATGAATTTAATCATAAACATAAATTTTTTTAGGAAGGGTTTACTACTTAGTTGAGGAGCTATAAAAATTGTTTTCCACAATGAACTGGATTTGAATGAGTCATTTTCATAGTAAAATAAGGATGACAATGTGCTAATGGATATTGTGGTGACAAACTTGAGAATCCTTCTGTTATTTAGGAAGGTAAATCCCCTTATCAAGTTCATGGTAAGGATTTTGTTAAAGACACCATCTAACTTAGTGAATGGGACATTATCTTGGTTCTCACACAAACAATTTATGAGATGACTAGTCTTCCTTGTATGTAGATTAAGATATCTGATGAGTTCCCCTTAGATCTAGGCATATTTTTAGAAAAGACATGGTAAAAAACATAATTCTCAATTTGGCATAGAGCACATGCGGAGGTAGAGGTGTCAAGACTAATGTGACATTGAATTTGAGGGAGTGTACCACCTACATGTTATCTGTGATGAAGATAATGAGGAAAATCAACAAATATGTGATCACCATTAATGACATACATAATAAATAAGGTGTGGGTGCACAAAGATCAATTAGACTAATAGATTTACCATGAAATAAAATGGTAAAATGCATCAAGAAATATGGGATGAAGGTCCAACATTATATTATAGGAATGCATCAATTATTCATTTGCTAAAATACCATAACACCCCATTTGGAGAAGAGGTTGGCCTAGTGCACAAGATTCCCATTTGGGATTTTAGGTTCCTCATGTAACTTACTACATGAAGAAAGTAAGTTGATGGTGGAACATAAAGTGTTGATGGATCTATTGGGATTCCTATTTTCAAGCCAAGTATTTGCAAAATCTTGCCAAATCCATCAAATTTTCCCAAGGGGTCCCTATACTTTAACCCTAGTGCATGTTGTTGAAACCTTGATTTTGGCTAAGTATGAAACCTTGAAAACCCTAAAAATTTGGCTAAGTCTGAAATATGATGGATCCTCCAAATTCTAGAATCTACAGTTTGACTCCTATTGCGAAACACCTCTCAAACATCTTGACAAATATTTTAAAATAACTTAAAGTATAAGAAAGGTAAATATTAAATCAAACTTATACTTAAATGTTATTTTAAAATATATCATCCTGTCGGGATTTTGGGACTTAAGTCAATTTCGGGACTTGAGTCAATTTCGAGACCTGAGGCAATTTCGGGACTTAAGTCAATTTTGGGACATAATATAATTTCAGGACCTAAGGCAATTTTGGGACTTTGGGGCCCGATGGGGCTTTTGGTCCTGGTCCAAAATCTTCTCAGACCCCCTAATTTTTTAAAGCAAATTTGGAGCTGCAAATGTTCGCTTTTTAAAATAATTTTTTAAGGAAAGGGCTAAGTTTTTCATGGAGCTTTAGGTCAAACTTCTAGTTTTGACTTGTAGCACTTTTGGTCCCATTAAGATTTTAGGACCCGACTAGACTTTTGGTCCCATCTATTTCATCCTCAAATCCGAGTTGTGAAGGCTATAAAGGCAAGTTTGAAACTCATTTCAAGGGTTGGTTCTTTAGTGGTGGTTGGAGGTTGTGTAGGTTCAGAAATACTTCTAGGGCTCCAAATCATGCCATGTCCAGTTGCAGAGAAGTAATGGGTGGTGAAATAGATGAAAGATAGTGTGCAACAGGGGTTGTGTAGAGAATGTCTCGATGATTGTTTGTATGTATTTAGGGTTTTCCTCTTATCACATTTGCTGATAAGTTTGTATTGGGCATTTGAAAATAAGACAACATTTTAAATATATTACAAGCTTTGTAATTGTCACCTATTCTTTACATTTGAATGCATGCAATTCATTCTAGACTACTAAGTATGTTTGAAGAACAAAACTTGCAATCTGATATAGCATGTTCTTAGATCCATTTTTCTTTGTTTCCTTTCCATTGTTTTCTTTTCTGTCACTTGTGACTCTGCAGCCCAATTGGATTGGCACTGGTCTTGGCTCCATCAAACCAATCTCATATCATTTAAAAAAAAACATTTACCAGTGGTTTAGGGGAAGGACCATCATTCTTGTGCATGTATTCTTGAACAATTTGTATCAGCTATATAGGGGTTTTGTGACAGCCAATAGTTGTTCTCGGTTCAGTGACAGTTTTGGGATCAATATAATGAGTTGGGTTTGGTTGTTCATTGGTTTTTAGTTGTTCATCCAGTTTGAACTCAATACCTATTAAGGTATACCCCTTGGAATATCCCTCCGGAGCCTAGCTGAGCTCGAAGTGCAGGGGATGAAACCCACTCCCGTAGAGTTGACCTTCAACCCTCCATGTTATGAATATTACACAACATAAACTGAATTAAATCTACAAAGAAATGTGAGATATTGGAGTGGAAAATAAGATATCTCTCTAAATTCCTTACTTGATAGTTTAGTTATTTTATGACACTTCAATAATGGATATTCTTATGACATGTTATGTTAAAGTTAGGGATATGTCTTTTATGGAGGTGTTATTTTATCATTTCTCATCTTTTCCTTCCTTCATGGAGTTGATTAGTGCTCATCCATACCTATCAGATACACTTATGTAATTTATGCATGAACATAATGATGATCATATGGATTGTTTAGGGCACTCATAGACACTATGCAACAGACGTGGATGTTGACTTTGTGGGACACACATATTTAAATTGGGCAAGTCATTCTCATGATAGAAAGTCTATTCAGGGTATTGCTTCTCACTTGGTTCTAGTTCAGGCTCTTACCTTAAATTTGATAGTCATTTCTAAAATGTCAAAATATTAATATATGTAACAGTAAGCACAAAACAACAAACCTAAATAGAATCTTATAATTAAGCTATAATTTTAACGATAAAATTAATGTATACATGTATATGGTAAATAAAATAGTTGTAATGTAAAATAAAATAACTTGAAGTAAATAAAATAATTTCAAATTGATGGTATTTTCTAGATAGATTTATTTAAGATATCTATACTAGTTAATATTAATATTATTATCATAATAACCTTCCCATTTATATTATTAAACCATTATTAACATAAACATGTTATTAATATTATTATAATTAATAATAATAGTAATATAACATCATAGTTAATACAATGACATAATATATAATAATAATATTCTTTTCTAAATAGTTAGAATTTAACAAGTGTAAATAGATAGGGAGTAGTTTAGTTTGTATAAATACATTTATTTATTTATATTTTGTAAAAAAATATATTAGCATGCTAGATAGACATTGACCAAACTTCTATTTTGCAAATGCCTTTGATGCTTTAAAAACATGGAAGTACAAGAATTACATATTATGTCATTACATTAACATTATACTATAATAATAATAATAATAATATAATATTACTATTATTATTAATTATAATAATATTAATAATAAATGGTTCACAACTATAACCTTCACCCACTTAGTATAATTATAATACATTAAATTTGCAAGAATGTATTCATGTCAAACTTCTTCCCACCTCCTTTCTAAAATGTTATGTCACACCTCATCTATCAACAACAAAACACACACTATTATTACAACACTACAAAGACAGGTACTCGCCACTACGTGGCACTTGTTATAAACTCATATTCATTTATTTTAAACATGTACAACACATGTGTAATGCCCTGCCATGCAACCCTAGAGATAAGTTCAACTAAAGCAATAAAAAGGCAGAATTTTTTTTAAAGGAATAAACGATAACAAAACATAACATAGACTAATAGCATCAAGTTAAACTATCATCTCTAGGGATTACATAGCTGCATTATTGCAATTTAACAACAATCAACAACATACATAGTTTAATCCAATAAACCAACTGAATCAAACTAGCATCTTTCATTACGACATCCAAATACATCAAGAAGTTTGCATTAAGATTACAAGTACAAATAATATATCTTACAAGAGGAATTACATAGTTTCATTGTTACAAAAGCTCTTTTTCTGAATACATCAAATTATATAATGAATTCCACTGATACATAAATCTAGATGCAAAAAGTACAAATAATTGTCTTCATACACAGGTGCAAACTGGAATCCACTACGAGAGATACATCCACGAACCATAGCACCAGCTAAACCAATGGAATAAAGCACAACCACCCGACCATGTGGAAACCTGAGGTCCATCCCCCATACTAGGAGATAACAATGAGGTCCCACAATGACAATAGTCAAGAAGATAGTAGGCTAAAGAGTGCAAGGACTACACATGACTCCAATATAACACAGATCAATATGAAAATCATAATTAACTTAAACAACACTTCTAGAGGCAACCACACTAGGGAATGCTAGGCTGCAGTAGGGGTGAGTGTCATCGCATGGTCCTAACATGGGTTACCCTGACAATCTCTAGCTAGACGTCATCCCCCATCCATGGGTTACCCTGGCAGTCTCTCGCTAGGCGTTGACCCCCATCTATGGTTACCTTGACAGTCTCTCACTAGACGCTGGCAACATAGGGTGACATATGCGGAACCAACATTCCTTTCATGATGACAAGGAAGTTGATCTTGCCAACTAGGCCTTCTCATCCCATCCTTAGCCTGAACGAGTACTATAGGCATGGGTGAGGAATCCAATTATCTTAATTAGTGTGAAAATTGCCCAACCCCTAGATTTATTATTAGGTTATCACTTGATTACAAAACTCCCAATGGGTTACCCTAGCTAGCCACTTTGGGCACCAGCCCCACATTGGAAGCCACTCCCCCTTCCCTGCACCTAGATTCTCACTACCCAAAACATACACCACACAAGAACTATCACTTTTTTCAAAATATACATCATTTCACATTACACAAAACAATGCATTCCCATCTTGCATGCTCATTATAATCACATGAATATGAACCCTGAGCAAGGCATTCTCCATCTTGCTCATGTATCAAACCAACATGAAATAGAAGATAATATTACAAGAGTGCATTTCATTCAACTCACATTCACACCCTCCTAGGCCTCTGGAAACAACTTCTACAACACTTGACATCATTAAAACATAATGGTCACACATCACTTTCACTTTCCAAAGCACATCCTAAACCAAGATCAATAATTCAATAACAAGACCACAAATGTGACATATGATCTGATGCACTAATAATGGTCTTAAAGAATGTAACATTATTCCAAGTATGATAAATCATCTAATAACATAAGATAGCCCTATCCCAACAATGCAGAACAATAATAACTTGAAAGGGTTACCAATTATTCTATAACAGAAAATTCAGTCAAACAAGATACTACCCGTTATTAGACTAAACCTCTTTCTACACTAATGTGGATCTTATTAAAATTCTTGACAACTTTGTGATTTCTATTCAAAATAATTGTATAAGCAAAACATAAAGGATCATAAAGTAGATTAAAACCGATCATCCCTTTTAAATCTTTAGAAAGTAGAGTTAAATGCTAAACGTTTCATATCAAACCTAACCTCCACTTACTCACCCAATTTCATAACTAAGCACAATCTTTAATTTAAGTCATAAATAAGATTAGACTCCATTATATGACCACAAAGTTCCTTAAGGTGAAGAGGAAGCAAGATATATATAAAAATACTTGACAATTCTTACTAAATCTAAACTAAATGTTATCTTCCACCAAAAAAATATCAAAGATATCTAGACATATAACAATCATAAATTAAATTCATAGAATAATTCTATGCACACTACTTAAAATATTTTAATTCATACTAAAATTAAAGACTTAACTAAGGTCATCATACACACCTTATAACTAGATCTAAAATAACAATTCAACATTTATAATTTATGATAATTTACATCAATTTGACTAAGACAAAAATATATTAAGAAGCCTTATTTATTATCCATATCTTACTCTCTTACAATAAATAAAACTACTAATATTCTTAAATATACAAGATAAAATAATAAATCAATAAATTATTTTAAAAGGATTTGACTTTTTATTTATAAAGTAATGCTTAAATATAACATATCCCTAAATAACAGGGATGAAATAAAATAATACTTAAATATAACACATCCCTAAAATTATTCTTCTGAATTAAATAGGGAGTTGACATCACACCTTCAAAATAATAAATAAAACTCAAATTAAAACACTAATTTATTAAAGGACAAATTTAAAGATAAATAAACTTTATAATTAACATTATGCAACAATACTTAATATTTAGCTAATAAGGTTTAACCAATATTTTTCTTTTAAAAAAAGGGGTAAAAACTTTATTGAATCATAAAATCATTACAAAGCAGAAAGAAACACCCATAAGGGGCACAACCAAAATCAAGAATTAAGTAACACCCAAAAAGCTCCTCATATCCTCCATAACCCAATCTTCAAGAATAGGGGCCAAATCACCAGGAAGATTGCCCCAATCATCCACATTCCAAGTCTCCATCTGCTCAGACACCCACCTCGCCAAACCATCGACTACCTTATTCCACTCTTGTGGCACATGACAAAAAGCAATAGAATCTAAAGCATTGCTCAGAGAAATAATTTGTTTGGCCACCACTGCAAGTTGCCAGTTCACCTCCTCAAAATGTCTCTTATTCAACATAGCAATGACCACCTAAGAATCTGATTCACAAATAATCTGCCTCCAGCCAAGGGCACAAGCACGCTCTAATGCTAGAAGAATAGCAAGAGCCTCCATGAGATTATTTGTATGCTGACCTTTATATATAGAGAAGAAAACAATTACCACCCTCGAACTATCCTTGCCAATCCCACCAACTCTAGCATGGCCAGGATTGCCTCTGGAAGATCCATCAGTATTGATTTTTAGGTCCCCCACAACAGGAGGACACCAACGACCAGTACGACAGACTCTTGCTCTCCCACGCCCATGTTGAACCATCCTCAAATGTTTCTATCCACCCCCAGAGAGACCCAGGGCTTTAACCACATCATAGTCACCAAAAACAACAGGGACAAACAGATCACACTTAGCAGCCAAAGTTTCCTGCAAACCCCCCAAAATCCTCAACTAGAGCTGACCAACAAGTAGCTTCTTGTCTAGAAAAATTCTACGGTTGCGTTCCAACCAAATATGTCAAATTATCAAACTGGGGCCAATGATCCAAGCAATGAGGAGAAAAGAGGTCTTTACAGGGGGAGGCCCCAGACTCCTTCAAAAATCCTCTAAAGAAGAAGCATGTCTATATGGTATATGCCAGAGATTCCACTAGAAATGCCAAATAACTTTCGCAAAGGAACACTGAAAGAAGAGATGGGGGATGCACTCATGCCCACCACACAGAACACACTTAGAGGGCCCATGAAACCCATGTTTCGAGAGGTTCTCCCAAGTAAGGTACCTCCCTTGAACAACTAACCACAAGAAGAAGTTACACTTAGGCCAAGCAAACTTATTCCATACCTGTTTCCACCACGAGACCTCTGAGCTTTGAAACATTTGCTTATCAAGAACTTGATAACCTAAGGCAACAATAAATTTGCCTTTTGGATTAGGACCCCAGGCCAACACATCTCTCCCAGGAAGAGAAGTGCAGACATGCCTCGATAGGATCCCAGCAAGCTCCTGATAATCCCCAGCTACCCACCAGGAGGCCACTCCTGCGGAACCTTCCATCTATATACACTAACTTGTCTGAAATTATGAAGAGTTTTAAAATCAACAACATGGCACCACCCAGCATCAATAAAATGCCTACTCAAATTCTGTAGGTGGGGGTGGGTAGACAAAATGGGAGGATAACCATTCCAAGAATCATGCCAGAAGAGAGCATCTTGCCCCCCATTGCAAATCCAAAACAACCCCTACTTGACCAACTTGGCACCCCTTTTGAGGGTACTCCAAATCATAGAACCCTTCCCCTCCAAACTAAAGCGAGCAACATCCACACTCTCAACTGCACCCAGATACTTTGAGGTAAGAATTTTTGCCCATGATTGATGTTGCTGCGAACACCACCGCCAATACAGCTTAGTTGCTAAAGCTTGTCCATTCAAATCAGTTCTACGCAGACCCAGACCACCATCCTGCTTTGGCCTACAAATAGCTTCCCACTTAACCAAACTCCACTTTCTATGAAGGAGGTTGCCAGACCAAAGGAACTGCTGAGACAAACTCTCAAAGTCTTTGATAAAGCCAGAAGGTGCAGAGAGAACAAAACATCTATATAGAGGAAGAGCCTGCACCACTGACTTTAGAAGAGTCATCCTACCCGCAAAAGAGAGCCACCTATTAGTCCAATGACTAACCAGATTTCTGAACTTATCCATAATCTCCTGCCAGAACAATTTAGGAAGCGAATGAATAGCAAGCAGAATACCAAGATACACAAAAGGGAGAGTGCCAATCTGGAAACAAAGGATACCAGCAATTTTACTCTGAATAGCCTGTGGAGTATGAAAGAAGTAAATAAAAGACTTCCCCTCATTAATTTTCTGACTTGACGCAGCCAAATAACAATCCAGAATCCTGCGCCAACCGGAAGCCTCCTCAACCTTGGCTCTGCTCATTAGAGCTATGTCATCAAAAAACTGCAAATGTGACTGAGGGGGAATATTGTTTCCAAAACTCCAGCCCTTAATCAAACTATTATCCACCTGGGATCTAATAAACCTCCCCAAACCCTCCGCCAATAAGATGAATAGATAGGGGGATAAAGGGTCCCCTTGTCTGAGCCCCCTAGAAGCACCAAACAACTTTGTTAGCTCACCATTAATTAGCACTGAAAAGGAAGGAGAAGTAACATAGCTCTTCACCCACTCAATCCATTCACCAGCAAAACCAAACGCTCCCAGAATCTTAAATAAGAAGGCCCATTTAACCTGATCATAAGCTTTAGCCATATCCAACTTAATAAACATAGCTTTCTCTTTAGAACGATCCATAGAATGAATCGTCTCGACTGCAATGATGACACCATCCATAATCTGCCTACCAGCCACAAAACCCCCTTGCTCTTTAGAAATTAACCTGCTTAGCCAGGGTTTCATCCGCTTAGCAATCAACTTAGTAATAATCTTATAAATGACATTATATAAGGCAATGAGCCTAAAAAGATCTAGAGAATTAGCCCCATCCTTCTTTGGGATGAGAGAAAGGAATGTAGCATTCATGGATTTTAGCATTTGTTTATTCACGAAAGATTCCTGAATGACCTCTAACAAATCCAACTTAATCACTTCCCAGAATTCCTGGTAGAACTCAACCGGGAAACCATCAGGCCTTGGAGCTTTTCCCTTTTTCATCTGAAACACAATAGTTTCAAGCTCTGACAAAGAAATGGGGTGAAGCAAAGAAGCATTCATTTCACTGTCGACTAAGGGTAGAATACTATTCAAAATATCAGCTTCATCCTCCTCCACAAGAAGGGAATCCTCAGATGGTAGAATAGAAAAGAAACGAATAGCCTGAATAGAAATAGAAGCAGAGGAGGAGAGAATCTCCCCATTCAAAGACCTGGGAGAATAAATGACATTACCTTGTCTCCTATCTTTTACTGAATTGTGGAAGAAATAGGTATTCCTATCTCCCGCCTGAAGCCACTCGATTTGGGACTTTTGTTTCCAAAAAATTTCCTCACATAATTCCCATTCCTCAACTTCTTTCACAGCAACAGCTTCCAACAAACCAAGATCCTCAGTGAGGCCCTGATCATGAATCTACTTGGTGATCGAGTCCAAATGAGCTTGAGTAGACTATTTTGCATGGAAAACATTACCAAAGTGTTGCCTATTCCACCGTTTCAACCTATATTTCACATATTGGAGCCTCTTGGAGAAGTACATAGCGGTCCCATGTGATGGCTTCCCCAAATTCCACCAACCAGGAAGAAGATCATGGAGGGAGTCATCTCTTAACCACATGAGCTAAAACTTAAAAGACTGCTTTACACAACGCCGGGGAAGCTTAGCAATAAGTTTGATTGGCCAATGATCAGAACCCCGCCCATCCAAAATCTCAGAGCTAGTCAGCCACCTGTCCCCCAGCCAGAAACTGGACACCAAGAATCTATCCAGACATTCAGAAATAGCAGCGTCCCCACATCTCCTATTATTCCAAGTGAAGACCCCATTAACAGACTTGATGTCAACCCAATTCAAGAGAACCACATTAACCTGCAAGAGATCAGAAGAAGGATCCAAGCAAGCAATGCCTCCCCTCTTCTCTTCCAGAGAAACAATGACATTAAAATCCCTGACTAAAATCCATGGGAGATAAGGATCCAAAGTCCTCACATATCTGACAAAACCCACAACTTTACCTTGCCATGAAGTTTAGTAGGAGCATAGATGTTAGAAAAGAGTATTCTCTCTCCAGACTCAAGATGAGAAGTAACACAAGAAATCAAACCTCTGTAGGAGTACCACCAAATTGGTCTGACTCTACGTGGGTCCCATAAACATGCAACCCCACCAGAGCTACCAAGAGCACCAACACATTGACACTGACCACGACTCCAAATCTTCAAAGCCACACTCATCATACTATCAACTAATAACTTAGTTTCTTGAAGGAAAACCACATCAGGAGAATGAATATGAACCAAATCCTGAATAGCCTTTTGTCTAGGGATGTTATTCATACCCCTCACATTCCAAGAGAGCACAATCATCGTTGGGGTTGGGAGAAGTGAGCATCAACAGTCCTCATCGAACCTGACTCAACCAATGTCTCACTAGCTAGCTTTACCTTTTCCAGGTCCTTTTTTCTACCAACCTTAAGAGGTTTCTCAGGAGCCCCTTTTTTGAGGGTTTTTGGTTGCAAACCCAAGGCTAGGGAAGGAGCCTTACTTTTTCCCAAGTCTGGAGTACCCCGCACTTCAAATAGAACACCAGCACTAGGAGAGCCACAAGAAGCCTTTGGCACCAAATCTAATGCACCTTGAATAGGAGCCAGAGGAGCCAATTTAGTGTCCATCTGAGTACCCTGCTCACCAAGTGATCTAAACTAGGAATCACATTACACTGATCCTCAGGAACAACCTCAATAAAAGATCCAACTGTTGCCTATAAGTCCACCTGAAAACTTTCCTCCTGGACCAAATCCTTTAACGTCTCAAATCAGTTGAAGGTTTCCTCCTGCCTATCCTTGAGGGATCTCTTTAGGCCTCGACCACGATTATGAGACTTAACCAGAATAAAACCTTCTTTATCAGCCCCACCTCCCTGCATGGGGGCTTTACCCTTGTCTGCTTTCAAATCAGGCTGAGTAGGAGCATTACTTAAACCAGCTGACCATATTCATGACATAGCCGACACCTAAAAGGTAATGTCTCATAATCTAATGGTTGAGTCTAGGAGCAAGACCCAACAGTCATATCAATAGAGTCTAGAAGCGGCTGGCTCAAATCAATTTCAACACAAACCCTAGCATAAGAAAAAATTCTCTTATTCAAAGTTTGCTGAGGACCAATAGGTTTTCCTAGCAATAGTGCAATCGACTGCAATATATCACTTCTCCAGCATTTAAGCGGTAGCCGAGGAAGATGAACCGAAACTAGGATTCTAGAAGGTAACTCCTCCGTTGAGTTAAAGCCAACATGCCATGGTTTGATGAAGAGACCCACTTGATTATAAAAATATGTGCCCCCTTCGAAGGCCCTATTCTGATCCGAGACACACGAAAAATCCACCATAAAGAAGTTATTTGTAGCCATCAAAATATCAAAATCTCCTTCTGGGTTCCATGTCTTGCGAATCCATGTATCAAGAAATGGGGGAGAAACCCTCATCCCCATGAACTTACAAATTAAAACATGATTACAGTAGTAATTAATATCCTTGACTACTGACTCCGATTGTATTACTAAAACTGGCCGCTCATGGGCCCTCTCCAAGCATCCATTCACCTTTGGCAATTTAAGGGAACCATTTCGGACCACATCCGATCCAGAAGAAGACTAAATGGGTATTCCCGCATCCTCCCCAGCCATGGAAGAAGCATGATTGACTATATCCAAAGGCACATTCGAAGCCATTTATACCAAATGAGTGAGGGCTCAAAATGCCCCCCCACACCACACTGAATCCAAAGTAATGGCTCCAAATAGGCGCACCACCACAAGAGACAACACCTCAAAAGAAGAAACCCCCCCCAACGTGCAACAAACACGAACTAGAGGGCACATAGTAAAAGAGAACCCAGAGTTGGAAACCCTTGAACCCTGCACACCACCACTCACACCAAAGAATGCCTCACAGCCAGCTAAAACCAG
Organism: Cunninghamia lanceolata; assembly: GCA_027924645.1. NCBI lineage: Eukaryota > Viridiplantae > Streptophyta > Pinopsida > Cupressales > Cupressaceae > Cunninghamia > Cunninghamia lanceolata. The sequence goes on from BSBN01001352.1 coordinate 713,582, forward strand.
AAAAAAAGAATAAACAAAGAAGTAGACCTAGTCCCCTTGACCCCCTATTGACATGCAAATCCCCTGCGCATAGAGAAAGCTCGAACCTGCAAGCTAGGGCTCAGGTGCCCTAGCTTGCTCTCCCACACACGCTATCGCCATCCCTTTTCCCTAAGGTTTAACCAATATTTAATTACTACAAAAAAAATCTATTAACTAACTAAACTTAAAATAAGTTATAACATTCTTATCTAACTACCACTTCAAAATAATACATTTATAATCCTATTATTTGAACTATACTATTGATTCCAAGAACAAGTTGAACAAAAATAATGATTCTAGTATCAAACCAACACTAATGTTACCTCTATATGACATTTAAATTTTTAACAACAATCTTTTCTAAAAAAAATCTTCCAGAATAAAATAATAATTTTGTATATGATACTCATATAGCAAGAATTAGATTCTAAACTAATACTTAAAACTTTCTAGGAAATTTAATTAAAGTCCACATTAAATTATTGTTAATTTTGTGAGAACTCCATAATATAACTACAATTTTTTTATATTTTCTATATATAAAAATTACTACGAAGAATAGTTAAATTATTAGTTACCTAAACTCAACACAAAAAGAGAATTTCTATTTCTAACTTAATGTATTATTTCCTATTAACTAAATCTACAACCTAGGGGAATCCCTAAGTTTTCTCGAGTTAAACTCAAAGATTTTGTTGATTGACAAAATTGCTAAAAAAATGATTAAAATATCTATCTACATATTCAATCTACAAAAGAATTCATATTGAACAATAAATTAAGTTTTCAGGCATGGAAGAAAAATGATGAAGCTGGCTGAACCAGGCAACCAAATTTCATAGCCAAGAGCCAAGGATCAGAGGAATTTAATTCAGGTAAAAGAAATTCATTGTTTTAAATGCATAAGCTACAAACTAAAATTCAATTGCATTATTCATTATTTCTGGCAACCTAAGGAGGAACCCCCAGCGTCGTATGACCGTACGGCAATGCCTGAGGGAAAGGAATATGCATAAGTTTTAAAGTGTAAAAGCTAAAATTCTAATATCTCTTATCCTAAATTTCATTTGGTCTGTAGATACTAAAATTTCAAATGCCATTTCAGACATGATTCAATGCATATGGAGGCCATACAATGTAGCCAGGCAGGCTGGAGGAAAAAAAAATATTTAAGAGTTTTGATAAAATGAAATCATATTTATTAGTCTTATTTCAGCAAGTGTTCAATGAATCCCATCAAATGGCAAGAGATTATAGATAAATATAATTTATTTGATATACAGATCAATGATTGGAAAGAAAATAGTTTGGGCCTGACAACGAATTTTAATCTCCACAAGCAAGGGCAACACTGCAGAAGTTGAGTTTTCTTTTGATAAAAAGAAATTGGCATTCTTAATTTGACACAGGAATGCAACAACAGAAAATGATTTAATTTCTACCAGTGGCAAAAGATTTCATTTAACTAAGGTGTCTACAGGCAATATGAAAATATGGCGATAGTGAAATAGCAAGAGGAATAGATGTGAAGAAAGATAGATAGGCATGAAGATGATTCAGAGTAAGGTCTCTTAAAATGTCACAATGGGTGGTTGAAGAGAATATTCAAGCGAATGCAAATGGCAAGATTAATAATAATGGGGTTATAGGAAAGAATATATACTCATCAATCATATGGAGAGAATATGTTGAAAATCTTGATGAATCATTTCAATTGACGGGAGAAACTTGCATTTGATTGCAGATGGACACTTATTTTCAAAAGGGTTTACTATTGTCTGGAATAATTCACAGAGAACCTCACTTCAACTAGAATTTAACAAATCATAAAATTGCACGGACTACTCACATACATGATTTTTCTTCATATATAGACAAGCAGAAGAAATTTTGTTTAATACATACCCAGAAATTCTTCAGATCTCCCTTGCTCCCTTCTCCTCTTCCTCTGCCAATTCCTCTTCTTTTCCCCAAATTTCTGTGCATCTTTTCCAAGAACTCTCCCCTCAAATAATCTTCCCAAAACCCAAAATAGACAAAACAATTGATACCCACTATCACCATTCTCTCTGTTACAGATATCCACAATCCAAAATTAATTGCATTCATAACACCACTAACATGAATAATTTTTAAATTTCTGACAACCCACTCCAACAATAAATTAATGGCAAAATAAAATCTCACATGTCAGATAAAATCAATAAAGTACTAAATATTATCAATATTATTATTATTGCTAGCTTTCAAAGCTACTAATTTAATTTAATATAAAAATCAACTAATTAATATTCTCAATTTTCTACATTAATTAAATAACTATTATTGATGTATATATAAACTTATTATTATTATTACTATAACAATTAATAAATCTCCAACAAATACACATTGACTATATAACCAAAATAATCAAACATCAACACATCTATACACATAGATCACTTATTCTATAAAATGAACCAAACGATTATAATCAACAACTTAATACCTTGGTCACTAAGTTCAATAAAATGAACCTTAAACTACAATAAACAAAGAATAACAACCACATACCAAAGGATGACCAACACCCGAGGACAAGTACCAACTGAGTGACAACTACAACCATGATTGGAAATACATGGATGATGACAAACTGAAGACATTGGCTGATAGAGGGAACCCCATGTTATCTCCCATCCACATTATCCATTGGTGTAAAGGCATGCTAAGACCTACTAATTCAGGTGGAGTCGGTGCCCAGTACTTGCAACTTGCATCAAACCAAGGAGTTGTGTACAAACATATATATAATCAAACATACTGTGATAGGGAATCACAACATAGTAGGGTGGTCATTATGAGTAATACCACATTGTCCCTTCACAAAACACATCACAAATATCCACATTAAACAAGTTTATTAGTAACTAAACAACTAGATAACACATAGTCAGATAGTTGCATAATTCACGTAGTAAAATAAATCTACATAATCAATTAATCCATAACTGATCACAACATAAGCATAATGTACTAATCATAAAGTATCAACAGTGTCATCATAGTAAACATCAATGAGTGTCATCAACTACATCAAAACGGTAAACCTGCCATCATGTCTAACACACCCTAAGTATTCTGAGTATCTTACCTTCATCTTCATGCTCCTTAGCCTGACCACCTGCTCATCCAAGGTGAGAATGGAGGGGCACTACAACATGGAATGCATTTGTATAGTTTCTAGGCTAAGACTTCCTACCCTCCTGTCAAGTCAATTTTTTGCAACAGTTATCTATTTAGTGTTACCTTTCAAATGTGAAAATATATTTTATTTCTAAAAAGTATATCATAGATTAGATATATATTTTGCTATGACCTTATATAAGTTTTAACAATCTGTCCAAAATTTTTGTTTTCATGTGATAGTCTTCTTAAAATTTTAACTGTATTTTATGACAAAAATTGCTAAATATAGTCATATCGCTATCAAATTTAGGCCCACAGACTCCCAGCATTGATGGGCCTGCACATTGGAGCCTCGGTTCTACTGGAGAGGACAATTTAACTAGCAATTGGACCTAGAGGTTCAATGGGCATGTTGACAATGTTGAGAAGAAATTGTAGAATTTGTTTGAATTTTTAAAAATATTTGAAAATTTATTTAATCCACTAAATTATGTATCGAAAGATCATTACCTTATCCATATAGATCATTACAACAATATAATTTTCAAAATGATAGTTCAACTTCAATGTGGTAAAATGTTATAACACAAAAAAACAAAAGTTTAAGTAGAAAGATATAAAATTTTCGGACTTTAAAATTTAGAAAAAAAAAGAGTTTTGAGTATTGCTTTGACATGTATATTTGTCTTCCTTTCAAAAGTTATTTACAAAGTTATAAGATAAATATGCAAATGCACTAGGAAATCATATAATTAAACAATAACAACAAAAATGAATAGATTTCAAAAATTAAAGTTTGGTGTTTACCTAATTGTTTAAGGAAGTTATCTGTGAAGAAGTTAAGGGGTCGAGTCTTAACTATCTGATTTGCCCATAAACATCCAATAAAAATTTCATTGATGTGGGGGATGATAATCTACTGCACATATATTGTGGTTTCACAGAGTGGGCAATGGCAGAGTTGGTACTAAATGAAGAAATCCAAGGCCAAGTTCAAGTGGAGTTGTAGGCAATAGTATGGAAAGATAGATGTGTATTATTATTATAGTAATTGCATCACCAAGACCCAAAACCTCCTGTCAACACACTGTCACTAGTTAGCAACACATTTTACTATGTCAATTAAAAAATAAAATCAAGTCACTTAACATTAATGTTTTTTCTTGTTAACCCTTTAGTTTTGTTATGTTGAGAGGCTAAATATTATGTATTAATTTAATAATCTTTTAGTATAGGGAAGACAAATCATAAGTGTATGAATAATCAACATCTTTTACTGAGCGTTATGGACTGAAGGGTATCCATTTTGCTAGGGCATTATTATAACTTCATTCATTTAAAGTGTTAAAAGCCTTTGGTGAGTATTTTATGAGCCATTCAAATTCATCATTAATATTAGTTTTTGTTAATTTGAGAGTGCTTCTGATAAATAATTGTATAGAAGTTTTTTGCATCAAATTAATCACTATGGAAATGTTGTCTAGCAATAAATTATAGTAGTTTAGAGATTTACCAACTTTGATGAATACATCACTAATTAAGTCTAGTTCAAATCCATTCATTCCTATCGTATTTATCCTTAGATCCTTATAATAGTTCATTGTATTCTAAAAAGTTAATACTATGGAAATATCATGTCTTTGAACTATTTAAGGTTTTATCTAATTATAAAATTTAGATGATTAAAGATCTAAGTGGACCTCAAACAGTGGTGTTCTTGATGGGTTACCTGTTGAGAACTTATATGGGGAATAATATTCACTGATTTTTGCCACTATTCTATTATCTTTTTCAATATGAATATAATGAAATGTTTAGATGATCAGGTTACATTTCTATTTGGGTGTGTTTCTTCTGTTCTAACATAAACTTTTCACATTCTTACAATGACAAACATACATAAATGCTCCTTTTAATATTTATACCACTATGCCCCTTCTTAAACAGGACACCATTCAAAGCATGGGCAGTTCTCCAATGATACTCATCACATACTTTTTCCCAAATAGATTCTTACATGTGTTATTCCACCCTGTTAGTTCAAAATGCTAATCTACATATCAACCCTTTGTGCACGAGTTGAGATTATGATCTCTTAAGCCACTAATCGCAATGCTAAGTATCACAACAAGGTCATTAAATCATTTGATCCCTCTTATTCATTAGCCTTCTTAATTGACACATTTTGTTTTTCATTTGATCCCTCTTATTCATTAGATTACTTAAGTCATGATAACTTGTGTCTCTTTGCTACTTATGGACTCAACTGCCGAATCAAATAGCTTAGAGATATTTACCAACTGCAGTTCTTGATCCTTGACCTTTTCTTCTAACTCCTTTGTGGCTTCCGACCATGATAAACAAAGTTTGTATAAATCACAAGCTTCTTTAATGGAACTCTATATTCCTTTTATTCCATTGTCTAACAAAACTTTATCATTCACTAACATGGCCTTCAACTCAACTAATCTCATCTCATCAAACTCTTTTCTAACTTTTGTTTTTATATATTTTTCAAAAGATTCAAAATGTGAACTTACAGATTTGATTAGGCTTTTGAGTTGATCCATTGGCAGTAATGATATGTCCTTTTGGTATGAGGGCATTAAATTTTCTAGGATGACGGATGCTTCGCCAATGAGTTCACTATCCTGCATATGTGACTTTAGCATATCTTCCTATGCCTTTGCTTGAACAATTGATACTAGTTTGAATTTATGCACAGGAGACATTGAGGCCAAATTAATTGGTCCTTGTAGAATCTTTGACTCATCCAAATCCTGTCGTCTCTTCAAAAATTCCCTGACAGAATCACTTGGGACAGCAGGAGTGTCTCTTGTCATTTCTTCAGATAGTTCAACTCCTTTGTTTTGTTCAGGAGGTTCTGGGTCCATATTCTCTTGTTGATCAGTATTTTGTTCCAGAGCAGGGGTCTCCTCAGCTTGATTAAGTTCTTGTTTATCAACTTTGATCTGCTCATCAATCTTTTCCTTGTTTGCCTAATTAGATACAGGGAATTGTCCTTCTCTCTTGGTCTTCTTAGGGCTTTTCTCTACCTCTTGTTCATTCTTTTCTTTGATTTTACTAGGGCTTACCGAATGATTTGCATCAGTTTTCTCCAAGTCTTGATCCATACCATCTTCAGGAACAAAGGTGTCAACATCAACATTTGTATTCTTTGTCGGAAGCAGTTGGAATGTTAAGATCAGGTTTAGGATCTCAAAAATTGTTAGCTCTATATTTTTCACAAATTCCTCAGTGTTCCCTACCATTAGAGTGTTGACTCTTCTTTTTATCTCAATTTTGTCTCCAAGTAGCTTAAAAACTTTTGCTCTTTCGTCAGGGGTCACATCCGAACAAAATTTGAGCAATGAACTTTCTCTTACTTCCCAATCCTTAGTCATTGCTTCCTCCTTAGCAGTCATTATGCTTGTCAGGCTGCCAGGAAGGTCAGAGACTATCTCAATGAGGGCTCTGTTATAAATCTCCAGATATCTAATGACAATAGCTTCTATGATATCTTTGTTTGCATCATCATAATCATCATACAGTTGTGCTATATGTTTGAGATTTCCATCAACTATAATGGCCTTTAGAACATCTTCAAGATTTATTGTGGCCTCTATTTCTTTAGTTTATACTTTCTTCTCCTTCTTTATTCTTTTGCTACTGGAGGCTTTAGTTGTCTTTACTTTCATTTTCTTGATCTCCTCATCTGATTTAGTTTTCTCCTCATCATCCTTTATGCTAGCATGCTTCCTTTTGGCTTTTGTTTTCTTTGTCTTGTGTCTTGTTGTAGGGGCTTTCACACTTGTAGAAGGTGAGGGACCGGAGGATACAATGCAGCTTCTGCAAAGGTAGATCCTCTGGTTCTTTTTGTCACTTCAGGCTTTTCTAATTTCCTTCTAGGTTCTTCTGGAGCCTTGACCGGTTCACTTTCTTTCTTCTCTTTTGCTTCCCTTACTGCTTGTGCATTTTCTTTTGTCTCTCTGACTTGTTCTTTGGTAAAACCCTTTTTCAGGGCATAATCTTCTGCTGTCTTCTAGGCCTTCTTTGAAATCTCAGGTTTTCTTACTTCAACATGGATTTTTGTAGACAACTCCTCATATGTCCCAAATATTTCTTCTTTGGGATCTCTGGGTTTACTTAGCATATGTTGTGCATAGTTGTCTAGTATTTTTCCATCAACTTCATATCCCATTGGTAAGTTCCAGACAGTTCTGGGCTCCACAACCTCCATCATATGTTGATCCTTATTTACAATAAAGCATATATGATCTTTGTATTTCTCCACAATGGTCTTAGGGATCCTTTACCTAGATTGCATTACCTTTTGGAAATGTTTGAAGTAAACCCATAGAGTTGATTTTTGTGCTTCTATGTTTCCGATGCTGCTCAACTGGTTTCTAATATGCACTGCAACAGGTTTGTCTCCAGTCCAAAATTGATTTTTTATGCTTGGTAACTCTTGCATAAAGTAGAAAAATAAGTATGAAATCAACGTACCAAATTTGAAAGGGTATTTGTTTTCTTTTGTTTTCTTCAAGTTCTCCATTAATTGTTGTCGATGCAGTTCACATAGGTCATACTCTGCATTTTCCTTAACCATTTGATATGCATTGTATATGGCAGTATGGAGATAGAGTTCTCCCAGTTTGTGAAGTACACCTTATAGTTGATCACCATGGATGCAAATCTAACTGCATGATCTTCAATGTCACTAATTGTCAATGCCCTTTTATCAAATTTTGCTCCAGTGGCTTTCATCACTGTATCATTTTTCACAGCCTTCAATATAGGCACTGTACCGGTAGGGTTTAATCTTGTGACCACCCTTATGGCATCTTTGGTGATTTTGAATGTGGAATTAAGCCACATAAACTTATCATGAATTTGGCTTAAGACATATCAGACCCATTCATCTTCTGTGAAAACTGGGAAATCTATATAGTAAATAAGTTTCTTCTCTTCCAATACCTTGTATTCTTCCTTCAGATCAAGTTTATTGTCACTTAGATGTTTTAGATATAGATCTGTGAGTTGACTATCTCCATGTTCTTCTAGGGCAACATGAATATAAGCCCTAACATCTTCTGCATGCATAACACCAAATGAAATTTCTAAAAAAGCACCATTTGGATCGACCTCTATTGATTTGAATAGATACTTCTTGAATTTTGGCTAGGCTCTCTCAATTATATCAATCACTTGTGGTGTTGCCATTTTTGTAAAGACTTAAACAAATTCACAATAGGGTTTCACCTAGAAATACCTTTTTCTGCTGAGCTAGGGTTTTGTTTGCTTGAGATCAATTTGGCTTGCTTTGAATCATTTTGGAAATTGTTGTAGTTGCTTGAAATTTCACTTGATTTCTTCTTGGACACTTGATAGTTTGAATGCAAAGTGATTAACCTTTTGAATCCGAGCCTTTTAACCTTTGATTGTCTTAACCTAATCATCATAAATGCAGTCCTTCAAAAAGTTGCCAAACATTTCTCTGTTAACCCCAGTCAATCAAGATTGTTCTGCCATGTTCCACATTTGATCCTTTTCTACAGGAATTTCTTTCAAAAGATCTACCATATAAAGCTTTTCATCATATCTTCATGTCAGATCCCAACACTGAATATCTGGCTAGGGGATTTGGATTTTCAATACAACTCCCCCTGAGCGAGAGCTCCCAATTTACTTCCCAAAGGAAGTATCTACACCAAAGACTGGTGCGGATCCATCTTTGACATCATTAACATCCTTCTTCATCTAGACCATGCTCATTTCCTTCTTGATTTCCACTGGATCAATCTTGTTCTTACCTTTATCTTCTCTCTTTTTTCTGTTTTCCTCTTCTCTGTAGGATAGTCTCTTTTCTCATTCTTGGATATTTAAAACCTTGCAATATGTCCAAACTTATTGCAATTGTAGCATACTACATTTCTCCGTCCCTAATTTGTATAGTTTCTAGGCTGAGACTTCCTATCCTCCTGTCAAGTCAATTTTTTGCGACAATTATCTATTTAGTGTTACCTTTCAAATGTGAAAATATATTTTATTTCTAAAAAGTATATCATAGATTAGATATATATTTTTCTATGACCTTATATAAGTTATAACAATCTATCCAAAATTTTCATTTTCATGTGATAGTCTTCTTAAAATTTTAACTGTATTTTATGACAAAAATTGCTAAATACGGTCATATTGCTATCACATTTAGGCCCACAGACTCCCAACATTGATGGGCCTACACATTGGAGCCCTGGTTGTATTGGAGAGGACAATTTAACTAGCAATTGGACCTAGAGGTTCAATGGGCACGCCGATAGTTTTGAGAAGAAATTGTAAAATTTGTTTGAATTTTTTAAAAAAAATTGAAAATTTATTTAATCCACTAAATTATGTATCGAAAGATCGTTACCTTATCTATATAGATCATTACAACAATATAATTTTCAAAATGATAGTTCACCTTCAATGTGGTAAAATGTTATAACACAAAAAATTAAAAGTTTAAATAGAAAGATATATAATTTTTGGACTGCAAAATTTAGAAAAAAAAGAGTTGAGTATTGCTTTGGCATGTATATTTGTCTTCCTTTCAAAAGTTATATACAAAGGTATAAGATAAATATGCAAATGCACTAGGAAATCATATAATTAAATAATAACAACAAAAATGATTAGATTTTAAAAATTAAATTTGGGTGTTTACCTAATTGTTTAAGGAAGTCATCTGTGAAGAAGTTAAGGGTTCGAGTCTTAACTATTTGATTTGCCCATAAACATCCAATAAAAATTTCATTGATGTGGGGGATGATAATCTACTGCACACATATTGTGGTTGCACAGAGTGGACAATGACAGAGTTGGTACTAAATGAAGAAATCCAAGGCCAAGTTCAAGTGGAGTTGTAGGCAATAGTATGGAAAGATAGATGTGTATTATTATTACAGTCATTGCATCACTAAGACCCAAAACCTCCTGTCAACACACTGTCACCAGTTAACACCACATTTTACTATGTCACTTAAAAAATAAAATCAAGTCACTTAACATTAATGTTTTTTCTTGTTAACCCTTTAGTTTTGTTATGTTGAGAGGATAAATATTATGTATCAATTTAATAATCTTTTAGTATAGGGAAGACAAATCATAAGTGCATGAATAATCAACATCTTTTATTGAGTGTTATGGACTGAAGGGTATCCATTTTGCTAGGGCATGATTACAACTTCATTCATTTAAAGTGTTAAAAGCCTTTGGTGAGTATTTTATGAGCCATTCAAATTCATCATTAATATATTTTTTAATTAATTTGAGAGTGCTTCTGATAAATAATTGTATAGAAGTTTTTTGCATCAAATTAATCACTATGGAATTGTTGTCTAGCAATAAATTATAGTAGTTTAGAGATTTACCAACTTTGATGAATACATCACTAATTAAGTCTAGTTCAAATCCATTCATTCATATCATATTTACCTTAGATCCTTATAATGGATCATTGTATTCTAAAAAGTTAATACTATGGAAATATCATGTCTTTGAACTATTTAAGGTTTTATCTAATTATAAAATTTAGATGTGGACCTCAAACATTGGTGTTCTTGATGGGTTGCCTATTGAGAACTTATATGGGGAATAATATTCACTGATTATTGCCACTATTCTATTCTCTTTTTCAATATGAAAATAATGACATGTTTAGATGATCAAGTTACATTTCTATTTGGGTGTGTTTTTTCTATTATAACATAAACTTTTCACATTCTTATGATGACAAACATACATAAATGCTCCTTTTAATATTTATACCACTATACCCCTTCTTAAACAGAACAACATTGAAAGCACGGGTAGTTTTCCAATGATACTCATTACATACTTTTTCCCAAATAGATTCTTATGTGTTATTCCACCCTGTTATTTCAAAATGCTAATCTACATATCAACCCTTTGTGCACAAGTTGAGATTATGATCTCTTAAGCCACTACTCGCAATGCTAAGTATCACAACAGGGTCATTAAATCAAACTGTTGATGCAAATTACTACTGGATCGAAAGAATTATTGCATTATTTGAGATTAAGAAGAAGTAATTCAACATGAATTATTTCTTGCCAAGCCATATAGATCTCCTTAACATTTATACAATGACTTGTAAAAGGAGCAGTCAAGATTTCTTTGCTCAAGCTTATCAATACAATTGCCTAGGCCATGTCAAATGAATTTCTCAACTATCAAATCTCCTACCAAGTGAAGTAAAGTGATGAGATGAGAGCAAAGGATATGTATGAATAGAGGAGGCTAGAGGTGAGAGAAATTGGATCCTAGAGGGAAGTATGAGACGACAATTGGGGCACTGCATGAAGTGTCATTTTTCTTGTTACTAGTACCCTTACCCTTCCAGTTCATCTTCTTTCCATTACCATCTTGTTGTTTAGGGGAGTTTGAACATGGGCATTCTTAGAGAACACATCATTTGTAGGGGTAATTTGAAGCAATTCTACACAAATCTAAATTTACCCATCCTAGAGAAATAGGATAGAAATGAGATGTATCTTTGCCCAACGACTCTGAAACTTATAGAAATGTTGTAGTTCATATTTAAATAAATATGATCCAAGCAAATAGTTTTATCTATTTTTAGGAAAAACAAACAATAAGCAAGCATAAACAAACCCCAACATGTTGCGTTAAAATTTATAAAAATTGAAACAATGCTTCCTACAACTTTACAAAAACATGAGAAATGGAATGTTCAGTGCAGAACACTGTCATTGAGCTCTACGTCAAGATTATTAAATCGTGTACCTGCTTCATGCATAACATTCATTAACCCTGTTGATACAAAAAAAATTAGCATAGTTGTATTAAAAAACATTCTTAATCATTAATATGTATTATAAAAATATTGTGATTAACTATAACAAACTATTTAAAAATAAAACCCAAGACAAAAATAAATAGTGCATAATCTTAGTACTTTTTTGTTAATTGCCCTACGCGCTACGAAGAGGGATATGTTCTCTATTGTTCGCTCATTGAGTACGTTCATGGTGGCAATCAATGATTATCACTCAAATGTATTAATCTTTCCCATTTACCTATATGGCCGCACGGTTAGCACATTGAGTAAAGGAAAGCTTGTAGATTAGTCGTTCAAAACCGTAAACCATTAATCCTTCCATAATATTGTTATCAGGAATGGCAAGAGTAGACAAGTTCATTTTTTGTAGTGGGGGTTACGATGATGATGGTGGGTGTGGCTTTTGCCAAATGGATAAAGGCGCCCAACCCTTCTTTAACTACATGCCCTGGTTTTATGATTTAGGGTTTTAAAACCTTAGGGTGGTTTTAAATTAGGAAGCACAAAACGTGAATTAATGTCGTAGTTGTGTTGGGCAACATGCATTCCTAACAACTTGGAAAATAGTCATTGCCAGTCCCGCCCACACCCCATCTTAACCACCATTTCGCCCCTTCACAGCTTGGAACTTCTCCCTCTTCGTAGTCCATAGGGCAATTAATAGAAAAATAGTTTTTATTTCTATGAAGCTGGGTCCCGGGCCCAGGCGCAGCCCATTTCTACTACTCCTTAGTTTTCCCAAATCCATTTCTCTCTCATATGCGGGTATCCTAACATCAACTTCTTAGCATGGTTTATTTATAGAAGGGGTCATTTGAGAAAGTCAAAGAGGTCATTATCTCTTTGAATAAAAGAAGAATTGAAAGACAAAAGTAAGTATAACAGGGTTGGATGTCTCATAGGCTATTTTTAGCCATGGACGTTAAAAGTTATTCTATTCTATTCTACTATATGTCTTACGTTTGGTGTATAAAAGATTGAATGTCACTTTGTAACAGGCAGAGCCGTTGCTGACAAGCTTAATTTTATAAGCAAACTATTTGAAACCCAACACCTATTAGTGGTGGGCACGGTTGCACTCAGTCAACTGTCAAGAGTTTATTTATTAGAAAAAACAAGTCAATTGTAAACATGCACAACACATGGAATGCATTTGTATAGTTTCCAGGGTGAGACTTCCTATCCCCCTGTGAAGTCAATTTTTTGTGACAGTTATCTATTTAGAGTTACCTTTCAAATGTGAAAATATATTTTATTTCTAAAAAGTATATCATAGATCAGATATATATTTTGATATATATTTTGCTATGACCTTATATAATATTTAACAAACTGTCCATAATTTTTTTTTTCCATGTGATAGTCTTCTTAATATATTAACTGTATTTTATGACAAAAATTGCTAAATACGGTCATATCACTATCAAATTTAGGCCACCAACTCCCGGCGTTTTTAATTATGTTTTCTCATTCTAACCAGCAATGTACGGATAGTACAGTACGGACCACAAGAGCATCCATCCGTTATACTTGACGGAATAGTACAGTACGGTATATAAGACCACTACACTAAGGGATTGAAAGAAAACATATTCCGTCGTAACACCTTAATATGCTCTTGGCGCTGTCTCTTCAAAATTAATTTAATCGTGAAATTTCATTAAATTAATAAACATAATTAATCTTTATTCATAAAATATGTTTGTTGTTTAGATTAAATAAAGTCAAATTTTATTGTGATTGGCAATCGTACATAAGAGGACAAGAAATGAAAGTCAACTGTTCAAACTGCATACTTATCATAGTTGTGACCTCATTTTCTAATTAAAATAAAAAAATAATATTATACATCTTGCAAGAGCTTAAAAAATATTTCAGTTCATTTCTGCAACTGCCAAACATGTTCTCTTTCTTTTGCAAATTAAAGAAGTCATTTATGGTGGAAAATGTCTTAATATATGTAGATAATGATAAATGACATGATCTTGTATTAAGGTGGGCTCATTCCACTAGTTTTTTATCCATCCATAGACATATATATCTCTAGACACTTAACTCCGGTATTGTCTATCCAAGCATTTTGGATGCACATTTGACCCTATTTATTAATTAATTGAAATTCAGAATATAACATGATTTTGAATTTCAATTAATTAATAAAGATTGTCAAATGTGTTTCCAAAATGTTGGATAGACATTGCCCTTAGCTCCTACCCCCTACTTGTGATCCATGTATTCCAATATTCCCACCTCTTATCTTATCCCTATGTTTGCACATTCTTAGGCACTCTCCCTATCTATGTCCCAATTACATTTACAATATCAAGATTACAAATTTATTCAACCTTTCTCTCCAAGAACCAACTATGTACAATTTTGTGTGAGTTGCTATGTCCTTGTATATAAAGGCACTCAATGCATCCATTTCACACATTGAATGTTCATTAATCTTCTCTCAAAGTGTCAAAAATGCTTCAATTGATGCACTAAAATGAATCTAGTTATGCACAAACATTCTAGGAGGATACTAATGATTGGAGATTGTGGTTTTTGATTGTTTGTAAACATTTATGTGAGTTATTTAGGAGAATTTGTCCTCTTGTAACATACTAGAAGTATTATTAAGGTAGTTATAAATATTGCTAGTCTTTAGATTGTAATAACGCCATTTGGCTACTATAATTTTTTTCTACTATCATTTTAATCACATTCAATAACAATCTATTCTTAATCAAATATCTCTAATTCTTTTCTACTAATCCACTAGTAAATACACATACTAAGTCCACCATTGATATGCAAATAACCAATAATGAATGTTACAGGTAAATGCATATGCAAAATAGTAGCTCAACAATGGACATCAAGTTAACAAATCTTATTACATATCAATTCAAGAAAACAATAATATTATCTAGAGAAAATCTTAGCATGGATTGCTTTAAAAGTTATGAGAAATCTAGTTTCCAAATACATCCCAGAGTTAATGAGAAAAGCATCATATTCCATCCATAAAACTTAGAAAATATTGAACATGTACCATATGCATAAACATTGATAAAGTAGATAAGAAGTACCTCATTCATGGATGATTACTTGAGTTTGCACAAATCCTTCATAATACTACTTGAATCCTAGTTTAAGGTGCAAGGGTGGAAGATAACCCCAACTGCATGAACAAGAATCCTTATCCACCCCAACCATATGGACTATATTGGCCAATTGAGGATGAAAATCACCATGCTAATGACTTGAGTTATTGGTGTAGGAGCACCCCGAGACATTGAAAATTTGGAGGTTTCTATGCATTTTCTATTTTTGTCCAAATGTCATCTAGTTGGCCGAGTACGGCATAATGTTGTTGTAACCGAATTGAAAAGAATTGTAATCGTTTGAAGGTGGTTGTTGGTGGTTCACCTTCCATCGTGTGTAATTGTCAATTGTGAGTTGTTAAATAGGTAGACTCTGATAATGTAGAAGAAGAGCAGGCGAGAGAGGAAAAAGAATCGATTGTATGTATATTTTAGTAGAAGAAATAAATAAATTTCGTGTTTTGGTGTAATCACAGGGATGTAGATCGGGGTCATTCCACTGGTGGATTTCTTCGAAATCAGTGGAATGACCTCCGTGTTATTAGTTTGTTTTCTGTTCTATAGATTTTTTTAGTTCTTGTGTTGTTCATTCGGTTACAATATGCAGAGACAGTTAACGACATGAATTTGGGTTGTATCACAAAATATGCATTTTATGAGTATAACACCTTTGTATGTCAGGAACATTTTATGTGTATCCCGCAGTTGTATGGGGAGAGACAATTTGTGTGTATACTGTTAAAGTAGATCAGGTTATATAATTTGTGAGTATACGTCAATTGTATGTCGCAGACAGTTGTATGTGAGACAATCTGTGTATATCCTGCATTTGGATATCGGGGTTGTATGTTACAAATGTATGAGCAAAAGTACATTGTCAATATGCATTGGGTTTGATACAAATGATGACCGACAGTATCAGATCAAACTGGGAGAAGATACAAAGGGGAACCGGCAATAGGAAGTTATGCAATGTATATGCAAGGATGAATGCATCGGAGTAATGAACGCCATCGGGGAAGACGTTGGAAGTTATGCTGATAGAGCAAATCATGCCGACGGGTTAAGGTACATCAGAGTAAGCTGTATACCGGTGGAAGGAATTTCTGAAGTGGCTGATAAGGTAGGTCAGGCCGATAAGGAAGGAGAGGACTAGTTACGGTGAGACTATATGGATCTCTTGCCGATATTGACAGAAACAACTATTTTGTGGGTTGATGGGTATTATTCACCCTATTTTAAATACTTCCACTATGTTGCTCTACATCAGTTACACAGAGTAACTCAACCTTGGTCACCCAAGCTCACCAAATTACCATCATCCACAAATGCTAACGGCAAAAAAAACTCTTGGTATGGTTTTAAACACTCACAAGCTTGATGTCATGGGGCTTCCAAGAATGTTTAACCTAGGTAGTGACAAATTTCTATGAGTAGATTTAGTCAATGTAGTAAGTAATTAAATTATAATTCTCATACCATTGACATACAAAATCAACATCAATGGATTATAAACTAGCATCTACATTATTAACAGTGTTATCATTGTCAGTCATGTTATAAACTGTGGGGACATTTTTCCTTGCTCTATTGGGTGCTATGATCTCTATTGTTGCAACTAAAGTTGTAGAAGTTTGGCAAGACCTATATTTAAAGCCCCAGTCAACCCTAAAATTCCAAGATTTATGGTAAATTAATGTAACAATCTCTAGAATGTCTTGTTGAGGTAATGTGATAAGATAGGAAACCAACCTAAAAAATCTAAATTCATACATAAGTCAAACTCTCAAAATTAGTTTGCATGATGCATAACTCTCAAAACCAAGTATTTTTCTACAAAGAAATGATGTATAGCTCTCAAAACCAAGTATTTATCTACAAAGAAAATCTAGATATTATATGGAAGGTTAATCGTGAGTCTAATATTTTCTAAAAGTCTTGCTAATTCAGCCTAATTTAATTAAATAATTTTGAAATAAATTTAATCTTAAATTTTTTTTATTACATGGTAAAATGGGATTTTGAAATGGCCTAGACCCATATACAAGAAAGAGGATAAAGCAATAAAGCCTAGCAAAACTATGAAGGACCACCACATGAAATCATCAACACAAGATTAGCACAACATCAAGAATAAACAAACCAAGGGTCAAAAAATCTTGACAAGCAACCAACCGAAATTCAGGGTGGTTTGAATTTGAATTGCTCCAAGGAGATTTGAGTACGTTCAAACATCTTGAACTTGAAATCCTTCCATTTGGATCTCTTCTTTATGGATGAACCATGAAAATCCAAAGGTCCACTTGGAGCCCCTGTATCACATTGCACCTCCGTTGAAGGAGTCCTCGTCATAGCTCTATGGTCATCAACCCTGTAACGCTACTTTCCCCAGAGTTATTTTGCAACGGATTTATTATGGTTAATATTTAGAGTTAAGATAGTTTAGAATATGTGAAGATATCAAATAGATATAAATAGCAAATAAAAATTACAACATATAATATTTTAATAAGAATTCTAAAGTAAATAATCAACATAATCAATTGAATAACACAATTCATAATTAGATTAACATCAAAACCCATATATATCATGATTCTAATATATTTTATTAGAATTAAGTTTAGTGCTTAATTAATTTTCATCAAAGGAATAAATACATATCTTTTGGGTCTGGAAGTTCTCCCAAATATCACTTCTGAGAATGGGCTAGAGATTGAACCCTTTTCAACTAGTGAGCACTCCAGGAGGAACCCAGTCCTTATTTAGAACCAACCATGCGCTTCCCAACATTCAACGCTTTTTCAGAAAACACACATGTTTCCCAAGCATATGTTCTTTTTAGAAAGCACACACACAAGTGCTCTAGATCCATGTTCAACCAAACATGCTCAACACAAGTGCACACACAAGACATGGCCAGGATAATCCTCGGTGTACACTGTACCCCGAGTTGGACACACACTATGTGCACCTTCTCCAATGCTCACTGCTAGCCAATCAATAATCCTTCTCCTTTGTGATTTCCTTGCAATGCTCTTATTTCCTCCTTTCTCCATCTTCTTCTTCCTTTTTGAGTGATCTCCCTGCCTATTCCAATTCTCACACAAATGCCTTATATAACCTTTTAAGGGATGGTTTCTAAACTATCGTACCCTTTCACAAAGGTTGTTATTATTAATGGTTTAATAAACCTAATAACTCCTCCCTTTTAAAGGGGTTTTCATAATTATTCTTTATTTATCTCCATTTTAACCAAAAGGATCATAATATCCTTTATTTTTCCATGTCACTTTTAATTATAAAGGGTAAATAAACTTTATCCTCTTATAATTTGGGTTATTCATAAATAGCTTTCTTTTTCCATTTTGGGTAAAAATTCAAATAACAAACCTCTTTTATCACTTCGCACCTTCTTTGAGTTGTCATACTCTGCTATCTTCAAAAATCCCCCTGTTACCCTCCATAGGCATAGTTTAATCTTAAATGTTATTACAAGATAGAAAATTCAAATTTAGTAGATAGATTATATTAATTTTTTAGCTAATTATAACAATTTAAAAATTAATTAATTATATTATCTTCATCTCAATAAAAAGATCAAAGTTATTAGTTATGAGGTTTTCAAAATTTTATTTGTTTTAGAAGGATTTATCGAAACATATAGTTTTTGTTTTGAGAGCTTTTTAAAACTTTATTTATTGTAAATTTATTTTAAAAGAATTCATTAATGTATAGTTTTTGTTTTATAGAGTTTTTCATAATCTTATGTATTATAAACTCATTTTAAAAGGATTCATTAACATATAATTTTTGTTTTGTGGGTTTTTATAATTTTATTTACAATAAATTTATTTTAAAAGAATTCATCAACATATAATTTTTGTTACACAACATTCTACTTTCCCGCTCTGCAACTTTCCCACTCAAACAAGTTTTGAACCTACTCTCGTCATGGTAGCCGTCAGCCTTTCGGGGCCCTCTACCCCCCCTCTAGGCCCTTTGTGGAACCCGATGCCTGTATTGTCTCAAGCAGTACTACTGAGCATGTTTCCCCAGCCTCGAGGCTGAACCCCCATGCTTGGAAAAATGCCCTTCTTGGCGAGGAAGAACTTGCCAAGGGAGACCAGACCGAACCTGTGTTGTCAAAGTCAGAGACTGGTACTGGCCTCCAAATACTTGATCACATGATGGAGAAAATCATTTCTTCCATGGAACTCTCTCTGGTGGGTAAATTCCAGACCCTAAGACCTAACATCGATATGGTTAGGAGATGAATTGCCGCTAGGTGTAAGCTGAAAGGTAGTGTCACTACCAGTGCTATGGCAGGGGGCCTCTTCCTCTTCAAATTCAATGCTAAAGAAGACTTGCTGGCAATCTTAGTAGGTGGTCCCTAACTTTATGGCAAACATAACCTCTGCCTGGGTCGCTGGAAACCTGGTTTTGATGTGGCCTTAAAGCTGAATAGAGCGGTGCCAGTGTGGTTCATTCTACCTGGCCTCCCCCTAGAATATTGGGACGAGGAGATCATCTCTTGGATTAGAAACTCATTTGGAAAGTTCATTGCGTTGGATGGAACCACCAAACTCAAAACAAGGTTAGTATTTGCTCGTCTTTGTGTTAGCGTAGATATAAATAAAACTCTCCCCAACAATATTATGTTAAAGTCTAAGTATGGGAGTTGGGAACAACCCTTGGTGTATGAGAATGCTACCACGTTCTGTCAGAACATCTCAAGGAAGGGCCATTTGATAAATGAATGTAAATTCCTGAGGAGTAGGGAACCTAAGAAAACAAGGGCAAAGGAGGCAAGTGCTGAGGACTAACCATTTAGGGATGACTTGCTTAGCATTTTCAAGACCCCGAAGACCTCTAAACATCTAGCTGGTACTCAAGAGAAGTGCCCTCCGGTTGATGTTTAGGCAAGTTTAGAACAGGTTTAACCTAAAACTGTAGACTCAGAGGAGACGAAAGAAGGGGAAATCAGATGCCAAACTCCCAAAGAAATGGAATCCACTAGGGGGGTCTCCGGAGTTGTGTAGGCCAACATAGAACATCCCAAGAATTTGAAGAAACCAAAGGTAATGACTGTTATATCCCCTACCAGAGTGTTGTCACCTGGAGCTGACCCTAACTCAACATGGACCAACCAAGAAGGTTGGGTGACCCCCAAAAAGAAGGGTAAAGGGAAGAAGTTTGCAGATGTGGGAACGGAGGGGAAGGCATGCAGGCCTTCTTAGAGAGAAACAAGAAATAGGGAGGCCAACAAGGACATAACTATAGGAAGGCAAAGCACCCTGGAGGCTCTCTCTAGGCGAGGTAAGAAATGAGAGTTCTCTCCTCGAATGTGAGGGGACTAAATAGCCCCCAAAAGCAATTCATGGTGAAGAACCGCATCTATGAAAATAAGGTTGACATTATCCTGCTCCAGGAAGTCAAGATGAATGAAGAAAATTTCAAAACATTTATTGGCAACCCCTCTACTGGGGCCTCAAGAGGCCTAGTTACTATGTGGAATAAAAACACCTTCACCGACAGCTACTACTCTCTTAGAAAAAATAGTCTAGAAGTGAAACTCACTATCAATAAGGAAGAATGGAAAATTATAAATATTTATGCTCCTAATACTAGAAGTGCTAGGAAGGACCTCTGGGAAAACCTTGTTCTTACAATCAATATGGAGAAAAGGATTAAATGGATGCTTGCTAGTGATTTTAACACCCCATTGTTCCCCTCTGAAAAGTCAGGGGCATCACTGATTACTCTAACAACATGACTGATCTCAAGCTGACTTCCTTAGTCAGACAAGATTGATGGATATAGAGGTTAACAACCAACTCTTCTCCTAGACCAATAGAAGAAGGGGAGACCAGTTGATTCAGGTTAAACTGGACAGGTTCTTGGTCTCATCCAATTGGGACATTATTCAACACTCTACTTTGACAGCCCTTCCCCACACCATCTCTGACCACAATGCACTCCTCTTCTCCTATAGAGAAGGCGTCCCGAAAGGATTGTTCCCGTTCAGGTTTGAAATCATGTGGGCCTTCCACCCTGACTTTAGAGATTACATTTATGATTGGTGGAGCATCAAGGTTCATGGTTCTCCAATGTTTAGACTCGCCCAGAAGCTCATTCATATTAAATAGAAAGTTAAATGGTGGAATAAATTCTGCTTTGGTAACATTATGAGTCACAAAAAACAAATCTCTACCAATCTCTCAAAAATTCAGGGAAACTTGGCCATGGGAGACAAAAGTGAGACTAACTTCAATAGAGAAGAGGCCCTCCAAAAGGAGCTAAGGGAAATAATGAAAAAGGAAGAGATATTCTGGAAACAAAAGTCTAGAGTCTAGTGGTTGACCGAAGGTGATCGAAACACTACGTTCTTCCATTAGTCAACCATGAAACATAGGAAAAGGAATAGAATATCCAAGCTCATCAATGAAGATAATAGGGAAGTCATTTCCGAGGCTAAGATGGGGCTTCTAGCCTCTAACTACTTCAGAAACTTCTTAGCTAAACAAAGGAACACTACGGACCAGTGTGTCAAGGAAGATCTGCTTGACTGCATCCCTTATGTTCTCTCAACTGAAGACAACAATGGCATGCTGGCCCCCATTACTCAGGAGGAAGTCAAGGCAGTTGTGTTGTCTATGGGGGCTTTCAAAGCCCTAGGCCCGGATGGGTTCCCTCCAGCCTTCTTCTAGGATTTCTGGGAATTTGTTTGCTTCGATGTCACTGCTATTGTCAGGGACTTCTTCAGGACTGCTAAGATTCTCAAGCAAATTAATGCCACTTTCATAGCCCTTATACCTAAGAAGAATACCCTGGGGAAAATGGTTGATTTCTACCCTATCAGTCTCTACAACACCATATATAAGATCTTCACGAAAGTGTTGGTCCTTAGGCTCCAACCTTTGCTTGACAACCTCATCTCTGATTGTCAGAAAGGTTGTCCCCAGTAGAGAGATTGTTGATATTGTCATTTCCACACACGAAATTATCCATTCGATGGACAGAAGTAACATCCCTACCATGGCCCTCAAGCTAGACATTTCTAAAACATACAACAAAGTTTCATGGAACTTTCTCTTTTTGGTTCTCAAGAAATTCAGTTTTTAGGACAAGTTGATATCCCTGATCCGGGAATGTGTCACTATTGTTAAGTATTTGGTGCTTGTCAATGGCTCTCCCTAAGGCTTCTTTAAAGCAGGCAGAGGAATTAGACAGGGGGATCCCCTCTCGCCAGGTACTTGTTCATCATTATGGCTGAGGTCATGGGAAGAAACATTCTTTCCTGCATGGATAGACAAGATCTGAAGGGGATCAGAGTGACGCCAATGGTTAGGCCTTCGGCTGTCCAACAATTTATTGATGACACGATGCTATTTGGCGCAACTTCAATTGTGGAAGCTAGAAGATGGAAAGACAGGTGCTGAACTCATATGACGATGTCTCAGGACAGTGTATCAATTACGATAAGTGCAATGTGTTCTTCTTTAATTCTGACTTGGTTCTCCAGGAGAAGGTCAAGAAAATTTTGAACTGCAACTAGGCCAATCTCCCGGCGACCTACCTTGGACTTCCTCTCATAGTTAAGGAAGTGACCCCCAACTTCTGGAACTCTATCCTTGAGAGAATCCAAAGGAAAATGGAAGGATGGAAATGTAAACTCTTGAGGTAAGCTGGTAAGCACCAACTCCTAAAGGTCTATCTACGAGGCATCCCCACCTATTATCTCTCCCTCTTCAAAATGCCCAGTTACATAGTGGACAAACTAGAAAAAATTCAGAAAACCTTTCTATGGACTGGGGTGGAGGAGAAGAAGAGAATGTATCTCATCAGATGGGACAAAATTTGCCTCCCTAAATTTCAAGGGGGATTGGGGATAAGAAAGACTCAAGTGACGAATAAAGCCTTGCTGGCCAAGATTGGGTGGAAGTTCCTTAAGGAAGATAAGGATTGGGTTCAGATAATGAAAGCCAAGTGCCTACACAATGGAGAAAAGAATGAGTTGACTGAGAGGGAAAGCCTCCCTAAAGGCTCAGTCATCTGGAACAAAATGATCAAAACTAGAAGAACACTGTCAAAAGGCATAAAGTGGAAACTAGGAAAAGGTGACAAAATTAGGTTCTGGGAACACAATTGGTTGCATGGGACTCCCCTATCCAACCAAGAAAACACCAACATTAAAGATAGAGCTATCACTCATTTTGGGAGGTTTGTCAACAACTACATCACGACCCAAAACTAGGGACAGAGGCAATGGAATAACATAAACAACTGCTGGGAGGATAGCCAAATTAAGAATCAAGGGTGTTCATCTCTGTAATTGGAATACAGAATCATAGAATTCCTTTATTCCCTAGGGAGGATGAGATGCTTTGGATCAAAAGGGGGCCCTCTTAGTTAAATTGGCTTATGACATGTTGATAAACAACGGTCATGATAGCAATATGTGGAAGAAAGTCCGGAATAAAAATCTGACTCCTAAGATCAACTTCTTCTGGTGGTTGCCACACATCTCAAAATCCTCACCACTGATAATCTCAATAAGAGATGTTTCCAACTTGTCAACAGATGTGTTCTCTGCTGAAAAGAGGAAGAATCTATACAACACATTCTATTCCATTGTGACTTCACCAAGGAGGTCTGGGGAAGGACCTTGACTACTCTTAGTATAGATTGGGTTCAAAATGAAAACCTAATGGACTTCATACATGGCTGGCTCTCCCCCTTCTCCCACCCAAGGATCAGAGAACTATGGAAACAAATCCCCCCACACTTGGCTTGGGGTGTCTGGAAATAAAGAAACAACATAATTTTTAGGGATAAGGTGAAGAGTGCCAAGGATGTTTTTTTCTTCTTCTACAGGATGGTCTCGGAAACCACCTCCATCTGCACCCTGAAAGCGACAAAGGAACCCCCCACTCAGCTAGAGATCTAGATTGCCAAAAATTGGGGTTTGGCAGCTGATATAACCAACTTTGACAACTCTAAGTAGCTTGCTAGGTAAAGTACCTTTTGGAGACCTCCCTCGAAGGACTGGGTCAAACTCAACTTTGACGGGGCTGAGAAAAAGACCACAGGTAAGGTAAGTGCGGGTGGAGTCATAAGAAGTGAGCAAGAGGAGCTCATTGCTACTTATGTGGGGGACATTGGTACCCAGACCAATAATGTGGCTGAAGGACTGGCTCTCTTATGGTGTTTGAAATTGGTCATTTCTCTAGGTCTGGATAAGCTACAAATCGAGGGAGATTCAATACTTATTGTTGATGCTGCCCTTGGCAGGATTGATAACGGATGAAAACTCAAAGACATCATTGAGGACATCAAGAGCTTACTGACTGGGTTCACTCAGAAGGAGCTAGGACATACCTATCGTGAAGGCAACAAAATGGCTGATAGCATGGCCAATCTAGGTCAGAACATGAGCAATTGGAGATGCTGGAGAAAGCTCGATAACCTTCCCTCTCAAATTCAAAAACTTCTCTGTATGGAGCAGGGTACTATACCTAAAACTTCATGATTTTAATCCCCCGCAATTCAGTTACTCGGCCTAAGGTTTGCTTAAGAGATGTAGAAGAAATGATTATGATATTAATGATTTTAATATTGTTAAAGGAACCAAAAGATCTAGTGACGAGATGGATGTCAGGCATATCTTAGTGGAGAGAAATATAAATTGCACTTGGTTAACGTGTTACAAAAGCAACACGATGACATGGATGCCCCAAGAGGTTAATCACATGGTCACTCACGTGCTCAACGATTGGCTCATTACTCCTAATCTCCATAACACCAAGCTCTGAGATTGTAGTAATCATAAGATTAAATGGCATGTTAATTTGCATGATCCTAATTTAATGAATAATGCCACTTCGAACTGGAGAGGTGTCAAGTTGTTCATCATTTCTTGTGCCTTAAGCTACTCGAAGGTTCATATCTGCTGTGATAAAGTTTTTTCGTTGCTTAGAGTTCATAATTCTGCTAAGGGTGGTAAAGTTACTAGTCTTCAAAGAGCCTCTTTTTTGTTCAATATTTTTGCTAAGAGGGGTAGCTATCTGCAAATGGGGGCGATAGGACTCGTACTGAACCTAAGTCTTGTGAAGAATTTAGGAAGAATACAACCCTATGGCATATCTGCCAAGAGGGAGTTGTTGCATCATTTTTAGAATGCCTGCAAGGGCATGATGAAAACTTATCTTTGCAGTTTGCGTGGTCTTGGATGAACATACATGTCAAAGTTGGTGGCATTGGCTTTGAAGTGATTGAAGAGGAACTATTGGGATGGCTACGGGCATGTCCACGGATGGTGTGAAACACAAGAAGACCAGCAAAGTCTCCTACCTGGAGGGTATGGCTCTGTTCCTTAAAAAGGATGAAGTGTTGCACAACCTGCAAGGTGGGTTTGACAGAGGGTAGCTCCCCAAACCCTAGGACGACGTGTGCTATATGATCATCAAGTATTTCACACTTGAAGGTAGGTTTAGACACTTCTTCCACTACCACTTTGTGTTACTCAATCACTTTAGACATAGTAAAATCATTAGCTTTCCTTTTTACCTGTTATCTTCTTTGGAAGCCTCTGTTGAAGTTGCCATCGAACAACACAAGAACAACCCTAAGAAACCCCCCATTCTGCTCCACTAGGGGCTTATTTATAGGCTTTATAAGTTTCACTTAGCCCTCTATCCACCCAAGAATATCATCGCCACCCGCGTTGATAACCCCTTTGCAACGCCTAAACCCAAACCAAAACCCACTCGTAGCAATCCTGTGATCATCACTGAAGTGACCCCTGAGAAATTCACCCACTCCCACAAAACTGCCAAGTCCTCTTCAGCCAAAAAGAAAACCCCTATGTTGGCTTGCCCTAACACTCTTAATGTGGAACAAATTGATCCTAGGAAGACTGGCCCTAAACCCACCAAGAGGAAACTCGCTGTTAGTGAGGTAAAAGGTGACACCCCCCACAAGAAGGTTAAGGTTGGAAAAGACAGGGGTAGCCTCTCTGTGAATTTTGAGAATAACCCCAGCGTGTAGATTCAAAATCTGGAGGAAGGGGACGAGGACTTTGTGGATGGTGGAGATGGTAGTGAAGACAAGATGGACGAGGAGTATGTTGCACCTCAGAGTAAGGATAGGGTTCCAACGACTTCGAGGTCGATCAGATTGGCCACCAAGCCTACCCATGTGCACAAGGAGCAGAAGTACATTGTTGAGTTAGAAGGTGCTGAGGATAACATTGATGGTGAGACCAAGGCTGAGAACTAGGAGGACACTGTGGTTCTGGAGATTATGGATGAAGGATCGAGCAACTTCCCTGAATTCTATGCCCAAATCTCCAAGACGGATAGTTCGGAGGAAAAACAAGAAACTGGAAAAAACAAAAGGGGTAAAGGTAAAGAGAAGGAGGATATCAACACCAGAATGACTATGCCAGAGAAGAAGTTTATGACACTGGCGAGGTTCACCTCCAAGGTCATGCATAGGTCTACGACTACCTTGGCTGTGTTGCAGGATATCGAACTTACTAGGCATGGTATGAAGGATAAAAAGTTGAAGGAATATGAGGACATGTACCAATTTCTCACTGAGGATTGGGAGCAACTCTTCAACTAGCCTGTGGGGCTTGTCTATGTTTTGTTTGTTATGTTTACTGTCTATCGACCGTTAGTCTGTTGTCTCTAGTTTTTTGGCGTTGGTCTTTTTGTTGACTCTCTAATGTGCCTTTGAGGCTTCTCTGTAATGGGTTTGACACCCTGATTTTGACGCTTATCTTATCAAAAACATATAATTTTTATTTTGTAGGGTTTCTATAATTATATTTATAATAAATTCATTTTAAAATAATTCAACATATAATTTTTATTTTGCCAGTTTTTTATTAGTTATTGTAAACTCATTTTAAAAGTTTATGGACATATAATTTTTATTTTGGAGAGTTTTTCATACTCTCATTATTACAAGATAGAAAATTCAAATTTAGTAGGTAGATTATATTAAATTATAACAAGTTTAAAAAAACATTAATTATATTACCTTCATCTCAATAAAAAGATCAAAGTTATTAGTTATGAGGTTTTCAAAATTTTATTTATTTTAGAAGGATTTATCAAAACATATAATTTTTGTTTTGAGAGCTTTTTAAAACTTTATTTATTGTAAATTTATTTTAAAAGAATTTATTAATGAATAGTTTTTGTTTTATAGAGTTTTTCATAATCTTTTGTATTATAAACTCATCCTAAAAGGATTCATTAATATATAATTTTTGTTTTGTGGGTTTTTATAATTTTATTTACAATAAATTCATTTAAAAAGAATTCATCAACATATAATTTTTGTTTTGTAGGGTTTCTATAATTATATTTACAATAAATTCATTTTAAAATAATTCATCAACATATAATTTTTGTTTTGCCAGTTTTTCATTAGTTATTGTAAACTCATTTTAAAAGTTTATGAAAGTATATAATTTTTATTTTGGAGAGTTTTTCATACTCTCATTTATTGTAAACTCATTTTGAAAGGATTCATTAACACATAATTTTTCATAATCTGCAAACTCATTTTTGAAAAAATGATTCACATATAATTTTTGTTTTACAAAGTTTTTATAATCCCATTTATTATAAATTCATTTAAAAAAAATTAACAAAACATAATGTTTGTTTTGCACAATTTTTAAAATCTCTCATATTCATCATCAAATTTTTTTTTTGGTTTTGTAGTTTTTCATAATCCTATTTATTGTAAAAGCGTTTTAAAGAACAAGCACAATGCATGAGATGCATTTGTATAGTTTAGATTGTCCCATTTTCCTCCTGAGCTTAAATTTGATGGTCCATCCTCCTTGTAAGTAAATTTTTTCTTCAACTTTCAAATGTGAAAATATATTTGATATTTTTTTCAATATCATAGATTAGATATATATTTTACTATGATCTTATATAATTTTTGACAATCTATCCACAAATTTCTCTGTGAGATACAATCTTCTCAAAATTTTAACTATATTTTATAACAAAAATTGCTAAATAAACTTATACAACTATCAAATTTAAGTGCCAGGCATTGCTGGGCCTGCACTTTGGAGCCCCAATTCTATTGGAGAGCAGAATTTAAATAGTCATCTATCCAGCATTCTGGATGCACATTTACCTGTATTTATTAATCAAATGTGCATCCAGAATGCTGGATAGACAATAAGATTTAATTATTTTTGTACAGTACGGAACATAAGACCAACCTTCTGTTAGATTTGACGGAATAGTACAGTACGGAATATAAGACCATAACACTAACGGACTGAAAAAAAAATTCCGTCTAACACCTTAATATGCCGTTGGCGCTGTCTCTTCAAAATTAATTTAATGGTGAACTTTCCTTAAATTAATAAACATAATTAATCTTTATTCATTAAATATGTTTGTTAAAATAAAAGTCAAACTATCGTGACACCGTCACCACCTCAAGTTGCAATCGTACATAAGAGGACAACACTAATGAAGTCAAATGTTCAAACTGCATACTTACCATAGTTGTGACCTCATTTTCTAATTAAAATAAGAAATGATATTATACATCTTGCAAGAGCTTAAAAATATTTTAGTTCATTTCAGCAATGTCAAACATGTTCTCTTTCTTTTGCAAATTAATCAGCAATGACAAACATGTTCTCTTTCTTTTGCAAATTAAATATATTCACGCGAAAGCAAATGCTAACGATTGTCATTTGATTATGGTGAAATTTGCATACCTATGTCATTTTCTATTTAATTTTGTGTCTATTTTGAGAAATATCTTGATACATGTACATAATGACATATGACATGATCTTGTACTAAGTTGGTCTTATTCCACTAGCCTTTTATCCATCCATAGGCACACATATTCCTATACACTTAGCTCCCCTATCCGACGCAGATTTGAATGTGTTTATTAATTAATTGAAATTCAGAATATAACATGATTTTGAAATTCAATTAATTAATAATTACGATCAAATATGCATCCACAATGTTGGATAGACGTTGTCCTTAGCTCCTACCCCCTTGTAATTTGTGTATTCCAATATTTCCACCTCTTATCTCATCCCTATGTTTGTACATTCCTAGACACTCTCCCTATCTATGTCCTAACTACATTTAGGCATCTATGTCCCAGTAACATTTAGGCAAACTTTCAACACAACCTCATCAAGGCCAAAGGCTTCATGATTTTTGTTTTGGGAATTAATTAACACACCCTCTTACAAGATCCAAAGATAATATTCTACTATTAAGTAAACACTAGTATAGTCTTCGAACAAGGAAGAAAGGCGTGCATCTTCCACAAGGTTTTAAAAATTAATAAAATGCCATGACCAATTGTCCTCCCATGAAATACCATGGTAGTAGGATAAGTGCAAAAAATGAGCATGTTGACAAGGCCATAAAGCCCTTAAGAAAATGAAACTTAGCATATTTAAACTAAACTTTACAACCCAACTCTTGTCAAATGAAGTCACAACCAACACAGATGGGAAACTAAATTATTTTTCTAGGTTATAGCATGAGATTTTCCATTAATATAAATGTAGTACATCAGATAAGGGTTCCATTATAATTTTGGGATGATGATGTAATGATTTGTATTGCTAACTCTTTTATTCAACTCATTCCTTTTTACCTAGTGACCAAATACAAAAATAATTAAGTTGTTTGCAACAAATTATAGTGCAACAAATTAACTATGAATTTGCCTTTGCTATTTGCCTAAAGTGCCACAAGTCTAGCCACTTTGTTGTTGCTTGTTAGGCCAATAGGAGGTCATAGAATTCTTGGAAAAAGAAGGAATAAATGGAATTTGTCCTCCTTAGGTTAATGATGAGGTGGTTTCTTCAAAGAACAATAATGCAAGCAACCTTAGGATGGAAAACATTGATGTGGTTGACTAACCTTTAGCAAACACGATTTACCCTAACGAAAACTTGTCTTCTCCAATTGTTAACTCTTCAATGAAGGTGGAGAGGGAAGTTAGTGGAGGTCCGGAGGGGCCTATTTGCCTTGTGGAAACAATTTTTCCTTCTCTCTACTCACCATCTTTAGCCAGGGAAAAAAGAAAAATCCAAAAGGGAGCCTTAGTGATCCTTTTGGCTCAAGGTTTGCAAGAAGCACTTTAATGTCCTGTGATTTAGGTTCAACCACTAAAAAGGGAAGAAAGTTAAAGGAAGGAAATCTACTTCAACAACTTAGTTGACATGATTTCTATTAGTGCTCAAGGTTCTCTGGAGCTCTATAGTTTTAAGTTGCCTAACTAGTCCTTTTTCTAGGTAGTTTGCCTTTTGCTTTTTGTCTCTTTCCCATTTTACATGGTATTTCTATGTCGTTAGTGTTGTGTTTGTAGTCTTGGTATTGTCTCTCTATTAATTTGTAGAAACCCTTCAAAAACCCACATTTAATTTTATATTAAAAAAATCCACTATTATCAATTATTAATCTAAGTTAATCTAAACTACTTAATATAAATTTGATTGTATTTATTTTCCCTAAATAACTCATTATAAAAAAGAAAACCACATAGGAAAATATGTGTAAATAAAATTAAAATGTAATGTCAATAAATTTTATTTACATTCAGTTAAAGAGAAGAGAACGTCCATAGACTTTTTTCTAATTTCTATGCGATCAATGGGTTCTCAAATAATAGGATTAAACTTCATACATTGTTCTCCATCTTTAGGTGTCCCATTGCTAGCAAAGATACCCAAGGGCTAATAAAAATGAAACCTTGGATTAGTAGGGAAAATTCTATCTTTGATCCTTGTTCTATTATACAATTAAAGATGTTTGTATTTTTTATTTTTATTTTTATGGAAGTCATCTATAAATTAGTTTTTGTTATTCTATTAGGGAGCACCAGCTTTAGGCTGAACCTTTGGGGTTGAGAGCCAAGGATTGAGGGGTATCCATTCGGCCAAATTCGCCCGGGGCACGATTCCAACCTCATCCCTTATGGTGTCGGGGGGCCTTACACTTAGAAAACTTGATCCCTGGTGGACTCATTCAGAACCTTTCAACTTCACCAACAGACCAAGGACCATTTGACTAATTTTCTTTTTTAAATGTTTTTGAGATTGTTTTATGTACAAATAGAATGCAAGCTGGATCTTAAAACCTGTGAGGAATTGCAGAGAACTTGGGTTGCTTACATTCTGTGCTGAATCTACTGAATGGCTGAGGAAGGCGTTGTAAGGCCAGATGGGCATTTGGAGAGAGCCCATGGTACTTCCACCGATGAGGTTAAGAAGCATCAAGTTGTAGGCTCTGCTGATGAGGTCTGCTAAATTCATTGACTTGAACTGAAATATATAACTTTGATGATTATTATGATTTATTTTTCAGAGCAACATTTCTTTACTCTGTAAATGTAGAGTAGCAAAGAGCTTGAATTCGCCTCCATTACATACGTTTGGCTTTTAGATTTGAGTGACATCATGTTTCTATTCTTGTAAGTGCATTCAAAATAATCTAGTGTTTATTGTTCTATCATCTTGTATGATTTGAAATACATTACAGAAAAGCAAGTGGAAGAAGTTTATAGCATATATTGGGCCAGGCTTTCTTGTGTCCATAGCCTACTTGGATCCTGCCAACTGTAAGTAGCTTTATTTCCTTAGTTGTTGATAAGTGATTATGTCGATAACTTGTTCAATGGCTTCTCTTGTGTCTCTCAGTGGAATCGGACTTAGAGGCAGGTGCAAAGTACAAGTATGAGGTATGCAATCATTTTAAGGTTCAACACACAATTGTAAAGGGAAAAAATCACAAATTTCTCTACTCATGCAGAGATTTGTTTTATAACTCAAAACAGAAATAAGAAGATCTTGTAATAATAAAGTTAGCTGTCTGCTATTTTGTAGCTGCTTTGGGTCATTCTCCTTGCCTCCGCTTTTGCTTTGATGATTCAGTCTCGAGCAGCTAATTTGGGAGTTGCCACAGGTAAGTGTTTCTGAACAGTTGGGTAAGAACCCACTACTTATAGCCAATAATTAAGTTAGTAGTTAATTTCCTCGCTTATTTTGCAGGCAAGCATCTTGCAGAACATTGCAGAACAGAGTACCCTAGAAAGATAAATTACATACTATGGCTGCTGGCAGAAGTGGCTGTAATTGCATCTGACATCCCTGAAGGTTTGGCAATACACATTCATATTCTGCATCTAATTTAGCAAAGTCAATAGGAATAGAATGAAAACTACCTGCACCCATAAGACCAGAATTATCAGATTTTTCAGCTCTAGTAGAGGCTTAACAACAATATGCTACCCCACGCATAACGTCACCAGATCCTCTTAGCTCTAGCTTTTCTGCCTTCTTTTTTTACATAGGATTGTTGAACTGCTGTTCATATGGACCAGTTAGGACTCGAATCTAGGACCTTCCATTTGCTGCTGGAGTGCTCTACCAACTGAGCTACTGGTCCCTTGTGGCCAGCCCATTATGGGTCTGGGTGTGGCTTACTTCCAACACCCCCTTTAAGCCACACTACAGGGGCTTGGGGCTCCTAGCCTGACTCTAATACCAATTGTTGAGCTGCTGCTCATATGGACCAGCTAGGACTTTAACAAAGGACCTTCCATTTGTTGCTGGAGTGCTCTACTAACTGAGCTAATGGCCCCTTGTGGCCAGCCCATCGTAGATCCGAGTATGGCTTACTTCCAACAGGGATGTTATAGATAGATGTTCTACCTCTGATTCTTTTTTATGGACAAAAATGAAATGACTTATAGGACCATTTTCTGTTTCTTTTTAGCTTATTGGAAATGTCTTAAGAGTTCCTCTTATATTACAGGCCAGTTCACATATTTTAGTCATTTGTGCACTTTAATAAATTCTTCTTTTTATCTTTCATAATTCACCACTTCAATAACTAAACTATTGTTTGCTTGCACCATATTAGTTAATAGTAACTAATGTCTGTGTTTGCTTGCGCCATATCAGTAATTGGAACTGCTTTGGCATTGGATATGCTGTTCCACATACCTGTATGGGTTGGGGTCCTTCTAACAGGACTCAGTACTCTCCTCCTCCTCGGACTGCAGCGATATGGGGTACTCATTTTCAATTTCTAACTTATATCAGGAAATAACTGTGTTTTATCTTTTTAGATTCCTAGCTTCCGGGTTGAACTTATAGATCCCTCTTCAAAGATATTTTGAATATATGTGTTTTAACATCAACCAACCTTGCTCTTGATTCCTTTTAAAATCTCAGTTTACAAAATTTTGCTATTACAGATCAGAAAATTGGAGTTGGTAATAACTACTCTAGTACTTACAATGGCCGGCTGCTTCTTTGCCGAGCTTGGACATGCAAAGCCCAAGTCCACAGAGGTCTTGAAAGGGATGTTTGTTCCTCAGTTAAAAGGAAGTGGAGCAACTGGTCTTGCAATCTCTCTCTTTGGTGCCCTGGTTATGCCGTATGTTATAGTGCATTTTTCCCTTCTAAACAAGTTTGGAAAAGATTTATAAGAGCTTCTGCAGATAATTGTGTATATTTAAATTCTATGAAAAATATTGTCTTTATTTTGATGAAGATCAATGGAATTTAGATATACAGAGTCTTCTCTAAAAGCTCTTATAAGTCTATTTTATAGACTGGAAATCGAATGTTAACTAAGTATGACAATTTCTGGTAATCCCCAACTGAATATGTAGTGTATTTGATGCCCAGGCACAACTTATTTCTCCATTCAGCATTGGTCCTTTCAAGGAAAATTCCTGCTTCTGTTTCTGGAATCAATGTAAGTTGAGTTCATGTATTGAAGTGCATGAAAAACAGATTTATGGGCACCTAATTAATCAGCTATTTCTATGGTTGTGATTGTCAATGACAGTCAGCTTGCAGTTATTTTTTTATAGAGAGTGCATTTGCTCTACTTGTGGCATTTCTGATCAATGTGGCGGTCGTTTCTGTGACTGGAGATGTTTGTTCAATGCCCAATTTATCTAGTCAAGATGCAGAGAAATGTGGGGATATGGACCTCCATAATGCCTCTTTTCTCTTGAAAGTAAGCCTGCTTTGATTACCTACATCAAAGTGTTTTACATACAATTTTGTAAAATATGCTAGAAAAAATTCATTTCATTTACTTGGGCTTTGCCTTTAAAGATTCTAAGCAGAATAGTAAGCAAAACTCAACATAATCTTTTCTTTCACATTTCAGAATGCATTAGGAAATTGGAGTTCTAAAATATTTGCAGTGGCATTGTTGGCATCGGGGCAAAGTTCAACAATCACCGGAACGTACGCAGCTCAGTATGTGATGCAGGTGAAAACAATTTATAAGCAGCATAACTTATTTAGTAATAGTCTTCTCCATATTACTGACTTGTGTATATTCATTATTTTCTCATTCTGATGATAGATCTGGAAGGTTGATTTAAAAAATATTGAGAGTTTATTCTGTCTGCTATATTCCTAATGTTTAGTCTTGAAGATTTAGATTTTCTGTTGGAATGAGTTTTACTTATCCTAACAGTGGATTTTTATGCGGAAGTGCCACTCACGCTTTTATCCATGAAAATCTATCTTTAGATTTGATTTGTATTTTGCATGTATTTTTCGTGGTTATTTAAGTTAGTCAAGTTTGAATGCCAAAGCATGAGAAATTTTTTTGTAAACTCAGAATAAAATTGAGAGATCTTTGCCGGTGGTTTTTTTTCCTGGTACATTACTAGGTTTTCCACGTAAATCTATTTTGTGCTTTTTATTGGTAATTCACTGTTATTTCAATTCTGCACTGCTTATTTTTCTAACATTTCCAACAAACCATTATTGAAAGAAACACTTCTACAGGGTTTTCTCAACTTAAAAATGAAACCATTTTTGCGAAATCTTATAACACGGGGCATTGCAATTATTCCAAGCCTGGTGGTGGCTATCATTAGTGGGAGTTCTGGTGCAGGAAAACTTATAATCATTTGCTCGGTATGTTTTATGTAATTGAAAAATGAAGCATAATTAGTAACAGTACCCATATGGATTTTTTTTTTTTAATTAATTTTGAAGATCTTTTCAGGTTCTAACATTATCATGTGCTTCTTTCATGTGGTTTTTCTAGATGATCTTATCTTTTGAATTACCATTTGCTCTGATACCTTTGTTGAAGTTTACTAGCAGCAAGATAAAGATGGGACCTCACAAAAATTCCATTACAGTAAGAAGCAATATATTTTCAGAAGTATAATAAAAATTGAAGTGTGGAATGATTTATTCTAACATCCAAAAGTTTGGCTTGTAGGTTACAATTTTTGCTTGGCTGATAGGATTGATTCTCATTGTCATAAACATATACTACCTTAGCACAGGATTTGTGGATTGGCTGATTCATAATGATCTGCCGAAGGTGGCTTCAGTACTGATAGGATTAGTTGTTTTTCCAGCATTGTTAGTTTACGTAGTGGGGATTTTATACTTGACTATTCGAGGAGACAAGGAAATTACTTATATAGCACCGGCAGGATCATCTGGGCATAACATTGAAGGAACACTTTATCAAATATAGAATCAAAGAATTTCTACTTCTTTGCCTAACTAAGATACTTTAGCTTGCATCTTCTAAATGGCAGTAGACCAGCATAAGCTCCACTATTGTACAGTAGTAAGATCCTCAATAGATATTTCCATGGTTTTATCTTCAGTACATGAGAAAATTAAGGGAAGGTTGGGTATTCCATGGGTAAATAACTTATTCTTCTCAAGAAGAGAAAAAAACCAGGTCCAAATGTTTTTTTTTCTTCATGATGTAAGAGAGATCCATGAGAAAGACTGAAATAATTTACCTTAGGCTTTGATAACACTGAATGATAGCCAGAAACTTATGTCTACTTCGTTGTTTGATGAAGCAATGGATGATGGAGAACAATACACAATAATGTATTTATAATTTGCTTACAGCTTATGTCCTGATTTTAGGATGTTACTTATAGATAGTATATTGTGACAGCAAAATGATGTGGAATTTTAATGGCTCTGGATATGTTTCAAAATTGTATTAGGGTTATCACCATTGGAAGGTAGTTCCATCTTTAAAAAGCTGTTTAGATTAAAATGCCTATTTTCTTTTATAACGTTTCCTTCCACTAATGAAATCGAAGATATGCAATTATGTGGTTTGTTCTTTCGATCTTAGTAAATTTTTGAAGGCAAGATAAAACATGAATATCAATTACAATTTCAAGAAGAGGATTTTTAAATTGGTAATTATACAAGTTTATTTGTTAATTTAGAATTTAAGTTTTAACATTGTCCTATCATCTAAAATGCATTTATCATATTTTTATTGATCTTGCTTTTTATTTCGCTTTGTATTCTTCAAATCAGACTCGCCAAGTTATTGTGTATAAGTTAAAGATGGAGGATATATATGTATTGTACATGTGTGGCTTGTGTATCGATATAGTACTCTTGCTCACATGGCAAAAGCAAATGAAGTAAGTATCACCCAGAGGTTTGAGGACTACCATCTTCATGAGGGAGAAGTGCCCTATGGGTGGTAACAATTCTGTCTTTGTAAAGGTGTGGTTGTCACGATGGTAATGTGAGAGTTGGTGATGGTACATATGACTTTGATCTCTTGATAAGAATTTTCTAAACATAGATTGAGATGATGAGTATCTATGTCAAACAAGGCCTCAAGATGTGTTAAAATGATAGCTTATTGTCAATCATTTTCTTGTTGTATTTATTGAATGACTTGAGCTTGTTGTTCTTCAATAAGTTTAATAAGTTTAGGTTGAGGAGAAGTTTTCTCTTAGTTCTTAAAGAGTGGTTTCAACCCAATCCTCCTTAAAACTTGGACACATGAGCATGATATGCTAAATGTGACCATGGTAAAGAAGTCATGGATATGAAATCTCTGGGATTACTATATGGATAGTTTATTGATCTTGACTTGCAAATGGATGTTGAATTGTGTGTATATGTTCTTCTTACTTGATTGGCATTTGGATGTTTACTTGCTTATTGAATGTGTAGATGTTGAGACTAAGTTTCAAAGCACTAGGCTTAAACATGTAAGGACCTAAGTTGTTATGTGATTGTTTGCTTTTTTTGCTCATTTGTATTGAATGTTCACAAGATGAAGATTGTAAGTTAAATCAAATATTGACATAAACAACAAATGAAATAAATTAGGATTAACCTATATTTTTTAATATTTTTCAATGTGCAAATGTTTAATATAAATTATCTAATAATGAATGCTAAAGTTTATGCAAATATGACTATTATTTATGCTCTTTTCTTGTCTTAAATGATTCATGTGCAAGCTAAGATGATTCAAACCAAATTATTGAATGAGTTGACATGCAAATCAACAATTCTTATTCCATTTTCCTTTTGTTTAAGATATCCTTTGAACAATGCCTTTAAGAACCAATGAATAATAGACCAATTTGAATAACCACTTCACTTCCCATTTTATCCAAAGTGTCTTTTCCAAAATAAAAGTTGATTTTTGTGTAGTGTTGTAGAATTGATGTTTGTTTGTTCTTGTTTACAAGTGTTTATTTTCCAAATGGGTCTAATAATTATTTTCTTGAAAGTAAGTTTTTGTTGATTACATGCTTGTGCTTGTGTTTGTTGGTTTTCCAAAGAAATATGCTGCTACTATGAAATGAAAACTAGCAAAACAAACTAAATCTATCTAATAAGATAATTCACTAACTATTTTAACTTCTATACTAGATCCATAAATTATAGTGGAATACTACAAATCTAGAGAAAAATAAATGCCTATCTATTCTATATAATCTACACAATTAAATTATTCTTTAATGAAGACAAATATAACAAAAGAACCTTGACACTTGGGAGTTGATGATCCAAGATATTGGAGATTATTGGTTGTGTGACAATAGTGTCCTCAGAGACCTAGCTTTGCCTTCCTATTCCTTCGACTCTCTATTGAAGGGACCTCCTTGTGATGTTAGAAGAAACAAAAAAAAACAATGCAAAAGGAATACCAAGGACAAAGGACTACCAAGGGCAAAGGACTACTACTGTATGAAGAGTTTGTGAGCTATTAATTGAGAATTTGTTGGTGCAATTGCTAAATAAAAGCCTAGAGGATGTATGGTAGTGATAAATTATACAATAATAGTACTATAGGAGTGTTGCAAGTATGTGCCTAATCAGTGTTGTCATTGATGTCAACATATTGGTGTTGTCATTGGTGTCAACTGTGCTCCTATCTTGTTATTTTCTTGAAATGAGTAAGATGATTTGTATTTACCTATGTAAGTAATCTTGATGTTGAGAATTTTGAGAAAATTAGCTTCTCCGGTAGAAATAGTGAGTTGCAGTGGAAACAGTGTATTGGATATAGAAGAACAGTCCAGAAGAATGCTTTGCATTTTCTGTAGAATGAATATCTTTGTCTGTAGATTGGAAGTTATTTAGAACTCCATCTGAAGATGCCTTATTCCGAGTTTGAGCCTCCGGTATGAAGAATTGAGTGAGTTATGTTCACCAGAGTGAAAACAACTTTTTCTGTATGTTTGGCAAAGACAGGGAGAAAGTGTTATGCTTCGAATTGAAGTATTTTGATCTGCGGTTCTAGAGATAAGTTTGAGATAATGTTAAGTGCCTTCAACTCCAACGGTTCGTGATTTGGTAGTCCGCAAGCTATCCTTTCTTTATGATAGTAGCTGACAGTGTTGTTCTTATGCTTCGGTTTGAAGAATCTTCTTGACAGAGTGGTTAGAGATCATGCAGTTGTTCCTGGTGATTACAATGTGCTTGTGGATGTCTCCTGATTGTGTTCCTACCTTTGGATTGGTCCACAAAGAGAAGCATGGATCGTGAAAGAAGAATGCTCTTAGAAAACCTAGTGTTAACTCCAGTCTTGGCCGACTTGGTTGATTTCACTATTTGCGGAGATGCATTGAAGATTGTAGAAGCGTGTTGTGGTGTGGAGGATTGCATTTGAGTCCCAGCTAAGGCGTGGTGTGTTCATCATACTTCTCTACATCTTTCCTTAGCTAGATTTTGTAATAGGTCTAGACCTATTTCTGTGTATGTCTTGTAATGCCGACCTTGGAGATTGTTCCAATGGTTGATGAATGTAATGCCGACCTTGATGTACATTCCAAGGTTGATGAATTGTATAAAAGCATGTAATAGAGTAGCGAAAATGTGTGTCTATGCGAATATGAAGAGATAAGTGTGAAGGTGTGAAAGAGCAGAGCAGAGAAGTTATATTGTACTTCAATGGAACTGAATCCTGGCATGGAGTAGATGCTACTTGATCAGTTCACCCCTTTAGCAGTGAGCCACCCTTTGGTAGCGAGCCGTTCTTTGCAGTGAGCAATTTGGGCAGTGAGCCTCTATTTTCTGGTATTGTTATAACTCATATATTTTTGTGGGCTAACACCCACTATGGTTTTTCCCTTTTAGGGTTTTCCACGTAAAAAATCTGGTGTCTACTGTGTTGGATGTTTGTTTGTGATTAAGTTATTGTTTCATGTTTTCATGGTTAAATCTGATTATAAGCAATTAAGTTGTTGATGGTTTGATGTTCATATGAAGCTAAGTTTTTGGGACAACTGATTCACCACCCCCCTCTCAGTTGTTTGGTATATTTCAACAAAGAGTTGTGGACAACTCAAAGAAAGTGGTACTTCTCTACAAAAGTAATGGTAAAATAAAAGTTGTTGTTGGTTCTTGAATGAAAACAAATACTAAAAAAAACTAATATTTCTTGGAGAGCAAGACCTCTAAAATATCAAAAGCTTACCTATTAATACATTCAAATCCACGATTGGTGAAGGAGAACTAGAGTTTAATAATGTTAGGCACACTCCAAGAGCAGATAAACAAGAGTTCCAATGCCCAAAATAGTGCCAAGATGGATGCATGCAAAATTTTTTGCACAATTTTAATTTATAGAATTGCTTCAAGTCTTACCAGTAATAAAATTGTTAGAGATTTCAAAATCACCTAAGTAATTGTAGAAATCAGCAGGGGTGATTTTGTAACTTAAAAGTTAGAATGTTATCATTTTTAAAGGGGTGAAGCATGAAAGTGAAGAAAAAGGCTAAAAGGATAAGAGGTTATGTGTTAGGTCATCAAATCATCATTTGACTTGCCATGTATGCTTACAGTCTACTTTTAAATGCTTCCATATTTACCCTCTTAGGTAAGGTAGTCTACATGAATAGGTAGGTGGTTCTTCTTGAAATAGGCTTTGGGACATCAAAACTTTCGTGTACTCACCTTAGTTGTTGTCCCACATCTAGACCTACAAAAATTGAAGGAAAGATCATGTGCAATGCAAAGTAATTGCATAAATATGATTAGAATTAAAACATAGAAGAGCATACATACCATTGATGTCACGAGCTCTCGTCACTTGCTTGAAACTTGCAAAAAACAATTTGAGAAATTAACTCAAATGTATCTCTAAGAAGGGTTAGCTCAAAATCTATCAAAATTAGGATGAGAGGATGTACCATAATGGTGGAAGCATAAGGTATTCTTGTGTTGGATCACTCTAATGACCTACAAGAATAAAACAATGCATTGTGAAACCAAAAACTAATCTATATATGTAAAATTAGGTCATTTTAAATTCATGTGTACTCATCGATTTGAGAGAAAATTAAACTCTAGAGTGATCATGACAATTTCAGATGAAATTATAGTCTACAAAGAGGTTGTAGAGTGATTAATATTACCATGGTAGTGGCTCAACCTAGGTAGATCCATAAGTACATAAATTGAGAAAAATGCCTCTTGCTCTAATTCTATTTTTCATCAGATTTACAAAATTGGCCATCAAAATTAAGGTTGTTAGGGTCATTGGGTAGGTGTCTATTTCAAGAACACATGTGCTTTCATTTTTAAATTATGTTTTGGCTAATATTTTGGTCAAAATTTAAGTTTTGTGGCCTAACGGTCAAAATCATTGGTTCACCTCTAGAAAATACTGATCTTACTAGTAAAATAATTGCTTAGGTGATCTCTAAATTGTTAGGTTGGTTAGCAATCACTTGGGAAATTCCAAGATTGCCCCTATCAATAGGGGTGATTTTAAATAATGAGTTTACTTTGTAGTTTTTGGGCCATTTTTTGGAATTTTTAAAAATTTTCTTTTTGTTTTCACTTTTTAGGGGATTTTATGATTTTTATGGATTTTTAGGATGCATACATTACATGGAATGAAACCAGAAAGAGTTCATGGATTTCTTGCACTTTGGAGGCAAGCTTCCTCCTATAGACTATGATATTTTGTGATAGGTTGGGCTAGATCAAGTGGCTTGTATTTGATTGTGCATTCTTTAGCCCACATTTGCTATGACATCCTTACCTATTAGGATGTATATTGGAACACCATCTAGTGTCCTAATGAGAGTGACAAGTGGAAAATCATTATGCAAGTAAGGTCACATTGTGTGGCAAATAATTCCATAATGAAAGCATATAAACACCATGTATGGGTTTGTTAGAGTCCTTTGATGCTTCAAATTAAGATGATCATAGGACCTATTGCACCAAATAATGATTTCAACATTGGATGGTATTTCTACATGATGAACATAGTATGATTTTACAAAAGAATAAGAGGTATATAGAGATCATATTCTCCCATTAAAAGGTAATAAATTGCCTAGCGAAATGATTATCTTAGAGAGCATGTTTAGTCCCAATGATTCCTATAGAGACAAGATTATAAAGATAACAATGACTAGGAAGGAGTATAGAGATGTTGTCAAGCTCTCCCTCTAGGAAAGATAGTAAAACTAGCTAAGGTATGTACTACTAAAGAGAATAAACATCTTTTTAAGCTTTGTGCAACATATGAATGGGTCAAGCTTGGGACTATGAAGGGTTGAAAGGTTATAGAAAAGATATTATGCATCATATAATTGAGCTTCAACATGAAGATGAGCTAGTAAGATAGAAATAGAGGCTAGTCAATCCAAAAATTGAGCCACTCATAAAGTAGGAGTCATCCAAGTTGGTCAATTCAAAAATAATATATCCTATAAACACAACTTGGGTTTCTAACCTTATCTTTATTAGAAAAAATAATGGATAAATTCATCTTGGTGTAGATTTGAGGGGTCTAAATAGAAATTCTCTCAATAAGCACTACCTTTTTCTCTCAATGGATTAGATTTTATAGATGGTAGCAAGATTAGATAGATTTTTAATGTTGTACAGTTTCTCTAGCTACAAACAAATACTAGTGAAAGGAGATGATCAACACAAGATGACATCACTACTAAATGAGGTATGTTCACCTATTAGAAAATACCTTTTGGATTATGTAATGTAGGGGCCATATCTCAAAGGGAAATGTATATTGCCTTCAATGACCTAATTAGTGAAATCATCTTGATTTATCTTGGTGATCTAACTATTTTTTTCCAAGAATGTAAAGAAGACCAATTTGACCATCTCAAGAAAGTGTTTGAAAGATGTCAACAATTTGACATTTCTTTGAATCCTAAGAAGTGTATCTTGGTGTCCCACAAGGGAAGCTATCAAGGAACTTTATTTCCAAGGAAAGTATAGCTATTAATCCTAAAATGGTTCAAGTTACCCTTGATCTTTCACGTTCTCAACATAAAAGAGCCTACAATCTTTCTTCAAAAGATTAATATTGTAAGAAAGTTCATATCAAACTTTGTAGTTATAGTGTAGCCTATTACTCTAGTAATGCACTTAAGAAATAAAAACCACTTAGATGGAAAGAGGAGTGAATACATTCATTTGAACAAATCAAAAAGGCCATTTCTAAGGCCTCAGTATTCATGAATCCTAATTTTTCTAAGGATTTTCTCCTATACATGTGTATGTAGGTAGGCTAGTATAGCTATAGTGATCACTCAAAAGGAAGGAGAAACCAACATAAATGAGCAATTATTATTGCATTATTTAGCCAAACTTTGAAGGAAACTTTGAAGGAAATAAACATGTGCCTTAGTAAAAGAATTGAAGAAGCTTAAGCATTTTTTTTTCGAAATAGGACCACTACCATGGTTGTCCACCCAAGCATAAGAGAATATATCCTAGGTGGTGAGATTAGTGGAAAAGGAGCTAGGTGGATCACTAAGATCCTTGAATATGATATTGATGTCAATTCTACAAAGCTAGTTAGAGGAAGACCTCTATGTTAGCGCTTGGCAAAAGATGTTCTTATTCCAAAGAAATTTGATGAGATACAAGAAAAAGAAGAAGAAACTTGTTTGATGAATGAAGTAGAGCATGTAACAAGCTTGATAGATGATAAAATTAATTTCTTAGAAATAAAGCAATATCCTAGTAATCTAAACTTGGCCAAAAGAAGGGCATATAGACTAAATGTAGCACCA
Source organism: Cunninghamia lanceolata (assembly GCA_027924645.1). Taxonomy (NCBI): domain Eukaryota; kingdom Viridiplantae; phylum Streptophyta; class Pinopsida; order Cupressales; family Cupressaceae; genus Cunninghamia; species Cunninghamia lanceolata. Next base: position 757,109 of record BSBN01001352.1, read on the forward strand.
TTGAGGCTAATTGATAATATCCTTTTTAGAAGGAACTTTAATGGAGTATTGTTAAGATGTGCAGAAGGAAAAATCGCATTGCTTCTCAAATAATTCTACCAAGGTCTTTCATGTGGACATTATTTATCCCAAATAATAGCAACCAAGATTATGAGGATTGGATATTATTAGCCTCAAATTTTTAAGATTCTCACAAGTGGGCTAGGACCTAATAGAATTGGATGATCTATTCTCGTATTTATCTACTTCTTCTGTGGATTATGCTTTGAATATGCAAGGAACATCTAATAGAAATGGTTGGTTTTTTCCATTCTTTTCCTTTTTTTTTAAGGTATGTTGTAAGTTTACTATTATTACTTTCTATTCTATATAAAATTATGTTTGCATTAATTCTCCTATATGATTTTATCAATCATTTCATCATTTAATATTAGTTCTATGTCTTGTGAGCAATGACATTTTAGATATATGAAAAAGCTTTACTTGAATAGAAGATCTATATAGGTGAATTTTGTTGTGAAGAAAAATGACAAGTTGTTTAAGGAAGAAGATAGAGAAATTTAGTTGATAGAAATTTCAATTATGAAAGATTTAGTGGTTGATAAAGATCAATGGGTTGCTATGTTAGGAAGGAAACCCTTGAGTATGATACTTAAGAATGGAAAAATATTATACAAAAGGAGACAAGTTAGTTTATGTTGTTCCTTTCATATTCAATGTTTGTTGAATGTATCAACAAAATCCAACACTAAAGAACTATTGGATAAGTTAGGGTATTTTTATTAGACAATTTTTCTAGAAAAAAGTCTTCAAAAGAAATGATTTTTTCTTAGGCTAAATGATGATGACTTCATTTCAAAGCATTTGAGTGCTTTTGACATTATGGTAAGTCATTAGTCCTATTTTATATTAAACTGGATTAAGAGGATAATTGTATTATTATTTTATGTTATATTCTTTGCCACATTCATGGCATGATTTTGTTATGGTCACTAATATTACATAATCTAAATTAAAGTTTGACATTGTAGTCATATCCTTGTTTTTAAAAGAAGTGAGGCCAAAATACATGGATGATCTAATGAACAATTCCTTATTTGTGAGAGGTTATTCTCAAGAAAGAAATATAAACAAATCAAGTGATAGACAATGAAAACCTAGAGGAAAATCTAAATTTATAGGAAGATGCATGAAGAAATATTTGAACTGTGGTTGGAAATTATGTATTTTAAGAAGCAATATAGATTTAAAAAGGATTTAATTTAAAGTAAGGCACCTAATGATTCTCATCAAACAAGATGAAAACCTTCACTGAATAATTATGGGATATAATTGACATCTTCAAGTATGTGTTGATAATTGAGAGTGTGGGGGGGTGAATCAGTTATCCTTAATTCGCTTTCAATTCAAACACTTAAATCCACTTTGTTAATCAATAGCATAGAAATTAATCATTCATGGAAGCATAAGACATAAACACCAGAGTAGATACACATCAACACATGAAACACCAAGATTTTGACATGGAAAACCCAGTTAAGGGAAAAACCATGGGGTGATTAACCCAAGGATTATTCTCTGTTAGAAGAATAAGAAAAATGGATTTGGCACATGCCAATTAGGGCTCACTGCCTGAGCACACTGCTCACAAAGAGGCACATTGCCTACAAGAAACACACTGTCTACAAAGTGATAAGAACCACAAACTTGAACTGGAGATTGACATCTTTACCATGCCTGGATCAGTTCCATTTAAGCCCGAGATACTTCTGCTCTGCCTTTCGCTCTTTCGCTATACCACACTCGTCCACTCCATGACACACTTCGAAATGAATTCACAAACCTTTATTTATACAAGGCATCGACTTAGGAACAATCATCTAAGTTGGCAATCATCCACAAGAACATTCGCAAGATGAATAACTCATCCGGTCGGCCAGTCTGAACAAGAACATCTTCATCCGAAAGTATATCTCCAATTCTGGGCTTTAACACTGATGTGGACCGACAACACAACCTCAACATGATCCAAGAACCTTCACAGGCTTGCCTGAATGACCAGGTACATCCGCACTTCCTCTACTTGCTAGAATCTCTTCTCTCCTTCATCCAGAACTTCAAGAACACAGTCTATCGCCACTGTCATACTGAAGAAGGTGCTTCCGGACCTCCAAACCATGAATCAATTGAGATAACACATCACAAGGACATCCCAAACACTCCTTCCAATCTGCAGAATAGGACAATGCACTTCCGGATCTCACCGGACCTTTTTGTAACACTCTGTCATTCTGGAACATCTCCCGGAACCGGTTCTACTTGATCGATCATAACTTCTTCAGATCTTCATGCGGACCTCTGAAATCTTAACTGGAACATCTCAAGACTCATATCTACAAACCCTTTAATCCGCATCCTCTGATCCACAACCTATTGAGTACTTTTGCCTTCTTCTCATCATTGTTCTTCACTGTTCCTGATTGAGACTAATTTTCTCAATATCCTCAGCACACATCTCATCCAATCCTTCTCATCAATGCAATATGAGTATGTTGACATCAATGACAACACTGGTTAACCTCATACTTGCAACAGTATGTACTTATATGATGATACATGGTTGATCAATTTTTTTTTATATGAATCCTTATAGGGACCGATTTAAAAATATGAAAGATGTAATGAAGGTAATCTCTTCTTTGGAGAAAATGCATCATATAAAACAATAAGCTATAGAAAGGTTAAGGTGATGTTTAAAGAAAAGGGTTAAAACCCTTTGTAGGTTTCTACATATATTAGTTTTTTCCCTAGTTACCCTTGATGTTACCACCACCCTCTCCGAGGTCAATTGATCATCCTCTCCACCATCATCCTTGTTGATATCCATTTCTTGAGCACCGATCTCCCCTTTCAACTCAATGTGTTGTACCTCAAGAATGAAGACTACATTGTGGGCCTAATTGTAAGCTAAAATACTAACCCTTGGCCCCAAGAAGACCAATGGATCAATTGCTAGGAACAAGCCATTATTTGTTGCACTTCCTTATTGATAAATTATGGTAAAAGAGTGATGGGCTAAAGAAGACATCTTGAGAAGTTGCATAAAGGGAAACTTCAGTAGGGAAAATCTCTTTTTAACAATCTCTCATAATATCAACATACTACAATCTTAGCTTACATTTGGAATCTCATTAGGTGATTAAACACTTCAAGAGGTAGCCCAATGGTCAAATTAGATCTCATCTTCATTGGATCAAAAGGCCCCACTATTATGTCATTCATCCCAAAGGCTCCAATTGATGTCATCTTTCTTGAGCACATGCATGCTCCAAATGATTTGGACCCGCCTCTCCCTCACTCGTCACTGAGAAACTAATGGTGCATGTCTCCTTATGCAAAATCTTATGATCAATATTTACTAGTTTGATCAAGATTCAAACCTAGTTTTCTAAGTAAAGACTCCATATCATCTTCAAACATATCATTCATAACCAAGATCAAGATCAATTATAGTATTCACCCTCTCTGGCCTTGTATAAGTATATTAAAAGCCTTGTTCATTGATCATATCTCACCTTTCCACATAAAAACCACCTAGCTACTTGATGATAAAGATAAAAGAAAAGGATCCCCACGCCCATGTTGATAATCAAAATATCAAAAGTAGTTTCTACTATACTTGACCACATCGAAAGTAGTGATTATCAATGCAAATGTTCATACATATATTATAAGCAGGGATTATCAATGTGAGTGTTTATGATTTTGCATATTGAGTAAGATGACTTGCAAAGAATATGGCGATTTCAATTTTCACTACAAGTAGATTGATTATTATGAATTGAGTAGCTATTTTGTTGTATTACCTTTGTACATCTTATTATAATTATATTATACTTTTACTATAGTTATGTAAATTGGTGATTAACCTCTAACTATTGGTCTTTTGGTAGACATAGTTAGAGACCTCAAGTCATGTATCAATGGTGGACCCTACTAGTCTAGCATTTGGTTCATGAATTAGACTTGTAATAGTGAGCTTAGGTGGCTACCTAATAGATTTTTAGTGAACAACATGACCAAACAACTAAAGGTAGATGCCCTCATCTTCCCTTCCATTATTTGAGCCTCTATCATTGATCTTACTTTGGTCATCCCATATCATAGATTCCTATCATCATTTAACAAGTGAGGTGGTATGTTCCCAAGTCAATGCATGGCCTTGAATTGATGTTGTGCCTAGGTGCCTAAAGTTCATTAGTTATAGAGGATGTGTGCAAGTGCTTATGTAGGTTGGTATCATCAAGAGAAAATATTTATTCACCAACTATCTAATGGTACAAATTTTGGGGACCACTATATTCATTTACCAATTGTGTGAAGTTGAAAGGTAATCAAATCCCTTAAAAACTCCTAGGTTAACATGTCTTAATGTTGTTGGTTGAGGATAGTTGTGGTGGGTCCATTTTCTTATTCAATGAGAAAACATTATGGATGTTATGGTGGCCATGTGTCACCATCTGGGTTAAATGGATAAAGGTAGACATGGGTCCCATCTTCCCTTTAACCATTTATCCCTTAGCTATGGATCTCACATACAATTTTCTGAGTCATTGCATCCTACCATTTTTTAACAATCAAGGTTGGAAGCCTAAAAGTGCCTAATGGATATTTCAAGTTCACCTATATTGAGGTATCATCATTTTACTAACCAGGAATATACACGTGGGTGCCTAGATGGACATGCATTATAAGCGAGCAAATTAAATAGCACAATGTGTCCATTAGCAATGCAATTGAGGTGGGCACATTTCATTTATTTAAGTGGATAAGTGATATAAGAAAATGTGAAGGGATGTATGAAGTGATATTAGGGTCAATGGTGGAATGGATACAAATTTGTTTAGGTTGTTTGACCCTCTACCATTAGATCTTGTTTCTTTATCCAAATTGAATTTGCTTGACATTTAAGAAAAGGTTCCACCTTATCCATTGTGTGTCATCATGCCATCCTATTGACTCAAAAGGAGGCTCAAGCATAATTAAATTTGATGGCCAACATCCAAATAAAATGTTATGTGACCTATAGGTGATAAAAAGCTTCCCTTTGGCATATGAAATTCAAACTTGACTTAAGTTATGATCCAACTTCCCTTTGGCATATGAAATTCAAACTTGACCTAAGATATGATCCAAACATACAACACAACATATTCAAAATGAAAATAGAACCCTAAGCCCACACCCAACACTTTTGAATCTCTTCCTCCAAACCTCATTTGAGAACCCAACATTTTTGGATGCTAAAACAACTTGTTCTACATCGAAATGGTAAATATTCATGATCCAAACCCAATGGTAATGAATGCTTGTGATATGCTTCTAGCTTCTCTCATAGTGGAAAAAGAAAAATGTTGCCATATAATTATTTTTTGTGAAGCATTCCCTTTACATTTAAAGCCAGAGAACAATGGAAAAGAGGGGAAAGAGAGATTTAGTTCCAATACAAAGCCACTACTTTAATTAATTTGTCTGTTTTCAAAAGTTCAAAATAATTTTTTCTTTGAGAAGTAGAATTAGGAATGTGAAGATCTTGTTGTCGGTCAGGAGATCATGACCTAGATTTCAAATATCATCCTTGAGCAAACAAGACTTGCCCTACATTTCTAAGTCGTCTAGCAGGATATTTGTGCAACAGACAAAAGATATTAATAAATTATAATGAAATACAAGTGCACAAATAAGATCAATTATGCAGTGAGGCATTCAAATTAAATGGAGGAGACCTAAATATGCTTCTTTATATTCCTTAGCTTTTCATTTTTACTTAAATTTTATTAAACAGAAATACAAGATCATTAGCCTAATTTGCGAAAGTTGCTTCGTGCATGCAGTTTGTCTATGTTTGATTGTAGATTTATTAACTAGTTTTGTAAGATAATAATAATATTGATAATCCCTAAGAAACCTTTAATGTTATATTGAATTTTAGACATTGTAATTTAATTTCATTTCAAAGAGAACACCTCTATTAATTCAAAATCTTTCATCAATAAAAAATGACTATTTCAAAATTAAGTAGAAAAAAAATTGTCCCATGTAGAACAATCATAGATTTAAATACATGAACAAATGACTCCTCCACATTAAAAGATGATCAGAAGATTGAGTTGTTGCAATAAAATTTACACCAGCCAAGCCATTTTCGATAGATATATTTTTATTACTCGATCTGCAATCTATTGAATTCTTAGATGGGGATGAGGATGGATTGTCAGATATATGCATATCTTGATTGAAAAATGTTATTATGATTGGATTCATATTCCTGATAAAACAATAAAATCGAATAGCAGAAGAAATACAACAAAATATTATTCAAGAGAAGATTGTTGTATATATTCATTTAACAAAGGATGATTACAATATATATAGCCATAAGAAGCACAACCAATTCCTACAAACTTGGATCTAAAATTGACAACAAACTAATTTACTTATTGACACCTAACCATTGAATTTGGACACCTTTAAGACTCCTATTGTAATAAACTTCCATAGCTAAATTTAACACTACCATCTCTCCAAATTCATGACAACACACAAGCACATGTGGATGTTGGATGTGTAGTTTTCTCCAACACCCTCCTTACAGCCAAACATCCACTAAACTATCAAATGAGCACACCATTGCACCTTTTGAAACTTCAAGCACCTCTCCTCCTCCAACACCTAAATGGAGGCATGTCAAGGAATATATATTTCCTTTGACAACTTTTTTAAATGTACTTTGATGGTCCCAACACATCTAATGTTCATTCAAATAGTTGGATGATTTATTCTTCTTCTTCTTCATACCTTACAAGTCTAGCTAGCCAACATTAACAACAACAGTAGTGCATCAATCGTGACACTTTCAAATTGTTTTTCCTTAGTTAGACCATCCCTCTCCTACAACCACTTCACCATAAATGATAGCCTTCAAATATTCTCAAGATGCTCTCATTTATCCAGGCACTCCTATGTCAGAGTTACACCCAATCTAGCTCTGATACCGTGATAAAACTATAAAATTCAATAGAAGAAGAAATAAAACATAATATTATTCAAGAGAAGATTGTTGCATATATTCATTTAACAAAGGATTATATATATATACTTAAGAGGCACAACCAATTCCCACAAACTTAGATCTAAAATTGGTAGCAAACTAGTTTATTTATTGACACCTAACAATTGAATTTAGACACGTCTTAGACTCCTAATCTAAAAAAATTCCACAACTAAAATTAATACTACTAGCTCTCCAAATTCATGACAACACACAAGCACATGTGAATGTTGGATGTGCAGTTATCTCCAACACCTTCCCTACAACCAAACATCCACTAAACTATGAAATGAGCACACCCTCCCAATAGCCAAACATCCACTAAACTATCAAATGCGCACACCATTGTCCCTGTTGGAGATAACTGCACATCCAACATTCACATGTGCTTGTGTGCTATCATGAATTTGGAGAGCTGGTAGTATTAATTTCAGTTGTGGAAGTCTGTTAGAGTATGAGTCTTAAAGGTATCTAAGTGCAATGGTTAGGTGTTGATAAATATATCAGTTTGTTGTCAATTTTAGATTTATGTTTTTAGGAATTGGTTGTACCTCTTAAAGTTATATATATTGTAATCATCCTTTGTTAAATGAATATATACAACAATCTTCTCTTAAATAATATTCTGGGGTATTTTTTCTATGGTTCAATTTTATAGTTTTATTCTCCAATTTGGTATTAGAGCCAAATATTTTGTTAATTTCTACTGTTGCTTGGTAAGCTTCTTAGCAGAGTTGTTGAGGGAGGCGATATCAGGGTTGGTGGGTGAGGGCATTCCATTCACAAGCGCCCACCATAAACAGTCGGCACATTGTTGTGCCGACTGTTTATGGTTTTTTCGACCTTGTTTTTATGTGACTGTTGCAGTTGATCTCTTTAATGCATTAGTTTCGACCTGTTCGACCATGTTTAGAGTCATTCAAATTGTCGAAAATTAATCTGTCCATAAGATTTCGACCAGCCGACTGTTTTACAACGTGCTGGCTGGTTAAGCTTTACCTTCACAAGTCCCCTTGTGCAACATTCAACGCTCTCTCTGTCACACCTGCCCTCTCAAGCAAATGCATCTCTAATAATAACACTGGGTTTCAGGAATTCAAAGTCAAGAGTTGTTTATCAACAAACGAGTGGCGGCTAAGCGTCAAAGCCATGGCAGCAAGGTCCTCACACAGGGCGACCTGGAGAAGCTGGCACCTGACAAGGCTGTGGAATACGTGGAAAGCAACATGGCATTGGGTCTCTGCAGAAAGCAGAGCAGGCCAAAATAGGCGAGTTAATAAAATCTGGTGCACTCAAGGACATAGTTGGCGTCCCCACGTCGAAGCATAAAGCAGAGCAGGAGCTCCCTCTCATCCAATGCCCATTTGAAGTTTGGAGCTGCAGAGGTTATGGTCTGCAATGAGATACAGGAAGTTGACGTAGAGGTGAAGTTGCCTTTAAATCGGAAAGGAACCACTTTATTTAAACATCATCTACTTCAATGGTCAAACAGTTAATAGTAATTTTACACCTCATCCACAACAAAAAGTGGTAAATATTTGTCCTATTTTTATTGGCCAAAATTGACCTTTGACTGTTGAAGTGGGATGATGTTTAAGAATAGTCAAAGGAACGTCTGCAATCTTGCACTTGGAGACGAATGATATGGACAGTGTGTTTGAAAGAGTAGTGGAAACAGGAGCAATGGTAATGGAGCAAAATATTGGAGTAAGTGTATGGAAAGGTGAAGGACCCCTTCGGTTTTGTGTAGAGTATTGCCACTCTTATTAAATTGGCACTAAAGATATGATAGATTGAGTTTGTTATTGGGTGACATAGTATTTGTCGATATTAGATATGTTAGAATTATCAAAGCACATTTAAAAAAGGTTGTGAAAAGAAATATAGGTTCCTCAACATGCCTCCATTTGTGGTGTTGGAGGAGGAGAGGTGCTTGAAGTTTCAAAAGAGAAATGGTGTGTTCATGTGATAGTTTAGGAGGATGTTAGAGATATTTTAAGATGAAAATAAAGTTTGTAATATGTAGATTATATCTTACATGTCCAAAAAAATTTAGTTCTTCATTAAGGGGGAGTGTTAGAGTAATGAATAATTGAATGAGTGGAGTATTGGTAAAATAGTTTCAATGTTGTAAATGTGTTGAAAATCTTTAGTGTGTTGTCAGTCAGCTCCAATTAACTGTCAAGTTGAGATCCATATTATTTGTAGGGAGTTGTTGAGCTTCTCTAAAGCTATAAAATTTTAATCTTTGTTTGATTGATTGAATATAATAAGAGGTGTTTTTGATTGAATAAAATAAGAGGTGTTCCAATTACACTTCTTATTCTATTCAATCAAACAAAGATTACTACACTTCTTATTTTATTCAATCAAACAAAGATTACAATTTTATAGCTTGACAGAAGCTCAACAACTCCCTACAAATGTGGATCTCAACTTGATACAGTTAGCTGATTGACAAAACAGTAAAGACTTTTGACACTATTGACGCTGAAACTAATTACCAGCATTCACAGTCATTCAGTTATTCATTCTTCTAACGCTCCCCCTTAACAAAGAACTGAATTTTCTTGGACATCTAATATATCTCTACATACTACAAACTTTATTTTCGTCTTAAAATATTCCCAACATTCTCTCTAAACCATCGTATGAGCATACAACTTCTCATTGAAACCTCAACCACCTCTCCTCCTCCAACACCACAAATAGAAGCATGTCGAGAAACTTATATTTCCTCTCACAATCTTTTTTAAAAATATTTTAATGATTCCAAGATATCTATCATATCAACAAGCTATGTGAACCAACCACAAACTCAATCTATCATAATTTTTAGTGCTAGCTTAATGGGAGTGGCGATACTCCATATGAAAACCAAGGGATCCTTCACCTTTCCCCATACTTTCTCCGTTACCGTTGCTCCTGCTTCCACTGCTCTTTCAAACACACTCTCAAGTGCAAGATTGCAGACGTTCCTTTCAGGTTTAGTGGCGACTTCACCTCTACGCTGGCTTCCTCTGTCTCATCACAAACCATAACCTCTGCAGCTCCGAACTTCAAATGGGCATCAAGGATTGAAAGAAAATAAAACCAGAAGATAATAGCTCAAAACACAGATAATTTTTATTAATAGTAATTTTGATGAAATATGACTGAATATATAAAATCAGCGAACAGCTGACTGCTTTTTATATATGAACAACAGACTTTTCTGTATATTCTCTCTTATAATTGACTGCTGCTGTCAAAATATATAACAGCGAACAGCATTACACATGTAAAAATCTTAAGATTAAATTAGACTTAAACTAAAAAGAATTGAAACGATAGGTACATCATACATGCATTTATTTTCACAAAAAATAAAATCTTAAAAAAACAGTTTTAAAATGAATTGTCCTCATGCGAAGTGGGTGCATGGATAGGAAAGGGTTAAATAAAGACATATCAATCATGCAACTCCATTGAACAATCACGGATTGATCATGCACGCTTTCACTCTAATTCTTTTGTTTTGTTTGAAAAATAATTTCCATTATAATTTTAAAAAATAACCCTTTCAAATTAAATTTGACATAATTATAATAAAAATATTTATTTTTATTAAAATTTGTAATTAATTTATTATTATAATTTGGACATTAATTTTAAATCACAATTATAACAAATTAAATCTAATATAAATATAAAAATATAATAATTAAATTAAAGTCAATATAAAAAACAAGAAACAATCTCTTTACGCAAATTTTATTTATTTATTTATTTAGTAATAGAAATTATTTATTTATTTATTAATATTCTTTTTTTAGTTCATGGTTCAAAATGTATTAGAATTTTTTTATTGTGTTTAAGAAAATGTAATAGAGAGAATAAAAAATAAAATAAAATAATTGTTAAATGAGAACAAAACAAATTGTTTACTTCATAAACAATTTTGTAACACACTTATATAACTAGCATAGATATCTTAAATACATCTATCTAAAAGACGCCGAGAGATATCATGTGGAGGCGCCTATATTGAGATTGTTATTGAGAATAGAAAAGGGCCAATTTAAGATGTCTATGCTAATTTAATAATTTTATGAATTTATACTAAAAACTTAATTATAATTTTTTAATAGAATTAATTGCCATAGTAAACATTTAAAACAAAGGTCATTTAGATAGATGTATTTAAGATATCTATGCTAGTTTAATAATTTTATTAATTTATAAGAAAAATTTAATTATAATTTTTTAATAGAATTAATTGCCATAGTAAAAATCTAAAACAAAGGTCATTAAACTAAATATTAATTTTTTTTGTGCCTTTGCCCTCATTAAATTAAAAATAAAGTAATTTACCTTTAGCCATCAGATGTAATGACAATTCTTAGCTCATGTAATTAATTCCCATAGTAAAAATCTAAAGCAAAGGTCATTAAACTAAATATTAATTTTCTTTTTGGCTTATTGAAGAACCCTAACGCTAGCTCTCTAAATAATTTACTGGTGCCCTTAATTTTTTTTAAACTAATGTAAATAATTTACCCTGCCCTTAATTTTCTTTAAATAAAGTAAATAATTTACCGTGCCCTTAATTTTCTTTGTAGTTTTCAAATATTTGTTTATGCAAGAAAAATATTGAATAAATTATAATTTATAGGTTCCATAATTTTCTTTTTATTTTAATGAGTACATTAAATGGAATATTATTTAAATAATATACAATTGTAATCTAACTTTCTATAAATAATAGTAGCACCATTGCATAACTTCATAAAATTCAATTTGCTCTTTTTTTATTTGATTTGATTTTTCTCAAATTTATGTTTGAGTACTACTTATATTTACACACATTATTTTATTGACTTTATTTTTATATTCATTATTTAATAAACTATGTCTGCTATATATTTATAATTATTTTAAAAAATATGTCTAGTTATTTAAAAAAAACTATGTTGGCTCTATTTTATATGCCACTAATAATATGTCGGCTAATATGGTCACACCATTACACTCCATCCCTTGGTGCCACTATAGTTATGCTGTAAATATACTTATGTAGTCATTTAATTAAATAATATTTAAACAACTTAAATATTAAATAATAAGATTTAGGCTTCTTTAATGCAATTAGACTTGTTTTAAACTTATATTTAACACTTATTTTATTTATTAAGAGTTATTTTATTTTATTTTATTTACTTTACATTATTTTATTTTAGAATTATTTAAGAACTATTTTATAGTTTTATTTTTTTAAATTTATATGTGGGTTATATGTCTCTATATTTTTGTTTTTGTTAACATTTTTTAACAACAGAAACATTTTATTTTTAATAATAATAAGATTAATTTATTTTAATTGTGATATTTATAATTAATATAGAAATTATAATTTAATGTTTATAACTAGCATACCTATATTTAAAAAATATATCTAAAGTATGTCAAAAGATATCCTTCTTAGGGGCCTATCCCCACAAGCTTAATTCTAACTATATTATATATCTTAAGAATTATTATAATTATATAATATAATATTATAATATATGTTATATATATATTATTATATATTATATATTAATTATATATAATATAACCCTAATTCTACCCTTAGATTTACTTAAACCTATTTCTATTCCTAATTCTAACCATAGTTCTATATATAGATATAAATGTAAATTTATACTTTTGGTGTTTTATTGTAACTATAACCCTAACCGTAACGTTTAGGCCAATACTAACCCTAATTGTAACCCCAACCCCAACTAAATATGCTAATAAACTAATAAAAATATAATAATTAAATAAAAATAACATTGAAATAGGCAAGAAAACTAAATAGAGATATCAATATATAATATTATATTGTTTTTAAATTGGATTTCATACACTCAATTAGATGATTTTTACATGGCTCCAATATGGTTTAATAAAGCCTTTATTTCCCATACTAACTACCATACAAATCATTGTAACTATTGTTTTATTTATAACTATTAACTAACCTAATATTAATTTATTATTTTCTTATGATGCAATATTTATTCCAACATTCACCCTCTTATTACATCAATCCAAACAAAGGACATAACATTGCATGGACTGGACACACCAAGGTCCCATCTAAAAACTTGACGAAGCATCTCCACCAAATATCCTTGCTCGCCCAAGACACACCAATCTAAATCCATGAGTAGATGTCTTGACTATCAAACCTGCAAATCCTCTATACCACATGAGAGAATATTATGTCATCCTCCATGCACAATGAGAGAACAACTCTCCTCTGAGAGTCCATCACTCCTCTGAGTGTGTCAAAATCCCTCCTCTAGTGCTTGCATATGAAAGAACAAATCTCCTTCGAGAGTCCACTTTCCTCTGAAAGTGTCAATATCTCTCCTCCAACTTTATGAGAACCAAATTCATCCTCCAATGTACAAAAGGAACTGAACCAAAGTGGATACACTAACCCCACCCTATTTCAGAGATTACACTATCCACAAGTACTGTCAAGAATTATCAAGCACCCTTTGCTCCATAAAGGGGCACATATTGAAACTAGTGCTTCTCATGGAAAGTATCATCTCTAAGCAAGAAGCTAGCTTGAGATGATAGTGTACCTCCAACCTCTAGTGTCTCTAGCCTCCAATATGACCTTTTTTACTCTTTAATTGTCATATATAGCATTCAAATCTTCAAATGCCATCTTAGGTGTAACATGGATGATAAGAGTACAAACACTATATGTAGTCATGTTTAAATGCAAAAACAATAGGTGTCAAGCTCAACTGAAAATGCACCTTTTACAATGTAAACAAATTATGTGAATACAAAAAATTCCTTATAACTCCTTTCAAAAAAACTTTGTTTCTTCATTTACAACACACATTAACTTTGGCTAGGATTACGATATGTAATATGAAATGGATGGTTAGGATGAAAACTTAGTTTGACTTTTGGGACACTCATTATTGATTGTGGCAAGTGGATGAGGATAAGGACAAACTAGTCATGTGACTCTCAATAATTAAACAAAATAATAAAACCATTTAATTAATTATTGGAGAGGGGATGATGGGAGGATACAGTAATTAAATAAATAAGATTTATTCAATTAATTTTGGTAAAAAGGGAATAAATGGATTAAATAAATAAATATGATCTATTTATTTAATTTAGGTGATGGATGAAACTAAATTAATTAATTAAATATAATTTATTTAATTAATTTGGGGAAGGGATATGATAAAGGGAGACTCTTAGGACAAAAGTGTTGCAAAGTGTTGTAAGGTAGTGTCGACAAGGTGATGAAAGTGGCATGGCCAATTTCAGGTGTCTAGACGTATTATACATGACCTAGTTAGAAATGATCATAAAACCTAGTTGATTTGCAATGACACTTTCCTTAAGAGAGATTGGCTAGTCACAATGAATGTGATTGTAATGATACAATGTAGTCTCAATCTCCTTATAAAAAATATGCAAATAATGCTTTTGAACAAAAGATCAAACTAATTCATTGTGTGACCCTTCCAAATAGAGAAAGAAGTAGAGAAGAACAATAAAACCCTCCTTGAGAGACAATATTATTTTCCTCTATATTTTCACATTTAATTGAAATTTTAATTTGTAATTTTGTTAAAATTTTTGCTTTCTATAAATACACAAGATGAGTTATGTTACTAATTTAAATAATCACCACTAAAATACTAACATACAAGGATAAAATTTAGATGTGAGATACACATATAGCTATGCAATATGTTGATCAATGTGTAGGACTAGAATGTATGAATGCACAAGCTACAACTTCCATGTGACCATAAAAATTCTAGCTCCTACTTTAGGTACAAATGGTGCTTAAAATGTTGTTCCACTCTAAAAGACTATTAATTCCATGACAATTAGCATAACCAACATGGAAGAAAGATGATTTAAAATATAAACATAAGAATACTCAAAACATGAGATTTCATTTAAGTGGAAAAAATCATTGCGGAGAAACTACATAAAAATAGCCACCTTTTGTCTTGGTATTGAACTCAATACAATCTCAAAGTAGAGATGAATCTAATTAAATAAGGTACAAGTACTACTCTATGGAATCAATCCATGTCTCTCATGCATGGAATGTAGCTCTTCCCTTGATAACATTCCTATCTAGTGCTCCCTTTCATCTCTTTATAAAGACTTACCTTTGTGCCATTGATGGTTAGGAATTATTGAATGTACATCTCTTTCTCTTTTTGTTTTGTAGAAAAAAAAATAGCCCTTTTGGAACTAATGTTTCTTTGTTTTATACTTTATTTAGTTTTTTTTTTCTTTTTCTTTTTTCCATTAACTTTAAAGATAAGAGTTACAAACTATTCAATAAACAAGTGTATGACAAAATTACTATTATTAATGTAAACTCCTCTTTTATTTATTATAGATTTTAAACATGTATTTCAAATCTAACTAATCATAGAAAACATTGTCTAATCAAGTGAACACTTAACTTTTTAGGATTGACCTATATAATATTAAAATATATCTTTCTAATTTATTTTTATCTATAGCCATTTATTATCTCATTAATATGTTCAAGATTTGTTACTTCCTTTTCAAAGGCACTGTAATAAAATATTTAAAAGGGATAAAATATAATTAGTGAATATTAGTAATAAATTAAAGTTATATATAAATTACATCGAGAAAAGTTTTATATATCAACTTAATTTAAATGATGTGAACAATTATTTCATTATTATTACCATTAACTTATAGAACTAGAATATTAGAAATATAAAAACCCACTCTTTCATAAATCTCTACCATCTCTTTAGCTTATATATATAAGGGTGTCAAGTGTGGTGGTCAAGTCATAACGTTGTTGTTTGTGTATCACTGATAAGGGTGCAAAGTGGTGGTCAAGTCATAACGTTGTTGTGGCGGCTACCAAAATTCAAACCTCCACTAGGCTATTGAGATCATAGGCCTTGTGCCCCCCGTTGGGCAAACGTACTCAGAGGATGTGTGCCTTCATTAGGCTATTGGTCTCATAGGCTATGGGCCTTCGTTGGGTCATTGAGCTCACAAGTTTGGATAAAGGTGATAATACCTTGGGGATTGACACCCCCTAGTAGTGGTCTCGACAATAAAACCAATAGAGAAGAAGTCCCTCGATTTGACCCCCCTAAACTCAAACTAGACTTAAAAACCCAAATTTACCAAACTATATATGAGAATTGTTGTATGCTTTGGAATGTGGTCTTAGTTAAAGTATATGAGACAAGGGTGGCCCTCACTCTTAAACATCACTAATAATACTAGCACTTGCACCCATACAAGGTTCAAGGAATACGCCGATACAAACAACCGACGAGTTTAGAAATTTTTTCGTCGTGATTTTATTTATGGCGCGAGACAATTCCGAGCACTATAATGCTCACATAAGATACACTTCTTCATAAACCTATATATCTAAAACTGCATGACAAGGGATTAAATAGTCAAAATCAACCCCCGAGGGCTTCAACACCCATGATGTCATTCTCTGTTGAAGTCCAAGATGCTGATGCAAGCCTAATTTACAACAAACAATTCTATGAAAATAAATAAATGAAAAAAAAAACCTTGAAATTTGGCAAAGTAACTACCTGCCAATTTTTTTAAGCGAGTAGATTTACTGACTCTTGTTGCTTA
Organism: Cunninghamia lanceolata; assembly: GCA_027924645.1. Classification (NCBI taxonomy): domain Eukaryota; kingdom Viridiplantae; phylum Streptophyta; class Pinopsida; order Cupressales; family Cupressaceae; genus Cunninghamia; species Cunninghamia lanceolata. Next base: position 773,904 of record BSBN01001352.1, read on the forward strand.
AGCAAGAGTATGATAATAGAAATTCACATAAAATAAAGCCAAAAATACAAAATTTGAAATTTCTCAAAGAATTATAAGAAGCCCAACAAGCCTTTCGATCCAAAACATGGAGAAAAATTCTAGCTTTTACTCAAATCATAGCATCACCAATAGAAAGCCATGGAAAACAAAAACATAGGCCATGAGAAGCCTTATACTTATTTTTTATTTTTTAATTTATTTAAACTCTGTTGCAAAAACAGAGCATATAAAAACTTCACCTAAAGTCTGCACTTGCTTTTGGAAAATTCCAATTACTCCAAAATGAACAGTAGCAAAATACTATCAAATAAAGGAGAAACACACTACAAAAGTGAAGACACGGTTTACCTTCAATTTCTCTGAACACCTAAAATCCAAAAATGCAAAAGCTGCATATACCAATCCAAAAATAATCTTTCAAACTACCCAATAACATCTAGCATCAATTTTACAAGCCCGTGTTAAAACAATTCTTAGCACAACTACATAAAGCCGGTAATCTAGATATTAAGACATAGATTTAAGAAATCAAAGAAAATAAGGAAGAAAAAAAAACCTAAATCCACTAGCACTTAACTTCAAGAAAATCCATTCATCTAAAAAGGCTGGAACAATAAATTTATCACACATTATGCCCACTTTAGCAAACAATGTAGCTTATCTTGCATAGCCAAATATTTCATAGAACCTAGAAAAAACATTGCCAAAGAAAATCCTATAAAGCTTTATTTTTTCTTTTAAGTTATGTCACAGAAAATAAAATACTCTTTACCCACAGAAAATTTCGTAAAATCCTAATAAAGATGTCTGAGAAAATCCATATGAACAAAACAATCAATTACCTGAATGTCAATTACCTAATGTCTTCTATTTGCAAAATAGGGGTCAATAAATCGTAGAGAGAGATCAGTGTCTTCTGCAAAGTGTAATGACGTGTGTATGTATATAAGTTAAAACTACCACAAGGTGCTATTTAAGCCACACAAAAATAGTTTAGAAAAGAGTGTAATTGACAGAGCATCATTAATTAACACAGTAATCGATATAACTATAATACGCCATCTCCCCCATTGCCTGCACGACTCTCCAAAACACGCATTATTCCCCCTTTCTTTATTAATTCTTATCATTAAGAAAAAAACAATTTTATTCAGAAAGCCCTACGTGTCGTGAAACATAATTTATAGCTCTAGCCTGGCGGTGCACCATGATTTTTTTCCCAGTGGCCACAAAACATGAAAACTCACTTTATTGAGAATGTATCACACACTTAGCCGCCCATGACAGATATAAAAACTCCACTTATGATTTAGAACCAGATTCAAACACACACGAATCTCATCTTCAAATATAGTTATGATTCATAACCAGATTCAAGCACACACGAATCTCATCTTCAAATACAGTGATAATACCCAAAAGGAATTTCAATATTTGGTCTATTAAATAAGATTGATTCTATCAAGGAACTTTTAAGAAACATATACAAACATCTTCCCTGTAGATCGGAACAGATTCAACTATCGATTTGATGAGATTGCTATCAACAATCCCCGAATTGTAGATCGCCACACACGACATAATTTGAGAATAGTTAAGATCATAAGCAAAAGGATAAAAGCATAAAGGAGAAAAATCTCTGGACATTTCCAACTAAAGTGAAATGTATATCTTTAGGTATATACTTTACTCCTAAGACTTGATCTCTAGTTTTCTTTTCCCTTCTATTTAGTTTAAGTTCTGCAATTCTGAAACTCAAACTAAATCAACCCAAAACCTGAATCCCTTGGAAGCATCCAATAGCACAGATAATAAATAATAATTTGCAGGGCTTTCGGAATGGAGAAAAAACTAATACATTGTAACAAAAAATAAGAAAAATGAGAGCCAAACTCGGCAAAAACATTAAATTTGTCAACATGACAAAAAGGTTAATAAACTCCATACTCATGTCTATAGCTGCTTCTGTGTCTGTAGCTGCCTGTCCTATGTCTGCAAAAATTCTTTTTATTTGTAGATTGTTGAGGCGGTGATAAAAGGGGTTGGCGAATTAATGTATAAAATCTGTCCATCTAACTCTGCATTTACTCCAAAATTTATGAAAGATCTCTGCATTTACTTCTGAAATCTATATTAGATCGAATGACTGCTGGCAAGAACATCCTGATTCCTGGGTGACACTGACTTTTTCCCAGCGTGAGAACAACCAACGAGTTTAGAACATTTTCATTCCCATTTAATTTTTTTTTACGGCGTGAGACAATTCCGAGCAATCTAAGTAGGGTTGATCGCAATGGATAGAAAACAGACAAGTACATCTTAGGAGAAACCCAAAGGAAACCCTAAAAATTAACCGACTTTGAAAATTTTCCGACTGAATTTTATGGCGTGAGACAATTCCGAGCACTATGATGCTCACAACTAAAAGTCTATCGACTAATTATAACAAAGAATTTAACATCTCATTAAGTTTTCTCTCTTTATATTATTTTAGTGCGTCGAAAACCCAAATTAGCCTTTGACTTTTCTTCTCTTTTAATAATGAAATCCCTATTTTGACTATTCTTCTCTTTTTGTTTTTAGTAGTGGAAATGTGTTGGAGATTGGAATGCCGAGGTGAAGCAAAATTGCTCCATTCCTTGCAGTTGAAGATTTACAGCCCATTCCTTAGTAGTAAAAGGAGTTGACGTCTCTATATATATAGAGAGAGAGAGTTGACCTCCCTTACATGGTGAGCTGGATTTTGCAGTTGTTCCAAAAGGCATACATAGGAAAATGTTAAACATCATACCCACTTGGAGAAAAGTTTGAGTGAGAAAACAAATTCAAATGCATTGCATGGAGAAAGTGGGACAGTGTGCCTTCCTTAACGTATTCGCTCTGCTATAAAAGCTAATCTATGATATCGGTTTTGATGCGTGCACGTGCATACGGTATCGTTGTACCCTTACGTGCATACTATACTAGTTTCCAAGGTTTGGTTTTCAACCTAATACAATGGGCCGAAGGGTAGGGAAACCTAGGAAGGAGAATGAGATAGGGGAATGCGAGTTCTTACGTGCTTGAGGAACAATGAAGTAAATAGTTTAGGGTTATGCAAAGTTAGAGGCTAAATATATTTTTAAAGGTATATGTTTACTGTCCCACATACATATACATATATAGATATTTATTAGGGTTCTAGTTCTATAATTATAAGTAGAAGAACATACTATTAAAATATATTTATAAAAGTATTGTTTCAGTTATTCTTGAAGGAGTGTAGTAGGTAGAAACCAAGAGACAACTATTAAAACAAAAAACTTCGATATCTAAAACACAAAAAACTAGACCACCTTCAACATTAAGGAGGTGAGAGACCTTCCAAGGAGCTACTCCATGGATACCAAGTGCCTCCCTCCAACAATCAAATGCACGATTAGGCACACCGCCTCTAGCCACAACCACCTCCTCTACTTTGGCCCCTCCTAAGCCCTCATGCTCTTCAAGACCATTGAATTGCATTCCCCTAATAATTTCAACCCTTTAACAACCCACACTAGTTTGCCACCTTCCAAATGAGGCAATGTAAAACCACTCAAAACCTCCAATAACCCTTTACGATGTGAGCAAAGGAGATGTTTCATTACTATATGAAAGTATTGATAAAACACCATAATGGAATCCAAGTCCATGATAACATCCTACACCTCAGATTGCAAAGCTTTTGTATCTGACCCAACTTAGCCCTCCTTTATCGTTGATTTGATTGAGCTTAAACCAACCACCATAGCTTCAATCTCATCATCTTCAATCAATGCATTGTCTAGGAGTAACAATAGGAGCTCTAACCACCCCCTAACCTCTTATGATGGCACTAACCTTGTGATTTTTCCTAAGAAATTAGCTAAAACCATTGCTCAAGATCAGAGATAAATGTTATTTACTAGCCCATCTTCCCCCAATATGCCTTTTACAATATTTAATAGGAGGATATTGGGACACCCAAATATCTTCTTTAGGTGATGGTTAGAGACACAACCACACCTTAATGGGTCCTTGGGTGACTCACTTATGGGCCATGAAGAAGCCTCTTGTAGTAATCAAAGGCCATCCTAGATCCAAAAATGAAGCATCATGAGTAGACAACCAACCCACAATAGCCATTGGACAAACTAATAGCAACCCTTATAAAACAATGGTGTAATGAAACATAATCAAAGCATATATTTATATTAGCAACCTCCTCAAGAAGGGAATTAAGCTTCCAAATTGGGTATCGACCTTTCGTCAAACCATTAATGACATTCATTGAGTCCCCTCAACAACAATATTACAACCTTTTGAAGAAGTCATCATCATACCAACAATAACTACTTCCCACTTTGCCTCATTATATTCACTATGCTTGTCATTGGAAAGACATGCACTTTGCCCTTTATTTCCTATAGCTTTTAGATGAAGCTCAAAATAATGTCCAGTTGGGTGGTGGTCCTAGAGCATAGGTAGGGGTATAAGAATATGTGGTAGACTATGAGGAGGCAACAACATGTAGAGAGAGGTGAGGAGTGGTATGAAGGTGAATTGACATAGAGCTATATTTTTAATTGTAATATATAAATATTCAAGCAATGGTGTCTTTTGTTGTATATGTTTGTCTACATGTTAGTATATGTTTATTTCAGTTCTTTTGAGAACAAGCTCTAGCTATAGTAGAAGTACTCATGGCCTTTAATGGTAGTATTTAATGAGCTTTTGTTAATAGAAACCTTAACTAATCTATCAAAAAAATATTACAAACAAAATCTAAAGGGCCCATATTTGAACTACTAACACCCACTTATCAATATAACATATACAATACATAGATCCACTACAAACAAAAAAACACATTCATAAATGAACCTCTCAATTTCTCTCTTCAATGCTTTGATAATTTGTTGAAAATAATCATATGATGAGAACTCAAATGACTTTGAATGCATAAAAAAAAATCTCCATTATTTGTAGCTTGCAAATTGTTCATAAATGTTATTGTGTGGTGCTTTCTTAAAAATATAGCATCAATCTCTCTTTACTCAACATTTCTAGCAAAAATCATTGAAATCTATCTCTTTAACCATAAGGCATATCACTTATATAAAAAAAACTAAATACAAGTAGATATATAGATCACTATCATACCTGAAGCCATGAGTGATATAGAGGAAAAAATCTCCAAGTTGAATGATTGATTAAAATCATAACTTAACACTTTTCTTGCCACTTTTTACCAACTTTAGCAATTTTTTGCTTTATAGAAAAACTAATTAAGTTAGACAATGCCAAAATTTTCCATTGGTAATTGTTTTTTAGATTACTATAAAAAACAAGTTGTGTATAGAGGAAGTATATGTGATGCCTTAGACCACATAAGGGACAAAATGAAAGAAAAACATGGCCAACAAACTTTTCACATTAACAATTTTAACATAATAGTGTGTTATGTATGCTCACATTATCACTTCTCATGACAACCAAATACAAGGTGGAGAAGCATAAACACTTCAATCCACTTAAAGGTAGCACACATTTTAATGCAACACACTTTGAACTAACTTAATGCACTAGTGGAAGACTATCGCTCATGAGATTATTCATTATGAGGTTCAAGAAAGAATGGCGATATACGTCAAGCTAGACTAATGACACCAAATATAGGATATAGGGTCTCACCCTATATACTAGTGATCAAGTACTCATACCCACCACTTAGCCACTCAAAAGAGAAACTACTACAAGAAGAAAATATACAGTTCATTCTCTAATTTCTTAATTCAAACATAGAAGAGGAATTACATGAATTAAGACATCTCCATTAATCCATTTCAATTCCAATAGCATATAAAAAATGAAAGAGATACCATCAATCTTTCTACTCAAATTCACTTATGCAAACAAGATGACACTTGAGACTCTTTCTAATCCACCATGTTCACACAATAACATGTTCTTTATTACTAAAGAATATAAATGCAACCCAAAACATGTTGAAAACACTTTAGGAGTTATATTTACACATTCCTAGAAGAAGACAAGGGAAATGCATGTCATAAGAGTCAATTTTCACCTTGCAAACTTTCCTGAAAAGTTTCATTTTCAGCTCCATGTCAAGTTGTTCACACCTTTTGGTATCTTATTTACGCTAGCCAAACTTGCATTCAACCCATGTGAATGGCATTCACCTTGGTAAACTTGCACTCACCCCAAGCAACCCTACTATAAAATTTGATGTAACCTCCATTATTAGAGGATAAAGAGAAAAAAATCACTCATTTTTTCACAAATGTTAAACACCAAAAAGATGGAGTAACCACCTACATGGTGCCCACACTTGGAAATCAATTTCACTTGGACTAAAGAAAAGGAATTGTTTCAACAAGCACAATTTGCATTTATAGATAAGCAATTCAACTCTAACTAGGAAAGTGGCTTGAATACTCATTTTGACCTAAAACTTATGATGATCTAAAACTGGAATTGAGCACAATAATCCATCGAATTAAAAATGTCCCTAACTACACAATCAAGACATAAAATATCAAAACCCAACACTTATCATTTTACATGAAAATTTCATATTTTTGGCCTTAAGATATTTTCCCAATTTAATGTTTATTTTTGCTCAAAACATGAAAGACAATTAAGATTACAATTTGATATCCACGTCCATAGAATACATGGATGAATATATTACATCTATAAGTACAATTGTTACAAATACTCTCAAATTACAACTTTGCTCAAATAGTCAAAATGCACAAATGATCAAGTAAACACTAAGAACTCCACCAAGTTCCAAGTGAGATCTCCATAGCTCTAATGAGATCCCCAGAGATCCTAACTTGTAAAAAAATGGTAAGCAAGTCTACCACCTGATTGTATGGATCCCAGAGGTCCATTTCCACCTTGCATAGGAGTTAGGCAACATGGATAGCAAACACGAACACAACACTCAAGTGGCAACATACAAAAACACACGTAGTCATGGTTTTATCAACACGTGAGGAATCACATATGATCACAAGAAGAAGGATGGCAATAGTAGTCTAAGGCTTGCATGGAGTGGTTATCCACCTTAGATCTCAATTATTCAAAAGTTGAATCTAGGATAGACATGTCTTAATAAAAGAAACGTATGGCATCCAAACTGAGTAAAAAGGAGCACTCTACCTTGGATCTCTAATGTCTAAGGTGAGCAAGAATATTTACTACACCTTAAATGATCTCTAATATACAAATTGAGAAAGGAGATACACTACACCTTAGATCTCTAATATCCAAAGTGAGCAAGTAGCAAACACCCCAAGCCTTGTACTTATTATTAATCCTACACAATCTAAGGATCCCATTTCTCAAATTGGCTCTTGAGAGGGTTTAGGGAATACACACAAGCCTCTAGCAATCACCTATGCATAAGATTTATCATTCCCCAACTAAATTGATTACTCCCACAAAATAGTTCCCTTCCTAGCAATTGCAATTTTAAAAATAATCATTTTCAAAATTTCATAAAAGTTCATAAAATCATCAAACTTTCATTCATGGAGCTTTCTCAAGCTTTTCAAAAAAAACTTAGAAAACACAGAGGCTTCAAAATTTAGGGCAAGCAATGATAACATACTCCAGTCACTATTCTAAACCATAAAAATTACCATTTAAAGCATACAAAGGAAAGTACCTTCTTTTCAAGTTTGAATCCACTAGTTATGAAGTAACACAATACTTTATGCAAGCACTCTTCAAGCTCCCAAGATCCCAAACTCAAAAATAAACCAAGGATTTCAAGGAAATCTTCAACAACCTCTCCAAATTCCAAAAATTTTGTAATAAATAATGAACCTCTTTTTAAACAAAAAGAAACCCTTTTCCAAAAGTATCCCTTGTTGCATTCTCCCTCAACAAAATAAAATGAGACAAAAATCTAATTCTAGAAATCAAATATTATCCCTTTCCACTTGCTTTACGAGTCATAAATGACCTTTTTAAAAGGTCAAAAACTATATATAAATTCACTAGGCTAATTTTGCAATAATATAATGAAATTTACCTTTTTTAACACTAACAAAATTATCTTTTTAGAATCCATCTCACCCCTTATCCTTTAACGTGGATTTAACATTTCTAAAAGTACTTAATTAAGTCTCACACAGAATAAAACCCTTTATGCATACTAGGAAATAATTAAAGCATATAACACACATACTTTACTACTTTTATCACATAAGGATCTTGAATAGCACATGATTAGGATAGTTAAGTTTCACAAGTACATCACATGTCATGTCTAATTACCCTATCGTAGAGTAAAATAAACTCATTACCCTATCATAGAGTAAAATAAATACACCATGTTACCTCTTTATTATCAGTCACCATTGATTTTCATATGTAATCTTGTGCATTGAGGCACACATCAAGTATATCTAGCACAGATGGCCAATGAACAATATAAAGCCAATGAACACAAATATGCTCACCCAAGACATATATCTCACAATCTCATAACATTAATATCACATTGAAATACTGATTCTCTACTCAAATATATAAATGCATAAGCCACATGATCAAATCACCTATGGCCCCCCTTTTTGTAAGGATTTCCCTAGGGTTTTCATAAGGATTTCCCTAGGGTTTTCATAATCTTGTGCACCACACATCAAGCCTATCTAGCATAGATAGTTGATGAACAGAGCACACGTGCTCACACAAGACACATATATCTCACAATCTCATAACATAATAACCACATCGTAATACTGATTCTCTACTCAAATGCATAATCAAAACAATGCATAAACCACCTCTGGGTAAGGATTTCCCCGGGCGAACAAAATTCACACACAAGATACGCTTGAGTGGTAAACAAGTTCTCTCTCTATCATTAGATCACACATTTTGACATCACCTCATTCATAGCTCTACGGTGTGAATTATTGAGGGACGCATGCACATGGCAGACGATCATTCCCCAATCCTTGCCGTAGTCAATGTTACGTTATATAATTTCTCTACTTATTAAATGTATTAGGGTAATGTGACAGGTTGTGGTGAGGTTATACGGACGTCAGCAAAACGCCATGGATTTGAAGTCTGAATCATCTATTTAGTAAGCAAGCTTTCCACCGATCTAGTGTGGAGGAAAGAAAGAAATACTTCTTGGGTAGTGAAAAGAGAAGAGACAAGACAGAAAAAGAGCAGAGCAAATCTGCCCACCATTGTGTGCCATTCATTTTTTTCAATTTTTGACCTGCAAGAACTGTGACTGTTTCTATCGACTTGTTGAGTAGACAGTCCTCCATGCTTTTGACAGCATTAGTCGGCAGAATTTCAACTAAAAACGGGTTAGTGGGCAAGATTTCAATGAAATTTCATTGCCCATACGTTGACAACGTACCGACTGTTTAAGCTCTTCGGAACAAATCTACATTATTCAATACCAAAAAAAAGAGAGAGCGCGGAGGAAGAAGAGATGGGTGTGCATGTGATGATGTTGTCGTCGTTAGGGCACGGTCATATCATCCCCTTCATGCAGCTCGCCCAGAAACTGGCCGCCAAGGGCTTAACTGTGAGCTTTGTGATCACCTTTCACCACATTCCTTCACTGCTCAACAAAGTGGAGGGCGCCCGTGAGGCCGGGCTGGATATCCACCTGCTTGAAATGGAAATTCCCCACGATCACTTAACGCTGGGCAAAGTGAACAGCAACAGTGTACAGTGGCACCAGCTGCCTCCTTTGTTCGATGCTAACGAGAGGCTTCAGCCCCACTTTGACCTCTTTCTTGGGCGCTTTTTAGCAGGAGAAATAAGCCCCCTGCCCGCTCCTGTCTGCCTCATTGCAGATATTCTCCTGGGCTGGTCATCCTCTGTAGCTCAAAAGTTTGGTGTACCCCGAGTTTGCTTCGAGACGTCGGGGACGTTCCCGGAGTCGGTGCACCAGATCGTGTGGGACACTCTCCCACGGAATTTATCACGGACGATGTCTGGACGGTATGCACTCTACTTAAATATCATTCATTTTAATAATCAAACAATCAATAGTAATTTTATATCTCGTTCAGAATAAAAAGTGGTAAATGTTTGTCCTATTTTTATTGATCAAAATTGACCTTTGACTATTGATATGGATGATATTTAAGAATAGCTGCAGGGTCGTATGCACTCTCCTTAAATATCATCCATTTTAATGATCAAACAATCAATAGTAACTTTACATCTCATTCACAACAAAAAGTGATAAATATTTGTTCTATTTTTATTGGTCAAAATTGATCTTAAACTATTGAAATGGTTGATATTAAAGAATAGCAGGAGTGGTATGCACTCCAAGTAAATATTATCCATTTTAATGATAAAACAATTAATAGTAACTTTATATGTCATTCACAACAAAAAGTGGTAGATATTTGTCCTATTTTTATTGGTTAAAATTGACCTTTAACTATTGAAATGGATGATATTTAAGAATAACTAACTCTATTTAAATATCCACTTCAATGGTCAAACAGTCAATAGCAATTTTACACTTCGTAACAAAAAGTAGTAAATATTTGTCTTATTTTTTTTGGCAAAAAATAACCGCTGACTGTGGAAGTGGATGATATTTAAGAATAGTCATAACTTTATATCTCATTCACCACAAAAAATAATAAATGTTTGTTCTATTTTTATTGGCCAAAATTGATCTTTGACTGTGGAAGTAGATGATATTTAAAAATAGTAGTAACTTTATATCTCATTCATGACAAAAAATGATAAATGTTTGTCCTATTTTTATATTTAAGAATAGTCGTAACTTTCTATCCCATTCATGACAAAAAAAAAAAAAAATGTTTATCCTATTTTTATTTGCCAAAATTGTTCTTTGACTGTTGAAGTGGATGATATTTAAGTATGATAAATGTTTGTCCTATTTTGATTTGCCAAAATTGATTTTTGACTGTTGAAGTGGATGATATTTAAGAATAGCTACTCAGTCCCAGAGTTGCCAAGGGAAGTGAGGCTCACCCGCCTTCAGCTCTTGCCCGAGCTGCCCGAGGCCACGCCGGAGAGCGCCATCCACCAGTTCTGGCTGCGGCAGAGGCATGGAAATAAGCAGAGCTGGAGGACCATCTTCAACACGTTTTACGAGCTAGAAGGGGAGTTTGTCCACCATTTTGAGAGGGTTAACGGGACGCTCAGAACAATCGGGCCGGTGCTACCGCCCGAGGCGTTCGAGGATAGGCAATGCAAAAGAATCGCACCCAGGGTGGAATTGGGGGCGAGTTCGGATGGAGACAAGTGTATGCAATGGCTGGACGCACAGGCGGAGGCGTCTGTGCTCTATATTTCCTTCGGCAGTGAGAATTCCATCTCGAGTGCGCAGGTGGAGGAGCTCGCCCTTGGCTTGGAAGCAAGCGGGGTGAAGTTCGTGTGGGTTCTGCGCACGCCTTCCGACGCTGCTCAGAACTCCTCCACGTTAGACTTCATCCCAGCAGAGCTCCTCCACCTGCACGATCACATGGGGGCCAATAACCAGGGGTTCTTCGTCCCCGGGTGGGCTCCACAGCTGGACATTTTAGCCCACCCCGCCACCGGTGGCTTCATTTCTCACTGCGGTTGGAATTCAGTTATGGAATCCATCATTATGGGAGTTCCCCTCATTGCCTGGCCGCTTTACGCTGAGCAGCATTTTGTCTCCAAGTTTGTGGTAGATGAGATCCAGATAGCTCTGGAAGCGCCCCAGAGAATTGAGCAGAATTGGCTGGTGAATAGAGATGATGTGGAGAGAATTGTAAGGTTGCTGATGATCGAAGACGAGGGTAAAGAGTTGAGAAAAAGGGTGAAAGAAGTGAAGGCTGCTGCCAAAACAGCGGTGGCTCAAGGTGGATCTTCGTACAAAAATTTCGATCTATTCGTTTCAGAAATCATGGCACTGCCAAACCAAACAGATTCAGCATTGTGAATAATTTTGCCAATTATTTGCCAGTTGTTGCAGCCCATCCTTAAAGCTACAGCACTTAATAAACGCTATATTTAAATATCATCTATTTTAATGGTCAAATACTCAATAGCAATTTTACACTCATTCACAATAAAAGGTTGTAAATATTTGTCCTATATTTATTGGTCCAAATTAACTTTTGACTATAGAAGTGGATGAATATGCAAAAACGGATATGGGACCTAAATTGTTTAGTAGAATACCTCAAATAGATTTGTTATCATGTGCTCTGAATGATAAAAGGCAAAGGAACTATTGCACTGGTATAAAAAAATTGTAGTAGATCATGCTATGAATGACAAATGTCAATAGTACATGTTAGGATCAATTAAAAACATGGCTACCATGTTGTCTGATGGAATATTCTATACTATAGTTATTCTTACCAATATTTGTAGCTACAAATGTAATTTTATGTATACTTTTGTCTACACTTCATGATAGATTGGGTTGTCAATGTTGTTAAGGATACAAAATGAAAATGTTTTTAGAAACATTTAGATTGCTAACATGCAAGGTTGGGCTTCATGATACACGTCTTTTGTTAAGAAGGGAAGTATGTCATTTTAATATCATTATTCTATATTTTATTTTATTGATGCCCAATGGAATTGGTTTGTTAGTGTCTAAGAGTAAGGTGTTTTGTTTACTTTGATAGTATATGAAGAGAAACTATAGATCTAGTGTACAAGTTGTCTTGTGGACCTTGTGGTAAAGGTTGTGTTAACATCTTTAGATGGGATTAGAAGTAACAGAGGTCTCATGGTTTTAATGGCTCAATGCATATTTATAAAATTGATTTGGCTATTCCCTCAAATATGTAGATGTCCTTTCATGTCCTACTATGAAATAGCAAGGTTCATGTTTATTAGTGTCTTGTCATGTATACAGGTTTAGGTTGTGCATTATGTAATGGAGCTTCTGCGTAATTGCTTGATTATAGAAGTCACATAAAAATGGTTATGCACTGGTAGATAGTTACATGTGTATGTCCAACTATAGGAGCCATATGTACCTATTCATCCAATGTTTAAGGATTGGAAATATATTTGTAGGAGAGGAAGGAGAGTTCCCTATTTATAGACAAACATATAAGATAATTCCTCTTAGATTGAAATGTCTTAGGAATCATTCCTTGCAGTTATTTGGGCATTACTTCAGGGAGTATGTTTCTTTCTTTGTAATTCTACGCATGAACTAGGGGATTTCAATCCAAAAATAATTTGGAAATGAAAAACATTGTAAGATGTAGGTTCTATTATGTTCTGTGATTTTTTTTGTATTTTCTCATATTACTCGTTAATGTTATTTTTTTGTTTATGCTAGTGTTTTCACATCAAATTTATTTACAAAACAAGATATATGAAGAGGTTGGTTGTCTCAACTCAATGTGGGGAAAAGCTTGTTGAATGCATTCTTTGCGGTCTCTTTTAAGACAACTCACTCCCTGTGCTGCAATTAGCATTTGTATGAATGGACTCTTCCTCTTTGTGGTGTTGAAGATCTCCTTCTGGATAGAACGAACATATCAATGGGCACCAACGATGAAATGATTTTTATAGCTATGACATAAAAACCGAGGTTGAATGGATATGTAGTGCTGCACTTATTATTCAAATAGCGGAAGGTACAACTTTGAGAAGAGTTACAGAGAGGGCAAAGAGTGTTGGTGTTGGAAATAAGCCACACTCGGACCGATGATGGACTGGTCCAAGAGGGGCTAGTAGCTCAGTGGTAGAGCACTCCAGCAGCAAATGGAAGGTCCTAGGTTCGAGTCCTAGCTGGTCCATGTCTCAACATGGTATCAGAGCCAGGTCCAGGCTAGGAGCCCCAAGCACACGAGAGGTGTGGCTTAAGGGGGGGTGTTGGTGTTGGAAATAAGCCACACCCGGACTGACGATGGACTGGTCCAAGAGGGGCCAATAGATCAGTGGTAGAGCACTCTAGCAGCGAATGGAAGGTCCTAGGTTTGAGTCCTAGCTGGTCCATGTCTCAACAAAGAGGAGGCTTACATGATCTAAATATATCAGCTATGCAATTCTTCCCTTCTTATGGTAATGCACAAACAATAATGTCCAAAATTTCTCTTATAAGATTCAAAGCATTATGGCAATTGAGCCCTTGGGCTTTGATTTTCACAAGCAAACCTTGTAGTTTATCCATGATTAAACTAATCTCAAAGCTAAACATTGTTGCAAATACTAGGCTCTACAAAATGCACAGAAGATATTCACTTCTTAACTTTTTTTCAGGTGCAAGTCAGATCCCTATAATTTATCGGCATGTTTAAAGTATTTTCTCAGCTATAAATAGTCTTTATTAGGGATGACATTTACAAAAAGTTATTTTAACTTTTCTTTTTTATGATGACAGTGAAAAGCTTAGAAATTCCCTAAAGATGATATAATACTCTCTACTAATTACGCCGATAGGCGTTTCCTTAGTGAGCAGCACTACCTCAAATACATAGACAAATGGTCTAGATTAAAAGAGCTACTATAGAATACATCTCAACCATTCATTTGAAAAAACTAATAAATGACAAAAGACAACAAAATTGAATGAAAGATATTGAACCAAAAAAATTTCACTTTTTAGTTTGATAATAAATTGTTATTTTAATTAACAGTGTTATTGCCCCTTTTCATTCAAAACCTGACCATTTTTCTGTGGCCAGAATAATCGTCGGTTGTTCTCACGCAGGGAAAAAATCGTGTCAAAACATCACCATCGACGAAGCTTAAAATCCTTTGGCCGATAGGTCGATGCCATCTTTGTCTCCATCTTCTCGCTGCTGACCAACACCCTATTGTTGACTTCCATCGGCCAGATTATTACTATCGGTATACTTGAAAACTACTTCACTGATCTCACATCTCCCACCGATCATTCAATTCAATGCTTTGTCTTCGGCGTGACCATTATCCTCGGCTACCACTTGTGAACACTGACCGATGCACCAATGACTTTGATCATTGGTGTGACCTTTACCATCGATGGTGTCTTATCAACACAAACCGATGTGCCAATGCCTTTGACTTCACTTAACATATACTATAGAATAGCAGCAATTAGTAAAAATCAAGAAACTGCACCGGAATTGCCTTGGAGCTTTAGAAAAAAATCTTATAATATTTATTAGCAAGTCAAGATAAAGACTTCTACATTCAAGCGCACCTAATGAAATTTAATGGAGATAAAAATCTAAATGCAAACCCCTTACCATATGCATTGATAATATTCAAGATGTTTCCATATTTGATTTGCACAGTAAAATAAGATATAAATAAAATTAATGCCCTCTTGAAGTTGGCAATTTTTGAAAATCAGGCCCAACAAGATAGACCATGCCACCATCTGCTATTTATTATTCTTTGCCACCTTTCAAGTTTCTACAGTGTAGCAAATTTACTTATAAAAGCAACATTTCTTGTTCATAAATTTACAAAGGCTTCTCTTTGATTGTTGTGATTGATTTATTGACCAAGGCAGTGCAGTTTGAGAAAAGGCTTTTCACAATCAGGTCAAGACAAATTACCCTGCACATTTTTATTTATAATTACCTTGTTGTGAACAAATTTGTTATAGTTATTTATATTTTGTATTTGTTAACGAATTATTCAGCACTGTGTATTGATTTTGATTGTGCCATTGAAAGGAACGCTTTATTTCAGTACTAGAATTATTCCTTCAAGAAAGCATTGGCTCTTTACTACTGCACTGAAAAATCTACTATAGCATATATTTCATTTATTGTTTTGTGGATGATAGGTAATAATTTGTGGGATGGAAACATGCATGATAATAAGAGACAAGCGAAGAGTTTGTTATACTCTTTGACCATATGTGCCATCTGATTTGTGTTAGAGTGCCTTCGACTTGGAGGCATGCATTTCATAACAACTGTCCTATCTATTAAAGATTTTAGATTCTCAGATACCATTGTGTACTTTTTTTTATTTCGATGTTTCAGTTTCCTTTGAGACCCCTCTTAAGGGAATTTACAAGATCAATATTCTCCCTTATTATCCTGAAAGAGGAAACACTAATTTCATCCCAATCTTTGTCTATGCTTTCTCCAATTTGGTATGTCATAGGGTTCATTTTTGGTCTTGATGACAATTTGCAGGACCCTCCCAAATTTATAATTGTTTTTAATAAATGGTAATTTAGTTGTGGCCTATCTTTTCAAACTGTGTTGAATAGTTCTGTACAAAACAGTTTTAATGATAGGTTCCAGGTTTTTAGGGCATTGATATCAAACTATTAAAAATGAATTTATATAGAACACTTTTATCCAACTATGTTTGTTCACTAAATACAATTAATGTACTGCTAATTATACTTAAAAAAAACCATGTTAATATTAATATTAGCATAACAATTAAATATGGATTTGTTCTATGGCCTATTATATTAAAATCAATAAGAGATTTAATTACTTTACTACTTTTATCCAACTATGTTTGTTCATCTCAACATGTAATGTAAATAAAAAATTTAAACTCGCTAAATGCAATAAATACAATTAATTTAATGCTAATTATACTAAAAAAAAATTATTTATACTATAACTTTCAACAATTATTTCAATTATATGTAACTAGAAAGGTTTGCCATAGTTTATATTTTGTATATTTTAACTCCAATATATTATTACAACAATGGTAATTAAATATTTATTTACAGATATGGCAGCACATTCACCAACTCCAGACGTCAGTGAAATTTCAAGCAAAAATAGTGATGGCTCACTCAATGAACTTGATGCAAGTTCAACTACAAATAGTGCCAACACGAGTTCAACTACAAATAGTGCCAACCTCTTCCAAAGTGATGTTCAACGCATCGTATCAAATATTGAAGCCAATTGCTGTGACATTTTGCAACAAATAAAAGAGACAAATATAGTTGATTTGAATGTAGAAGAAGTAGATATTAACTTATTCTGACACACTTTGGTTGAAATCCAATATACATGCAGGCAAGTAGAGGGATTTTCCAACTTCATGATACAATTGTTCCACAATTAGAAATTTGAAATAGGTTGCAGTCCTTGTATTAAACGTGAACTTGAGAACAATGTAGATAAAATGTAATGCAATCTTATATTTTTGGGCATTACTATAGTAACAATGTTTAAAGTTTAGATTATTATAGGATATAATACTTCTTGGTTGTCTTGTTGCTCGATAGTCAAATGATGTATTCTTGGCCACATAGGGCTTATGTTTTTTATCCTTTTGTTATTATTTTTATGTATCAATCTTGGCCAGAAAGGGCTTTTTTGTAATATGTAAAAACTCTTATATTATTATAAATATAATGATGCTTCATGCATCCTTATTGATTCGGAAAAAAAAAAGTTTAGAGTTGTATATGATGTTGTACAAATATAAAACTATTAATAATCTCTAGTATATTATTTACATAATGTGCATTTGGCTACAATATATTCTGACTAACTTCTTCTTTATAAAACATACGGATGCATACTATTGTTTTCTTTATTTCCATATAAATAGTTTATTCAAATTACTATGTCCATTTTCATTATTTATCTTTGAGTAATAAACAATGAGCTTAACCATATGTTTAGGCTCCTCTTTAAACTTGCTTGAAACAATTGAAACCCTAAGCTTTGTTTTTATTTAATATCTAAAATAAGGATGCCTATCAAAGTCGAAAGGTCAAACTTTATATAAGTTTATTTACATTCTACCCTTCACTCCTCACTGCTTATTACTCTTTCCACTTGTACACAGACACATCTCTCATGCTCACGTCTTTCTCAAATGACAAGCATATTGACTACTGGAGCAATAAATAACCTTCTCGAAGGAAAAATTGATCTTTGTCCTTCTCTCCAAATATTGTCCTTGGAGCGTATCAACCTCTTTCAATCTACAAGCTTCAAATACCGCTTACAACGCTC
Organism: Cunninghamia lanceolata; assembly: GCA_027924645.1. NCBI lineage: Eukaryota > Viridiplantae > Streptophyta > Pinopsida > Cupressales > Cupressaceae > Cunninghamia > Cunninghamia lanceolata. Next base: position 791,864 of record BSBN01001352.1, read on the forward strand.
TAATGGAATGCACTCACATCATGCTCTCCTTCCTGACAAATATAACAACCTTGCTTCAACTGGCGGTCTCATGAAGGGATCTATTGTTGAACTAACAGAGTATACTTGCAAGGTTTCTAACAAAATAATGGATGAAATTGCTTCCCTACTTTCATCCATTCAAACAACCTCCTTTCTCCTTACATACTTTCATTTGTGACTCTTTTCTAATTTTTTGATATTGTAGGGCTATTGTTATTATATCCATGAAAGTAGTTGGCATGGAAACAAGCATCATTGGGTCTCCTCTTTACCTTGCACATGCTGTCATTGGCCAGTCATCAAGCAGCTCTCGATTTGAAAAGGGATCATCCTCATCCCAGCCATGTTCCTTACAAGACGATTTAATCATTCCAATCAAGGCATCGACAACTTACCATAAACAATGGTCCATTCAGGGTCGAGCATTAGAGAAGTCAACGCTTCATGAATTTCAAAATGCCAAAGGCGAAGGGAAGGTTTTTGGCTTTGATCTTATAGATGAGGGAGGTGGTGAAATACATCTAACTTGCTTTAATGATGTTGCAGATGAATTCTACAATTCTATCGAAAATGGTCAGGTTTATGTAATATCCAATGGTCGGATAAAAGTAACCAACCCTACCTATAATCAAAAAACTAATCCATTTGAGATAATCCTCCAGTCATCCTCTAAAATAACACTTTGTGATCGAATAAGCATTAACATACCTACCCACAACTTTTGCTTCAAAACAATCAAAGACCTTGAATCAATACCTTCGAATTCCCTTGATGTTATTGGAATACTCATCTCTATATCTCCCACTTCCACTATATGCAAAAGAAATGGCTCTGAAATAACAAAGCGAACTGCTACTATAATTGATATGTCTAGTTTTAATATTGACATCACACTTTGGGGTCACCATTGTGATGTTGATGGTAAAAAAATATCTAAAATGTGCTTAGATGCAAACCCTCCCGTCCTTCTAGTAAAATCTGGTTGCATTGTCTCATGGAATGGCAAAACAATTGATACCATTTTTGCAACCAAACTTCTTGTTGACCCAGATGTAGAAGAAATGCATGCATTAAAGTCTTCGTACACTAGTGAGATAATCAATATGCCTTCAACATCATTGTTAGGTACATATAGTACTTCTTATAGATTTGACAATCAAATGGTTATTTCTGTAGCTCGTGAAATTTCCGTCTCAGGAAAAATAGAGAATGTCAATGGTAGATACACTGTAAAAAATTATACTTAGATAACTTCTACTACCTTTCTTGCCCACTTACAGTACTCAATAGAAAATGCAAAAAAAGGTCATCCAAAAAATAGACAATACTTGGCATTGCTCGAAATGTTGTGTTGATATTCTTGAATGTGATTATACCTACATGCTGAAAATGGACCTAGAAGACCATACGGGTGAACTACTAAATGTTATTGCATTTGGTGACACTGCACAAGCAATGATTGGTGTTTCAGCCAAAGGTTTACAACTGTTATTAGTAGAAGTCAAAAAAATTGAAAAAATACTAAGCCATGTTGTATCTCAACAATTCCTCTTCAATCTAAATATCAAACGAGAAGAATTTTGTGGTGCTTTTAAACTTAGCACTATTATTACAAGGTTTCAACACCTTGATTTCAAGGATTGAAGTGTTGGTCTCCTTGATAGAATCTCAAATATGTCTTCAATTGTATAATTGGAAACATCATCCAGTATCTACTTATATTTTCTAAGGATATAATCCAACATTACACATGTAAATCTCAAAATTATGGAATTTGAATCTTTGAAGTTTGGAAATGTATTATATTATGTCTTTCATTATTTTACCTTCAAACAACTAACTTGACTATCAAACAACTAACAAATTATATACTTAATCTTTCTTTCTTAATTTACAAATTGATTTTTACAATCCCATCATAACTTTTATAGCAATATATACATTTTTAAATCATGATTTCATCATTTAAGCCAATTTACTTAAAGAAATATGTTTATAATGAACTAATAAATTTTTTATTCATATGTTCTCACAATTTTAGAAAAATATTTTGATTGTCTTGCAACTAAACTTATGAGGATTGTTGTATATTGCCTCTTACATATGCTTAATTGTTCTACTTTCAAAACTAACATGATACAATATAATTAGCTTGCAAAATTATATAAAATTATTTACAAACTCGTGCATTAATTAACGTACTCTATATATTTGATGCCTAGGACCCTTGAGGATGGTTTTTTACCGCCTCTTAGTTATTGCTTACAAAATTAATAATTTTCATAATAACATCTTTAAGGATGCTTATATTTCGTTACTTGGTTTTCTATCACCTATTACTAGTTGTTTATGAACTTATTCATTAATTAATGTACTCTATATATTTGATGTCTAGGACTCTTGAGGATGGTTGTTTACCGCCTCTTAGTTATTTCTTACAAAATTAAAAAAATTGATACTAACATGTTTAATGATGCTTACATTTTCCCTCATACAAATGCCTATCACTAACAACTTTCAAACTTATATTTGATGTCTAGGACTTTTGAGGATGGTTGTTTACCGCTTCTTAGTTATTGCTTACAAAATTAAAAATTTTGATACTAACATGTTTAAGGATGCTTACATTTTCCCTAGATAAGGTCAATCTTATATACTCATTGCATTTTTAAGATTGTTTTAAACTAATTTTCATACAAGCTAATGTTGATAGCTGAGAGGGGGGGGGGTGAATCAGTTATCTTAATTTATTTGACTTTCTGTTCTTCTTTAATAATTAGTGCAGCATCAAAGCAAACAAGCATGAAAGTAGAAACAAAGTCAATACACAACACAATGATTTTGATGTGGAAAACTCGGTTAAGGGAAAAACCATGGGGTGATTAACCCTAGAATGTATTCTCTGTTAGAAGAATAGAAGTACAAAATGGCACCTGCCAATTTAGGGCTCACTGCCCGAGCATATTGCTCACAAGAGGCTCACTGCCTACAAGAGAGAAAGATAACACAATGTTTGAACTGATGAGAAGCATCCACACATGCTAAGATTCAGTTCCGGTTGAGCTTAATAAACTTATCTGCTACACTTAATTCTAACTTTCTTTTGGTTCAACTGTCCTGTCACATTCCGGACCTGTCTTCCTGCTTTCCTACTACTCTTCTACTTTTATTCGCACAATTCCACATTCACAACAAAACTCTTCATATCTTGATTCATCTGGTATATATATCCGCATAAGTAATCTTACCACCTTTCTAGTCGGCATTCAGAATAGTCAATATTTTCCCAAGCTTTGATCTGTCAGCTGGATCCTTGCTTACCAAGTGATGCAGATCTAGGAGATGCTTGAAGAAGTCATCAATCATGTCGGCCAATCATGATGATACCTCAAGAAACTTAGTCATCAGCAATATCTCTTCCGGAGTTGGGTCTGACACTCTGTCGGTACAGTTCTTCCTCTGTCTACTCTGCCAAATAGGAACCCAACATTCAAGTGCTCATATCTTTTCACCCTTCCATCACTGAAGGCTAAATCCTTGGAATCTATTAGTCAAGGTACTCGTCTTGACTCCCCCAAACCCGCACTTCATTGAGATAATTCCTCTGAGAGATCCAGACCTGACTATCGGACCTTGTTGACTGCTCTGTTCTTGCTTACTGGATCACAACACTTCTTCAATCTGACTTCCGGTAGAGACTCATCATGTCTTGTGGATGTGTGGGATAGCCTTTATTGCCATCAATGACAACATACATAAACCCATATAGTGTCTCTAGCCAACAATCTCCCCCTTTGGCATTGATGGCAACACTTAGTGAAAAATGACTAAGTGTCACACTATACTCCCCCTTGGTTGATGCTCTATTTTTATATACATTTTCTAGAGCTCCCCCTTAGCTGGATTCCTCATTTTTCACTACTCCTCACTCCCCCTTTGACATCAATGGCAAAGGGTAGGGTCCGCACACCAAAATTGTCAAAAAGTCAACTATACTTAGCCGCATAAATATATATATATATATATATATATATATATATATATATATATATATATATATATAGCATACTTACATATACTGAAGTATGTCTGCAAAAGTTGTCTTCAATTGGACGAATTCTGTTGCCCAACTTTGCTTCATCCTATCCAAAATTGAGATGTGACCACTCAATAGGAATGCAAATGCGTCTGCCCTTTTTAGATCTGTCGGCTCACTGGTCTGGGCTGTGATCTGAGCTTCTTTTATGGCCTCATGCATGGCCTCTAACTTAGGGATAATTATCCCTCTAAGTTCACCCAACCTGCTTATTCTATTTTTCTTTTCCTTTCGAGCTTCTTGATTTTATTCAAGAATGCAATAGTCTAACATTCTTGATTTATTATGGAAGAGGAGAGAGGATCAAAATTCTTAGAGAGTTTTATCAGTTTGTCCTCCTGTTCTTTCACTTTCTTCTCAATATCCAATGTTACTTTGGACCATGATAAACAAAATTTGTACATTTCCCCGCCATCTTTAAGAGCATTTTCTAAGCTCTTTATCCCAATATTCATATTCCTCCTATCATTAGTTATTAACCCTTGTACCTCTGATAATCTTTTTGCCAAAAATTCCTTCCAGACCTTATCTTCTGCTGACTTCTCTAGGGAATCAAAATGTGTGCTAACACTATTGACTAGAGATTTGAGATTACCGGATGAGGAGGCTAAGGAATCCTTCTAGAAAGATGGCATGATCTTTTCTAATACTCCAGATGCAACTTTTATTAGCTCACAGTCTTCCATGTGAGACTTCAGGAGTTTTTCTTTAGCCTTTGCATTAGCAAATGAAGCTATCTTCATTGTTTGTACCGGGGAAAGAGAATCAAAATCAAATGGCCCTTGTAGAAGTTCTGGTTCATCAATCTCCATTGTCTCTTTGTTTAAGAATTCTTTGATAGTTTCTGTAGTGTCTCTTGCCGGAGACAGATTCTTCTTCTCTTCTATAGTCTTAGAGCTGTCTCTTGGAGCTTTCTCTCCTTCTACACTCTTACCACTAATAGTTGTGGTCTTTTCTGCTGAAGTCTTCTTTCCTTCTGTAGCCTTAGTACTGTCATCTTCTTTTTCCTTCACTCCTTTTTCTTTATCCTCTATTCTTTCTTCTCCTTTGGATCTGGAGTCAGCAGGGGAAACCAGAGGAGTGATGTTTGTTTATTCATGGGCCACCACTTCTGGAGCAGAGGATTCCAAGTCCTTATCTTTTTCTTCATTGGTGTCCATTACTTCTGTCATTGCCTCAGTAGATTCTTTTTCAACACTTGTAGCTGAGGGATCAACACCCAAGTCCTCTATAATAAGAATGTTGAATCTTGAGTATGCATTCCGGAGGATCTCTTCTATCTCTTTTGCTATTTTTTCAGTTTCTCCAAGCATAAGTTGATTCATTCTTGCTTCGCTCCAGAACTCATCCTTGCAATCTTTGAAGATCATATTCATTTTCTTTGAATCAATTGAAGGATAAAGCTGAATGGCTATCTATTCTCAGATCTCGAGATCTTTTGCCATAGCATTATTCTTTCTTATTTCTAACTCTTTCTCTAGGCTTTTAGGAATAAGAGATATAATTTCAATAAAAGCCTTATTGTAGATATTCATATACCTGACTGTTGCTTCCTGCAAGATCTTTTGGCAGCATCATTCTAACGATCATAGAATTCAGCCATTGGTTGAAGGTTTCCATCCACAGTCACTAATTTGACGACATCATCTAATGATAGAGTGGGTTTTTCAACAAACTCTTCTGCCATCTCTTCCTTGTCTTCACTGGTAGAGGGTTCACCAGATACTTTCTTCTTTTTCCTCATTTTCCTTACCTCCTCATCTGACTCAGTCTCTTCATCATCCTTCTAACTGATGTAAGACCTTGTGGCCTTTGTCTTAGTTCTTTTCTCTGCTTTACTGGATGATTTTGCTTCCGGTTTTGATTTATTTGAGCTCTTATCAGTGGTAGGAGCAGAGCTCCTAGAGGATCTGGTCCAGGAGGAGGATTCTACCAGAACACTTTGCTTTTCTACCTCTTTCTTCTCTTTCTCTGTCCTTTCCTTCTTTTCCCTATTGGCATCAAGTGCCTCTTTTGAGATGCCAAGGCTTTTGGCAATGTTTTCTACTTCTTTTCTTACCTTTCTTTTCATCTCTGGTTGCCTTAGCTCAACATGGATCTTCACACTCAATTCTTCAAAGGTTCCAAACCTTTCTATCTTGGGATCCTTTGGTTGACTTAGCATGTGCTAAACATGTAGCTCTACGATTTTCTCATCCACCTCATACCCCATTGGCATGATCCACACTGATCTTGGTTCCACTGCCTCCATTAGGCACTGATCAGTCTCTACCATAAAACATACTATGTCTTTGTATTTCTCAACTAGAGATTGGGGAATTCTCTCTCTAGCTTGCATCATGTTTTGGAAGTTTTTGAAGAAACCCCAGAGAGTTGTGTTTTGTGCTTTGTCATCACCAAGTCCATGCAAATAGTCCCTGATTTGTATGGCAACCGGTTTGTCACTCTGCCATACCCATCCACTGGATCCGGGTAGCTCATTCATAAAGTAGAAGAATAAGCACAATATTAAGCCACCATACTTAAATAAATTCTTTTTATCTTTCTTTATTTTCTACAAATTCTCCAAGAGTTGATTTAGAAGGAGCTGACAAAGGTCATAATCTGAATTCTTTCTTAACATTTCATAAGTAGTGTAGATAGCAGTTCCAGGTACTAAATTCTCCCTGCTAGAATGATATATCTTGTATCTGATGATCATGGAGGCAAACTTGATATCCAGATCAGTGATATCTTCTATTGTCATTGCTCTTTTGTCAAACCTAGATCCGGTAGCCTCACTTACAGTCTGATTCTTGACCGATTTGAGAATAGGTATCCCACCGGATGAGTGCAAACCAGTAACTACCCTAATGGCATCTTTTGTGATCTTGAATGGTCCATTCAACCACATGAAGTTGTCATGTATTTTGCTCAAGACATACCAGACCCATTCATCCTCAGCAAAGCAGGGGAAATGTATACACTGTGCAAAGTGCTTGTCCCGGAGGGCCTTGTATTGGGGTTGGAGCTCAAATGAATCATCTATTAGTTGTTTGTGGTAGATATCCCTCAATTTGAACTCTCTGAATTCTTCAATGTTTGCATGAATGTAAACCCTAATATCTTCTGTATGCAAGATACCATGCGGAACACTAGAAAATGCTCCTAGGGGATCTACTTCCAAGGATTTGTAGGGATGTTTCTTGAATTTGGGGTGAGGCCTATCAGTGATCTTCACAATATTTGGAGTAGTCATCTTTAAAAAGATTTGCAGAGAGGTGTTTAGGAACGGAAAATACCTTTTGCACCTTTAGGTTTCACTGAGTGAGCCGGATCGATTTCTAGATGAATCAACTTCTGCAAATGATCTTTGATGGGCTTGAGGAAATTTGTTGCAGAGCTCCTTTTTGCTTCTTCTTAAATGCAGAATGATCAAATGTTTAATATGAAGAACCCTTATATTAGTCTGCAAACCCTAATACCAAGTTGCAATAAATGCTCGACCTAAGTCATTCCGGTTTGCCTTATTCGGATGATTTGAAGAACCGGATCAATCTTGATCTAAACATCTTGCGGATCTTCCATATCTTAACCATAGTTTATTTAGATGTTTCTCTTATGAACCATTTAATCCGCAACTCTTCTTGCGCTAGTTCCGGCACCAATTGACTGGCTGGGGGAAAATGGTTTTCTTGTGTCTCCCCCTGAGCCAAGGCTCACTTTTTAATTTCCAGAAGGAATATTAGCACCAGAGTCTGGTGTGGATCCATCCCCTACATTCTCTGTACTTTTCTTCACCCAAATCTTGTTCATCTCATTTTGAACTTCATCCGCATTCACTTTTCGTTTTCCCTTATCTTGATTCTGATTATGATGTACCGAACCTCTTTTGCCCTGATTCTTGCTTCTACAGAATTTTGCAATATGACCGGATCTATTGCAAATTTGGCAAACAACATTTCTTTGCATATTTGATTGATATCCTCTTGATCTGCATTGATTAGCCATATGACCCATTCTATTGCATGCAAAGCATCTACCATTGAATGAATTGTTCCTTTGCATATTTCTGCATTCATGAGATTTGTGACCATACCTTTTGCAGATGAAACACTGTCCGAAGAAGGATGTATTAGTCTGATTCATTCTCTTTCTACACTGATTAGCTTTATGACCAAAGTTATTGCAGTTGTGGTAGTATCCATTGAAGGATGGATATCTTTGAGCATTAGGCTGCCTTACCGGAGGTCTTCTAGGCCTGTTCCTTGGATTTTCTAATCCAAAATTCTTCTAACCAGATCTGAATCTTTCACCTTTTTCATATCCCAGGCCACACTTGTCATCTACCCTCTTTTGGCTTTCAAGAGGAACTTCAAGTTGAGTAGAGCTTATCTTGAATTTCTCTTTGTATTCATTTGTTGTTTGAAGATCCCTTTTAAGAGAGACAATTTGATCCTCAAGTTTTTCTTCATTATCTTTAGCATCTTCAAGATTAGATTCAAGATGTCTGATTATTCTATCCATCTTGTGGCAGTCTTCTGATTTTTCCTTGAAAGATTGTCTTAGATCATCTTCAGATTTTCTTCTTTCTTCAATTTCTTGGGTGAACTTCATAACTCCTGATTCCATTTCATGTCTTACCATGATGATTTCTTTTGATAACTTTTCACATAACTTGGTTTTCTCTTTCAGATCTCCATTTGTATCATTGGCTTCACCTTGACTTGCTAATTGCTGAAGTAGCTCCTTTCTCTTTTTCATAGAGAGACTCAGTTTCTCTTTTAGTTCTTTTATGAAATCATCAGCCTGTTTGAGTCTTTCCTTCAATTCATTGACTTCAGAATTTGACTACTCAAGATCATCAAGGGCAAACTTAAGTTGCTCCCTTATACCATACACATCCATTTGAATTCCCAGATCTTCCTCAAGTTGTTAGGCTTTGTTGGGAGGAACTTGGCTCTAATACCAATTGTTGATAACTGAGAGGGGGGGTGAATCAGTTATCTTAATTTATTCAACTTTATGTTCTTCTTTAATAATTAGTCCAGCATCAAAGCAAACAAGCATGAAAGTAGAAACAAAGTCAATACACATAACACAATGATTTTGACGTGGAAAACTCAGTTAAGGGAAAAACCACGGGGTGATTAACCCAAGAATGTATTCTCTGTTAGAAGAATAGAAGTACAAAATGACACCTGCCAATTTAGGGCTCACTGCCCAAGCATACTGCTCACAAGAGGCTCACTGCCTACAAGAGAGAAAGATAACACAATGTTTGAACTAATGAGAAGCATCCACACATGCTAAGATTTAGTTCTAGTTGAGCTCAATAAACTAATCTACTGCACTTCATTCTAACTTTCTTTTGGTTCAACTGTCCTGTCACATTCCAGACCTATCTTCCTGCATTCCTACTACTCTTCTACTTTTATTCACACAATTCCACATTCACAACAACACTCTTCATATCTCGATTCATCTGGTATATATAGCTGCATAAGTAATCTTACCACCTTTCTAGTCGGCATTCGGAATAGTCAATATTTTCCCAAGCTTTGATCTGTCGGTTGGATCCTTTCTTACCAAGTGATGCGGATCTAGGAGATGCTTGAAGAAGTCATCAATCATGTCGGCCAATCATGAATAATACCTCAAGAAACTTAGTCATCAGCAATATCTCTTCCGGGTTTGGGTCTGACACTCTGTCGGTACAGTTCTTCCTCTGTCTACTTTCCCAAACAGGAACCCAACACTCAAGTGCTCATATCTTTTCACCCTTCCATCACCAGAGGCTAAATCCTTGGAATCTATTAGTCAAGGTACTCGTCTTGACTTCCCCAAATCTATACTTCACTGAGATACTTCCTCTGAGAGATCCAGACTTGACTATCAGACCTTGCTGACTGCTTTGTTCTTGCTTACTGGATCACAACACTTCTTCAATCTGACTTCTGGTAGAGACTCATCATGTCTTACGGATGTGTGGAATAGCCTTTGTTGCCATCAATGACAACATACATAAACCCATATAGTGTCTCTTGCCAATAGGTAAGTCCTAGATAAGGTCAATATTATATACTCATTACATTTTTTTAGTTAATTAAACAATGTTGTCTACTATATTTTAGTTATACATGTTCTCTCAAAGTAATTATTTATCAAAGAACTAATAAAGTTATCATTCCAATGTGCCCACAATTTTAGAAAAATATTTTAATGGTCTTGCAACTAAAATGATGAGGAAAACAAATATTTAGTGTACAATTTACTACTTTTTCTAATATTGTATTAAACAAATAATTGTATAAGGTCAATCATAGATAAGGTCAGTCTTATATACTCATTGCATTTTTAATACTTATTTAAACAATGTTGTATAGTAGATTTCAGTTATACTTACTCTCTTAGAGTAATTATTTATCGAACATTTGAGTTTGCATTTTTCATAGGTAAAATTCTAAACACTTTTGTAATACTTTGAAGGCATTTCATTCTGTAATAAATGAGAGGTCCTTCAAGACTCAACAATCCCAATGCTAGCACATCATCTAGTAGAGAACATATAAATCAAGTGCGAAGGATGCGGTACCATGCAAAAAAGGATGAAATCAACAAGGCTAGACGAGCAACAAATAATGCTTCAATGCAAACCAATGCTCAAACACTAAACAACAACACATTCAATACTTTCATACCAATACCATCTATTTCTATACCACTAACCTATTCTAGCATGATCAAAAACACATTTTGTAAATCTGAGTATATTGCTGCACAAAAAGGATTCCGCTCAAAAATAGACAAACTAGCAATCATGCCTACATGTTCCATTTGCCTAGAGAGTTACCTTGGTATTCAAGTTAGAAAGTCAAAGAATGTGACTAAGTGCTATAGATGTTGTGCTGAGCAAAAAGGAAATCATTTTTCAAAATGGAATAACATGGACTCTGGACGCATGCCTCTTTCTTTGAAAAACCTTACTCAAGTAGAAGAGATGTTAATAGCACAGGTTAATCCATTTCTACAAGTAAGGCATGCACGAGGAGGTCAATTAAAATATAGTGGCCATACAATTAGCTTTCCACAAGACATTACTGCTATAGAAAAATACTTACCCAGACGTATCAACCAATTAGACATAATCATTATTAGGAGACAGAGTGTTGAGAATAAAAACTATGATTTTTATGTTAGTTGCTCACGAGTTCTTGCAGCCTTAGAGTATAAGATTGCACATGATCCATACTACAAAGATGTCGAGCTTGATGAATCTGCACTCTTGAGCTTGCCTTGCATTCCTACAGATGTGTCAGATATGCTTTCACAAGATTTCACAAATATTTCAGATCCTACGACACACTCCACATCCACGAACAATAATGAGTTTGACAATGTCAAACAACAATTAAATGAAGATTCTTCTTTTGCAGCTGTTCTCCCAACAACATCTAGGGAGGTTGAACAAATACGTACCTTCTTTCAAGTGAACCAGTCTCGTCCCACAGATGTTATGGAATGGCCTCCTATTACGTTGTCACTAATCAATGAGTACAACACAAAGGGCTTGCTTGCAATGGCATTCCCTACTCTCTTCCCTACTGGTGTGGCACTTTTCAAACAAACACGCATTAAAGATGTTGAAATGCATGAATATGATGTACATCTTATGTGATACCATGATAATAGATTTGGTCAACATCCACGCTTCCGATATTTCTTGTTAAATGTTATGATGCGACATAGAAGCCAAGCTACAACTGTAGTTTTTTTCAAGAAATTTTTTCATGAAAGTGTACCAAATACAATTGCAGACCTATGGCTTCGCATGCAAGATTTACCTGATGACAAACTTGCTGATCACCTTACGCGTTTTGGCTCAAACCTACGTGGGACAAAACCCTTCTGGACAAGGTGTAGAGGAGAGCTATCAGATATGGTCATACAAGTTGGTTCTCCAACTTTGTTCTTCACACTTAGTGTAGCAGATACCAAGTGGCCAGATTTACACAATGCAATGCCCAGCAAACAACCCATTGAACCAACGCAAGCATACCAATGGAGGATCAAAAACATAATTAACAATCCACATATAACTGCACTATACATGCATAATAGATTCACAACCTTTTGTGAAGAGATCTTGGAGAAGCTCTTACTTGCCAAAGACTATTGGTATAGGTAAGTAACATTTATCATCATTTGAATTTCATCCTATACCAAGTACGTAATTATGAAAACTAATCCTAGCTCTTATGGCATCTCACAGATATGAATGGCAACATAGAGGATCTGCCCATATTCATGGCTTCCTTTGGTTGCAAGGAGCACCTGCCATGGAAAGCATGGATTTTAATAGTCCAGAAGCAGTTCAAAGTGTTGTGCAATACATGAGTAGATATGTTTCTGCATGGAACCCAAAAAAAGATAGCCAAAGGGAACAAATGGTGCACCACTCCATCCATGATGACCCTTGCTTGTTGGACACACCAACAATCCTTGCATGTAACCCCTTTGAAGATTACACAGAGTTAGTGAATCAAGTTCAACGACACACAAAATGTAGTGAACAGACATGCTTGCAGAGAGCAGGGTCATCATTGTTGTGTCATTACAAAGCTCCTTGGGATTTGCATGCATCATCTACTTTTTCTACAAATGATACTGGGCACACAACATTCCCACCTGCCAGAAATGATGATAAGGTCAACATCCACAACCCAACAATTTTATCAATTTGGTGTGCAAATGTTGATTGCCAACCCATTTTGTCACGCCATGCAGTACTAAAATATATTGCAAAGTATGCAGCAAAAGCAGAGCGCAAATCTGAAAGTTATCACCAACTTTTGAAACACATCTCTACAAATATTGACCCAAAAAAGCCAGTTACAGCTGCATTTTGCAAGTTTGTAACTGAGACCATTGTTGATCATGATATTAGTGCACAAGAGTCCTGTCACTTGCTATTGAAACTACCACTAAAAATTTGTAGTCATTCCTTTATTTCTTTGAATGTCAATAGAAAAACCCTATGTCGTGTGCCTTCTACTAAAGATTGTCCACTACCTACCTCAAATTTCATTGAAAGGTATATGGTCCGACCAACAACATTAGAATCATTGTCGTTGATTGATGTAAGGAGAAACTAGAACTGTTCAAATTCCCACACAAACTACAAGTGGACAAAAAGAGATATTCCAAACATTGTTCGTAAACTCCACGGTTTGCTGCAATTCCTTCAAAAGATAGTGACATGTATGAGTCCTTTTGTTGGAGTGAGCTTCTGCTATACTTTCCTTTTTGTAACATTAGTCAAGAAATAGGCTCATGTAGGGAAGATATAATCACTCAATGGGAAGGAATGGCTAACAGCTACCATGCATGGCATGTTGATCACACACCACCAAAATCAAATAGCAACAATGATGATAAAATTGGGTCAGATGGACAAGAAGATATACAAGATGTTGATGCAGAGGAATGGGAACTTCTATCCTCGCTCCACCCAAGAAATGATGTTGACTTTGATGAACTTGACAAGCTTGGGTATCGAGAATTTGATACATCCCACAATTGGGCTACCACTACAATTGCCCCATCCTTGATGGAGAATGCTATCACATTCATCAACTCTAACCGTTCAACACAACAATTTGAACAAATTGAGCCAAACTCACTTATTGCAAAGGAAAAGCTTTCTTTAGAGCAACAAAATGCATTAAATATTATTGTGGACCATTCTAATCAAAGTGGAAGGAAACCGCCACTTCTAATGATCATACAAGGTACTACAGGAACAGGGAAATCATACTTGATTAATAGCATTCGAAATGCACTCTCCAAAAATGTGCCCATCAAAGAAAAGAAATTGCTTTTGCTTGCCCCAACAGGTGTTGCTGCTTTCAAAATTAATGCATCAACCATTCATTCAGCACTTCACATACCAATAAAAGAGATGAACACTCTTCAAGGTCAAGCTTTATCAACTTTCCAAGAAAGCATGTATTTCATTCAATATATTCTAATTGATGAAATGAGCTTCATTGGACCAAGGTTGTTAGAATGCATTGACATCAGACTACGTGAAGCATTCCCATACCATAATCAAAGCCCCTTTGGTGGATGCTCTATTGTACTGATTGGTGACCTAGGCTAATGACCACCAGTACGTGATATTCCAATGTATGTTGGTTCGTCATATGGGACAACACTTTGGAAAAGATTTCAAATAGTAGTCACATTGAACACAATTTTCTGACAAGGAGATGAGCCTACCCAAATAAGTTTTCGCAACCTCCTTCAGAATATAAGGAATGCTGAGGCAATACAGGTAGATTGGGAAATGCTCATGTCATGCAATAGTGACAAACTATCTTCTAGTGAACAAGATACATTTTCTTCATCCATACATTTGTTTGAAACAAATGATTTGGTTGAAAAACATAACAAAAAAATGTTAAAAGCATTGGACAAACCAATAGCACGGTGCATTGCTGAGTAGAAAAGGAACATAGTAAATTCAAATTCAGATGATGAACAACTACAAACAAAGGTGTTATTATGCATTGGACAACAAGTTATGTTGAATACAAATTTGTGTGTTGCAATTGGAATTGTCAATGGTGCACTTGGGGAAGTAATTGCTATTGTATACAAAAATGAAACCAACCACCAAATCTACCTCTATTTGTTGTTGTTAAGTTTCAACGGTACACTAGACCTGCATGGAACATAAATGAAAAGGCAATGGTTCCAATTGCTCCAGTAACAAGAGGTTGCCACCGACAAATGCCATTGAAAATGGCTTGGGCTCTTACAATACACAAAGCACAAGGTCTAACTATAAACAAAGCAACAATAGACATTGGAAACACCGAACGACAAGGACTCATCTTCACAACAATGTCAAGAGTAAGAAGTTTGTCAGATCTACAAATATTCCCTGCATTTTCATTTCAAAGATACCAACGCATGGAAAAAAATATGTATGTAATCCTATGGAAACAAGAAGAGAACCGTCTCAGAAAAATGTTGATAGAAAATACAAACAAAACAAACTACTAAATATATATTTAAATTTTTTTTGGTTTTGTTGTCCAATTTTACCTATGAAATACCTTAAATAATTATTCAGTGTTAACATGCTTACAATAACTTATCATTTGTTCTCTGCCACCTTTCAAGTTTCTACAGTGCAGCAAATTTACTTATAAAAGCAACATTTCTTGTTCATAAATTTACAAAGGCTTCTCTTTGATTGTTGTGATTGATTTCTTGACCAAGGAAGTGCAGTTTGAGAATAGACTTTTCACAATTAGGTTAGTACAAATTACCCTACACATTTTTATTTATAAAAGGGTTTAAATGATAAACTGGAGACAACCACACAATTGAGTAACTTTGACAAACAATTGATGCCAGAATAGAACCACAGAATCAGAGAACTTCAATTTACTTCTTCAATAATAAACTTGCAACATTGTCTTTGAGAAATATTGTAAATTTTATGTATTATATTCTACTGCTGATGATAATTCAGCATCAGATGTTTGAACTTATATAGAAATTCTTGTGAAGAGACATAACTCTTCAAAAAGTCTTTTGGGAATTAACAAACATAACAAAAATAAAATAACCATGCTTATGCTCTATTCAACCACAAATATAATTTAGCAATGTGGTCTAAGTACTCCTGGATGCAATGAGAATTAGTAAATTCAATGGTGTTCCTTGTAATTACATCCATCATAACCATCATCTCCAAATGTTTGCAGGCTACCCCAAATGCAGAGTCCTTGTCCTTAAGAGCTCCCAAAGATTCATGTAATATTGCTTGATAGTCTCTGCTCCTTTCTTCTTTGCTCTTTAATTCTTTATCACTTTTGAACAATGTGGGCACTCCTGCTTTTGAAGCTTCAGCACACTCTTTGGCATCAGTCTTAAGTTGATCATAATACTTCTAATGTTGCTCGATCAACTCTTTTGCATTAGAGGCACCTGGAATGTCAGAAGTATCTTTACCTTGTGTCTCATTGAATTTCTCCTGCAACCTTTTTTCAAGTATCTCATGTTCTTGGATTGCTTTATAATTTTGAGAATAATTATCCCAAAATTGGTTCAGCCAATGCATCATGTTGGCATGCCTATTCTGGAGTACTGTGACAAGTGTATCCATCTGAATTTGAGCTACTTGATCTATGGAAAGTGGTTGGACACTCTGTGAACTTTCACCCTAGGTTAGCCTCTTTACTGATCCCCCGAAGGTGCTCTTAACAACATCTTTCAAATAATCATTCTCTTTTGTCAACCTCTCATAACTTAGTTTGTATGCATCTCTTTCCTTAATTAACATATGAGTCTGTGCCTTATTCAGCTTTGCAACATTGATGCCAATGTCAGTAGTGATCAAGGGGTCAGTCTCCCCTGCCTCCAAAGTCATGACATGGCCAAAAGTCTTCTTAGTGTCTATAATAGTTGTCTTTTTGTGGGGAGGATACAGGGCCCATATCATTAATGAATTTTCATCATTATTATATTTGACTAGTGCCCATATATACTTCATTAACACCTTCTAGAGTGAGCTTGTATCTATCATCTGTATTATTCAGAAAACTATCAAATACTAGAGCAGAATTCAAATCAAGGACGAGAAAGATCATAACCCCTGCTTCTTTGAGCAACTGCCTACCCTTACTAGGGGTCGTATCTTGCAATTCATTATCCACTATTTCTTTCAACCTATCAAGTAGTTGTCTCTCATTGTTGGCAGAGACATCATCAACTGACTCTCTGATTTATTTCCCTTTGTACTTATACAAAATTGATTTGAACTCTTTAGAATGAATGAATTGGTCATCAGAAATAAAAGAATCATATGCTATTTGTCTTGGGTCTTCATCAGCAGACCCCTCCTCATCATGTACTATGACAGGAGACTGATATTGTTGCATCTTTCTTTTGGACATTTTTATTGTTTGTTCGTGTGGTTCCTCCTGCCCTGCAGGTTCTTCATCACCAGAGGATAATACCTCAATCTCTGCTAGCTGCTTCCTTTTCTCATCTAAGTCTATGTTATATTGCTCCACCACCAATTCCACCTCAACCTCTTCCAAATTTCTGATAACATCATCGTGTGGATACAGGACATGTGTGTACCCACTGAGGTTTTGCTTCCTCTAAGCAAGGTCAATAAAACCTTCAGGATCAAACCCTTTCCTTACCTCAGCACACCTCTATAGTGCATCAGTTTATCCAAGATGAGATTATAACCTTCCTTGGAAACCATAGTGAAATCTCCAAAACACAAAGTACTAGGCATAAAAGACTGCTTGTCATGGGAGCTTAGATGCATCACATTAGAACAATGCATTTGCCTAACTATTTCTAGGTAGGCAATTCTGTCAGGGACAATCTTAGGTAAGATAAAGGGGGTGTCCTCAAAACCATACACCCTAATCATGATGGCATCTTCAAAACAGTACCAATCTCCCTAGTTGTGAGTAACAGTAGGAGGACCACCAAAATCATTTGGTCTAAGGAGCCTCTTTATTTCATTTGAGATTGAATACTCACAGGGATGGCCAAAATATCTATATAATACTTTCACACAATATTCTTCAAACTGTACATAACTAGAATGGGCATATCTACTATCCTATATTCTGGTCCACATCTGTACTGGTAACTTCTGTCCCTTCTGATCTACTAGAACAATTTTAAATTCATTTGGCCATAACCCCACTTCCTGGCCATAATAGAGCACCATGTGCATAAGAAGTGAGTAATGTTCAAAGGAAATTGCTGGGGCATTGTTCCCTATTGCAGCCAGACTAGAGTCAATTCTATTAAAAATATAAGCAACATAATCAAACTATCTTGCATTGTGGCACTAAATGTCAGTAGTTATGACCATCAGAGGAATTTTCATAAAGTCAGGAACCTCTGATCCTAGGACCTGGCCCATAGAGTAGTAAGTATATTGTATGTAGGGTTCAAACGATGACACATGAAATGGAGGGCCATCACTCTCACTGAGGAGCACAATTTCTCCCTCTGCCCTAGGCCTGTGAATTGGAAATCTCCACCCATTGTATGTAGTATCCATTCTCCAGTACTCCTTTTCCAAATCCTCATAAACAATGGGGATAGTACATAAATCATCCAGGTCAAAAACCTCACAGATTGCATTCTTTGACAAGTGTATAACAGGCTCCCCTTGTGGGTTGCATATAGCCTTAAGACTTGGGTTATACTGTTTAGCAAGAAGTTGGAGGAGTTCAATATTCAGAAACACATCAGGCACAACTAATTTACCCAAATTCAAATGGCATGGGTTTGATACTGGAGAATTCCTAAATCTTCTGTTGTAATGGAATTTGAAAAGTTCATAGCCTCTAATTGGAGTGCAAGTGTTCCCGATGTATTTACATTTGCCCTCTAACTTCTCCACCTCTGCCCTAAGTTGTGCAAATCTTCGGGCTTTGGGAGTTGATCCTGGTAGTTGATCAATCAAGTCTTGGTTCAGTTTTCTGTCCTTTGTTTTCTCTTCAGGGGTTTTATCAATTTTCTATTTTTTAGGTTTACTTGTATCACCTTGTGATTTTCTGCCATTTCCTTTCCCCAGAGTCTCCATTTACAATCCTTGACAGAAAAATCAAATTACAGGCTATAACACAGAAGTTTGTATGTATGTACCTGTTATCGCTGGCTCTGATCGAATTCCCCTATTTTACGCTTCAAGTCTCCCCCTGTAGGCTCTTCTCAAACAACTCTGTCAAGTTTAATTGCAATGATTTCAAATGTTACCTCAGAGGATTTCTTCACCATCTGCAATTAATTGTTTGAGCAATTCAATTCTCTTGATCATTGTGAAATGTCACATAGTCATAACTCCTTTCATCGGCATGATTTTCATAATGTTTGGGTGATTTTAATATCTCCTTAAGGCATGAATGTTTGTTCATAGATCAATCACTGTAACCCTTCAATTGTCTCCTCGACGTTATATTTCATTTGTGAAATTGTATCGGAGTAAGATATGTTATCGGAATAACTTATTCCAAGTCACTTGATTATCGTGATCTCCCCAATAGCCCTTCATATCTTTTGATCGATGAGACCTTCACAATATGTCACCGACATCATTGTGATATTTGCTTGGGCCAAACTTACAAACTTTGCTCTGATTCACTTGCTTTCACCGATGGTTCTTATACAAGTTAGCATGACTTATACCGAAACATTTTCATCAATCACCGAGACATTATAGCATCGGAAGCCCCTTAATTTGTCATTCCAATACTCATTTCCTGTTGATGACCATTAGTTTCCACCATTCTATTGGGTGATCGGTGAGAGTCTTACCGAGCTCCTCCATCGGTATAACCTACGTTGTCGGGAAGGTTTTTGGAGTACCCTCTGATGGTCTTTTCTTACACCGATCGGCGTAGCCACACGTTCTCCTTTCGATGAAAGGTCATCGGTGCCACTTTCTTCATCGGCATACTCTGAAATCTTCTCCCCAATCAGTAATCTCACACCGATACTTATTTCAACTAATTTCTCATGGATCGGTGTAACTGTAATGAGAGCTTGCTGATGTTAGGAAATTTGAACCTTGTACATTATTTTGTGATAAGAGTTATAGGATTTCATGTGATATATCATTTTATTCTGATTTTGGGTGAAATATTTTTTGGTTTGGTCAGACATGAGTGAGTATAAAAACAGGAAAATTAAAAATTTTTACTGTCCCAAAAGGATCCTTGAGGATGGTTTTTTACCACCTCTTAGTTATTGCTTACAAAATTAGTAATTTTTCATTGAAAGGTATATCGTCTGACCAATAACATTAGAATCATTGTCATTGATTGATGTAAGGAGAAACTAGAACTGTTCAAAGTCCCACACAAACTACAAGTGGACAAAAAGAGATATTCCAAACATTGTTCATGTATCTCCATGGTTTGCTGCAATTCCTTCAAAAGATAGTGACATGTATGAGTCCTTTTGTTGGAGTGAGCTTTTGCTATACTTTCCTTTTCACAACATTAGTCAAGAAGGGAAGGAATGGCTAACAACTACCATGTATGGCATGTTGATCGGACACCACCAAAATCAAATAGCAACAATGATGTTGACTTTGATGAACTTGACATGCCTGGGTACCGAGAATTTGACACATCCCACAATTGGGCTACCACTACAATTGCCCCATCCTTGATGGAGAATGCTATCACATTCATTGACTCTAACCATTCAACACAACAATTTGAACAAATTGAGCCAAACTCACTTATTGCAAAGGAAAAGATTTCTTTAGAGAAACAAAATGCATTAAATATTATTGTGGACCATTCTAATCAAACTGGAAGGCAACCACCACTTCTAATGATCATACAAGGTACTACAGGAATAGGGAAATCATACTTGATTAATAGCATTCGAAATGCACTCTTCAAAAATGTGCCCATCAAAGAAAAGAAATTGCTTTTGCTTGCCCCAATAGGTGTTGCTGCTTTCAACATCAATGCATCAACCATTCATTCAGCACTTCACATACCAATGGCTTGGGCTCTTACAATACACAAAGCACAAGGTCTAACTATGAACAAAGCAACAATAGACATTGGAAACACTGAACGACAAGGACTCATCTTCACAGCAATGTCAAGACTAAGAAGTTTGTCAGATCTACGAATATTCCTTGCATTTTCATTTCAAAGATACCAACGCATGGAAAAAAATATGTATGTAATCCTACGAAAACAAGAAGACAACCATCTCTGAAAAATGTCGATAGAAAATACAAACAAAACAAACTACTAAATATATATTTCAAAAATTTTGGGTTTTGTTGTCCAATTTTACATATCAAATACCTTAAATAATTATTTAGTGTTAACATGCTTACAATAACTTATCATTTGTATGTTGTTCGATGAAATAGTTATCATTTTATCCTATGTCAATTTATCCTATGTCCATCTGTTAAATGTTATTAGATAATTAAGTATTAAACAAACGTCAAACCATTTGATATTTTCTATTTAAAATTTAGAAATTTAATTCTCAAATTCTTGTATTTATATATATTAAAAAAAAATTCTTTTGTTGTCAAACTTTACCTACGAAATATCTTCTATAATTATTCATTGTTAACATGCTTACAATAACTTCATAATAAATCTAATCAAACCATATGTTCTATTCAAAATTTAAAAATTAAAATCTCAAATTCTTGTATTTAAAAATTTTATTTCAGATCTTATACCCAACCCTTTAAGTTACAGAAAAAAAAGGTTACAACAAAATCAAACAAAATATATTAAAAAAAAAAAAATCATATTAATGTGTTGTGATGTTCACAACACGCCCCTTTTTGCTCCTTAGCAAAATGAGGACCCCTGTTGTGGTTGGCTTCTTTGCTTGTTTGTGTGGGTCTGCTTGGTGGTAAAGGGGAAAGGAAGTGAAAAGTACAAACCTTGTTGAAAATAAAGAAAAATTACATTAAGTACCAGGGCAGAATATGGGTGAATTCCTTGTTGAAAATGAATAGGAATTGCTTTTTGATCCATCTTAAAATTCCCTGTATTTTGCAAGTTATGTGTGTTTTTTGGTAAAATGCATTGTTGTATGGTTTGTATGCTTGTATATACAAGTCCCCCAAATACAAGGTCATTTGTATATCGAGTCTTTGTACAGTCACATAGAAGTCATCGGGTTTATATACATGGTTTTGTATATTGAATTATATAGATGAAGGGCCAAGATTAAAAAGACTACCATGAAATCCATCTTGTCCATTGTTTCAAAATATTATAAATGATAAAAAACAAAAAAAATCTTTTTACCTTTATCACTTTGACAATTGATAAATTATTAATTTTTTATTTTATTTTTCTACAAAATGTGATAAAAAATAAAAAAATCCATTTACCTTTATCACTTTGACAATTGATAAATTGTTAATTTTTTATTTTATTTTTCTACAAAATGTCATAAATGATTAAAAGCAAAAAAATTCCTTTACCTTTATCACTTTGACAATTGATAAACTGTTAATTTTTTATTTTATTTTTCTCTAGTATTATTGCAATGATTTTTTTTTATCTAGTGATTACCAATCAAAACAAAGTATTATTTTACATGAGAAACTTTTTGAGAAATATTATTTTGAATAAAACAAACACACTAAAATCAAGTTATGCCTTATGTGCATAATATTAGATATAAGTTATAGAACATAAATCTATTGTACCCTCACATAATTATTTTTAAAATAATTATATGATTAAATATGCATTTGTTTCTATGGTGTATTATATAAAAATCAATAAGAGATTCAATTAATTTACTACATTTACCCAACTATGTTTGTTCATCTCAATATGTTTCATGTCAATATGTAATGTAAAAAGAAATTTACTAATATAAGTGCAAGAAGACAATAGTTAATGTGATGAAATTTAATAAGAATTTAGTGGATTAAATAACTTATAAATTAATAGATAATAAAAAAATATCTAACAAATTCTATCATTTCTTCAAAAAGTTTTCAGCCTGCCCATTGAACCTATATACAAAGGGACATGCATGTCGCGGAACCGAAGTAGCTATGAAATAAGGTTAAGTCATTGTACATTCTGTGTATTGTATGTAGGTTGTCGAGTTATACATTGCGTATACATACAAACCGAATTTTAGGAAAAATTTAAATCCGATTTAATGGATGCATTGGAGCTCATTGTATATCGCAAGATGCATTTCGGTATATACAAGCTGGAACCGAAAGGGGATACAAACTGTGGTTTAAAAAATGTTGAAGTCTGAAAGTATACACAAAAGGGTTTGTATGTGTCCGTGCTTGTTTATAAAAGGCAGGGCGAAACATACAAAATGATATACAAAGGGACATGCATGTTGTGGAACCAAAGTAACTTAGAAATAAGGTTAAGTCGTTGTACATTCCGTGCATTGTATGTAGGCTATCGAGTTATACATTACGTATACATACAAACCAGATTTCAAGAAAAATTTAAATCTGATTTAATGGATGCATTGGAGCTCATTGTATATCGCAAGATGCATTTCAGTATATACAAGCCGAAACCGAAAGGGGATACAAACTGTGGTTTAAAAAATGTTGAAGTCTGAAAGTATATACAAAAGGGTTTGTATGTGTCCACGCTTGTTTATAAAAGTTTGATACGTATACATACAAACCAGATTCCAGGAAAAAATTAAATTCGATTTAATGAATGCATCAGAGCTCACCGATAGAAAGTATGTCGGGAAGATATAAGCCATCGAAATGAAAATTTTAGATGGACCCGACGAAGTAAGTTACGCCGATATGCAAACGAAGGATGCAAGCCGATATACAAAGAACGGATGTGAAAAGAAATTAAATATTGAAAAGTTCTTTGCATGTTTAAATGTTTGTATGTCTTCAATATACAATGCAATATGCAATGCGAAATATGTAAGCCGGATGTCAAAAGGGGTTTAAATATAGAAAATTCTTTGTATATTAAAATGCTTGCATGTTTCTGGCAAAAGTTATGATCAAGTGAGTTTTAAAGCTATTGGTTTGGAAGCCATCACAGTTAGGAAGGTAAAGTGAGGCAGTCATCAGCCATTGGCGAAAGTTTAAAAGACTTGGCCGACGATCGTTGTCTTGCCGAAGATAAAGGAGGATGTAGAACTTAGCAGTCATCGGCCATTGGTGAAAGGTTAAAAGGCTAGGCCGACAATGCAAGTCTCACCGAAGACAGAGAACAAAGTCATCATTGGGCGTCGGTAGAGGAAGAAAAGATTGAGCCGATAGAAGTTGTCTTGCCGAAGACAAAGTGGCAATGACATATTAGAAAGTGAAGTCTACACAGGCCTATGTGAGCATAATATTTGTATGTCCTTTCGAACTGAAACTTTTATTAAACTGCAGTATGTATCCCCTTTCAACTCCGACTTGTATATACCGAAATGCATCTTTTCGATATACATTGAGTCCCGATGCATTCATTATATCAGATTTAAATTTTCTTGGATTCTGCGTTGTATATCCCGTAATGTATGTATCGAAGCATACATACAATGTGGAAACATACGACTAAACCTTGTTTCATAGTTATTTCAGTTCTGCGACTGCATATCCCTTTGTATATCCCGTTGTATGTTTTGCCTTGCCAAATTTAAACTTTCTTGGATTCCGCATTGTATATCCCGCAATGTATGTATCGAAGCATACATACAATGTGGAAACATACAATGACTAAACCTTGTTTCATAGTTATTTCGATTCTGTGACATGCATATCCTCCTTTAGATCCACTCTCAGAGCCAATGCTCAATTCACTTTTGCTACTATAATGGATGCCATGGGAGTGAGAGAGATGGGAGAACAACAAAAACATGGAGTATTGGCCCAGGGACAATTTCATGAACACAAATTTGGCCCGTTGCTTGAAAAACTCTAGATCTCTCTACTCAAAATCTAGCTTTCTCAACCGTCATCTAACCCTTTCACTAAAAGAAGAATGTTGTTAACCTAAAGCATACATCGAACCCTTAGATACAAGTAGAGATACATACAAAGACTTTTGTATGTCCTTTCGGACTGCAACTTTTATTAAACTGCAGTATGTATCCCTTTTCGACTCCGACTTGTATATATTAAGTGAGTACCGAAGTCAAGGTAAGGTGTTGCAGGCTGAAAACTTTCTTAAGAAATTATAGAATTTGTTAGATATTTTTTATTATCTATTCATTTATAAATTATTTAATCTACTAAATTATTTTATCAATTCTTATTGAAATTTCATCACATTAACTATTATCTTCTTTCACTTATATTAGTAAATTTCTTTTTCTATGGGAGATCACTTATCCCTATAAATCATTTTAAAAATAGAATTTTGATCATTATAGTTCACCTTTTAAGTAGCTTCTCTATATTGTATATATGTAGTAAATTAATTGAAAAAAAATGCACATTTATTCATAATTATTTTAAAAATAATTATGTGAGCTTACAATAAATTTATTTTCTACAACTTATATCTAATATTATGCACATAAAGCATAACTATATTTTTCTATTAAATACTTGCTAAAATGGCTCATAATCATTTTTTTAAGTATGTATTTGATAATCACATTAATATGAATATTATATTAATATAAATATCACAATTTTGTTATAATATTTCCAAATATTTAAAGAAAAATTATTATTCTTTTAACATTAAAATAAATATTATTTGTTTAATAAAAAATAAACTCATTACAATAATACATTTGAATATTTAATAAGAATTATACATTAATTATTACTATATATTACTTCTATACCATTAGTAATTCCCCTTTTAACATAAACTACATATCTAATACCATTTGAATAATAACAACATTTATTACTACACAAATCTAATTTACTAAGTTTATTCCACCTCATATAATTCAGTAGGGTACAATAGAATTATGTTCTACAACTTATTTATTAAACCCTATGAAATACCATCTATTTATATTTACCTATGAAATACCTTAAATAATTATTCAATATTAACATGCTTACAATAACTTATCATTTGTATGTTGTTCGGTATTTGTCCATCCCTTAAATGTTATTAGATAATTAAATATTAAACAAAAATCAAACCATTTGATATTTTGTATTTAAAATTTAGAAATTTAATTCTCAAATTCTTGTATTTATATATATTAATAAAAAAAAATCTTTTGTTGTATATATATTTTTTATAAATTTGATATTTTAGATATTAATGAAATAATATTATTAATTATATATTAATAATAGAATGTATATTAAATTATTGATTATACAAATTAAGACAAATAAATCATATTAATGCCACAAAAAATTCTAAATCTAACTATATTTCAATATAATAAAAAAACTATCGGCGTGCCCATTAAACCTATGGGTCCAATTGTGATGCAGAGGCATCCACACTAACACCTTGACATACAGCATGTATGTCCGCAACCCTTCATCATCATCATCATATTTCCCTCAACACTGTCAGCATCATCATATTTTCTCTGCCGACCGATATCCTCCTGCAGACAAACCTTCGACTCTTCGCCTGTCAGCAGCATCATCATATCCGGCTATCGGCAGCATCATCATATTCGGCAAGCGCAAACATCCTCCTGATGTTCACTATTCATCTTACCGCCAACCTCTTTCTTCATCATCATGATGTTCAACATCATGTTCGTCAGCAGGATATAGAACATCCGGTTCCTCCCATATATCCTGATGACGACAACCTCATGCACCCTTCCTTCGATGCTTACGTCACCCTGATATCCTGATGACGATTATCCTGATGACGATGACGTCACATGCAGCTCCTTCAATATCCTGCTGCCCGATATCCTGATGATGATTATCCTGATGACGATGACGTCACATGCAGTTCCTTCAATATCCTGCTGTCGGCCAAACTTAACATTATCGGCCCGCGATGGTTTTATCAACCCGATCTTCTACCTTATGCCGATACGCTCCTCTTCGGCAACACCTGATGATGATCACCCCAATGCACATTCACCTTATGCAAACGATTGCATCATGCTCACATTCATCTACTCGGATGACGCCCGAAGTAACTGCAGGATATACACAGAAATATCCTGATGATGCCGTTGTGACGAATTTCCAAACTTAGCGAATTTCGATCCGCCGAACCTCCTGAGGTGACCCGATCCGCTTCCAGGGCAACTTTCCAGACTCTAACAATCAGCACGACCTAGCACATACCCATGCTAGGGTCCTCAACACCTCTCGACTGTGATCCTGCAAACATGCACATGAACAAACAGAAAATGCAAACTAAATCCTAATCTACTGTACATAGCCATTCCACCGATTCGACGAATCAACCGGTGGAATGGATCAGCGAATCCATGTAACCACCCAAAACAGCAACTCGATTACACAATGGAATCCAAAACAGAGAATTGACAAAACAAGATCTCTTTATTGATTTCAAAAGATGCAAATACAATACTCAGTCTCTCCTCTGCCTCACTCTCTCCAACCTAGCTTCTCAACATCTATCCGTAAAACCAACCGATCCTCATGCATAAATAGGATCTCTTGCGAGTACTACTGACCCGACTCCAAGCGGCTGGGAAATCTCTCCAGGCGGCTGGGAGATCCAACCGGACCTACAGCATAACAGCTGTCTTAACAAACTAGCTAAAAATAGTAAAGTATGGTCAACATGACCTTATTACATGCATTGGTCTTATAAGACCTTCTTGGAAACATTAACCAGACCTAAAACAAACTAACTGCCTCATGGAGGCCAGCTGTCAGGTAGGTGCTCCTGCACCATACTCCCCAACAGAAAAGAACTCATGTCCCATGAGTTTAGTTGTGGAAGTCCTCCACCTTTACACTTTGTCATGTCAGTGTTCTGACCTGTTCCAGCTTTGTCCTCTGCTGTCTCTTGGCTGCTCCAAGACTTCTGAACTGTAACTTGCTTTCTTGCAAGTAAATCCTCATGCCTGTCAATGTAGGCCCTTCTCTCACATACCTTGTGCTTGTCAGGTTGTCTGACTAGAACCTCTGTCTGAACTGCCTCTTGAACTTCTGCAATGTTCAACTCTATCTTTCTTTCAACCTTTATAGGACAAACAATGGTCCCAACTATGACAACATCCTTGTCATTCCTCTCAACTGGTTGCTGTTTGCAAACCTGTTTCTGCACCTGCTGCTGACCTCTGTCAGTCAAAACTGAAACTTTCTTCAACCTGTTGTCCTTAACAACTCCTTTCCCTGCAGTGTCCTCAACTGCCTTTATGCCTGCTCCTATAGGCATCTGCACAAACTCCTTCTTTCCCACTAAAATGATTTGGGCTGCCCCCTGTACTGTAGCTGCTTCCTGTAATGGCATCAACATAATAGTTTTCCCATCTTTCTTGATGGTATAGGTATTAGCATACCCATCATATAGTACCCTTCTATCAAATTGCCATGGTCTACCCAACAGTAGGTGACAACATTCCATGGGCAAAATGTCACACAAAACTCTATCATGATATGCTCCAATCTGAAAATCCACATATGCCTGTTCATAGACAAAAAGTGATTGACTATCACTCACCCAAGATGCCTTGTAAGGGTGATGGTGTGGAATCCTTTCCAAATGCAGTTTATCCACCATTTCCTGAGATACCATGTTGTCTGTTGAACCAGTATCAATGACAACCTTACATACTTTACCTTTGCTCTTGCATGTGGTCTTGAAAAGAGCTCTTCTTTGCATCATATCCTTTGATGCCTGCAAACTAATTCTCCTTAGCATCAATGCTTCTCCCTCCTCAGGATATCCATAATCTCCTTGATAAGTGTTTGAACTCTGCACACTTTGCTCTACTTTCTCTTCTTGCAAAAGTTGTACTCTCTTGTCATTCGTTCTATCATTTCTAGATGATGAACCTTTGCTTTCTGGACATTTGAAAAATGGATGACCAAACTCACCACAGGTGTAACACTTTCCTGAAAATGTAGTAGAACCTCTACCACCTCCAAATCTGCCTCTATTGCCTTTCCATCCACCTCTGAAATCAGACTGTCCCTGTCCTTTACCAGTGTCTTCTTGACCCTCATTGGTTTGCCTTGTTGTAGGGGCTGATCCTCTTCCCCTCATATTGCTGCCTCTTCCTCTCATGGACTTATCTTGTCCCCTATTCATCTTTTCTTCAATCCTGATAGCCATTTGATAACAATCCTCCACACTCTTAGGGTTAGCTAAAACTAACTCATCCTGTATGTTCAATCTCAAACCAGCCAAGTACCTAGCCACCTTTTCGACCTCATTCTCATGATGACCAGATCTCATACTCAACTTATAAAACTCCTCAGTATATGCCTTCACATCCATTTCCTTCTGCCTTAAAAATTGCAGCTTCTTAAACATCTGAATTTCATAATCCCTGGGCAAGAATTTACCTTTGATCCTTACTACCATTTTATCCCATGAAGTGATCTTTGACTTCCTTTGTTCCCTTCTCTCGGATTGTACATAATCCCACCATACCAAAGAATGACCTCCTAACTTGTTCTTTGCAATCTTTACCTTCTGATCCTCAGCAACATCTTCACATTCAAAGTGATTATCAAGTGCAGCAATCCAATCCAGTAACTCATCTTCATTCAAACTTCCATTATACTTGGAAACATCAACCTTTACCTTAGGTTTATCACTCTGCATTGCCTTTAACAGTTTTGCAAATCTCTGGTCTTCAGCATCTAGATCTTCAGCTACCTCTTCATACTCTTCAACAGCATCTTCATCTTCTTCAGATTCACTGTCTTCCACTTCCCTCTTTTTGTTCTTCTCCAAGGCTACAAGCTTGGCTTGAAGTGCTTCAGCAAGCTCCTTCATCT
Source organism: Cunninghamia lanceolata (assembly GCA_027924645.1). NCBI lineage: Eukaryota > Viridiplantae > Streptophyta > Pinopsida > Cupressales > Cupressaceae > Cunninghamia > Cunninghamia lanceolata. Next base: position 821,395 of record BSBN01001352.1, read on the forward strand.
TCCTCATCTCTCTAGCATGTTTTTCCTTCATCTCCTGCAATTCCCTTGCAGTACCACTACCTTTCGGAGGCATTTTGTCAACCTCTCACTCCTCTACCTCTGTCCTTTTAGTGACAGAATCAACTCTACCTCTGCCCTTTCGGTGACAGAATCAACACACAACAGCCCAGACCTTTTGCTGAGCTCTGATACCACTATGATGCAGAGGCATCCACACTAACACCTTGACATATAGCATGTATGTCCGCAACCCTTCATCATCATCATCATATTTCCCTCAACATTGTCAGCATCATCATATTTTCTTTGCCGACCGATATCCTCCTGCAGACAAACCTTCGACTCTTCGCCTGTCAGCAGCATCATCATATCCGGCTATCGGCAGCATCATCATATTCGGCAAGCGCAAACATCCTCCTGATGTTCACTATTCATCTTACCGCCAACCTCTTTCTTCATCATCATGATGTTCAACATCATGTTTGTCAGCAGGATATAGAACATCCGGTTCCTCCCATATATCCTGATGACGACAACCTCATGCACCCTTCCTTCGATGCTTACGTCACCCCGATATCCTGATGACGATGACGTCACATGCAGCTCCTTCAATATCCTGCTGCCCGATATCCTGATGACGATTATCCTGATGACGATGACGTCACATGCAGTTCCTTCAATATCCTGCTGTCGGCCAAACTTAACATTATCGGCCCGCGATGGTTTTATCAACCCGATCTTCTACCTTATGCCGATACGCTCCTCCTCGGCAACACCTGATGATGATCACCCCAATGCACATTCACCTTATGCAAACGATTGCATCATGCTCACATTCATCTACTCGGATGACGCCCGAAGTAACTGCAGGATATACACAGAAATATCCTGATGATGCTGTTGTGATGAATTTCCAAACTTAGCGAATTTCGATCCGCCGAACCTCCTGAGGTGACCCGATCTGCTTCCAGGGCAACTTTCCAGACTCTAACAATCAGCACGACCTAGCACATACCCATGCTAGGGTCCTCAACACCTCTCGACTGCGATCCTGTAAACATGCACATGAACAAATAGAAAATGCAAACTAAATCCTAATCTACTGTACATAGCCATTCCACCGATTCGACGAATCAACCGGTGGAATGGATCAGCGAATCCATGTAACCACCCAAAACAGCAACTCGATTACACAATGGAATCCAAAATAGAGAATTGACAAAACAGGATCTCTTTATTGATTTCAAAAGATGCAAATACAATACTCAGTCTCTCCTCTGCCTCACTCTCTCCAACCTAGCTTCTCAACATCTATCCGTAAAACCAACCGATCCTCATGCATAAATAGGATCTCTTGCGAGTACTACTGACCCGACTCCAAGCGGCTGGGAAATCTCTCCAGGCAGCTGGGAGATCCAACCGGACCTACAGCATAACAGCTGTCTTAACAAACTAGCTAAAAATAGTAAAGTATGGTCAACATGACCTTATTACATGCATTGGTCTTATAAGACCTTCTTGGAAACATTAACCAGACCTAAAACAAACTAACTGCCTCATGGAGGCCAGCTGTCAGGTAGGTGCTCCTGCACCAAATTGCTAGTTTTAAAGCAATCAATTATCTGCCATGAAACACTATCTGTATGAGAAACCTCTAGCGAGAAGTTCGAAACTACCTATTGCTTTGTAGAAAACTGTTTGCTAGAACAAAGGGCAAAAAGTGGTTTTGGAGGGCATAATTGAGGGGAATGTTTCCCAGACCTCAAAGATTCCATTGAGTTTTGATGCTAACCAATTGTGGAGGCCATTGGATGATGCACGTGCACTCCAAGCTTTATGGAATGCACTCTAAGCTCTTTAGGATTGTTGCATGTCATAATGTCATTTTTTTTTAAATGCAATTTTATAACACCATTGAAATGAGAACATCGGGCCATTGGTCAAAACCTTGAATATTGTCCAAGCTAGTCCCTATGGACACCCAGAGCTAGAGTGGTCATCATATATTTATAAAAAGGATCACTAAAAGCATAGAAACTCGTGACAGGTCCACCTTTGGTTAGAATAAAAGCATGTACGAATAGGAGAAAGGGTTGCTAGTGAAATGAGACCAAGACCCTAAATAAGGGGACTTCAACCAAAGAGAAACCTAGAAACTTATGACAAATTAGTAGGGGATTCAATAAGTTCCATAATATTAATAGAAAAATCTACCAAAAATAGGCCAAGATGACTCAAAGGTAGATTATGAGATTAAAATTGAAACCTAGGGAAAGCATGTGTAAACCAAGGATTGGCTTAGGACTAATATATACATATAGATATGAAATCCTTATCATAAATAGAATAAAACATGTAGTTAGGGATCAAACCATGATGTGCATAAGAACATATACTCCTTAATATGATGCAAACATGAAATCTTAATAAATCTAACATAGTCATGGACAAGGGGACCTAAAACAAACCAAATACACCACATGCGAACACATAATGAGTCTATTGAACTATACTTGTCATTTAAGTGTGGGCACGAATAGAAGGACCAAAATCAAAGCACATATCATGTGAATTTTAAAAAATGGGGATTCCTAGCTTGATAGACTTAGGGTGTGTTTTTCAAGTAACAATAGGACTAGCTTTTGGCCCCAACCACATGCTTGGAGATGGGACTCCCATTCATGGACATCGACCTCTCATACCTTTGGGTATATTGAGGACATCCCCTAGCAACTTGTAAAGCTTAGATCTAGGACCATCAATAGTATATATTTGTAGTGCATCTGTTAGCAGTAAATGCTAAGAAGTTACTCACCCCATGCTCCTAGAACTAGGTTTGCAAGTCATGTATGCTTTCCTCTTGTGCTATTATACAATATTAAGTGATAAAAAATAGTTAGTACATCATCATGGGCCCTAAACTCCATGACTAAACAGGGCTTAATGGGGGGCCTAATAGTTTATACACACCTAACTTGAATAAAATTGGCTTGTTCATGTGCTTGGCATGTCTTATTTGTGTGAAATCCGTCAATACCATTTAAATCCAAAAACGTCAAACAATTGCAAACCTTGAACATTCCAAATCAAAATCCAACTTTGTAATGACCATAAAATCCTTTTGCCAAAGGTTGAAAAACATAAGACATCCAAATCTGTGAAATAGAAAATCCACTCCTCCACCTTGTATGGAATCTATTCACTTTCCAAGTCAAATCATACTTCCAACATCTAAAAATCCATATAAAACTTCCATTCATAGAACCCACATCAAAAATCAACACCAATCAGTGTAACCATCCTCCTTTTAGTGTCTATGTTTACCCTTTGCCACCTTCACTAATACTTCAATGTGCTCACTAAGGTTGCTAGTAATCATACCTCGATGCTACTCGACATTTTTGCCCATCCTTTACCATCTCATCCTATTTTGGTAGGTGCACTCTATTTCTTAGCACATCCAATTTGTCAAACATCAAATCCTAAAACCATTCCATCCTCCCAAATTCAACATCACCCATCCAAATTAAACCCACTCAATCAAAGCCAAAGCAAATCCCAATCCCAATAAAACCATAATCATCTATTTAATCTTCCAAATCACATCATCATCTTTGACTTTGAACCTTGATTAGTACCAAAACTTAAATAATCACACCCCATCCTCAAAAATCAAATTCTAAATCCATTCAACACCTAAATGCTCCACCCAATTCAACTTCCATCCATTTAAATCCAATCCCAAATAAAAATTAAGACCTTAAATCAAATTGGAATTCTTAATCCAATCTTGCTTAGGAACCTAGCCTATCTTAAGTATAGTTATCCACAAAATCAATCCCACATCTAAGGTCTTTGTACCTTATCAAAACCAACCTCAATCAAATATTACTTAAGAACATAGCCTATCTTAAGTATATAAAATCAACCTCATCCAACCATCACCCTAAGGTATTGAAATTTGATCCCTATCCTAATTATTCATCCATCTAGATCAAATCATTTGACTCAAATCTAAAACCATATCATTCAAAGTAACTAACCTTAATACCCTAATCAAGATCAATCAAGTCAAAGTCAATTAATCCAAATCAATCACCAATAACTTTCCCAATATCAAAACCCATCCATCCATAATCAACATCAACCTTAATCCTTATCTAAAGCTTCCATAAACAAATCCACACCGATCTTCCTCAGCCACTTTCAAATCCACATCATCCAAATCGCATCATCATTTCACACCCCTTATAACTAGATCTCAAGCTAAGAAGAACATAGATCCTCACAACAAGAATCCCCTTTTGGATCTAGTATTGAGTATAATTCACAAGATGGGCCCTCTTCACCTCACGAATATCCTGACAATGTGAACAAATCTAAAAGCTTTGTTAATCAACTTGAATATGGCAAACCTAAAAGTCTTGTTAATCAATCTCCATACTCACCCCAATTCATAGACTTCCTCAATGATGAAATAACCCAAGAAATAATGGACTATTTCATAGAACACCACAAGGATGACTTTCTTGAACAACTTATTGATGTGGGGGCTAAGCTTCCTTACCACTTTGACATGGCTAATCTCAAGAACCTCATTCGTCATGATTCACCACCATCACTTGCATTTGAAAATCCATCTAGGCCATCTACCTACATACTCAAACCAAGACTACACCGACTACCATGTCAATTAGCAAGTGGATGGTAGTGTTCCTCCCCCTCCACCTCCACACAATCATTCATCATCCTCCAATCTACATCATCAACCCATCCTAATCAACCTTCATCACATCCTCCAAGAATCACAATCCTGTCACAAACATCCAACCAATACATTCCCACTCTTTCCAATACCCCTTAATCTTCATTTCACCCCATGTCAAACCTCATTCAATCACTTCCTCCTCTTTCCATTCCATAACAAACCATTCCAACTCAATCCATGATCCTACCATACATTTCATACCAATCAAATCAATATCAACCCACATCAACATATCAACATACATCAACTTATCCCATAACCTCCTATCAACCCATGGTACCGTCATTCACATCACATCAACCAGCATGTCAACAAACCTTCACATCTCCAAATCCCATTCATTTCACCTTTCAACCTCTTCCTTTTGGTTCCATCCTATATACCAACCTCCTAACCCACCTTCTTGCAACCCCCTTTTGACCAAGAGTGGCAAGAGATGAAAAATGCCCTTAAGGGGTTACAAAGTGGGACAACAAACCAACACAAATAATATATATTTTAATATCTTTGTCCCTACCCCTTTGCTCAATCCATCACAACGGTCCCCTTTCCCCAACATTTTGAAATTCCTAAATTTGTTAAATATAAGGGAAAGGGAGACCCCCTTGACCATGTCAAGGAGTTTTCCATGGATTTTCAAGAGGTTTCCTATAGTGACATGTACTTGTTAAGACTATTTCCCCAGAGTTTGGGAGGTCAAGCCATGGAATGGTTCATGCACCTAGCTCTAGGCTCTGTCAATATGTTCATCGACCTTATGGAAAAGTTTTTGCATGTACTTCTTGTTGAATTTGATGATTAACTCAAGCCACAAAGATCACCTGCAAAACCTAAGATTTACCTTCTACAAGAGAAAAAAACAAAGAGGAATAATTTGCACAATAAGGATGATTTAATGAAATGGATTAAAGAATTACATGTGAGAATTTACTTTTATATTTGCAAGTTAGAGAAAAACCCTAATATGACTTAAGAATAACCTAAGACTAAAATTAGCCCTAAGTAAACTTAATAAAGTGTAATTAAATATTTAATTACACCAACACCCCCCATAAGTGCAACTTAGGGAGAAATGAAAAGCATGCAACTAATGCAAGAATGATGGGTCCTGGCTACAAGGCCATGTTAGGTACCCATGAACAACAAGAATCTCTCATAAGGTGGAGAGAAAGGAGAAAAACCCAGTGGGAGAAAACTCCTCTCCAAAAGAGAGAAAAATACAAGTACATGAACATGTGATGGAAGAAGGACTAAAACTAAGACCCCCCAAGAAGTGAATCCATCACAAAAGTACAATCAAGAAAGCACCCCCCATAAGAGAGGAAGAAGAGAGAAGGTCTGATGACCCCCCCAAAAGTGAGAAGGATGAAACCCCATGCGAGGAAATGCTCCCTCCCAAAATAGAGATGAGAAGAGAGACCATGCAGCCGCTACTCAAGATGACTCCTGCAGTGCTAGAAGATGCTCGACATAGAATAAAGATGAAGACCCATGAACGTCGAACAACATTCCTCCCCTTGGGAAGAAATAGAACTACAAATGTGTGCATAATATCTTCCGATTCTAGATAGGAATATATAGGAAGAAGGATAAATGTCTCTGAACTCTGCACATGATCCAAAGACAATAATGATGCTCCTGAAAACTGCTCAAATGTCTCCAATCCACTGCCAAACTGTGACTGAAGAAGAGGAGGATGAAGAACAATCTCTGAAGCAGATGATGGTGATGCAACTCCATCGAAGCTGTCATCAAAGAGAAGACAAATGTCCTCAATGTAGTCCTGCAAATCTATAAGATGAGACTTTACAAACAAAGATGATATGTCTGCAAGATAGGAATCCCAATGAGGTGGATCAAGAAGACTAATATGGACCTGCTACACAGAATCACTAGAAGCCAATGATGATGCAACACTGAACTCTGAAGTAGCAGTAGGTGATGGTGGAGCAATGATCTCATCAAGAGGAGAAGCGATTGAAACAAGTATTTCAAAGAGATGATGTGAGAAATGAGGACACATCTCTTTCTCATGTTGATTACTTCCATAATATCTGCAATTAGATTTATGTTGATGGTAGAATCCCATCTCCTTAGATGATTACAGATCAAAATATACAATTAGATTTATGCTGATAATAGAAGTCTTTCAAAGCAAACAAAACCTTTCCAGGAGGCAGCATGTCCAGGATATCCAACAGAAGCCATAAAATTGACAAACTGATGTAAAATATACCTGGGGCTAAATCTGAAAAAATTATATAGGTGGCTATGTAGAGCTCTTTGATACCTTTCCAATGCCTATTCGTTTTTGAAAAACAGAGATTCTGAGTGCAAGAACAGAGCTCGAAAGCCAAAAAAGATGCCTTGACTTCAAATAGCAATAAATTGTACCAATCAGCAAAACCTGGAAAAAATACCTGCACCACTAGATTTTTCTCGGAACCAGCAATCCAACGCCTATTTGTTTTCGAAAATCTGACTCCGTATGCTCAAGATATGCCTGATTTACCAAAACTGCTCCTTTATGACAAAGAGGCCCCAAAAAAGCACTATTGAAGCCCCTGGGCGCCCATGTGGCCAGGGGCTAAGTCTCTGGGCCCTGGCGGCTAGGGCAGTAGTCCCTCATATGACCAAGGGCTGAGTCTCTGGGGGTTGCTGCCTAGAAGCTAGGGACTAGTCCCCCATGCGACTAGGGGTTAAACCCTAGGGGCTAGCCCTCCAAAATAAAAAATTCATTTTTATGAAGAAATTATTTAAAAACTTAGCTGTACCTGTGCACAGAAATCGAGATGGCACAGAAATCGAGGCAACACGAAAATTAAGATGGCACGCAAACTGAGGCAGGTCCAAAATCAAAATCAGCTCAGATGAGAATGGCACAGAAATCGAGGTTGGCACAGAAATTGAGTCACAGTACGACCGTACGGATTCCATACAGGTCGTACGGATTCCACAGAACCAAATTTTTGAAACCCTAAAAAATCACCCAGAAACTTTTTTTCAAAAAATATAGAGTGCCTTATATGAAAATAGGGGTTTTTGGGCCTTCTGAGAGCAATGGTGAGGTCTGTTTTGGCCAAAAATGCTTTGAAACTTCTATTTTTCTATAGATAAAAAAAACACTCTTGAAACCTTCACAGATCTGGCTTCCCGAGACCAAATTCAGCCAAACAAAAGTATTAATCTGCCTTTTCCAGCTGCTCTGAATCCAATGGAATACTCCGTTTTACACAAAAACACACCCAGCAAATGACTCTTGCTAAAAATTTTCTCCAAATTTGAGAAGGGGCTTGCAGATCCGCTCTGATACCATGTTGAATTTGATGATTAACTCAAGCCACAAAGATCACCTACAAAACCTAAGATTTACCTTCTACAAGAGAAAAAAGCAAAGATGAATAATTTGCACAATAAGGATGAATTAATGAAATGGATTAAAGAATTACATGTGAGAACTTGATTTTATATTTGCAAGTTAGAGAAAAACCCTAATATGACTTAAGAATAACCTAAGACTAAAATTAGCCCTAAGTAAACTTAATAAAGTGTAATTAAATATTTAATTACACCAACACTTCTACAATGTCAAGCATGAGCTTACAATGTTAGATCTATGTAATCCCAAGCAACGTAGTAGAGAGATTTGCTTCCTCCTTGCAAAGGTGGTGGAGTCTTGTGAGTTGCATCCCTTGGCCAATCCATGAAAAACAACTTGTTCACATCTTTGTCACACATCTCAACCAAGAAATTACCTTCCATCATCAAGTCCATTATGTCTCCACTTTTGATGAAATAATTGAAAAGGGGTTAACCGTTGAAAATGCTCTCATCACAAAAGGTTTGGTTAAGATATATACCAAAGACAAAGACAATAAACAAATGAATGAAAAACCTAAATTTTGGGTGAAAAACAAAATCATTTCCATTCCTTAAGGACAATCAAATCAACCCCAAAATTGAAAACATAAATACACCTCCTTGGGGAACCCATGGAGATTATTTTTTGAAGACTAGTCCAAGCAAAATCCAGTGGCATTTCCTACAACTAAACCATTTGATGACACCAAAACCAAACCTACATGGTACAAGGATAATGAATATTGTGAATACCACCGCATCAAAGGCCACTCTACAGGAAAATGCATGAAGCTCAAAAACTATATCTAGGATCTTATTGACCATGGAGAAATTCAAGTAGAAGGGAATTCATCCATCTCACCAAATAGAAAATTGGGTGTCTATCAAAACCCTCTTCCCAAGCATGACCAATCTCATCCATCCACATCATATCAATGTCATTCCCAAATAACCGCACCAACAACATCCATTCCAACAAAGCCTCCACCTCCTATGATTCCATTGTAGAGCATATCGATAAGTCTACATGTGAGTTTGTACCATCAAAACTAAATCTTTTGATTATGTCATCACCACAAGGCATGGATGGGTGACCATATAAGAGGCCTCCTCCTCCACACAAGCCACCTAATATAAGCTCTTAGAGTACCTTGGGAAAACTCCGGCATAGATATCCATCTTGGAACTACTCAAAATATCAATTTCTAATAAAGAAATATTGGAACATGCCTTACAAGAGTCATGAGTCCCTAATGACATCAACCCTAACTAATTCCAAGCCCTTGTGGGGCACCTTTCATTGTCTTATCAAATTTCCTTTAGCCAAAATGATATGCCTCCCATTGACCTATCCCATAATAATGATCTCCATATCAAAGTCCTTATTGCCAAACATAAGGTCAAAAGAGTCTTCTTGGTTAATAGATTTGGCTTGAATCTATGCACTTTAAGGCTTGTTAAACAATTGGGATATTCTATAGGTAATTTGGAACCACATGTCATCACCATCAAGGTCTATGATAATGTAGAAGAGAATCTAAAGGTACCATTTTCCTTCCCATCTAGGTGGGTCCTACCATGCAACGAACTATATGTCACATTGTTGATCTTAACCTTCCATATAACCTCCTCCTTGGCTACCCATGGTTCCATGCCATGCAATCCATTCCATCCACCTATCACCAATGCTTGAAATTCCCTCATAATGGCATAGAGGTTACTATTCCTTCCAATCCCCATCCATTTGAATACTACAAGGAAATGGAGGCTTCATATCTCAAAGCTAGTCACTTCCCTAGCACTAACATCACTACCTATGACAAGGTTAAAGCATCATCCTCCTACATTAATCCTAATCCCCTTACGTCCATATCATCTTCCCAAACCCACAAAGGTCAAGATCATCTACACTAGTTGTGGAGAGTATGAGCTACATAACACCTTTCATGTTGACAAATTATGTCTATCTCAACAATCCCATGGTCTACTCAATAGTGATTGACACTGAAGACACCACAAATCATGCATTATGAGCCCACTATTAGGATAAGTTGCCATTAACTTGCAATCCTAACCAATTCATGTGTCTCCAAAGTTCTTGGAATGTGTTCCCCAACACATTAGGACTTTGAGAGATTAATTATTTATTAATTATATCACTTTGACTTTTGCAGTCAATTCCTAATTGATAAGGTCAAACTTGGGCATCTATTTTTAGAGTGGGGGCCATGAAGACTTTGTTGACTTCTCCTAAGTCTATTTTGAGAGTTTGATAACTCCTAGTAAGTGGGAGTTAAACTTGGGCTTCCCTTTTTGATAGGGACTTAGATTTAGACTTGGAGTTGTGTTTTTTTATGTACATGAGTGGATAATGTTGAGACACTTTGCATGGATATAATGTTGGAGTTAACTAAAGTGTTAGAGATGCATGAATTGGATATTGCTTGCATGAGTTCATAAAATCTTGCATGGACTTGCATATTTTTGCATGTCACTTGCATGTACTTGCATGTTGTTGCATGTTGCTTGCATGTTACTTGCATGTTCTTGCATGTTGCTCTTATGGACTTGCATGTGCTTGCATGTTGTTGCATGTCACTTGCATGTTGTTGCATGTTGTTGCATGTCACTCCTATGGACTTGTATGACCTTGCATGTTGTTGCATGTCACTTGCATGTGCTTGCATATTGTTGCATGTCACTTGCATGTTGTTGCATGTCACTCATATGGACTTGTATGACCTTGTATGTTGTTGCATGTTAGTTTTGAGAGATTACTTGCAGAACACTCCAACTCTAGAAACTTGCAAGATGGTACATAGCAGTGTTTCAAGTAATGGGTATTAGTTGCTTGTTGTTGCATGTACTTGCATGTTAGTTTTAAGATATTACTTGCAGAACAGTCCAACTCCAAAAAGTTACAGGATGGTACATCTCAGTGTTTCAGGTAATGGGTATCAGTTGCATGTTGAATTCGGTGTTTGCATGTCACTTGCATGTACATAACAAAGTAATTCAGAATAACCTTGGGGACATCAATTTTGCATGTTGTTTGCATGAAATTGATGTGTATTGATCACTTCAGTCAACAAAAAGTAAAATTGGGCCAATATGGACGCCCAATTGGAAGACTTTTTGTTGTTGCTTTTATTTAGAAATATGTTTGATGTTGGCAAAGCTAATTTTAGTGTACTTGGGTGCCAACATCATGAAGAGATAGTTAACTAAAAGCTTGGACATTGTTTGAGTTCAATCTTCTCAATTTAGAGTACTTGGTTTTTGCATGAGCATTGGTTGCTATGTTATCAACTACAATTTATTGTATTTTGAGTTTCAAGCTTTCAAATTAAGAAGCTCTTGAATTATGAAGCTTCATATTAATTAATTAAGAGCCCCATACATTTTCCAGAGAGTTGTTTTGTGTAAAAGACTTGGAAGAAAAAAGCAAGAAGCTGTTTGAAGTTTTTACAAGTTTGAAGATTGAAGAAGCTTTTGAAGTGCATCAAGGAATCAAAGGATTTCAATATTGAATGTAATATTTGTAAAAGCCATAAAACCATCCCAAAATTAAAATGAAGTAAATAATCCACTTAAATACATCACAATTAACAAGGTAAAAAGATGTAATTAATCTGCTTAATCACAATATAAAAGATAAAATCATGTAATTAATCCGCTTAATTGTAGTATCACAAGTAAAAGATAAATCTCATAAATATAAATCAATAGAAGTCATTAAATCTTACACAAATCTCATGCTCCATCTAGGTGAAAGCACTATACATTAATATATAAAGTCCTTTGGCAATCATGCCATAATACATCCAATTACAAGTTACAATAATCATGTACAACAAGAATAAATAAATAAATCAATACGCTCATCAGTCGCCATGAACCAAGTGGTTCTCCTACGAGCTGAGAGACGAGAACATGGCCCAAGTGCTTTTCCACCCAACCATGAAGCAATTACACTTCCATGGATCCCTTCATGAAACAAAGGAAACCCAACCCTACATGAAATGTCTAGCTACCTGGAAACAACTGGCAAGAGGGAACACCCAATGCAACCTGATGTCTAAATGTGTAATTCTAATTAATGAAATGCAGATTGTCTCACAACAGGATGTGGCAGAGATATATATATCAATCCATCAATAAAATTTGCTAGACATAATATTCATATTTTTCAATGATAGCTTGTTTAGATCTAAACCTTTAAATCAAATAGTTACCAGTTCAATTCCTGAAAAGAGGAAAAGCCATCTATGATAATCCACATTTAGCATCCTAGCCTAAAAGTAACCCAAACACAATCCTAGATAAAAATCTACTTTCTTTCCCCAATAAATAAATAAATAAATAATTCATTAAACAAATAAATCAATCAATCAATCAAAAATCACCTATAACCACCTCTAATCCCTTTCCAAAGCATCAATCAAGAAAACACACTTTTCGATCAAGTAGAACATCATAATGACGTATGCCAATTTCCATTTCAACAATGAGTATCCATGCATACTTATTTCCAACATTATTACTATCTTTCCGCAATAAATAAATAAAATGATAAAATAAATTAAAACGAAAATATCAACCTATTTCACCTTTCTATATAGAAACAATCATGAAGAAACACTTTCAATAAGTAAGCAGTAGAACATCACTCATTCATTCATTTAAATGTAAGTTTAAATATGGTGTCTATAATTTGAATAGATTCTCTGTCCGTGTTTCATTTGTTTTGATAGTTTGTAGAAAGACTGATGTTAATTAATGTTTCACAATTCAAGTAATTTGTTGAAATAAGACATAATATGAGTTTAAAAAAAGGTTTCCACATCATAAAATCATAGGTAATAATCAGAAGATCTTACTGTCTTTGTTCTAAAATTGACAAAACTGTTTTTACAAAGTTTAAATAAAGCTACAGAAATAATTTAATCAAGCTACAGGAATTCAATATATATATTTTTACAAATCAAAAGTAGCTTCGAAATTAAGATGTATTCTATTGTAGTCAACTGGCAACGCAATCCTCAGACATTAAGAATACATTTATATGAGTGAATACAATTAGTAGGTCGCAACATTCAAATATATGAATGAATACAGTCACCAGGTCCCAACATACAATTATATGAATGAATACAATCAGTAGGTCCAGCATACAATTATATGAATGCATACAGATACACATCGGTTATTGAGAAAAAAACCAAGCAGATAGATACATTATTTGCTGCAGACAAATACAGATTTGGGTTTTCAGATATATGCTAAGAAATAAAGTAAGCAAAGGTTTCATGATAATAATTCCTCAATCATACGAATACAGATATGGGTTTTCAGATAGAAGCAAGGGTTTCATGAGATTAATTCCCTAATCACACGTATGCTGAAAAAAAACCAAGGGTGTTCAGATATATGGCAAAAAACACATGGGTTTGCATATATATTCTGAATACGTCAGCTTTGTAGATTTATGCCCAAATTCACATGGGTTATTGAGATAAAGGTCGAAGCAACAAATACATTATTTTATGCAGACATGCGGTCAAACCTGCAAGATGCCTCATCATTTTATCAGACAAAATCATGAAAACGTGAAGGGTTTAGCAGACTGTGAGCGCATTGTAAAATGGAGAGTAGGAAATAATCATTTTATTAGACAAAATAAAACCATGGAAATAATCCACTACTAGACCCAACCATGTTAAACAACCATGGCAAAAAGGGCATGAAAATAATTGATGAAAAACTGGTGACAGGGATGACCATAGCAGACCTGAGACTTAAAAGATTTCACCATAATTTTATATGCAAAGAAAATCCAAGAGAAATACCCAGTAACTTGCTTGCAAAAAGGGGTCAAATTTGCTGCTTTAGCTAATCCTTCCTTGCTGCCCAAAAAATACTGAATGTCCCTCTCCCTCTGGTGCTGTAAAATCATGTGTCCAATAACTCTGCCTTTTTCCTTCTTTTATTAAAAATTCTCTCTTATTTTTGGAGTTTTAAATTTAGGTTTGCATGAGTTTTTATTTTTCAAAGCTCTCATATTTCTGACAAATAGAATAAAAATAACTTAATTATAATTCTGTCACTTGCGTGACAATAAATAAATCTTAATTCTCTTTATTTTTTATTTCTAAATATAATATCAATATTATTAATATAATTTATCTAATTTTAAAATAACATAATCACTTAAATAAAAAAACAAGAAGTATTTATAATAATAATAATAAATATCTATTTATAAAATAAACACAATTTTAAATCTAATTAAGATATCATTTTTCGAACAATAATATTTATTATCCTTTATTATTAAATAATATAATCTATGCACCATTTTAAATATAAAAAATGAAATAACATTAATACTTATAACTAATCATGCATTCGAAATGGACTTATTGTAACAATTAAAACACATATTTATCTACTCCCAAATCATCAATCACATTTATCAACTAATTAATAATGCATGAAAAGATCATTCAGAAAATGCAATATGAGACTAGGTGAGTGTGTGAGTGCATTAGGGTTAACCATCCCAAACAGTTCTTGCCAAGTGGCTAGAACATCTCTACCTCAACCATGTTCTTGTCTTCGACGAGTACCTACATTCATTCTCACTCAACTTGACATTAATAGGTTAGTTCCCCAAAACATAGCCGAAGCAAAACATTATAATCACATTGATAACATTTAATATTTAAATCATCCTTCCAATTTACACATTATAACTTCATGATAATTACCTTCACACACGTGGAACTTACTCAAGTAAAATTAATCATAGTAAATGTTCACTAATCTAGAATGATAATATAGTCCATAAAAATGAGACATGACAATCTTTCACAAGAGATTTAATACAAGCATAAACACCTTTGGTGTGGAGTTTTTTCCCGAAAGGGTTTCTCCACGTAAATACTTGTCTTCTTCTTGCAAGCTATTTTCTTCTACTACATTGATTAAATTGGAGAAATACTCTAACATCTAAATTGAAAGTAATTTTCAGATTTATACATGCTATTAATTTTAGATTTGAAAACAATTTTAAGCTACATAGCTGCAACTTTACTTTGTTCTCTCTCCCTTTTTCCAACACCCACCACCTTCATGTTAATAAGATCCTTCTCTAAAGAACAAATAGAGGGTTTTATCAACTCTTGGCTATATAGAGATGAAGTAGAGTTCACACATGGATACTTAAAACACATTTACCCTTAAACACTATATATGTGTGAAAATATGAACTATGAGAGTAAGGGTCTTGGCCTCTATGAGCAAGGCATTCTTGAGTTGATTCATGCATAGCACTAGATGTCAACCATCATGGGCTAGGATACATGCCACTTGGTAAGGAAACTAATGAGCCTCATGCAGTTTCTATGAGTGTGGAAGAAACCTCTAACTTGATATTGAAAGCACCATGGGATGAACCATTATTGCCTCCTTCAAAGAACTTGATATCACCAACCTCTTCCATGAAACCTCCATCTGCACCATTGAATTACCTATCCAATAGCCTAACCTCATAGATTGGGACCCACAAGATCCCATGTCTATAGACACGTTTTAGAATGATGAGGAAATCGCCAAATTCCTAGGGCTATATGATGGTTTTCTAGTAGGAGAGCACAAAACAAGATTTAAAATTGACCTTGATGTCACTACCTATTTGGGGGAGCAGGAAGAGTTCATTAGTCACAAAAAATCAAAAAATCAGAGTCCCCTAGTGAAAACCTCTCTAAGGTGTTATCGAACACAGAAAGAGAGAAAAATGATGAGTCTATTAAGGAAAACCTAGATCTAAGGCATCAATTGATGAGGAACTCAACCTTCCCCTAGCACTTCCATAATGGCAAGAGAATTTTTCTATTTTGATTGAAGAGACACAAGAAATCAGCTTGGGAATAGAAGATAATCAAAATATCACATATATGGCTACATCTCTCACATCTACAGAAGCACATAACATCTCATCTATCTTACATAGGACTTGGAACTACACCAACATGCCAATACTGGACCCCTCCCTCATGCTTCACCACCTTATGGTTTCTCCTGATGCCAAGACAATAAAGCAAAAACTCTAAAAATGCATCCACAAATTGCCCTTTTGGTAAAAAAAGAACTACAGAAACTTCTAGAGGTTGGCTTCATACACCCGATCAACTATCTCAAATGGATATCCAACATAGTACATGTGAATGAAAAATTGGTTAAAAGGATAATATGAAAGATAATGTAAATAACCCAATACCTTTACCTTCAAACCAAATCCTCAACACATGAAGAATGGAGTAGATGCACCCTAATCTACTAGCTATGTTCTCGATGAAGAATGATTAATAATAAGATGTTGATTGCTCATGATTTTTGTAGCATAACGATAGATAGAAGATGATAGATATGGAGATCAAGAGTGATTTTGATAGCATGGTGTTACTTGAAGATGGATCCCCCCAAATGGCTTAGGTGAGGCTTGATTTATAGGAGATGAGGGATAAGGATTGATGGCTAAGATTGAAAGATCAATTGTGTGATGTGGACAGCTAAGATTAAAAGGTGATTTAAGATAAACCCTTTCATTTAATAAAAAGGTAGTGGTATGACAAGTGTGTGGATAAGAATAGAGGTGAGCTAATTTAAATAATAAAATTATTTAAATTAGTTGGTAGTGTGACAAAGTATAAATGAAAGTTGTAGTATGGTTGAAGTATGACACATAATTCAAATAAAAAATTACTTAAATTATGAGAGAGGGACAAATGTTGTGATGAGAATAAAGGTGGGAATTAATTAAATAAATATAATTTATTTAATTAATTGGCTAGTAGCATAAATGGGATTAGGATGGGATTACTTAAATAAATAAAATTTATTTAACTAATTAGGTGATGGAGTGATTATGTAAGGGACCTAGGACAAAATACCATAAGATGTCTCAAGTAATGTATTGACAAGATGATGTTGTAAGACATGGATAATTTTAGGTGTCTATAGTACCAGTTAGCAAAATAGCCTGAGGGAATCTAAGTATGTACAAATTTCAAAGACCTTAATACAACATGCCCCGAGGATGACTTTCCCCTTTCAAACATTGACATCATCATTGATCTCACAAGTCAAAAAATGCTCTCACTCATTGATGGTTTCTCTAGATACAATCAAATTCAAATCACCCTTGACTACCAACATAAAAAACTTTCACTACACCTTGGGACACATTCTCCTATCAGGTTATGCCATTTGGGTTGAAAAATGTAAGGGCTACTTATTAATAGGCTATGATAGTCATCTTTCATGACATGCTTCATGATATCATGGAAGAATATGTGGATGATCTTTTGGGCAAATAAAAAATGAGGGGCATCCTCACATCCTTGAGCATATCTTTGACTTCTTGAGAGAATACAAGGTTCACCTTAATCCCAAGAAATGTGTCTTTGGTGTTACATCTAGAAAACTCTTCGGCCACATCATCTCTTGTCGAGCCATAGAAGTGGACCTTGCCAAGGTCACTAAAATAACATATATACCTCCTCCTAAGAATGTAAAAAAGCTTCGCCATCTCGAAGGAAAGCTACATGTCATCTAGAGATTTATAGCAAAACTTGTAGGAATGTCAACCATTCTCCCATCTTCTCAAGAAGAACAACTTTTAATGGGATGAATCCTTCCAACAAACTATAGTGTATGAAAATTTGATTTAGCTAAGAAAGTTTTTGTTTTCTAACTAAACATTTTCAACAACACCACTCTAAGATTTATCTAGTTTTTAAAGGAAAAGTATTTTTCTACTATTCAAATGGAAAGAAAAAAATAGATCTAGAATATCCCATAAATGTTTAAATCTTGGAAAAATAACATTTTCACTAAGCTAAAAGATAAAGGAAAGTGATGAAATGTTGTTTTAATTGAAATTGAAACACAAATTCACAGAGATGGATTCAAAATAAAAAATAGCACAGAAGAAGGAACCTAGCACTAGAGTTTGAGAAACACTATCTAGGATGCCAACACATTGTCCAAATGTCTACATGTCATGTTGCAATCCATATGGCCGATATGCTAGCAAAATTTTAAAATAGTGTGTATTTTCACGCTAATTTCTCACCTAGTTTATACAACAAGAAATAGGAAAAACTAGAATAACATTCTAGGTGATAAAATGATGTAGAAATGAAGGGAAATAACAAGATCTAAGTATTTTAAATGAACAATATAAGTGACAAGAAAAAAGGGAAACACTTGTAAAACCTTTGTGCAGTTGAATGCCTTCCAAAATAGTTGTAACTAAAAGATAAGAAAAATGTTTGGGTTTGTTTGGTAGCTTGCCAAGAGTGATCAAGCCCCTATGTTGGTCTTTCAACCTCCACAAACATCCAATATTGGAAAATGATAAAGAAGAGTGTGTACTCTTACATCCTAAGTGCATCTAGGAAAATAAAATAAGTGATAGTAAATAAATCTACGAGTAGCAACCTTGGTCTACGGGGAAGAATACCCTAGTGTGTGTATGATAAAATGGGTGGTGATACGCACCAAGAAATTTGCCAATAGATGATGTAAATTTAATAGAAATATTGCAATGTAATACTATTCAAAATGATAGGAACAATATTACCAGCAAAATGTTGTAGAATAGAATGGGTGAGCTCTTTGAAGGAGTCTATCAAACCATAGTGGCTTGAATCCTCACAAAAGATTCAATAATGGTGCAATTCTATCAAGTGTTTTCAATAGAAGCTGACTAAAGAGTCTTCAAATTGCCCAAGAGAGAGAGAGTATTCATAAGGGTGAAGAAAAGCTTAGATTTTCAAAATTAGTTTTTCAATAGGTAGAGAGGGATGTTGAAGGGTCAGATGTGGATGCGAAAGATGTTTCTTTTCTAGATGGACATTAAGTAGGTTGCAAGAAGTAGTTGAGTGGGAAACCCAATGTTTGAATTTTGAAAACTTTTGAGATGCTAGCACACCATGTGGATGTCTATGCATCACATTTGTGTCCTAGGGAAATTCTTCAAAATTTGATGCAAGTCTCTAGAATAGAAAGAAGAGAAAAACTATAATATAAAATCTTGGCAAATTTTTGTGAGGGAAAAATAGGCCAAGGTTAGGCTTAAATGACCCTAGAAACATGCTATGGGAGAAGATGCCAAAATAGGTTTGAAACAAAATGTAAAATTGTAAAACTATATAATTTTCTATGTTACAACAAGCCTTTGATAGCATTAAGGAATATATTGCTTCACCATTGATTCTCATGGCTCCAACTCTAAACAAGCCCATGTTTCTCTACATATTAGCTACATCAGTCACCTTGGGGGAACTTTTAGCACAACATGATGAAGAGGGCCTTGAGAGAGAAATTTACTACATCAATTGCACATTAGTAAGCTATGAGCTTTAACTATACAACAATAGAAAGAGAATGTCTAGATGTCATCTTTAGCTCCCATAAGCTTTGACACTACATGCTTAGTCATAGAACAAAGATCATCTCAAAAATCAACCCACTCGAATATCACTTATCCAGGGATTCTTTCACATGACATATGGCTAAGTGGGTTATGTTACTAAGTGAATTCAATATTGAGTATGTGGACAAAAAGGAAATCAAAGGACAATTTGTCATAGATCATTTGGCTAAGGTGCCACTTATGGATAATCATCTTCTAGTTGTGGACTTTCTAGATGAGTCTATCTTCATTCTTAACAAGTATTCTCCTTGGAAATTATACTTTGATGTCTCTTACACCAGTCATAGATATGTGTTGTTTAGAATGTGACTCATACAATTTGTGAGTCAAAATCAAACATGACACATGAACCATCTCCTTGCTAAGGTGACCTCCTAGTCACTCTCTATCTCATGGAAAGAGTCAATCAAGCAGAGGTAGGATAGGGGTTTTTTCTATTCTCAAGGGAGAAAACATCGTAGATGGTAGTTGGGTTGTTTGCTTGATGTGTGTGTTGATGGTTGTTAAAATGGAAGTATTCAATTATAGTGGTTAGTATGACCTAAAGAGTCAGTATTCCTGAGTCTCCTAAGCCTAGCATGAAGGCTATTATGTTCATTGATTATGCAGAGATGCTCTTGTCTCCTTTACTCATTTTGGATTATATGTTGAATCAGTTATTGTTGGTCAATGATGCATTGGCTATGTTCTTGTTCTTCGATGGTTCATTCTACATTTTGTTGGTTGTGAATTGGATGGGAAAATTTCTCCCCAATCTCATCAAGGATTGAATGCATCCAATATTCCCTAATGCTTGGGAACATTGAATGCTTGGCAAGAGGGGGAAAAGTTTGTGTTGTTGACTATGTTGAAGATGTTGACTATTAACCTCGTGATGGTATTGAGGGTTTCTTGAATGCTTTGTTTTGATTTGTTGAATGCATTGACCTCATGATGAAATCAAGGATTTGATCACTTGTTTTGTTTCTATGTTTTTTTAATGTTTTTGATTTTTGATGGATGCAAGCTATACGAAATATAGTACAACTTTCAATTTTTTTTTCTCCAAATTTTATGTGATCTAATTATCTAGGAATTGAAAATGGATGCACTCTAAATGAATTTTTCAATGTAAACTAGTCTATGTTTTTTTGTTTTGTGGAATAATTTTTGGTTCCAATATAATGAATTGGAAATAACAAATAATATGTGAACAATGGAAATATAATTTAATCTAGGAATACAAAGAAAATATAAACTAAGTAATTGAACATAAATCTAATCTAATGCAATAAAGAAAGTCCTATCAAGAGAAAATAAAAAAAATTATTTACTTCCTCAAGAGCAAAGTTGTATTCTAATTACTATTGAAAACATGAAAGGAACTTGGTATGAATTGGGTGTTAGTTCTTAGTGAGTCCTCAAAAGTCCTTTGTGGCAACTCTCTCTTCCTTTGCAGCAATGGGGTCCTCTTAGCAACATGATGAAGATGGGAGCAATTGAATTGAATTGAGCTTTGAAGCTAATAGAATTGGAAAATGGAGATGATTGATATGTGAATTTTAATGCTATGAAGTGCAATGGGCTTGAGCAATTAAGATAACAATAAAACAAAAAGGCACGCGAAGTCTTGTATGAGCATGAGAATGTTATGGAGACAACTATATGCAAAACAAAGCAAGATAAGAGATGCAATAATGAATGTTCCTCCCCAAATAGATAGAGGGGGGTAATTATAGGTTGAAAATTAACACCAAAGGTGGTGGTGTTTAGGGATTAAACGGATTTGATTGGGGAGTGATGCGACTCTAACTAAGAGTGAGCAATGGTTAGAAAGTAGATCATAGAAGAATAAATGGAGATAACACATGACTGATTAGGAGATAAGATTGGATTTATTAAGAGTCATGAATCGATCAAGGGAAATTGGAAATCAGATAGGCATGAAGAATCTTGCAAGTAGGACTCAATTTGAGCAAATTTGGGCTAGAATTCGAAGAAAACATGTATAACAAAAGACAACAGGGTCACCCCTTTCAAGAAGTGGGTCACTCCTTTTACTGCGGTAGGCCTCCCCTAGTGACCACACTTAAAATGTAGGGTCACCCTTGGAGACCCTGAAGACATAAGGGGTGAGCCATAGAGGGAGGTTTGCACAAGTGGTTTCAGGGCTAGAGAATGGCTTAGAAGGGTTGAAAATGGTTTCTAGAGTTTGAAATGAGGCATAGGATTTCCACAAAGTGGGTCACTCCTTTTACTAGGGTATGTTTCCCTTGGAGACCACACTTCAATGGTAGGGTCGCTTGGGGAACCGTGAAGACAAAAGGGGTGACTCAAAAAGAAAGCTTGGACATGCAAATTGAATGTACAAAAGGTTTTAGAAGGTTAATTAGATGGTTCTAGAAGGATGAAATGATGAGAAAACCCTTAATGAAAGTGAATTTTCCCTCTTTTGAATTGGATTAGTAATGTTGTCAGGGCTAGAAAGTGACAAGAATGATTTGTCAAACATGGGTTAGGTGACTAAGAAGACAGTGTGCAGGACCTTAGAAAGTTAGCTTGAAGGTTAGGGAGGCACAAACAAAGAGAAAAACAAATGAAAAAATGTCACCAAGAGAGAAGTTTCTAAGAGGTTTATATATTTCATGCTTACATGCACATGATTAGGACTAGAGCTCATCATAGGTCTGCCATGTAGGCTTGTGTGCCTTTTTCATACTTACATAGTTTCCCCCTTAGGGATGGTAGTCTCCATGAAAGGTAGGTACCATTCCTAAACTTGGCCTTATCTTTGTTATTGTCTCGCATTTAGACCTAAAACATCAAGTATTAGCTTGCTTGTAAGATGAATTTGTATTAAGCACTAAAAGGAGGATGAGGAAATGTATCGTCAACACATGAGTTTGGAGTATACTTGAGTCACCTCACATTGTTGTGAAGGCCTTTAAGGATTAAGACACACAAAACAAGGACAAAAGCCCAGACAAATGGAATGACCACATGCTAATCTAGAGAGGAAAAAAATCCATTCTCCTTTTATTGTAGATTTTTAAAAATGTATTTGGTTTTTAAGTTTTCTTGAGGTTTTACAGTTTGTAGGTTTTTTGACTTTCTAATTTTTATGGTTTTTTCAACCCAAAATTATTAAAGGTGTGTAATCTTTCTTCAAGAAAATAAACTTTGTAAGGAGATTCATCCAGAATTTTGTGGAGAAGACAAAGGCCATATCTAAGAAGTTGAAGAAATGGAATCAATTATATGGAGTAAGGAACCAGTTGATGAATTTGTGGAGATCAAAGAATCCCTTAAGAAGGTTTTGGTCTTGGTAAGATTGGATTATTCTAGGCCTTTATAGCTTTTCTCCTTTTCTTCATTCTACACCATTGCTAAAAAATTACTTAAAAAGAACCAAGATAGACACGAGTAGCCTATTACTTTATTCAGTGAGTCTTTGCAAGGTGTAGAGTTGAAATACACAACTATGGAAAAGCATTCATATGCACTAGTCAAGGTAGTAACTTTTTTAGGTTTTATCATATAGGTGTAGAGATCATTGTTGCACACAATAATTAAGGATATATTCATCTAGAAAGAGGCATCTAGAAATAGATGTAGATGGATCAACAAGATCCAAGTAGTATAACATGGAATTTCAAACAATGAAATTGGTTTGTGGGCAAGGATTGAAAAACTTATGGTAGAAGAAAACCTAGATGTGGAAAATATGCATGAAGTGAAATTTAAGAGATGATCCATGGTATAGGGAGGTGGTTTTTACCTAGAAAATCTAAGTTTCCCTCTGAAAATGACTAAGAATCAACAAAGAACATTGAACTTATAGTCCCAAACATATGTGTTGATTCAAGGAGAATTGAAGTGGAAAAAGTAATAAGGGATGGTCCTCAAATGTGTGAACCAAGAATAGTCTCTCAAAATCATAGGTGAGTGTCACCAAGGTATATATGGTGGACACTTCATGGCCAAGACCATTGCACATAAAATTTTAAGAGTAGGATATTGGTGGCCAACAATATTCAAGGATATGGCCATTATAGTAAGGAGATGTGACACCTGCCAATTTTTTTTAGGTAAACTAAAGCTTTTAGGTGCACTCTCCTTTACTTCCCTTTCAGTGGAGTCTCCTTTTCTACAATGTGGAATTAATTTTATTGGGGAAATAGTAGAAAGGTTAAGTAATGGTTTCAAATGGATACTTGTAGCAATTGACTATTTCACTAAGTGGGTAGATGCAATTCCAACAAGAATCACCACAACCAAGGTGGCTGTTGATTTCCTATTGAATAATGTGAACAATATTTGGTGTATCAATGAGGATAGTGGTTGATAATGTCATGTGTTTTAGATCTAATGAGCTATCTAATTTATGGGCTAGGTATAGAATCAAATTGACCTTATCATCACATTATCATCTACAAGGTAATAGACAAGTGGAATCAATAAAAGTCTTATGAAAATCATTAAGAGGACATTGGATGTCAATAAGAAAAGATGGAATGATAAGTTAAGGTTTGTTGTGGGGGAAGAAAAAATTACCTACAAAAAGGATATTGGAAAAAGTCCTTATGAGCTAGTGTGTGGAATAGAAGAAAGGATGTCAATCAGTCTAGAATTGCCAGTGTATAAGTTGCTACAAGAGATTGGTGATGGTGTAATTTCTCAAAGAATATATGAGTTGACAGAATTACATGAGAAAAGAAGGATTGCACATGAGAGAGAGTTGGTGTAGGAGGGGAAAGTAAGTTATTATTTGATAAATGAGAAGTTTAAAGGTATTTTTAGCTAGGTGATTTGATCCTCATATAGAATTATAGAAAGGAGGACATGGTAAATCATGGTAAGCTTGATTCTTTTTGGATTGGTCCATATCAAATTGTTGATAGGTACAATCAAGGCACATTTTATGTTAGGACTTTGGAAGGTGAACTCATAGAGTTGTCAATTCATGGCCAACATCTCAAACACTATTTCTCCTAACTAGTAAGGTATTCTGAGGATGTATATTGGTTCATTCTTGTTGTGTTGTGTAACCATGATCCTTGTTGATCATGGTGAAGCTCTATTGTCCCATGTCAGTTTGTGTTTTGACTTTCCCCTTGTAGTTTTGGTTTGATCCTAGAGATCTCTTCTAGATTCTTGTTGCATCCATCCGAGATGCACATCCCCAAATAGAGCCAATGTTGCTTCACATCTAAAATTTGACTAAATCTAGTGTTTTCACTTGTTACATTAGTCTCAAATTGTCTTGTTGTGCACCATAAGTCTCGTCATTGAGTTATATTTCATGCATGGTGTTTTTTATGATTCATCAACCCTCCCTCTCTTGTGTGGTATTATTTTTTAGCGTAGTGTCTCCCCATACCTTGTTCATCACTTTTTGTCCTCCACTATTTTTAAGTTATGACTACAACATTCCTTCATGTTGTTATCATCACCACAAAGGACTTTGTTATGCTTATTTTCCATGTACTCTCATTTCAATTGTGTTTCTTCTATGTGGTGATTGTTTTCAATTTGTGGTGAACCCCAATGATATTGTATGCTCATCCCCTAGCTTTGTGGTGAATTTGATCCCCTTTTGATGGTTGATTCACTTTATGGTTGTTGTAGTCTCCTTAGTTCACTTCGCAATGGGTTCTCTTCTTCCTAGAAAGTTTTTACTTAGTTTTCAATGGCTTATCTTCAGTGTATGTCAATTTTATGAATGCATGATTGTTAGTGTTCATAGTGGTTGGTCTTGTCCTAGCTGCAACACTTATCATGATGTATCCCATCTTTGCAATAGGTTTGGTGGTTCCCTATAGAAATATTTTGATGATGGTTCCATGGTGCCTTAACTTTTTTATATTCAAAGTCAAAC
Source organism: Cunninghamia lanceolata (assembly GCA_027924645.1). Classification (NCBI taxonomy): domain Eukaryota; kingdom Viridiplantae; phylum Streptophyta; class Pinopsida; order Cupressales; family Cupressaceae; genus Cunninghamia; species Cunninghamia lanceolata. The sequence continues at coordinate 846,883 of BSBN01001352.1, forward strand.
ATTCATTGTTGGGGCATGTTTAGTTTATTTTGGGTGCTCTTGGATCATTAATGTTCTCTATTTCCATGTGGATGTCTATTGTTTAAATGAGGTTCAAAATATTTACCTACCCTATTGTCTACTATTTATTTCACCTACCATAGTCTATGCTCTAGGTTCACAAGTCATTTTTCAAGTATTTAAATGTCTATGTTCAGCCTAGTTGGTGGTTGGTGGTATTCTCATCATTTAATGGTGTGTCCCCAGTTTCTCTTGGAAGTTGGTGTCCATTGTAGGGTATGGAGGGGATATCTTCTTGAGCCCTATGCATGATCTAAGAAAGCATTTTCATTTCAGTTTTAATTCCTTGGCCTAATGTTGTGTTAATGTTGAGTGGTGTAGTGGGCGGGCTCAAAGAGCTCTTCTCTGTGGGCTTCATTATTTCCCTTTGCAATGATCATCCTAGTAATTTGCATTCATTTTAGAATGTCCAAAAATATTCTTTGGATTGATTCTCATGTGATTTTAGGTGATCTCCCTTGAAGTTTGTCATTTGTACATCTAGTTGGGGATGACATGATGGCTACGTTTGAAACTTTCCCTCTAATGTATGCATTGGAGTGAACTATATATATGTGAGTTGGAGATGGAAGAAGGGTTGATTGGTTGTTGGTTGGGATGTGATGTATTAGCATAAGAGTAATAAGAGAAGAAATAATAAGGTTGTCTTGTGTTCATATGAGCCAAATATGTTACTAAATGTATAAATCTAGGCTTCATTGTATCGATGCCTCATTATTATTATAAATCTTTTGATGAATGATTATAAAGTGTAGCTCCAATCATTTGAATGTCTCCTTGAGTTTTTGCATACCTTTAATAGATTGATGATCTATCTTAATCACATTTGTTGGTTTGAGTGTTGTTTTTTATTAGTTTTCTTTTGTAGAGGCACTAAAACACATAAAGTCTCGTTTCAATACAATATAGGAAGTATAGGAATCCACTTATGGATGTTAAGATATGTTCATGTGAGTGCTTTCAATATATTCTATTTTTCATCCCTACATATAGAGCCTAGCTTATGTGTATCTTTGTTCAAACAATGTCATCTATGTCATCTTCTATGAGGTGGCATTCTGTGTTTTCTTGAATAAAGTTCATTGTTGATGAAGATTGGACTTTGTTGCTTATATAAATCAAGGCACCTATCTCCCATTAATTTAACATGCTATCATCCCACCGCACTTAACAAAAAAACCTTAAACATCAACCTCAATAGTATTAGTTCAATCAATTGATTACCACATTACTTGTTTTCATTACCTTGTTATCACAAAGTGTTTGCAAACCTTGATAAGGTCTTTCATGGTGAAACTTGCATTTCTTTTAATGCCACATTCATGTGTGATTTGAGATAAGGTATTGAAAATATTAAGGTTTTATAAGGAATACATCCTAGTCTCCACATATCTACTGCATCTACTTAATAGAAGTATTATTCCCTTGGTTTAAGGTAAACTAGCACATTGATACTTAGTGATAAATTAATGAGTGTCTCATGATTTTGGATATGGTTTTCCTCAAGGTTCAATCCATCATTTGTTTTCCTTATTCATACCACATACCTCGTGGAATACCCTCCTTGGTTTAATAAATCCAAAGGAAGAATAAGGAGATATCCATCCTTCTCCACTAATGATAAACATTGCTTTCACCTATGATGATATGCCCCTAGTCTTAGGTGATAGTGCTAGCCTTTAGGATTTTTGGATGCACATGTCTAAGCACCAACATATTAAATGGTAAAAAAACTTAATGTTATAGATAATCTATACCTACTAAGCCTACCTAGTTAAACTATTGTCATTGGAAATGGATTGAACATCGAAAAGTTTTTAGATTCCTTAGCATTCATTTTTCCTTTTAGGCCTCTCCTTCCACTATGCGGCAAGCAGTTATTGCTAGAATTGAGAAAAAATAGCCTACAAGATTACTAAGTCTCTTTCCTTGGCAGGGAAATTCTAGGTGTCTTCCAAAATTTATGCTACTACACATGTCTAGGTTCCTTCCAAATCTTCCTATTTGAAGGTGGAAATTTTATTAAGGGATTTTCTACAGGCCTTCTCCAATATTACTAGAGGATTCCATCATGTGGCTTGGGAATTATATTGCTTCCCTCATGATTATGGAGGCCTAAGGTTGATTATAATCTACCTAGGATTAGAACTATGTTCTAAATGGATAATTAGAGCCCTTGAAGCTGGAAATGAAGCTCGAAAGGTGTTGATTAGACATTGCTTTTATACTAGAATATCATATGGGTGTCAGCCTTGGAAGGGTCTTGATCTTCATACTCTTCCTATTATAAAGGAACGTATTTAGTCTTAGGGCACTTTTGTTATTAAAATCATATGGAAATCTTGGGAGGCCATTAAACCTTGGCTCTTATGGGATGACAATGAATTTGGTAAGAAATTATCTATAAATTAATAATTTATTTAGTGGTCTCCTACTCTTTCTTGTCCAGACCGCCCACTTGCTAAGGCACCATTGATTCATGCTTTAAAATTATACAAGAGGAGAATCAAGACTCTTCCTAATCTTTTTCTCAATACTACCAAGAATTTTCTCTCCTAGCCTAAGTCCAAATTGAAATACAAGATTTCCAACTAGGGCTTGGAGACTTACTAAATAGTTACCGATTCAGTTCCCCTTAAAATGTTCCATAAAATTAAGGTTAGAAGTATAAAACCTTGGTGGAAAGATTGAAAACAGTACCTAGATAAACCATTTCATAACTACAAACCTAGCAAGTGTTATACCTAGCTTTCTCTACATCTTCACATGGTGCCTAAGTTGAACCATAGATGGTTTCTTTAGCCTTCACTAGGCTATCAGCAACATAGATTTTAGATTGTTTGGTAAGCTATCCTTGAAACTAATCTTGCCCATTTTTCTTGGTGCATTCTTTATCAAGGCCTTCCCATTAGTACTAGATTAACTCATTAGGGAATTGTTAATCCTTGTTATCCATTTTGTGGACAACAAGTGACACTCAACTACCTTCTCTAGTTTTGTCTCAAAGCTTAGGAAGCTTGGAATTAGATTCATAAATTTTTCAAGCCTTTTAGACCTAAGCCTTTCTCAAGGAATATGGTTTTGTTGGGAGACTATCCTAGAATTCATACAAAATTCACCTAGAGTTGACATACTTTTAGGGTGGAAATTCTTTTTAAAATTTGGAAAGATGGAAATTCTACAATATTCATTAGTTCTATTGATATTCACTTCTCACTTTTTACTAAAGCGATGATTTGTTCTAATGTTCTTATGTAGATTTTAGTTCAAGCTAACAAAATTTCAGTTGAAGTGGCACACCTACAAGTGCTTTTAGATTAGCAAGGTAAAGTCTTGTGTATGGTTTCTAGAGTTCCATCAACTCTAGCCTCTAGTAGGGGTCACTCTCCACCTTATGGACATTGATATGGGTGTAGTCAAAATACTTGGGTTTAGTATCCATTATTTTGGTCTCTTTGTGATACTTGGTTGTGATTCTATGTTGTCCTGTTCTATGGTAATTTGGTCATGAATTATTACTTTGATGATTGAGTGTTATTGTCAATTTATTCATTTTCTTATGACGTGTTTATCGTAATTGAAATGGGTATTTAACATGTTTAATTATTTTAATGTTGATATATTATTCATATTTTGTAATAATGCTACTAAGGATTGTTGTGGTGATATTTTGTTGTGCAACAGGTATAAGTAATGGTGAAGGTGAACTAGTGCTCGATTCTAAAGCATCTTGTCAATAACCTAATTGTGTGGGGAAAACTAAATAATTAATTAACTAAAACTAAATACGTTAATGGTTTGAATTATGTATTCAATGCTTGAAAATAATTTTATTCTAATTATTTAACTGCTAAATAATTTACAATATTATTTAGAAAAAGAAATAAGTTGATAAAACAAAGTTGATTGTTTTAATTCAATTGATTTTAAAGGTGCAAGTTTGTAATTGGAAAATAGAAAATAAATAATTATATTTATTTTAATTTGGAGGAATAAAGATATATGATTTATTTGTTTTAGTTATTGATGAGTTTTAAATAATAGAATAATTAGAAAAGATAATATTTTATTATTTAGATATTTTCTATGGGAAGTACATGAATAGAAAAATGATTATTAAAAAATGATTTTCTCTAATTTAAGAATAAAATATTATTAAGTGAGCTTTATTCTTACAATTAGATTAGTGATGGAAAATGATTTTTTTAAATTAAAATCAATGAGAATTTCATTAGGAAGCTATTGCATTCTACATTTAGGAAAGGAAATAATACCTGTTCAAATATTGAAGTGACTGGATTGCATTTATTGAAGAATTCAAGGATTATGTTTGGATTGTCAATCTTTGTTAGTTGTTTTCAAGTTTACTAAGGATCTTGAGGTAGGATCTTATCATGAAAATTTTGTAGAGAACATTTCATTTGGATTCAATAATGAATGTAGATTCTTGTTTATAAAAGAGGTGATATGCTTGTTTGAATTTGATTTTTCTTGTTCAATAAGAAATCACTAAACAAAATAGTTATTCATGAATGATAAAAATTAGGAATTTAATTTGATATTATACGATCTTATAAAAATTATTAGGAGAACATGGAATTTTCAATGAAACTAAGTATTTTCATCTAGATTGGAATTTAGAAAGAGATATAGGGATTCCTTGAGAAAGAACAAATGTAGAAGAAGTTAAGGAGAACTAAGAGATTAGAGAGTTTGATTTGGAATCTTATTTAAATATGGATTAGTAATTGATAATTGAAACTAATTAGGATTCTTGAAATAATATATGTTGGGAATTAAGGTGTCTCAACCTTCGCAAGTTCCTAATGTTGTATTTATTTATTCTTGCCTACTATTGTAATTTTCTATGTAAATTTTGTCCTCATATGAGGAGGTAGGTGTCCCATGTTGACTTGGCATAGTTTTTCCATGTGTTGGCACCTTGTGGTCATGTCTCATGAGTTATGACAGATTCTATGACATGTAAGAGCTAAAATGATAGGTGTGACAAGTTGTTAGTATGTGGTGATTGATCATGCTGCAAGGTTGTAGGTACATGCAACAAGGTAAATTTTCGTGACTTTGTCAGCCGTGATTTCCCCCCAAAATAATTAACAGGGGAGTGCAGGGGGCAGCGCCCCTCCTGCAGGTCCCGAGGGGCTTATCCCCCTAGTAGGGGCCCAAGGGCAGAGCCCATGGTAGGGGTTTGGGGGCAATACCCACAGAGGGGGTTGCTAGGAGCATTGCCCCTAGCAGGAAGCTTGGGGGCAATGCCCTCAAAGCAAAAATGCCCTATATTTAATAAATACATTGATAGTTAGTTTGTTATTGACCAACATGAAAAACTGACATTGAATAACTGCCAAAGAGGCTTGATAAATAAGAGGTTGGAGAATGTGAAAGGTCATGGGATGTGAATGACAATTGACATTTGTGTACTCCTAAAAGAGCTTGCATTGCAAGTGTATTGTAATGATCTTTTGATTTGATAATATATTGTGCAAGTTTTGGAGTGTGGGGTTTTTTTACCTGAAAGGGTTTTCCCCATGTATACTTTATATGTATTGAATTTAGTGTTTAGTATGGGCCTTGTAGGTTTAAAATGGCCTCTTACTCTGTCATGACATTTATCTAAAAACTACCTATTAGTTATGATTTATTCGACCTTTACTCTTATTTAGACTTGTTGTTGATTCATGCCTTAAAATTAGTCTTCTTTTGTATATGATATGACCTTCTGTGTATATGTTTTAATAGATCTATGTTATATGATTAAATTGGCCTTTATGCAATATAAATGGCTTAATCTTGTTTTTAGCTCAGCTACTATGGGTATTTATCTAATCAACCTGAGTAAATGTTATAAGAAAAAGACATGTGTTTGATTTTAGCCCTGATTGTTACTTTTTCTATCTATTTATGTATCTATCTATACATATATATGTATGTGTTTGTGTGTGTGTGTTTGTGTATAGGTATACAAAATCAAAATAGATTTGAATATAGAAGTGGGATAATGGATATTCCCACTAGGTATAAGCTCAGACTCAGCTATATTTAAGGACTGAGTGGATAAATTGAATTTCTAATTATTTTGTCTCCAATGTTAAAAATGATCATCTTTAAAATCTTGTCTTGTATATGAATTCTTGAACTAGTTTTTTTCTCATGCATGCAGTTATATATTTTGGGTGAGTGCAAGATCATTGCGGGCCAAATAGTGGCAATAGGAAAAAAAATTGCATCTTTACTTAGCCAAAATCGTGAATTGGGGAAGTTTGACTTTCTTAGGCATGTAAAGAATATCTGTTTTGTGGGTCCCAAATCCTTTTTCCAAAATGCCTATCCATTTTGGAGAGAATAAAAACTCAAAAAAGAGGTTGCGTTTTGCAAACTCGTGGCTTGCAAAATGTAGACCTCTTCAAAAAATGGATATCAGAGTTTGCTAGAACAGATATCCAATCCAAGTATGTATGATTCTTGTTTTTTCTTTGTTTCAAGTAAAGTTAGGTAATTTTTTTTTAAATCCTAAATGGGTATGTTTTATATTTTAAATAGGTAAAATGGATGAACAACATGAAAACCCAAACCCTCCCCCACCTCCCCCTCCAACAATCGAAGAGAAAATTGAAAGAAACATTGACCAAATAAGTAGGATTATAGAAATGTATCGCCGCTACCCTCGACTGTCTTAAATGCCATTGAATTTAGAGGGGATTATTGCTCATGTTTGAACCCTAACAAGCTAACATGAATCATTTAGGCAATGACAAGAAATTGAGAACCTGGAATTTATGTTGATGGTTTATCATATGATCAAGTGAAAGAGTTATACATTACCAAAGCTATGTTAGCCCAATATTTTGTCAATCCTAAAACTAGATTGCATGTTGATGTTTGTAAGTATTCAATCAAATAGTGTACACATAAGGGTATTAGTCACCATGTGAATTATTTTGATTTTAGAGAGTTCTAGGGAGTAGGTAAGGGAATGCCTCAAGATAGACTTGCAACAATGAGACAAGTGCAAGGTCCTTTTATTCCCCCTCTTGCTATCCCTTTTTCACCCCAAATTCAGCACCCAGACATTGTTGTAAATACAACACAATAGGGCCTCATTGATCTAGGAGGATCTAGAAGACCTCAAAAATTCATAGTCTCATAATGTAACAAAACCATTACCATTGCATAAAGCTTGTCGAGATGATTCTGACATCGCTTGAATCTCATCAATTAAAGTCTGTAAGTGAAAGTTATGGCCGGTCAAAGTTGTGCAAAAAAAGGTCGACCAAGTACAAATGATGACATAACACTATGGACAAGACACATGACAAGATGCTGAGGTGGCATGCATAGGTGGAAATCATACAACAGGTGGACCAATCTGGGTGTGACATGTGGCACTAGCACAGGTGTTGATGTGGTCCAATAAGTGACTAACACATGTCAGTAGGTAGCGAATCATATGGTGCCATGTGTCCATTCAAAGGCACCAAGCATTGACGTGGCACAATGGCAACCTTCCTCCAGTTTCATGGCATGTTTGTTCAAAAATTGGTTGGGGGATTCCAACCCCCAACCAACCTCTCCCTATTCTCATGCGCTACCACTAGGCTAAGTAGCTTTCTTGGTAATATATGTGAGCGCGTTTGTTTTGTTGACTATAATCGGTGGTAAATCCATTAAAAGGTGGTCAGGTGGTTGAATGAATAAATGAAATATTTTAATAATGTCCATGAGGCCACAATAGCCTATGGGACCCAGAATCGCACACAACCCCACCCCAAAAATAGGGTCGTTAGACAATTTGCATCCCTTTCTCAAGCTCAAATCTTCTGCCGTGAATTTTGATCAAAAAGTTTGTAGTTCTACCAAGTCTAGCCTCCTCAAACAAGGTGCTTAAGTTGTTGTCTTTCAAGGTGTCATTGTAGCTGCCACAGATGTCCTCATAAGCCGAGCACTCCATGATGAAATGACATTCTATCTCAACCACACCCTTGTTGCAAAAGAGGCATAATCTTCTTTCCCACTCCTCTTTGGGAAACACCCACCTGCCCGTTTCACATCTAAGATGGTGCAAGCTAGTCCTTAGTTGCACAATCAACATTTTTGCTTTCCATTTAATATACACTCCTATGTAGGCTTTTTCCTCATGGTCCCACATGGGGTTGAACTCTTTGATATAGTAAGCTTTTTTCTGTCCCATCTGATTAGTCCACATGATGTTTCTAATTTTTTCTCTAACATACTTTGTTATTTCCTCTTTAGTATGTGGACATTCCTACATATTAATATCCCACTTCTTTAACCACTTGTCATTCTATTTCATCCATGTATTCTTTCTCCTATTTAACTCTTCCTCCATAATTAGCCTAGGCCACCAATGATTTTCCATATTTTGAATTTTCCTTATATAACTTAATAACCGAACCACCGCAGATGCCTCCAAAGGATACATACCAGATTCTGCCAATAAGATCTCATAAGGGACATCAATCTTGATTTTGAGACTGCTTATGATGATGTTCTTCTGGATTCTCTCAACCTGCCTCCATTTTTGCTCAGACATACTGCTGCCCCAAATTTCATAACCATACAGGATCACCAAGATAACAAGCAAACCAAAAAGCATTTTCTTCATTTACCAATCCCATAATTCTACATTCCTACATCTATTCTGAAGAGAGTAAAGTGGCTTCCAACCCCCTTGAATTATTTTTGCTCTACAAGTTTCCCAATTGAGTTTGTTGTGAAAATCAATCCCAAGGTACTTGTACTCATCCACTACTTCCAATGGGCTGCCTTCAAAAAGAAAGATAACTTTGTTCTTTTTTCTTCTCAATGAGAATATCATCACTTTGGTTTTGCTAGCATTTACTTGCATCCCAACTTCGTGACAAAAGGATTCCAATGCTTGCAATTGTTCTCTCAAACCATGAGTTAATTTAACAATTAGAATGAGATCATCAGCGTATAAGAGAAGTTTTATCACATACTTAGCCAGTTGAACTCCCTCTCCACTAGTCTTGTTTATCCATTCTTCTAACTTATCAATGTTTGAACCCACGACCTCCCAAATACCATTAAGCGCTCTAAACCAACGTGCCACACCTGATCTACGGAAATATAAGCAGAAGATTTTCTATTATTATGGTAAAACCATAATGAAGAGGGAAATGGGGGTCAGGTGGCTTGAACCCCCGACCACCCTTTAGCTATACTTGCACCCAACCAATGCACTATGCGCATTTTCTTCAACGATTTTTGTAATATTTATATTTTTGTTATGATTTTAATAGTGTGTGTCCCCTATATAAAGGGGTAAATATAAAACTGAGAGGGAGAGCTAAAAAGGTGAGAAGATTGTCACAAAATTGTAACTGAGAGGGCATGAAAACTGAGGTAGTGTATGCACAAGACACTTTGAAATTGTATTCTTTTAAGTGTAATTGGTTTTTTTAAGGCTTTTGAAGCCTAACCCATGAATGCAGGAATAAGGAGAATATAAGAGAGTCGTTAGGTGTTGAGAAGAGACTGTGAAGATGTTTATGTTGGAGTACGATACCACTAAGAGGGGGGGTGAATTAGTGGTATGACAAATTTAAAATAACCTTGAATTAATCTTTTAAAATCTTTGACCTTTTAAAATGCAAGATCAGAATAGTTCAACTATCAAGTGCAACATCATGTATGTACAGCTATCAAGCTTGACTCATCATAAAGAACATACACAGATCTTCAATTTGACTTAATCAATTTGCACCACTTTATGCTCATGTTATTTCAATGATACAAACATTCATATATTGAATGCAACATCATAACAATTAAATGTGAAATACTTGAGCAAACTGAAAGATAATTAGAAGAAGGCAATCACACCATAACACAATTATTTTTCATGAGTGGAAAACCCTCATAGGGATGAAAAACCACTCAGAAAATGCCTCAATGGCTTAACAAAATGCCTCACTGGCTAAATGTGCCTCACTGGTTGAATGTACCTCACTAGCATAAGATCAAACTTATCTAACTAACTTGATCTTATACAACATTTTCTAAATCATGAAAAAAAACAAATTACAGAGGGTTACTCTATCTCATTGCATAACCTACTTTCCATCTTAACACATTCAATGTCCTAAAGATTCATTAAATTGGAATCTTCAAAACACAAAATGTATTAGATTATACACTTCACTATTTTGCATTCATTTTGTAAAACAACATTTTAGAATTTTTCTCATAAAGTCTACATGATATTTCTATGAAAGCACCGAAAAAATCATTATTTTTATAACAATCAAAAGTTCATAATGCTGCCATTTGTCACTGACTGAAACTATCAAATATATCATATTCAAACTATTTTCATAATTGCCCCTGAAGTCATCGAGATGCTTTTGCCTTCAACAAACTAAACTACCAACATAACCATCCATAACTATTTCCAAATATCACTATGGAGTAGCATTTCCGGCCACTTAAACTGTTGTTGATAAAATAAACATTGTGCATTTTAAACATATGTAACACACACTTCTATATGGTCAACATTGTGTCTAACTAGGGTATGCAAACTACACAAAATACCTGACACCAATGCAATCAATAAACCTTAGTTTACACTTTACAAACAACAATATATTTGTGACAAAACCATGCCCTAGACAACACCAAATGAAACACAATACTTTCATGGCGTACCCTAGTAATGGGTAATGTATAAACCAAAACGATAGACATATGTGTGACTAAAAGAACAGACCCAAGTCGACATTGTACCGCAATAGACGCATATGAGGTTCAAAAAACCAAAATCTTGTCGACTTGTATGCATATGGAAACACATTAGGAACAACAATAACGACTTTAAAAACCTGACAGTCAAGAGTATAAGTCAACCAACCAGGCTAGGGTTTCAACAAAATATATTACCATATTTGCCAACAAGCAAAGATGAAGTCCATTGCACCTTGTGGCTGCCAATAAACCAACTAAAACTGTTTCAATCATATTCCAACTGCCAAACCACCATTTTTCATGTTGCCTTCAAGCCCTAACTCGGCCAACACAGTTGCCTTGAGTTTTACCAAAAGATTAATTGTTTAGGGAAAAATAATATTGAAGTATATTCATTATATCTTATTACTTTGCAAAATAAAAGTCACACATCATTGTGTCAGTGTTCTACATCATAGCTTTGTTTATTTTGCATGAATGTAATCAAACATTATAATGACCAATGTCTTGTGTCGGTCTAAGGCTCAAGTGTACCAAGTGCTAAGTAAAGACCAATACCATAATAACTTTGTGAAAATAATGCCATTCATATGTCATCAAATACCAACCAAGGAATAATAACATCTCATGCCTTTCAAATGTATCAAGGTAAAAACCCAACTTGACATCAATGCCAAAACCCAGCCAATGTCAAAGGGGTCAACAAACTCCCCCTTTGGCATTGATGTCAAACATAATGCAAACTAAAAAAATGAGCATATCAACAATTAATATCAACCATCTTATCAGCCTATGCATGAAATATACCATCTTGTTGTATTGAACTGTCATCACTGAAATATACCAAGTCATGTATGTACCAAGGCCAACCAAATTATTCTCCCCCTTTTGACAACAATGTCAAAGGTCAAAGGGGTATAAAGTTGCCATCATAGGGGAAATCAAAGACTGATTAGATCAGAATATATAAATCATAATCAAATCACTGTTGCTAGAAGAAGGTAAAGCCCCTAGCTATGTATGGGTAGCAGATTAAGCAAGCCATACAACAACTGTCATACCAAATAGACATAACCATTGATAAAGCAATTGCCAATCAACAACAAATATTAAGTAGCAATTTGAAATGAAGAAGCAACAGTGAAAAACCTGTGTAAATAAACCATGTTCCAAGACACTCCTCATAAAGTGTACTCCTGCCAAGATGAATGTGGTGCCAAACCACTGAAAAACAAGTATGCAAGTAAAAATGAACTAGGGATGAATATTGTGCATTGAAACTCCCCCTAAAACCTTGCATAAAAGAGTTATTGAAGAGAAACAACCTGCAAATACATTGTCACTATAAAACAAACACCAACACTGACCAAAGAACACTTGTTGCAAGCAAATACCTTCAAAGTTAATACTATCCAAGGAAACATCATTGTTCTTTGTCATTTTGATCTAGAATTCACAATGTTTCCCTTATCTAAATGATTGTCTTCCTATCTTTAAAGGTCTATATGACTAACTTTTCATCTTGCTACCCCTTGCCATTTTCCATACTGTACTTACATGTGAAGCTGCCACAAACACTTGAATCACCAATACCAAATCGCATCATGAACCTTTAATAGCACTATGACCTGTACCTACAAGAAAACCTTAATATAATCATCACAACCACTATCAAGAAGCATAAGGTACTGCCATACATTCACTATTACAAAATAACAAACTTCTGTCATGCATTGATTTCACTATCTGCTTGAAAACTAGTTCACCATTGCTCTTACAAACCCTGTGCTACTGTGAAGAAATTACTATATCAAATCATAGACAAAATAGACAATGTCACTATCATGTGTCAAGAAAGGACAACTATTGTCCATTATGGCATGCAAAAACCATTATCCCCTGCCACTGTCCAAACAACTATTAGCATCAAGGAGCCACTGGAAATTCCATTGAACAAATGCATTAGACATTGCACTATCATCAACCAAGACTGACAAGAATATTGAATCTGTATCACTCTCAAAGCATCAAAAAGTTGAACACTATTCAAATAAAGTAGTCAAAATGCCACAACTCTACTCCAAATAACAAAGTCACTATCCAAGAACAAGAATAAAGATTACCATATACCAATCAAGATCTAAAGTGACACCATACTGTCCATTTTGTCCAAAACATGCATCACTATTCAAATCATTGTTTCAGGAAGAGAATGCACACAAATCTTTAAGGCTTGTGATTCCTACTCTCTTTGGTTGATCTGCCCTTTTCTCCTTTGTAACATATCATAAAAGACCTTTGTTGCATCAAGGACAAACTTCATTACCTCTAACAGAATGCAGGAATGTTACAAGAAATACTTCTCAACCCAATAAACACAAGTAATCACTATTAGAAGCAAATGAACTCATGATGCCACTAACCACTGTGTATGCATTGAATGATTGTCTCATACTCAAAGACCAACATATTCAAGATGCAAAGAAAGATCATGCATACAAACTACAGGGCACTCACAAAAGCACTGTATTTTCCCAATCAGAACCGCACAAACTGTTAAAGTATTGTGAACAAGAGAATGACACTAAGATCAAGATACCTGAGAAAGTACAAAGAGAACATTGAATACCATTTGCATTGCATTGTTTCTAAACCCATGCATTGCACTTGTCTTGTAGCAATATCAAAGCTTCTACAAACTGTCCTTAAAAGTCATCTTATCAAGGGCATTTTAAACTATCAAAATGACTGCAACCATTGTCAAATTAAGTGGTACTACACACCACTTCACACACTATAAGCAACTAATCATAAAGTGAAGCACTATACATCCATAATGCCATGTCACTGTGCATTTTCATATGACACTAACTGTTAAACAATATATACCGAGAAAGTATCAAATCCCAGGCAAATCTTAGTCTCAAAGATTATCTCAAGCAAAGTACTTTCTCAAATACTGTCTCAATCAAGATACAGAAGATATCTACCTCAAATATGAAAGAGAAATAATAAACAAAAAACTCAAAGAACCCTGATAAAGAAGACAATGAGCACTATATTGTTAACAAAATTGCACTTGATCAATCAAGAGTACACTGTCAAGGCATTAAGAGCATCAAACCAAGGTTCTTCCTTAACTATCCAATGGCATTAGTAATCCTCTAGGATGGATATCATATCTTGTTTCAAAACATCAGGCATAAAAGTTATGATGTTCAAAAACAAAACAAGAGTAGTACTATCACTTTGTAGTATAAAATACACCAAATGTCAATATGAACTCAATCAAGGGAAAGATTGTCTTGTCCTGATTGTTTGCTAAGACTATCCCCATGAAAAAACAAAGCACCATACAATGAAGACATCAATGATAACATTCCTCCAACCCTATAAGAACTTGTTTTCAATTTCACTGTCAACCACAAAATATTGTCATCATGTAGGTAGAACACCACAACATGAAAGACAATCATTGCTCATTATTCAAGAAGGTTAGACTGTCACAGGTTCAATGTACCTCAAAACTATCTCTTGCTTTAAAACATGAAGAGCATTGACACATCTAGGCATTGTCTACAATATTCTATCAGTCATGAATTGTCATGCATCAACAAATCACAAGCAAAGCTTATCCTCCACTATCCTAATTGTCATATTGCATACAAGGAACCACACACTATTGATCATGAAATACATTATCACTGAAAATCACAAACAGATTTTTCATACACTGCAACTTTTGTAAGAGACATCATGTTGCTTTTATGAGAAATAGTACTATCTCCTTGGGGTAAAAGATAAGATAACTTGATTATCTCCCCTGACTTTAAGCTAGTTCTCATGCAGTGGGTAATATCTTTTGAGTAACATGCATTGATTTTGGTTTTTCATCTCTTGGATCTTGTTTTCTTCTCCATACTTGTATAGGATTTTTCTTCTCCTTACTCAAGGTATTCTTTTGCTTTTGTTTGAACATGTAGTTCCTAGATGGCTTCATCAAACTTTTCTTACACCATTGTGCTTTGTGTCCAAACTCATTACACCTATAACATATAATGTTGTTGTCTAGACCAAAGAAAGGATAATTTTTTCTAGGCATGTTGTATGAACTTCTCTTGACATTCCTCACATGATTATGACTTTTATTCATCCAACAATTTCTTATTCTACAATCTCTAGCTCTATGACCATAAACATGACAAGAATAGCAATAACCATGAAATTGAGAATAGTTGTACCTTATTGAATGGTATTGCCTGATAGATGGAGGTCTTGAGAGCATGTTTGTTCTTCCTCTTCCAACATTAGCAACTTTGTCTTTTTCTTTCTTCTTGTTTTCATCAGGATCGACAGAGTGATAATTCAGGTCTATCTTCTTTCTAGGAGTATTTCTGGCTTTAGAACATTGTTCATCTTCATAACCTAGACCTGTAGTGTCTTTGTGATGCTTTTACTTACTCAATATGTCATTCAAGCAATCAGTACTCTTTTCAAACTGAAAAATCTTATGTAATTTAGAGGATGCTTCTTCTAGCTCCTTTCTCAAAGAGACTATTTCTAACTCTAGTTTTAGGCATTCACTAGTCTTGACTTCAAAATCAGATTTTGTAAAATCAACAACCCTTTTAGCTTCTTCTATTTTAGTTTTTAAACTTATAATCAATATGTCAGATTCATCAACTTAACTCTTTAAGTTAACAACCTAATCTCTTACCTCTTCAAACGCTAAAGAAACTTTTGTAAAATCTGAACAAACCTTGTCTTTGGAATCTTTTTCTTGTTGAAGTTGGTCTTTCAATTTCTAATTTTCTTTACTGAGTTGCTTGATTGTATCTAGAGCACACAAGAGTTCACCTTCTAAATCAACTTCACACTCATGTTCATCATAGTCCTATTCATAGTCATCTGCATCCACAAAGAGATCTCTTTCTTCGTCATCAATCTCAACAACAAAATCATCTTGTTCATCTACACTTGCAATGAAGTCTTCCTTTTTATCAAAACCCTTATCACACTTTATATCAATATTCAGGAATGACTCATGCAACAACTAATTACATGACTTGACTGGGGTTTGTTGTACAACCTTTTGCTTGCCATCTTTCTTTTATCTATTTCTTCTACACTTTCCCATGGTACTCCACTATCAGGACCTACCCAAGCATGTTAGACTTCTATAGGGAACCTATGCTCTGATACCACTTGTTGGAGTATGATACCACTGA
Source organism: Cunninghamia lanceolata (assembly GCA_027924645.1). NCBI lineage: Eukaryota > Viridiplantae > Streptophyta > Pinopsida > Cupressales > Cupressaceae > Cunninghamia > Cunninghamia lanceolata. The sequence continues at coordinate 862,914 of BSBN01001352.1, forward strand.
GAGGAGGTGTGAATCAATGGTATGACAAATTTAAAATAGCCTTGAATTAATCTTTAAAAAACATTGACCTTATAAAATGCAAGATCAGAATAGCTCAACTATCAAGTGCAGCATCATGTATGTAAAGCTATCAAGCTTGACTCATCACAAAGAGCATACACTAATCTTCAATTTGACTTGATCAATTTGCACCACTTTATGCTCATGTTATTTCAATGATACAAACATTCATTTATTGAATGCAACAACATAACAATTAAATGTGAAATACTTGAGCAAACTCAAAGATAATCAGAAGAAGGCAATCACACCATAACACAATTTTTTTTCATGAGTGGAAAACCCTCATAGGGATGAAAAACCACTTGGAAAATGCCTCACTGGCTTAACAAAATGCCCCACTGGCTACACAAAATATGCCTCACTGGCAAAGCCTCATTGGCAAAAGATCAAACTTGTCTCACTGACTTGATCTTATACAACATTTTCTGAATCATGAAAAAAAACAAATTACAGAGGGTTACTCTATCTTACTGCATAACCTACTTTCCATCTTAACATATTCAATGTCCTAAAGATTCATTAAATTGGAATCTTCAAAACACAAAATGTATTAGATTATACACTTCACTATTTTGCATACAATTTTGCAAAACAACATTTCAGAATTCTACTCATAAACTCTACATGATATTTTTGTGAAATCACTGAACAAATCATTATTTTTATAATAATCAAAAGTTAACATAATGCTACCATCTATCATTGACTAAAACTATCAAATATATCATGTTCAAATTGTTTTCATAACTGCCCCTAAAGTCATCGAGATGCTTTTGCCTTCAACAAACTAAACTACCAACATAACCATCCATAATTGTTTCCAAATATCACTGTGGAGTAGCATTTCTAGCCACTTAAACTGTTGATAAAATAAACATTCTACATTTTAAACATATGTAACACTCACTTGTATATGGTCAGCATTGTGTCTAAACCAGGGTATGCAAACTACACAAAATACCCCACACCAATGCAATCAATAAACCTTACTTTACACTTTACAAACAACAATGTATTTGTGACAAAACCATGCCCTAGATAACACCAAATGAAACACAATACTTTCATGGCATACCCTAGTAATGGGTAATGTATAAACCAAAATGATAGACATATGTGTGACTGAAAGAACAGACCCAAGTTGATATTGTACAACAATAGACACATATGAGATTCAAAAAACCAAAATCTTGTCAACTTGTATGCATATGGCAACACATTAGGAACAACAATAAAGACTTTAAAAACTGATAGTCAAGAGTATAAGTCAACCAACCAGGCTAGGGTTTCAACAAAATATGTTACCATGTTTGCCAACAAGCAAAGATGAAGTCCATTGCACCTTGTGGCTGCCAATAAACCACCTGAAACTGTTTCCATCATATTTCAGCTACCAAACCATCATTTTTCATGTTGCCTTCAAGCCCTAACTTAGCCAACACAGCTGCCTTGAGTTTTACCAAAAGATTAATTGTTTAGGGAAAAATAATATTGAAGTATATTCACTATATCTTATTACTTTGCAAAATAAAAGTCACACATCATTGTGTCAGTGTTCTACATCATAGCTTTGTTTATTTTGTATGAATGTAATCAAACATTATAATGACCAATGCCTTGTGTTGGTCTAAGGCTCAAGTGTACCAAGTTCTAAGTAAAGACCAAGACCATAATAACTTTGTGAAAACAATGCCATCCATATGTCATCAAATACCAACCAAGGAATAATAAAATCTCATGCCTTTCAAATGTATCAAGGTAAAAACCCAACTTGACATCAATGCCAAAACCCAGCCAATGTCAAAGGGGTCAACAGTTTAATGCAAGTCTGATGGATTTTTGATGTAACAAGGTGAATTGAAGTTTGGAATCATTAATAAAAGCGGTCCCACATTGAGAAGTAGACTTGAAGACATAGCCTGAACACATGGATGAACTCCATTAACAAACCTATTATTGTCTATTCATTTTCTCTTATTCTTTCAATATTTTGATTCCTTCTTCAAGTTATTAATTATGAAAATTAAATTAATTAGTTAACATGTCATCATGTTGCACAATGAATAAGTGCACCTAGTTCTAAAATTTCAACTGCAAAGGAACATATCCATGAAATTATGTTGATCAGGAATTAATATGTCTGAATTAAGTAAAATATAAGTTGTTAAGCCTTAATTACAGATCACTCATTGCCATACCTCTCAGTTTTCACAGCCACATGATGTTGGTGATGATATTGAATCACCTGATATTACTAGACCCTCCTCGTCCACACATGTTTGTGTGCCCCATCATTGCATTTTTTGTAATTAGTTGTGCTTAGGTCCTCTTATGGAGATTAGTGTGCCACCCTTGAACACTTTAGAGTATGATGTCCCTTCATGAGATGAGGCAACAAGGTCCAGAACTCAAGCTGAGGGGTTAGGGACAAGAGCAGAAGCACAAGCATCAATGGGTAGAGAAGGAGATGCGCATGGCCAATCTTTTATAGAGGTAAAATTTAAAGTTAAATTTCATGGTGTATTCCATTTGAATAATATAAACAAATATTAGTACTAATGTATCTAAGGGGGATAACAGTTGATGATAGAGCAGGAGTTGATATAAGTTCATCATTGAACTCTTTCTGCCATCTAATTTGGCTTCGACTTGCCGGTATAATTTTTTCTATACATCAACTTTTTTTATTGTATGCATTTAATTCTTTGAGTAATTTTATATTAATTTATATCTTGATGTTACTTTACTTTTATAGTCAATCCAAAATGTGAATGATGTGGCATCTTTGCCAATAGTCTTTAGTCAAACTCCTAATCGACCCAAGGGACCATCATTTGCGGAATGACTTTCTAAACCAACAAAGGGTGGAGGTAATTCGATTGAATTGTACCGATGGGGAGCACATAGCAAATACCACAAACCAATGCCCTACAATCAACAAACTAACAACTGAGTCACTAATTCAACTCCATCGGCCAAGTCTCTCATCCTTCTCCAATGCCATGGCATTTGCCCTTGGTGAGACTCGTCCTGTTAGTGGTTACTTGCAACCTTTGGCCGATGTGCCAAAAATGCCATCGCACAGTTTTACTTCCCGCGAAACCTAGCACATAGAGATGCTAGGTCATCCTACTGTGTGAAATGCCCTACCTAGATCCTTTGCACTGCCGAACAATGGAACAAAATAGAAAATGAAAACAAATATTTATACATCGAAGCCATTCCACTGATTTCGACAGAAATCTCACCAGTGGAATGCTTCACGGTGACATACAACAACAATGGAAAATGCAAAATGAATGGAAATCTATAGTTGCATGATTTACAGTTATAAGAAAATAGAAATCAAATGGATAGAACAGAATTGCTTTTTCTCCTGAGCATAATACAATCACATTCGATCACTTCTTCAATCTGATTACATTCGATGATCCTTTAGTTCCTTACTCAGGGTATTTATCAACTCGCCTTGAGTAGTACCAAACTGACTCCAAGCGGCTGGGAAACACTACTGCCTATTTTTGGCATTATTGCTATTTTTAGCATTATTTGATTACAATTTTCCAAATGTCCCCTAAGTCACTTGGGACTTACAAAATGAACCTAGATACAAACTGAAATGAAAATGCATTGGTCAATAGACCTTATTACAAAAGAAAACATGATTTCCTAGGTGCTCCTGCACCATACTCCCTGGGTGAAAGTTGTCTCAAGTCCTCTTAGAGACTAACTGCTGCAAATCACCACCCTGCTTCTTGATGTCTTCTTACATCATCCATGTGGCTTCTGAATCTGGAAGTCCTTGCCATTTGACTAGGTGCTCAAAATAGGTCTGATTTCTGGTCTTCTTGGTTGTCCTACTATCTAAGATACACTCCATCTTCAGTGGTTCCGTAGGTGGTAAAGACTACACCCAATCTGCATTGTCTTGGACAGAATCTGTTGTACCTTCTCTTGTATCAGGACTCCTATATAATGCTAGATCAACAACATTGAATATAGGTGAAATAGCAATATCATCAGGGAGTTCAATTTTGTAAGCATTAGGACCATATTTTTTCAGAATTTGACAAGGTCCAATTTTTTGCATCATCAACTTGCTGTGTTTTCCTATGGGTAGTATGTTCTTGTTGAGATGAACCATGACCATATCTCCTATTTGTTACTGCACATCCCTTCTTCTTTGATCGACTCTAGCCTTGATCTTCTGACTATTCTGGTGTAGAGTATCTCTGACTTGTTAATGGATCTCTTTCATAGCCTCTGCAAATGTATCAGCATGTCCACTCCTTTTGTCCAACCCTTGAACATCTCTCAATTCAAAAATTCCTCTAGGATAACTACCATAAACAACTTCAAAAGGACTTAGACCTGTACTTCAGTTTGTAGAATCATTATAGGTATACTCTGCTTGTGGGAGTACCACATCCCAACTACTGCCATGTTCTCTTGTCAAACATCTCAGCAGATTGCCTAATGACCTATTCACAACCTCAGTTTGACCATCAGTCTGAGGATGATAGGCTGAACTAAAAGACAAATTTGTACCCAATCTTTTCCACAAGGTTCTCCAGAAATGTCCCACAAATTTGTTGTCTCTGTCAGATACAATACTCAAAGGTAATCCATGAATCCTGACAATTTCTTTAAAGAACAAACCTGCAATGTAACTAGCATTTTTGGTGGTCTTATAATGAATAAAGTGCGCCATTTTGCTGAATCTATCTACCACAACAAACACACTATCATAACCTGTCCATGTCTTGGGCAATCCCATCACAAAATCCATACTCAAACTTTCCCAAGGTCTGTTTGGTATGGGCAAAGGTTGGTACAATCCTGCATTGGTTGAGACTCCCTTTGCTTTTTGGCAAATCATACAACTCTCAACAAACATTCTGATATCAGATTGCATCCTTGGCCAAAAGTAAACCCTTCGTACAAGATCTAAGGTCTTATTGAGCCCAAAATGTCCTCCTAACCCACCACTATGTTTTTCCTTCACTAGATTATCCCTCATTGAACACTTAGGGATACAGAGTTGACTTCCCTTAAACAAAAGTCCATCCTACAATGTATCATCTGAAAATTCACTGTGGAAAGCATTAGCAAACTCGTTGCATACCCTGTAAATCTCCTTAAAATCGAGGTCCTCTTCATACAACCCTTTGAGTGACTCAACACCCATACTTTGTAGCTGCACTTCTTGCGCTGTCAACACCCTTCTGCTTAAAGCATCAACAATCTTATTGGTTATTCCCTTCTTATGTTTGATGATGAAGGTGTATGCTTGAAGAATTTCCACCCATTTCATGTGTCTATGGCTGAGCTTTTCCTATCCATTCAAAAAACTGAGAGCGTGATTGTCAGTGTATATAATAAATTCCTTAGGAAGCAAGTAGTGCCTCCATTTTTTTAGAGCTTGTACCATAGCATACAACTCTAAATCATAAGAGGAGTATTTCCTCTTGGCTTCACTTAACTTTTCACTGAAGAAGGCTACTGGTCTGCCTTCTTGGATCAACACTGCTCCTGTGGCCAACCCACTTGCATCACATTCAATGGTAAAAACCTTATTGAAATTAGGTAACACTAAAACAGGGAATTTAGCAACTTTCTGTTTCAGACTCTCAAAACTTTGATCTGCTTCTTTCGTCCACAAAAACTTCATCTTACCTCCACCCTTGATGGTCTCCAACATAGGTGCACAGATGTCACTATAGTTCTTAATGAATTTCTTGTAAAATGTGGCCAAACCGTGGAAACTTCTGACCTCTCCTACTGTCCTGGGTGTAGGCCAATTTAAAATAGCTTCTACCTTAGAAGGATCCATTTTCAAATCACCCTTAGAGATGACAAAACCTAGGTACACCAATTCTTGTTTCATGAAGTCACACTTTTCCAAGTTTATCAGTAACTTTTGATCTTGCAACCTCTTCAAGACTATCTCCAAATGTTTCAAGTGCTCTTCCTTTCTCTTACTGAACACCAAAATATCATCAAGGTAGACTACCACAAATTTTCCTATGAATTCCTGCAACACCTCATTCATCAGCCTCATAAAGGTGCTAGAGGCATTTGAAAGACCAAATGGCATCACAAGCCACTCATACAACCCTTCATTGGTTTTGAAAGCTGTCTTCCACTCATCCACTTCTCTTATCCTTATCTGATGGTACCCACTCTTCAAGTCTATCTTAGAAAAATAGGTAGCACCTCCCAAAGAATCCATTAGATCTTCTATTCTAGGGATAGGAAACCTATACCTGATGGTTATCCTATTTATTGCCCTAGAATTAGTACATAGTCTCCATTTCCCATCCTTCTTTGGGGCTAAAACAGTAGGTACTGCACATGGACTAAGACTATTCCTTATCAGCAATTTGTTTAGGAGTTCTTGAATCTATTTTGCTATCTCTTCATTCTGCTGAGGGGTCATTTTATATGATGCCTTATTAGGAAGTATTGCTCATGGTATGAGATCTATCTAATGACTAATGCCTCTGATTGGTGGTAGGGAATTAGGTATATCCTTTGCAATCACTCCTTTGTAACTGCCAAGCAAATCTCTGACCTCCTTAGGTCCTACTTCTCTCACACTTTTCTTCTTTTCCCCCTTAGGCTTCACAATCAAAGCAAAACCTACTCCATCACCTTCCTTTAATGTGTCCATGAATTCTTTTTCTCCTACCAGCATTACACTAGACCCTACATGTTGTGGATTCTCTTCTACCAATGACTGTATCCCATAAGTCATACCATCCTTTTGGAATGAGTAAGCATTCTTTTCTCCATCATGATGAGCCTTTCTGTCAAATTGCCATGGTCTGCCTAACAAAAGATGGCAAGAATCCATTGGAAGGATGTCACACAAAATCTTGTCTCTATACCCCCCACTACTAAATTCTACCCATGCTTGTTCATTGATGAGTACATGTTACCCCTTGTTCAACAAACTAACTTTATAAGGACTGCTATGGGGTATCTTTTCTAACTTCAACTTATTCACTGCTTCCAAAGATATAATGTTATCAGTAGAACTAGAGTCAATAATGACTTTACAAAACTTACCTTGGATCTTACAGTTGATTCTAAACAAAGCCCTTATTTGCGATGGTTCAGCCTGCATTGGTTCCTTGAGAAACATCCTCTTGATCATCATACTTTCTCCCGTTTCTGATGCTAGATTCACTTCAGGAGATGTCACACTCCTTACATCTTCTTGAATCAAGGTGGTTCTCTTCTCACTACCATGAGAAGTTGAGGCCTTCTCTGGACACTTGTATGCCAGATGCCCTATCTGATTACAGTTATAACATCTCATATTGGAGAATTTGGATCCTCTACCTGATCCATTTGTCCCACCTCTTCCATTAGGCCTTCTTCCTCGATAGCCTCCTCTGCTACTGGAGTCCCCAACTTGCTCTTCTTGGCTAGACTCACCACTAGGCCTCTGGTTAGGACTTCTTCCTCCAAAACTACCTTTGCCTCTAAAATTTCGTCCACCTCTACCTCTATTGTTCTGCTCACTCTTCCTCTTGATCTTCTCTTCAACCCTTAAGGCCATTTGGAAACACTTGTTCAATGTGTCTGGTGCTAAGATACTAATCTCATCTTGGATGTTCATCCTTAGGCCATTTAAATACCTGGCCACCTTCTCTGACTCTTCTTCTTATCTCTTTGACTTGAGACTGAGTTTATGAAACTCTTGTGTGTATGCATTCACATCAAGGTCTCTCTGCCTGAGGTTCTATAACTTCTTATACATCTGCACATCATAGTCCAGGGGTAAGAACTGTGCCTTGAGTTTGGTCTTCATCCTTTCCCAGGAGGTTATCATATTCTTCTCCTCCTTGACTCTCTCTCCTTGTTCATAATTCCACCATGCAAAAGTAGATCCTTGCAATCTTGCCATTGCCAACTTAAAATCTCTTATCATCAGGGACTTCTTTATATTCAAAATGATTGTTCAATGCCTCAATCCAATCAATCACCTCTTCATCTTCCATACTTCCACTATACATAGGTAACCCATCTATGGTGTCCCTATTGACTGACTTCAATGCATTTAAAAATACCCTCTGGTCTGCTGGTATCTCCTCTATCTTTTTACTGGTTTCCCCAATTTCTATATCGCCTTCATTGCTGTCACTTTCATCTTCCCTATCTTTGCCTTTGGACTGCTTGAACTCTCCCAACTTGGATGCCAGCATCTCCTCAATCATCTTCTTAATGGCATCCTGCGACATACTTTTGGGAGGCATTGTCTCTGCCTCTAGCTCACTTTCTCTGTCTGACATAAACAGTCACAGACAACACCCAATGCTAATACTCCTACAAATCCTCAATTCAATTTACCACCCAAATCTTTTTTTTGGGCTCTGATACTAATATGATGGGGAGTGCACAACTGATACCACAAACCAATGCCCTACAGTCAACAAACTAACAGCTGAGCCACCGATTCAACTCCATCGGCCAAGTCTCTCATCCTTCTCCAATGCCCCAATGGCATTTGCCCTTGGTGAGACTCGTCTCGTCGGTGGTTACTTGCAACCTTTGGCCGATGCGCCAAAAATGCCTTCGCACAGTTTTACTTCCTGCGAACCCTAGCACATAGAGATGCTAGTTCATCCTACTGCGCGAAACGCCCTACCTAGATCTTCTGCACTGCCGAACAATGGAACAAAATAGAAAACAAAAACAAATATTTATACATCGAAGCCATTCCACTAATTTCGACAGAAATCTCACCAATGGAATGCTTCATGGTGACATATGGAAACAATGGAAAATGCAAAATGAATGGAAATCTACAGTTGTGTGATTTACAGTTATAAGAAAATGGAAATCAAATGGATAGAACAAAATTGCTTTATTTCTCCTGGGTACAATACAATCACATTCGATCACTTCTTCAATCCGATTACATTTGATGATCCTTTGGTTCCTTACTCAGGGTATTTATCAACTCACCCTGAGTAGTACCAAACTGACTCCAAGCGGCTGGGAAACACTACTGCCTATTTTTGGCATTATTGCTATTTTTAGCATTATTCGATTACAATTTGCCAAATGTCCCCTAAGTCACTTGGGGCTTACAAAATGAACCTATATACAAACTGAAATGAAAATGCATTGGTCAATAGACCTTATTACAAAAGAAAACATGATTTCCTAGGTGCTCCTGCACCATGTACTTTAATTGATAATTTAGAAAACTTAAATATTTGATTATATTCATTTAGATAAATAATAAAATAGAGAATCATGGTGTTTATTACATGTTTGATCATATAAAATAATGGATAAAAGAATGAAAATGAGAAAGAAAGAAAGGAACATGTATTATCTATTATTCATAATATAGATTTGAGCTTTACTAACACATCAATTATTCATTTAAATATTCATACATATTTTGTAATTGATTTGAAACTCATTTGATTATGTGATCCATTTTAGTGCATTGATTAATTCGTCTTATGAGGATTCCATTATGACATACAATATTCATTGATCACCAAGATAATTGTATGTATTGATAAATTGATGCTATATCATTTACATACACACATCAACATCTAAACAACACATAAACATACAAGGAAACTAAAATTCCATAAAAATATAGATCATATAGATTCCCATGCCATAAATCAATAAATATGAAGACCAACCATATATATCATAGTGTCCAATACCAAATGTCATCAACATAACAAAAATCATAACATGATCAAGCACATATAATAGTGGGGACACATATTCTAATCCTCCTCCTTTTGATACTCTTGAACCCACTCCTCTACCTACATCTAATGGATATAATAGTGGGGACACATCTTCTACCAATAATCTCTGCATTTGTGGCCTTGCATCATCTCAATTACAACTTTAATTGACTCATCTCTACCTTCGTCATTATTAAATTCGTGAGTGGAAAATGGTGGTATATCTATCTCCCAAGGTGATGCCATCCTAGCTCAGCCATACTCACATCAACTTGGCTCTTTACCTTGAACAATTACTTGCAACCTATCATGCCTTGTCTATTCACATGACTCCTAAACTTCATGACCTAGATCTTGTCTAGAGATTTGCACTAGATCATATGACCTCAACTTGGTATGTTTGGCAACCTCTGAAGTTGCTCCTAAACAAACTCAACCTCTCCTAAAGTTATTCAACTACTTCCTTAAATATAAAACATGGTTATCTCCTTAATACCACACAAATTTCATTCCTATAACTTTAGATTTCAAACTTATAAGCTTTATCTACTCATTCTTATCCACCTAGACCTAGTCAACTTACCCTTTTTTACTTCTTACTACATTCACCTCTTGACAACTTGTCAAGGTGGTTTTACAAAATGAAAGAATATAAATATGTTCTATGTTCTATAAAGCTCATTTTAACCTCTTGACACTTTTCATGTTCATGTTTGAGGCCTCCAAAAGTCCTTATACAACTTGAATTTTCAAATAGTCCATTTTGGCAGAAAAATATGAAACCCTTATCCAAATGACTTAAATGGATGTATTGACTTGCAAGCCCACTTGGAAACATGAAAATGTCCTCCTTGCCATCTCCTAAAGTCACTTGATTGGTTTTGAGCTGATGCTCCTGCATCACAAGGCCTAAGTGGTGATTTTTGGTGCCTCCTATATATTTCAGGTTTTAGGGGAACATTCTATTAGATAAAAAACTATTTGAGGAGCCACTTATAATGAAGACCTTCCAAATATGTAGACAAATACTATTATTATGTGTAGAACTACTAAGGTGGCAATATACATGCATCGAAATACTTCATATTATATGTTTATCCTATGACAAATGTAAAAGGTGAGTACAATAAATACCTTGTATTTTATCATGAAATGTAAGAGGTTGTAAAAAAATTCCATGATAGCTCATTTTTGTTGAATCTTTAAAAATTCATTTTAAGGACACTTCTCACTAAACATGTGCTGATGTGGAGAGTTGCATGATGAGTCACACCTCTAAACCTTAGTTGCAAATAGATAAGACTCCATAACACATTTCTAAAAAAATAGCTTGGTCCTATAATATTCCATTTAACTTCTACATGGTCGTAAAGTTATCCCTAATGACTAATAGCTCCTCTCCCCTAATGCTAGTGAGCATTTTTCTTTGTTTTGTTTAAATTTATCTATTAATTTAAAAATTATTATGATTATTTGTATACATAGAGTCTTACATTCTTGTCATTTTTCATACAGGAGATATAGTTGGTTCATCCATGATGAGTCCTTCTCAATCTATGCAGGTGGGCTCGATGGTGGTATGTGCTTGTTTTCTAGTAGATAAGTTTTTGTTTAGTGTAGTCTAGATTGTTTATGCATAATTGAGTTGAATTTTTCTAAATAATTAATAGTTTATAGAGGTCTTAAATAGTTTAGTGTAGTGATTTAGATGTATGTTAATAAATGAAAGTTCTAAATTGTAGTAGATAAGATTCTATTTACTAACTCTAACTTATTTATATTTACCATTGAAGAGATTAATCAAATTTGCGATTTGACTTGTTAATGCAGTCAACTTTGCATCCATCAACTACTAGACATCATGGCACGAAGAGGACACTTTTTGAGGATCCATCATAGATTGAGGATTCACTAGAGACATAGGGTCAACTGGACCTTTAGTATTTGATGTAGCTATTTGGCATGTAGATTGTATATAGATTTTGAGACATGGCATATGCCACATTTTGTAAAAAATGTTTTGAGTTGGCATATTTGCCAGTTTTTTGAATATGTCTACCATTATGGACTAGATTTTGATATTTATATATACACCTTGATATACAATATAATTTAAATTCCTTATGTGCATGTATTCCTACTTTGAAACTTAAAAGTTTAATGTATAATCAGTTTATAATGGTTGAGTTTGATCAATAATAGGTTATAGATTGATTTCTTGTTATATATGATTGTTTTTCTTTGTAGAAAGATGATATATGTAGTTTCATACCTCAATACATAACTTGATCTTAATTGCCACGTGATTGTAGTTTTAGTTAGATATAGGATTTTCTTAGAATATTTGACATGTGAGTTTTTTTCATTCAAGAACACTAGCTTTGACATGTTAGATTTTCTTAGAACACTACATTTGATATAGAAACTACTAGATTTGATATGATAATCATTGATAATTTCTCATCTTACATGTTAAACATGCAAGATAGATGTTAAAAATGACAAAACTTGTGATGTTTTTCATTCAATCCAAGATAGTTATTTTTGTATTAATGAGCAAAGAAATGCTTGTGTGTTTACCCATTTTGTTATCTAGTTTATCCAAAGAAATGTCATCCACAACCCAAATTAAACAACCATTGAATTTGGAAATGTAAATAGGTGTACATTACATGAAAGTGAGATGGATAAGGTAGATAGTGGATTATGGAAGGAACGATAGTGGATTATGATGTGGATTATATAGGATTTATGCAAAAGGATGGATGAAAGACTTATCCAAAAGCATGGACCATAGGAAGGTGATGAGTGAAATATGTAGGATAATAGGTGAAAGATTGGGTGATGGAGGTATGTGGAGTTGTGGAATAGAAGGGAACCATGAACAACAGTTGCACACACTATGATAAACATTTAAGCTTTTGATTGGAAGGTGGCGTAGGAAGAAATGGAGATGTTTGCTTAAGGGATGGATGATGAAGTGCTTTAGGTACCCACATAGACTTAGCATTTTTATGATTTTTGTTTTTCTTGTGGGATTTAGGAATTTGAAACTTTTGAATGTGTGGAAATTTTGAATGGAAGGGGATGATTGGGATTTTTGAGAGGTGGATGCCTCATTTGACTTGCTTGATTTTTGCTTAGGTACCCATATCATTTTGGTTTTGGACTTTTCTTGTGGAAGTATGGGCTTGGATAGCTTTTTAGATGGACTTTGCTTTGATTTTTTGTATTTGTGCCCTAAGGCATAAGGATCCTTAGTATTTTTAACTTTATGGATAGAGGCATCCACTTTTGTATTTTTGAATCCCATGGGATGGGTGGAATGAGTGGAAGCTTTATGTTTAGACAATATGTGCATTTGTTGGTCATGATTAGGAATGTAAGGGGTTTTATGGATGATAGGGGTATTAGGTGTTGGAAGAAGTGGAGGTAAAGTGGATGGAGGGATATTAGGAGTTGGTAGGAGTGGAGGCAAATTGGATGGTAGAAGGTGTATGGTCAGATGCTTTTGACATTTGTAGGATGATGGAGGGGGAATGGTAACGCATGTTTTGGTGCTGTGATAAGATTTGTGATGGAAAGTGGTGGACTTAAGAGGAATGGAGGAATTACAAACATCTTTAGATTGTTTACCTTGGGGTGTATATCCAAGGCCATATGAGCGTGGAGGGACATTGACATGTATAGGCTCCAAAATACCATGTTCATGAAGTCCTAAGCCTTTACCTTGGTAGTTCATGTTTTGGAGTATGCGATGGACTATGGGACTAGGTGTAGTTTGACCTTTAGACATGAGTTCCTTATTGGGTGAAGAAGGTGAAGTGGTGGATAAAGGTTGTTGTGTTCCCAGGGAGGAACATTCATGAATGAAGGTGGATAGACCAAGTGGATATGATGGTGGATTGGAAATGGGGTTGATAGTGGATGTGGAAAGATTATTAGGATCTTGATTATGTGCAAGTAGATCCAAGCTATTTGTTTAATCTTCTATGTGTGCTTGGGAGGCATGTGTCTCATCAAGGGAAATGGATGTTGTGGAATTATGGATAGGGGTAGGTGGCATGATAATCTCTTGATCATGAAATGAATAAAGTTTGGCTAAGAGGATCATCATGGTTTTCATGATCATAGATAGAACCTTGATCATAAATGGGAGTAGAAATAGGAATTAAGTGTGCCATACATGGGATAAATTTTCTCACAAATAGGGTCATGATCATAAATAATATCTTGATCATAGAAAATAAATAGGTCATGGATGAGTTGAACTTAGGGATGCTTTGGTCTTGATTTGGATGAGGGCTTGATATTTCCACATGCTTAGGATTGTGATCTTGACATACCTCTTGGTTTTCTTGAATGGAAGTGGATGACTCTTGGATGGGTTCTTGGTCAACAACATAAGAGGGCAATGAACTCATGGGAGGAAAATTTTCAATAGGCTCGAGGGGTTGTGGTCCACAAGATGGGGTTGAAGAAGTGGACATGGCATTAAAAGGTTCTTTGGTAGGCTCATCAATGGGTGCTTGACATGAGGATGGCTTATTCCTTGCTAGTAGTCCTTGAATCACATCCTTTGTAGGTGGAGGGGTGATGGAAGCTGAAGGCTCATGATTGGGATTAGGTGGAAGGCTAATTGGATTAGGTGGATTAGGACTAGGAGTGGATAGATCCCATGGTAGAAGGACAAGAGCAGTATTAGATGAATTAGACTTAGGGTTTGGACTTTGGTTGGATGGAGGGTCAAAGGGATTTAATGGATTGGCGGATTTGGATAACTCCATAGTTTTTCTTTTGCTTTTAGACTTTGCAAAGAATCTTTTGAGAAAATCATTTGAGGATTTGTTGGTTGACAGATTAGAGATTGAAAGGTTTGATTATGATGTTGATGTAGGACTAGTAGGCTTTGATATAGGTATTCTCTTTGATGATGATGGAGGACTAGTAGATGGAGTGGTGTATGATTCCAAACTTAAGGTGGTATTTCCCTTGTCAAGAGTATCATTAGAGCTTGAGGACATTTGATCTTGTTTCAAGGAGTGGATTAGGTTCACATGTGCTTGTTGTGATGTAGATGGCTATTGCATGAATTGTTTGATTTCAACTAGAAGTTGTTATACTTGTGGTGATTTGTTTTGCTCGAATGGTTGGATGATGGTTTGTAGTAGTTGTATGATTTATCGGTCTATGGGTTGAGGAATCTGGTGAATGTTTGGATGAGGTCTTGTAGTTATTGTGCTAGGATCTTTTGCTCTTGTGTTGGGATTGAGTTACACATAGATTGAAGTCTTTGGATTTATGTTTGTTCCTCCAAGCATGCCTCAAAATCTACAAGATTCTCATCGTCATCATTAGGAGTGAACTTTGGATCACCTCAGAGTGTGTATAGTTTTGGATTATCTTCATGACTAGGCGAAGGGGCTCCTCGAAGTATGATCTTAGGCTTACGATTAGGATTAGGCTTGCTTAGGGTTATGACCATTTTGACAAGTGTTGACTAGGATTAAGATGATGATGTGGAATGATGGGATGATTAGGATTGGGTTTGGATGAAATTTGATTAGATATGACAATGATGATTGTGTTTAGAAAGAATGTTTAGAATGACTTGTCTATGTGTTTGGTGTTTATAACTTGATTTGGTAATGATCAAACAAAGGATCACACATGAATCACTCATGCAAGACACATAAGAAAATTTGAATTTGAAAATGAAATGTTGTGATAATTAAGTAAGCACACATGGAAGACACATCAACAAGCCCTAGAATTAATTAGGTGGGGTATGACCAATTAGGTCCTAAGCTAGGTTGTACAAGGTTGACTAAGGAAATGAATTGAAAGTAAAATCCTACCACACAGCTGGGAGAAAGGGGTAACACACCCTTCACCTTCACTTCCCAAAGGTATAAAGTTCTTTGGGGCTTAGCCAAGAGTGACAAGATTTCAACTCCCAAGGAGGGTGTCTTTCGATTCACACCTCGGTTGAGGTCATCCCTTGGAGTGGTGTGTCTCCAAGCAAGCCTCCTAAGATAGGGTAAACAAAAGCAAACCAGGTGAGCTATCACTTGATTCACACTCACAGTTGTTAATTAACCTTTCGAGAAATGAGATGTGTGGTAAACAATTTAAGCACTTGTTCTTTTTAATCCTCAAATCCAAATGTGTAGGAAGATAGTAGTTCATTTTAAACCTAATTTTTGATGTGTGATTGAAGACAAGATTTGTTTTAAGCCCAAAATCCAAATGTGTTTGCAAACAATGATTAGGAGATAAAAGATGAAACGTATGCACCTAATTGTTTTCACTTTCCCACTTTCTATTGTGACTGATCCAAATGTTGCTCCAGCTCCTTTGATTCACCTACAAGCCACAAAATTGAAAAATGACCAAGTAAACTTGCACATGAAAACGATATGCGGAAAATGAAGAATCTGATAAAAACTGATTAAGATGATAAAATAAAGAAAAATAAATTACATAATCAGAAAATTTAGGAAATTTTATGCACTTTTAAAAAAAAATTCATCGAAATTGGATCAATTTTGCTTAAGTTATGCTTGTTTGAAGTTTGGAAAGAAGCTGAACTTTGACTACGAAAAAAAAAGCCTAAAAAATGACACATTCACCTGATAATTTCTTCTCCACTATGAAGTTCATCCTATTGTCTTTCCGATGAGTCCTCATTTGCGCAGTTTCGATATCGTATGCTCCAGTTATGGCAAAAAGAAAAAGACACCCCCCTTATGGCATATAGAAGATGAAAGGTTGACCCGGTTGACCATTAGAGGTTTGGAAAATTTCAATCACATATGAAAATTGCTTGGTGGTTACTATAGTAGTTAAAAGTTTTTAGGGTCTATCCATGCCCTTCATATGACCACAGGCTAAGCAAAAGACATGGAGGCAAAGAAAAATGTTAAAGCCTTATAAATCTAAAAATCTAATTTAAACTTTATTTAAATCTTATTTAAATCCTAAATAAAATGAAACCTAAAAGATAATCAAGGGATGCATAAACACTAAAAAGACATTACCCTAAACACCTAAATTCTAAATGTTAAAATCTTAACCGAGCAGGGTATAAACATTAACTATAAGCATTAACACTCGACATTAGGATTTTTGCATGGGTGACAGTTATGGCCGCTGTTAGTGCCTAGAGTTTCAAGATTAGGTTTTGGTCGCAATTTAGAATAAATTTTAGGTAGAATGTTAAGGGTTTATGAGTTTCAACCCAGGAGTTTTGTTTTTGAGTCGACGTCTATGGTGGTGGTAGATTTGTGAAGAGGTGGAAGTCTACGTCTTTGGGAGTGGAGATCAGTGAATGTTGGGAGGACGCGGTGACAGGTCGAAGGGAAAGATTGGAAGCAGTGGTGGCGATTGGTGTTTTAAGGGTGTTGACCTAAGATTGAAGGATGCTAACCAGTGATTTGGGGTGGTTTAGGTCAGGAGGTAAGACGATACCATCAGCGGTTAGTGTTACAAGTGACGGTGACGAGGGAAAACTTAGGGTTTATGCAGGCAACAAAGTAGTGGGTGGAGGCCAACAATGGATGGGTACAGGTCTGCTAACAAGCTAGTGGTCAAAGGGATTAATAAACAACAGTTATGGATTTTTAAAATGGCAATCGACAATAGACACCAGCAATAGTCTTAAACCTGCAAACACAATCACATAGAATCGAAAAATATGAAGCTTCCAAAGAAAAACCATTAGCCACCAAATTAACAAATAGACCTAAAATTCAACCCAGGCCTCTGCATAGGCAGTATGTCCGTACAGATCCGTACGGTATGGCCTTGTGTAGGGGCCTAAAATTAAAAAAAATTAAAAAATTTTCAGGCAGCGAAAAATGACAAATTTTATATGCCTCCTAGGGTTTTTAGGTCTTTCAGACTCAATGGCGGGATCAGATTCGAGCTAGGAGGCCTCCTGCAAAATTTAGTCACCAAAACTCAAATAAAATGTTAGACTTTGGCATGTTTCATGTCGGGTTCACCATTTTGTAGTTAGGGAAAATCAAATTTAGTGTCAAAAATAGAAAACTAACCAAACCCTAACTATGCACCATGAAGGACAAACTAGAATGAAAATGAAAACAGAAATGCAAAGCAAACCGAATCCAAGCTAGGTTTGATTGATCTCCATGGCTCTTCTCGATCTTGCATGAGGATGCATGATGTCGAAGGGTTGTTGATTGCTCACAGCGGCAGCATAACGATAAGATGAAGATGATAGAGGAAAATAGATAGATGGGTGATGCAAAGGCTCAATTGGGATTTCAACAGCATAAAGATACTTGAAACTCAATGCATGAAAATGGCTTGGATGAGAGTTGATTTATAGGAAAAAGCTGGAGGGATTCGATGGCTAAGATTAAAAGTCAATTATGTGATGTGTATGGCTAGGACTAAAAGTTGATTTTAGTGCCTATGATGCACATTAAGTGGGTTATGGCATGAGACTAAAAATAGGATGAGAGGAAGTGGGATTCTTTTATTTATTTTGAATAGAAAATGCCTTATGATGGACAAATAAGTGGGGCTAAAAATAGGATGTGAGTGGGAATGTCATAATTTAAATAATAAAATTATTTAAATTATTTGTTCATGTGAAGAGTTGTAGTCATGTGACACATGTTGCAATGTGGAAAAAGTGAGGGATGAGGGATTTAATATTTAATTTGAATTGTTTTAGAAGATGTGAAGGGGAATTTAATTAAATAAAGGGGATTTATTTAATTAATTGGTTAGGTGATTAAGTTGGATTATAAGTGAGATTATGCAAGGACCTAGGACAAAACGTGTTGTTGTAAGGCATGGACAATTTGAAGTGTCTACAGTAACTAATCCAACCCAAGAAAGTATATACAACAAATTGTATTGACTTCTAACCATCAATATAATCAAAGAACAACCTATTTGAAATTTTGAACCTACATCTTAAATTTAACTTCAAAAATATAGATGACAAGGTTATTTAGCTCAAAAAAATCATTTCCTAATCTCCCACTAAATTTCTCATATTTTCTCTTTATTCTTGTTTGTTAGAAATCATATAGTTTTTATAAATTTCAGCACAAATAGAGAATCACTAAATTAAGCATATGCCAAAATTGGTAAACTAGGTATGGATAACTTTTTGTGAGGATTTAGACAACATGGCTACACACCTTCCCTAAAAGTGTTAAAGGAACCCAATTCATAAAATAAAGCTTATTGTAGACATAACATACTAGTTATTTTCATGATAGTTTTACTTTATTTTTAGTTTTCTTCAGTTTCATTTAAATTCACACAAAGTCATAAACTCTATCCAAAAACAACCATAGAAATTAATGAATAGTAAATTACACATTGCAAATTCATTCATCAAGAACTCCACAAGATTCAAATATCTATTTACTAATAAATTCATTTTGCTAGTTACTTCTATACTATTCTCCTATTCACATCATAGTGTTACGAATCCCAATAGATTCCTATGGGCATATTGAAAGGAAGCAAGGTATGCAGAAACAACTTCCTACACCGATCTAATGAGGAAAGTTATGCAAATTTTAATTTTTACTAGTTACAAGTTATTAGATGCACATTAATAGAAAGGTAATAACACAAAAAGACAAGTACAATGCTCACAACACAAGCTATGTACGCTAATAATAATAGAAGGCCGAACTAAAGAAAGTAAAAGGTAATTTTAAACATAAAACTGGCCAAATAGAAAACAAATAGAGGCCGATTTATAAAGAAAGCTAGCCTCAAATTTAATGGTAGACTGATTAGGATAAGTACAAGCCACTTAATATATTAACATGCCATTTTGAATAGTCACCAAGGTCGATAGTTTTAAGGCTGAATTAAGTATATCCAGAGCCCGTAATTAAAAGAATTGAGGTTGCTTAAGGTATGGCAGAGACCATTTCAAGTAGCAGAGGTCGTTTGAAAAATAAAAAGGCTAATTCAAGCCAAATAGGGGTTGATTCAAGCCAAGCAGGGGCTGATTCAAAAGGAATACAACAATAGGCCAAGGGTTTATGATTTTAGGACAAGGAATAAAAAAAATACTATGACATATTCAAGAGGTTGATTTAACTTAGACAAGGCCAAATAATTATACACTTAAGTAGATACCAAAGATTGAAATAATAAGATGAGTAACATGCTTAATAAGAGATAATGGAGGAGAAATCGTATATAGATCATCAAAAGCCAAAAGAGAATCATAGAATATAGATAAGAACATGTATCGTTGTTGTTAGGAAGCCTTTGTAATAGTCCTTTTTACTGTGTATACACCAAATATCTCCCAATTGCTTTCCCCTTTTTCTCCTCTTGTTTTCCTCTATTTTCTCTATGTGTTCAAATGCCTCTCATTTCTATGCAATCATAAAATAACGACAATTTACCTTTTTCACCCATGTAATTACCCACCAGTAAAACAATCAAATGAAATTTAACCTATTGTTTGAATTATAAACGAATCAAAAAGGTCGAGATGTGACAATTTACAATGTGTAATTTATTATTCATTAATTTATATGGTTGTTTTTAAATAGAGTATTTATGACTTTGTGTGGATTTAAATGAAATTGAAGAAAACTAAAAATAAAGTAAAACTATCATGAAATAACTAGTATGTTATGTCTACGATAAGTTTTATTTTATGAATTGGGTTCATTTAACACTTTTAGGGAAGGTGTGTAGCCATGTTGTCCAAATTAGGTCACAAAAAATTATGCATATCTAGTTTACCAAATTTGGCATATGATTAATTTAGTGATTCTCTATCTGTGTTGAAATTATAAAAACTATGATTTCTAACAAACAAGAATAAAGAGAACATATGAGAAATTTAGTGGGAGATTAGGAAAGGAATTTGTTGAAATAAATAAACTTGTCCTTTATACTTTTGGGGCTAAATTTAAGATGTAGGTTCAAATTTTCAATAGATTGTACTTTGGTTATATTGATGGTTAGAAGTCAATAGAATTTTTTGTGTATGCTTTCTTGGGTTGGATTAGTTAGGATGAATTATCATAATGTATACATGTGATTCCAACTTTGTTTGGTAATGTAATGTCTCCTTAGTGAGATAAAACCTAATAGGCTATAAGGTGATTATGAGTAAGTGAAAGATGAAAGATTTATTCCAAACTTCTCCACACCTATTTGTCTTTTCATAAGATTTTGAGTACCTTGGTTACCAATAAGGCACTGAGATCAGATTGGATTTAGAGGAATTAGATGTCCTTTTGGATGGATACATTTGACATCACTTCCTCTACTCTAGTTCTAGCACACTTGAAGGTCATCTCCCCTTAAGATAGGATTGCATGAGGATTGAAGCAAGGACTAGAGTTCACTCTTCTTGCCATAGACTTGCATCACATATGCTCTAGTGCTCTTGTTGAGTGGGGGATTCATAGGCTATGTGTTACACATTTTATTATTCCCCTTCAATCACTAGATCTAGGAGATTTCCAATGAAGTTTTGTGACCTAATTTGTGGTGTACACTTTTCACTAGTGGGTGGCAAACTCTGTGTATTGTTATGGTCAAGTTGTCTTACTTATGTGAGGTTTTGGTATAGTGGTACACTACCATTGGGAGTTGACATCTTGGTGTAGTATGGTACTTTAGGATAGGTGTAATGGCATTAATGCTTGTGATATGGTTTTGTATGTTATGATCTTGTTGTCATGTTATATCTTTCTTGGTGTATTTGTGTTCATGTGTGTGTTTGATGTTTGAAATGATGTGTTGAGAACTTTTGTGTATTCTTGTTAGGTTTGGAATGATTGTTTGACATGTGTATGGTGTTGTGATTTTGGTTTGATGTGGTTAAGTAGTTTGATCTATGATTTCATATTTACATGTCTATGTGTATGTTAAAGGAATGAATTAATCAAGACAATCATTAGTGTTGTCAGTGAATCACACTATTGGATTATCATATGGATACTTCTTTGTCTTAACTAATGGTTAGGGAGGAAAGGAGTTTCCTCTAATGGTAGGTTCAATGCCTTCCCTAATTAGAAATAGAAGCTTAGAGTGATCAACTTTCAAATTCTAGTTGGAGACATTTATATAGCTTATTGTACTTTATACTAACCACTTGTGTATGTGGCAATCAATCAATGACTTAATGCAAGCATTATCTGTTATATTGGAGGGTTGTAGTACTTGACCCATTGTATATTGATTATATTAAGATGTATTTATTGTACTTAATGGATTGAATTGAATATTTGTCATGTTCATTCTTTATTGATATTACTTGCATGAATGTAATGTTTGTTTAAAAAAAGGAAAAAAATTTCTAGCCACTTTTGAGGGTTGGTTACATCAGGGTGGTCATGATTCTCAGTCACGTGCTTCCCAACCCCCTCCAAAAAGAGCTAGGAATTGATTTTCTCACAACTAGTCTCAGCCATCCCACCTACCTTCAGCCTCTTCTTAGCCTCATGATTGAAAGGCTTTTGGAGGTCTAGATTCTAGAAAATTCCAATGCCTTGCTTTGGCTATTTTTCTTTTTCACGACACTCAAATGCTTGTCAAGGAAGGAAATGAAGAGGTTGTGATTACTAGCTAGGATCATGTACCTGATGAACCAAACCTTGCTACTATATGGGAAAAATTAGATGACTATGACTCCCTCCACCCTTATTGGTATAGCTCTCACCTTTTAGTGGCTTTGCATTGTCTCTTTGTTTTGATGATGTGGGATAGGCCCCATTTGAACTTTGGGGTGTGACTTCTTCCACCCATCATATTTTTGTGAATATGTGTAATATACTCTTTTAATACAAGTAATATAAGTCACTTATTCATAAAAAATTGAAGGCTGCATTAGCACTTGGCATCTAAGCTACCTGTGGAATAGAGTTCCTTTTTAAGAAGTTAAATTTATTAATACTTGTAATGGTGAAGAATTCATACCTTGAACTTTGTTGCTTTATTTTGTGTGTATTTTGAGGGGAATAGTTTTATTATAATGATTAATTTACAAATGGCATGTTTTATATAAATGATAAATAACCTGATTGTATTTATATATTTTTAGAGCTCAGTCTTAATTTTCAATTTATTAATTCTTTTATTTGGGTTAAATTTGAGATATAAAAATGACCTAAGAAATTTTAAAATTCAATTTAAATTTGGTTACTTACTAATTTCCTCCAACTAGTTATTATGTGCCAACTTAAGAACAAAATTTAGGAACTTTTGTGCTAGGGTGTTGTATTTAAAAATAAACCCTAATTTACTTTAATCCATATATGAAGCAAGGAACTTTTATCCACATTGCATTATCACATAAGGGGCATCATAGAGAATCTACATTATATTATGAGCTTACATCAATATCCTACTCATCATAGCATGTCTACATTTAGTATTTGATCAATCTTACTAAGCAGTTGAATATCCAACATGGTTTTGACCAAAGTAAAACAATCTTATACTAGAAAATTCCTAAATGGTGTCTATTTACACCACCCCTTGCCAATCACAAGTTCTAAACATTAGGGTAAACAAATCTCTTACATTAATTTTAGTATAGTTCAAATCCTCAAGCAAGATTCAAATTTGTGGATGTAGAGATTAGTTATGCATGAGCACAAGTCAACCATAACATCAAACAAAAAATCCAATGGCATAAAGGTGTTTTTCTAATCATTGCCAACATATAAATCAATCAAGGTAACATTTGGCAAAGAGAATCTTCATCAAGTCTAGTGCTAAATAGCATTGTTTGTATTTATTTAATTTGAAACATTTATTTCAATGGCATTATTAGTCCTAACTTGTTATAAGATTTAATAAATTATAGGCATATGCATTGACAAGATTAGAATTTGATGGTTTGTGGACCATTTTTCAATTTTAGACCATATTTTATAATTAATTATAGGAAAATATTCTAGTTTATAATATATATTATTTTATAAAGACATTATCTTTTTAAGTTATAATATTTCTTATAGATATATATTAATTTAGAATATTTTCAAAGATAGATATAAATATTTTTTCTTTTTAGAAAGTTTTTAACTCATAAGATTATCTTGATTTTTTTAAAATTTTAAATATATTAATTTAAAAACTTGCTTTTAATTATAATAGTAAATTTAAGGTATTTTCTTTATTGTAAGTTGAGAAAATCATTGTTCTTCACTTTTTTACAATTCTACTTTTACTATAACTTGTAAGTAATATTTTCATGGTTAAGCATGTCATTTTTTGTGTTTATAAAAGGTTGTGCTCCTAAATTAAATTGAAATATTGATTCATTTATTTCTTTTACTATAGAAGGTTGAGGAATTTGTATTTATTTAATTTTTTTCTCTCTATTAGATATAGAGAAATATTTATCTATACAAATAAATTTCTAAAATACTAATGTTCTACAATAAACTTATACTAATGTTCTCTAATAAACTTATATATTTTATTAAGCATTATTAGCTTGACACTTAAATAATATCAATGAATTTGAATTTGTATCCATATTTGATATTAGTTGAGTTGTGTGGATTTCAAGATGAATGATGCATGGAGTCTTTAGTAATACAACACGTTGGCACATAAGTTATCCTCATATGATGAAGTTATGGTAAGCCATGCTTAGTATTCCTTGAATTAGACATTTTTGTTGATGAGTTGTGAGGATTTCAAGATGAATGATCCATGGAGTCTTTAGTAACACAACACATTGGCACATAAGTCATCCTCATATGATGAAGTAATGGCAAGCCATGCTTACTATTCTTGCAAGTACTACTGATTTTGAAAGAGGATTTTCAAGACAAAACATCATCAAAGATGTTAGAAAATCAAAGTTAAGGTTGGATACATTAGACGTATCAGTAAGAGTATCTTGAAATGAATGTAAAACAAATGATGAAATTGAAACAGAGTATATTAATAATGGAAAGGTACAAAATAAAAAAAAGTTCTTAATATTTAATATTATTTTTATGTAAATTAATTTTGAGTTTAAATATAAATAAATTATATCTTAAGATTTATATTAGCATTTTTAACCATTATTAGTTTTATTAAAAAAATATGTATGTTAATTTATATTTTAGATAGTGATATTTTTTTAAATAATAAGTAAATTATTTACAATACTTTATTAAAGATAGAAATTCATTTTTTTACATATTTAATATGTATGATTAGTAAAACTAGATAAAAATATTTTATTTAAAATTCTTCACTTCTATTGATTTTTATAAATTAAATAGTTTTTTTAACAATTTATATTTTTCTTAACAAATCAATTGAAAAGGAGGAGTTAAATAACTAAACTAGGTCCTTAATTTGACAATCGTATGATCGTATTCTTGCTGTAAAATGCAATCAAAATTTTAAATAGATTGTATCACATGTCAAAGGGCCCTTGGTTTGCTGAATGAGCCCACCAAGGATCAAGACTTGTTGAGTGAAAGACCCCCAACACCATAAGGGATGAGGTCGGGATTGTGCCCCAGTCAACCTAAGCTTCCTATCGAATAGCAAAAACGATCTTGTGAATTATCTCCATCAATATATATATATATATATACTAAAATATGCCTTAATATTTTAAGGGCACCTTTCAATCTTGTGAATAGGATTATGATAATATATATATATATATATATATATATATATATATATATATATATATATATATATATATATATATATCTTTAATACAGCTATATGGCCATCAAATTTAGGCTCTCAGATAACGGTCAAATTCCAAGCTTGATAGGCCGTTGTCAAATTCCAAGCTGGATAGTCATAGGCCGTTTTTAAAAAGCAAAACAAACAACCCCCCCAAAAAAAAAGCAAAAAACGGAACTGAAGTAAACATTTTAGAAGCACGTGATAAGATACAAGATCGACATGCCTAAACTTAGGAAATTTTGCTGTTGTGTTGTACGGAACGGTGTACGCACTCCAAGCTCTCTGGATTGAAAGGCAGATGTGTATATATATATATATGAAAAAGTGTTTCCTACGTGGGACACATTTATTACATCATGGAAGATTACTCAGTTCAGGTCTTATAAAAAAAAATTTAGGAGATTTTTTTTAGAGGTATTGTCATTAAAATAAGGGAAACATCCACAATAATAATAGCAATTTCATAAGGGAAACAATTGTGGAGTTCAAAGTAATAAATACAAATAAATAGAATTATTAAGCAGCAAAAGTAATTCTAGTGTTGGGTAGAGGGCTATTGCCTATCAAGATTATCCCACCTTCCACTTGGGAAATTCTTGTGTCATCCATGGATTCTCAACCAGTAACAACTTCTTCTCCCTCTTAAAAATCTTCTTCTAAAGAATTTACACAATCCTCAATAAAAATATAACAAATTTTTTCCAAACATTAATCTCATAATATATTTTGTGTTAGTTTATTCCAAATAATAACCAAATTATTTTTTATGATTACAAAATTTTGAAAATAAAATTTATAAGAAAAATATAAAAAAGAGGGGCTGATAAAATGTGTAGCAGTTAACAAATTTATAATTAAATACTTGATTTAACCCTCTCTATCTAAAACTGTTTTTTAAATCTTAAACTATAATAACTATTCAACTATATATATATTTAAAAAAAATTACAAACAGCTGCATAAGACCTTGCTATTAGTACCATGTAATGGACGAAAACATTAGTCTTTTGAAGATACTATTTAAATAATAAAATCTCCAATCTAATATTAAAGAATCAAAGTACAGATATTCTGAGACAAAAAGAAGTTTGAGAAAATCTAAACCACCGTTTAAAAAGACTGTTGGATGGTCCTTTTCTATCATACATTTGGCACTTTTTAGCTTACACCATACTCTCAACACCCACTCTTAACTGGTTAAAGTTGTGTAGTGGACACACATATATACAGAATTGCAGTCGGATAAGATTTGTTAAATGAATTTAGTGAACGTCCCTGTTAACTGGTTAAAGTTGTGTAGAGCAACAATTAAGCCGATCAAATTTGTTCTAGTGAATTTGGACCAGATGAAATTTTATCAGATGTCAAGGCTGACAAATTACTTTCCTTAGTATATCTGTCAATTGTCCTTACACCATGAAACCTTTTAGTTCTGTTACATTTATGAAGGCATCCTCATCCACTGAAGAATCAGCATCCAAGCTTGCATTGCCACCATGATCACTTACACTGGATATTTAATATTCACAGCAACTACCTGTTTACATCAAGGTGTGTCCCTCGGAAATTGAGCTAGGGCTGAGCCTAAGATGGGCATCAATCTTAGCTTTGACCTAATTCTTGGAGACAAACATTTCAAATGGGAGATGAGCCAAGGCTAATAAGTCTTGACTGGGAATTTTAGATTATTTTTAGATTGTGCTTTTTATTCTGTAAACTGCAGCAAAGAAGGGTAGAAACCAACAATTGTGCAGACATCACTATCCACAAACACAAAATTTAAACCAGTCACAGCTAAATCTTCAAAATATCACTTTGAACAAAGAACATATCAGTCTGAACAAAGAACATGTCAGTCACAGCTAAAGTATTATTGTTAATGCATTACAAAGAACAACGGCTAAACATCCATTGAATAAATATGGAATTTATATGTTTGGGTATAATTACAATAAAGGTCATGTTGGGATCTGGCAGTCTGTGATCTAAATCAAAAATTGGAACAATGGTTCCATATTAATACCTACTATAAATAATTTATGAATATACAGACCTTGCCAACCAATGGATTACATCAAAACTCCTTCAGCCAAATGGCATTGCTGCCATTAAAATCCTGAGTGCTGAAATCAGCCCTGCTTTCATTCATTAAATTTTGCAGGGCTGAGCCTATCTCTTCTGCATCAAAGCAATCAATGTAATCAGAAGTTGTTTCTGCTTGAAGCTCCTCTCTTTCATATTTCTCCCCCAATCCACAAGATATTAAGTTGCTTTTTTCACCTTCTGCTGGATTTACCATATCATACCAACCTATCTGTGGATAACTTTCAAAGACCTCAATGGGTTCTGCATTAAATGGTATTTCAGATAAGTTGATGTTGTGATTAGCAGATGCAGCTACAAATGGGTTCCACCCAGAGGTGGAAAAATCAAAATCATCAACAGTAAAAGCATCAGTATCAATGTGAGCTGGATCCGGCAGACCATTTCTAAGACACAGATCTTGGTTCTTGGAAACACAATCAGCAGAAAACTGAGGTGGGCTTGAGAAAAGATTTTGAGGGCTGCAGATAAATTGATTGCAAGTGGGATTATAATACCATTCCTTTGGGGGAAAAGCTTGTGGAATGATGCATTCTCTGTGCTCTCTTTTCAGACAACTTGCTCCATGTTCTACAATTGGCATTTGCATGAATGGATTCTTCCTCTTTGTGGTATTGAGGATCTCCTTCTGGGTAGAACGAGTATATCTACGGGCACCCAGTGTGAAGTGGTTTTTACAGCTATGACATACAAACCGAGGCTGAATAGATTTGCAGTGCTGCTTATTGTTCAAATAGCGGAAGGTACAACTCTGAGAAGAATCACAGAGAGGGCAGAGAGGAGATTTACATGATCTGAATATTTCAGCTATGCAATTCTTCCCTTCTTCTGGTAATTCACTAACAGTAATATCCAATCTTTCTCTCATAAGAGTCAAAGCATCCTGGCAATTGAACTCTTGGGCTCTGATTGTCACAAGCAAATCTTTCAGTGTATCCATCATTAAACTGATCAAAAACCTGAAATTATTGTTACAAATATTGGGCTCTAATGGTCAGAAGATGTTCTCTTGTTATCTCCTTCTGGTACAAGTCGGATCCCCGCACGTTTAAATAGTTTTCTCTGCTATAAATAGTTTTTTTAGAGATGACGTTTACAAAAAGTTCTTTTTCTTTTTTGCTTTTTTTTTTGGATGGTGACAGCAGAAAGCTCAAAAACTATCCAAAGATGTTAGAATATTCTATGTTAATTCTAAAACAACCGATCGTCTGCCATGAAATTGCGACCAAGACCCTAAATAGGGGACTTCGACCAAAGAGCAAGCCAAAGACTAATGACAAACTAGTAGGGGATTCAATAATTTCAACATTAGTAATAGGAAATTCTACCAAAATGACCCAAAGGAAGATTACGAGATTAAAATTGAAACCTAGGGAAAGCATGTGCAAACCAATAATTGACCTAAAACTAATATATACATATGGATATGAATTCCTTGCCGTGAACTTAATAAAACATGCAATTAGGGATCAAACCATGATGCGCATAAGAACATATAAGCCCAACATAGTCATGGGTAAGGGGACCTAAAACAAACCAAATACACCATCAACACTTAATGAGTATATCATGAACCACACTCGTCATTTAAGGGAGGCCACAAATAGAAGGACCAAAATCAAAGCACATATCATGTGAATTTTAAAAACCGGGGATTATTGGCTCAATAGACCTGGGGTGAGTTGTGCAAGCAACAATAGGACTAGCTTGTGAGTCACAATCATGTTTCTAGTAATAGGAAAAAAGGAAATCTATTACATTTGCATTATCTTTGCTTCATGTTTAAATCTCAAATTTGGATCTCCTTTCATAGATGCTCTTGGATCCTAATGAAGGACCTTTTGATTGAATTGGCTACTTTATGCATTGTGTATTGTTACGTCACACAAGGCTCCAAGTCAAAAGGTTGAGGCTATTATGAAGCCTATATTGTTAGTGTTTAAATTAATTCAAATGTGTTACATTGTGTGAAACAATTAATATACTTTATAAATGATAATTGAACAAAGTAAAGTATTATACTAGCTATATTATCAACAAATTATGCAAATGGAACTATTATTTCTATTGTAAATGAATTATAACTCAACAAACTATGACCATACAATAGTAAGCACACTACCACAAATACGTTTCCTTTTTTTTGCTTCCAACTATTTTGACTAACTATATTCTTAATGCATTACAATGCTTGATCCAATTATTAGTTCCACTTTATTGTTTGTGTTCAAGGATCCCTTGACTAGCTTATGTTCTATAATATGATTTTCCCAACTCAAGTAGTATTAAATTTTACATAAGTTCTTTAACTATTTGATAAATAATTCGATCAACAACGACTCTAAATATGTATATACTACTAACAAATAATTTAACCAAATAAACTAATTTCCAAAGTTATTACAATCATAGGGACTAGTTGCTATGCAACCCTTATTAATAATTGTAATGGTGAAAAATGCATACTTGCACTTTACTCCTTTGTTTTGGTTGTATTTTGAAATAGTTAGTTTTAGTGTAATGAATAGTGTATAAGAATCATGTTCTATGTAAAAGTTGGCAAATAAAGTGATTGTGTATTCATTTATTTTAGGGACTTGCTTTGATTCTCAATTCATCTATTCTTTTACTTAGGTCAAATCGATAGACATGAAAATGATTCAAGAACTTTTAAAATTTAAATTTAAATTTGGGCCCTTGTTGACTCCCTCTAACTTGTCACTATGTGTCAACTTGAGTGTGAAATATGTTAACTTGTGTTCTAGGGTATTATGTTTAAATGCATACCCTAATTCACTTTAATCTATCTAAGAATCTAGAAGCTCTCATCCACATTGCATGATGACATAAGGGGCCATATAGAGCATCAACATTGCATCATCATCTTACATCAATATCTTGGGCATCATTACATGTGTCTTTGTTGTATTTGATAATTTTTATCAAACTGTTGAATTGGCAATAGGGTTTGACCAAAAGAGAATAGTCCTTGGCTAGAAAACTCCTAAATCATGTCTATTGACACCACCTCTTTTTAGATATACATTGCAAACTATAAGATTTGGTACAAAATGCTTTGATACCATGTAAGTCCTATCAATTAGACAAATAAACCCAAGATCTTGGTGATAAGAGCAACCACACTATTAAAGCACAAAGACAATCAACTATTATAGAATGCAATATGATAGCTATTCCAAAATATCTACACCATTGTGCAACATAAGAGATCAAGTACAATGTGATATATGTATAATAGATGCTCAAGCAATAAGTAATCACAACCAATATAGGATAAAGGAGATATACATGTGTAGTACATCTCCACCAAACATGGGAAGTACAACCATAATTATTAAGTGTATGAATGCATATTCACTCCCTAAGTAGATGTGTACTTATGTGTATGGGAGATAACACCTACTCAAGTAGATACATACCTAACTAAGCTTAATAATCTTATCCCAAGTGCATAATATGTAATAAAGTAATTTACTAAATTCAAGGAAATAAAATCCAACAATACCCCCCATAAGCATAGTTTATGTGGGTATGGATTGATGGTTCCTGAAAAATGTGTAGCCATGTTAGGTACCCATGAGCAAAATGATCCTTCCAAAAATAAGAGGAGAGAAAATCCCATATAAGAAGAAAAAACTCCTTCCAAGAAAGGAAAAAGAGATGAAAAGGACTATGCAACCCCTCGCAAAGATAGAATAATCGACTTAAAATCTATGTGAGATTAGGTATGAATAAATGCCTCCACAAAGAAGTGAGAGAATGTGAATGTAGATAGTTGCATGGTAAGTGTTGAAGTAGGTCCCTCCTAATGGAATTTTGGTGTGCTATTCACATATAAAGAGTTCCCAGTAAGGTTTTTGGTGTAAGAAGTTGATGGAATTTGTTTTAAGTTCATGTTGATAGTTGTTTGATCATAGATGGGTAAACAATTACAATAAGTTGTGATTTAGGTTGTGGTGAGTTTTAGGTGTTGTAGTTTAACATGGAGACTTGCATTAGTCTAGTGTTTCAATTTTCTCAACCATGGGTCATTTGGAGAAGAACTCACACCCACATAATTGTATCTATGTCACTAGAGTGTGTATGATAGCACATGTGCATTTGTGGTGTTGTTAGAGTACATGTGGTGATAAACATGAGCATGGTAATCTTCTAGGAGATTCTTAGAGGTATTGCAAGCAGCTAGAAGCAATCAAGAGTTTGTCTCTACTATCGCAAGCCATGAGTAGTGTGTAGTTGTAGTATAGGAATACATGTACATGATTCAAGAGAAGTAGGTCAATGTATCCTTTGACCAAGTGTGAGTGACAGTGGATTATTATGTGCAATGATCATCCATATGGATAAGTCATGTCACATGTAATGCGTGATATGTTGATTTCATGATAAGGTCATGAGATGGTTATGTGATTGTTGATATTCCACGTGAATAGTTATATAGTTAGATTGCTAGAATTCCTTGTGAATGACATTGTGGCTATATCTATCTGATCATATAGATGTACAACAAGGTTGGATTACTTTAACATCAATGGTCTATTATATTGGGTAAGTGCATGGAAATGGGGGATAAAAGGGGGTCAAAAGTGCCACCTTTTTCCCTAAAATTAGCTAAACCTAAACTTGGATGAGTAATTTGTAATGTGTACACTAAAATTTAAAGATATGATAAGAACAAGAATTGTAATACTCTGAATCTAGTTTCTAAAATGCTAAGATTTTTAAAAAATGCTTAAGTTTAAGAGGGTGAAATGCTAAGCACACACAAAAGTGTTCCTATTTTTATCACTAAAATATAATACTGTCATGTGTGTCCCCCCTATTTCTTTGTTGTGTTAAGTAATTTTTAAAACTAGTTGGTAGAAATATAGCTAAGAGTGAGTACTACAAGTTGTGTATTTTTTAATATTTTTTATTAATTTTTTTTGTGATTTTTCGAAGTGGATGCATCGTGAAAACTACAACATTGAGCATGCACATCACATGTAACTTTTACAAAAATAGTAAAATAAGTATAATTTTTTGAATGTGTATAAAATGATGTGTAGAACAATCTTATATAATGTTTTTGAATTTGGATAAGTGGATCAAAAGTTATAAAGAAAAATTAATACATATGTATTTGAGGACTATAAAAACACTATTCAAAGAAAATAAAAAAAATAACTTAACTTATTCAAAATATTAAAAAAATTATATGGATAGAGAGCTAAGAAGAAGCTCATCATTTTGGTGGTGGTTTCATCAAATTTTGTTATAAAATAAATAATATGACAATGTTAGGTTATTGAATATAAAAAACATATTTTTGGGATGTATCATAGAGGTACAATTCTTAGGGTTGGTCATCCAAGCCTATTCCAATCCTAAAGGGTGGAACCAAATTTTGAATAAATAATGTGAGTGTGTTATGCGCATCACCTACAAGTGAGATAAATGGGCAAAAAACAGCATAACTTGTACTATGGTCCCACTTACAACTTTACACATACTTTGGTAAACTGTGATTTGTTCCCTCTCTCCCTCCTCCCGAGTCTCTCTCTCCTCCCCCTCTCTCTATCTCTATCTCTATCTCTCCCTCTTTTGATCTCTTCATCTCTCTATCCCTCTCTCTATCTATCCCCATCTCTCCCTCTTTCCTCTCCTTCTCTTTATCTCTCCCTCTCTCCTCTCCTCTTTATTTCTCCCTGTCTTTCCCTCTCTATCTCTTCATCTCTCTCTCTCCCTAACTCTCCCATTCTCTACCTAGATCTCTAGCTCTATCTCTACCTCTCTTTGCCTCTCCCTCTCTACCTATATCTCTCCATCTATATCTCTCTCTATCCCTCTCCCTCTCCCTCTCTCTTGCTCTAATGCAGTCATAGACAGAGGATCTAATGAAGGATAGTCCAACAATGTAGCCAAAATCCAAACCACACAACACTCATAGCAAAACTTAATGGAATAGTAACACAATATTTATTGAATTCAAAATATGAATGATTGATTGGGCTTCCTACATACCATGCCACAACCGTTCATTTACTAATATAGAAATTACTGTATTCAATGAAACTCAATAAATTTAGTGACATTTGTATCCTCACCATCAGACTCCACTCTGAACCATCATCCTCCTATTCATGCTCAGACCTCTAGCATCTTGTTGAATTCTTTCTAACTCCCTCAATGATCTCAAATAATTGTGAATAACAAATATATATAGCAATCTCAAACCTCCAAAATGATCTATGTCAACTAGAAGGAGGGGCAAAGTTCTATATTGCATTAAATGTGAGGTTAGCCAGTGAAAGCTAATTCCTCAAGCAAAATAATGGTAACAAAAAAGGAATCTATGTGGTGCTCAGTGTTTGATCCCTTGGGTCCAATGAATCTCCACATGTGCTCCTTAATTACAACAAACTTCAAATGCTCTAGCACTGATGGTAAATTTGTAACTGTGATAGTATACCAGTCTAGTGTAAGTATTCAAACTAATTTATGTTTCTCTATGCATCTAATTATCCTCAAACATGGATATGACATCTAAATAACTCTGTGAAACATTATCTCAAAATTACTTGAGACTAAAATGTAAAGTACAGTGACTTATTCTATAACTAGTAAATGAAAACTTGTAAACAAAGAAAGTGAAAGAAAAATATGTTTGGGCATTGCAAGATTGCTCTTATTCCCCAAGCATTCTCCTACATTAGACACTTGAGATTAATTGAAAAGTGAGTCCCTCGCTTTCCATTGACTAGAGGGAAACTGAGATAGTCAACCTCAGCCCTAAAAATCCAACTTGAGTCTTCTTCAGTCCTTCCCTCTCCATTTCACTAAAAATTTCTCATAGTGTTTATTCCTGGTGCTCTTTCTAATTCTACTATCCAATATCTCCTCACTCTCTTCTTTTGGTTGTGGTGGTTTGGGGTTTTTCCTTTAATTCTCTATGTTTCTTCCTTTTGAGTCTCCATCATGATACTTGTATAGGTCTACAATATCAAACACTAGAGATATCCCTGATCCTTCCAGTAACTCTACCTCATATGCATTTCCTAAGTTAAATCACCTTATACTTCTGTAGGGACCAAACTTCTTCATCTTCATCTTATTGTATGTTCCAACTAGAAATCTCTCCTTCCTGAGGTATACCATTACTTCATTTCACATTGCAAAATATTTGTGCCTTCTTGTTTTGTTATCTCCTTGCTTATACTTATCATTCATCTTCTCCAAGTGACTTCTTACCTCTACATGCACTTTCTTCATGTGTTCTATGAACTCCTCTACCTTTTCACTCCTTTTGTCTTCCTTATTGATGTCTCGTAGTTATGATACATTTATTGTGCTACTATTGCTCACAATCTAAATGGTGTCTTTTTGGTACCCCCATTTACTAAATTATTGTATGCAAACTCTTCCTATGATAGGACCATATCTCAATTTCCCACCTTCTTTCCAACCAAGCATCTCAGTAGGTTCCTTAAACTCCTATTCACAACTACCATTTTCCCATCAATCTGGGAGTGGCACACTAAACTAAACTTTAAATCTATCTTCATCTTCTTCCATAGTGTTCTCCAAAAATACCCCAAAACTTGGTAGCTCTATCTAAAACTATGCTCTTTGGTAAACCATGCAAACTTACAATCTACCTAAAAATAAATTAACTATGTGTACCACATCATTGTTTTTCTTACATGGAATGAAGTGTGCCATCTGAGAGAACATGTCCAACACTACCACTATTGAATCATTTCTTATTTGCATTCTTTGTAATCCCAATACAAAATTTGTACTAATGTCCTCACAAAGATTTTGTGGTACTAGTAATGGCTGATATAATCCAGCATTCTAACCGTTTCCTTTGGAAACCTGATGAGTCCTACAATGTTGAATAAAATTCCTTGCATCATTGTACATTTGTAGCTAAAAATAGTTCTCACTAATCAAGGCAACTGTCTTGTCTATTCCAAAATATCTAGCCAAATCTTTGCAATGCTTCTCTTTGAATAGGTTCTCCCTCATGGAGCTTCTAGGCATATATAATTGTCTTCCCTTAAATAACATCTCATTTTGGACCAAATAGTCCAACCGCTTACTCCTATCCATGCTTACTAACTCTTTGTACACCTTCCATGCCTCCATAAAATCAGGATTAGCTTCATACAAATGCTTTAGCTCCTCAAAAGCAACTACATATACCCTCACTTCTATTAGCAGATTCTATCTTCTACTCAATGCATCAACAACCTTGTTTGACTTCCCCCTCCTATGTTTTAGCATAAAAGTATAACTTTGCATGAGTTTTATGCACCATGTATGTTGTCGATTTCAATTCACTTTGGTTATTCAAGTATTGTAGTGTCTGATGGTTAGTTTACAACACAAACTCCTTGGGTAATAGGTAATGCATCCACTTCTTCAAGGATTGCACAATGACATAAAATTCTTGATCATAGACTAAATATCTCTTCCTAGCATCATTCAACTTTTCACTAAAATAGGTTAATAGTCTTCATTCTTGGCTTAGTACCACCCCAATTGCATTTTCACTTGCATCACAATCCACTTGGAATAGCTTATTGAAATATAGCAGGGCCAACACTAGTTGTTCTATTACCTTCTTCTCCAACAACTCAAATCTCTTATTTGCTTTGATAGTCCACTTGAATTCCCTTTTGTCCCCTCTCATTGTCTCAATTAGTAATGCACAATGCTACTAAAATTCCTAATGAATTTCCTATAAAAACTTGCCAACCCATGAAAAGATCTTAGTTCCCCTACATTTCCTAGCATAGGTGACTCCACAATAGCTTTGACTTTCTTTAGATCCATCTTTAAACCTTCAACTAAGATCACAAATCCAAAATACACCAATTCTTTCTTCATGAAGCTACACTTTTTCAAATTGATTAGCAACTTTTCTTCTCTCAACCTCTGTAGTACTTGTTGGATGTGATCTAGGTGTTCCTCTTTTGTCTTACTAAAAATTAGAATGTCATCCAAATAAACTATCACAAACTTACCCAAAATTTTCCTTAATTTACCTCATTCATCAACTACATAAATGCACTTGGCACATAATCCAAAAGGCATAAGCAACCACTGATATGACTTTTCATTAGTATTGAATTTTGTCTTCCATCCACCTCCTTCCCTTATCTTGATCTAATGATAATAACTCTTCAAGTCAATATTGTTGAAGTACTTTGCTCCACTCAGACAGTCCATGATATCATCCATCCTTGGCAATGGGAATCTAAACCTTACAATGATCTTATTGATTTCTCTAGAATGTAACACCCAATCTAGTTTTCACCCTAAAAACTACGTTCAACCAAAGGTAATTTTTTTTAAAAGTTTAAAAGCAGAAAATGATAAATTACTTTTCTTTTTAAAACAAAGAAGTTCATTCATTGACTAATTAATAATAATGAAATTATAAGTTACACAAAGGGGTCTATCCATCTACAACATTAAACAATATGATGAATAAAGTTATTAAGAATATTTCCAAAATAGAAACTTACCAAAGTCACTGCATCTCGATTGTCAACCATCCAAATTCAAGTCTTGGCAAGCCTCTGGAATATAGAAGAGAAAGTATCTTCGAGGAGCTTAACCTCCAACCACAGACCGTCGGTCTCCCGCACTCCTTCCTACCCAGAAGTGGCCCTACCCTACTCGAAGAGGATAGACTTAGGGTAACCAATGGTGTTAGCCATCTGAGTACTGGTGTTGTGACCTATGTAACTTATTATCATGCAATCCCCTAGATACCCTCTAGTCAAGCATGACCACTCCACAAGCTACGCCATCTAGTCAAGGTGAACTATCAATGCACTAGAGGCAAGTGCACTACCTTGGCCAAAGGATTTGAATATGATTAGCGTTGTGTCAACGCAAGTAGTAAGTTCACCCACCCCAACTCGACTTGAATTAATCGCAATCCTACAGTTGCATATGTATAAGTATAATATAATAACCATGATAATCTTTTGGTTTTTTAACTCATCATGCTTTAACACATGGTAGTTAGGTTTACTTCTCACTTTTGGGCTCTTGGAGACATTTCTGTCCATATGTTAAAGGAATGGGATTCTAGCTTACCGGTTAATCAGATAATGCTATTAGTTTATCAATTGATCTTTAAGTTGGTCCTCTGCTTAAAATTATCCTGTCTAGAGAGGACACTAAACTAACAAATAAGCTCGGAAGAGGTTTAATAATAAACCAGTTATTGAGTTCAAGTAATCGAAGACCCAGAGTTAAAGTTTAAGTACTCTAACAAGTCTTCTTCGACCTATCAATTCCTCGACATAGCTTAATCTTTATATCATACTAAGAATTTAACAATCCTAACTCGTTGTTTCTATTTGGGAGAAGAATGCATGTAAGTTTTAATTAAACTCTTAACTATTGACCCATTGTGTCTGCTCTAAAACTTCATTACTTAACATGTTGGATAGTTTTAGACCAAATAACGATTCTATACCCTCTTTCGGTGACACATCAGCATGAATGGTATTAAAGTAGAAAGAATTATAATCATTATAAAAGATGATCTAAAACTGGATATCTATCGTAGCATGAAAGGAATAACTCTAAATTCAACCAACTAATATAGATTCTTAACTTGTGGAAGATCGAGTAGTTACACAACCTACGACATACATTCCACACCATTGTTTCCTATTTGTCAACGGGATTACACATTCTTTAAGTCTTTCATAAAACTAGTTACTTTTGGATATAACAAGACCAAATATATAGTTGGCAAGCCAACCAGTGACGCTTCTAACTTCAACAAACATTAGACAACCGCAGCTGAAGATATCTTTCTTGCTGACAATCGACCAAGATTCAAACTGTAATTTGCTCACCTCATAACCCATTTATTTCTTATGATAGGCGGACACAGCTACACGGTTTTAGTCAACCATTGTAAGATGCTCTGGGGAAACAAGTATGTTACTACTGTGAAGTTTAAGACTGCGGTGTTGCTCAAGGAAATAACATTGTTTTAGTTTTAAAAGAAGTGTAAAACACAAGTCTTTAAGTGCGTAACCAGACCACACATTACATCATCAGTAAAACACTAAATTCCTTCTTATTACATGATGGTGCCATTCCTATTATGGCATTCCAGTTTAATCATGACAGCATGGTAAGAGAGAAGAGATGGAACCTGAAGGAAAGCTTCGGTGACTATTTAAAATTGGCCCAAAGCTTGTTCACTCCTCACCTGATCACATGCTCTTTCCTCTTGGCCTCCTGTCAGCTTCTCTTCCCTATTCTATATCCCTAAAACCATCTTTTTTTAGCTCTTAAGACAGTCCAAAAAGAAAACTAACTTCTTTCTAACTAATCTGCACCCTATCTACTTGGTAACTACCAAGCATGGCTATCCATCTGCCTCTTCCCGCGACCACTAACACAGAATTAGTTATATCTTCCACTATCTTCGTAGTTGATCCGCAAGGTGGAGCTATCAATTGGCAAGGTGGTGGTTTCTGTTTTGGACAAAATGCCACACTAACTCTAACAAACTCTTGAGCTTAGATCAATTGCATGACTTGGGATAATTGTTGAGCTGATGACCAATCATTAAAGTTTGAAGCTCAAGCATGAATACAACGTTATGGGATTAAAGACATCATAAATAGCGACTTGAGTGAAACCCTTCGAGCTATTGCCCATTAACTAGCACCATTAAAGAATATAATAATTGTTCCTTAATAACTATTTAAATATAAATATGATTTTATATATTACCCTTACCACATGACCCATGGTATTACACTTGATGACCTCATAGCTTTAAAACATTATTTAAACTTTTTATTATACGATGATAACCCACAATAAAAATAATTCTACATCCTACAAAATCTGTAAATAAACGTTTACATCATATGCTTGTAGAGCTTTATGACGTTGACAACGATTGGAGTGTAAACACAATACGAGGTTTGGGGTCGACTTTATGCACAACTTTTGACTTTTATGCCGAACCACTAAACAAGACACAACATACAACTCATTCTCAAGTGTATACATTTATATATATAAATATATATCGGTTGTCCATATTTGGCGACATGATTCAGAGTATTACAACATAGATGTCGATAACCCAAACTCATCATGACAACTACGAAAGGAAGAGTGACCTACTCTTATAAACCTTGACATTCTCATCCAAAATTGACTTAACCCAAAATCAATACCTATCTCAAGGCAACTAGGTTTATCTACCTGATGTTTGTTTTCAGTGGCAAACACCCATTGGTTATTCCAGAGTCTATTCTCTCTTTCTTGAAGATACTTTCTCTTCTTCTTGCTTCTTGGTGAACATGTTCCATCTATTCCTGCCATTAACAATCTCACATACAATTTGTGGTCAGAGTACCAATGTTCTGATCAAAACACATTTACATCAAATCATTTTATTTTCATATCGGAAAGACATTTTAATTCATAACATCATATTGATCATAATCAAGTATAAATCCATGATTTCATAAAATTAATCTTTTCTAATCATATCATCATTTTCTATGATGTTAAACATATTCACATGACTGCACTATTTAAGAAAAAGTAAATAGTAATACTGAATCCAAAAAGGGGATGTAACATAGAATCAATACACATTCTCCACTCACCATCTTTCTTGGGTGCTAGGACCACTGGTACCACACATGGGCTCAAACTATCTCTGGTCAAAACCTTCCTCAATAACTCATGTACCTGCCTATTCAATTCCTTATTTTCTATTGGTTTCATCTTATGTGGTGCTTTATTTGACAACTTGGCTCCCAAAATTAGTTTCATGTGACGATTGATACTCCTTACTGGTGGCAACCCTTTTGGCACATTTTTTGATATGATGTCTTTGTACTCTATCAATAACTTTGAAATCTCTTGCAATGCTTCCTCATCACTTGCAATGGTGTTTTCTACATCTGTAGTATTGCATGCCTTGGGAATCAATACAAAACAAACATTCTCATGCCTTAGTCCATCCAAGAACTTCCTTGCACTCACCAAACATATCTTGGCATTTCTACAAAATTGATCTTCTCTATCTTTCAATGGCATCAACCTATGTCTCTAGTCATCCATGGTTATAGTATATCTAGTTTCCCTTCCATCATGTCTAGCATGCTGATCAAACTACCATGGCCTCCCCAATAGTAGATGACACACATCCATTAGCATTATATTATACAAGAGTTCATCATGGTAATCCCCTGTCTTGAACTTTACCCAACATTGCTCATTGACCATTACTTTATGTTCCTATTATAGCCAAGCAATTGCATATTGGTTTAGATGTTTTTGTCTCTTCAAGTTCAAAATTTTAACCATTTCCTCTGATACTAGGTTATTTGTGCTTTTTCTATCAATAATAGCTTTACAACACTTTCCTCCAATTTTGCATCTAGTTTTGAATACGTTCTTTATTTGCACTAACCCTTCTTCCTCATGACACTTCCACATAGACCTTCTCATCATTAGTGGTTCTCCATGCTCAAGGCCATCATCTAATTCATATGATGATCTCTAGGGTTCTTCCTCCCCAAACATAGCTGATTTGGCACTACCTTTTGGCTACTTTCCTTAACCTTGAAAACACTCAAATGCTCTATGCCCTTCTTTTCTGCACCTAAAACATGTTCACCTAAAGGGTCTTTTCTCATTCCTCCTATATCCTACTCTTCCATTTTGGTATTTATCTCTATAGTATGCATCACCCTCTCCTTTGTCTTTGTAGTAATAGTTGCCATCTTCCTAGCCCTTACGGTAAGTGTTGTGATTCCTCTCTTCATTGCGATAAGTGCCACTATCTTTGTGGTATAAACCGTCATTTCTCCTATTTTCCTGGTAGGGTCTTCTATTATCGCATCATGATATCTTCCTTTGGGATCTCTCCTCTCTTCCTCTTTTCCAATTTTGTCATCTCTCAAACCTCTTGTTCAAC
Organism: Cunninghamia lanceolata; assembly: GCA_027924645.1. Classification (NCBI taxonomy): domain Eukaryota; kingdom Viridiplantae; phylum Streptophyta; class Pinopsida; order Cupressales; family Cupressaceae; genus Cunninghamia; species Cunninghamia lanceolata. The sequence goes on from BSBN01001352.1 coordinate 904,494, forward strand.
TTGTCTTCTACCTTGATAACAAATTGGTATGATTCCTCTATGGTGGTCAACCCAACCAAGCTTATCTCTTCTTGGATACTTTCTCTCAATCCACTAATGTACCTTGTAACTTTTTATTTTCTTGTCTCACTATGCCTTGTCCTAATAATTAGTTTGTTAAATTCTTCATTGTACTCCTTCACAGTCATATCCCTTTACCTTAGGCTTTGTAAATTCTTTAGTAATTCTAGCTCATAGTCCATTGGTATGAATTGCCTCTTCAATTTTACAACCATCGTATCCCATTTTGTAACTCTTTCCTCCCCCCTCTTATTTATCTCTAATTGCACTTCCTTCCACCAAACAACATGTCCCTTCAACTTGGGCTTTGCAAACCTAACCCTCTTGGGGTCATTAATTTCCTCATACTCAAAATAATCATCTAGCTCATTTATCAAATTAATCGATTCTTTAGGCTTCAAATAACCACAATAGTTAGAAATCTCCATCCTAGGTCTCTTACTAATTTTAGAAATGGCCTTTAACACTTTCACCTATTCTGACTCTTCTTGATCTTCCAAATCTAACACATCTTCTTTGGTGTCTTCCTCCTCATCGCTCTCTATTGAATACCCAAAGTACTGAGAGGGGAGCTAAATCAGTACTTTATTAAACTTCTTACTTATTGAACTAACAATGCATTTACCACATGCAATAACAAAGCAAATTAAACATAGAACAAATAACCAAACTTCATCACACATGAACACCAATATTTTTACATGGAAAATCCAAAACTGGGAAAAACCACAGTGAGTGTTAGCTCACAATATATTATGTACGATTAATACCAAATTATAATAAAGTCTCATTGCCTTAGGGCTCATTGCCCAAAAGAAGTGCTCACTGCAAGGAGGCTCACTACCTAGAGAAAGAAAGAAAGAAGAAGATGGCTCACTGTCAAAATGAACTGCTTAGATTGCATCTACACATGCATGAATGCAGCTTCAATGTATGCTCAAAATAATGTCTCAAAACTTTTCATCTTGACTACTCTATTTCACTACTCTACCTTTACATTAGACAAGATCTCTCTTCTTTTCCTTTTTGTCACCTACACTATTGTTCACATTCTACACACATTCATATCCGCATTGCCCACAACAAATACCAAAATCAATCCCATATATATATCCACAACAAAACAAAATCTTCATATTAGGTCGACGTAATAAAGTGTACCATGTAGTCATGCATTATGTGCTCTGTCAACCAAATTTATTTTCTAAAATCTATGGTAGACCCAAACAATATCTGAAACACCTTCACACACGTCGGCCTTAACTATTTCAACACTTAGGATTAAGTTCCAAACACCAAAACTTATTGCACACACATCATACTCTTATGTCGGCTAATGCCACTAGTTTGGGTATGTGCAGGATCATCGCAAGCCAAATAGTGGCAATAGAAAAAAATTGCATCTTTACTTAGCCAAATTCATGAATTGGCCAACTTTGACTTTCATATGCATGTTAAGATTATCCATTTTGTGGAAATGGATATCTATTTTAAGGGTCCCAAAATGCATATCCATTTTCCAGAAACGGATATCCATTTCTGGAACTATACAAATGGTATTTATTGTTATTCTTTTCATTGGTTTATGCTTAGAACTTATAGAACTTACAATTCAACTTGCAATTTTCTATTGTTACATGGTTAACATCTTTTCAACCAATCGACAAAGTTGTATCTCTTTAAAATTTGAACCTCTCTCTCTCTAGTAATCCCTAGTGAGTCTCATTTGCAATGTGTGAGATGCACTAAGAAAACCTTAGGCTTGATGTTGAATTGGTAGTGGTTGGTAAAATTGAATTCATAGAACCAAGTAGTAATGTGTCAAACCATACAAGGGCATATTATATCAATGTGGAGGGAAAATTCTTAGCAAGGACATAATCATCCATGGTGACAATTGTGGCTTGGACAAAGAAGTGTCTCATATGTGCAATGAGATCTCCTTGGACATTATATTATCAAATTTAAGAAAGAACATTTTAGGAGGAGATGGTTGTAAGATGATGTCAATTGATAGAAGTGATTTAATCCATCCTATTGATGAGGAAGGAGGAGGAGGGTTAAGGTATTCTAATTGCACGTACAACACCTTAAGTTTTGTGTAGATATAATTATAATTGGGAATATTTGTTAGATAAAAGTCACATGGTGGAGGGATGGTGTTGGGATGAGTGATGATTGTTGTGGCAATGTTATGGTCAAATGTGTTATGAAAAGGAGGTGGCATGGGTAGTGGGCTATCAATGTTGGGAAAGGGTTGGGGAGGATGTAATGGAGGAAGGAATGTGTGTCATGGTATGCTGTCTCAAGGAATGGGAAGAAAGGATGGTGATTCATAAGATAATTTGAAGAATGATGGTAGAGTGAATTGGCATTGTGGTAACTAGAGCATGTCATAGGGTGAATCATGCGTTAATACAGGCTGTGGAGTGAGAAAGGGGTGGTATGGGTATGGTTGAATGGAGTAATGAGGTGATTTAATTGGTGATGACTTAGGTGAAGTGATGGGTAAGGTGTCTTATGTGGGATTGCTAGAAAGTGTGATTGGTAATGGTGGGGATAGGTAAATGTCATCTTCTAAGGGTTCAAAGGTGAGGAAAGTGTAAGATGGGGATATGGGATAATCAATGGTTTAATGATTATTCAAGGGAGACTCCTTAGAATGATTATCAATGATGGTGTCAATAGGGAGAATGGAGTCTATGAATGTAGGTGTGGGAATGTGAGCTATGACATTGGGATTGTATTGGATGAATAATGGAAAGTAGGGGCACTTGTCTAGTGATGGAAGGAGCCACATGATCAAATGATGTTTGGGGAAGGGCTTTTCTTAGGAAAGTAAGGATTTGGTGAGGGTCTAGGGTTTGGTGGAGAAGAATTTATGGAAAATTTGGAGGTCATTAAAATTGACACGAATAGAAGTACAAGACATGGCTAAGGATAAATGGTAGGTTCAAAATAGGATAACCAGGACTATGATGATGAAGATGGAAAGAAAAGTCAACAGCAATAGTATTGTATAGGGATAGGATTAGAAAAAAAGAGTACTACAACTAGAAAGAGGAAAGTGAGAACATAATGCAAAGTTAACATGGCATGAACTCTCTTCGAAGGCTAAGCATGGACTATAAGAAGATTGAACTAGTTGGATCTGTTAGGCTCACAAAATGAAAGAACCTTAAGGTTAACCTTAATTAGGTAAGGTTATTTTTGAGTGTGGTTGTTTGTGCAACAATGTGTAAATTAATGTTACCTAAGGATAAATCTAACTATACTAACATTTTAATAACCATGAGAGCTAGGACTAACAATTAGACTAAAAACTTGACAAACAATACAAATTGGACACATGTAGGACTTGGAAAATGGAAAAGAATAAGTATTAAATGTGGAAAACAATGAAAAAGTGGTATTAGTTGCACCTATGTAGAGAAGTGGTCTTTATGAAAGATGCTTAGAATATGGTCTATATCTATTTGTGAATTTTGGAGGTGATTGGACATAAAGGATATGACCAGCATATGCAAAATATCCTACTAAATGGGTATGTGCATGGAAATGGAGAGAGAGAGAGGGGGGATATATATATATATATATATATATATATATATATATATATATATATATATATATATATAGAGAGAGAGAGAGAGAGAGAGAGAGATGATATAGAGATGGATATATAAATATATATACAAAGAGAGAGAGAGTCCTAGTTTTCTTGTTTTCATTTCCTTCATCAATAAGGGAGAGGGAGAGATAGAGGGGGGAGAAAGGCAAGAGATAGAGAGATAGGGAGAGATAGCTAGGTAGAGAGAGATAGAGAGGAGACAAATAGGGAGAGATAGAGGAGACAGAGGGGAGAGATAGGGAGATAGAGGAATGATAGGGGAGAGAGAGGCAAGAGATAGGGAGAGATAGATAGGTAGAGAGAGGAGATAGATTAGGAGAGATAGAGAGTGAGTGAGATGTCCAGAGAGATTGAGAGGTAGAAGGATGAAAGAGAGAGGGAGATAAGGGAGAGATAGGGAGATAGAGGTTTAGGGTTGCTCAGGTTTAGGGTTTAGGGGTTACGGGTTAGGGGTTAGGGATTAGCAGCATTATTTCAGGTTGAGGAATTTAGAGAGAGAGACTTCTTTTGACATGCAATCGCAAAACCCTAAATAATGCCCCTAAACCCTAAACCCTAACCCCTAAACCATAAACCATAAACCATAAATAATGCCCCTAAGACCTAACCCCTAGTCTTTAAACCCTAAACACTAAACCCAAGAAACCCTAAACATTTATCTCCCTATCTCCCCATCTCTATCATTCCTTTACCTCTCAATCTCTCTCCCTATGTCTCTAGCCATGTCCCTCACTCTCCATATCCCTATCTCTCCCCCCCCTCTCTCTCTCTCTAGCTATCTCCAAACCTAAGAAATACTAAACCCCTAAACCCTAAATCCAAGCAACTCTAGACCTCTATCTCCCTATCTCTTCCCTATCTCCCTATCTCTATCTTCCCTCTACCTCTGAATCTCTCTCCCTATGTCCCTAGCCATGTGCCTCACTCTCTATCTCCCTATCTCTCTCCTCAATCTCATCTATATCTCCCTATCATTCCTCTCTCTATAAACCCTAAAACCTAAACCTAAACCCCTAACCCCTAAACAATAAACCCTAAACCCTAAATAATGCCCCTAAACCCTAACCCCTAACCCCTAAACCTGAGAAACCCTAAACCCTAAACCCAAGTAACCCTAAACCTCTATCTCCCTAGCTCTTCCCTATCTCCCTATCGCCTTTGTGCCTCTACCTCTCAATCTCTCCCTATGTCTTTGGCGATGTCCCTCACTCTCTATCTCCCTATCTCTCCCCTCTATATCCTTTATATCTCCCTATTGGTCCTCTATCTCTTTGTAAACCCTAAACCCTAAACCTCTAACCCCAAAACCATAAACCCTAAACCCTAAATAATGCCCCTAAATGCAAGAAATCCTAAACCTCTATCTCCCTATCTCTATCATCCCTCTACCTCTCAATCTCTCTCTATCTCTGGACATGTCTCTCACTCTCTATCTCCCTATCTCTACCCTCTATCTCCTCTATCTCTCCCAATCTCTATCTCTTTGTAAACCCTAAACCCTAAATAATGCCCCTAAACCCTAACCCTAAACCTGAGCAACCCTAAATCTCTATCTCCCTATCTCTATTGTCCCTCTACCTCTCAATCCTTCTCCCTATCTCTTTGGACATCTCGCTCACTCTCTATCTCCCTATCTCTCCCCTCTGTCTCCTCTATCTCTCCATATTTGTCTCCTCTCTCTCTCTCTCTATCTAGTTATCTCTCCTATCTCCCTATCTATATTGTCCCTCTACCTCTCAATCCTTCTCCCTATCTCTTTGGGCATCTCGCTCACTCTCTATCTCCCTATCTCTCCCCTCTGTCTCCTCTATCTCTCCATATTTGTCTCCTCTCTCTCTATCTAGCTATCTCTCCCTATCTCTCTATCTCTTGCCTCTCTCTCCCCTATCATTCCTCTATCTCCCTATCTCTCCCCTCTATCTCTCCCTCTCCCTTATTGACGAAGGAAATGAAAACAAGAAAACTAGGACTCTCTCTCTCTCTCTCTCTCACCCTATCACCCTATCTCTCCCCTCTCTCTCCCCTCCATCTACACCCTCTCTTCCTCTTCATCCCTATCTATCTCCCTTATCGACAAAGAAAATGGAAACAAGAAAACTAGGACATGCAAAGAGGTATGAGGATATAAATTGGGAGGATGAAATGGAAACAAGATAAAACTAAAGTTCATTGGATGGGAAGAATGATGAGAGGAGAGGTGGAAAATAGTAAAATAGGGAAAAAATGGTGGGATCTAAAGGGAAATTGGAAAGGAAAAGGAAAAGTAGGAAAAGTAGGAAAGCTAGGAAAAGGATTTAACTAGGAGGTTGATAGGTCAGAGAGAGAGAGGAGATGGAGAGTTCCTGAGTTTATATGGAAACTATTGAACAATGAAAAATGTAATGTGGTAGGATGTGATGAGTTTTAGATGTTGCGATATAGCATGGAGATATGTCTACATGTGGTGATGCTATGGAAATTTAACCATGAGTCATTTGAAGAAGTACTCACAACTACATATTTAATTGTGCTACTAGAAGCATAAATAATAATGCAGGTGCACTTGTAGCAGAGTTGAAGTTCATGTGGAACAATCTAGAGGCTTGGTTATGTTAAGAGAATGGTCTACAATACTACAAGTTGAAAGAATTGGTTAGATGGTTGTATGTGTTACCACAAGCTTATGGTTGGTAGTGGTGGTTATACAAGAAGACATGAATACATTGACTATAGTTAGTAATAAACTATTGATATTTAATTTGTAACAACATATAGTCATCTATAATGATTATCCGCATGGAGGCATCATGTTTGGTGACATATGTGATATAATGATTTTATGATATGGTCAACATATAGCTTTGTAACATCCAAATCTGAAATGACAAGAAGTAACTAAGTTTTCACAACGGTAATTTTTTTTTACTAAGTAATCAAATATAAAAGTAACTCATCTATAATCCAATACAACATTTTTTATTTTATCATAAACATGATCTCATTTTCATAAAACTGAAAGAAATGATATACATTAAACACTTTGTTTTCTAACAAATGAAATTTTCTTGAATCAACAAATATTGGAAACATACCATTAACATGCATCTCGATTGTCGACCCATCACATTCAAGACTCAGCATTCCTCAGTCTTTGGAAGAGAAAGTATCTTCAAGGAGCTTAACCTCCAACCACAGACCGTCAGTCTCCCGCACTCCTTCCTAACCGGAAGTGGCCCTACCCTACTCAAGACGATAGACTTAGGATAACCATCGGTGTTTGCCATCTGAGCTCTGGTGTTGTAACCTACGTGTCTTGTTATCGTGCAGATCCCTAGATACCCTCTAGTCATGCATGACACTCCACAAGAAATGCCATCCAGTTACGGTGAACGTTCGATGCACTTGAGGATAGTACACCACCTTGGCCAAAGGATTTGTTTTTAAATTAGCGTTCTAAGAACGCATGAACTTGGTTCACCCACCCTACTCGACTTGAACTGGTCGAAATCCTACAGTTTCCTATTTGTATAGTTTGAACTAATTGACGACCTTGATGACTTCAAGGGTTTAGGATTTCCTCCTGTAATAGCGCATGGCGCAACATTTACTCTAATCCCGAGTTCATAGTTTCAAAACCCATTTTCATGTAAAAACATTGTTTATAAGTGCCCACTCCTAAGTGGTTTCATATTTGTTTACTCAGTTTCCAAATTTGCACAACATTCTCAAATATTTAAAACCATTTCCCGTTATCCCGAAATTCGAGGATCTAGACTCATATGGTCTACAAGGTAAAATGATACTAGTACCATCGCATGCAACGTAATCTCGACTCACATGTAGGTTTTCAACTCTAATTGTTCATTTCAGAACCATGACGGTTTCCTAATCATTACTAATACTTTATCTTCCTACTCCTCTTTCCGTGTCATTTCGTTTCACATGATTCATAAAGATGAGATTCGTAAATAAAATATAAATGGTTTTGGAATCTTTCTTATGTCAATAGAGATGACCAACGCATGGTCGATCTATAACTAAAGATGTATGACGGATAAGACATCAGCTGTTTACAACTACCTTTTCTGGCTATCAAACATACTAAATTTTACATCAAAACATGCTTAAAAACTGTGGTTTTGACTCCTACACAGCATGCATGTGGAGCAATGTGTTTACTCGCTGTGGAGTTATCGTTCAAAGAAGGTAAATTACATCTTGCATCATGCAGTGATCATTCTTTAGGTGAATGCACATTGAGAACTAAGCTTTATCATAACACAACATCAACCAAGGAAGGTAATGATCTATTTTCTAAGTTCTTGGACACTAACAGACAGCAGCATTTATTGTTTCTGAGGTTTCTATTACCATAAGACAGTAATGAAGCATTTATAACGATTAACCTCATACAGATTCGCAGTAGAATACATTGTCTTCACATTTCATTCTTTGTAACATAATTATTCTTGCACAAATGAGACACATTTACTGGTCTATACCGAGAAACAGAAGAGAAAAAGGAAAAGAACCTGTTGACAGAGATAAAGATTGCTGTGTCAAGTTCTTTTTCTCCTCTGGCTAGTCGTCCTCCTCTCAGCCGGTCACTACTCAAAACAAAGACAAGCTCCACAGTTTTCTTCTCTGCCGATCTCTTCTCAAGATAACGTCAGACTCCCACTGAATTCTCATCTCTCTCCCTTCTATACTCTCCCAGACCACTCCCTCACTGCCCAATAGCAACTTCTAAGACTCTCTAACCTTTCCACGGTGCACAGAAAGTAACTCACCGTTCTCTCTCTCTACCGTTCGTTTCTACTCTTCTAGATAGCGACCGACTTCCTTAACTCCCCCTCTCGATAGAGTCTCTCTCCCTATTCAACCTACCTCTGACTGCCCCTTAGCAACTTCTAAGACTCTCTATCCTTTCCATGGTGCACAGAAAGTAACTCACCATTTTGTCTCTCCGCTGTTTGTTTTTCTCCCTCTGTCTCAACAGCGACTCTCTCCCCACAACTATCCTCTCTTCCCACAGCAACCCTCTAACTAAAACTCCCTCTCTTCTAACTACCTTCTCCCTCTCCGGTGAAGGCCTCCAATAATAACAACTGCCGTTTTCCTAAACTCTAGCCACGACTGAATCCTACTATACTCTCTGTCGTTCCCTTATTCTTTACACAGCGATCCATTTCCTTCTTTTTCCACGTCGAAAGAGTCTTTCCTCACCTCGCGAAGGAATCTTACATTAAAGTTTCCCTCTCCTTAGGAACTACCACTCCGCAACTATCAACCCATGCAGGAAACTTCCTAACATTCTGCGGTTTCTCCAACTCACTCCACTATCTTCCACGATGATGAAGCTCCTCGAACTGAGGTTTGTTAGCCTCATTCCAATAGCACACCTAAGATTTCATTCCCTCAACAAAGAGACAGCATGGACATTAAATTCAACAGTCATACTTCTATCACCATTGCTAAACTTTCTCTCTTTCGTCCACGGTGAAGGAACTTAAGACATTCTACAACTATCGATACTTGCCTAACTCAGGGAGGTCGACATTACTGATCTTACACCCGACTTCCCACTTATCATGACCAAACAAAAAGGTGATGGCTCCTATAGCGACATGACTTTGCTAAAGGACATAGCAATTCCGCCCTTACTCGAACATAATGGCATCTAACTTTCCAAGACCAATTAAAGATGAATTATGGAGTTAAAGCTTGACACGGCGGTGGTTATGAAATGGTTTGAGCATCGTTAGGGTCGAGAAGGAAAGAGAGACAAAGACTATCTAATTAAGAAAACTCAAGGTTAGATTGACAACAAATCGCGGTCAAAGCTAGAAGAAAAGACCCACGCTAAACGATGTCTATAATAAATTATTTCACGCTTTGGCTTCAAATCGACATTCGTCGATCTACAAGAAAAGAATAAATTCACAACACAAGTTCGACGCGTTTTACGACAATCACGACGGATTGATCGTAATGCAAACGAGTTCTAACAACGTTAGACACACAAAGCCGACTTCTCGCGTCTTTCGACTACGAGACATGATTTACAATTTTCCCACAAGATGGTTCATTAAATACTTATAAACGAAGATAATAAATGTCTAACTAAGTCAACTTGCTATGATGGACTAACGATGACATCGACGACTCCAAGATTCTACATGACGATTTTCGACTAGGATGTTATACTTTATCCTCTGACGTCGACATCTAGTTAACTAACCCAACTGACAACCAAGACTAAAATGGTGGTTCCAAGGTTTGTCTACCTATTTGGCATTCTCATTAACAAACACCTTTGGTTAGTTTCCAGAGTCTATACTCTCTCTCAAAGATACTTTCTCCTCCCGTTGAACATGGTCCACTTGTTCCTGCAACGACAGACTCACATACAATTTTGTGGTCAAAGCACCTATGTTCTAATCAAAGCATAATATATCCAAACATCATTGCATTTATTATAAAGACATTTAGTCTACAATATCACCTTGATCATAATCATTCGATTCCACAATTTCATATAACAACTTTATAAAATAAATTGTCAGTTTCCATGTCGTCCACAACATATTAAATTACTAAAATTTGCAAGAAAGTAAATAACATAATTGTTTCCAAAAAGAGGGATGTAACATATCCTTCCCCTTTAAAAATCATCGTCCCCGATGATTAAGTTTATCAAGCAAAAACTTAAACTTAAAACAAACTTTTTTATAATGCAACATTAATGTCTTTGCAAAGCTTTGGAAATCTTTGATAAATGTCTTTGTAGTCTTCCCAAGTGGCGCTATCCTCACCATATTGGTCCCACTATATTTTGCATTGCAAAACTTCTCGATTACGTAAACAAAGTTTACGCATTTCGAGCACCTTGAGTGGCTCGATCACAACCACCCCAGGTTCTTACATCTGTAAGGAATTCCAGTTAAGGATGTGGTTATTACCTACATAATATTTCTTTAAATATGAAACATGAAAAACATTATGCATCTTAGACAAGGCTGGAGGTAGAGCAACTTTGTAGGCAACCAGATTGATAATCTCAAGAACTTCGAAAGGTCCGACATAACGAGGAGCCAATTTCAAAGATTTACCAAACTTTATAGAACTCTTTTGGGGTTTCACTCGCAAAAGCACTTTCTCGCCAACAGAGAAGTGTCTAGGCACTCGCTTCGACCAACCTCTTCCTAATCACTTTAACTTTTTCTTCCATATCAACAAGCATTTCAGGTCCAATGCTTATCCTATCTTCCAGCTTATCCCAGCTTATAGGAGTTCTGCATTTCCTTCCATATAATGCTTCAAATGGCGCCATCTTAATGGCAGAATGATAGGAGTTGTTGTAGGCAAATTCGACAAGAGGTAGATATTCCTCCCATCTGTATTGTTGATCCATGCAATACATTCTCAAAAGGTCCTCTAAAACCTGATTCACTCTTTCTGTCTGTCCATCAGTTTCGGGATGATAAGCAGTACTTACATTCAATTTAGTCCCTAATGCAGAAAATAAGGTTTGCCAAAACCATGAAGTTATCCGAGCATCTCTATTAGATATTATCTTTTCAGGTACCCCATGCAATCTGAAAATTTCTTGCACAAATTTTTGAGCCAAAAGATGTGCTCCATCTGTCAAATTTCCCGGTATAAAATGTACAACCTTGGTTAGTTTATCCACAACAACCAATATTGCATCATGCCTGTTCTTAGACATTGGCAACCCGTGGACAAAATCCATACTAATAACTTGCCATTTCCATTCCAGAATATCATGTGGGTACAACAACCCAGCAGGATGTTGGTGTTCTGCCTTAACTCTCTGACACTCCAAACAACTAGCTACAAACTTTGCAGCATCGCTTTTCATTCCTTTCCAGAAATATAGCGGCTTTACATCCGCTAATAGTTTAGTTACACCAGGGTGTCCAGAGTAAGGAGCACAGTGAACTTCCTTCCACACAAGGTTTCTAAGTTCTACTGAATCAGGAACATATATTCTTCCCTTGAATCTCAGCAATCCATTGGATTCAAAACTGAATCCGTCATATCTTGGGTCCTTAGGGTTTAGGTGCAGAGCCTGTTTCACTTGTTCATAATACTCATCCCCAAATAAGTTCTGCAATACTAAGTCTTTAAAGTTAGCATGAATGGAGATTATAGAGGCTATGTGCCTTCTTCTGCTTAAGGCATCAGCTACTCGGTTTTCCTTGCCTTTGATATAAGAAATTTCAAAATCATAATCTGCTATTAATTCCAGCCATCTCCTTTGCCTTGCATTGAGGTTAGGTTGTGTGAATATGTAGCGAAGGCTTTGATGATCAAATTTTAAAATAAAAGTCCTTCCCAACAAATAATGTCACCACATCTGAAGGGCGTGAACCACTGCTGCCATCTCTAGGTCATGAGGAGCGTAGTTCTGCTCATAATTTTTTAGTTTCCTTGACTCATAGGCTACTACCCTACCATCTTGCTTAAGCACACCTCCCAATCCTTCCCCCGAGGCATCAGTGATAACCTCAAACTCTCCCTCAGGATCAGGAACTTTCAGAATTGGAGTGTTAATTTTTCTTTTAACAAGTCAAAAGCCTTTTGACATTCATCCGTCCAAACAAACCTTTTTCCTTTTCTCTGCAAAGAGGTAATGGGGCTAGCTATGCTTGAGAAATTCAACACAAATTTCCTGTAATACCCTGCCAATCCCATGAAACTTCGTACCTCTGACACATTGGTAGGTTTAGGCCATTGCATAATAGCTTTTATTTTGGCCGAATCAACTGATATCCCATCGGCTGATATTATGTGCCCTAAGTACTGTACTTCTTTCTGAAAGAAGGTGCATTTGGAGAGTTTCGCATACAATTTATGTTCTCTTAATCGTTGCAAGACTATTTGAAGATGTCGTGCATGCTCCTCTTCATTCTTGGAATAGATTAGAATGGATCAATAAAAACTAACACAAACTTATCAAGACAATCTCTAAAAACACTATTCATAAGATTCATGAAGGTAGCAGGTGCGTTGGTCAATCCAAACGGTAACACCGTGAACTCATAATGACCATACCTCGTTCTAAATGCTATCTTGGGAATGTCTTCGTCTTTCAACCTTAACTGATGGTATCCAGATCTCAAATCTATCTTGGAAAAGACCGCTGCACCACGCATTTGGTCAAATAGATCATCAATTCGTGGCAAGGGATACTTGTTCTTTATAGTTGCCTTGTTAAGCATCCTATAGTCTATACATAGCCTTAGAGTTCCATCTTTCTTTTTGACAAAGATAACAGGGGCTCCCCACGGTGATACACTTGGCCTAATCAAATTCTTAGACAAAAGCTCCTGCAACTGAGCCTTTAATTCCATAAGTTCTGTGGTAGTCATTTGATACGGAGCTTTAGAGATTGGCTCTGATCCTGGTTTGATATCTATGCCGAAGTCAAATGCTCTCTTCAGAGGCAAGCCTGGTAACTCCTCAGGAAATACATCCCTGAAGTTGCACAAATATGGATACCTTTCCTCAAATGATTGTTTCTCTAAGGTTTCCTCTACTAGGTCCATCTTGACTGCAAAAAGTTGACATCCCTTTCGCCTAGCCCTCTTTAGTTGTTTTGATGAAATGGATCTAACCTTTATTTCCCTCTGTATTCCTTGGAGATTTACTGTTTTGCCCGTCTCATCCAGACACTCAATGGTTTTATGAAAGCAATCTACTTTGGCTAGATGTTTCCACAACCAGCTCATTCCTAGGATGACATCGTAGGACCCTAAAGGCGCTACGTATAAGTTTGCCTCAGTGGTGAAGTTAGAAACATCAATCCTAGCTTCGAACAAACATTACTCTACCTGAGCCTTTGAGTTATTTGCATACTCAACTATCCAGGGTTTTGACATATAACCAACTTTTCTAGAAAGTTTATTTAAGATTCTAGGTGACACAAAATTTTCTGTTGCACCAGTATCAAATAGAATAGAAACAGGAACTCCAAATAAGGTACTTGTCATCTCAATAGGAGTGATTTGATACTCCGCTTGCCGATTGTCAAGAGCGGCATGAATCCTTTGTTGAAAGGCTTCCTGTTGTGAAGAAGCTCCGTGTTCCTAGGCCTCCCATTCAGCTTCTTGTTGGGGCAACGATTGGCATAATGATCTCCTCCACAAGAAAAGCATCCTCCTATAGGTCCTCGCTTCTCAGATGGCCTACTTGCAGAATCACCATTCTTCTTAAAATTTACATTTCTCTTAAAATCTTCGCCTCTTCGCTCATTATCAAATCCTCCTTGATTCTTTCGATTTCCCCTATCAAACCTCCTGTTTCCATATCCCTTCTCATTTTTCCTTTTATAAGATTGATCATTGTAGTTCTTATCAAACTTCTTGCGTTTCTTATCACGGTAAGCAGAGATAGATTTGATCTTCTGCTCCTATTTAATTGCCTTTTCATAAACTTGATCCATTGTGCTTGGACCATGCACCTCCACCTCACCGCCGATTTGAGGATTGAGTCCCATGATGAACTTTCTGATTCGGAACCTTTCGTCCTTTTGGTATTGGGGAACATACTTCAGCAGTCTAGTGAATTTTTCTGTGTACTCGACCACAGATAGTTCACCTTGCCTGAGGTTTTGAAAATCTGTTAACTTCTAATCAAAATACAACTGAGGTAACCACCGTTTTCGGAATAGTTCCACGAACTCATCCTATGTCACCTTCAAGGGACTTAATTCCAACTCCATTTTCTTATTCATCCACCAAGTGGACGCTTCCCCAGACAGCTGATAGGCTCCCCACATGGCTTTAGTAACCTCAGAGTAGTTTCTGATCTCAAAATATTTCTCCATTTCAGTCAACCATGCTTCAGCTGCATCTCCAGTTTTCGTTCCATCGAACTTTGGAGGGTTAACCTTCTTCATATCCTTAGATAACTCTAACACAAGTTTATCCTTGGTTCTTCTTTGGGCTTCACTGTCATCAGGATGCTCACTTGTCGTGCCATTATCCCAATGTTTACTCTTGCTTGTGAAGTGTGAGTTCTCATTTCCACCCTCTGTGTTACTAGTTTCATCTATTTTCTTCTCTAGTTTGTTCAACCTTTCCTTGGTTTCAGTGAGCATGTTGAGAATCCTATCCAACTTGTCAGTGGAGTTTTCCCGAGAGTTATGACCTTCCCGATCCTCCCCCTCGTTAAACCCTAATTGGTCCATGCTAGTTTAGTTTCACACCTGTTTAAACATATACTAATCAGTTTTACGCTTATTATTAAATATCATAAAAGAACACAACAATTGATCATATTCATAATTGTTCTCAAACCAAAATTTTGTCTTTATTCATTTTGCAAAATTGTTTCAACATCATTAGAGATAGACAAATCTCATGTTTCTACATAGTGTTATCTAGTGGAGTGTAACCTTCGGATTCATTGTCTGACACATAATCACGAGGTGTATACCCCTTAGACTCACTATCAGAAGATAACTCAATAATCTCAGCTCTAGGTACTACACGTGGATCTCTAGTGATCATGGGTATAGTACTAGGTACACTCTCAGGTACACTATCAGTTTCAATCCAGGAGCAGCGGTTGATCATGATTCGAGTTGCCGTCACTGCTCCCTCTAGGAGTTCTCTCCTCACTCGCTTAACTTGTGACATTGCATTGGCTAAGGTTTCCACATCATCAAGCCAAATGTCATTTTCGTCATTGGTTTTCTCTATGGTCTTGATCATCGCAAGTCGTTTCTGCTTAGCTTGCAGATAACGCTTCTTACCCGCGAAAGATTTTCTTGTGGTTTTCTTGGTGTATACCATCTTGGCACAATAAACCAAATCATTAGCTACCCGCATAATGATGATTTCCTAATCAGGTTAGTGGACTCATCAGCCCTAGTGCTGAACCTGGTTAGCTCTGATACCATATGTAACATCCAAATTCGAAATGACAAGAAGTAACTAAGTTTTCACAACGGTAATTTTTTTTTACTAAGTAATCAAATATAAAAGTAACTCATCTATAATCCAATACAACATTTTTCATTTTATCATAAACATGATCTCATTTTCATAAAACTGAAAGAAATGATATACATTAAACACTTTGTTTTCTAACAAATGAAATTTTCTTGAATCAACAAATATTGGAAACATACCATTAACATGCATCTCGATTGTCGACCCATCACATTCAAGACTCGGCATTCCTCAGTCTTTGGAAGAGAAAGTATCTTCAAGGAGCTTAACCTCCAACCACAGACCGTCGGTCTCGCGCACTCCTTCCTAACCAGAAGTGGCCCTACCCTACTCAAGAGGATAGACTTAGGATAACCATCGGTGTTTGCCATCTGAGCTCTGATGTTGTAACCTACGTGTCTTGTTATCATGCAGATCCATAGATACCCTCTAGTCATGCACGACACTCCACAAGAAACGCCATCCAGTTACGGTGAACATTCGATGCACTTGAGGATAGTACACCACCTTGGCCAAAGGATTTGTTTTTAAATTAGCGTTCTAAGAACGCATGAACTTGGTTCACCCACCCTACTCGACTTGAACTGGTCGAAATCCTACAGTTTCCTATTTGTATAGTTTGAACTAATTGATGACCTTGATGACTTCAAGGGTTTAGGATTTCCTCCTGTAATAGCGCAAGGCGCAACATTTACTCTAATCCCGAGTTCATAGTTTCAAAACCCATTTTCATGTAAAAACATTGTTTATAAGCGCCCACTCCTAAGTGGTTTCATATTTGTTTACTCAGTTTCCAAATTTGCACAACATTCTCAAATATTTAAAACCATTTCCTGTTATCCTGAAATTCGAGGATCTAGACTCATATGGTCTACAAGGTAAAACAATACTAGTACCATCGCATGCAACATAATCTCGACTCACATGCAGGTTTTCAACTCTAATTGTTCATTTCAGAACCATGACGGTTTCCTAATCATTACTAATACTTTATCTTCCTACTCCTCTTTCCGTGTCATTTAGTTTCACATGATTCATAAAGATGAGATTCGTAAATAAAATATAAATGGTTTTGGAATCTTTCTTATGTCAATAGAGATGACCAACGCATGGTCGATCTCTAACTAAAGATGTATGACGGATAAGACATCAGCTGTTTACAACTACTTTTTCCGGCTATTAAACATACTAAATTTTACGTAAAAACATGCTTAAAAACTGTGGTTTTGACTCCTACACAGCATGCATGTGGAGCAATGTGTTTACTTGCTGTGGAGTTATCGTTCAAAGAAGGTAAATTACATCTTGCATCATGCAGTGATCATTCTTTAAGTGAATGCACACTAAGCTTTATCATAACACAACATCAACCAAGGAAGGTAATGATCTATTTTCTAAGTTCTTGGACACTAACAGATAGCAGCATTTATTGTTTCTGAGGTTTCTATTACCATAAGATAGCAATGAAGCATTTATAATGATTAACCTCATACAGATTCACAGTAGAATACATTGTCTTCACATTTCATTCTTTGTAACATAATTATTCTTGCACAAATGAGACACATTTACTGGTCTATACCGAGAAACAAAAGAGAAAAAGGAAAAGAACCTGTTGACAGAGATAAAGATTGCTGTGTCAAGTTCTTTTTCACCTCTGGCTAGTTGTCCTCCTCTCAGCTGGTCACTACTCAAAACAAAGACAAGCTCCACAGTTTTCTTCTCTGCCGATCTCTTCTCAAGATAACGTCAGACTCCCACTGAATTCTCGTCTCTCTCCCTTCTATACTCTACCAGACCACTCCCTCACTACCCCATAGCAACTTCTAAGACTCTCTAACCTTTCCACGGTGCACAGAAAGTAACTCACCGTTCTCTCTCTCTGCCGTTCATTTCTACTCTTTTAGACAGCGACCGACTTCCTTAACTCCCCCTCTCGATAGAGTCTCTCTCCCTATTCAACCTACCTCCGACTGCCCCTTAGCAACTTCTAAGACTCTCTATCCTTTCCACGGTGCACAGAAAGTAACTCACCGTTTTGTCTCTCCGCTGTTTGTTTTTCTCCCTCTGTCTCAACAGCGACTCTCTCCCCACAACTATCCTCTCTTCCCACAGCGACCCTCTAACTAAAACTCCCTCTCTTCTAACTACCTTCTCCCTCTCCAGTGAAGGCCTCCAACAATAACAACTACCGTTTTCCTAAACTCTAGCCACGACTGAATCCTACTATACTCTCTGCCGTTCCCTTATTCTTTACACAGCGATCCATTTCCTTCTTTTTCCACGTTGAAAGAGTCTTTCCTCACCTCGCGAAGGAATCTTACATTAAAGTTTCCCTCTCCTTAGGAACTACCACTCCGCAACTATCAACCCGTGCAGGAAACTTCCTAACATTCTACGGTTTCTCCAACTCACTCCACTATCTTCCACGATGATGAAGCTCCTCGAACTGAGGTTTGTTAGCCTCATTCCAACAGCACACCTAAGATTTTGCTCCCTCAACAAAGAGACAGCATGGGCATTAAATTCAACAGTCATACTTCTATCACCATCGCTAAACTTTCTCTCTTTCGTCCACGGTGAAGGAACTTAAGACATTCTACAACTATCGATACTTGCCTAACTCAGGGAGGTCGACATTACTGATCTTACACCCGACTTCCCACTTATCACGACCAAACAAAAAGGTGATGGCTCCTATAGCGACATGACTTTGCTAAAGGACATAGCAATTCCGCCCTTACTCGAACATAATGGCATCTAACTTTCCAAGACCAATTAAAGATGAATTGTGGAGTTAAAGCTTGACACAGCGGTGGTTACGAAATGGTTTGAGCATCGTTGGGGTCGAGAAGGAAAGAGAGACAAAGACTATCTAATTAAGAAAACTCAAGGTTAGATTGACAACAAATCGCAGTCAAAGCTAGAAGAAAAGACCCATGCCAAATGACGTCCATAATAAATTATTTCACGCTTTGGCTTCAAATCGACATTCGTCGATCTACAAGAAAAGAATAAATTCACAACACAAGTTCGACGCGTTTTACGACAATCACAACGGATTGATCATAACGCAAATGAGTTCTAACAATGTTAGATGCACAAAGCTGACTTCTTGCGTCTTTCGACTACGAGACATGATTTACAATTTTGCCACAAGATGGTTCATTAAATACTTATAAACAAAGATAATAAACGTCTAACTAAGTCGACTTGCTATGATGGACTTATGACGACATCGACGACTCCAAGATTCTACATGATGACTTTCGAATAGGATGTTATACTTTATCCTCTGACGTCGACATCTAGTTAACTAACCCAACCGACAACCAAGACTAAAATGGTGGTTCCAAGGTTTATCTACTTGTTTGGCATTCTCATTAACAAACACCTTTGGTTAGTTTCCAGAGTCTATACTCTCTCTCAAAGATACTTTCTCTTCCCGTCAAACACGGTCCACCTGTTCCTGCAACAACAGACTCACATACAATTTTGTGGTCAAAGCACCTATGTTCTAATCAAAGCATAATATATCCAAACATCATTGCATTTATTATAAAGACATTTAGTGTACAATATCACCTTGATCGTAATCATTCGATTCCACAATTTCATATAACAACTTTATAAAATAAATTGTCAGTTTCCATGTCGTCCACAACATATTAAATTACTGAAATTTGCAAGAAAGTAAATAACATAATTGTTTCCAAAAAGAGGGATGTAACAAGCTTTGTGACTCTTGGTATTCTGTGGGTTGGTTGGATAGTTAGACAATTGGTTTTCTGTGATGATGCATAGACCTATCTACTCATGTGAATGGAGAATGGTTGGATTGTGATTAGTTAGGTGTTGGATGTGAGAAACATTGAAGAAAAGTATGATATAAGCATGTAGATATCAACTCTATCAAAAGAATTCTTCTATTAAATCAATGGATTCTAAATAATATAATGGTAACTATCTTTTACTACTAGGTTTTCTCGCATAAGGGTTTCTAACATAAAACCTAGTGTCCCATATTGTTTCTTTTGGTTTTATATAATAGCATGAGCTTTCTTAAATGTTACTAGATAGATAATACATTTGTATCATTGTCTTTGATCATATTATTTAAGTTACTCCTCTATCATAGTATGTTGGCCAATTGCAACATGGTTCCTTAGTCCCAACATTTGGTATGAAAGAATATAATTATTTAGAATCTTAACTTAAAGAACAATAAAATGAACTATAACTTAATCTAAGACAACAAACTAAAAAATAATGAAAAGAATTGGGTAAAGCAAAACAAATATCCATTTTGGGCAACCTAAAACAGATATTCGTTTTACAAAACATAAAAAAAGGGAAAACGATATTTTACCGAAGAAAAATGGATATCTGTTAATAATGGATATCCGTTTTTCTTCGGTTTTGCCTTGTTTGTGGGCTTGGGACTGTCATAGTTGACTTTCCCTCATTTCTAACATTTTTGCAGGTTTCACTCTCTTCTTTGAACTTCACCCTTCGTATTGATGACTTTTTTTATGCAAAATTGATAAAACAAAAAGGGATTATAGAAGAAATTATCAGCTTTCTAAAAATATAAGATATGTTTGGTTATCATTTTATTAAATAATTATTAATAATTTTCTATATAGTGTGTGTCTGAAATTCTGATGGACACACTGATTGAAAAACATCCATAACTTTCAAACCATTTCACCTTTTTGAGATCTCAAAGTTGCATCACACTCTATGCTTTTCTAGCTATAGATTAAAAAAAAATGAATTCTGATTTTTTTTATCATGTTAGGTTGGCTAGAAAATTACTTTTTATTTTTTAAAAAAAGTCACAGTAAAAAAATCATAACTAATTATTTTATTGGAAAAAAAAATTCAAAAAAATATGTGTCACATCTGAGCATGAGTCCTCTACTTATTTTGAAAGTTTCAAAAAAAAAAAAAAATTGCTCATAGTTAGGTTGGCTTGAATGACACCCACTTTTTATTTTTTTCTAAAAAATTCAATAGTTGTTCATTGAAATATTCATTTTTCACTAAGTAAATTTAGTTTAAAAAAATAGTAGCCCATAAACTAGATTCAATTCTCTACAAATTTCGTTCTTACATCTTTTTCAAATTGTGTAGATAATCCATTCAAATTTTCACATGAGCTTGATTAAGTCTGATTTTTTATATTTTCATTACCACTTAGAGGTATAGTTTGGCCCATCATGATCCTACTTCCTCTGTCAGACAACAACTTTTACTACAGACCACAAGACCTGTTCAAATCCATAGCAGAGGCTCTTCACCCATCATAGATCATACCTCCAAAACCGTAAGGCAAAATATTCTTTTGCGGTAGAATGCAGACCACTAAAACACATGCCCTGTCACAGTCACACTGCACCATACCAAGTAGCAATACTTAGGCATTCATAATTGACTCTCCGGTAGAACTTAGAACTTGTAACTCTTGGATTTGGATACTTCAAACATGTGTTTACAACACCTCAAAACTACATAACAATATATGTAATAGCGGAGGAATGCGGTCCAATTCAGTTAAGTGTTCTGTTATAATTTCCTCTTTCACTGCACTACCAAACTTAGACTTCTTGAAGATTAACTTTTGGTACTCATCAAAGACTAAAATCTTGGACAATTGATCATATGAGGACTATAAACAACATATCTGATCTACATGATATGATCTTCTACTGCGAACCAATGTCATTCATTATACTGCTATTCTGTCGCTATTTTCTATATACTGCTAACACTTAGTCAAAATAGCTAAGTCTTCTTCTCCAGACCAAACCACTATTCCAAACTTGTTTCTTTGCTTGTTGTCATCAATGACAACATCTTTAGACATCATATACAAGTTACCAACAATCTCCCCGTTTGGCATTGATGGCAACACTTGATGTGAAAAACTTGTTACAACTCCCCCTATCTCTTTATACATTGTTCCCCCTGTCTTGATGCTTCCTTTATTGTTTTTCAAAATTGTTTTTCACATACTTCATTTCTTCTCCCCCTTTGACATCAATGGCAAAGCTATACGATACAAGGATATGTACAAGTTGCCAAAAACTATTTTTCTATTGTACCACATATATACAAATGGTATAAAAAATGCTTACTATTGTTGTTGTTCTCGGAGAATATCTTTATAGATTATCTTCAGCTGCACCATTTCTTCATCCCAACTAGTCTTATTATCACTCAACATTAGTATGTGCCCATTAATTTGGGCCACCAAGTCTTTTGTTTTCTTTACTATATTAGATA
The DNA here is from genome assembly GCA_027924645.1 of Cunninghamia lanceolata. NCBI lineage: Eukaryota > Viridiplantae > Streptophyta > Pinopsida > Cupressales > Cupressaceae > Cunninghamia > Cunninghamia lanceolata. The sequence continues at coordinate 926,433 of BSBN01001352.1, forward strand.
CTTCAGTGCTTTGCCTTGTTTCGTCTACAGCTACTATTAACTTGGTCAAGGATGCAATTTTGAAACTTGCTACTTCCATGAGTTGACTCATTCTATGCTTTATGATTTCCCTCTCAGTCTACAACTTATGTATATTAGAATGAATGGTTTCAACTTGAGCCCTCTGATTACCAATAACATCTTTTGTCAGATCATAAGATCTAGATATCTTCATTATCTGAGCTTCCCATTTATCTATTTTATCTTTTATATCCTTAGTCTTAACTGGCCATGTGAGAAAAAATTGATACAATTCATTGGCTTCTTTGAGGGCTAAATGTGCATATTCTATACTTTTATCTAATAAATTTCATCTTGAGAAGCCTTATCTTTTAGCTCCACTAATCTCTTGCTGTCTATTTCAGCTCTTACCCTTTTATCAATAGCTTTCTCAAATGATTCAAAATGGGAATTCATAGACTCTATAAGCTTGTCCATCTGCTCTATGGGAGAGAGTGTTCTGTCTCTTTGAACTCTGGGCATGATCTTTTCAAAAATATTTATTGCTTCTCCAAGCAGCTAATTGTCTTTCATGTGAGACTTTATTATTTCTTCTTGAGCAGTTTCTTGAAACATTGTGCCTAATTTTAATTTCTGCAAAGGAGACATAGTGGTCAATTCTATTTGTCCTTGTAGAAAATCTAATATGTCTTCTCTTTGAGCTTCTTTTTGCTTCAGCAAAAATTCCCTTAATGAATCAATAGTATCTCTTTTTATCTCTTCACCATGAGATGCTACAGCTTCTTGTCTTTCTGGAGGGGGATCTTGAATGTTTTCTTGTTCATTTCCTTCAGTATCTGGAGCAAGAATATCCATCATTTGTTCATTTTCCTCTTTTCTCTGCTCTTCTTGTTCCTCAGAGATATCTTGTTCAGGGACTATTCTTGCTTCCTCAGACTTCTCTTTTTCAACTTCTTTTGTTTGTTTATTCGAAGGAACTATTTCACTTTGTTCTATATTCACCTCCTCTTCGCTCCTTGTGCTCACCAAAGGATTAACTATACCTTGCTCCAAGGTCTATTCCACATCTGTCTCTGGAATTGTATTGTTACCACCAGCATTATGTTCCTCTTCATCAGTATCAACAATGGTTAAAATTTGTAGTTCATGTAGCACTTTTAGTGTTCTCTCCTTTGTCTCCTTGACCACATTCTCTATTTCACTAGACATCATAGCATTAACTCTTTTCATGGTTCTAAATTCCTCACTAAGCCTTTTGGTGACTTTGGTTCTTTCTTTAGGGGTGATGTCTAGATAGAGTTTTAACAAGACATATTCTTTGATCTCAGTATCCTTGGCCATAGCACCTTCTTTCATTGCTGACATTATGCTAGCTAAGGTATCTAGTAACTCATCTATTACTTCAATCAATGTTTTGCAAAACATGTCTAAATATCTTATAATTGTGGTTTCAATGATTACTTTGTCTGTATCTAATCTTTCATCATACAAGTCAACAATAGGCTTCAAGGTACCATGTTGAGCAAATGCATTAACCAAGGATTCCAAGGATAAACTTGCTTCTTCTTCTGTGTTCTCAGTCTTTTCTTGTTTATCCTTCTTCTTCCCCTTAGTTTTTCCAGAGGGGTTCTCAGTAGTTTTTGTCCTTTTTGTTTTGATTTCCTCATCTATTTCTATTTCCTCTTCTTCTTCATCCTTTCAAAGGTTGACATATATTCTTTTGGTGGCCTTGGCTTTCTTTCTTTTCTTCTTCTCTTCTATTTTCTTCTTTGGTTCCTTCTCTTCTATCTTTTCTTTCTTAGGTCCGGAGTTCTTGGAAGTAGTTTATGTAATGGTGGAAGCTCTTGTTCTTCTTCTAGAGCTTGTTGTGGGATTTTCTTGCTCAAATTTCTCCTCTTTCTTTTTTGGAGTCTTTGATGTTTTCCCTTTTTGAACATTTGATGCCTATTCTACCGGAGCACTTGTAGCTTTTGAGGCCTCTACTTTGGCTCTTGCTTCACTTATTTCTTCATCTGTAAATCCTTTGCTTTTAGAAAACTCCTCTTCCATCTTTCTTACATTCTTCTTTATTTCAAGTTGTTTGCACTCTAAGAGATAGTTCCTCAAAAGTGTCAAACCTTTCTTCCTTGGGATTCCTAGGTTTGCTCAACATTAGATTTGCCAAACCAATTAGGACTTCTTCTATCACCTCATAACCCATAGGTGGGACCCAACCTGTTCTGGGTTCAACAGCCTCCATGATGCACTTGTCCTTATCTACCATGAACACTATTTCCTTCTCATACTTCTTTACAACATTTTTCATGGATCTAGGCCATATTTTGCATTTTCTTTTGAAAAGTCTTGAAATAACCCCATAAGGCTGCATTTTGTTTGTCCACATTTCCCAAACTTCTCAAGTGATTTCTGATTTGTGCAGCTACAGGTGCATGATCAAGCCAACCAATGCTCCCCATGCCAGGTAGCTCTCTTAGGAAGTAGAAGAATAGGCAAGTGATCAAAGTTCAACATTTGAAAGGATATTTTGTTTCCTTTGTTCTTTTCAAATTCTCCATTAGTTCACCCCGGAGCAATTCACATAGGTCATAATCTGTATTATTTTTTACCATGCCATATGATGTGTATATAGTAGTTGCAGAAACAGAATTCTCCCTGTTGGAGAAGTACACTTTGTATCTAGTGACCATTGATGCAAACCTAACTGTTGGATCCTCAATGTCATTTATGGTGAGATCTCTCTTATCAAATTTAGCTCCTATTAGCTGCATTACCACATTTTTCTTCATTTTCTTCAAAGCCAAAACCTTTTTGGTGAAGCACATACCAGTTACAACCTTGATGGCTTCTTTTGTTATCATGTATGGCTGATCAAGCCACAGAAAAGTTCATCATGAACCCTGCTCAAGTTGTACCTAACCCATGCATCATCTAGGATCACAGGAAAATCCAACCAGGGATCTAATTTCTGCTCATGTAGAACTTTGTATTCTTCTTTCAATTCAACATTAACAATAGTCATTTCATCCAAGTACGATTTTCCTAGTTTCATGTCATCATATTCCTCTAGGTTAGCATGAATGTATGCCCTAACATCTTCCATATGCATAACACCATATGGTACTTCCAAAAATGTACCATCAGGGTCAACTTCCATTGATTTGAAAGGATGTTTCTTAAATTTTGGATGGGGCCTTTTTGTGATCTCTATTACTTGTGGGACCGACATTTCTCTACAATAATTCAAATAATTTCATAGAGAGTTTCAACTGTAAATACCTCTTTTTGCCAAATTAGGGTTTCTTCACTTTGAGTCATCAGAAATCACTGAAATTGCTTAGGGTCTCACTTTAGATCTTCTTGGATACTTGAAAACTTGAATGCAAAGTGATTATTCCTTTGAACGTGAGACTTTTATCCTTTATTCACCAAAACCTAATCACAATAAATGCCAAGTTCCAAAAGGTTGTCAAACATTTCATTGTCAAGCACAGTCGATCTAGATTGCTCCACAATTTACTGCATTAGATCTTTTTCTGCCAGTAACATTTTCAAAAGATTCATCAAATTGATCTTTAACTCATATCCTCGTTTTGGATCTTAGCACCAACTATTTGTCTTGGGGATCAAGATTTTTCATTAAAGATCCCTTTGAGCCAGAGCTCCCAATTTACTTCCCAGAGGAAGTTTATGCACCAGTGACTGATGCGGATCCATCCTTGACCTCATGTACCTCCTTCTTAACCCATATTTGATTCATCTCTTTCTTGATCTCTGCTAGATCTTCATTTTGTACCAATTTCTTTATTTCAGCCTGATTATCCTTCTTCACTTACCTGCTTCTGCAAAATCTTGCAAAGTGTCTAGGCCTATTGCAATTGAAAAATTCAATATTTCTCTATCCTTTATTCCTTTCATTCATCCTTGATCTGCATTGGTTAGCCTTGTGACTATATCTATTGCATGTGAAACAATTCCCACTGAAAGATTCAACATTCCTTCCATTGTTATAATTATTCCTAATCTGACTTCTACATTTACTAGCTTTATGACCAAACCTCTTACATATAAAGCAGTTACCTTTGAAGGTCTGAGCATTCCTTCTATTGTTATAACCATTCCTTATCTAACTTCTACAATCATTAGCTTTGTGACCTACTTTGTTGCAAGTAAAACACTGATCGAAGAATGATGGAACCTTTTGATTTACTCTGCTCCTACACTGAGTAGCCTTATGACCAAATTTATTGCATGTATTACAATAACCATTGAAAGAAGGTTACCTTTGAGCATTTGGTTGCCTAACTTGTGGTCTTCTAGGTCTGTTCTTTTGATTTTGAATATGTTTTTCTTTGTTTCTTTTGATCCCAACATTCTTTTCTTGATTGGTTTTGGAGCTTTCACCTTTCTCAAATCCCAAACCTTCTTTGTCATCAGGACTCTTTTGGCTTGCAATCATCTCATCAAGTTTTGCAGAGCTTATCTTAAATTTTTCTTCATAACTTTTTGCTTTTTCCAAATTAGACTTCAGGTTCCCAACTTCCTTTTCAAGCTTTGTGCAGTCTTCAGTTTTGCTTTTCACCAACTGATTTAGATCTTCTTCTACTTTTTCTCTTCTTACAACTTCCACTTTCAAATTACTCAAGTTGTCTTCTGTAGATATCAATTGTTCACTAACCTCCTTGTATTTTTCTTTGAATCTCTTGACTTGCTCCCTCAATTTCTTGATACACTCATCTTCTTCCTTGACATTATCTTTTAGATCCTTGTTTTCCAATTCAACCTTTTCAAGGTCTTCAAGGGCAACCCTTAATTTATCTTCATTAACAGGCAAGCATTCTTCTTTTGTGGTTTCAAACGAGTCAATTTCTTCAAGAGGAATAGCAAACCTTTTTCCTGCCATGTGTTCACTTTCCAAGCTCTTCCTCAAGTTGTTAGACTTCTTCCAAAAAACCAAGCTCTGATACCAATTGTTGAATACCCAAAGTACTAAGAGGGGGGTGAATCAGTACTTTATTAAACTTCTTACTTATTGAACTAACAATGCATTTACCACATGCAATAACAAAGTAAATTAAACATAGAACAAACAACCAAACTTCATCACACATGAACATTGGTCAAGATTTTTACGTAGAAAACCCAAAACTAGGAAAAACCATGGTGAGTGTTAGCTCACAATATATTATGTAGGATCAATACCGAATTATAATAAAGGCTCACTACCTTAGGGCTCACTTCCTAAGGCTCACTGCCCAAAAGAAGTGCTCATTGCAAGGAGGTTCACTACCTAGAGAAAGAAAGAAAGAAGAAGATGGCTCACTGCCAAAATGAATTGTTTAGATTGCATCTACACATGCATGAATGCAGCTTCAATGTATGCTCAAAATACTTTCTCAAAACTTTTCATCTTGACTACTCTGTTTCACTGCACTACCTTTACATTAGACAAGATCTCTCTTCTTCTTCCTTTTGTCACCTACACTGTTGTTCACATTCTACACACATTCATATCTGTATCACCGACAGCAAATACCGAAATCAATCCCATATATATATCCGCAACAAAACAAAATCTTCATATTAGGTCGGCCTAATAAAGTGTATCATGTAGTCATGCATTATGTGCTCTATCGGCCAAATTTATTTTCCAAAATCTATGGCAAACCCAAAAAATATTTGAAACACCTTCACACATGTTGGCCTTAACTATTTCACCACTTAGGTTAAGTTCCAAACACCAAAACTTATCACAAACACATCATACTGTTATGTCGGCTAATACCACTAGTTTACTTCCTCTGTCAGACAACAACTTTTACTGCGAACCACAAGACTTGCTCAAATCCATGTCAAAGGCTCTTCACCCATCATAGATCATACCTCTAGAACTGCAAGGCAAAATATTCTTTTGTGGTAGAATGTGGACCACTAAAACACATGCCCTGTCATAGTCACACTGCACCATACCAAGTAGCGATACTTAGGCATTCATAATTGACTCTCTGGTGGAACTTAGAACTTATAACTCTTGGATTTTGATACTTCAAACATGTGTTTACAACACCTCAAAAATACATAACAATATATGTAATAGCAGAGGAATGCAGACCAATTCAGTTAAGTGTTTTGTTATGTAGATGCAAAGAAAACACTAAGAGAATTCACAGTAAGTGACAAAGTGTTTCTTCAAGTCAAACCTCAAAAAGGTTCAATGACAAGGTTGCCAAATTATCCCTGTGATACAATGGACCATTTGAGATACTTGAAAAGAATAACTATGTGGCTTACAAACTATCTCTTCGATCATCTCTCTCGCATTCATAATGTATTCCATGCATCATTACTTAGGAACAATATTGTTGACCCCACACACATAATTGATTGGCAAGAACTATAGGTAGAAGAAGTTGAAGATATCCACCTTGAACCACTCGCAATCATAGGCAGGCGTAGCATGCAACTATGCAATCAAACAATATTGAAAGTTAAGGTCCTTTAGACTAGTATGGGGAGCAAGAAGCTACTTGGGAAGATGAAAATGTAATTAAATTAGGATATCTGAACTTATTTTAGCTAAGCTGAGCCAACTTAATCCTAAGGAGGGGAGGATTTCACATCCTCATAAGAACCTAATCTAAGACCACGTAGTTCCAATTCTTTTTGGACTAGTGGTAGGAACTTGAAACTTGATATTTAACTCTATGTATGTGTGTGTGAGTGTTTGTGTGTGTGTCTATGTATGCTTAAGTGTATGAAATTTTAATGGTTGCTAGCGATAAATGTGGAATGGAAATCTAGTTATGCTTCTTGCTAATTTATATATTTATTTGATATTATGTTTTTGACTAACCTAGACTAAGCTCACTTTTGAATGGTGCGAGGAATAATGTTTCATTTGTAGGTGATAGGGTGCATGGTGAACTGGATTCTATGGATCTGTAGAAAGGGAATGGTTCTAATTGTTAGTGTAGGTTTTTATTTCCTAGCAGGTTATTTATTTTTCCCTATATTCCTAAGTTTTTCCTACACTTCTATTAATCTTGCTTAGGTTAATAAAGCATGCTTAATTAGGTGAGAGGATTATGAGGTGTCACCTTCCTACATGTGAGCATCCATTAGGTATCTTGGAAAGATACTTTGCTATCTTTAGTCTGATAGATGGTTGCTTCTCATTGGTCGGTGTTGCCACCTCCTCCCTCTCCCTGGTCTATATAAGCATGCTACCTGGCTTGTATTTTACATCTTTTACTTTTGCATCCTCTTAATGCTATTTTGCTTCTAGCATTTGCATTACTCTCTTGGAGACTAACTCTGTGTTGCTATTTTAATTTCGTATCATTTGTATTCATAGTTTAGATATCTATTCGTTTGCAATAGTTTTTTGGGTTAATAATCTTTTCAGATTTTAACATGGTATCAGAGCTATTCTATGTGCAAGGATAGATTTTAGTTTCCTTATTTGAGAGATTTGGGGGGGGGGGGCTAATAAATCTTATTGTATTTTTTTAAAAAACCCAGTATGCTCTTCTCTTGCATCTTCGGATGATCTGGAGAATTAGAAAAGTTTGACAGAAACATTTTAATCTCTGGGGTTTGCACATGTGTTTTATGAAATCTAGGTGATTGTAGCATTTCTAGTTATACTGGTAGCATTTTTGGATGTTCCAACGCGTCCAAAAGGATTCAGAAAGTCAGATTTGGTTTTCATTTCACCGAAATCGGAGATCGTCATACACAATTGCGGAACTGAGGTTTCAAGCTCAAATCTGACAATTAGCTTGCATATTTGGTGTTTTCAATCAAAATTACAGGTTCCAGCATGCCTTTGCTTGTCTTAGGTAGCTGATTCAGTCTTTACATGTCATTTCTTGGTTGATGGGGTCATTTTTTGTTGCTAAAGGCGTCTGTTTACATTAGATCCACATCTTCTGTACATCAGCAAAAAAATGCCTTCTGGGTTTTGTTCGCGGCACAGAAAAACTATCTGGGTATGTTTTTGTTTTTGCATGCAACTCATATATTTTGCAAAAATAAACTCAGAAAGCTACAGCAAGACCTCTCTCCGTTGGCAGTTGCAGATTTGAAGGCAGATTTAAAATGCTCCGTTTTTGCTCATACGAACTCCATTTCCTGAGATTTTTTTTTTAATTATTTTGGTTATTTTTTCGTGCTCTATGCACTAGTGCAGACTTTTTTTATTTTGATGCAGAAAATTTCTAGAAATTACAGATTCTCACCTGTGACATTGCATAGTTCTTCTTTTTGGAACTTCAGAGAATCATAACTTTCACATACGACCTCGCATCGAGGCGATTCTTTTTTTGAAAGTGCATGATTTTTCAAGTAGATCCCAGTGGTGTTGTTAGTTTTGCTTGGCAAAGTTCCAGTATTGTACTTTCAACATACACCTAATTTGTGAGGGTTTTGTAATACATTGAGATCAAGACCACTAAGTATTTCTTTCTAGTGGCAGTTGTAAATGCACTAATTATAAAGTGCCGAAATCATTTTTGCTTTGGGGGGTTCTTTGATTGAGTAAAAAGGAGGGGTTGTCTTGGTGGTGTTCTCTTCTTTTTAGGAATTTATTTTCTGCATTTCTTCATCATGGATCAAACAACTATACCCATCCTAACTCCATACAACTACTTTGAGTGGAAATCACGCATGACAATTCACTTAAGGAAAGCTGGATAACATAGGTTAACAATGGGACTTGAAACTGAACCTACTAAAAATGAAGATAAGCCTAAGTGGTTTAACAAATGTGATGAGGCATATGGAACATTGTGTTTGTCTATTTCTACTGATTTGCTCTTTCACATTGAGTCTCTAAATTCACCAAATGAAATCTAGACAAAGCTAGAAACACTATTTGGCACACAAGATTCAATGAGGGGTCATATGTTGGAAAATGAACTAATTAGTTTAAGTCCAGGCAATTTCAACACAATCCAAGATTTCTTCACAGAATTGAAATCACTAAGGCTGCAGTTAAAACAATGTGGAATTGAAAAGAAAGATGAACAATTGATTCTCAGTATTCTCTTTAAGCTAAGTTCAGAATATTTTGTATTTGTTTCTACCTTCTATGCTACTAAGGGTGCACTTGGTACTCAATTCACCATGCCATCTTTAGATGATTTTGCTATCTCTCTCACTCAGGAATAGGATAAGCTAATCCAGATGTGGTGCAGGAGCACCTAAGAGAATACCTTGGAGAAAGAAGACAAAAATGACCATGGAAGGAACCTATGGAACAAATCAAGTCAATTGGGACACCTTACAACCAATTATGGCATGTTGCAATATTCAAAATGATGTAATAGTTAAATGTCCTAAGGGTCCTGGTAAGGACCCTAGGACCAAAAATGATGTAAGTTGGGCCAATAGTGCCCCTAGAGTCAAATAGAGGTGTCTAAGACTAGTAAGAAAGTATAATGAACCTAAGAAGATCATACATGGTGAATTAATAAGGTAGGAGTTCATTAAATAAGGTAGAAATCCTTTAAACCAATGTTTTAAATTCAAATTTCTGAATTATGAATTTAGGCGGGAAAAGCCTTTTTAATTAGTTTTTGAAATTTTAACCACCCCTAACTGATGGGAATTGGTTGTAGAAGTTAGGGAGAGGTTATATAAGCCTTTTCAAGGCATGATATGTACGGACAAGTACCTTGGAGGGAGTTTAGAGGTGCAAAAATTGAATAAAAAACAAAATTTTTTTATTTTTTCTGCAATTTTTTCGTTCTAGGCCATACCATTTCTCTGTACAGAACTGTTTTGATCTAAAACCAATTGGATGTGGTAGGGGATTTAGTTAAATTTCATTTGCAATTGGTTTGAGGTTTTTTTAGTGAATTTTGAGGGAGATATCATGTTTTTTCTGGAACTGCCTGTTTGACTGTGAAAACAGGGATTTTGAGGGTTTGCAATGCATTTTTGGACCTTTCCATGAATGTAGGATTCTGATTCTCATGGAATAGGTCCTTGTTAACATGTAACATATGTTTCTAACCCTGACAAAGCAGGAGGAGTGTAAATGGGAGAGGTGATCACCGTTTGGAGTCAAGTTTGCATGTGAAAAGAACATGAGAATGGTGGCATGGTTATAGCAGCCGGAGATCCGTCTTAACAATGTGATATTTTTATGATTGATATTGTTTAATATGGTCAATAGGATGGTGTTAGACCTTTGAATGAGGTTTGGAAGTGATTGGAAGTGGGAGATCTAGGAAGCCCTAGGTTTTAGGCCCTAGATATGAGGTTTTTGTATTTGAACATCTAAATGAGAAAACCTCCTGATAAGATGTAGAAAATCCTTGGTTTTGAACTATTTCCTAAGACTATTTTTAGGTTTGAAGTGTGTGGGCCAAGTTGGTCATAGGGTTTCTTTGTAAAATGGTCAATTTAGGCCTTGTGGGAAGACAACAGGGTGTTAGGATAGTCATATTTCGTCCAAAACAACAATATCTGAGTTTGGGATATGTTATGTAACTTGATAAAGGGTATCCATATGAGTCATTATATTTTGAAGTGCTTTGGGAAAGTTTGGGGAAAAGTACAAATTAGTCGCTGAACAAGACTACAAGGATTAGGCCTGTTTAAGGGGAATTGTCAAGAATCTATCAAATTGGTTTGTGAAACCTTTGGAACCTTGTTGGTTGGGGTAGGTTGAGACCCTAGAAGGTGCTAGAATTCATCTGAGAAGTTGGAATCCAAACTTGAGCCCTTTGGTGGAGTTTAGGACAAGAGGAAGGCTAGAGAAGTCTTATTGGTTGAAGCCCACAAACTATTGAAACCTTTTGATCTTGTTAGATTATCTTTGGAGACCTAACACCTCTACATCAAGATGGGTACTCTTAAGTCCTCCAAGTCACATGCCCTAGTTTCCAACCAAGGCACAAAAGAATAGAAAGGACAAAGTAGTAACAACAATAGTAAGGATAAGAAACAAAAGAATAGCAAGGAGAAGAAGGATCAAATACCAATTGCTCCAAAAGCAACTAATGAGACCCAATCTTCTAAGGGTGACAAGCCTAAGAAAGAGAGGGTCCAATGTGCCTATTGTAAAAGACTCGGTCATGATGAACATAAATGTCTGAAGAAACAAATTGATCACTTGACACACATTCTTGAGAAGAATAATATCAGTGTTCCTGATTCTATCAAACGGAGTTCTAATGAGGGGTCTAACAAGGAAAAATAAAATAGCAAGGGAAAAGGAAAGGGCAAGGCCCTTGTTGTAGTTTCTTCTTCACCATCCACTTGGGTTCTTGATTCGGGTGCTTTGCACCACATGGATTCATCCAAGGAAGAGCTTGCACCTATGGAGCTGTGTATTATGCCTTCTATTTTGATGGGTGATGACACTCCTGTTGAGGTGTGCGGGAGAGGGTCTGTTGATGTGGGGGATGGCACATTCCATGATGTTCTTTGTGTGCCCTCATTATCAACTAATATACTGTCAGTATATCAAATCACTCACATAGGTTCAAGCAAGCGGGTTGAGTTCACTCCTTATTCAGTGGAGATTCATGAGTTGCACGGTGGTTCTACAGTTGCAGTTGGGAGAGCAGATCATCAATCACGACTCTTATGTTTTCTCACTTTATTGTTGATCCTCCTTTGATTGTTTTGCTCACACATTCTGATGATGTGAGTAGATTATGGCATGAGCAGTTTGGCCATCTTAACTTCCGCTACTTGTAGCAGCTCAACTAGAAGAGCATGGTCATAGGGTTGCCTTTAGTTCAGTTTTTAGGTGGTGTTTGCCATGGTTGCATTGTTGGTAAGCATCCTAAGGAAAATTTTGACAAAGGTAAGGCATGGAGAGATTCATAGATACAGGAGTTAGTTCACAGTGATTTGGCTGGTCCATTTCAGCATCCTTCTTTTAGCAGGGCTAGATATGTCCTCACATTCATTGATGACTTTTCTCGCTATAGTTGGGTGTACTTTCTCAAGTAGAAGTCAGAGGTATTTGATCATTTTGAAGACTTCAAAACTTTTGTAGAGAAGCAATCTGGGAAATCCATCAAAGTTTTGTGCACTGACAATGGTGGTGAGTATGTCAACCATCAGTTTGAGAGGTTTTGCACTTCAGAGGGGATTGATTTGTAGCATTCAGTTTCCTATAATCCTCAGCAGAATGGTGTTGCAAAATGTAAGAATAGGTCCTTGAAGGAAATGGCAAACTTCATGATTCACTCCAAATCTCTTGCACCACAGTATTTGGCAGAGGCCATTAACTGTGCTTGTTATATCTAAAACCATGTTCCTCACCGAGCCTTGAAGGGAGTCACTCCTTTTAAAGCTTGGAGCGGTTGGAAACCATCAGTTAAGCACTTTCAAGTTTTTGGTTCTCCTACATGGGCCCACATTCCTGTAGAGAAACACAAGGCCTTAGATCCGCAGAGCAAACCTTGCATATTTGTAGGTTATCCTGATGGTGTGAAGGGTTATTAGTTGCTCCACCTTACTACACATGAGTTGTTCATTGAGAGGAGTGTTCAGTTTGAGGAGGGCTTTTCAAGCTCACTTTCTATCACTTCTCCAACTCCTTCTACATTGACATTAGAGTCACTTGGGATACATGACAGATCTTCTGATGAGTCAAATTCACCTGAGCAGTCTTCTACCTCCACTTCCGATGCAGAGAGTGATTCAGAGGACTCACCTCCTTCCTCTCCTAGTCATCATTTAGAGGTTGATGATTCTCCTCCAGATTCTCCATCTTCTGGTCCACTTTGGGCTAGACAGACCTTGCAGTCTGCAGGTGATTGGGTTGGGGATCCATTAGACACCAGGTAGACTTATTCATAGTTCCAGGATGCTCCACATGTCTTCATTTCTACTACTTCAGATCCACAGTCTTTTCATGAGGCTTCTGGTATTCTTGAGTGGGATACAACTATGCAAGAGGAGTATAGTTCCTTGATGAGAAACCACACTTGGGATCTTGTCCCTCTTCCTAAGGGAAGAAAACTTGTTCGATGTAAGTGGATCTATCAGACAAAATTCGTAGCAGATGGGTTGGTTGACAAGCATAAGGCTCACTTGGTCACCAAAGGATTCTCCCAAGTTCCTAGGATTGACTACTCTAAGACTTTTCACCAGTTGCCCAAATGAATTCCATCTGACTTGTTCTTGCCATTACTGTAGCTAATCATTGGGAAGTACACTAGATGGATGTGAAGAGTGATTTTCTTCATGGCGACCTTCAAGAGGAGATTTACATGGAGCAGCCACAGGGGTTTGTTCAAGATTCTTCACTTGTGTGTCATCTTTGGAAGTCTCTCTATGGCCTCAAACATACTCCTCAGGCCTGGTATGCCAAGATGGACTCCTTCCTTCTGACAGTTGGGTTCACTCGGTGCCATTTTGATCCCATTGTCTACATTCTGCAGTAGGATGATTCACTCCTATTTCTAGTTTTGTATGTTGATGACTTGATGATCACAAGGAGTTCTTCATCCACCATTGGGGCTGTCAACACTGCCCTTCATGACAGGTTTTTGATTACTGACTTGGGCTTGTTGCATTACTTTCTCAAGATTGAGATCTTTTAGTCTTCTTCCAGGATCACCATCACACAGTCCCAGTATGCTCTAGATTTGCTCTTGAGGTTTCATATGGCTGACTGTAAGCCTACTCTGACTCCCTTCCTTTTTGGGGTCAAACTTGAGGCTCAGTATTCTTCTCCACTTGTTGATGGCACTTTGTACCAATAGCTTGTTGGGAGTCTCATTTATCTGACTCATACGAGACCCGACATTTCATATGCTGTAGGCATGGTCTCTCGATTCATGCAGGAGCCCCATGAGCTGCACTGGAAAGCATCCAAATAGATCCTTCACTACATTTAGGGTACTCATAGTTTTGGGATTCACTACACAACGAGCATTGATCTTGACTTGGTGGGCTACACAGATTCAGATTGGGTAGGCGATTCTCAAGATCACAAGTCTACTTCAAGTTACAACTTCTCACTTGGTTCAGGTCTTGTTTGTTGGTCGAGCAAGAAACAGTCTGCTATTGCTCTATCTTCTACTGAGGCCGAGTATTAGGGGGCTGTGAATGCTGCCATTGAGGCCATTTGGCTTCAAAATCTTCTCACTGAGTTTGGTATCCAGATCAGATGGCCATCAATCATATTTTGTGACAACCAAAGTGCCATTCAGATCTCATTGAATCCGGTCCATCATCAACGGACCAAACACATAAAGGCCCACATGCACTACATTCGGGAGCTCATCCATGGCCACGTCATCAACCTTTACTACTATCCAACTTCTGAGTAGGTTGCTGATATCTTCACCAACCCTTCCTTGAGAGCAAGTTCCTTCATTTGTGAGCTTTGTTGGGGGTGCAGGATGCTTCATCTTCTGGGGGGGCTTCTTCCTCTCACTCGGAGTCCTGACTCTCTACTTTTGGGGGGGTTTCTTCTCTCTCTATTTTAGGGGGGCTTTTCTCTCTCTTTGGGGGGGGATTTTATGTACATGGGTACCTCATCAGGCTTGATTTGTTAGGACCCATTTCTACATGCACCTAAGCTTCGCTTATGGGGGGGTGTTAGTGTAGGTTTTTATTTCCTAGTGGGTTATTTATTTTTCCCTATATTCCTAGGTTTTTCCTACACTTCTATTAATCTCGCTTAGGTTAATAAAGCATGCTTAATTAGGTGAGAGGATTATGAGGTGTCACCTTCTGTCATGCCCACATTTCCCATGTGGACACGGCACACAAACATGCGTGACATGCCCACATTTGCCATGTGGACATGACACGAACCATGAAAAAATTTTCTCCCTATCCCTAATAATCACCTCGCACACGCTTGCGTGCTTGGTGGCATGATGCTTGAGGCGTAACATGATGACATATTCGATGAGGGTGAAGGTTGTCTAAGGGGGATGCGACACGAAGTGTGTTGCTCTTAGGGTTAGACTTTTAAAGCTGAACCCTAGTTTTCCTAAGTGGGGTGAATATAACATGGAACCCTAACCTAACTCAGATCTTAGCATGATCAATTATTATGACAAGAAGGCACTCGTTTTGAATTCCATCGTTTGAATAGAATTGGAATCAACTTGCCCCCAGATAGTCCTCTCAGTCTAATTCAGTGATGACTCGCAATTTCCCCTCAAAAGAATTTATTTATTTAGGTAATCAAACTAATATAATTATATATTATTAATGTAAAAATACGCACGCCTTACAATTATTATTATTTGTTTTTTGATTATCTTTTTGTAATCGGTTTAACTCTGAAATCACAATTGTATGCTTCGATTTCAATTGAATATAGATTTCATATTCCCCCTAATAAATTAAATTGTTGTTATAAAATATTAAACAAAAAAAATAAAATACCTACTTAATTTGTTCTAAAAGGCTTCCCTTTTGTTTATCTAGCGATAGGTAACACCAACGAAAGAATAATTAAACAAAACAAGTATAATTAACATTTGAAAGAATTTACCCCTTTTTTTTGTTAACAATGATATATAAATATATATTTGTAAATAAAATAACAAATCCTCATTTGTTCTATTAATATATATATATATATATATATAAAACAAGATATAGTTCTCTTATTTAAACATTACATATATACATATGTAATATGTGTGATATAATACATAAGTTGAGTTATCATTTATATATAAATATATATAATTAAAGATAAACATTAGTTTAATATAATAAATTTAGCCTCCCTTAAACCACCGAGCAAAAGAAAGAGTTGCATATTTCACTTGCTACCACACTACAACCCTAATTCCAAAAGTGGTTGCTGTGTTGCAGATGGGGAGGATGTCGACAAAAGCAATGCATAGGAGGGTTGGAGAAGGTGTAGAGTTTGGCCCTACTGAGTGTTGAGGCGGTGTGGAGGGGTGGCACTATCGGCACAGCTGCGGAGGGCAGAATTGGAGGTGTAGGGAGGTTTGCGGGCGGAGGAACGACCGTGCTAGGGAGGTCGGGGGAGTGGAAGATGGAGCGGGGACAATGGTGTTAACAGCAGAAGGAGGAGCATGTGAGCTATCAGGGGAAGCACCCTCGGTGGAGGTTTCGTGGACCAGTGGCGGTAGGTGGATTTGCGAGGGCGCGCAAGAGCCGTAAGCTGCGGATGGCAGGGTTAGGGTGTAAATGGGCCGCGGTGCTCACTGCAGAGTACGGGGAGGCCAAGGGGGGGTGAGGCAACGGTGGTAGGGTGTGGGTGGAGGCACCGCCTCCCCCACACCCCTCTAAAATTTCAACAGAAAGGGGACTGTGGGCGCTGCCCACAGTCCCTCCATTTCAATTTTTTTTTTGCTTTTAATATTATTTGTTTTGTAAAAATAAACTGCTATAAGTTTCTCCACTTTAGCATTTGATAAAGCTCATTTTCTGTTATATCCTTTATATATATATTCATATATACTCAAATCTACACTAGAAATCTATCCAATGATACAGCAGTTGCATATATTTTTTTTAAAACAGGAATATATAAATATTTATATACATACATTTACATATATATTTTAGTATATATATATATGTATGTATATATTTAGTATTTACACAGCATTTACCCAGAATGTAACAACAAAGAAATTTACAGCAACCTTTTTTTTTTTTTTTGATAGATCTTTCCATGAAGTTTTAACAAGACAAACCACTAAGGTAGAAGTTACAATTTAGTTTTAAATTTTGTTTTCTTCTAACAACAAATACTGTAAAGGAAGCTTCCACGGCACAAACAGGTATCAACTCTCTAGATTTATCCTTCCTTCATAAAAAAAACTACACAGCAGAATTGCACTTCTTACATATTTTCTTTTCGAAGAATACTGATGGAAAGTAAATACATATATTTTTTTTTTCTGAAGTAAAATACAACCAGGAATGCACTTTCTTTTTCTTTCATCTAAAATAGGCCCTAAACAGCAACCCAAATAGCAACCAGATGTTTAATAACTACCTTGGAAAACAAACAGAAGATTTAATCCTAAAATTTCCTCTTCTCTTCATACTATATATTTGAACAACCATTGATACAAATACACTTATAATTTTTTTTTTGTCCTTTTGAGTAGAGAGGATAATGGCAGAAAATTTCTTATATCTTCACCTCAATTCTCATCTTCACAGCTCCACCAAACAATAGAAGTAACAGCCTTACATTAAGTACTGAAAGTTTACTTTTCACAATACAACACAGCCATGTTCATGGCAACTAACTCAACAACCACTTCCTGAATAGAATACAATAAGCCCACAATGGCCAAGACCCCAACAGCCAATGCAAGGAGATAGAAAGGTCACCAACATGAGCTCCTACACATCACATCTCTTCACTTTAAAACTTGCAAACTACACAACAACAAGACAACAGAAACCAGCCACCAGGAAAGGAAAAGCTCTCCTCCCTACCATAGACCCGCAAGTGGGTCACCCCTGAGGTAGGGAGGTAGGGAATTTCACACAGGGTTCCATTCCACAGAAAACAAACACTAAACACAAACAACCCATAGGCTTAACACATTACATCAACTCATAAAAATGAGTTAGGTGAGGGTAGGGAATAGACCTCTCAACTTAAAGGGGCTCACAATGATAAAGAAGAACTCAACACATGGCCTCAAGCCAAAAATCCCTGAACACCATAATCCACAAGAATCTCAGACCAATTTTTGCTTGGCACTCTTGCCATATAGATATCTCCTCGTCAATGATAATAGGCCCTCAAGGCATAAACACATAAACACAAACTATGGAAGAGCCCCCAAGGATTGTTCCTCTTCCCTACCCATACAAGTTGAGCATTTCCTCCATTGGAGGTGCTCTCACCATGACACCCACCCCAACATCAAATGCAAATCAACACAATGCAAACAAAACATTCAACCCAAAATCCAAACATGGAAAATAAAGCAAGAACAAGTTAAGAGCCTACCTTCAAGGTCTTGGCAATGGATGTAGAAGTTGGTGAAGAGCTCCAAGCCTTCCAACTTTCAGAATCTCCCCCCCCAACCTTCTCTAACTCCTCCAAACTTAGTAAGGAAAACCCAAATTTTGCAAGAAGTCTCCAAAATGCAAGGAAAAAAAATAGAATAGGATAGAAGAACCCCCATTCCTCTTCAAGAGGAGCTATTATAGGCCCTCTACTTGGTCTTGAGAGAATGAGGTGGTGACATTTGTCACCATCTCTTCCCTCCACCAAAACCACTTGTGATAGTGAGGAGGTAAGAGGATGACAAATGTCCACCTCTCCCTCCACCTCCATCTCCACCTCATCCACTTGTGCTTCCACACAAGTGGGAGGGAGACAAATGGTGAGTTGGATTCCCACTCACCCTTCAACAAGACAATGGCCTTGAGTGGTGCTCCCACTCACTTGGGAGCTTGGGAGGACTCTTGGAGACTTCCCAAGTCTTCCTTGGGAATGTTTCCCAAAACTTAGGGATGGGAGATGTGTTCTTCCCAAGGCAAGGCCCATCCCCATCTCCCCTCTTCCTGATTTCGTCACTCTTACTCCACCATGGTTTAGGGTGACCTAGGGTGAGTCAAAACTAGGGTTAGGTGGTCCAAGTTGACCCTAGGCTCATGGTTGACCACCTAGGGTAACTTTTGGGACCCTAGGGGTCATGAAAGGGGTTGAAAATCCACATATAAATGGCCCAAATAATAAAAAAAAAAGATAAATGACATAAATCAAATAAAATATTACAACACTTAATTTGAATCAAAAATAAGAAAAAGAAGGGTTACTAAGGCTAAAAAAATAATTAAAACTAAACCAAGCACAATTAAATCATCATTCAATTACACACACGATCTTTATCCCTCTTGGGAACGAATCAGCTTAACAGGGAATAACATGGTGTGAATCCTACCTCTGATTTCCCGTGGCTAGGGAAAAGAAAACTTGCACATCTCGATCAAGTGTCAGTTCTGTCATGAAAATGATAGCTGAAGCAATTGAAAATTAGATTCACACAACCAATACAACAACATCCATCAATACATAAATCCAAATTAATTGCATTTTCCATCACATGTTAATTAATTCCAATCACATGAACAACTAGAATCTCATAACAAAATAACAACTAATATAAATCCATATATCGAACCACAGCATATCCTCAATATGACTGAATCAAATCACATATATCAAAACAGTGAGATAAAACATCAAGTCTGCATAATGAACATGGTCACTACTGAATAGCACAATGATCAAAATATAGGAGGTAAAATAATCGGCCTCACACCTTCCTACATGTGAGAATTTATTAGCTATCTTGGGAAGATACTTTGCTATCTTTAGTCCAATAGATGGTTGCTCCTCATTGGTCGGTGTTTCCGCCTCCTCCCTCTCCCTGGTCTATATAAGCATGCTACATGGCTTGTATTTTGCATCTTTTGCTTTTGCATCCTCTTAATGCTATTTTGCTTCTAGAATTTGCATTACTCTATTGGAGACTAACTTTGTGTTGCTATTTTGATTTCGTATCATTTGCATTCATAGTTTAGATATCTATTCATTTGCACTAGTTTTCTAGGTTAATAATCTTTTTAGATTCTAACACTAATGTCAAATCCTTGATGAGATATTGACTTAACCAAAGACTCGACTGAAGTAGTACTGAGTATGTACATATAGAACCTAGGTGGTCTTGTTTTTCATGTCCATAGGTCCTATTTAAGTCCATTTTCTAGATAATAGATACATCGTTACATATTTCTTTCTGAATGCAATTTTGTTTGAACATGTCTATTCTATAGCATCGATAAAGGATGAAATTGTTTGTTTCCAATTTACCTAAAGTAATCGATAATATTAGTGGTATAAAATTTTAATAAAGGAGTAAATTATAAATAATAATAAAGGAATTATTAATATTATCAATGTTTTGACTCATTCCAAATGTATGAGTGTTAATAATAATAAAAAAAGTAAATCAAAAGAAATGAAGAAGTCTGAAGTAAAAGAAAGAGGAAAAGAAAATTAAAAACAAAGAAGGAAATGTAGGGAGGCGTCTAAGGGTTTTGAAAGGGCAAACTATAATTTGGAGGAGGGTGACCAACATTGAAAGATTGGTTGCCCCTCTTGAGGATGCCATAGTGGTAGTAGGATGAAAGGATGGAAATGACAAGAAGGAGAAATTAAAGGCTAGTTGGAGGAGGTGTTTGATAGATTTTCATCATTTTAGAGGGCAGAAGGAGGCATGTGAAGGAGCAATCCCAAATTGGAGGTCATTTGGACTGAGTGTAGAAGACTTTACATTATTTTCCAACTACTTGGACTGGTTCTCCATGCCCAAGGACATGTTTATCTCATTTTAATGTTGTTCCTTTCATAAATTTGTATTTCACTACTTTGTATGACTGTGTTTGAGACACGAGCTTCAAATGTTTGTATTCATATATTATATTATATAAACCCTTAACCAACATAGTAGTTTTAACCAAAACCAGTTGAGGAAGAAAAAGCAGTGTAGGGAAATTGATTCAAGTCCATGATAAACTATTGCAAATATTAGGGATGCCTTGACAAGGCAAGTGAGTTGTTTGACAAAATGATTTATTAAAATACAACCTCATGGAATGCCATGATGACAAGATATGTTAAATTTGGGTTGTAGCAGAGGTTGTAGAAACTTTTAGTAAATGCAAAACATCATCTTACCCATTTGGGTTTTAAATTGGGGGTTTGAAAGAGAGAATGGACAACCTTCACCTCACTATTGAAGTTGTAATTATTGTTTTATACTACCAAAGCCTACATTAAATTTATGGGTATTACTCTTAATAGGGTTTCTTGCTGGAATAACTCTATTTGAATGATTTCAAATGATAGATAAAACTCCCTATAGCCTTTTGTTGGAATAATAAGACCTAACACTATTGTAGTTCCATAATAACTCATATTAGGATGGGTAAGATTTAGACTTCTTTTAGAAAATTTCTTTCTATTAATGACTGCACCTAAACATAATTTAGTTTTGGTTGTCCATGTTTGTTTTGAGTAAGTCGAGGCTACTAATACATGGTATGATTTCTTGTAGAATATAAATGTCCACCCTATCAAGCCTCATTCGAATTGTTTTTGTTAGGGTTAGCCGGCAGAAGATATCAATTAAATGCAAATAAAGATTAAACAAAGGAATAGAAATACACAGAATTAATAACAGTGAGAGACAAGTTTTAACGTGGTTCACCGAAACTTGGGCTACATCCACCAAACAGAGAGTCCAATATTATTATCCAGTAAATCAAACCGATTACAACCAGCAATCCCTGCAACTCAATACTGCTGCAAATGCTACAATACAATATCAATCAAAACCCTAACCCTTAGCCACTTTTAGCTACCCCCAAACCCCCGAAAGGGGCACTGCCCCTTGACCCCATAGGAATTTGGGGGGAAACCGCGCTAATAAAAGTGGTGAAAATTTAACCTCTGAGTCTGATTAAGCTCCATATAACAACAGTTTTATATTCCCTTACCTATTGGGCTATCCCCTTGACTTGTACACAATAGTCTCATGTTTAGGACTATTGGTAAGGGTTAGACATAAGAGTCTACCTTTTTAAATGCATTCATATTTATACACATGGAGGTTGGCTGCAACTAGGATAGTGAGGAACTTAATGGAGGCTCAACTTTTACCATAAGAAGTATCATTAGATAGAGAAAACAATGATTATTATGATGAAAGAATAATTCAGTTGTTTAGCATTGCAAATAAGTGTGGAATGGGTGGATAAGTGTCAAGAGTTCAACATAATTAATATTATAAATTTATTTCTAGATATTTGGAACAAGCCTCAATTACCTAGTTTCTACCAAAAATAGATTTTAGGCTTTTAACTGAGAAAGTTCAATAGTTGTAAACAATTATAGCATGACCTTTATCATCATGAAATAAAACATTAGTTATGTATGTCTGGTGGGAATCATTCTACCTTATCCCTATGAACCTTTACACTCAACAGGACTGATAAGAACTCTAATTTTTTCTTTTTAATGCCTTATTACTGTGTAGCATATAAAGGAGGCTATGTTAATAAAGTCATATTATATTAAGTTGGAAAAGACAACAATTAGTTTATGAAGGTTCCTCCTATAAGCTTAAGTAATATCAGGTTTGGTGAAATCTTATGATAGAATGTCTATCCAATTCCTATTAATAATCTACACCTTGTAGCTATAGGATAAGCTTGAGTGTAGTAAACTATATGGTTTTGTCTTGATTATCTAGCTCTAAGTTGACTTTTTGTAACATACCATCTCATACAACTTGGAATTACTCATCAAATTTACTAAGAAAGTAAATTAACATGTACATCTTTAACCATGAGTGAGATTTTTTTTTTTGCATGATCACATAGAAATAAATGCATATCTTTTCTGAATATTTTTCAACCTTGAAAATTACAATATATTCAAAGATAAAAACATAGTGAAATCATTTCACTTTACATTTACAAATAATTTGTACTTGGCAATATGAATAATTACATAAATTTGAAAATCATAAGTCATAACATGAAATATACTGCATCTAGAATCTGATATTTGTCTCACAAGTCTCAGTGAGTCTTCTGCTATAGAAGGAGAGCATCATCCGAGTGCTTTTCCTCCAACCACAGATCGGTGGCCCCCCGCACACCTTCCTTCCTGGAAGTGGCCCTACCCTTCACAAAGAGTATAGACATAAAGAACCAATAGGTTGCCATCTGATTCCTAGTGTTGTGTCCCACATAACTCAATCAATCATACAACTCTAGACACTATTCTAGCTAGGTATTCAATCATTCTGACAAGTCATACAATCTAGACACGGTGAACCGACTAATGCATGCAGAGACACATGAATCACTTTGGCCAAAGTTTCTATGTAAATAGGCATTTGGAATAAATGTAGTCATGTGTTCACACACCTCTAACTCAACTTGGAAACTATCTCATCCTATAGTTTGACTAGCTTGACTAGTATCTCTAGACATAATTTGTCTTGACTAAACTCAAATCCTAGTCAATCTGACTTAGAATTTAATCCTTAATCTAGGATATACATGACATATGTAGGTTTAGGTAATTTTAAAACTCTTCATGGAGTCCCTCGTTGCATACTTGCAAATACCAAGGTCTATGAGTTTCTGTCATTCTACTCAATGACCCAAAGATAAAACATTCTTATGTAATATAACAAGTTTTGACCCTATCAAGAAATTGTTTAAAATTTAACAAAGTACTTCTTAGACTCTTTCTAAATTATACTATCTTGATTTATGGTTTCTTGACCATTCACTATCGACCATAATATACAAAAACAATGTCATAACCAACTTATGAGTTTTAAGTTTTCTAACCCCTACTGAGTTGATTCTAGGGTTTTAACTTCTCTAACCCAATACTTTGAAATATTAAATACCCTTTTTTTCCAAAGATAATAAGTTATAATAATATAACATGAATATAATAACCATTACTCTACTCTTGACCACTTGGGATTGTTCAAATTCACATTCTCGTATCAGTATAAACATAGAACATGAGGTTTATCCTCATTCATATAAGATCTTGATGAATACTATCATTATCATAAGTACTCTTGACTAAGTTCAATCTTTTAACCCAAATAGGTTTGAGTCTAGAAAAATAATAATACAATATTTTCGACCTCTTGGTCTCCTTAAGTCCACCGACTTTCATTATAGAATAGGTTGTGAACTCATGTAAAATATCCTTGAATATAATGAAAATACTTATCATGGTTGGAGAATGCATATGTCATAATATATCACTATCCTTAGGTGCTTCTAATGATATCTATATCATTTCTATATACTCTAAAATAAGTGAATATCTATAACAAAAACTTTGAATGTAAATAATAAAAATTATATACATAAAACATTGTGGGATATAAATCCATCTCTATCTAAACTTATTGGTCTTGACTCCTAACTCTAAAATAGAGTTCTCAAGAGGTTCAGTTCCTACAATCTATAAGATATATTCTACAAGGTTTTTATTATTTTATGATAGCAACTACATCCTATATTTGCTCAAATGTATAGATAGGTAAGAGATAACTATCGACAAACTAAAACCCTCTGAATAAACAAAATTATTCAAAACCTTTGCCATGTTCGATGTCTATCAAATGACAAGTTTACTACCTATTTACTCTATGAGTTTGAAGATACAATGATGGCATGAAAAATGGTTAACTACCCTAGTATCTTTGTTGATAAACAAATACATTCTAACATTTATCTTCTGCAGTTCTAACTGCTATTTGAAAAACATTAACACTATCACAAATTCTTGCTCATCTATAACAAGCATTATGTGATTTTATCCTATATTTAAATGTTTACACAGAATAGAAATATTGCAATTTTAAAATGTAATGAGTTACGTATAAGAGATATCCTTACCTCTATACATCGATAGTTATCCAAAACCTAAGCTAGTTACTTCCTTCAATCACTACTATCCAAGCTATCATATCACTTCCACTGTGTTTGTTTCCCTCTACAAATGATACATAGCTCTATCTCTCTCAGGATTCTATAAGACAATAGAGCTCACTCTCTTTCTCAACGATATAATGATAATAGAGCTCTCTTGAGTTTCACCAATCCCTTGCCCCCACGGACTCTTGCATAGTATATAGCTCTGTGACAAACGCAATCCTTCCCTTTCTCTGTGCACTTGGAGTCTCTACCAAAACAATCTCTCTATTCTTTGATAATATAGCCTTTTTCAATGCTTTACTCTCCCCATACTAGTGGAGATCCTTCTTGAATTTATGCATTTTACCACTCTCAAAAGACACGCAAAAGATTGTGGAGTAACTGGTCATTATGACCACTCCCAAATCATTTGATACCTCCTCCATACTCTCCATAACTGACATGGAGAAAAAAGAGTTAAGTGCCATAAGAGCACATAGTGGTTTGTGTTTAATTTTCAACTTAACCATGTACCCATAAGAAGCTTATCGACAACAAAATAGTAAGTTTGAACTAATAATTCATACTAAATAAATATCTATATATATATATATATCAACATAATATTGGTGCATACAACATATACTTATGTTTTTTCTAACTCTTGATAGGATACAAGAATGGGGTCAAGGTATTCTCCCTCTCTCTAACTTGCATAAATGTCAAAATAAACAAAATAACATGATAGAATTCTAATCAGGAATTACTAAAAATAAAATAGTTTATCTACTAGCATTTATTTGCTCTTGTAATATAATCTATATTACTTTACACAAAGAAATAATGACTTTTGACCATTTCCTTGTCGACGGTCATACTATCCTAACTTAGTTTTCAACAAAACCTAAGCTTAATGGATCTAGTTGACAATCGACGATTTGTCGAGTCAAAACCAAACTTAGACCAATCAATCAAACACAAATTACCAAATCAATGAAGGTTCACTAAACTGTGAACGCACAAGACTTGGATGATAACAATCTGTTCTTATCCATAACTCTATTCTCTTCTCTTGATGATGCTCTCCCTCTCTTTCTTAGAGGGTGGAAAAACTTGTTTCCTGGTTACAACTTACAATCACCAAACTAGGATTAGTTCATCATTAGTCAATTCATAAACTTTATGAATAAATAATCATGACATCTTATAATCACATGTCTAATTCTAATCATATAAACATAAACTCATGATATCATTGATTTATCCTGACATTTTCACATAATGTTAAATCATTAATTCATAAACAACTAACTACAAATTATGTGCAAGTAAAAAGTAAAACATAGTCAAAATTTGGGGTGTGACATATCTCCCCCATAAGATTCATTGTCCTCGATGATCCAGTGATTCCAAAATAATAATATAAAGTTTTTGTTCAACTTTGAAAAGCTTAAAACAAATGAGGAAATCTCTGATAAAGATAATGGTAATCTTCCCATGTGGCACTATCCTCTGTATATTGGTCCCACTGGACCTTCCACTGAGTAACCTCTCAATTATGCAAGCGAAGCTTACAAACTTTGATCACCTTGAAAGGCTTGGTCATGACCACTCTTAGGTCCTGTACCTTTAAAGAATTCCAATCAAGAATATGATCATCACCTTGTATATAATTTTTCAACTATGAAACATGAAAAACATTATGCATCCTGGCAAGAGCTAGTGGTAGAGCGATTTTGTAGGCAACTAGATTCATCACTTTGAGAACTTCAAAGGGTCCTACATATCGAGGAGCTAGTTCGAAAGACTTTCCAAACTTTATGGAACTATTCTGAGGTTTGACTCTCAAAAGAATTTTTTCTCCAACTAAGAATTGCCTTGGTGTTCACTTAGCATTAACATAACTTTTTTTCTATCATTTGCTTCTACTAATCTATTTTTGATCAACTTGATCTATTCTTCCATTTCTGATAACATTTCAAGACCAATGCTAATCCTATCTTCTAGCTTATCCCAACTTATAGGAGTTTGACATCTTTCACGTACATTGCTTCAAATGGAGCCATCTTAATAAAAGAATGATAGGAGTTATTATATGCAAACTCCACATGTAGTAGATATTCTTCCCACTTGTATTGTTGATCCATGCAATACATCTGCAACAAATCTTATAGAACTTGATTTACCTTCTCAATCTGATCATCTATCTCAGGGTGATAAGTCGAACTTATATTGAGTTCCTAGCATTGAGAAAAAAGTTTGCCAAAATCTTGACATCGTGTGTGCATCTCTGTCTGAGATAATTTTCTCAGGAACTCCATGTAATCTAAATACTTCTTGCATAAATTTACGAGCTAAAACTAGTGCTCCATCCGTTAGATTCCTAGGTATCAAATGAGGTACCTTGGTGAGTTTTTCCACCACCACTAGAATAGCATCATGTCTATTTCGAGACATTGGGAGACCTTGCACAAAGTTCATACTAATGTCCTGCCACTTCAACTCTGGAATATCGTGAGGATACAGAAGTCCCGTTGGATGTTGATGCTCAGCCTTGACTCTCTGGCACTCTAAGCAACTTGGTACAAATCTTACAGTGTCATTCTTCATTCCTTTCCAAAAATAAAGAGTCTTCACATCAGCTAAGAGTTTGGTTACTCCAGGATGACCTAAATATGGTGCAGTATGAACTTCCTTCCACACAAGGTTTATTAATTCTACAGAGTCAGGGAAATACATCCTTCCTCTATATCTTAAAATCCCATCTGGTTCAAAATAGAACCAATTATACCTTGAGTCTTGAGGATTTACTTTAAGATCCTACTTAACTTGCTCATAGTACTCATCACCTGCAGAATTTTGTATCACTAAATCCTTGAAATTTGAGTGGATAGAGACAATTGAAGAGACATACCTCTGCCAACTTAGAGCATCTGCTACTCAGTTCTCTTTACCTTTGATATAACTTATATCAAAGTCATAGTCAGATATCAATTCCAACCATCTTCTTTGTCAAGCATTTAGATGAGGTTTGGAAAATATATACTTAAGACCTTGATGGTCCAACTTCAGTTCAAAAGGCTTTTCTAGCAAATAGTGTCACCACACTTGAAAAGCATGCACAACTACTGCTAACTCTAAGTCATGAGGAGCATAATTCTGCTCATATGCTCTCAGTTTTCTGGATTCATAGCCTGCCACTCACCCATTCTACATAAGCACTCCTAAACATTCACCTGAGACATCAGTGATTACAACAAATTGACTTTCTGGATCAGGAACTTTCGATATTGGTGCAGTTGTCAACCTCTTTTAACTAATTAAATGCCTCCTAACATTTTTCTGACCAGTCAAAACACTTTCCTTTTCTTTGAAGTAAAGTGATTGGGTTTGCAATCTTAGAAAATTTCAAAATGAACTTCCTATAATATCCAGCTAACCCCATGAAACTGCGCACTTCATGCACATTCCTTGGCACATGCCACTCAAGTATAGATTTGATCTCCACAAGATCTATTGAAATTCCTTCACCTCATATTATATGTCCCAGATATTGTATCTCTTTCTAAAATAAATTACACTTAGAAATTTTCCCATACAACTTATGTTCCCTCAACCACTGCAGAACTAACTGCAGATGCAGCAAACGTTCTTCCTCATTCTTAGAATATATAAGAATATCATCTATGAATACTCGAACAAATTTATCCAAGCAATCATAGAAAAACACTATTCATCAAATTCATGAATGTTGTAGGGGCATTCGTAAGTCCAAATGGTAGAAATGTGAACTCATAATGTCCATACCTTGTTCTTAAATTTGTTTTATGAATATCTTCATCTTTCAGTCTCAGTTGATGATATCCAAATCACAGATCGATCTTAGAGCACACTATTGCACTCTGCATCTGATAAAAAAGATCATCAATACACGGTAGAGAATACTTATTCTTTATCGTTGCTTTGTTGAGCATATGATAGTCTATACACAAACGCAAGGTTCCATCCTTCTTTTTGACAAAGATCACAAATGCTCCCCAAGGTGAAACACTGGGTCTAATCAACCCTTTAGCCAATAGCTCCTAAAGATAGGCTTTCAATTTCATCAACTCTGTAGTAGTCATACAGTATGGCACCTTTGAAATTAGCTCAGATCCAGGTATTATATCAATAGAGAAATCAAAATCTTGTTGATGTTTGTCACTGATGTCAAAGGTGTTGTGTTCATGTTTGTAGTTAATGCACAAGTGATTGTTTGTCATTGATATCAACTTATTGATGTTGTTGATGAGTTCATGCAAGCAACTATATGCAATAATATGCAAGCAATAATGGTGTCCAAAGTGCTCCTTCATTTCACAATGGTGTCCAAGTTGTCCACTATTGTTCAAAGGTAGATGCAAAGTCTTTATTCTTTGTCATTGATCTTAAAGGCATTTGGTGTTAATGTCATTGATGAGTTCAAGGGTTTCAAAATGTTGATGCAAAGTAACTTTCTCATTTTCTTGTCAAAGGTGGATTGTGTATGGTGTTGGTGGCAAGATATCATAGCTTGATTGTTCATTCATCTCATGTATAAATATGTCAATCATCTCATGATGTCATTATTGATAGTATGGTGTTCTATGTCAGTTAGTTTCTCTATGACAGATGTTAGTACCAACTATGCAGTTTGGTTAGGAGGTCTCAGTTTAGGTTGGTATGGTGCTCATACTTCATGCTTTAGGAGTGTCACCAAAAGAGTTGTCATTAGATGATCTCAGTGTTGGATGATGAGATCTCTCAGTTGGATTTGGAGTGACCAAAGGTCCTTGATATGCAAAGGGAGTTCATTCTCAAGTGGCAAGTGGTACATATACTTGTATATGTTCTTCATGGGCACATACTTGCAAAGTAATTATTGTTCATTATCTTCTCATGGTGTGCATGATGTTGAATAGCTCATTGCTCATTCTTCATTCAGTTCATGGTGAAAAGGTAGTGTTGTTGCAAATGTTGCAAAATGCAATGAGTTGCTTCATGTCAAAGTGTTACTTCATTACAAAGTAGTATTGTTAATCATTCAGAGGTATTGTATTGACGGAGCATTCATGAAGTCTTCTTTTTACAAGTTCATTTAGTCTTTTGAGATCATGTGTTTGTGAGATTCCTATTGTTGTGGTTTGCTAGGGTTGTTGTTGAAAACTGACACCTTAAGACCTTCAAGGATGAGAATTTGGTTGTTTCAAGGCTAAAGGAGTTTGTATCTGTAGATTTTGTCTAGATGAGATCAAAGCCTTAATGATAATCAATTTTATAAAGACCCAATTCCTAAATGCCCAATGTCCTCCTAAAACCCTAAGTTTCTAAGTCTTAAACCCTAGAAAATAAATTATAATGCTTTATGAGGTGACGAGCATGCACTTTTGTTTTGTTTCAATGTTGACCTGCTATCGCAGGTTAAAGATCACTTAAGTGATCAATTTAAGGGGTTATAAACATAAATTGACTAGCCCCTTGACCTAAGGGAACCGGTGTCCACCGATGAGAGGATTGTGTTTGGGTGGCAAGTTTGAATCAATGGCCTTCATTCATGATGAGATGGCCACGAAGAAGAGGATCAATGATGCAGGTTTAATTTCATTCAAACTATCAATGTTTATTCTCTAGAGACTAACATTTGATGGGCAGTAACCCGTATCTTCTAACTGCACACGATTTTTGGCAGTTTTGGTAACTATTTTTTATCCAAATGATTGATAGTTTTCAACTAAGGTTATAATCTCTTGTCTCTATGAATTTGTGGGTTGGTTGAAGACATACAGATCAAATCATATTTGTATATTGATATATTTATTCATTGAGGGGAAGATGTTATAGATGTCATAGTTCTATATACTCAAAATAGATAGGGTAGAATGAAAAAGAGTTTAAGTATTTTGTTGCAGGGAATTTTTAGTGTATATCATGTATCAATTGCTATGTGAAGAGGTAATGAAGGAATACACAAGATTAATTCATTGAATAAGGCAGTAAAAGAAGATTGATGTATACATCTAGAATAGAGTAGGTAGAGTGATATGGAGACTTTTATACTATATATATAGACTTGCCATTATTCAATGAAGAAGTGTGTAATGTATAGTGAGTTGTCATGTTCTGTATGAGAAAAGGTAATGTTTTGTCGTAAAGTGATTTGTAGATATAGATATGATGAGCAGTGAATTGTAATGAAACAGAGCAACCCTTTGTCCTTTTTGTTTCTATTTGAAATTGTTGAAAGGAGTGTATGTGATCTTGTTTGTCAGTGAGACATATGTTGTTTTGCCAATGAGGCATTGCCAGTGAGGTTTTTGCTAGTGAATCATATGTTGTGTAGCCAGTTAGGTTTATGGCCACTGAGGCTCAATACAATTCATTTTTAGAGTGGTTTTTTACCCTTCTAGGGTTTTCCACTCAAACACTTGCGTTATGTGGTATATCTTTTTGTTTGTGGATATATGTCCTGATGATCTTGTTTTAAATTCTATGATCGGTCATATATGGTGTATTGTTTTGGTGCTCTTGAGTGAAGAATTATCTTGTTAAAAGATTTATTTTGTTGACCACTGATTCACCGCCCACCCTCTTAGTGTTCTAAAGTATTCCAATAAGTGGTATCAGAGCTACAAGTTCCTTGCAAAAGTTTAACCAGCTTAGGTGATCTTGGTCATGGAATACATATTATGGAAAAAGAAAAGGACAAAAGAAAAAGGTTAGTGCTAAGCAAAATGTTGGTCAACTAGCTTCCATCAAATCAAGTGATATGTTGTTTCTAGAAACACCCGTGCCAATTGACACAAGATATGATATATCTAAAGAGAATATGATTTTGTAGTTGAGAATATTGATAAAGAAGGAGACCACATTGTGAGTGATTACGAAGAGGAGTATGATTAATATGAATGTGAAATTGATATTGAAGGTGAACTCATGTGTGCCCTAAATGAAATCAAGAAGCTCAAAAAGGAGAACCAGAAACTAATGTTACAACTTCAAGAAGAAATGAACATCAAGTCTAAAGCATTTTCAAATCTTGAAGAGGCAAGAAAACTGATTGTGGACTTAAAGATACAGGGTGAAGAAGTTAATACAAAAAATGATAAATAACAAATCAGTTAAAGGTCAAGGAGATGGATTGTGAGAGGTATGAGTTATAAATTATGTCTCTAAGAAAGCAACTAGAGAAGGTAAATTAGGAGTTGAATAGAAGTCTTCAAAATGCGCAGAGCACTGAGTTGTTTGCCAAAATGATTTTAAGTCAAAGGTCAATGTCAAACAAATCTAGGATAGGATATGAAGGAGAAATGAGATACAAATATGTTGCAGTGCCCAAGAAGAGTGATGAAAAAGCACAAGTGAAGTTAGTAAACCCTTCAAAAGATGTAATATATGAACAAGGAGAATCAAGCCCTACTTCCAAAAAGCCTATAGATTAGAATACAAATGAGGAAGGATACAGAAGAGTTCATGATCCCAAGCAAAGTCTAAGAATAAGGTCATCAGCAAGATAAATCAAGTATAACTATTCATACTTCCATGGTTACCGTTATTCATGTAATGATTATGGACATAAAGCAATTGATTGTAGAAGGAGTCAATTTGCATCTTATAGAAATATGAATGTAGTTTGTTATAAGTGCAACACCCTTGGACATAGAGCACATTGTTGTAGAAAAGGTTTTGTAAGATCACCTGACTATATCAAGGAGGTGAATAAGTTAACCAAACAAAAGGAAGAGTATTTGAAAAGTTGGAAAAGGAAACAACCTGAGAAAGTTTAGAGGAGGAAACATGAATAAAAGGGAAAGAAACTATGCATGTGCTTTATGCACAAAAGGTATCTCCAAGTGCATAAAGAGATCCATAAGTTTAGGGGGAGATTTTCAATGTCCTATCATTTAGCCCCATGAAAAGTTTAGGAGGAATAAGTATTCTTTATCTCTAGAGCATTTAGTGCATATCCTTTATCTCAAATAACTGTCTCAGATAGATCAAGTAGTATTGTGCCTATAAGATTAATGGTGCTCATGGTCATATGAGTTATGATCTTCATCTTGGTCTCTACATGATCTTATGCTTTCATCAGTAGCAAGATGAGTTATCAGTGGTAGGAACTTGTTAAAGGATGGAGAGCACTTGAAGAGCTTCATGAAACATGATAAACTCCCTTAGGCACTTAGTTTGTTGTCTTCAAATGTTCTAGTGCAAAGTGAAGTTCTAAAATCATCACAAAATAAGTTGGTTGAATTATGTAGCCAGTCCATGCAATGATTTACATGCAATATTGTTTTGTTGAAAAGACTATAGAAACATTTAAGAAAATGTAGTTGGTAGGAATAAAATCAGACTTTGCAACCTCTATCAGCATTCTTGGAGCTTTAGAACAGGGTATGGAATCCATCAAAGTATAAATCTATTGACAAATGTTGTAACTACAACTGCCCTGGTAGACATGGATGCGAAATGTAGAAGAATAGTCAAGGCACATGAATTTTATGACAAAATGTCTCATAGAAATGTGGTCAAATGGTATGTTTCTATGGTATGTTCATTTATGGTAATGCATCCTCAAATAAGGCATATAGCCAAGAGTACATGTTGCCAAGAGTAGTTTGTAGGCATATAGTGTGTATGATGAATTCATGGTGAATGAATGTAATGTTGCCAAACATGTAGCCAAAAGTTAAGTTTGCCAAAAGTGCATGATATTGTCTAATGCAAAGGAATGTGCAAGGAGTATGAAGTATGGTATGTACAGGACAGTATTGTAGTGCATGAAAGTATTGTTGATTAGATAGTTGGTAAGTAGACAGATCAATTGCAATTTAGGTTTAATCAGACAGTGGACAGTTAG
The DNA here is from genome assembly GCA_027924645.1 of Cunninghamia lanceolata. NCBI lineage: Eukaryota > Viridiplantae > Streptophyta > Pinopsida > Cupressales > Cupressaceae > Cunninghamia > Cunninghamia lanceolata. The sequence goes on from BSBN01001352.1 coordinate 959,773, forward strand.
AGTCTTGTGTGGCACTTATGACCAAGTAGTGACACAAGATTAGGATGACAATTGTTATTAATAAGTGTTTGTGGTTGCAAAGGATAGTCTAATAAAACTTTGCAAGGATAGTCTTTATTTGTGATGGTGGAAATAGTGTTCAAGTGCCTTGATATGTGATTGATAGGGGGAGTAGCATAAATGATGATAATGGCAAAAGTACAGGGATAATGTGCAAACAGTTATCTTATCCTATGTTGACAATGATCCTTCTCAATATCTTTGCTTTGTAGTATACAAGATAATGATCAACTTGACAGTGATATCCAATGATCTTTGTTTGTGGTATCTCAAACATTGATTTGTGACAGTGATTTATATATCAGACTGATGAGGTCGTAGTAGTGTTTGTTAATTCATCATCATTTAATTATCAATCTAGAGGTGTCTGGAGCGATCTGCGATAAGACTCTTAGTGTGGGGGATTTTGGAGTGGAATCTGAATCAATGGTTGGTGGACAAAGTCTAGTTTACTCAACTTACAAAAATAAACGCATATGAAAGGAATGGAAACTATCTATTTGCTTGAAAGGAAACACACATACTTGGAAAGAAACTATTCTAGTTGCTTTGGAAATAAACACACTTGCTTGAAAAGAAGTTATTCTAATTGCTAGAAAAATAAACACACTTTGCTTGAAAAGAAACTAGTTAAATTATAGGAAGGAAACTATCTTAAGTGCTGAAACAAAACTTCAAAGTAATTGAATCCATTGTCAAACCACAGTAATGAGACACTCTAAATATATCAGTGTTGTTGAAACAACAATCCTATTTTTGGTATTTTCAGAATTTATAAAACAAACTTGCAATTGACAATTAGCTCAACAGTCATACAGAAAAGAGAGGACACATCACAAAATTAACATACACAGATAATATTACTAAATAGAAAGACAAAAAAAAATTGCATAATATACCCAGTGATCTCCTCCAATTTGGGGAAGCTGGCCCTACTTTCCCAGATGGAGATGATCCTCTAAGTTTGAACAAACTTTCAGAAGAATTCCCCCTTCATTTGCATTAAATCAAAGTCCAGAAATGGACATGGATACAAAATTGGAAAACAAGGAGTTTTCCTCCAACTAGAAATACAAATGGACTAACAACTTGCTATCAACATCTGGAACTAACTTAAAGAGATGACTTGCTCCTATTTATATAGTCGAGCTTTATTAAAAGGAAATAACTATCAGTGAACCTAACTGCAGCGAACTAGAATTAAAGCCAGTTGCTTATTTATTACATTAATGATTCTACTATGGGTTACTGAAGATCAGAGATTTGTATCGACTTGGATGTTGGTGGACTTGAGTGATTTCCTGGAATGGCGCGACACTTGGTGGCAGTGACTTCAGTTGGAACTGATGCCAATTAATAACTATTTCAGTTAGTCACTAAAATGAAGTGGTGTGGATACTTGGATCATAACAACTACTTTAATTGAGGCGTGGGTCATGTTTGCATTGCTAGACCTTTTGGGTAGCCCTAGGATTGGCCTGTAATAGTCATCGACTTGAAGGGAGGATGGCTCTATTGGAGGGTAATGACATCTGGAGCTATCTGGAGCTCAGGATCTTCATAGGAAAAGGGGCTTCAGAGGGATCTAGAGACCACCGGGAGTCTCACCATTGTAATCCTTATGCAAACATAAACCACTTATACCATAATTCATGAGATATGCACTTTGAAAATGTAATTCAAGTAAATAAGCTAAGATATTGCATCAAAAGGAAATGAATACTAAACATGTGCATAATCCATCCAAGAGACTAATATATATATGTATGTATGTATGTATGTATGTATGTATGTATGTATGTATGCCATAATGTTTTATAATCAAAGTGTCCATGAACAAAAGGGAAAGAATACTAAGGTTATTAAAGTGTAGGAAGAATACTAAACAGAAATCTAGTTTTTGTTTTTCTCTTTTCTTGTTGCTTGAGGTAGGAGGAACTATGAATTTTGTGGTGTCAATGGTAGGTTTGATTGAGAAAATAACCATATACAAGATGGACAGGTTGGCAATCATCCTACCCATCCTTTCAACATTCATGGTGCGTACTTCAGAGCTTCCACATAGAGTGGTAGCATGCAAAGTGGAAGTTCACAGCCGCCACCTTAATTGCCTTTCTTTTCAAATTTGGAGCTGATGCCAACAATCGTAGCTCTCACACCCTTGCAAATGCACTTCCCATTTATAGTCATGATTACTGATCATCATTACATCTCAAGTGAGTACATATTTCTTTTTATGGCATTTATTATAAATGCCTATATCATTATGACCAAGTACCCAAAACTTATTGCAAGGTACGTAATATCAGAAAACAATCTTGCAATTACCACCTGTCCGACTGCCATCATTCACACAACTGCCTTGGCGCTTGTGAAAAATAAGGACTGCATGCGGATCATTTGGGGAAACATGTGGCATATATACATATATTAAAATAATTATACGAGTTTCAAGGTAGGAATATACCTTTATATAGTACACATCCCTAAGATGGTTTCGCCTTAACTTTTACCGAATCACTTTTCGCAATGCAACATAACCTAGTGCCCAATAATACTTTAGAAAGCAATCATCCGCCGATGTCCATCTGGAGCCATCCATAGCCATCTTGAGCTATTAGTATAGCTATCTAGAGATTTTCAAAAAATTTCAACATAAAGACCTGCAAAACTGCAAAAAGGATTTTATTGAAGGAAATGGGAAATTTGAAGGAAAGACCACCATTTGCTGGTTTTCAATCTTCCCTATAAACAAAGCCCGCCATTTTTTATGTTTTCTGACAAAAAAGGCTACCATTTTTGGTTTTCAACCTTTACTGCTTTATTCATTCCAGAATCATCATTTAGAACATGAGTCCCATGGAAGAGAGATCCTCCATGATGAAATGCTCTATCCGAGACTGAATTTCTATAGAGAACTCCTCTTTGGAAGCTAGTTTGTGATATAGCTTCAATCTATGTCCATTTGCCAGAAGAACTCTGCGATCCCCATCAATGGGAACTAGCTGAACAACCCCATTACTGAAGGTTTCCTAGATTTCATAGGGCCCCAACCATGTGGTGTGTAGTTTTCCTTTGAGATCTTGATACTTTGAATCGTACAGTAGGGTCAATCTCCTTTTTTGAATTGCTTACTAATAATGTTCCTATCGTGCCATTCTTTTCTTTGTTGTTGAATTAACTCTGTATGTTGCAATGCTTCCATCCACATCTCCTCCAATTTGTTTAGTTGCATCATTATGTGTTGTTGTGCTTCAGTTAAGTGAATACCAACTTCAAGTGTTGTTCTCAATGTTTCCACCTCATATTCTACGGGCAACACTGGGTGTTTCCCATAAACTAATTCATATGGTGTGAAATTAGTGGTGGTCCTCCATGTGGTATTGTAGGCCCAAACTGCTTTTGTCATTCTTTTAGCCCAATCTGTTCTTTTTCCTGAAATGGTTTTTGTGAGGATGTTCTCCTGTTCTCTATTCATTACTTCTACTTGACCATTGCTCTGAGGATTATATGGAGATGACTTCTTGTGACAGATTTGATATCTTACCAGGAATGCTTTGATCATAGTAGCTATGAACTATGGTCCTTGATCAGAAACAAGGACTCTAGGTGCTCCAAATCTTTGCAAGATGTGCTTATACAGAAAATCTGCAACCTTCTCCTCCTTTGCTATTGGTAGTGCTTTTGCTTCGACCAATTTAGTGGCATAGTCAATGCAGACTAGAATGTAGTGATTTCCTCTAGAAGGTGGATCTATTTGCCCCACAAAATCTATTCCCCATTTTTCAAATGGTTCAAGAACCACTTGAGGATGGAGTGGCATCTCTGTGGTAGAGGTTGGACATCCCATTCGCTAGCATTAGTCATAGTGCTTGACATAATGTTAGATATCCTTGGTCATTGTTGGCCAAAAGTACCCTACTCCTTGAATTTTATGTCTCATCCAGAGTGCTAAAAAATTTCCACTAGAAGGTTCATCATGGCATGCTCGGATTATGTCATAAACTTTAGTGTCCTGCACACACCTTCACAATACATGGTCAGGACAATTTTTAAACAAGATACCATTTACCCATTTGTATATGGAGCTATCTCGAATCAGTCACCTGATTTCCTTCTGATTGAAATGTGGTGGGAATCGTCCTAAAACCAAATAGTTAGCTAAATCTACAAACCATGGCGATTGTATGGAAATGACAGATTTGTTCATCTGGAAATATGTTGTACACTAGTTCATTACTTCCCTGCACAGTCAATCTAGATAAGAAATCAACAACAACATTATCTTTCCCAGGTTTATCAACAATGGTTATGTCAAATTCTTGCAGCAATAACAACCACCTAATAATTCTACCACCTACCACAGCTTTATTAATCAGATACCTAATAGCTACATGATTAGTATGCATAAAAAATTTGAACCCTATGATGTAGTGGCAGAACTTATTGATTTCATAAACTATTTCTAAGAATTCCTTTTTTGTAGTGGTATAGTTTTTCTCTATAGGGTTTAAGTTTTTGCTAACATAATAAATTGCATGCATCCCTCTAGATTAGTTAGTTTGTCCTAAGACTACTCCAATGGCCTGATTGGAAGCATCAGTGTGAATATAGAATGGCTCAGTCCAATTTGGTCCTTTGATGACTAGGGCTGTCACGAGGGCGCTTTTGATGGATTCAAAGGATTCTTGACATTGTGGTGTCTAATTAAATTCAGAATCCTTTTTAAGCAAGGTAAACAAAGGATCAACTTTTCTAGTGAAGTTTTCAATAAACCTTTGATAATACCCAGCATGTCCTAGGAAACTTCTAACTTCTATTTGAGTTTGAGGAGGGGGAATTTGAACTATAATTTCAACCTTTTTGGTGTCCACTTTCATTCCCTCTTGTGAGATGTGGTGACCTAGGACTACCCCTTCAGTCATCATAAGAAGGCACTTCTAATGATTTAGGGATAACTGATGTTCTTTGCACCTTTCAAACACTTTATTCAAACTGTTCAAGGCTCCATCAAAAGTTTTTCCATGCACCATGAAATCGTCCATATAAACCTCCACACATGTATTGGCTATATCAACAAAAATTGCCAACACAACCCGTTGAAATGTGGCTGGTGCATTACATAATCCAAATGGCAGAAGTCTGTAGGCAAATGTCCCCCGTGGACACGTGAAGGTAGCCTTATCTTGATCTTTTGGAGCCACCTGGATCTGGTTATAGCTATTGAATCCATCCAGAAAGGAGAAGTAGCGACTACCAGCCAGATTATCTAGCACCTGGTCAATGAAGGGAAGTGGGAAATAGTCTTTTTTAGTGGCTTTGTTCAATTCTCTATAGTCAATGCAGACTCACCACTTGCCATTTTTCTTTGGTACTATAACTAATAGCAATATCCACTGGCTGTCAGAAATGGGGTAGCTGAATCCTACTTGTAATAGTTTCTCTATTTCTTCCTTCACTATATCCCTCAAGGATGGATTAATTCTCCTCTATGGTTGTCTAACAAGATGGAAATCTTCAGTGTAGATATTATGTGTACATACACTAGGGTGGATTTCGCTCATGTCTTTGTATTCCCATGTGAATGCCTGGGTGTGATTTTGCAATAGTCTTGTCAATCAAATTTATTCTATTTCTATTAACCAACTACTAATAGAGAGTTGTTTGTCGGTTTGGATAGTGATTTGCTTTGTGCCATTGTGAATAGAAAGAAGGTCTTTGTAAGGACTTAATAGAGTATTTAGCGGACAAAGGTGAGGCACAATCTGATGTAACATTTTTTCCTATTGATAATTTAAGTGGGAATCAATCTGTTCATAATATGGACAGTGGAATGCCTTGAAAGATCCCTTTGGATCTCTCCGGAGCCATCCAAAGACCTCTTGTTGGGCGACAGTGTACAAGGAGGTTTCACCATTTGATTCCAATTCTTTATACTCCTCATTGCATTCTTCAAAATGTTCTGCAATTGTTACCATTGCCAATGAGGAGGCATCCTCTTCATCTGAATCCATTAGATCATCTATCCATGGTTTGTTCTCATATTGTAGGAATGGTTTAGCAGGGGGATAAATGAAAGTTCCTTCATCTTTTTCCCATTTGAAATAGTCATGTTTCCTAACCTACAGTCAATAAGGGCTGCTGAGGTAGCCAGCCAAGGTCTACCAAGTATTATAGGGTACCCTGAACGTTTCTTTCTGGTTTGAAGGATGAGGAAATCAACTAAATAGTCCCAAGTATCGATAGTGACTATGATAATATCCTCCAGAATCCCCTTTGGTTTGGTGATAGATAAATCTGCCAACTGTAACACAGTTGATGTTAGTTGAATATGTGTTAATGCTAGAGCTTCTGCAGTTCCTAATGTCATCATATTGATAGCAGCTCCTAGGTCGATCAGTACATTAGAGACTAAAACTCCTTTTATTTCTACTGAAATAATAGGACTTCCAAGGTCCCCATATTTTTGAGGAATTAGCTTGCCTGACAAGATATCAGCAAGTTTCCCTTCTACTTGGATTGTGTTGGGTAATTTTTGTTTGCTTCCTAAAAGTTTTAAGCATAAGCTCTTAATGGTATGATTTATCTCAGGGATATCTTTTATTTCTTGTAACAAAGGAACTTCAATATATATCTTTCTAAGTTCCTTGATTAACTGAGTCATCATGTGCAATCTAGTTTTCCCTAGATTTTGGAGGAGTCTATTTTAAACATTGTGGGAATGGCACAGAGGTTTCCTTTGGAATTTCTTTCAAGTTTCTTGTCTCCATCTTCTCATCGTTTTGTTGATTATCAACATTGGACGTTACTTCCTCTACCTCAATGACTTCCTCAATAGGGATATTTGCAGGAATGCTTTGAGATCGAAGCTAGATGTCATTTATTTCCAATACATTCAAGGTAGATGTATTTGGATCTGTACTATATATATCTTTTATTGTGACCTACTATTTTTAGGATTGGGAACTGGTTGAGTAGGCATTGGAGGTTGATTTACCTGATCACTTGGATTCAGGTTTGCAGGATGTGAGGGTCCAGGAAGTAAGGCTTGATGTTGATTCCCAAATTTCCTCATTCCTTAGTTATATTGAGGTACCCACTGTGATTGATATTGTTGTTAATTTGGCCACTAAGGGTTGGTCCAAGATTGATTTATCCAGTCTGGCTGAGGCCATGCTAGTACCCACTGGGGTGGCATTTGCATTGGAGGAAGTGGACCTCCCCAGGGTCCATTCCAAGAGGTTGTGCCCCAATTTGATGGGCCCCTTGGAGCATATTGGTTTGAAAACTTATTGAGTCCATAATTTGGTTGTTTCTAGCCAATAAAATTTAGTTCTTCCTTGTTTGTTGGTACCTTCTTCAATCTATTTTTTATTTCAGGGAGTAGGCTACACTCATTTGTTGGATGACTTTTCTCATAGATTTTACATAACTCTGTTTGATTTAAGGGACACTCCCTACGAAGATATTTTTCTCTACAACGAGAGCAATAAATGGCTAAGGGTTTCGTGTTCCTTTTACTAGCTTACATACCATCCAAAGTGGTATTTGGATGAAGCAAGATATCAGTTTTTAAATTTGCTAGCTCTTCCATGACTTTTGTAACATCACTGGTACTCCCTTTCTTCAATATTCTCTTACTTGCATGAGTACGAGAGTAATTCCTACAAACTTCCACAATTTCTGTAAAATCTTGTTTATTGATATCTCCTTTTCCCATTAGGTTTAAGGCTTCCCTGATTTCATCATCAATTCCTCTTAGAAAAATGGTTTTACTTAATTTTTGATCTAGATTATTTCCACATCTCCTATGGACAAATAGGAATCTATCCACATAATCCTCCAAATTTTCATCTTCCATCTATTTCATGCGGAAGAGTTCATCTTTCCTATCCCTGACTCTACGATAATCTTGATATTTGTCAAGGAAAGTAGTTTCCATTTCATCCCAAGTAGAGATAGAGTCTGCTCTCAAGCCGATGAACCATTAGAGCACTGACTCCTTGAGAGTGGAAGGAAAAAGTTTTAATTTGTGGTTGTCTATGGCATAATCATAGGTTTGGTAGAGGACCTTAAATTCAAACAAGAACTGATCTAGATCTTCAAAAATCTTCCCTAGAAAGGTGGGTAGGAATGTAGGGGATATATTTTTCATGGGAGGTTCATTTCTCTCAAGAGTGATGGAGATTGGATAAGAGAATGTTCTATTATTAGTTGGCTCCTCATGAACACCATTATCACCCATTATAGAAGGTGTATCAAAGAGAACGGGAGATTCTGATGTTACAAGAAATCCCTGATCACTCAGATGATTAAGTTTCAAAGATGTGCTAGCTATGGTTTTCTTGATGAATCGACCTAAGGCATCCCTAGGCCTTCTCATAAACTAATGGATCCAGAATGTGCTCATTCAAGAAGTCTTATCAATACCTTAACCTACAATTGATTTGTAGATTATTTTCCCTGGCAACGACACCAAAAATGATGAGGTCGTAGTAGTGCTTGTTAATTCATCATCATTTAATTATCAATCCGGAGGTGTTTGGAGTGATCTGCGATAAGACTCTTAGTGTGGGGGATTTTGGAGTGGAATCCAAATCGGTGGTTGGTGGACAAAGTCTGGTTTACTCAACTTGTAGAAATTAACACACATGCAAGGAATGAAAACTATCTATTTGCTTGAAAGGAAACACACATACTTGGACAGAAACTATTCTAATTACTTTGGAAGTAAACACACTTGCTTGAAAAGAAATTATTTTAATTATTGGAAAAATAAACACACTTTGCTTGAAAAGAAACTAGTTAAATTGCAGGAAGGAAACTATCTTAAGTTCTGAAATAGAACTTCAAAGTAATTAAATCCACTATCAAACCACAATAATGAGACACTCTGAATATATCAGTGTTTTTGAAACAACAATCCTATTTTTGGTATTTTCAGAATTTATAAAATAAACCTATAAGTGATAATTAGCTAAATAGTCATACAAAAAAGAGAGGACACATCACAAAATTAACATACACAGATAATATTACTAAAAAGAAAGACAAAATAGAATTGCATAAAATACCAAGTGACCTCCTCCAGTTTGGGGAAGTGGACCCTACTTTCCCAGCTGGAGATGATCCTCTGAGCTTGAACAAACTTTCAAAAGAATTCCCCCTTCATTTGCATTAAATCAAAGTCCAAAAATGGATATGGATATAGAACTGGAAAACAAGGAGTTTTCCTCCAACTAGAAATACAAATAGACTAACAACTTTCTATCAAAATCTGGAACTAACTTAAAGAGATGACTTGCTCCTATTTATACAGTCGAGCTTTATTAAAAGGAAATAACTATTAGTGAACCTAACTACAATGAACTAGAATTAAAACGATATTCTTATTTATTACATTAATGATTCCACTATGGGTTACTAAAGATCAGAGATTTGTATTGACTTGGTTGTTGGCGGACTTGAGTGATTTCTTGGAATGGCACAATGCTTGGTGGCAGTGACTTTAGTTGGAACTGACGCCAATTAAAAGCTATTTTGATTAGTCACTAAAATGAAGTGACATGGAGACTTGGATCATAATAGCTTCTTTAATTGAGGCGTGGGTCATGTTTGTGTTGTTGGACCTTTTAGGTAGCCCTAGGATCGACTTGTAATAGTCATCGACTCGAGGGGAAGATGGCTCTATTGGAGGGTAATGACATCTGGAGTTGTCAGGAGTTCAGGCTGTTTGCAGGAAAAGGGGCTTCAGAGGGATCCATAGACCACTGGGAGTCTCACCACTGTAATCCTTATGCAAACATAAACCACTTATACCACAATTCATGAGATATGCACTTTGAAAATGTAAATCAAGTAAATAAGCTAAGAGATTGCATCAAAAGGAAATGAATACTAAACATGTGCATAATCCATCCAGGAGATAAATATTATATATATATATATATTTATATATATATTTATATATATATATGCCATAATGTTTTATAAAAGTCTTTTGAAACAGGAAATATAAAGAAATAAATGAGTAATGGATTTGACTCATCACAGACTTTATTGTTATAATGATTGTTTGTAGTGTGACATTTACAATGAGTAGGTACATGTTAGTATTAATTGAAATTTGAACAGTGATCTTTCTACTCCATTCATTTTGGACTGTTTGTTCCTGAAAATGGTGTTTGGTCTTAAGGAAATCATGTTGTAGGAGTAGGTGACAGTGTGCAGTTTATACAATGAGATAGGTTTGACATACACGATGATATTATGTCAGCATAAGAATAGTGATGTTATGTCTCAGTCCTTTATTCATGTTGAGGATCACACCAGATGTGTGCAAAGGTTTAGTGTTTGATAGTGCAATGGATTGTTCTCTTAATTGGATGCTTTGCCAACTTTCTATATTTGTGTTATCTCTAGTCCAATGACATTGTTTGTATGTTGCAACATAGTGGTTCCTACATAGTAGTCCTGAGTATTCTTTTGACAGTATACAGGGCTCTATTTTCTATCTCAGTGTGTAGATAAAGTAACTATGACAGTTCCTATCTTTTCATGAAGATATCTCTTTTGAAGGGGGAGTAAGTGATCCTTTGTCTTGATTTCAATGGGGGAGATAGATTTGCAAGCCAAGTAAGGGTTTTCCATCAATGACAAAGGGGGAGTTTTTTTTATGTTTTTCATTGATGTCAAAGGTGTTGTGTTCATGTTTGTAGTTAATGAAAAAGTGATTTTTGTCACTGATATCAACTTATTGATGTTATTGATGAGTTCATGCAAGCAACTATATGCAAGAATATGCAAGCAATAATGGTGTCCAAAGTGCTCCTTCATTTCATAGTGGTGTCCAAGTTGTCCACTATTGTTCAAAGGCAGATGCAAAATATTTATTCTTTGTCACTGATCTTCAAGGCATTTGGTGTTGATGTTGTTGATGAGTTCAAGGGTTTCAAAGTGTTGATGCAAAGTAACTTGCTCATTTTCTTTCAAAGGTGGATTGTGTATGGTGTTGGTGGCAAGATATCATAGCTTGATTGTTCATTCATCTAATGTTGAAATATCTCATCTCATGTTGAAATATGTCAATCATCTCATGATGTTATTATTGATGGTATGGTGTTCTCAATATCAACTGTTGATGTCTAATATGGTGTTCTATGTCAGTTAGTTTCTCTATGATAGATGTTAGTACCAACTATGCAGTTTGGTTAGGAGGTCTCAGTTTAGGTTGGTGTGGTACTCATACTTCATGCTTCGGGAGTGTCATCAGAAGAGTTGTCATTAGATGATCTCCTTGTTGGATGATGAGATCTCTCAGTTGGATTTGGAGTGACCAAAGGTCCTTGATATGCAAAGGGAGTTCATTCTCAAGTGGCAAGTGGTACATATACTTGTATATGTTCTTCATGGGCACATACTTGCAAAGTAATTGTTGTTCATTATCTTCTCATGGTGTGCATGATGCTGAATAGCTCATTGCTCATTCTTCATTCAATTCATGGTGAAAAGGTAGTGTTGTTGCAAAGGTTGCAAAATGCATTGAGTTGCTTCATGTCAAAGTGTTGCTTCATTACAAAGTAGTATTGTTAATCATTCAAATGTATTGTGTTGACGAAGCATTCTTGAAGTCTTATTTTTACAAGTTCATTTAGTCTTCTGAGATTAGGTGTTTGTGAGATTCATGTTGTTGTGGTTTGCTAGGGTTGTTGTTGAAAACTTACACCTTAAGACCTTCAAGGATGAGAATTTGGTTGTTTCAAAGCTAAAGGAGTTTGTATCTATAGATTGTGTCTACAGGAGATCAGAGTCTTAATGATAATCAATTTTATAAAGACCTAATTCCTAAATGCCCAATGTCCTCCTAAAACCCTAAGTTTCTGTCTTAAACCCTAGAAAATAAGTTATAATGCTTTATAAGGTGATGGGCATGCACTTTTGTTTTGTTTCAATATTGACCTATTGTCATAGGTTAAATATCACTTAATTGATCACTTTAAGGGGTTATAAATGTAAATTGACCGACCCCTTGACTAAGGGAACTGATGTCCACCGATGAGAGGATTGTGTTTGGGCGGCAAGTTTTAATCAACGGCCTTCATTCATGATGAGATGGGCATGAAAAAGAGGATAACCAATGCAGGTTTAATTTAATTCAAACTATCAATGGTTATTCTCTAGAGATTAATATTTGATGGGCAGTAACCCATATCTTCTAATTGCACATAGTTTTTGGTAGTTTTGGTAACTACTTTTTATCCAAATGATTGATAGTTTTCAACTGAGGTTATAATCTCTTGTCTCTGTGAATTTTTGGGTTGGTTGTGTTGGTTTTCTTTCTGAATTGGCAGAGGGTTTACCATTTCCAATGCATAGGCAGATTCAGCCAACTAATACGGGAGGTTGCGTGACCTGCCTCCCCTTCACTTCTGGTTCTGTCGCACCAAGGGGGGTATCCCTAAATCTAAATATTTTAACTTGACTCGCCCAATGACAGAAAGATTTGTCTTTACAATAATAGGTAGAATACTCTCATGTATGGACCAAGATTTGCATGATAAATCTCAAGGCTGGCAGTGTTCTTGGACATATCTAACTAGTTAGGTATGAGAGTATGCAGAGGTCCTATTTCTACTCCTACAACTAACATGTTGGAATAATGAAATGGTTTGTTTTTTGTGTTTTAGATGCAAGACAGGGGGTTTTGGATCATAACTACTACACAAGGGCAGACCAGTGCCTATCTCAGGGCAAGGAGTCAACTAGACGTATACAAATGAATGATTTGCACCTGGCATTCAAGTTTCAAGGGGTTAGGACTGGTATTTGCCTTACAAATACCACCCAAGACTAAGTATTTAGCTGCCTCTACTTACAAATATCTTGGCTGATATACATTCTTCTTCATACTTAACCTAAAATAGTTTAATGGAAGTTAGAAGATCAAGCATGCAATACAGAAAATCTATATCCTAGAATCTTAGAAACCCTTAGCAACCAGATTCAAAAGAAGCAATGCATACAACAAATGGAGACAAACAACTAAACACATGCAAGAAGCATTTTTCATATAAACATGACAGGAAACTGAAAAATGTGCAACATGCATTCAAAATGCAACTCATAAACTCCAAAATGAGACAGAACAGCCAAAGAATACTCTGTTCTTCATTATTTTTTCCAAAAAATGCCCAAGTCTTCAACAACCTCCAAATGAGTAACACAGTTTGCTTTGTATGCAAGAATGTGCACTCAGCACTCAGTATAATGGTCTACTCAAAATTTTTCTAGATACAATTCATCTTCAAAATGGCACCTAAAACATTGAATGCGGCCAAGAGAAACATAGGAAAGAGTGGTTGAAATCAAGATATGCACTATCGCTTGGAGATTTTTATTGAAAATGGTAGCGGCCCGTCCATCAGTCCCATACCTCTACAATTCTGCCACTAATGTCCAACCTACCCGCAGCCCTTGGAAACTGCATGCATTGTAATTCTTCCCGCTTGAAATGCAACTGTGAATGCATAGGAAAAACTTCGCTCAGAATTTTTTTGAATGATGGCCGTCGATTTCCTCCCTATCACTGAGATCTACAGCCTCAAAACATGTTGAAAAGTCACTAACCAATTAAATCATGCGACATAAGCACCCTATTTCCATCACTGACTTTTCCCTCTTCCATTTTCCCATTCTCTCCCATTCAAATCCTTGTATATGCAACTGCATATACATACAATGGCCTTTGCATCTCCATCGGCAAGAAAATGTATCATCTTTAGCACTTGCGGTTCTACATGGGATTGTATATGCATACAATTGCAACATATACAAGGCGTGGACCCCAAACCTTTATAAAACAAAATGAAATCATAATCGGGTCCGGCTTGCATCTTCCTTTTTTGCATATCGCTTTGTATATTGCATTGTACAAATGCAATATACATACAAGGCACGAACTCCACTGTATTTATGGGTTGGACTAGAAGAACCTTTGAAATCTGGCTTGTATCTTCACCTTTGCATCTTTCATTGTATATCGCACATATAATGTGCAACATACAACTCGCAGACCTCAACCACTTAATCGCCACAATACATTTTCCTTTCGCCTCTGGGTTGTATCTTTGCAATGTACATTTCCTTTGCATATCGCTATTGCATCTACCCATTGTATATCAAATATACAAGACAAATATACATGCAACTGTGAAGATACAACCGCAGAATATGCGATGGAATCTGAGACATACATTCACCTTTTTACCATTCTTGAAGCCGATTTAACTCCATTTTCGGGCCCGCCAATGTACATTTGCACTTGCACATTCAAATGTACATACAAACAACAATGCATATACAAAGATACATGCATGCAACTCAAGAGGTTGAGGGACTTATAAATTTTTGTTTCTTTTGATTTGTATGAAGGGGCCTGCAGATTTAAATGCTTGAAACCTGAATTTTATGCAGGCACCAATATTAGCTCTATCTAGGGATGCATGCCTCTTGTAGGCATGGAGAGAACCACAGATCTCTGAGATGTAGATCAGTCCCTATCCATTGGGCACATAGAATCAAACATTGCACCAACCTGCATCACAAATCACATTTTTGAAACATACTTGGTGGCCCAGGGCCACCAAAAAGGAAAAACTAGAATTTTCCTTTATCAAATATCTAATTTTCTTTTGATTTCTTCAAATGAAGCCTGAAAGTATTTTGTTGTTTGCAGCACCCAATGTTGCAATTGATTGTGCTGCTGCCCATTTCTCTTTATACAAGTCCACAACAAGATTCATAAGCGTCTACCATTCTCAGTAGTTGACTATCATGATCATATGAGTCACTGATGTTGCTTGGAAAAATAACAGACTCACATGAAACAAATGAATCCACATCAGAATTTTGCCCTTCTTCACAAAATAAGAGCTCCTCTATATCAAACAAACAATATTTAGGCACAAGCAACATCTCATAATCATATTCATTTTTATAAACATTCAGATATCCATCATCATTGTGCTTAGAAATTTTATCATTAAGGTCCACCTGGAATGCCTCAAGAGAAGGCATAAAAAGCTCAGAGTGCAGCCCTTCATTGAAAGCTTTGTAGTCACCCCTGCAACCAATATTATCTCCAACTGTATCAGCACACACATCTACAACTTGTCCATTCACATCTGAATAGTGACCTTGTTTTTCCTCTTCACCAATGCACTGATAATCAAAAACAAATTTTTCAACCTCTGCACTATAAAGGTGGTCACAATCTTCAAGGAAGCACTCATATTCAGTATCCATATATATTTCATCATCTAAAAGTCTCACACATGTATCTGAATGTTGAAAATCACTAACATATTCACTTCCATCCCTTGAAACTACATATTCCATATTCAGAGTGAAGCTCTGCATATCCAGCTCATATAAATGATTAGAGATAACTAGGATATTCCTATTGCTGCAAGACACAACCTCATGTATATCTTTCATTTCATCATTTGAAATGCATTTTGCATCTGTAGGCTTCTCTTCTAGACGCTGACAACAGTCTTTTTCTTCACCATTATAGGATGTGCCTACATTTTCTACAACATCTTCTTCATGTTCATGCATCACATCATGACTGTACCCATTGTTGTGAAATATATTTCCCTCTACAAAATCATCTCTCAATGAACACACTAGGAGAGCTTAAATATATTCACCTTGAAAATTGTTTTGAAAACTTGCAGCCATGAAACCTATTGGCATTCCATATTTTTGATTGTTTCAATATCCATAGAAAATCTGAAAGCCTGGTGAAGTGTAGTTGGTTCTTTATGTCTCAATCTATAACTCATTTTCTTATCAAATGCAACCAGAAAAATCGTCAGGAACAATGCATCATTGGGTATCATATATTTAGGGATCTGCTTGAGCAACTTAACAAATCTAAGATTAAAGGATGGAACCAGTTCTTCATCTTCTTTTTGGATATTCATGAAATGTATGATCAATGAGGCCAAATCAAACCTTTCACCAAACTACTCTAGGAATGCAATTTCTAAATCTACGCATGAAGAAATTGAACACACAGGCAGGTCTGAAAACTAGACCCTAGCATCATCCTCTAATGACTAAACAAAGAGTGTCATTACTACATCTTCATCCTCTACCTCATAATCTTCTATCAAATTACCAAAATTTTGCAAATGTTTGTTTGCAAACTCAGAATTTGATCCACTATATTTAGGCAAACATTTTCTAATCTTATTGGGAATAACATTTGGGTAACCACATATTCCTTTGAAATTTAGGGCTTTATATCTTTCAATAAAAAATGGTCTTCTTTGAGAGCACAACCAGGTTTGCTTCTCTAAACTCATCATTTTTGAATCAAAAGATGAATACCTAGAAATATGTTGTAGCTTTGGATAGGTTCAATCAACAGAGTCACCACCTCTTACAGAGAGGACAGAATATCAACAAGGCACTTTTGTTTTCTAGATTCATCATGCTAGTAGAGCACCACATGGTTGTTCCTTGGTCTTGTTGTAACAACATCACTAGAAACTAGATTTTCTAGCCTTTAAATTATTTGACTCTCTTCCCCAGCAGAGTCGTCATTTTTGTTGGTGACTCGGATGGGCCAAAAATATATCTCTTAATTCAACTCCCCAGCGGAGTCGCCATTTTGTTGGTTTTCTTTCCAAATCGTTAGAGGGTTTGCCAGTTCCAATGCACAGGCAGATTCAGCCAACTTATACAGGAGGTTGCGTGAGCCGCCTCCCCTTCACTTCTGGTTCTGCCACACCAAGGGGGATATCCCTATAGCTAAAGATTTTAACTTGACTCGCCAAATGACACAAAGATTTAGCTTTACAATAATAGGCAGAGTACTCTCATGTATGGACCAAGATTTGCATGATAAATCACAAGGCTGGCAATGTTCTTGGACATATCTAACTGGTTAGGTATGAGAGTATGCAAGGGTCCTATTTCTACTCGTACAACTAACAGGTTGGAATAATGAAATGGTTTGTTTTTTGTGTTTTGGATGCGAGACAAAAGGTTTTGGATCATAACTACTACACAAGGGCAGACCAGTGCCTATCTTAGGGCAAGGAGTCAACTAGACGTATACAAATAAATGATTTGCACCTGGCATTCAAGTTTCAAGGGGTTAGGACTGGTATTTGCCTTACAAATACCACCCAAGACTAAGTATTTAGTTGCCTCTACTTACAAATATCCTGGCTGACATACATTCTTCTTCATACTTAACCTAAAATAGTTTAATCCACTCCTTGAATGGAAGTTAGAAGATCAAGCATGCAATACAGAAAATCTGTATCCTAGAATCTTAGAAACCCTTAGTAACCAGATTCAAAAGAAGCAATGCATACAGCAAATGGAGATATACAACTAAACACATGTAAGAAGCATTTTTCATATAAACATGACATGAAATTAAAAAATGTGCAACATGCATTCAAAATGCAACTCATAAACTCCAAAATGAGACAGAACAACCAAAGAATACTCTGTTCTTCGTTATTTTTTCTAAAAAATGCCCAAGTCTTCAACAACCTCCAAATGAGTAACACAGTTTGCTTTGTATGCAAGAATGTGCACTCAGCACTCACTACAATGGTCTACTCAAAATTTCGCTAGATACAATGCATCTTTAGAATGGCAGCTTAAACATTGAATGTGACCAAGAGAAACAGAGGAAAGAGTGGTTGAAATCAAGATATGCACCGCCGCCTAGAGATTTTTATTGAAAATGGTAGCTGGCCCGTCCATCAGTCCCATACCTCTGTAATTCTGCCATTAATGTCCAACCTACCTGTGGCCCTTGGAAACTGCATGCATTGTAATTCTTCCTGCTTGAAATGCAATTATGAATGCATAGGAAAAACTTCGCTCAGAATTTTTTTGAATGATGGCCATCAATTTCCTCCCTATCACTGAGATCTACAGCCTCAAAACATGTTGAAAAGTCACTAACCAATTAAATCGCGCCATGTAAGCACCCTTTTTCCATTGTTGACTTTTCCCTCTTCCATTTTGCCATTCTCACCCATTCAAATCCTTGTATATGCAACTACACATACATACAATGGCCTTTGCATCTCCATCGGCGAGAAAATGTATCATCTTTAGCACTTGTGGTTGTACATGGAATTGTGTATGCATACAATTGCAACATATACAAGGTGCGGACCCCAAACCTTTATAAAACAAAATGAAATCATAATCAGGTCTGGCTTGCATCTTCCTTTTTTGCATATCGCTTTGTATATTGCATTGTACAAATGCAATATACATACAAGGCACGAACTCCACTGTATTTATGGGTTGAACTGGAAGAACCTTTGAAATCTGGCTTGTATCTTCACCTTTCCATCTTTCCTTGTATATCACAGATACAATGTGCAACATACAACCCGCGGACCTCAACCACTTATCTGCCACAATACATTTTCCTTTCACGTCCGGGTTGTATCTTTGCAATGTACATTTCCTTTGCATATCGCCATTGCATCTACCCATTGTATATCAAATATACATGCAACTATGAAGATACAACTGCAGAATATACGATGGAATTTGAGACATACATTCACCTTTTTACCATTCTTGAAGCCGATTTAACTCCATTTTCGGGCCCGCCAATGTACATTTGCACTTGCACATTCAAATGTACATACAAAAAACAATGCATATACAAAGATACATGCATGCAACTCAAGAGGCCGAGGGACTTAGAAATTTTTGTTTCTTTTGATTTTTATGAAGGGGCCTGCAGATTTAAATGTTTGAAACCTAAATTTTATGCAGGCACCAACAGGTTGAAGACATATAGATCAGATCATATTTGTATATTGATATATTTATTCATTGAGGGGAAGATGTTATAGATGTCATAGTTCTATATACTCAAAATAGATAGGGCGAAATAAAAATGAGTTGAAGTATTTTATTGCAAGGAATTTTTAGTGTATATCATGTATCAGTTGCTATGTGATGAGGTAATGAAGGAATGCACAAGATTCATTCATTGAATAAGACATTAAAAGAAGATCGATGTATACATCTAGAACAAAGGAGGCAGAGTGATATGAAGCTTTTTATACTATATATATAGACTTGTCATTGTTCAATGAAGAAGTGTGTAATGCAGTGATTTGTCATGTTCTATATGAGAAGAGCAAATGTTTTGTTGTAAAGTGATTTGTAGATATAGATATGATGAGCAGTGAATTGTAATGAAATAGAGTAACCCTCTATCCTTTTTGTTTGTATTTAAAATTGTTGAAAGGGGTGTATGTGATCTTGTTCGTCAGTGAGACAAATGTTGTTTTGCCAATGAGGCATTGCCAGTGAGGCATATAATTTGTAACCAGTGAGGTTTTTTCTAATGAAGCATATGTTGTGTAACCAATGAGGTTTATGGCCAATGAGGCTCAATACAATTCATTTTTAGAGTGGTTTTTTACCCTTCTAGGGTTTGCCACTCAAACACTTGCGTTATGTGGTATATCTTTTTGTTTGTGGATATATGTCCTGATGTTCTTGTTTTAAATTCTATGAACGGTCATATATGGTGTATTGTTTTGGTGCTATTGAGCGAAGAGTTATCTTGTTAAAAGATTTGTTTTGTTGACCACTTATTCACCACCCCCTCTCAGTAGTCTGAAGTATTCCAACAAAACTCTCTTCGGAGGTAACCTTGGAAGTTCATCTAGAAAAACATCCCAAAAATCTTGAAGGAAAGGATAGTTCTCCAAGGTTGTATTTTGTTTACTAGGATCCTCTTCTACTTGTTCCATTTTGACTACAAAAATTTGACATCCTTTTCACCTATCCCTCTTCAATTGCATAGTAGAGATTGGTCTGATCTTGACTTCTTTTTGTGTCCCTTGTAGAAAGACTTCATTTCCTACATCGTCTAGACACTAAACTATTTTTGCAAAATAATCAACATTGACACTATGCCTCCATAGCCAATTTATTCCTAAGATAACATCATAGGAACCTAGGGGGCTACAAACAAATTCACCTCAGTTGAAGAACTAGGAAGATCAATCTTGGCTTCAAACAGGCATTGCTCTACTTGAGCTTTAGTCTGGTTAGCATATTCAATTGACTAGGGTTTAGCCATATATCCATCTCTTCTAGGAAATTTATTCAATACTCTTGGAGAAATAAATCATTCAGTTGCTCCATTATCAATTAAAATAGAAATAGGAACTCCAAACCAAGCACTTGTCATCTCTATGGGAGTAATCTGGTACTCCACCTAGTGATTGTCCAAATCCACATGGATCATTTGTTGAAAAGCTACTTTCTAGGTAGGTAATGCGTTACTACATTGATGAACTCCTTGGTTCTTCATTGTATATTGATTTGTGTAATGATCTCCACCACAAGAGAAACATCCTCCAGGAGTTCCTCATTTTTCAACAGGTTTGCTTGAATCATTTTTCTAGAAATTGCTATTACTTTTCTTCTCATTTCTAAGTCCATCTCTGTTATTTATAAATCCCTTGTCACTTCTCTTATTCACATCATGTTTGTCATTCCTTTTCTTAAAAGGTTGAGAAGATGGTGACTTATTAAACCTCTTGCAATTCTTCTCACAATATGCAAAAATTAACTTCAATTTTTGCTCTTGTTTGATTGCCTTCTCAAAAACATGGTCCATAGTGGTAGGACTATGCACACCCACTTGTCCATCTATCTGGGCATTTAGACCCATGATAAATTTCTTGATTTGGACCCTTTCACCCTTCTGATATTGTGGCACATACTTCAGGAGATGGGGTGAACTTTTCCCAATATTCAACCATTAACATTGCTCCTTGTCACTAGTTTTGAAAATATGTTATCTTTTGGTTGAAGAAAAGCTATGGTAACCACCTCTGTCAAAATATGACCACAAGATGATCCCAATTTAAGCTCAGAGAACTTAGTCCCAATTCTATTTTCTTGTTCATCCACCATGTGGACACTTCACCTACAAACTAATAGGCACCCAATCTTCCTTAGTTATCTTAGAGTAATTTCTGATCTCAAAATACTTTTCAATCTTTGTCAACCAAGCTTCTGCGGCATCACCACTTATTGTTCCATCAAAATTGGGTGGAGTCACTTTCTTCATATCTCTTGATAGCTCTGAGGCAAGTCTACTTTTCCTTTCTTCTTGAGACTTAGTCTTATCAACATCCTCCCTTCGTTCACTATGAGAACTGAGTTCAGGGACATAATCATCATCCCCTTGATGTGAGTCCTCTTTTTCTCCTTCAGGTCTACCTTGGCCCCTCACTTCCTATTCCAGGTTTCCAAGCCTTTCCTTGGTTTCATTCAGCATGGTCAATATTTGATCCAACTTAGTAATTGGGTTTTTGGAAGGATTTGACTCTCCTTGACTATCTTCAAGATTTGTTCAAGTTTGAACCATGATAATACTCTATATCACACCTGATATTTGTATTCAGTTATAGATTAGAATTTAGAAATAATACATCTCATTAATTCAAAATTCATCAATAAATCTATTCACAAAACTCAGATTTGTGCAAAACAATCTTGTCTTTATTATAGTTTATTCTAGGTATAAATACATCCTTATTTAGATAAATAACTCAACAAGGCTACATGTCACTATCGGTTAAAGGATATTCCTTAGGTTCCTCTTCCCCATTGGAATCTAGTAAAACAAACTAATAGGGTGGATGTACATGCAGATACTCTTCCAATACCTCTTTTCCTAAAACAGGGGCATCATGACCACACCCAAATGGCATGTCGCGACTAGCAGACGGATTACTTGGTTTAACTACATGAGTAGGAACAATGGGTTTCTTACCCAGTTTATTGTGTTGTTTCCATTCTAATCGAATACACTTAAGAGCATCAACCAAAGTTTCAGAGTCTTCCAGCCATACACCCTCCACATAGTTTATATGTTCTTGGAGTTTTACCTCCTTAGTTGGTTCTTTCTTAACCACTTTCTTGCATAAATTCTGGGGAATAGGCTTCCTAGCAATTTTATTTGTTCTTCTCCACGCCATTCTGGCATAAAACCAATTTCAAACATTAGCCAATCTATTGAATGTTGACAAGTTTTCTCATAGTGAGCTCCTAGATCCATGTGTTGAACCTAGTAGCTTTGATACCATATGTAACATACCATCTCATACAACTTGGAATTACTCATCAAATTTACTAAGAAAGTAAATTAACACGTACATCTTTAACCATGAGTGATATATTTTTTTTCATGATCACATAGAAATAAATGCATATCTTTTCCGAATATTTTTCAGCCTTGAAAATTACAATAGATTCAAAGATAAAAACATAGTGAAATCATTTCACTTTACATTTACAAATAATTTGTACTTGGCAATATGAATAATTACATAAATTTGAAAATCATGTCATAACATGAAGTATACTACATCTAGAATATGATATCTGTCTCACAAGTCTCAGTGACTCTTCTGCTACAAAGGGAGAGCATCATCCGAGTGCTTTTCCTCCAACCATAGACCGACAGGTCCCCACACACCTTCCTTCCTAGAAGTGGCCCTACCCTTCACAAAGAGTATTGACATAAAGAACCAACAGGTTGCCATCTGAGTCCTAATGTTGTGTCCTACATAACTCAATCAATCATACAACTCTAGACAATCTTCTAGCTAGGTATGATCATTTTGACATGTCACGCAATCTAGACACAATGAACCGACTAATGCATGTAGAGACAAATGCATCACTTTAATCAAAGTTTCTATATAAATAGACATTTGCAATAAATGTAGTCATGTGTTCACACACCTCTAAATCAACTTGGAAACTATCTCATCCTACAGTTTGACTAGCTTGACTAGTATCTCTAGACATAATTTGTCTTGACTAAACTCAAATCCTAGTCAATCTAACTTAGAATTTAATCCTTAATCTAGGATATACATGACATATGTAGGTTTAGCTAATTTTAACTCTTCATGGAGTCCCTCGTTGCATACTTGCAAATACCAAGGTCTATGAATTCTTGTCATTCTACTCAATGAACCAAAGATAGAACATTCTTATGTAATATAACAAGTTTCGACTCTATCAAGAAATCGTTTAAAATTTAACAAAGTGCTTCTTAGACTCTTCCTAAATTATACTGCCTTGATCTATGGTTTCTCAACCTTTCACTATTGACCATAATATACAAAAACAATGTCATAACTGACAAGAGTTTTAAGTTTTCTAAACCCTGCTGGGTTGATTCTAGGGTTTTAACTTCTCTAACCCAATACATTGAAATATCAAATACCCTTGTTTTCCAAAGATAATAAGTTATAATAATATAACATGAATATAATAACCACTAGTCTAATCTTGACCACTTGGCATTGTTCAAATTCACATTTCTCATATCATGTATAAACATAGAACACGAGGTTTATCCTCATTCATATAAGATCTCGATGAATACTATCATTATCATAAGTACTCTTGACTAAGTTCAATCTTTTAACCTAAATTGGTTAGAGTCTACAAAAATAATAATACAATATCTTTGACCTCTTGGTCTTCTTAAGTCCACTGACTTTCATTATAGAATAGGATGTGAACTCATGTAAAACATCCTTGAATATAATGAAAATATTAATCATGGTTGTAGAATGCATATGTGATAATATATCACTATCCTTAGGTGTTTCTAATGATATCTATATCATTTCTATACACTCTAAAATAAGTGAATATCTATCACAAAATATTTGATTGTAAACAATAAAACTTATATACATAAAATATTATGGGATATAAATCCATCTCTATCTAAACTTACTGGTCTCGACTCCTAAGTCTAAAATAGAGTTCTCGAGAGGTTCAATTCCTGCAATCTATAAGATAGATTCTACAAAGTTTTTATTATTTTTTGATAGCAATTGCATCCTATGTTTGCTCGAATGTATAGATAGGTAAGAGATAACTATCGACAGACCAAAACCCTCTAAATAAACAAAATTATTCAAAACCTTTGCCATGTTCAATGTCTATCAAACAACAAGGTTACTGCCTATTTACTCTATGAATTCGAAGATACAATGATGGCATGAAAAAGGGTTAACTACCCTAGTATCTTTGTTGATAAACAAATGCATTCTAACATTTATCTTGTACAGTTCTAACTGCTATCTAAAAACATGAACACTATCACAAATTCATGCTCATCTATAACAAGCATTATGTGATTTCATCCTCTATTTAAATGTTTACACAGAATAGAAATATTGCAGTTTTAAAATGTAATGAGTTACATATAAGAGATATCCTTACCTCTATATGTCGATAATTATCCAAAACCTAAGTCAGTTACTTCCTTCAACCACTGCTATCTAAGATATCGCATCATTTCCACTGTGTTTGTTTCCCTCTATGAATGATCTCTCTCTCTCTCTCTCTCTCTCTCTCTCTCTCTCTCTCTCTCTCTCTCTCTCTCTCTCTCTCTCTCTCTCTCTCTCTCTCTCTCTCTCTCTCTCTCTCTCTCTCTCTCTCTCTCTCTCTCTCTCTCTCTCTCTCTCTCTCTCTCTCAGGATTCTATAAGACAATAGAGCCCACTCTCTTTCTCAATGGTATAATGATAACAGAGCTCTCTTGAGTTTCACCAATCCCTTACCCTTGCGGACTCTTGCACAATATATAGCTTTGTGACAAACCTAGTCCTTCCCTTTCTCTATGCACTTGGAGTCTCTCCCAAAATAGTCTCTCTATGCTTCAATAATATAGCCTTTTTCAATGCTTTACTCTCCCCATACCAACGAAGATCCTTCCTGAATTTATTCCTTTTACCACTCTCAAAAGACATGCAAAAGATTGTGGAGTAACTAGTCATTAGGACCACTCCCAAACCAGTCGATACCTCCTCCATACTCTCCATAACTGACATGAAGAAAAAAGAGTTAATTGCCATAAGGGCACATAGTGGTTTGTGTTTAATTTGCAACTTAACCACGTACCCATAAGAAGCTTATTGACAAAAAAAAGTAAGTTTG
Source organism: Cunninghamia lanceolata (assembly GCA_027924645.1). NCBI lineage: Eukaryota > Viridiplantae > Streptophyta > Pinopsida > Cupressales > Cupressaceae > Cunninghamia > Cunninghamia lanceolata. The sequence continues at coordinate 984,885 of BSBN01001352.1, forward strand.
AACTAATAATTCATACTATATATATGACAACATAATATTGGCACATACAATGTATACTTACATTGTTTCTAACTCTCGACGGGATATGAGAATGGGGTTGAGGTATTCTCCCTCTCTCTAACTTGCATAAACATCAAAACAAAAAAATAACATGATAGAATTCCAATCGGTAATTATTGAAAATAAAATAGTTTATCTACTAGAATTTATTTGCTCTTGTAATATAATCTATATTAACTTACACAAAGAAACAACAACTTTCAACCATTTCCTTGTCGATGGTCATACTATCCTGACTTAGTTTTTGACAAAACCTAAGCTTAATGGATCTAGTTGACAATCGATGATTTGTTAAGTCAAAACCAAACTTAGACCAATCGGTCAAACACAACTTACCAACTTGACAAAGGTTCACTAAACTATGAACACATGAGACTTAGATGGAAACAATCTATTCTTATTGTTGGTATGTGGTGACTGATCATGCAAATATTGTACAAGGTCCTAATTCTAGAAGCTTCCAAAAAGCTTGTTATAAGCGGCTAGGATGTATGTTGCAGGATGGAATTTTCAAGATTATAATTTATTTTGCACATGATCATAAAATCATTGGATGGTTGAGTTTCTGTGGATGTAGCCCATTTTCGGTGAACCACATTAAAATTCCATGTTGATCTATTTTGTGTTATTCTTCATTTTTATATTTGGGTTATTTAATCTACATATAATTGTTAGTGTTTATTGTTTTGATCTACCTAAACCCTAACAAATGGTATCAGAGCGGGTTGTGTTCGATTATCGTCTGTAGGAAGGTCTCATGATTGAGTGGGAGTCTCACAGTTAAGTGGGAGCAATGGCGGACGAGGGTAAATTGAAGGTAGATAAATTCAATGGGTAGAACTATCAGTTATGGAAGATGCAGATGGAGGATTATCTCTATCAGAAGGATTTATGGAGGCTTTTGTAAGGAAAAGCCAAGAAACTGGTAGCAATGACTAATGAGGATTGAGAACTTCTAGATAGAAAGGCAATGGGAACAATTCAGTTGTGCGTAGCACCATCTGTGGCATTCAATATAACAGAAGAGAAGACAACAGATGAACAGATGAAAGCTTTGGCTAAATTGTATGAAAAACCCTCAGCCTCAAATAAGGTATTTCTCATGAAGCGTTTGTTTAATCTGAAAATGATTGAAGGTGGATTTGTGACAGATCATTTAAATGAGTTTAATAGGATTACTAGTTAGTTAACTTCTATAAAAGTGAAATTTGATGAAGAGGTGAGGGCTCTCTTGGTTTTATGTTCTTTTCCAGAAAGATGGAATAGCTTAGTAATGGATATAAGTAACTCTGTCTCTGGTTCAAATACTTTAAAATTTGATGATGTTGTTGGTGTTATCCTTAGTGAGGAAATGCAACAGAAAAGTACAGGTGAGAGTTCAACATCAGGTAATGCTTTGATTGTAGAGAACAGGGGAAGAACAAAGGAGAGAGGAAAAAGCCCAACAAATCATGGGACGTCACAAGGGAAGTTGAAGAAAGGCATATCTAATCTAGAGGAAGAATGGATTGCTGGCACTATGGAAAGCTATGACACTTGAAGAAGGATTGTTGGTCTCGAAAGGGCAAACAAGGAGATGGACAACATGATGACAGTAAGGAAGCTAATGTTGCAAATAATAAATTACAGGATGCTTTAATTATATGTTTAGATAATGCTAATAATTTCTAGGTAATAGATTCAGGGGCTTCATTTCATGCCACACCCCATAGGAAATATTTTGTAGATTATGTTCAAGGTGATTTCAAACAGGTATATTTGGGTGATGATGAACCTTGTCAGATTGTTGGAAAAGGAAAGATAAAAATCAAGTTACAGAATGGAAATGAATGGTTGCTATATGAGGTAAGGCATGTTCCAAATTTGAGAAGGAATTTAATCTCTACAAGACAACTAGGTAGTGAAGGCTACATAGTTACCTTTATAGACAAAATTTGGAAGGTCACTAAAGGTTCATTAGTAGTAGCTAAAGGTGAAAAAGTAGGCACATTGTATTTGTGTACTGGTAATACTTATTCTACCTTAGCTGCTACAGAAACAGTTGCTACTGAGATAGTTATAACACTTGCTATAGGGACAAAAATAGAATTGTGGCACCATAGACTTGGGTGCATGAGTGAGAAAGGGATGAAGATCCTTCACTCCAGAAAGTTGCTACCAAGTCTGAAGAAGATTGACTTGGAGTTTTGCAAAAATTGTGTTTATGGAAAATAGAAAAAGAGTCTGATTTCTCAAAGTTGGGAAAGAGAAGAAGAGTGAGAAATTAGAGCTTGTGCATTTAGATGTATGGGGACTAGCTCAGGTATCTTCTCTTGGCATCTCTTGTTATTATGTTACTTTTATTGATGATGCAACTAGGAAAACATGGGTGTATTTCCTAAAACAAAAATCAGAAGTATTTGAAACTTTTAAAAAGTGGAAAGCTTTGGTTGAGAATGAGACAGGAAAAAGTTAAAGTGTCTCAGATCTGATAATGGAGGCGAGTATTGCAGCAGAGAATTTGAAAATTACTGTTCATACAATGGAATCCATGGGCAGAAAATGGTTCCTGGAACCCCACAAGAAAATGGTGTGTCTGAGAGGATGAATAGGACCATTATGGAGCGCGCAAGGAGCATGAGATTGCATGATGGACTACCCTTACACTTTTGGGAAGATGATGTACATACCGTTGTTTATTTAATAAATAGGGGACCTTCAAATCCTTTGGATGGTGGCATTCCAGAGGAGGCATGGATGGGAAAAAAGGTAAACTATTCATTTCTAAAAACCTTTGGTTGTGAAGCTTTTGTTTATGTTGATATTGAAAATAGAACCAAGCTTGAGGCTAAGTCTAAAAAATGTACCTTCATTGGATATGGAGTAGATGAATTTGGTTATTAGTTATGGGATTATGAAAATCATAAAATCATTAGGAGCAAAGATGTTATATTCAATGAGAAGGTCATGTATAAGGATCAGCTATAGGAAAAGAAGCATGAATAGGCCAAAAAGGAATATGTGGTGCTAGATGATATTCCAAAAAATAAAATGCAAGTGGTACCTGATGCTCAGTAACAACAAGTTATCCCACAGACTTCTGAAAGTGTTAGACATTCTACAATGATAACTAGACCTCCAGAAAGATTTTCTCCATCATTATATTCTATATTATTAATTGATTCTAGTGAACTTGAAGGTTATGAAGAAGCAATGCAGGTAGACACCAAAAAGCAGTGGGAGCTAGGCATGAAAGAGGAAATGGATTCCTTGTTGTAGAATCAGACTTGGGACTTAGTCCAATTGTCTGTAGGTAAAAGAGCATTACTAAATAAATGGGTTTACAGGTTGAAGAAAGAAGATGGAGGCAAGAAAATATATAAGGCTAGACTCGTGGTAAAAGGTTTTGCAGAGAAAAAAGGTATAGATTTTGATGAAATATTTTCTCTGGTTGTAAAGATGACTTCTATTAGAACTATTCTAAGTCTTATGGTTGCAGAAGACTTGCATCTTGAATAGCTAGATGTGAAAATAACATTTCTTTATGGGGATTTGGAAAAGGAAATATACATGTAGCAACCATAGGGATATGAGGTCAAGGGTAAGAGGAATTTGTGTACAGGTTAAAGAAGAGTTTGTATGGCTTGAAGCAAGCACCTCAGCAATGGTATTTGAAATTTGATAGTTTTATGGCTGAACAAGGTTACAAAAGGTGTCATTCTGATTATTGTGTTTATTTTAAGAAATTAGGTAATGACAGCTATATTATCTCATTGCTTTATGTTGATGACATGCCTTTTGCAGGGTCTAACATGCAGCATATTAATGAACTTAAGTAGAAATTAGCAAATTCATTTGCTATGAAGGATTTGGGTGTAGCAAAATAAATCCTTGGTATGAGGATCACACGGGACAAGACAAACAAACAAAAAAATTTTGTCTCAAAGTGAGTATGCAAAGAAGGTGTTGAAAAGGTTTAACATGCAAAATACAAAAGCAGTTAGTACACCTTTGCCTAGTCATTTTAAGTTGACTAAGGAGATGTGTCCAAAGACACAAGAGTAGGAAGACAAAATGTCTAAGATACCATATGTATCAACAGTTGGCAGCTTGATGTATGCAATGGTATGCACAAGGCCAGATATTGCACATGCAGTGGGAGTTGTGAGCATGTATATGAGCAATCCAAGAATGGAACATTAGAATGCAGTAAAATGGATTCTCTGATATTTGAGAGGTACTACTTCAAAGAAACTATGTTTTGGAGGAACAAATTTTGCTCTAAAAGGATATGTTGACTCTGATCTAGTGGGTGATATTGATAGCAGGAGGAGTAATACAGGATATGTTTTTATTGTAGGAGGTACTATAGTCAGTTGGATTTCAAGGCTGTAAAAGGTTGTTGCGCTTTCAACCACCGAAGCTGAGTATGTTGCTGCTACGAAAGCTAGCAAGGAGATGATTTGGTTACAATATTTTTTAGAGGAATTGGGACAATGACAAGAAGATAGCCCTTTGTACATTGATAGCTAGAATGTCATTCATCTTGCTAAGAATTCAGCTCTGCATTCAAAAACTAAGCACATACAGCTCAGATACCACTTCATCCGGTCAATTTTGGAGGATGGACAGTTGAAGCTAGAGAAAATTCACACAAGTCAGAATCCTGCAAATATGTTCACAAAGGAAATTACATGGGAGAAATTGATTTCCTCATCAATTTCCATTGGCCTTCATAACTGATAACGGTGGACATAAGAAACCAACCAAACTTGTGATCCAGTGGGAGCTACAAGTGCAGCGATGTCGTCCAGGATCAGTCTCCAAGTGGGAAATTGTTTGGTGTGGAGCTTGATCAGTCTCCAAGTGGGAGATTGTTGGTATGTGGTGATTGATCATGCAAATATTGTACACTTGTAATGTATCCTTGTCGGGGTTTGGGGTCAGTAGTTAATTTTTGTTAACCGACATATGAAAAATGACATTGTAAAACCCTAATTCTAGAAGCTTCTAAAAAGTTTGTTATAAGCAGCTAGAATGTATTTTGCGGCATGGAATTCGTGAGATTGTAATCTATTTTGCACTAGATAATAAAATCATTAGATGGCTCAATTTCTAAGGATGTATCCCATTTTAGGTAAACCACGTTAAAATTTTGTATTGATCTCTTTTGTGTTATTCTTCATTTTTATATTTAGGTTATTTAATCTGCATATAATTGTTAGTGTTTATTGCTCCGATCTGCCTAAACCCTAACTCTTATCCATACATCTATTCTCTTCTCTTTGATGATGCTCTCCCGCTCTTTCTCAAAGGGTGGAAAAACATGTTTCTTGGTTACAACTTACAATCACCAAACTAGGATTAGTGCATCGTTAGTCAATTCATAAACCTTATGAATAAATAATCACGTCATCTTATAATCACCTGTCTAATTCTAATCATATAAACATAAACTCATGATATCATTGATTTATCCTGACATTTTCATATAACATCAAATCATTAATTCATAAACAACTAACTACTAATTATGTGCAAGTAAAAAGTAAAACATAGTCAAAATTTGGGGCGTGACACTTTTTCCACTTATAGAACCAAGCTAAATATAGGCACTGACCTCTATGGCAACACATGATGGTGGGAGTAATGGCTCTATGAGGGAATAGATAGGAGGAATACAATACCTCCAAGAATGTAACTTGTTCTACTCCTTTCATGGTGATCACCATCATTATAAATCATATGACTTGAAACAAAGATAATCTTATCGATGCTCCATCTTGATAGTTGTCAAGGAGTGTTCTCTGCAAGTAGAGTGATTTGGCCATATATAGAGGTAGTAGGTTATCACCCAGGTAGTAGGGTGAAGTATGCAATGAACTTCGCATGGAGGCTTGGATGGCTTTTGCCAGTAGCATGCAAGCTTTAGAGCTAATGGAATGCAGGAAATGGATGTCATTATCTATCACTTAGTGGGTTTTAGGAATGGAAGGCAAAAATCACACTAGATGTTGATTATGATCCAATAAGAGACCAAGTTGTTTCCCATGTGCAAGTATTTAGTAATACCTTACCTTCTATAGTTGTCGATCTAGGAGTGTTCATCTAGTAATAAAGAATCCTATTAGAGAGATAATTATTGTGGTTAGTATCTACCTGGTTCATTAAAATATTGGTATTGATCATCTCTCTTTAGGGTTCCAGAGTCCACTTGGTTGGGGTGGATAGGGAATTCTTATCCATGTGTTTAGGTTCATAATGCACCCTAGACATTGAAGCATGATTGAAGCTATGACTATAATAATGGACACATCTTGTAGCTAGCTCAACAAAGGTAATAACTCTTGTAAATATTGTTTATTACTTTAAATTTCCTAAATATGGTTGTAGAAATTGATGTGTAATTTTATATATATATATATATATATATATATATATATATATATATATATATATATATATATTAGGATTTACTTGTAGCAAGTAAGCTTGGGTATATGGGTTCTTATGGTCCAAAAAAGGAGAAAATTATGAATAGGACAAAATTTACTATTTATATTAGTTTTAGTCTTATTGGGATAAAGTGAGGCTCATGTATCAAGATGTTATGTCGTAAAAAGTATCCCTATGACTTTTTACCACCTAGTTTAGCTCCTAGGTTCCTTTAATTTTAGTATGCATGCTTAAAACTTATCTCGGAGAAAATTCCCCTGAAACCCATGACAAATGGGGCCTAGGGGTCCACATTTGATGTTAATTAAGACTCAAAAAGCACCCCTAGACTTGGGCACCCATGCCCTAGTCCAGGCCTATTTTTCCAGGACCTAAATTTAAGTTGTCAACATAGGACCATTAAAAAGGTTTCCCTTTGTCGGCCTTTTTAATTTGAATTATGAAAGTTTAGCAGGAATACATATATAAACATGCTTAGGACTTCATTTTACTCCTATTTGATTAAGGCAAACTTATTATTATCAAGCAAAGAGCATTCAAGGCATTCATTGTGTTGTAGGGCAGAATTGTGTTGTGTTTGTATGTGTTTTTTGTAGATTTGGCTTCATCAACTCATTTCCTCATGATTTGAAGGATCTTCATCTCCTTGAGGGTTTTACCTCTAAGGTGACATCAATTTGTGTTTCAATCAATTTATCTTATCATTGGATTTGGTCTCTTCCCTGTAAGGGCATGCACTCTACTAACAATGGTGTTGGAAGGCTTAAATGCCATTCTGGGGCTTGACTGAGGAAAGCTCCTAAACACCACAAATCCCAAACCCCTCTCTTTGTGATTGCAGGTTACAGGTGTGGGAGTTTACGAAGAGGAGTTACAGAGAAGCAGAGTAGAGTATAGAGATTCGAGATATAAGTAGAAATTGCAAAAAACCTAACCTACTAGACTAGGATGCCCGCCCCATAGTCCTCCCAATTGTCATCTCCAAAAACTCTGAAGAAGGTTGCAACCCTAATCACCTCACTATTCCAGATCTATAGAAAAAGTAGCCAGTTGGACTAGGGCACCCACCCCAGTGTCCCAGAAGTTTCTGCCTTCAGAAATCTAAATCCTGGTATGTTTCTAATCTATATTTAGTGCCTTCATGTGTGATTATTTGTCACATCTTGTTAGTCTGCATCCGGAATCATATAATTAGGGTTTAAGGCTTAATTGAACTAAGGTTTGACAAATTCATCAATACATTCTATATTTCCTTATCGTTTCATAGTGACACCAAACATGTAGCTGAGTCCTCTTGCAACAATAGTGACTTTACTTGGTTTATGTCCTTGAATGTGTATGTGAAAGGAGGGTTTGATTGAATCTATCTTAACCACATTTCAACTTTTATCCCCCTTTTATATATAACACAAGCTATAATATAGAGAGGTCTAATTATGTAAATCATAACTCTTCTTGTTGGCTTCCTAACATGAATGGCTTTATGATTATTCTTTATCACTATTACAGTGCAGTTATGTAAAAAAGTGTGAATTAGTAGAAGGGTCTAACATATCAAAAAAAAAATTGGGCTACAACTAGTGGGGTTATTACATTGGTATAAGAGCCCAGTTTCTAACTTTGGGATCCTGGAGCTCACATTTTCGACATGTGCTGAATTGTTTTCTGTTTGGTTATGTATTCATGGGTTGTGGGAATAAGTGAAAGAAGAGAGCCTCAAGAAAACAACACCCCCAACCTAAGACCCTGGCAAGTTTTGTAGAACCTATTATGATACTACCCAAGGTAGAAACTGATATGAGATTTGATTCCAAAACCTTGGTGGTAACATTTAAAAGTCTAAAACTTTAAAAGGGTAAGGAAGTGGATGGGCCATCTAAGAGTGCAAAACCACCAAAGTAGAACCCACCCTCTGTAAACAAGCCTAATCCCTCAACAAAAAGTGATTTTCCTTTTGGTTGTAGGCACAATACACCAACTCTTTCAAAATAAATGATTACAGAATACAAACATGTACACTCCATACCATTTGCAATTATAGAAACTTTTGAGGAGGAAGAACCTAAGGAAGAGGAACTTCCTATTGTATAAGAAATCAAGTTAAGCTTTGTCGAAAAGAGATTTCAGAACTACTGTCCTTAGATATTATCAGAAGATCAAGTTCTCCTTTTTCTTGTTATGCCATGTATGTTCCCAAATTTGATGAACATGGTGTGGAATTAGCAGAAAAAAGGCTTGTGGTCAATTACAAACCACTAAATGAATGCTTAGTTGACAATTAGCATCCCTTGCCTAGTAAAGACCACATATGGCAAGCCATACAGGGCAGTAATGTTTATTCAAAGTTTGATCTAACCAAAGGTTTCTGGCAGATACAGATGGATCCTGCAGATATCTACAAAACTACCTTCTCAGTCCCTCAAGGTAGTACTAAATAAATATCATCACATCTATGTAATTAATATATATTAATGAAGAAATATGGAAGTAATTATGCTTTATTGTGGTTGAAAATGGACACTTTAGTTTGGTTCTTAGATACTCTAAATGTTTCAAATGATGAGTTAAATTCTAAATTCTTACAATATTTAAGTTTTAAACAATTTGAAGAAGGATTTGTAAACAAAAGTTGAATTAGTTATTAATTTTCTCGTAGCAGAGATAAATACCTAGAATATGAAGAGGACATCAAAGAGGAGATCAAGTCCTAGTTTGGCCAAAATTGTTAGAGCCAATAGAGGTGCATCATGCCCACCACCCATGGTACCTAGGAAATTGCAAGCTAAGATGAAAGCACTCTGAATAAAAATAGCCTCACAAGAAAAATAAATTGAAGAGCTATTTAGACAGAAAGAGAAAGGAATGAATCACAACATTGACATAGGAACTAAAGAGCCTTCTATGGATATCCATGAGCCCTCTGACCATGATTATGAACATAGTTCTAGAGCACCCACCTATATCCTTTCACTCGAAGAGAAATAATGAAGGGTGGGAAAGGACCCTTTGATTATAGAGTTAAAGAAAATGCAAGCTCCCAAGTTTGACAGGATAGGTGGCGGAGACACAACAGAAGCTTGGTTGATAGGAATGGGCAAGTATTTTGGTTTACTAGAGTTGGCTTCCAACACTAAGGCTCAAATTGCCATCTATCATCTAGAAGGGGAAGCATCTCTATGGTGGGATCAATTTCTAGAAATAAAAATATGACTTGGGTCAGTTGAATTGGGACAAGTTCATGAAACGATTCTGTAAGGAATACCTTGCCATCCACCATCAGGATAAAAAAATGATAGAATTCCATTCGCTACACCAAAGAGGGATAGCAATTGTGAAATATAAAGCTAAGTTCATGGGCCTCCTCTGTCATTTTCATTACATGAAGGAAGAGGAGGACTAGTGAACATGTTTATCTTGGGTTTAAATAAGAACCTATTGTATGTGACTAAGCTTTCTCAACCTAAGAGCCTGAATCAAGCAGTTGAGGTAGCCCTAGTTGTTGAAGAAAAGCATAAGAGCAAGCAGGAACATAAACAAAAGCCCTACACATTTTACTACTCTGACAACAAAAGGAAGGAATTCAAGAATGTAGACACCTAAAATCAACCTTGTCCTTACAACGCTACTAACATCACCTAGACTTTCATCTTGTGACATTTTCATCCTAGGACCCTTCCATTAGATAATTAATTAAATAAATTATATTTATTTATTTAATTTTAGCCCATTTCATCTCATCACTAAATTAATTAAATAAATTTTAATTATTTAATTAATTTAATTTTCCTACATCACTCCTATCCTATAATTAATTAAATAATTTTTTTTAATTAATTATTCTCCACCTAACTTGCACAAAAATCTAAAAATAACTAACTCCATCTATACTCTTCATTTCAATCCTAGCTGACTACATCAGGATAGGTCTTATCCTTCCCATAATGCATCCTCACTTAATCACATCCATTCATTAAAATTTAATCACAACCATTCATCCTTGATCCATGTCTCATTAAATCTCAACCATTCATCTCTAATCTAATCCTAGCCATCCATCCTATCATCCTAAGATCATATAAATATCCCTCTCAATTGACTCATTTGAACTAATGAAGATTTGAATGAGGAGATCTAGAATTTTACAAGAAACAAGATTGTGTTGGTTTATTGAGCAATCCACATTTGAGAAAATATCATCATATCAAGAGAGCATATCAAGTAGAACAAGGGCATACTCTACTTCCACTCTAGGAGGAGTAAGTGTGAATTGAGGTGAAAGTATTGTGTTTATTACATTATCTTTTTGTGATTTTCCTCTTATCATTTTTCCTCTCTTCATTCTGGCACCCCAGTGGGACGTACGTCCCTTGATCTACCTTTCTTTTTGTAGGATTTGTTAAGTTTCTTGTTATAGGTTTGTGCTCTTTTTAGAAAAAAATTAGGGATGACCTATTGCAAGAAGCATCTTAGGCCAAAAAGGACCTCACCATTGCGTCCAGGAGGCCCAAAAACCCTAAGATCCATATAAAACTTGATATATTTCTGTAGCATCGTAAATTGTGCTCCCTAATGGCGCAAGCACAATTTCATGCTCTATTTGGCACTCACTTTAGTGTCCACTCCCCTAGTCCATTTTAGGACCATTTCCATCCTTGGCCTTACCCTCAACTCAAGAGATATTATTTCTATTATCTAAACCCTTACCAATGATCACATGCCAAAATCGTGAACAAAATTTAGGTCCTAGTTAAGTCCCAAAGCAACAAACAACTTTTGGGTTGATTCTGTCGGGACACTAGTGCCCAACGCTAGTGTCCTGTCCATTCATTTCAAAATGATAGAATGCTCTTAAGGTCAACCTTTGCCTTGGATGACGCAACCTTAATTTTGACATTCGTGAGTGTGCTAAAATGACTCCTAAATTCAAAACACATGTCAGCCTATGCCCTAAATCTTTCCTAAGGTTCCCTATTTAAACTAGTGGTTTTGCCATTATAAAGCGGGATGTGAATTCTACAGTGAAGCTCTACTAGAATGAACATTGGCTCTACATTTTGGAAAAGTCCTATTGCAATTGATTTTCAGATATTTGTCTAGTTGCTACTTTGAAATTGGAGCTTCAAAAGGATTGAAGGATGTTTGGTATCATTGATTGATGATCATCTTGTACCTCTTCATCATGATTTGGTATGGTTCCATCTTGTTCTCACCTCCAAGATTTGGTCACTCTTTACTTCGTTGAGGTGAAGTTGCAGATCTGAAACTTATTTCCCTTAAGTAATGCATCTCTCTTGGGTTGGATATCACATCCTTTTGATTTAGGCATATAGAAATCCACTCTAACTTTATTATTGATTTGTTTTGTCGCTACTCACCACAATCTTAGACACATTTAATATTATGAGCTCACTATTTTCTTTTATTGATCTAGCTATCCATGAGGTAGGAATACCAAAATGGGGGTTTGATTGAGGCAAGCTCCTACATAGCCACAAACATTTATCCCTCCTTTATGTGTACAGATCGTAATAGGTGATTTCAAACATCTACGAGCTACAGGAAGACGAAGGAACAGGTATAGACATTGTCAAACAAAAGTATAGACTGCACCAAACCCTAAGGAATCTAGTGCCCAGTGCTAATATCTTGCCTAATCTACTCCCTCTTCCGATACTAGGTTCCATTCTATCTACTCCTTTATGTTCTACTCTTGTTTTATGAAAACTGTAATAGTAGTCTGCACATTTTCTTAGTTAATCAATTAGGTTTTTACATTGCTCAATTTAATCAATCCATTAGTTATCTTGATCTTTCATCGACGCAACAAAGGAACAAAACCTGAACAACTTGGCTCTCCCTTGAGGATAGTAGCCAAGCACAAAGTCTTCGTCGATTCATGTTCCAATGTAATGGGAGTAAGATTGACCTAGGTTAATGCATCACTTAGGCTAGATTTCATTTTCCACATAACATTTTGGTGAACCCGACATCTTGTATTTGCAGAACTTCTTTATCTTTTTCTAATTAGTTGATTAATTGATTAGATACTTTTTATATTTGTGAACTTTATGTGTTTAGTTTAGAAAGCGAAAACAGTAAAAACATTTTGTGTTTTTTTCTTTTAAATTAGAAAAAAAATAAAACATAAATAAAACTTTCTTAGTCTTCTATCCCTTAATCAATATTTGTCATATTTTCATCATCTTTCATTTACTTCTCTCTTCTTTCTCTCACTTCTATCTTTAAATTTTGGAGAAAGTAAGTTGTTTGATCATGTCGTATCTCTTTCTTCAAGATTTCCATGCATATGAGTATTCGTTTAGTAGTGATGATTTTGATATGTTAGATGAAGCCCTAGATGACTTCATCTTGACAGAATCATCCTCTATGAATCCTAAAACATCTCTTTGTCAAAAATTAATCAACATGATTTAAGTTTCCAATCCCCAAAAGGAGCATGTGAAACCAAAGATTGTGCATCTTTGTTCTAATGTTCCACAACCACAATATAATCATGTTCTCACTATTGGAGGTGTTCCAAAACCATCTCAACCTCCTAGTTACATCTTAAAATTTGCAAAACAACTTACTACAAACAACCAACTTGTTCAAAATGTGTCGCAACAACCCCATTACCATGCGGTTGCTCACACATTCAATACTCACAACAACAAACAAAATAAACAAACACCAATTGTTCCTACTTCTCTTCCACCTTCTACACCTTTCTTCTTCCAACACCTTGTCTTTCTCAACATACTAACAGAGAACATGATCTTTTTGAGTAGCTTCATGCTACTCCGGCTAAAATCTCACTCTGGGAGTCAATACAAACCTCGCTTAGATACCACAGAATGCTCCAGGAGGCAATACAAAAGGTGATTGTCCCACCTTCTGTCAGACCAAATGATGTAGTAGACATGTTAGATTGTATGCATGTGACAAATTTAGATATCATCTTTCAGCAACATGAGTTACCTTCTCTCGAAGTTCAAAAGAAATATGATTCTCTCATGATTTTGGTCATCATTAATAGAAATAGAATAAAGCATACTCTAATCGATAATGGATTAGGCCTTATGTTTGTAGCATAGACTTGTTATGCAAAATTAGTGTAGTTATGTATCAAACCCAATACTCTTTCTATTTATGGCTTCAATAATTTTGGTAGACAATCACTAGGTACAATCACACTACCAATTGAGGTAGGACCTGTGACTTTACATACACTTATCCCTGTCATGCCTGATGCTCTTTAATAATATTCTTCTTGGAAGACCATGGATTCATGTCGTGGGGGTTGTCCTATCTACTCTTCACCACACATTGAAGTTCATTTATTAAAAAAACTCTATACAATTGAGGCTAATCCAAATCTGGAAAGTTGCTTACAAGAAGAAGCCAGATATCAACCTCTTGTTTCTAAATCTCTTAGTGCCTTGATTCCATCTTCAACAAAAGTTGACCCACTATTCCTCACTGTTACCAATCGTTCTGATCAGGATTGTATGTCACCTTCAAGTGAGTTCTTTGATAATGATTGGGGTTCATTAGATTTTACACCCTCCTTTATTGGTGAGTATAAAATCTCACCACAAAATTCTAAGACCTCGAAGGTAGATTCATTTTCAACTACATAGTCTTCTTCTTCTTCTAAAAATTCTAAACTCACTATTCCAACTTCTTCTACTTTGACAAGTTCTGTTGATTTTACTTATACTATTGACTATGCCACTAACGGTGATCCGCCATCTCCAATCGAAATGGCATCCCATTATGGTTAAGGTTTTTAAATCTTATCTCAGATTGGGTGCAGAGGTAATGGTTGTGGTCTAAAGGAGCAATGTATCAAGATTCCCTTAGAATATAATCCACAGGGTTCTTCATCCGGTCTTGGATACCACCCTTTGAAGCCCACCAAAGCCTCTCATCATCCCTATCTCAATGTAAACACAATATTTTCATCTCAAAATTCTTCTACAACACTTAATCTAATTTATCCCAAATTAATAGACATAAGTTCTACTTCTAGCATACCTTTGGATATTTTCCCAATTGATGAAGCCTTGGCCGAATTCCTAGGAGTCTATGAGGATATGCCTCATTACCATCATGATCATGGATTTCCCTATTGTTTAAATGTTGAGACATACTTGGGAAAGATGCTTGTTTATTGGATGATACCTTGGCATCTCAGGAGATGCTTTATGAATCCCCTCATCCACCTGATGTCCCAGACCGTAGTACCCTCTTTGTTGGAGATACTATTGATGTCTCAATGGACCCAGCTAACCCTGAGAAAGTCATTCCAATCGAAAAATGTCGAGATTCTGATGAACAACATGAACACTCTTCTCTTCTACATGAATTTCCAGGTCTATTTTCTTGGACTTATTCAGATATGTCTGGCATTAACGCACAAGTTGTAACACACAACATTATGTTGCACCGTGATGCCAAGCCCGTAAAACAAAAGATCTGAAGGATGAATCCTGTTGGGATAGGAAAATTAAAAATTTTCCCATCTTTATACCCAATCATATCTGGCCAAACCAAAAAATATTCTACCCAAAACTAGAATAAACAACTGATATATCACATAAAATCCTATGACTTTTATCACAAATAATGTAAAGGGCCTCAATTTCTTAACATCAGCAAGACCTCATGTTAGTCATACCGATCCATGAGAAACTTGTTGAAATGGCTATCGGCATGAGAATAGGGGTCAGGGAGAAGATTTTAATGATCACCGATGGAGAAAATGATACCGATGGCCTTTCATCGAAGAGAAAGTTACCAATCACACTGATCGGTATAAGATGTTACTATCGGCGAATACTCTACAAGCCCTTCCGACAGTATAAATCATGCCGATGAGAGAAGTTATGACGATGTGACATTTCACAATGATCAAGAAAATTGAAATGTTCAAACAATTAATTGCAGACGAAGAAGAAATCCTTTGAGATAACATTTGAAATCATTGCAATTAAGTTCAACAAAATTGTTTGTTAAGAGCAAGCAAGCAGAGACTTGAAGCAAAAAATAGGGGAATTCGATCAGAGTCACCGATAACAGAGTGTCAAAACTCTACATTTTGTTTCAGTCGTAGCAAGTTCACGGGTCTCTTTTGTTTCTATGCGAGTTTCAAAGGAATCACTACGTGAAATAATACGCTGCACGGAAGCCGCCAAGTGTTAAGCCACAGTTAAAGCTACTGAATATTAATTTTTGTGTGGAGCGCGCCACGTAGCAAATATTTTCAATGTTTCAAGTTTCAACTTTGCTGCAGGTGTCACCACGTGTAGCATACGGAGGCAGTCCCTAAAGTTCTTTGTTTTGTGCAGAGTTTGCCGCGTGTCTCTTTATTTAGCTGCAGAAGTTGCCGCGTGTTTCTTTCCATATCATGTTTGATGCTAGTAAAGAGGATGGTGGGCCACAGTATGTTTCAAGTTCCAAGCTGCAGAGAATGCCACGTGGTGGTCACAGAGATAGAGTTATTTTGTTTATGCCCCTTTTTAATGAGAAACTTAAATATTTTAAAGTGATGCGGGTTACGCCAAGTGTCAACTTCCGCGAGGAGTTTCAAAAGCATAGTATGTTTCAAGCAGTAATGCGGGTGCCGCCACGTGTTAGCTGGCATGCGCACGGAAGATGCCATCTGTCCCAGTTTCTTCCTTTGAAAGCTAATGTGTGATGAAGGCTGTGGGTCCCATTTTTAATGTGTTTCATATTATAAATGATGCGGACTGCGACAGATGTCATAGGCAGAGGCCACTTGAGCATAAAGACACAGTTTTGAGGGCTTTGCGAAGGAAGACACATAGCTAGTTTTGAAGGCTGCGCAACACAACAAGTGTCATTTTCCTGTTGACTTCTAAGAGATAAAGGAGTTTCTCATATTGATACGGACGCTGCCATCTGTCACAGTAAAGTTTCAAGTTTCAAGTATGTGGGTCTTGCCATGTGTCTGTGTCTTAATGAAGGAGTTGTGCCACATATATTTTTCCCCAACTAATGAGCGTGCAGGAGGAGATGGCCATTTTAGATTCAGAGGATCGTAACCACCGGGGACTTCCAGTTATCTTCAATTTCATTGGGTTGTTGGAGATTCGGTTGTTATAGACAATCTAGAGTCAGATCTTAGGTTATAAATATGTAATATTTGTAATAGATCGAGACACATATATAAAGAGAATGATTATTTAAAAGATGCTATTAAGAGCACCTTCGGGGGATCACTAAAGAGACTAACTCAGGGTGAAGGCTCACAGAGTGTCCAATCTCTATCCAGAGATCAAGTAGCTCAAATTTAGATGGATACACTTGTCACAGTACTCCAGAACAGGCATACCAACATGATGCATTGGCTAAACCAATTTTGGGATAATTATTCTCAAAATATAAAGCAATCCAAGAGCATGAGAGGCTTGACAAAAGGTTGCAGGAGAAACTTAGTGAGACACGTGGCAAAGATACTTCTGACGTTGTAGGTACCTCCAGTGTGAAAGATTTGATTGAGCAACATCAGAAGTTTTATGACCAACTTAAGACTGACGCCAAAGAATGTGTTGAAGCCTCTAAGGCAGGAGTGCCCACATTGTTCAAGAACGATAAAGAATTAAAAAGCAAAGAAGAATGGAGTAGAGACTGTCAAGCAATATTGCATGAAGCTTTAGGAGCTCTTAAGGACAAAGGCTCTTTATCCAAGGAAGCTTGCAAGCATTTGGAGAGGACGGTTACGATGGATGTGATCACAAGAAATGCCATTGAATTTATTGATTCACATCACAACTAGGAGTACTTAGACCATATTGCTCAGTTATACTTGTGGTTGAATAGGGCCTAAGCATTGTTGTTTTATGGTTGTTATGTTAATCTTGTCAATTCCCAAAAGACTTCTTGGAGAGTTATGTCTCTTCACAAGAATTTATATATAAGTTCAAACACTTGATGCTGAATTAGGGGGAGCAGTAGAATAAAATACATGAAATTTACAATGTTTCTCAAAGACCATGTTGCAAGTATCTTATTGAAGAAGTAAATTGAAGTTCTCTGATTCTGTGGTTTTATTCTGGCATCAATTGTCTGTTGAAGTTACTCAATGATATGGTTGTCTCCATTTTAGTATTTCCTTGTTATTCAAATTAATATATCAAGTATATAGTTAATTTGTTAGTACACATTTGCTATATCTGTGTGATTGGGTTAATTGGTTTCCATAGAGGAATTAAAATCCTTCTGATCAGTCACAGTAACCCGAAAGTGTTAGTTTGGATTACTAAGAAGAATCATATAATTAGGATTGACATTTTATCTCCAAGTTGATATTATCTGTTATCTTGTATATTTCATTCAATTGGTTCCTTCAAGAAAGGATTAAATTACCTTCTGGTGAATAACAAGAGATCTGGTTATATTGGTTGGATTATTAAGAAGAGTTTGTCAGTCATTTCCTTGCACATTTATACAAGTTATAAACCAAATATTGTGCCAAACAGTTAGAATTACTGCCCACTATAAGCCACTAGTCTTAGTCCTTCATTTGACTCTATTTACCCAACAAGGCACTAGTCTTAATTCAATTCATCATTTAAATCCTTTTATTTGCACAATCATAAAATTCACCTTGATATTGCTTATACAATTTATACCAACCATTCATTAGATATTAGAATTAGTTAGCAAGCTTTCATCTATCCTACCCCATTTGCCACTGTAGGTAGATTCATTTACTTAGTCAAAATAGTTGCATTCAATCTACTTTAATTTCCAAGGTTTACCCACCTAGGTGTAGCAGGACCTAAAGTGTAGGAAATCATGAAACCCTAAAGGTTGATTTCATTGAGTTAGTTCAAAAATGTTGCAAGTCTGATCATAGAACTTGGCATCCTCTTAGGGCTTGAAACCTGCATTTTTGAGACCTAACAAATCCCAAGGTAGCATTGTTAGTTAAGGCTGAGATCAAAAAGCTTCTACAAGATGGATTTATCCCCCTAATTGACTATTCGCCTTGGATATCAAATATTGTTGGTGTCACTAAACCCGACAACCATAGTCTGATATGTATTGATTTTCACGTTCTAAACAAATCTTCTCTAAAAGATGACTTTCCTCTTCCTAACATTGACATGATTGTTGATTCCACTGCTAGCCATGCCTTACTCTCTTTTATGGATGGCTTCTCTAGATACAACCAAATATTCATCAATCCTCAAGATCAATATAAGACAACTTTTATCATACCTTGGGGAACCTTTTGTTGGGTGGTCATCCCATTTGGATTGAAGAATGCTGGTGCGACATACCAACATGTCATGACACTCATCTTCTGTAATTTCATCCAAAATATCTTGGAGGACTATGTCAATGACATTCTAGCCAAGTCTGTGTTGCGTCAGGATAACATCAAAATCCTTTGCCAAATCTTTGAGCGTATTCATAAATATAACATGCACTTGAATCCTTGTAAATGCATCTTTGGCGTTGATAGTGGAAATCTATTAGGATTCATTGTTTTGCATCATGGCATTGAGGTGGATACAAAGAAGACTGATGCTATTGTCAATATGTCACCTCTGAAAAACAATTCTCAACTTCATAGTTTATAGGGAAAGATTCAGGCTATTCATCGATTTGTCTCACAACTAGCAGATCAACTCTCCCTTTCACTCAACTTCTTAAGGAAGATTCTCATTTCAACTAGAATTTGGATTGCCAAAAGGCTTTTGACAATCTAAAAGGCTATTTGGTCAATCCCCCTATTTTACATCCAACCATCTCTGGACATCCTTTCCTTCTTTACACTTCTGCTTCATCCAATGCTCTTGTGACACTATTGGCACAACATGATGATTATGGTAAAGAGTGTGCTGTATATTACACTAGCTAAATTTTGGTTGATTATGAAGTCTGATATCATATAATTGAAAAATAGTGTCTAGCTCTTGTATTTGCAACACATAAGTTGAGACACTATCTTCTAAATAATTTTAAATACATGTCATCATAAAATTTGATCCATTGAAACATCTCTTCTCTAAAATATATTTTTCAGGATGTTTGGCCAAATGGGTAATGTTGTTAACATAATTTGATCTTAAGTTTGTCTCTCAAAAGGAAATTAAGGGTCAAGCATTGATCGACCACTTATTAGATGCTCCTTCACCATTTTCTCTTCTGAATCAAGACTCGTTCCCTAATGATCATGTACTTCCCTTGGATATTGATCCAAGGTGGGACTTGTTCTTTGTTGATTCTAGGTGTTAAACTAGCTCTGGTGTTGGTGTTATACTAGTACCCCCTTCAGGTAAGACAATTCCCCTATCTTACCGCCTCAACTTTCTGTTTACCAACAACATTGCAGAGTACGGATCCCTTATTGTTGGCTTGCATGCCACATTGTCTATCAATATTCAACATCTTCATATATTCGGTGATTCTCAGTTGATCATAAGATAAATCATTGGATCTTATCAAGAGAAGCAAGATAAGTTATCTCAGTATTGTGACTTGGCCTTATCACTTTTGAAACATTACTTCTCTTTCGTAATTGACACAATTTCATGGAAAGACAATCGACATGTAGATGCAATGGAGAGTGTTGCCTCACTTATATCCCTTGATGATTCATCTATAGACTATCAGTTCACCATTCATAATCTTTCTTCACCATCTATATCCAAAAATTCCTTCGATATTTCCTTCTATTGTAATATTGATATAGATGAATGGTACTCCCATATATTCCAATATTTGCATGATGGTACCTTTCCTAATCCCTCATCTAAAAATGCTCAATCTCATATTCGTAACCTCATGGTGTGTTACATCATTCTATCTAATATTCTCTATCATAAAGGATACAACAACCTCCTTCTCCATTGTCTCAATAAATAAGAGATTCTGATTGCCCTAGAGGAGGCACATTCAGGTGCCTATGGGGGGCATTTTAAATGTCAATCTTTGGTTCATAAATTGCTTCACATGGGTTGCTATTGGCAAAGTATGTAATAATATTCCTTCACTTTCATCAAAAAGTGCCCTCAATGTCAAAAACATAACATCTCATCTGAGCTCCTACCTAAGAACTTCATGCCCCCCTTAGCCATTTCCATATGGGGCTTGGACCTTATTGGAAAAATATCTCCTCCTTCTCAAGGACATACTTTCATCCTCACAGCTACTAACTACTTCACGAAATGGGTTGAAGTGGTCCCACTCCAATCCACAACTGTTAAAGTAATCTATCGCTTTCTCCTTGATAACATCATTTCTTTATTTGGTCTTCCTTCTAATTTGTTCTCTAATAATTGTTCATCATTTAAGAACAAAGAAGTGAAGAAGTTCCTCAAGAAATTATGCATTCAACATCACTTCTCTATGCCATATTATCCACAATAAAATGGCCAAGTAGAAGCTTCCAATAAAATGATTGAGCAAATCCTTCAAAAAACTATTAACAAACATGGAAAGGATTGACACACTCAACTTTATTATGCATTGTGGGCTTACTAAATGAGTGTTCATATGGCTATGGGTACTACCCCGTATAATCTCGTGTATGGTGCCAATGCGATCATGCCCTTGGAGTTAGAAATTCCTTCATTACGAATTTCTCTTAATGGCATTCTTGATGACAATTCTTATAGAGAACAAAGACTTCAACAACTTGAGATGCTCAATAAACAACACCACATACATGCTCTTGAACATCTCCAAGCCTATCAAAAGACCATCCAATGCAACTATGATGAGCGTGTCATTCATCGCTCATTTGCAAGTGGTGATTTGGTGGTCTACGACAATCAACATAATATAAATGCTCCTCCAGGTGAAAAAGGGAAGTTCAACCCAAGTTGGTTGGGACTTTACATCACCAAAGTCTATGGATCAAGCGCATATGGGAACCTATTAACGTTATACACTTATGCAGATACTATGCTTAGTTTTCTTTCCTGGCTTTAAATTTTCATTACATCATTTCATTTCTGAATGTTATGCTAGCATTTATTTAAAGCACATTATGCCAGATAGTTAATAGGTTTATCCATTTAGTATATGTGGCTTCATTCCTGACAAACAAGTAGTTGTCTAAGTCTTGGGAATTACTTGTTGTTAGCATACATTTAGCATTTGCACACCATGTTAATTAGATCATTGTCACATTTAATTAAACAATGTTATCTTGTTGTTTAGTTAGATCACAATTGTATTTAATTCAACATGTGTGTACACCAGGCAATCATTGTTGTAGTTAATTAAGCAATTTTAACAAGTTGTTTAATTAGATCACATGATTCATCTAGAAAACAACATCTCATCAATACATGTATCAATTAGATCATTGTCATATTTATTAAACAATCTCATTCGGTTGTTTATTTAAATCACAATTGTATTTAATTATCACATACATGTCAATTTACCACATTTAATTAAACAATTTGGCACATTGTTCCAATTGGATCACAAATGACATCTAATTAAATCATCACATAACACAATATTACCAATCAAAATACTCATATAGATATATGTAAGATTTTTGATACATTATCACCACTACAACAAAATGTGGTATGTCATGATACAAAATCAATATACTGCAAGTCTTATCAACCTGCAAGACCATGGCTACTAGACCCCTCGGAACCTGGTGGTGACTATGTAATGGATGACTATTGATGGGAGGCTACAGACCATGAGTGACTCCTAGATCCATTTCGCATCTGCAGACCCCTAATCTCACCCTTGAGCTTTACCGCCTCCACCCTGGCGTCTAAATATTACTGCTATAGTTGATCTCTAGCCTCATAGCCGGTCCATCTCTACCTGTAGAGATAGCACACAAGGATGGCCCACCATGGGTGTTGATCCTATCCTGGCTATCTGAAGGTCCCCCAAAGTCTAATCTAACCATATCTAAAGGCCATCCCATGCTGCCTCAACACTCAATGCTCTTTAGATCGCTTAGTCTCTCTTTGTTGTGACTTGGCCTAGCTCCACCAACCCCTTCTTATAAGCTACTCTCAGTTGTACAATGGGCTCAAATATGTCCACATATTTCCTTGTAGTCTTTTGTGGCCTATAGTTGGCCCGCACTAGCTGTTGGATCTACATGGTGGGCACCATCTCCACTATGACCCAACCCATAAAGTTGAGCCATGCTCGTGTACCAACTACAAAATAGAAACAAAATGGTATAAAAAATTGTCATCATGTCCATCAAAAATTGAAATCAAATACAACATCTGGTATCCTACTCAATCTCAAATAAACACTTAAATGTAAACTTCTCACCTAGATCACTGACTTGCCAGTCATGATCGACTGGAGGGGTGACTACGAATGAGTCTGTGGTTGTTGGTGTTGCTGGCGGCACTGTAGTGGCAGTCCTTCTCATCTCCCCATGCTCATACTGACTTCATACTCCACATGTCGAAGGTCGTGACCATCATGCACAAGGTTAGGCCTTGGGTCTCTCCTTGATGATGTCATCATCCTCCTCTCCCTGGCACCATCTCCCTCCTACTGTCGATGTTGGCTGATCCTCCTCCTCATCATCATCATCATCATTGTTGTCATCGTCATCATCATCATCATCATCATCATCATATCCCTCCTCCTCCTCTGACTCATCCCCCTAATCCATCCAAGGCCTAGGTTCACCAGTGGGGTGCTCTGTCAGAAATATAGGAACAAGACAAGCCATGCTCCACCAGGTCAAGTATGTTGGGATTAGACCCACATCATTAGTCATAGATATGGGAGCTGCATCCTCATCATCATCATCTTGGTCACTCAAAGTGACATCTATAATGGTAGACCAAGCCTCACCCCACTGCGAGCTGAGCGCACATAGGTTGGATGACCTATAGGAACTCCCTACACATGATCGAACTACCTCATCACCTAATCATAATAAAATAGCAAGACAATGTGATCTAGGCAACTAGCTAGGAGCTGATCCCTCTACATCCTCTCCAGCTACCGAGTCTAGCCCATCCATGCTCTATGGCCCCTTATGGTCTCCATAGGATGTCCGTAGAATGTAATCTATCAAACCTGATTCACCAATACAAAAGATCACCAAACCACCATGGCCTCCTTAGTGTGTAGGCATGTGCATGTGGGCATGTCCAAATAGGCTCTATCAGAAATCCCACTAGTCTCATGCATGTAATGTGTCAGAATACCCACACCTGGAGAAGTGTACAAGCCATCACGTTATGCATCTCAAAGTGTACATAGTGCCCCAAGTCATGATACAAATGAGAAAGCATGCTTTGTCCCCAAGTGTAGACAATCCTCTAGTCCTCAATTGCCCTAATGGCATGAACGAGACCCCCATGAAGGTATGAACCTCGCCCATACTATATAACAACCAGAGAGATAGTAGTGATCATGATGTGGCACATGACTAGTGTGACCATAGTTCCCTACTCCAACCAAGATATATGAATGTAACTGGTGGTACTCGAGGGCACAATACAACCAAGTCAGTACATTTGGCTCACCTGGACATAGTCTACCGACCAGTTCTTGTTGATCCTCACAGTCTCACCTTGCACATGTAGTCCAAGGATACAATACACATCCTCTAATGTGAGCATCATCTCTCCTATCAAAATATGAAAGGTAGAGGTGTCTGTGTCCCAGCACTCCATGAGTACCATTAGCATCAGATAATGATATCTCATAGTGGGCATCATGTATAACCACCATAGTCCCATGTCTCTAAGGTGACCCACCTTTGTGGTAGTAAGAATCCCTATGTGGCTACACAACAATGTGTACAAATGCCCACCTGCATGCTTTTGTATCCCTTGGGTCACTTGCAATCAAATCAATATGAATTATGTTACTTTCATGTCATCACTAAATCAGAAACAAGTCTAAAGTTTCAAATTTTGACCAAAATCCTAGGACACTAGCGCCCTACAGGACAAGTGTCCTTAAGGGACACTAATGCCTAGGGTGGACTCTAGCACCTCACAGGGTCCATTTTGGCATGAAAAATGACAAAATAATGATAAAAATTCAAAGCGAAATTTGAGAGTTAGACTTACCTTGTGTGCCTCCAAGCCTTGTGCTATGCAGTCCCTTAGTGCATCTAGCTTGGGTGGTCAATATGGTTGTTTACGTGGCATCCTCACTCTCATGATCATTCGAGATCCTCCAAATTCTTTGAAAATGAAAAAGTCAATTGAATGGTAAAAAGTGAAAATCTACTTACTATTTCTAGTAAAAGTTCAAAATTTTCACCCTTCTACTCAAGGCACTTTTCATTCAAACCTTCATAACTTGGGCCTATGAACTCTGATTTCTACACCATTTAATGCATTGAAATCTTGATTATGTCCTCTTTCCCCTCATATTCTTTTCATCCCAGTGTTATTTTACTAAATGACCCTACCAAAAACATATTCATCAACTTTTCAAGAAACTCGTAGTGGAAAAATCGCCACCCTGTTTCTACATCTATAGAAGTAAGCAGAAATAGGGGGCATATATATCCCCATGAGTTTCAATTTGGATCCTATTCTTATCTTATTCCCCTTATAATTTTTTTAGACTAATACATCTTTTCTCTTGTAGGATGATTTATCTTTTTCTAACAAAGTGGTTTTGTAGGATGTGGTCCCTAACACTATGGTTTTGCAAGTTCCTAGATTGGGGGCTTCATTCTCTCACTTGGAAACACTCTACATCCTCTATGGTATCCTTTTGGGTATCCTTTACATTCTTATTTGTTGTCAATATTTGCTTTCTAGTACTTTATCTTGCATATGCACGTAGTGTCATATTCCCACTAAAGTGGGGGCTAAATGTAGCATTGTAAATTGTGCTTCCTGATGGCTCAAGCACAATTTCATGCTCTATTTAGCACTTACTTTAGTGTGTAGTCCCCTAGTCCATTTTAGGACCATTTCCAGCCTTGGCCTTACCCTCAACTCAAGATATATGTATTGTGTTACTTAAACCCTTACTGATGATCAAATGTTGAAAACGTGAATAATGTTTAGGTCCTATTTAAGTCCTAAAGCAACGAACAACTTTTGGGTTTATTCTGCTAGGACATTAATGCCCAGCACTAGTGTCTTGTCCATTCATTCCAGAATGGTAGAACGCTCTTAAGGTCAACCTTTGCCTTGGATGATGCAACCTCGATTTTGACATTCATGAGCATGCTAAAATGACTCCTAAATTACGAACAACTTTTGGGTTTATTCTGCTAGGACATTAATGCCCAGCACTAGTGTCTTGTCCATTCATTCCAGAATGGTAGAATGCTCTGAAGGTCAGCCTTTTCCTTGGATGATGCAACCTCGATTTTGACATTCATGAGCACGCTAAAATGACTCCTAAATTCAAAATACATTTCAGCCTATCCCCTAAATCTTTCATATGGTTCCCTATTTAAACTAGTGGTTTTGCCATTATGAAGTGGGATGTGAATTCTATAGCAAAGCTCTGCTGGAATGAACATTGGATCTACATTTTGGAAAAGCCCTATTACAATTTATTTTCAACTATTTGTCTACTTGCTACTTTGAAATTGGAGCTTCAAGAGGATTGAAGAGTGGTTGCAATCACTGATTGATGATCAGCTTGTACCTCTTCATTGCGATTTGGTATGGTTCTAGCGTGTTCTCACATCCAAGATTTGGTCACTCTCTACTTCATTGAGGTGAAGTTACAGATTTGAAACTTATTTCCCTTGAGTAATGTATCTCTCTTGGGTTGGATACCGCATCCTTTTGATTGAGGCATATAGAAATCTACTCTAACACACTTGAGTAGGGTTTTGATTATTGATTTATTTTGTCATTGCTCACCACAATCTTAGACACACTTAAGATTATGATCACACACTATTTTCTTTTATTGATCTAGCTATTTGTGAGGTAGGAATACCGAAATGGGGGTTTGACTGAGGCAAGCTCCTATATAGCCACAAACATTTTCCCTCCTTTATGTGTCTAGATCACAATAGGTGATTTTAGACATCGTTAAGTGATAGGAAGATGAAGGAACATGTATAGACACCATAAAACAGAAGTATAGACTACACCAAACCCTAAGGACTCTAGCACCAAGCTCTAGTGTCCTGCCTAATCTACTCCCGCTTCCAGTACCAGGTTTGATACTGTCCACTCCTTTCTGTTCTGCTCCTATTTTCTAAAAACTGTAACAATAATTTGCATTTTTTCTCAGTTAATCAATTAGGTTTTCACATTGCTCAGTTTAATCAATACATTAGTTATCAACCTTTCATCCTTGCAACAAAGGAATAGAGCCCAGAGAGCTTGGCTCTATCCTTAGGGTCAAGTGTGTGTGTATGCTCTCTCCTCACACTGCAAGGTGATCTTGGAGATTAAAAACACCTATTGGTTCACATTTTTCACCTAAGGTGTGGGTGAGTGCAGGATCATCATGGTCCAAACAATACCTCTAAGCGGCAATGAAAATACTAAAAAACAGACTTAAGTAACTTCATGTGAAAATTTGTATGGATTATCTACACAATTTGGAAAATATGTAAGAACATAATTTGTAGAGAATTGAATGTAGTTAATGGGCTACTATTTTTTTTGGAAAAAAATTAAATTTATTTGGTGAAAAATGAATATTGCAATGAAGTTCTAATAAAAGTTTCAAAAAAAAAAGAAATGTGGGTGTCTTTCCGGCCAACCTAAGTATGAGCATAAAAGAAATTGAATCTTTAAATATAAGTAAAAGACACACACCCGAATGTGATACATATTTTTTTGAATTTTTTTTCCAAGAAAATAATTAGTTATGATTTTTTTACTATGACTTTTAAAAAAAATAAAAAGTAATTGTGCAACCAACCTAACTTGATAAAAAAAATATGGAATTCAATTTTTTTAATCTGTAGCCATAAAAGCATAAAGTGTGACACATCTTTCAGATTTGAAAAAGGTCAAATAGTTTGAAATTTATTGATGTTTTTCAATCAGTGTGTCCATTAGGATTTCAAACATACTCTATGTATAAAATTATTAATAACTATTTAATAATATTATAATCAAGTATATCCTATGTTTTTAGAATGTTGATAATTTCTTGAATAAACCCTTTTTGTTTCATCAAATTTGGACAAATAAAGTTGTCAACATGAAGGGTGAAGTCATGAAAAGAGGGTGAAACCTCTTAACATGTTAGAATAGAGGAAAAGTCAACCTTGACACTCCCAAGCCTAAACCCAAGGCATTCTCAAGGCTAAACAATTTTCTGTGAAGGTAACTGATATCTGTTACTAATTGAAAGCCTTCAATGTTGGCAATATCCAAGTAATGAATATCTATTCTATAAAATTGATATCTGTTACTAATGGATATCCATTAGTAACGAATATCAATTTTATAGAATAGATATTCATTACTTGGATATTGCCAACATTGAAGGCTTTCAACCTTTAGGTAATGGATATCCGTTACTAGAAATAGATATATCCATTTCTAGTAAATAATATATCCATTTCTAGTAACGGATATCCATTCTTGGAAATGGATATCCATTTCATAGAAACGGATAACCATTACCTAAAAGTCCAAAAATGACTTTATTTATATGTATTGACTAGAGAATGGGATAGCAAGTTATATTTACAAATGACTTCTCCAAAATCACCTAGAGGGATGCTCAAGCCTATGAAATTTTGGACTCCTCACTGAGACATGCACAATTCTAGTTCTCACTACTATATTTTTGAAGATTTCGTCATCACACCTATAATAAGGAGATTGGGTTTAGACAAACTAGGTATTTCACAAGATTTCTTTGAATTATTTAGACCTTTGGATAACAAGAAAGGCCCTATTAAAAGACACAGTTGGGGACACTAGTTCCTACATGAAGGATACATTGTTATCTGGGTATTTTACTCTAGTTTCATGTCCCACAAGTTGCTAATTTGGGTCCCATCAAGGATCGCATACCTAGAAGTAGTTTGGCAAATGAATAATGTAAACTATGAGATTTTTAGAAGTCATAAGAGAAAAGGAATTCTCCTCTCTCAAGACAAATTCTTAGACATCACTATATTGGGAAAAAAGTATATGAAGTATGTAGAATTAAGAACATATGATCATGAAGGTTTTATTCATATGATTAGGAAGTAGGTTAGCATGGAAAGATTTGAGCATCAATATGATGAGTGTGAAGACCTTATTAGGAATTGCAAGGATAAGGTAGAAAAGGATCTAAGAAAAAAATATAGTATAGAATAAAATTGGGTGAGGCAAGGAGGATGAAGAATGATCATAATTTTAAAGGATTCTATGTAGAGATCCAAGACCCTATTGAGATAATGAATGTCATGTTGAATAATGTTGACACTTTAAGTATCACAACCCCAAAGATTAAACTAATTGAAGTCCATGCACCATCTATCGATTCCACTAATATTTGTAGCACACATATTACTAGGGATGAAGCTAAATAGTAGAGTGACACTCTTGAGTCAAGATTGTCAAAGGGTAAGGAGTTGCTTGTAGAAGGAACTTTTGATGTACCACAAGAAATGGGACAAATTATAGATCATCAATAGCCTTTGGTGCCTTATAGTGAAAAAGAGATGTTTGACAAATTTGACCCTTTGGGAGGTGAAATCATAAAAGTCATTAAGGCATTTGAACACACATGGAAACTTTAGGTCAGTACCCCTTATGATGTCACAGTGCTAGGAGACCTTGAAGGTAAAGATCTTGTTAATGTTGTGAGGACTAAGACATGTGAGAAATATATGTCTGATGTTCAACTCACCAAAATAGAAGAGTTCAATAATTTCATTCTCAAATTAAAAACCCATGCTAGAAATGATTTAACTACTAGACAAGAATTTACCAAGGCCCTTGGCCATTATCCTGATTTGACAAAGAGAATCAATATTTGAGGTGGATATCAAGAACATTACACTAAACTAGGCTAGGAGGTTGGTGAGAGAGAATGGATGCTTGTTGTTGCTAAGATTATGCATATCCTCATCATTGTAATTTCACACTTTGAGAAGGAATAATGAAGGTGGGGATGTCTTTCAAAACATAGATCAAGCTAGAAAAATTTATTCAAGTTTAGAATATTGCTCCCACTAAGAAACCCTAGCGTTATGGCTATTGCCCCTAAACATGACAAGCCTCAAATTTTTTATGACCCTTAGGGATTGATTAGTCAATTGATTGTTAAGAGAGTACCACACTTTCCCCTAAAGTTGCATTTCTTGTAATTATTATTGCTTAGTTTAGTGAGGTTGTGATGAAAAAGTTACAAACAGATTATGATGCATTACTATAGGATGTCATAAGGTTAAATAACAAGCTTAGAGAGGAGAAAGCCAAATCTAAAAATTACTTGCATCAAATCAAGTAATTGATTTCAAGAGTAGTTATGCCTCCTCCAAGTGTTCCCCATGAAGGCTCCTCATCCCAAGGAGGCTAATTAATATATTGGTGGAATAGGTCAAGTCTTTGTAGGAAGAGAAGATGTAATGGAACACTCAAGCAAAGCAAGAAGTTGAAAATCTTGTTAATGGAATCCTCAAAGCTAGGGTTTCCAACTTATTAAGGTTAACAAATGACCTTTGGTAATTCCATGATAACTTGAGTACGTGTATAATGTGAGGGCCCCAAATTATCATAACTAAATGTTAAATAGATCCCAAGAATAATGGTCATGAAGATCATTTACAAAAATGCCAAGTATGATCTAAGGAGATAAAACAAAATTACAACTATCTTTGAGGTGACTAAGATGTTGATTGATGTATTTACCTTTTTGAATAAGCTACAAACACTTTTAAGTGATAAGGAAGGTGAATTTCAGGCATCAGTCAATTATGGAATTCCTAGTGTTATAGATCCCAATGGGTAGGTAAAGTAACTAGGTGTCTAGAAAGGTGATTTTGGGGATCTGATACATATGTGGGTTAATAATATTTTGTATGGGGATAAGTTTGGTCTTATTTTTATCATCTTTCAGATGAATAAAGCCTTGATACTGGTAAAAAGGGTCAAGAATTTTGTCAAGGAAGTAAGGGTTGCCTTGGATGCTAGATATGCCACAAATATGAACAAGACTAAAACTATTTTGGAAATAGAATGGCCTAATGATGAAGAATTTAAAGAGTGGATAGAGAAGTTCACCAAAGAATACTAATTTTTCATTTCTATCTTTTCATATCCAAATATATTATCCTTGAGATCAAGTACAAGTTGTCACATTGTAACCAAAAAAGGAGAAGGTCAAAAATAGTCTACTTAAAATTGGTAGAGGATCTATTTTCAAATATTAGAGCCTATTTTTTGGCATAGGGGTCATTTCAAAGATTATTGGACAATGATGCATGATTATATCTAGGGGTATTACCTAAATTTTTTATTCTCTAAGATGTATGGGTCAAGATATATAAAGAATAGAGACCTAATCACTTGGCACAAAGTTTATTCTCTAAATTGGAAGTCTCTTAGTGATCACTGTTAAGTACAAGATGGGAGGGTCTATAAATTACAGTAAGTGTTTCATCATATATTTTAGGTCATATGAAAATCTAGAGATTCTGTGTCCCTTCATATGGTGGTACAAGTTTTTGGATCCCTTCCTACATCTCTAGCTTCATCTCTAGTGGTGAAAGGTCATAGTCATGGCTCAAGGCTGTGAGATCTTCAGACCTTACACCATGGCACTAGACAAATCCTCTCATGCACATTAGCCTTTAGGTTTAATTCAAACGCTTCTTAGCCTTTTTCTGAGCTATATTGTATGTTGAGCTTGAAGGATAGTTGGCAGAAGCCACTGCGTACATTCAAGACTAAGGATGGTTTATGATGCCATTCAGAATGTCTAATGCCCCCACCATTTTTATGCAACCATCAACCAGGTATTTAGACCATATATTGGGAAGTTTATTATAATTTATTTTGATGATATTTTGATTTTTAGTAGAAACCTGGAAAGAACATCCATGACATTTGAAAATAGTGGTTGATACACCTAGAGTGGAAAGGCTATTTTCAAATCTTGAGAACAATGAATTTTGTAGAGATGAGTTGGTTTTCCTTGGAAATGTGATTTTAATAGATGGAGTGAGCATGGATCTAATAACTATTAAATCTATATTTGAATGGCCTCTCCCTTAAAACATAACAGAGGTGTGGACCTTTAATGAATTAGTAAACTTTTATAAGAGATTTATTAGAAATTTCTACAATATAAGTGTTCCCTTAACCAATTGCATCAGGGAGAATCCCTTACCTTGGACTTATTAGAACACTCTGATATACTGAGAGGGGGGTGAATCAGTATATGTCAAAACTTAATCCAAATCATCTTTATCAAAAAGACTTTCTACAACCTTAAACAAATGATGAAGCTAATTAAGCATTTCAAAGAACAACACATAAGCACACAACCATAACACCAGATTTACATGGAAACCCCTAGAAGGGAAAAACCATAGTGAGCAAGCTATTTGGATCTACTATCCAAATCTAGCCTCACAAATAAAACAAGAATTACAATAGGTTTTATGGGCTATGACCCAAAGGAAGCACCAACTCCCTAAAGTGCTACAACACTTACAAAAAGAGGCTACAACCTCTGCACAAGATACTTGAAAAAATATGTTGATCAATCAACTTCGTAGCATCAACACCCTTCACTTTGACAAGAAACTTCAACTCCTCTGCTCAACAAACTCTACTCCCTTCCACATACACATATACTCACATTCACACTTGCACATACATCCTTGCACACTCTCACACACTCACACAATTCATACCAAACAAGATCTTTCATTTATATCCTCCGCAAGCATCAAAATCTTTCTCCTTCATTAGCAAAGATGAAATGTGTGGAATGAAACATCCAATGGCCACACCAAGTCAGCTTCCAAAAGATGTAGAAATCTAATGCAGTTCAACACAAGTGATAAACATGACCTATTCTTCCTGAACACATTCTTCCAAGCTAGCGCACTCTTCCAAACATCCAACAAGATCATCAAAACACATAAAGTTGGCCCAACAAACCCTTATCCTTCCACAAAATAGCTCCATACCTAGAGCAGTAATGGAGAGACCAATTAGCATCATGTGGATCACTTCACAAGAAACATAAGACTTGCACAAACCTTCTCAAACATTTCTTCTTCTAAATTCTACATTTTCTTTCTGGCACTAACATCACTTACAAACACTGAACATACAATGTTGAGATGGAACATTGAAGAACCAACTTCTAGTGCACTTCAGCACCTAAAACCTGAAATGAACAAACATTCAGACTAATTGAACTCATCCTCCAAACATCAAAGCCAGTGAATGAAATGTGGTGGCTTTTTATTTCTCCTCCAGACAACCCTAATCAACAACATAATATATCTTTACTTTGCTGACTTCGAAGAACCTCTGTGGTACACCTTATCATCTAAAACTTGAATATATTATTCTTCACATCTTTATCTAACTATCTTGAATATATCGAGCTATATTCTTCTCATCCTGACTACAACTCTAAATCTTTGTCTTCACTCTGCAAGCTCTGGAATATTCTATGGTAACTTCTATGGTCTAAAATTAGGAACATACCTTCTTGACGCCTATCTCTGCCTATCGTTCAAACCGCAAGGCCATACCTTCAAATGTGGAGGAATGTGGAGCATTCTCCTGAGCTACTTCAGTGCAATCTTTAGTGCCTTGGACTTTCTGAAACTTTATTTCAAAACTAAAGCAATGTTTTTCTTTAGGAAACAATGAATACAACATTCACCACATTAGAGACTTCATTCACAACATCATACACAACAAACACAACTCTTTTCAACACAACAAGAATCTTCATGTTAGCACAACTTCCATCTTTCCATGAACTTCAATAGATAAGGTATAATGGTGTATAGACTATGCTAATCAATAGCATACTCATAACCTCCATCATCTTATCCTTTACCTCACAATTTTTTTGATCTTCACTCTTCTATCTACTCCTCTAAACTACTTCTTTGTCTTCTCCTCTGATCACCATAGCATATACACATCACTTTGCTTTCTGTCTCACTTACTCTATTGTCTTCATTGATCATCACTGATCAATACATCATACCACTGTTGACATCAACTCTATTAACATCACTTCTACTTCTAACCTTCCACAACACAACATTGTTGACATCAATGACAACACATATGCAACAATCTTGCCCTTTGGCATTGATGGCAACACTTAACCTGATATGCAAATTTCTCCCCCTTTGACATCAAGGACAAAGGGCCAATGGTCTTCCTCTATACTTGCAAAAATACATAAGCTACCCCTGTCTGCATTAGTCTTGATCTTCCTTTACTACTCCTTATATGTTAGCTCCCCCTGACTATTGTATCCTTGTCATCCTTCTACCTACTCCCCTAAGAGGTAGCCTCCACTAATCCAGAGATAAAGATATGTCTTGAACTGCCCCCTGGATAGATGCACCATCTATACATCTAGTTATAAGAAGGAGGGGCAACAACCCCTAACTTCTATCTGAGATACTCAAATGTGTCCTTAAAAGTGCCTTTGTAAAGATGCATGCAACCTAATCCTTTGTAGGCACATATTCCAATCTGACCTCTTGATCTGCGACCTTCTCTCTCAAAAAGTGATACCTGATAGATATGTGCTTGGTTCTAGAATGCATCACTGGATTCTTTAAAATATTTATGGCACTTATATTATCACAGAGAATAGGAATGGGCTCATCATACACTACCTTGATATCCTTCAATGTTTGCTTCATTCACAACACTTTCAAGTGCAGCAGGCTACTACAACTATTTACTCTACTTCTATTGTTGATAAGGACACTGAATCCTGCTTCTTACTCAACCATGAAACCAATCTATCTCCCAAAAAGAAAGCTCCACCACTGGTGCTTCTTCTATCATCAACACTACTAGCCCAATTTACATCAATATAGGAACTCAAAGAAAAGTCATCACCTTTTTGATACCACAATCCATACTCTAGAGTGCTCTTCAAATATCTAAAGATTCTCTTGATAGCCTTCACATGTGTTTCTCTTGGATCATCTTGAAACATTGCAACCAAGCAAACAACTTGCATAATATCAGGCCTTGATGCTGTTAAGTACAATAGGCCTCCAATCATAGACCTGTACAGAGTTTGATTAGCTTGAGGTGACTCATCATCTTTTCTCAAATGACAATCTAACATAGACATTTCAAATTTTTTCTGCATCTCTTCTACAAACTTCTTACACATCTCATCATATCCACAAAAAATTATATCATCAACATACACAACAATTAGAATTTGTTCACCTTCAATTTTGATGTAAAGATTACTATCTGTGGTAACTTTCTTGAAACCCTGCTAGAGTGCGTACTCATCCAACCTTGCATACCAAGACCTAGGGGCTTGTTTGAGACCATACAAATCCTTCTTGAGTCTGCACACCATGTTTGGGTCTTCTAATAACTAAAATCCATCAGGCTGCTCTATCTAGACTTCTTTGAAGTCACCATTCAAAAAGGTATATTTGACATCCATTTGATATACTTTGAATCACTTATGCACTACAAATGCAAGAACCATTCTAATAGCTTCCATTCTTTCCATCGGAGAAAATGTCTCCTCATTGTCAACAAATTCAACTTGTGAATAACCTTTGCACACAAACCTTGCTTTATCCTAACCACTTCTCCATCTTCATTCAATTTGTTCTTGAATACCCATTTTGTACCTATCACATTCTTGTTTGTAGGCCTTGTGTTAGGAATTTGCAGGTTAAATAAAACCAATTCCACATAACCCAATAGGAGAAAAAGATGCAGAAATAACCATAATGCAAAGTTCAAATGAACAATCAACATGATAACACAAGATATACCCTAGGAAAAACCTCAAGAGGTAAAAACCTAGCCTCCAAAAGAATCCACACTCATATGTATTATTCAGAAATAAAGATATTGCAATACATGCCATGAGTCTTCATGAATACCTCTAAAACATCAAGCACCTCCAATGCATCCTCCATGTGTTCAAGCATGAATCCACACATCACTTGTCATGCTTCACAATATGTACTTATAGGAGAGAGCTCAATACAATGACAATCTCTCACAAACCTCCAATCCATCTACAATGAAATAGCCAACCCTTACCCAAACCACTAACTATGTGCTTGCTTTTAAACACCAAGCTCACACAAATACAACTTGTGGTATTGGATAAAACCATATGTTGCAAAACCATGGATACACAAAACCATTAGCCTATAAAACTATTGACCCCCAATTTGATTATTGGTACTAAGTTTTCCCAATTAATCAAATAATACAAATAATTAATTAATCACTCTATGTGTCCCACACACATAAAATAATTAACCCAATATTACATACAACTTATACAAGTGGTAACTGAATAAAATAATCTAATATTATGCAAGGTGTACAAAACCTATTTCCCAACATTCTCCCACTTGTTGTATAAATTGCATAAGGGTCAATCAATGAAATACATCATCATAGGAAAACATGAAATCACATGAATCTCCAGCATGCTCTTGTGCTCCATCAAGATACCTGCAAAAAAATCAAAGTGACCACCATCTCAAGAAAGAACTCCTCTCATCCTCCAACGTGCTACCTATGGAAGAAAAGGAACATGCCAAGGTGAAGATGCACCAATCCAAAGAATACAAGTATCAAATCCAAGTGATAACAAAGGGCTCCAAGTTGCTGTCAAAGGTAAAAAACCCACATAACTGGAAATAACACCCGCAACATATGCTAATACATCCAACCATCCATACCTCATAGGTATCAACAACATCAATAAACTCATACCAACAACATATCCAACCCATATACTGCAATCACAAGCTCCATGTATAAAACTTGTCAATGAAGAACACATACATCTAGGAACTCCCATCGCATTGGTAATGTCAAATCTTAAAATAGATCCAAGGCATATCAAGTCTATTAATCAACACTCAAACCAAGGTGTGGCTAATCAACAAGTCAATGTAGTATCAATAACAATCACAATGATCCACACATGAAAGATAAATCGCTGCATACTCTCTCACATGTCACCATAACTCTCCCAAGTCCAACCATATCAACATGATCCTCCAGGAAGTAGCCATAAGACAAAGAGAGATAAACTTGTAAATCATAATGTACTTCTACAAACACCTCTAAGTGCTAAGCCGTGTCAAGTATGATCTCCTCTACAACCCCAAATGAAAAGCCTCAACAAAACCCAACCATTCAATCTCATGAGATCAAATGAACATATGTAACATGTAATCAACATGGATGTAAGCCTCTCTAATCAAGGTAGATCAAACTCATAATCATTCCATAGCCAGGAATAAGCCCAATCACATCTCCTAAACTCCTCATAATGAACATCATAAATCAAACCATATGAACAAGGAGATAACCATGCTAACATCCATCAAATGAACCCTCCAGAACCAATAATTGTAGCTCAAGATCCATATTTGTGAGAAGATGAAACATAAAGAAAAATGCATCTAAAAGGATGGGAAATACCTCATAGATGATAAACCGCTAAGTAGACCAAGAGTGGGGAATGCAAATGCTCCTCTAGGATACACCAAGCCATAATGACTCTCTCCAAGAATAATCTCCTCTAGGTCCATAATGAACTCATGTCCATATCTAGGTGTAAGGCTTCTCGATCTATCTGTTGAAACCTCTAATGAGTAACCATCTCAACAAGTGTCTCTAATCTCAAGAGAACTCTAGCCTCACCTAAGTCTCCAAGTATCCATGAGCACCTCCATGTTCAATCCATGTTGAAAAGCAAATTACCAAAGTACTCAATACCAAGAGAAACAATAAGATCATTGTCAATGCTCCTAATGCACATCTACATAATCAAGAAGCCCATCATGACATCATGATCTAACCATCTCCTCCAAATAGATCACATACAATAGTGCAATACATCTTGTCTCAAGAGAACTTGTATAATGTCAATACTCAAACTAGTATCCAGAGTAAATCAAGACATAATAACAACATCTCTAAATCAAGGATAAACATGTCAAACTGACAAATCATAAACTGGCACCTCAACCAAATACTCAAAAAAGTCCTCCATGGTAAACCAAGATGTCAACATCTCCAATCACATGAAGATAACCATTTAATGATCACAATAGAAATCAGGATGTCAAAACACTCTCACTAAAACAAGAATCATAATCCAAGAGCCTCTCCAAGACACCCACAACCACTGCAAAAGATCATCCATCATAAGGATGAATCCATAACGTTGTCAAAGCTCCCACTGAATCGTAATACCAAGCTATCCATGGAAACAAAGTAACCATCTCCTAAACGAAGATTATCCATGGCCCCAAACCAATCAAGGAATCCTACTGTAACATCAACAACTCCCAAAATGTCGAGTAGAACCATGATCTCCAAACCAAGAAGATAAAACCATCACTATCAAAATCTCACATAAAACCATGTATCCAATCTATCCATGACATCATGATAAACATGCTACAAGTCCAAACAACCGACTATCTAGGCACTCTAATCATCCATCCTCTCATCCCAATGCAACATACCAATGTACAAATGACCATAGACAAGGCCAACTAACAAAGTTTGCATAAACATTGAATCAATCTCGTGGATATAGACAGTCCACATCTGAGTCATCCCACTATAGCCAAGGGGTAGCTAATCCACAAAACTACATAACTCGTAGATCCAAAACAAATGTAACATGCAAACTCATCATCACACTAGTTATATGCAAACTAAGATATCAAAAAAGACAACATGTAGACTCCAAGACTCAAACACCAAATCAATGCTAGATTCAATTTTCCAACAAGTCCACAAACAAGTAACCATAGTCAAGGAACTAATCAAGCATCCAGGAGATAAGAATAATGCCCTAAAACTACACAATATGTAATCATGAATCAAACATCATAGCCCATACCTGTCAATCGCATACATGATCATGTTGTGCCAATGTAAAAGTGTACCTACATATCCATGACACCATAGTCATCGTCATCACTGTACCTATACTCAACTCCCACTAAAATGAGACTCCAAGTCTCACACGCATATCAACCATGTCCTCAAACTAGAAGACAACCTATGTACCTGTCTCCGTCAAAGTCCAAACTCTAAAAACACCTGTAAACCTATATCTGGAAGTACCAAATCTAAAAACCTACTATGCCATGTTGATGGTCTCATAACAACATGCACTCCCACAAGTTTGTGTCAAAAAATCCATCCAAATGCACTCATGAACGCACTCTGAATCTTAGGCTCCTACAAGTGATCAAACAAGTACCAATCTCTTTCTACACACCAAACTGAAAATCTACATGATCCAAACTGTAGTACACTACAATAGCTCTCCAACGCCTATCCGAAATCAAAAATCTAATTTCGTATGCAAAAGTTATGAGCATAAAACTATCCCAAAGAAATGCCTAGCTTCAGGCACCAAATTTTGACACAAACAACAAAATCTGGTCATGAAACCTATACCACTACGTAGTTCTCAGAGAGACCTTTCTGACACCTATAAGAATTTGAAAAATTGATACCGTGGGTGAAAGTTATGCCCCCTGGAAGAAAATGCACTCCGAGGGCTAAAAGGGGACCCCAGGGAACCCGTCCATACAACTGACGTGGCGTTGATGTCACTGCTGACATCATCATGCTAACTGGGCAAAAGCACAAGTGATATCTCTAACATGGCAATGATTGGGCTAGTGTCACATGGTGACGTGGCAAATTTCAAAGGTTATTATGTTTTAGTTTCACTGTGCACTGACCCCATAGGTATTTCATATGGGTTTAATGTTTTAAGTCTGGATCAAAAATAATGTTTTAAAGTGTTGTCATAAAAAATATTTTCAACCGCCAAAATTTTAACTACTGGTACCCCCTCTACGCAGGGGTAGGGTACGGGTTTGCAGACCCGTACCCCCCAAATCAATTTTTTTTGCTTTTGACTATAGTTAAATTTTTGTTTTCATCAAAAATTTCTTCTTTTCCAAAACTATAGCAAATGTGTAGGATTTTTTTAAAAAAATTGCCTCTACAACAAAAAATCTATACGGCATACCTGGGACAGGCATTTTTTTTGCTTTTTTCTTTGGTGACCAAACAATGGCAAGTTTTATATGAATCTTCGCCTCGCAGGTCTCCTTGACTCAATAGCGAGGTCCATTTTGTCCCAGAAGTTCATCTATGAAAATTCCTCCTCAAAACCCTCATGAAGCCAAACCAAGAAAACCCTCTTCAGCCATGATTTTTCAATCATCAGATCTGCAACATAAACAATAAATCTCCAATACCCAGAACCCCCAATCTGCAATACAACTTGCACAAAACCTTGTAATGTCTAAAATCCTTACATGCATTGCGATGGCTTCTATTTTGCACCTGATCTACACACACAAAGGTAATCGACAAATCTAGGGAGCTCACACCTCCCTCAACCATAAACATGGCTCTGATACCATATGTTAGGAATTTGTAGGTCAAATAGAACCAATTCCACATAACCCAATAGGAGAAAACAATGTAGAAATAACCATAATGCAAAGATCAAATGAACAATCAACAAAATAAGACAAGATATACCCTAGAAAAACCCTCAAGAGGGAAAAACCCAAACTCCAAACGCATCCACACTCATATGTATTATTCAGCAATAAAGATATTACAATACATGCCATAAGTCTCCATGAATACCTCTGAAACATCAAGCACCTCTAATGTATCCTCCATGTGTCCAAGCATGAATCTACACATCACTTGCCATGCTTCACAATATGCACTTACAAGAGAGAGCTCAATACAATGACAACCTCTCACAAACCTCCAATCCACCTACAATGAAATAGCCAACCCTTACCCAAACCACTAACCATGTGCTTGCTTTTATAGACCAAGCTCACACAAATACAACTTGTGGTATTTGATAAAATCATGTGTTCCAAAACCATGGATACACAAAACCATTAGCTTGTAAAACCATTGACCCCCACATTAGATTATCTGTACTAAGTTTTCCCAATTAATCAAATGATACAAATATATAATTAATCACTCTATGTGACCCACACACAAAATAATTAACCCAATTTTACATACAACTTATACAAGTGATAACTAAATAAAATAATCCAATATTATGCAAGGTGTACAACACCTATTTACCAACACCTTGGCACCAATTTCCAAGTCTGATTCTTCTCTATCTGATTTAGTTCTTCCATTGCTTGTATCCATCCTTCATCCTTGCTAGCATCATCAAAAGTTTTAGGCTCTACTCTTGACAGTAAAGAAAAGTTTACATGTTCATTTGTTCTTACAAATCTTCTTCTTGTCTGCACTCCTTCATTCTTGTCTCCAATGATCTGATCTTCTGAATGATTCTTCTAAACATACTTGGTAGGAATCTTGGTAAGTTGTGCACTCTCAATTGTCCTCTATTAAAAATGCAGACAACAATATGAACTACCTCTTTCCAATATGTATCAGAAATCTTGGCTTCACTCAACATTGTTATAGCCATCTCCTGAATTGTTCTATTTTTTATTTCCACTACTCCATTTTGCTAAGGAGTTCTTGCAGCAAAGAAGTGCCTCTTTATTCCATGTTCTTAACAAAATTCCTCAAACTCAATTGATGTAAACTCTCCACCTCTGCTAGACCTTAAACATTTGATCCTTGCATTTATTTCATTTTCAACCATGGACTTGAAAATCTTAAACCTACTGAAAGATTATGATTTTTCTTTCAAAAAAGTAACCCATGTCATTCTAGAGAAATCGTCAATGAGCAACAAGAAGTACATCTCACCTTGTAGACTCTTTGTCCTTGTAGGTCCGCACAAGTCAGTATGAACCAGTTCCAATGGCCTTGTAGAAGAATATTCCTTGGACTTGAATCTTATAATTATCTGCTTCCCCATCTGACATTCCTTGCATAAAGTGCTTGTAAGCTTGATGATCTTTGGCATGTCTCTTACTGCTTGCATGGAGTTGATCTTCACAAGATTGTCAAAATTGATGTGTCCCATCCTCTTGTGCCATATCCAACATTCATTTGTCTGTCCTAGAAGACAACTCCTTTCCTTAACACCCTTTAGATTATACAAGTTGTTCTCTGTCCTAGCACCTTCTGCCACCAATTTGCCAGACTTTGCTCGTCTGATTTCACACCCTTGATCATGAAATATAAGATTGTATCCTTTGTTGCACGACTAACTTACACTGAGAAGATTATGCTTGAGACCTTCTACATAAAGAACATCTTTTGTCCTATATTTTCCATCAATACTTATGGTGCATTTTCCACAAATCTTTGTAGATGAATTATCTCCAAAATTGACTGATCCACTATTCCACTCAACAAGATTAATGAATTTGCTCTTATCACTTGTCATGTGACTTGTACATCCATTATCTATTACCCAAATATTTGTTTGCCCTAGAGCATGAAATGTTGTTTGGACTAACATTGATTTTTCAACTTCATTGTTTGTCTCCTTGTCTTGCTCAACAACATCTATCATCTGAGATTCTAATTTTGCTAATCCACTCCTACAATATCTTGCTATATGTCCAACATTGTTGCAAATATGACATACCACCTTGACATCCACTAGTGAAGCAAGAGGATTCATACAAAATTTCTATTCACTCTAGACTTACAATCCATAGCCTTATGACCATATCTACAACAAATAAAACAATACCCAAAGAATGCATAATTGACCCTGTTTATGAAGCTCTGTCTTGTATGAAAAGGCCTTTCATACCTTCTTCTTTGAGACATGACAGTACTAAGATTTTCTCCTTCAAGGTCATCTGGACTTCCAAACTTTGCTTTCTCCAATTCCTTGTTGAGTGACATGATTTCTTTCTCAAGTTTTGTGCATTCTTTTATCTTAGCTTCAATTAGGGCTTTTTTCTTCTTTGACCTCTTTCATTGCACATTCCAAGTCTTTAAGACTAGAACTAGGTTCACCTTCAAAATCAACTTCACATTCTTCTTCATCTTCAGTTTTGTCAGAATCATCAAAGATCACCATAGCCATGAATAGAGATTTCCCTTTATCATCATCTAATGAGTAGTGATATGCATCTTCTGAGGAGTTATAGTCTTCTTTTGAAAGGAGATTCCTCTAGAAATTGTTCCTCTTGAAACTCTTGAAACTATTTTTATTTTCTCCAAAAGGACATTTAGATGCATAATGACCAACTCTTCTACAATTAAAACATTTGAAAGGTAACTTACCATTATACTTGCCTAATACCTTCTTTAACTTTCTCACAAAGTTTGCTTCTTCTTCCTCAAATTCACTATATGACCTAGATGTTCATTCTTCATAGCTTTGAAAGTAGCTTCTCTTTTGCATGGACCTATGACTACATTTCTCATCTCATAGGCAATGAGGGACCCAAACAGTTCTTCCATGGTAAGTTTCTTAAGATCTTTGACTTCTTCTATAGAAGAAACTTTTGAATCAAACCTATGAGGGAGGGTTCTCAGGGCCTTTTGCACAACCACTGATTCAGCTAGATCTTCTCCTAGACTTATGATTCCATTGACTGCTTCATCTACTCGGATCAAATACGTAGCAATGTTTTCCTCTTCTTTCATCCTTAGATTCTCAAACATTATTTTGTAGGATTGTAACTTTGCCTGCTTTACAGTGTCATTTCCTTCATAAAGATTTTTGAGCTTATCCCATCTCTCCTTGGCTGTCTTGCACTGCACTACCTTGACAATCTCTGAACTGGTCAAACCACGTAAGATGGCATTCTTGGCTTTAGCATTGTTTTCATGAGCCTTCTTCGCATATGAATCTGTAATTAGATGTTTAGGTTCAGTATAAATATCCATTACAACTCTCCAAACATCATACCCTAGAAAGGTAAGATAGGCTTCCAT
The DNA here is from genome assembly GCA_027924645.1 of Cunninghamia lanceolata. Classification (NCBI taxonomy): domain Eukaryota; kingdom Viridiplantae; phylum Streptophyta; class Pinopsida; order Cupressales; family Cupressaceae; genus Cunninghamia; species Cunninghamia lanceolata. Next base: position 1,028,402 of record BSBN01001352.1, read on the forward strand.
CCTTACACTCCAGAAGGCATAGTTGCTTCCATCAAATATTGGTGCTTTAGAAGAGGACTCCTTCTGAGCCATGTTTTCTACTCCAAGATCTGCCTTCATCTGTTAGGCTACACCAAGGAACTTAGCTCTGATACTAATTGTTAGAACACTCTGATATACTGAGAGGAGGGGTGAATCAGTATATGTCAAAACTTAATCCAAATCAACTTTATCAAAAAAACTTTCTACTACCTTAAACAGATGATGAAGCTAATTAAGCAATTCAAAGCACAACACATAAGCACAGAACTATAACACCAGATTTACATGGAAAACCCTAGAAGGGAAAAACCATAGTGAGCAAGCTACTTGGATCTATTGTCAAAATCCAACCTCATAAATAAAATAAGATTTACAATAGGTTTTATGGGCTACAACCCAAAGGAAGCACCAACTCCCTAGTACATTGTTTTATTGGCACCAACCCAAAGGAAACACCAACTCCCTAAAGTGCTACAACACTTACAGAAAGCGACTACAACCTATGCACAAGATACTTGAAAAAATTTGTTGATCAATCATCTCTGCAACATCAACACCCTTCACTCTGACAAGAAACTTCAACTCTTCTGCTCAAAAAAATCTGCTCCCTTCCACACACACATTGTTGTAGGAGCATCCCTAGTTCAAGAGAAATCTTGCATCAACCAAAAACATTTGCATTTTAGTTTGTTCTTTTCATTTTCTAGTTTAGTTCAGGCAGTTCAATCAGTAGTCATTTCTGTATTTTGGTCTGCATTCTACCGCAGTTACATTTCAGACCTTGCAGAGCTGGACGTATCATCTAGATTCATTCTTGCACATCATATCCAATTTTTAGAGCATTTGGATCAAGTACCAAAAATTTATCGCTATTAGAAGATCAACTATTTTCTCAGAGTAGAGCATCCTGACAATCCTTGATAATCAGCTAAAGGAGAAGACCTGTAGAGCATTTCACAACTTGTGAAGATAAAAGACGCAACAATCAATTTGTATTGGTTCGTAGCCAACCTTCCTTGAGATCTGCGCATTATTCTATCCATTTGTGGAGTTCCACTCATTTAGGTCTGACCTATCCATGTACACACATTATAGCTCTTCATTGGAGTATGTGATCTCCCTTGGTTGACAGGGAGGAATCATATGTTTTGGAGATGATATAAAATGTTGTAAGAGATGTCTAGGAAAGTAGTTATGACCATTAGCATAAGTTCATAGTTGGATTTCTTTGCAAAGGAGCTTCAAAGCTATATCTTGTGTATATTCTGATATTTTGTAATCAAGCCTATGAGCCCTAATTGTAAGCCCATAGATTATAGGCTGATCTATATTTGAATTCTATGATATACTGAATGACTAAATCTGGATTTGCTTCATATCGTTGAGTTGTTTTCGTTGTGTTTACTCTAGCTGCATGGACTGGATAGTTCTCTTCGAGGACCCTCCTAACCATGACTGCACCACACATATACTCACATCCACACTCTCACATACATCCTCGCACACTCTCACACATTCACACAATTCACACCAAACAATATCTTTCATTTATATCCACCACAAGCATAAAAATATTTCTCCTTGGTTGGCCAAGATGAAACATGTAGAATGAAATGTGCAACGGCCACTCCAAGTCAACATCTAAAAGATGTAGAAATCCAATATGGTTCAAGCCAAGTGATAACTAGGACCTATTCTTCCTTAACACATTCTTCCAAGATGGCGTACACTTCCAAACATCTGGTGGGATCATCAAAACACATGAAGTCGGCCCAACAAATATTTGTCCTTCCAAAAAATAGCTCCAAACCTAGAGAGGTACCAGATCTAGACAAATTAGCATCATGTGGATCACTTCACAAGCAACATAAGACTTGCACAAACCTTCTCAAACATTTCTTGTTCTGAATTGTACATTTTCTTTCTAGAGCAAACAAGTAGATACTAAACCTGACATCACTTACAAACATTGAACATACAATCTTGAGATGGAACATTGAAGAACCAACTTGTGGTGCAGTCTAGCACTTGAAACCTGAAATGAACAAACATATAGACTAATTAAACTCATTCTCCAAACATCAAAGTTAATGAATGAGGTGCGGTAAAATACAGTGGCTTTTGCTTTCTCCTCTAAACAACCCTAATCAGCAACATAATATATCTTTGCTCTGCTAACTTCGAAGAACCTCTGTGGTACACCTTATCATCTAAAACTTGAATATATCATTCTTCTCATCTTTATTTGACTATCCTTCAAGACGCAGCATCACAACTTTAAATGCGGAGCATTCCTTTGACTCATCCTGACTGCAACAACTCTGAATCTCTGTCTTCACTCTGTAAGCTATGGAATCTTCTATGTTAACTTCTATACTCTAAAATTATTAACATACTTTCTTCACACCTATCTCTATCTATATTTCAAACTACAAGGCGATACCTTCAAATGTGGAGGAATCCAGAGCATTCTCCTAAGCTACTTCAGTGCAATCTTCAATGCCTTGGACTTTCTAAAACTTTCTTTCAAAACTAAGGCAATGCTTTTTCCTCAGGAAATAATGAATACAACATTCACCACATCAAAGACTCCATTCACAACATCATACCAAACAAACACAACTCTTTTCAACACAAGAAGAATCTTCATGTTAGCACAACTTCCATATTTCCATGAACTTCAATAGATAAGGTACAACTGTGTACAGATGATGCTGATCAATATCATGCTCTTAACCTCCATCACCTTATCCTTTACCTCACAATTTTTATAATCTTCACTCTTTTGTCTGCTCCTCTGAAATGCTTCTTTGTCTTCTCCTCTAATCACCATAGCATATACACATCACTTTGCTTTCTGCCTCACTTACTCTATTGTCTTCACTAATCATCAATGATCAGTACATCATATCACTATTGACATCAACTCTATTAACATCACTTCCACTTCCAACCTTCCACAACACAACACTGTTGACATTAATGACAACACATATGCAACAAGACTCACATAGCTGAAAGAAGTTTTGAACAACTTAAAAGAAAGGTAAAGGAAGCTCCAATCCTTGCCTTACTAGAATTTGAGAAAATATTTACCATTAAGTGTGATGATTTGGTAGTGGCAATTAGAGGAGTGTTGAGTCAAGAAGGTAATTCATTTGCCTATTTTAGTGAAAAACTAAATGGTGCCAAAAAAAGATAAGGCATTTATAATAAAGAATTGTATGAAATTGTCGGATATTGAAATAGTAGAGGCACTACCTATTGCATAGAGAATTCATTTTGTTGATAGACTATCAAACAAATAAGTACACAAATTCCCAATCCAATTTTTCCCATAGGCATGCAAAATAGATCTCATTTTTTAAAAATGTTATACATTTATAGTGCAACATGTGAGTGGAAAAATCAACATTGTGGTTGATCCTTTGAGTAGGAGACAACACTTACTTGTTACAATGATTAATGAGATTGTTGGCTTTGAAGAAATGAAAAATAATATGTAGTTAGTCCCTATTTCAAAAAATTGTTTTGTTCTCACCATTCTAGCAAATGCAAGTAAATATTTTTATGATGAATACTTTTATTAGTTCATGGATTTTTGTTAAAGGAGATCCAATTTTGTGTTCCTATTGGGTCTAGGGGGAATATGTTGATTAGGGAATGGATTAAAATGGTTTGGGAGGTCGCTTTGGAAGGGATACAACTTATAGCTTGATAAGTAATGTTTTTTGGGCTTTGATAGAGGAATAAAATCAATAGGTTTGTTTCTACACTTAAAATTTATCAAGTTTGAAAAGGTGGACAACTAAACACTGGTTTATATAAACCCTTATTGCTGCTTGAAGGACCATAGGTTGACATTTCTATGAATTTTGTCTTGGGGTTGCCTCACTTAGAGAAGTAATGATTCTATTTTGTTATGGTAGATTGATTATCTAAAATAGCCCACTTTATTCTATTCAAGAAGACTACTAATTTGTTTTTTGAATAGGATGTCCATTTAACATAGACTACCCAAAATTATCTCAAGTTCTAGTGGGATACACAATTTCTTAGTCACTTTTGGAGTATTGTTGAGAAATATTGACAACGAATTGTAGTATAGTTCAACCCTATCATGTTAGCCATCTTCACCTTTATGTGTAATAACTTATGACTAATCATTTATCAACCCATATGCACTGGCATCTTTCCTAATCTCATCCAAAGCACTCTAATGCCCTTACCCTCTACTTTTCTCTATGTGCTACAACTTGCACATAGTTCCTAATTACCCATGCACATGCCAATAGTTAGCAAGAACACTCAACACATAAAGACTTCCAAATATTATTAGTTCAATATCTCAATATATTCATATTGATATCTTAGTATCTCTCTTGGTATATTTCAAAATGTACACAACATAGGTACATATGTAGGTGCATGTCCCCTAGCATCACCTAACCTATTAATATCATCATGAATAATTACAAAGATAACACAAACTTTCTTACAATAAATTACAAGTCACATGCATCCCAAAATACATTCTATGCATTATTATCTCTTATCCCTATCTATGTGCAAGCATGTTGCTTAGCTATGTGCCTCCTATCTATAGTTAGGCGATATTATAATATAAAGTATATTTTGACATCATCATCCTCCTAGTGCAATTATCTATTCTATCCTCGAAACACTATATTCCTTAAATAAAGAAACAAAATATACACTACAATAAAATTGGCAAATTGAAACAATACACTCATATGATGAAAGAGAAACAAAAAATCCTCCAATCTACACAAGATCAAGTGCATCTTTTAAACTTGTATTCTAGAATGGATCATTCCATTATGCAAGGATAGGTGCTAAGAACACCCTTATATGTGCCACAAAAAGCCTGATTTGTTGTAATCTATATTTATCAGTGGACTCCAACTATTTTAACTACACACAAAGTAGACTTATCACTTTTATATGCACTTCTCAATTTGTTTGCATATTTAGAAACTTTTTTGTGAGTATAAAAGTGTCAGGGATAGATATATGTTTCCTCATAACAGATATCTGTTAGGAACAGATATCCATTTTGGTTTGGTATTGCCAAACCAAAAATGATTTTTTATCCGAACCTTTAAAAAGTCAAATATCCGTTTCGAGATTTTGGCTAAGTAAAAATGCATTTTTCCCTATTGCCACTGTTTGGACCATGATGATCCTACACTCACCTATGTGTTAGCGTGTGTATGCTCTATCCTTGAACTTAGTGAGATCCTAGAGATAAAAAACATCTAACATCAACCTTTCCCTTAGGAGGCCTGCCTTGGAGATGTTAAGAAAGGTATCTCAACCTTGCAACTACAAAAGGTTTCTATTCTTCCCAATTTTGGTCTTTTCGAATACCCTTTATCTTGAAGAATGGTTTAGAACTTTCAAAGTTTCCTAAAGGGGATAAAAATGACAGGGCTTACTATTTTTAGTAACTCTACATTTGAGCATGGATGGACCTGAAATTTTCTCAAAAGGTGTTGAAATTCTCAGTAAACATCTTGGGTGAGTTTCAACTCAAGATCATACCTGGATTGCAAGATATTAAAGTTTCTACTTTTTGAAACACCTGGAAAAGTTTTGAACTTAGATTTGAGGCACTTAGAGGTCCCTAAATGCCCAAAAAGTTGTCATAACCAATTAAGTGGGTTATATCTTGATAGATCTCTTCATGTGCTTTCCAACACATTAAATGATTCATCAATCGAACACCCGGATCAAAAGTTATGGCCTCCAGAAGTTGGACATCCTATTTTGGGAAATGTGAAAACATGTTGAACACTTAAAAGAGCTATAAAGGGGAGAGTTACACATGTTGGTGTATGATTTGGAACATCACAAGGCATCTTTGATTGGAGATAATTTTGGTGCCACTTTTGGGTGGTTTTGGCTCATGGTTTGTAATTACCGTTAATAGTTTATTGTATTGTATCTCCTATATATCAGGAGCTTGAGATGGAGGTTGTGTGTAAGAGTCTTATAGATGTTGAGTTGCCTCCAGATCTCTAGTTGGTTATACTCTTATGAAAGCTCGCTCTGCAAGTATATTTTAATTTTCTTGATTCCTGAATAATATTGGGCGGCTTTGGAGTGTGGGGTTTTCCTCTTGAAAGGGTTTCCCCACGTAATTACTGTGTTGTGGTATGAATGCTATTTTTGTTTATTTTTGTAACTATCATAAAGATCTAAAAAGCTCTGCATATCCCTCCCCTCATGATTAGTGTAGGAATTTTTTTTTCTACCTTAGCTCCTTTACAAGTGGTATCAAAGCTTGATCGCCTTTGGTTTCAGTTGTGGATTGTTGGGTTTTTTGAACTATTCCAATTTTTAGTGGGAGCTTGTGCAAAAGATACTTTGTGATCTTGTTGTAGGGATTTTCAGATGGTGAGCACATCAAAGAGAATAGAGGTAGAAAAAAATTTAGTAACAATTTTGAGATGTCTAAGTTGAAGGTGAAGGATCTATTAATTGATTGAGATATGTGGGATGCTATTGATGAGAATGTTTCAAGACCCACAAATACTACTTTGTCTATTGAATATGGTGTTATGGACTATAAATCCAAGGGTCTATTTAGATTGTGCCTGAAAAACTATGTTTTAATCAATGTCCATGAAGAGCCCTCTGCAAAGAAACTATGGAAGAAACTTGGTGAGATATATCAAGCCAAATCTTTAGTGAACAAAATTTTCTTGAGGAAGAAAATGTATTCCTTGAGAATGGAAGAGGGTGGATGGGCCACAAACCACCTGGAAGCATTAAATATATTGGTGGCTCAAGTGGCATTAGTTGGTGTAAAAATGAATGAGGAAGAGAGATGTCAGATGCTACTTTGTTCTTTGTTTGATTCGTGGTATTCTCTTGTTATGGTGATTGGGAGTACTTCTATTGTATTGAAAGTTGAAGATGTTGTGGGTTATTTACTTTCTAAAGAAATGAGGAGGAAGGTATCCATTAGTGTCAAAGAAGCCCTAAGTGTTCATGGAAGACCCAAAGAACAAGGCAAGAAGAGTGAGAAGCGTGACAAATCCAAGTCCAAGGGGAGATCCAAATCTCCTAAAAAGTCCAAAGTTATTTTCTAGAATTGCAGTAAGCCTGGACACTTTCGTAAGGAGTGTAAAGAAGAAAAGAAGAAATTTGATTCTGATTTTGAGTCTAAGAAGGAAGATGGTGATGCATTCATTGCAACTTTGGCCATTCATGTAGGTAATGATGCATGGTTAATTGACTCAGGTGCATCTTTCCATATGACCCCTAATAGAGATTGGTTTTCTAAATATGAATAATTTGATGGAGGTAAGGTGTACTTGGGTGATGATTCTCATTTAAATATTGTTGGTTGTGATAAAATTAAAATCAAATTTCCTGATCATAGAATAAAAAGGATTAATGGTGTGTTGCATGTCCCTAGATTAGCACGAATTTTATTATCTGTAAGCAAACTAATAGATGTGGGTGTGCAGGTAGTCTTTTTTGATTTAGAATGCAAGATGGTAAGAGGTGATATGGTGATTGCTAGAGGTGTCAAATTTGGCACATTGTATAAGCTTGATGCATGCACTATTGAGTGCAATAGTACTTCTATGAAAAGAAAATCTATGACTACTTCATTGAAAAAAGGAGAGGGTTTCATTTTTAGTGGATGGTCATGGCTTTTGGGTACCTAAGGGTGCTCTTTCTTCTAAATCAAAATTTCCTACAGAGAAGACTATGTTATGGCACCAGGGATTAGGCCACATAGGAGAAAAGGGTCTAAGGACCTTGAAAAATAAAAACCTTGTTGAAGGGTTAACTAATTATAATCTTGATTTTGCTTTTTGTGAACATTGCATTTATGGTAAACAAAATTGCGTTTAGTTTTACTAAAGTTATCATAAATCTTATCATGTATTGGATCTTATTTATTCTAATGTGTTTGGTCCTGTAGATGTTCCTTCCATTGTGAAATCCACATATTATGTTTCACTTATTGATGATTATAGCAGAAGGACATGGGTATATTTTCTAAAGAATAAATCTAAATTTTTCAGCTTAAAGAATTTAAAGCAATGGTTGAGTTGTAGACTAGAAATAAAATAAAATATTTGAGGACTGACAATGGTGTTGAATTTTTCCTAATGATTTTGATAGATTATGTAAAGATTGTGGCATTCAAAGACAAAAGATAACTTTGTATTCTCCACAGCAGAATGGAGTTGCAGAAAGAATGAATAGGACACTAATGGAGAAGGCTAGGAGTATGCTTAGTGGTTCTAGTCTAGAACAAAGGTTTTGGGTTGAAGCTATTTCTACTTCTTGCTACTTGATTAATAGGTCTCCTACATCAACGCTTGTTGATAAAATGCCTATGGAAGCGTGGTCGGAGCACAAGCCTTCACTAAGACATCGTAGAGTTTTTGATCATGAGGCATATGCACATGTGCCAAAGGAGAAGTGAACAAATTTGGAGAACAAGGATGTGAAATGCATCTTCATCAAGTATAGTTATGGTGTGAAAGGAAACAAGCTTTGGGACCCTATTGCACAGAAGGTAATATATAGTAGAAGTGTTATTTTTAGAGAAACTAAGCCTTCTTTTGTTACATTGCAACCAGCAAAAAAGTGAACAGAAAGATGTGATTCAACTCCCTTCTATGCCTGAGAATGTTGAATCGAGGCCCCTAGATAGACACAAAGTTAAGGAGAGCTCATCTAGCTTTGAATCTTTAGAAGAGGAGGAAGAACCTCCAACTCAACTTGTTCGAAGGTCTACAAGGCATAGACAACCACCTAAAGGTATTCACCTGATGACTAGAGATGTATTTTTTCTTTGAATACTAACATAAATGAACCTATCTATAGAAGAGGCATTGGGGATGAATGATGCAGAGTGTTGGAAGATTTCTATGGATGGAAAAATGATAGCTTTAAAAAATAATGATACATGGGACCTAGTGCCATTGCCTGAAGCACAAAAACTTGTTGGTTGCAAATGGGTGTTCAAGAAAAAGATTGGTTCATATGGAGGTATTGAGGAGTACAAAGCACGGTTGGTTATGAAAGGTTACTCTCAGGTTGAGGGTGTTGATTACGGTGAGATATTTTTTCCTGTTGCAAAAATGACATCCATTAGATTCTTGCTTTCTATTGTTGTTGCTTATGATCTAGAGGTTGAGCAAATGGATGTGAAAATAGATTTCCTTCATGGTGATTTGGAGGAGGATATTTATATGACACAACCAAAGCACTACATGGTGAAAGGTAAAAGTAATTTGGTTTGTAAGTCGAAGAAATCTTTGTATGGCCTCAACCAAAGTCCTAGGATGTGTTTGTTGGCAAGAGACACTATATGGCTTCATGAGTGTTGTCATTGATGGAAACAAAGTTCATCCCACCCATCCGCAGGACATGGTGTACTTATACCGAAAGTCAGATTGAAGAGTGTTGTGGTCCGGTAAGCAAGAACAGAGCATGCAGCAAGGTCTGACAATAAGGTCCGGATCTCTTAGAGGAACTATCTTAGTAAAGTGCAGACTTGGGGAAGTCAAAAGGAGTACCTTGACTGATACATTCCAAAGATTGAGCCTCCGGTGATGAAAGAGTGAAGAGATATGATCACCCAAGTGTTGGGTTCCTGTTTGGCAGAGTTGACTGAGAAAGAACTGACCAGCAGAGCATCAGACCTTAATCCAGATGATTTATTGATGGTGATCAAGTTTCTTGAGGTATCATTCATGATTGGCCGACATGGTTGATGACTTCTATGAGCATCTCTTTGATATGCATCAATTGATAAACAAGGATTCAGCCGACAGACCAAGAGTTTGGGAAAATAGTAAGTATTCTAGATGTCGACTAGAAAGTGGATGAAATCCTTGGTGTAGATATATATACCAAATTGATTTCGGTATGAAAGTGTGTTGTAGTGAAGCACGAAGAAAAGTAGAAGAGCAGTGTGAAGACAACAAGACAGGTCCGGTATGTGACAGGACATCAACACCAAAGAAGAGGAAGAATGAAGTGCAGTAGATCAGTGTATTGAGCCTAATCGAAACTGAACTCTAGCATATGTGGATGCTTCTCATCAGTTCAAGTATCTTGTTACTCTCTTTATAACTTGTAGACAGTGAGTCTCTTGTAGGCAGTGAGCCTCTTGTGAGCAGTGTGCTCGGGCAGTGAGCCCTAATTGGCAAGTGTCATTTTGTATTTCTATTCTTCTAACAGAGAATACATTCTTGGGTTAGTCACCCTGTGGTTTTTCCCTTAACAGGGTTTTCCACATCAAAATCATTGTGTTATGTGTATTGACTTTGTTTCTGCTTTCATGATTATGGATGCTTATTTGCTTTGATGTTGCACTAGTTGTTAAAGAAGAACAGAAAGTTAAATTAATTAAGATAACTAATTCACCCCCCCTCTCAGTTATCAATAATTGGTATCAGAGCTAAGTTCCTCCAAACAGAGCCTAACAAATTAACGAAGATCTAGGAATTCAAATGGATGTGTATGGTATGAGGGAATAACTTCAGTCTGCCCTAGATGATCTTGAGCAATCTAACTCTGAAGTCAATAAATTGAAGGAAAGACTCAAACAGGCTGATGATTTCATAAATGAACTAAAAGGGAAACTGAGTATCTCTATGAAAAAGAGAAAGGATCTACTTCAGCAATTGGCAAGTCAAGGTGAAGCCAATGATACAAATGAAGATCTGAAGGAGAAAACTAAGTTATGTGAAAAGTTATCAAAAGAGGTCATTATGGTAAGACATGAAATGGAATCAAGAGTTATGAAATTCACTCAAGAAATTGAAGAGAAAATAAAAACTGAAGATGATCTAAGACAATCTCTCAAGGAGAAATCAGAAGACTACCACAAAATGGATAGAATAATCAGGCATCTAGAATCTGATCTTAAAGAAGCTAGAGATAATGAAGAACAACTTGAGAATTGAATTGACACTCTTAAAAGGGATCTTCAAACAACAAATGAATACAAAGAGAAATTTAAGATAAGCTCTGCTCGACTTGAAGTTCTTCTTCAAATCCAAAAGAGGGTAGATGATAAGCAAGGCTTGGGGTATGAAAAAGGTGAAAGCTTCGGATCTGGTCAGAAGAACTCCAGATCAGAAAATCCAAGAAACAGGCCTAGAAGACCTTTGGTAAGGCAACCAAATGCTCAAAGATATCCTTCCTTCAATGGATACTACCACAATTGCAATAACTTTGGTCATAAAGCAAATAAGTGCAGAAGAAGAATGAATCAAACTAATTCATCCTTCTCCAAATAGTGCTTTAATTGCAAAAGGTATGGTCACAAAACTCATGAATGTAGAAATATGCAAATGAACAATTCATTCAATGGTAGATGTTTTGCATGCAATAGAATGGGACATATGACTAATCAGTGTAGATCAAGAGGATATCAGTCAAATATGCAAAGAAATGTTGTTTGCTACAATTGCAATAGATCCAGTCATATTGCCAAATTTTGCAGAAGTAAGAATCAAGACAAAAAGGGTTCGGTGCATCATAAACAAAACCAAGACAAAGGAAAAGGAAAAGTGAATGTGGATGAAATTCAAAGAGAGATGAACAAAATATGGGTGAAGAGAAGTACAGAAAATGATGGGGATGGATCTGCACCAGAATCTAGTGCTGATATTCCTTCCGAAAACTAAATAGATGAGCTCTGGCTCAGGGGGAGTAACAAAAGAAAAACATTTTCCCCCAGCCAGTCAATAGGTGCCTGAAAGTGGCACATGAAAGGTTGTGGATCAAAGGGTTCTTAGAAAAATATCTAAATAAGCCATGGTAAAGATATGGAAGATCCACAAGAAGTTTTGAAAAGATTAATCTTCCAAGATTGATTCGGTTCTATAGTCATCTGGTAAGAACAGGATTTTCACAGTTAGATCCGGTATGATTCAAATTTGAGGTATCTTGATCCGTGGATAAATGGAATGATTGTGAAAGGTAGATAGATTGATAATATCCTCTGAGAATAACTTTAAGTACATCTTAGTGATCCGTTAAAATCTCTCAGGACAAGGAGAACAGAGCAACCAAAATAACTTAAGGTATGCATTTATTGTAAACAAAATTAGGGTTTGCAGAGAAATAAAAGGGTTCTTTTATTCATAATTTGTACATTTGCACTCAAGAAGAAGAGAAAAGGAGATCTGTAAACAAATTGTCTCAAGCCTCTCAAAGATCAACCGCAGAAGTCAATTCTTCCAACAATTCGATTCAGCTCATACCGTGAAACCTAGAAGCATAAAAGGTATTTTCCATTCTTGAATATCTCTCTGTAAATCTTCTTGAAAATGGCTACTTCAAATGTTGTGAAGATTACTGATAGGCTGCGCCCTAAATTTAAGAAGCATCCCTACAAATCTCTAGAAGTGGATCCCTCAGGTGCATTTTCTAGCATTCTGCATAGTATTTTGCATGTAGAAGATGTTAGGGGTGACATTCATGTGAATATTGAAGAATTTGGGGAATCCAAGTTAAGGGATATCTATCACAATCATTTAATAGATGATGCTTTTGAACTCAAACCACAGTACAAGGCTATCTGGGACAAACACTTTGGACATTGCATCCATTTCCCCTGTTTTGCAGAAGATGAATGGGTCTGGTATGTTTTGAGCAGAGTGCATGACAATTTCATGTGGTTAAATAAGCCGTTTAAGATCACAAAAGATGCTATTAGGGTAGTAACTAGTTTGCATTCATCCAGAGGGTTACCTGTTCTCAAATTGGTCAAAAACCAAACTGTGAGTGAGGCTACCGGATCAAAATTTGACAAGAGAGCAATGACAATAGAAGACATCACTGATCCGGATGTCAAGTTTGCCTCCATGATAATTGGTTACAAAATATATCACTCTAGCAGGGAAAATTTAGTACTTGGAACTGCAATTTACACTGCTTATCAGATGTTAAGAGAGAATGCAGACTATGATCTTTGTGAGCTCCTTTTGAACCAACTTTTGGAGAATCTGCAAAAGATAAAAAAGGATAAGAAGAATTCTTTCAAATACAGTGGCTTGATACTCTGCCTATTATTTTACAACATGAATGAGCTACCCGGATCCAATGGATGGGTATGGCAAAATAACAGACCGGTTGCAATTCAAATCAGAGATTACTTGCATGGGCTTGGTGATGCCAAGGCACAAAACATGGCACTATGGGGCTACTTCAAAAACTTCCAAAGCATGATGCAAGCTAGAGAGAGAATCCCCCAATCTCTAGTTGAGAAGTACAAAGATACAGTGTGCTTCATGGTAGACACTAATCAATGCCTAATGGAGGCAGTAGAGCCAAGGATAGTCTAGATCATGCCAATGGGGTATGAAGTTGATGAGAAAATTCTAGAGCTGCATATTCAACACATGCGAAGTCAACCCAAGGATCCTAAGGCAGAAAGGTTTGGTACCTACCAAGAGATAAGTGTAAAAGTTCATGTTGAACTTAGACAGCCTGAGATCAAGAGAAAAGTAAGAAGGGAAGTAGAAGATTTTACCAAGAGGCATGGAATTTCAAAAGAGGCACTTGATGCCAACAGAGAGAAGATGGAAAGCGCAGAGAAAGAAAAGGAAGAAGCAAGAAAAGAAAGTGCTCCGGTAGAAGCCCCCTCCTGGACCAGATCCTCTAAGACCTCTGCACCTGCCACTGCTAAGAGCTCAAAGGCATCAAAACCGGAAGCAAAATCATCCGGTAAAGGAGAAAAGAGAACAACGACAAAGGCTACAAGATCATACACAAGCCTCAAGGATGATGAAGAGATAGAAATAGATGAGGAAGTAAAGAAAATGAAGAAAAAGAAAACATTTGGTGAACCCTCTACCGGTCAAGACAAGGAAGAGAAGGTAGAAGAGTTTGTTGAAAGGCCCACTCTATCCATTGATGATGTAGTCAAATCAGTCACTGTGGATGGGAACCTAAAACTAATGACTGAATTCTATGATGATTACAATGAAGCTGACTAGAAGATCTTGCAAAAAGCTACAGTCAGGTATCTGAATATCTATAATAAAGCATTTATTGAAATCATATCTCTAATTCCTAAGAGCCTAGAGAAGGAACTAGAAATAAGGAAAAACAATGCTAAGGCAAAGGACCTTGAGATCTGGGAACAGATAGCTATTCAACTCTATCCTTCAATCACTCAGAAACAAATGAATATGATTTTCAAAGATTGCAAGGATGAGCTCCAGAGCAAAGCTAGAATGAATTAGTTTATGCTTGGAGAGACTGACAAAGTGGCCAAAGAGACTGAAGATATCCTCTAGAACGCCTATAAAAGATTCAATATTCTTGTTATAGAAGACTTAGGTGATGAACCCTCTGTCAAGGATGATGAAGGACTCAATACATCAAAGGAAGATCCTACAGAGAAAGATGCAGAAGTTTCAAAATAAATAGGTGAGGAGAAAACTATGGACCTGGATTCCTCTGCTCCAGAAGAGGAAGTCCATAAAGAAGAAAACATCTCTCCTCCGGATTCCCCTGCAGACTTTCGGATCTAAAGGAGAAGAAAGATTAGAGGAGAAAACTAGTCAAGAAGAAGTAAAGGAAAAAGAAAAAGACCAAATAGAGAAGACCCCAGAAGATAGTTCTAAGACTGCAGAAGGAAAGAAGACTCTGTCTCTAGCAAGAGACACTACAGAAACTGTCAAAGATTTCTTGACCAAAGAGATGATGGAATTTGATGAACCGGAACTGCTTCAAGGACCGTTCAATTTTGATTCCCTCTCCCCGGTTCAAACCATGAAGCTAGCATCCTTCACTCAAGCAAAGAAAAAGAAAAACTCCTGAAGTCTCACATAGAAGACTGTGAGCTTATAGAAGCTGCATCCAGTGTATTGGAGAAGATCATGCCTTCCTTTCAAAAGGATTCTTCGGCCTCCACATCCGGTAATCTAAAGTCTCTTGTAAATTCTATTCATACGCATTTTGATTCCTTAGAGAAGTCAGCAGAAGAAAAGGTCCGGAAGGAGTTTTTAAGAAAGAGATTCTCTGAAGTACAAGGACTAATAACCAACAATAGGAGAGTTATGGATATTGGAATAAAGATCTTAGAAAATGCTCTTAAAGATGGTGGAGATATATATAAATTTTGTTTATCCTGGTCTAAAGTGACCAAGGACATTAAGAAGAAAGTAAAAGAGCAAGAGGATAAATTGTTAAGTTTATCTCAAAGTTTTTGATCCTCTCTCCTCTTCCATAATCAATCAAGAGTGTCAGACTATTACAGTCACAAATGAAATAAAGAAGCTTGAGAAGGAAAAGAAAAATAGAATAAACAGGTTAAGTGAACTTAGAGGGATCATTATCCCTAAGTTAGAGGCTATGCATGAAGCCCTAACTGATGCTCAGACAACAGCCCGGACCAGTGATCCGACAGATCTAAAAAGGGCAGAAGCTTTTGCATTCCTGTTGAGTGGTCACATCTCAATTTTGGATAGGATGAAGCAGAGTTGGGCGATAGAAGTTGTATAGTTGAAGAATACTTTTGCAGATATACTTAAGTATATGTAAGTACAACTTGTATATATACTTATGCAGATATGTATAGATTAATTTTTGAAACTTTTGGTGTGCGGATTCTACCCTTTGCCATTGATGTCAAAGGGAAAGTGAGGAAAAGTGAAAAATGAGGAATCCAGCTAAGGGGGAGCTCTGGAAAAGTGTACATTAGAACAGAGCATCAGCCAAGGGGGAGCACAACGTAACACTTAGTCATTTTTCACTAAGTGTTGCCATCAATGCCAAAGGGGGAGATTGTTGGCAAGAGACACTATATGGCTTCATGAGTGTTGTCATTAATGGAAACAAAGTTCATCCCACCCATCCGCAGGACATGGTGTGCTTATACCGGAAGTTAGATTGAAGAGCGTTGTGGTCCGGTAAGCAAGAACAGAGCATGCAGCAAGGTCCGACAATAAGGTCTGGATCTCTCAGAGGAAGTATCTTAGTAAAGTATGGACTTGGGGAAGTCAAATGGAGTACCTTGAATGATACATTCTAGAGATTGAGCCTCCGGTGATGAAAGAGGGAAGAGATATGAGCACCTAAGTGTTGGGTTCTTGTTTGGCAGAGTTGACTGAGAAATAATTGATCGACAGAGCATTAGATCTTAATCCGGATGAGTTATTGATGGTGATCAAGTTTATTGAGGTATCATTCATGATTGGCCGACATGGTTGATGACTTCTATGAGCATCTCTTTGATACGCATCACTTGATAAACAAGGATTCAGCCGATAGACCAAGAGTTTGGGAAAATAGTAAGTATTCTGGATGCCGACTAGAAAGTGGATGAAATCCTTGGTGCGGATATATATACCAGATTGATTTCAGTATGAAAGTGTGTTGTGGTGAAGTGCGAAGAAAAGTAGAAGAGCAGTGTGAAGACAACAAGACAGGTCCGGTATGTGACAGGATAGCAACACCAAAGAAGAGGAAGAATGAAGTGCAGTAGATCAGTGTATTGAGCCTAACCGAAACTGAACTCTAGCATATGTGGATGCTTCTCATCAGTTCAAGTATCTTGTTACTCTCTTTATAACTTGTAGATAGTGAGTCTCTTGTAGGCAGTGAGCCTCTTGAGAGCAGTGTGCTCAGGCAGTGAGCCCTAATTGGCAAGTGCCATTTTGTATTTCTATTCTTCTAACAGAGAATACATTCTTGGGTTAGTCACCTTGTGGTTTTTCCCTTAATAGGGTTTTCCATGTCAAAATCATTGTGTTATGTGTATTGACTTTGTTTTTGCTTTCATGATTATGGATGCTTATTTGCTTTGATGCTGCACTAGTTGTTAAAGAAGAACATAAAGTTAAATTAATTAAGATAATTGATTCACCCCCCTCTCAGTTATCAACAATTTTACCATAAATTTGATACATATGTGTTGAGTTTAGGATTTGAGCGTTCTAAACTTGATCATTGTGTTTATTATAAATCTGATGGTGATCGTTTCCTGTTTATTACATTATATGTTGATGATATGTTATTTATTGGTAAAGGGAAAGGAATGCTTTCAAAACTAAAGTTTCAACTTGCAGCTAAATTTGAAATGAAAGATCTTGGTACAGCTAAATACATTCTTGGGATGGAAATAAGAAGAGATAGAGTAAATAGAAAACTATGGCTTGGACAGAGTAAGTATGTCAATTCACTTTTATAGAGGTAACTTAACATGCAAGATTGTAGACCATTATTTGTTCCTTTTATAGTTGGAACGAAGTTATCTGCTCACAATGGACCCAACATCACTATCAGAGATGGAAGACATGAGCATAGTGCATTACTAGAGTGTAGTCAGAAGTTTAATGTATGATATGGTCTGTACTAGACCAGACATTTCCCAAGTAGTGGGAGTTCTTTCTAGATATATGTCTAATCTTGGTAGAGTTCATTGAGATGAAGTTAAAAGAGTCTTCATATATTTGTAAGGTACCTCAAAGTATTCCTTGTGTTATCATGGCAATTTGATAGGATACAAGCATTACCTTGATATTCATGGTTATGTGGATTCAAACTAGGCAAGTGATGTTGATAGCAGACGATCCACCAGTGCTTATGTATTTACTTCATTTGGTGGTGCAATTAGTTGGATGAGTAAACGACATGTTGTGGTTACTTTGTCCACTACTGAAGATGAGTATATGGCAGCTACTCATGCTTGTAAAGAAGCCATTTGGATTAAGAGACCGTGTTTAGATATCAGAATAAAACAAGGTGCAATGACAGTTTATTGTGATAGACAGAGTGTGATCTTCCTAGCTAAGAACCCAACATTTCATGTTAGGACCAAGCAGATTGATGTACAGTATCATTTTTTAGAGATATGTTCGAGGATGGTAGGGTGAAGCTAGTTAAGGTAGAGATTTTGATGAATGTTGTAGATTCATTAACTAAGCATGTGAGCATAGAGAAATTTAGATGGTGTTTAGAGTAACCTTTTGCAAACAACCATGCTTTGTACTTCTCAATACCTAGCAATTAAATCATGGTGTTGATACTCCCTTTGCTCTTGCAAGGTGTTTGACAAGTGGGAGAATGTTAGGAAAGGTTTCTCAACCTTGCAACTACAAAAGTTTCTATTCATCCCAATTTTGGTATTTTTAAATACCATTTATCTTAAAGAATGGTTTATAACTTTCAAAGTTTCCAAAAGGGGATAAAAATGGCAGTGCTTACTATTTTTAGTAACTCTACATTTGAGCATGAATGGACCTGAAATTTTTTTGAAAGGTGAAGAACTTCCAAATAAACATCTTGGGTGAGTTTTGACTCAAGATCATACCTGGATTGCAAGATATTAAAGTTTCTATTTTTTTGAAACTCCTGGAAAAGTTTTGAGTTCATATTTGAGGCACTTAGAGGTCCCTAAATGCCCAAAAATTTGTTGTAATTGATGAAGTGGGTTATATCTTGATAGATATCTTCATGATATTTCCAACACATCTAACAATTCGTCAATTGAACACCCAAATCAAAAGTTATGGCCTCTAGAAGTTGGACCTCTTATTTTGAGATATGTGAAAATGTGTTGAACACTTAAAAGAGTTGTAAAGGGGAGAGTTACACATGTTGGTGTGTGATTTGGAACATCACAAGGCATCTTTGATTAGAGATAATTTGGGCACCACTTTTGGGTGGTTTTGGCTCATGGTTTTGTAATTACCATTGATAGTTTACTGTATTGTATCTCCTATATATTGGGAGCTTGAGATGGAGGTTGTCTGTAAGAGTCTTATATATGTTGAGTTGCCTCTGAATCTGGTCAGTTATACTCCTATGAAAACTTTCTCTGCAAGTATATTGTAATCTTCTTGATTCCTAAATAATATATTGGGTGGCTTTGGAGTGTGGGGTCTTTCTCTTGAAAGGGTTTCCTCACGTAATTACTATGTTGTTGTATGATTGCTATCTAAAAATCTCTACATATCCCTCCCCTCAATATTATTGTAGGAAGTTGTTCCACTACCTTAGCTTCCTTACAAGAGACAAACCCACTCCAAGGGGCGACCTCAACCACACATTCCATTGGAGTATATAAAGGGGGAGAATGAAATTTGTACCTCAATCTAGTTATGTTGTTATTGGCATAGTCTTGGGGCCCCTGGTGATTTAGGACACAAGGTGAAGTGGCATTCATTTGTGCTTATGTCACATGACTTCAATGGACTAGTGTTCATAGATTGACCCCCACGTACCTTGTGTATATCGGGGACACCCCTAGAGAACTTGTACAAGCCTAGCTTAAGACCTTTTGGCCAATCTTTTAGTGTGGTTCAAGGGTCAGAATCATCCTTGAAGTTACTCACCATGTACCTTCTTGAGCTGAGATGGAAGCTTTCTCTGTGCAAGGCGTCAAGGCCTCCAAGGAAAGGGATAGGGTGAGCGCTTGCCACTCACTCCCTAGCTATTCACTCTTGAAAGGTATTGAGTGTTGGCCTACACTAGAAGGCACACCTAGTTGAATAATCTTAGGTTTGCTGTTGTATTTTGTGTATGTGCTCAATTGCACTTACCCAATCCAAAATCCAAATCATTTACAAATTTGTGCATGTTGTGTGAAATCTATTATTTGCAAAGTTTCCTAAGGTCAAGCTCCAAGCTATCCCTAATCACCTTCTATTCATTCATTTTCATTTAAATCCAATCCAATATGACTTCATCCCAATCATCCTAATCACCCTATCCCAAATCTATCCCCAATCCATCCCTAAGCCATCATCCAGGACTTAAATCATAATCAAGTTATACAAATCCAATCAAGGCCCTTGACAGGTTGTCGTGAGGTCCTAACACTTTAGTTAAAAAATATCAGTTTATCGACCGAGGTAGTGTCTGGAGCTGTATGCAATAGGGAGTATTGTTTGGATATTGCATTTAGAAACAATTTTCTAGTTCCTTTATAAGACTTAAACAACTTATTAAACTAAAAAGCATTTGCATTCTATCCTAGAAAGCATTTGAATTCTATACTAAAAAGCAAATAAATTCTATACTAGAAAGCATATAAGCTCTATACTAGAAAGCATACAAACTCTATACTAGAAAGCATACAAAATCTATACTAGAAATTCATACATGCAACTTTACTATGATCTTGATCAGTGACAAATTCTATACTGCACACACATTCTAACTTTCAACTATCAGTAAACAACAATTCAAACTAAAGCAGATGCTCTAAAAATATTTAAACAAACAGAGCTCTAAGAACTAACATCTTAAACAACACACCCTGCAGGTTCACAACAGAAAACTAAACATAAAATAACTCTAGTTGAAACGAAACATCTATAGAAATAGAAATACTTATATACTCTACAATCCCGCGAGTGGCCAGCTCTTAGGAGAAATTCGTCGTTAACTTAGATCACATTCAATCATTTCCATAGCAACATGGTAACTCCATTCATATCTTCATAACTCAAAAGAAAATACTTAGAACAACACTATTTGCATTCATGGAAATATTGCAGAACATAGCTCTCTAATTATTTTCCAAAAAAATATTTTTTTCATCCATCACATAGTATGATATATATCCATGTTTTGAGCAACCAACTAAAATTGAACTATTACGAACTCCTATATTTCAGTTGGTGGTAAAATGCCATTTGAAAAAGTCTTATAACAAAAAAACAAAAATTTTAACTACTGATGTCTTTAAAACATTTAAAAGGCTCTGAGTGGAGCCATAATGTCTCGGATAACCAACAGGAATAAACAGAACTAAAAAGATACTTCAATCAATGCATGCCTAAAATTTCTAGCGCCCTCAACTTCCAGCGCTCTTGACCTCAGCTGCATGAAGTCCACTCCTCTCGTAGGCCATGCATTAACCCTGCACAATTACTCAACTCTACATACCATTGTATCAACATTTAAGAGCTAATTTCAATCAACTTAGGAAATAAAGATTTGTACAACATTTTATTAAAATAGATAAATATTGCTTATAAAAACAAACAAATTGGCAAGGCTAGGGTGATTGGGCAATGCAAAAAGGGTTATTTGTTTTATCAAAGGAATGAGTTTGTTTATACCTCATCAATCCTTATCCAAGTAATCCTCCATCCATTATCATCCATTCTATCCACCTAATCCACTATCTTAATCCATTATCATCTTTCATCCTTTGTTACAAAATGGTTGTGATAATTAAAGTGCTTATGTCAAACCCCATACCAACAAAAGGCACAACTACAAGTACTTAAATGAATGTATGAGGAAATGGATTCTCTTGCTAAAACACACTTTAGAAATGGCTTTAGTCATGATCCTTTAGTGCCTCTCATCTTTGGAGAGTTTCAAGACCATTCTTATGACCCAATCACATCAACACCAAAAACCCATGTGTCTCCAACCCACCAATCATACCAATCCTATCAACCTAATCCATCTACATCTCAAATTCATTCAACATCTCCATCATATACCACATATCGAGCCAATCCTACATTAACCTATCCCATGAATATTCCTCAACCCAAAATCATAATCCTAGGAGGCCCCCAATTTGCTACTAATGAACATAAGGACCTTATATATCACGACACATAGTTTGAACATGAGGACCTTATAGATCATGACCCATATTTTGAACACGAGGACCTTGTTGATCATGACGCATATTTTGATGAACTTGAACATTATCATCATGTGAATACCTATATCCATCAAGCTCCTTTACAACAAGAACATCCTAGTACTAGCTACCCCTTGAGCCAAAATCTAATATCCATGTCCTCCTCATCATTATGCTACCTCTGACAAGGCAAACACCAATCTAGCCTTTTTATCCTATGTCAATCCTCCATCTCCCAATCCATCCATCCCTATAGTTCCTCCATCACAATATCCTTCCAATCCTCTTAATCCTAATCCATTAGTCCACATATCCAGTCCCAATCCATCCACCCTATAGTCCATTATCCATTAGACCCCCCATCAAACCATCCATCTAATTCCAATCATATCATCCATCCACTTGATCCTAATCCTAATCCTATTAACTCCACTCCTATTATCCATCCACCCGATCCTAATACTAATCCTACAACATCCACCCTCATTATCCATCCATTATATTGTCCATCAACCCATAAAGTTATGAAGGATGTGACCCAATGGCTATTATCAAGGAATCAACCACCATCATACACTCAAATGCCTACCCTTGTGGCTATCAAAGAGCCATCATCAAATCCCATGTCTATTTATACCATCAAAGAGTTTCCTAACATAAGCACAAGTAAAGAGCCATCATGTAGTCATGTTTTTGAACCTTCAAAGTCTACCAAGCCTATCCAAGAGCTATGCCAAGAACAAAATCCAAAGAATGATCAACCTTTCTCCTCACCAAGTCAAGATCAAACAATCCAAAACACACAAGGTCAAGATCCCATACCCATCCATGATCAAGAGCCCATGTATGATCACGATCCTACTTCTAATCAAGAGAGCCATGATGATCCCCTTAGCCAACTTTACACCATCTATGATCAAAAGACTAACAATATTATCCATGATCCTATCCATCATCCAACAACATCCAATGATGAGACACTTGGTCCCTATGAACACATAGACAATGAAAGAAATGATATTGATCATATTGAACATATCAATAAACAAGTGGCTTTTGAGTATTCAAGTGATCAAGACATGACAAACACAAATGATGATCAAGAATCTACAAGCATAAATCATGATCAAGATAGCCCAAGCATGAATCATGATCAAGGAATAGAAAGTCTACCCAATGAGAAAGCACAAGAATCTCATCTAATAAGATCACCAATCATTTTCAAGTCATGTCTATTCAAAGAGGAGACAATAGCAAATTCGGATCACTCTCAAGAACATACTAATGGAGTAGCATCATGCTTAAAAAATAATGGATATCCTATCGCCAACAAAATATGTAAGAGCATGAAATATCAAGGAAAAGGATTAGGCCTTTATGACCAAGAAAATTTAGAGCCTATCTCAATCTACATTTATGGTCAAGGCATCGAATATCAATCATCTAAGCAAAATAATAGTGTTAGTGATACTTCAAAGATCACTAAGGAAACCTCATCCAATGAGAGCATCAAGATAGGGACCATTAATAGCCCTTACAATAAACTTGTTGCCAACAATTCTTCCACCTCCACCATCTCTACTCACAAACTTGATCCTCCACATATTCCATACCTCAATCAGGACCAACAAAATTATAGAACATACAAAGCAAAATCTTCAAATCCAATTTCAAAAGTATATGAAGCCAAAATTCAAGGAAAGCATATAAAATATATATGGGTCCCAAAATAAAATGGATCAAGCAAATCAAATGACACAAATTATCCTAATGTAACAAGCTATCAAAAGCGAAAGGTGAACCTTTCATATAATAGCTATCCACCACCTTCAAGATTATCATTGCTCCCAACACATAAGGTGTACACGAATGTTACCTAAAATAAATGTCTACCACCTTATAATTTGTACAAGAATGTTGGTCCTAATCGCCATCCTAGTCCCACATCCAAACTTTCTAATTCCAAACCCAAACTACATAATCCACCATCACAAGTTTGGCGAGTCAAAAATACATCGAACAAATCTACATTGCCAACCTCTCTAGACAAATCAAATCCACCACAATCATTTAATTCCACATCTCACATCCTCCATCCAAAATCCAAAATCACATCTTAAATCCAAAAGTCCCAATCCCAAGTCCACAGTGTTGTGATAGCAACACTCCACCATATGGGCTATGATGGTACCCTATCAAGATGCAAACATTCTGGTAAGGCCAACTTAGTTATCAATGAGGATCATGACAACATCCAAGGATTGTATAAGAGTGCTTGCATCCTAACAAAGAGGTCACTATTGGCATGTTATAACAATCACATATATATCGACTAAATCTAATAGACATGGACATGTGAAGATCCTTGGAATATCAAGCTATCAATTTTAGATCAAAATTTTAAAAAAAATTAGTAAAGAGAAATCATTAATCCAATGGTGAAAACCATTTCATGGTGCCTTGGATAAATACCATGATGAAAACCCATTTATGGGAGTCATGTGTAGATCGATTATCTATGTGACATACACTTGGGATAAAGTTGTCTCATATATCCCATCCTATCATTTCCCTCCTATCCAATCATCCTTATCCATTATATCTGCATACCTATTCCATCTAACCAAACCATCTTCCTCACCTACTTTGGATCTTGATAAGGATAGGGACATAATGTTGAAAAATGCTTTGGACATCGCTTGATATTTCCAATCCTTTCCAATCAATCCTATCACCCTATCATTGAGACCATTATCACGCAAAGTCCTAAGTATAATATCTAGAGTGAGGCAAGTTATTCCTATGCAACATAGTCCTTGGAGATTGCATCCTAATCCCCATCCATCCACCATGCATCCCCCATCCATCCCCTCCCTTATCAACAATCATTTTATCCATCCATCCAATCCTACCTTTATCCTTGCCCTTAGACTTGGTTTTCCCTTGTCATTTGTATCCAGGAAAGAGGCTATCCAAATGTAATCCAATGTTACCTCTCAAAACACAAAAAAATCAAAACATGTCAAAAATCCAAAAAAATCAAATACCAAAATCCAAGCAATAAATCGAATGCAAGCCATCCTTAATCCATACCAATCTAGTCAAGCGATCTAGCCAAATCATCCAAAAGCATATCTCAGTTTTGTTTCCTACCTTGTTATCAACCTAATCAACTCAATCAATCATCATAAATCATCATATTTGGGATATATCATTCCCTATCCTTGTGTTGTTCTTGGGATATATCATTCCTGCAACACTATCCAATCAATCAATCATTGGTTTTTAGCTTGGTAGGGTCAACAACCTTGTTTTTCTTTTTAATCATTTGTGCATGCTTGCTTGCTTGTGCATTATCATTTTAATTGCATTTGTATAAATCCTTACAACATATTGTCACAACAACATCATGGTTTTCCATATCATGGTACTCAACAACATATGTTTTCTTGTGAGCATTATCATTTTATCTTGCATCATCATCTTGCATCTGCACTAGTCCTTGTGACCTACCTACCACAACGGTACCATGGTCTTCCATATCATGGTGCTATATGAAATAGGTTTTCTTGTGACCTTATTGATTATCTCATCACAATACTCACTAAGGTCATCAAATACCTTGTGATGTACTGGGGCATCCTTTTATGCAATGGATACCTTATCACCCTGGTTCCTTATACCTTGGTGCATAATATTGTTTGCTATACCAAAATATAGGATTGCTCTTTAGATACCAGCATAATCAAATCCCACACATCTCTCTTCATTTCCCACAAATCCACCCTTCTGTCCATCCAATTTACCATTTCTCCCAACCTACACCATATCACTAGGCTTATCCTCCATGTTTAGTCTGCACTAACTATTCCCATTCCATCTTACTAACTTTCTCCTTCCCACATTCTTATTCATCCGCTTTTCTTTCTCTTATCTTCTTCATTTGTTTATTGTCCACTTCTACTCACCCCTTCTTCTTTTTGAGAGCCCACCCAAAAAAAAAATTGGATGGCCTCTCGAGAGGGCATCATTCGTCTATCATCCCTTTAGTTGACTAGGGCATAATCTATTTCTTTAACACGACACCACTTCTATTAGTCATTGCACCATATGTAGACACCTAAAATTGACCTTGTCCTTACAATGCTACTAATATCGCCTAGACTTTCATCTTGTGAAATTTTCATCCTAGGGCCCTTCCATTAGCTAATTAATTAAATAAATTATATTTATTTAATTAATTTTGTCTAATTTTCTCTCTAGTTAAATTAATTAAATAAATTTTACTTATTTAATTAATTTAATTTTTGTACATCACTCCTATCCTATAATTAATTAAATAATTTTATTTAATTAATTATTCTCCACCTAACTTGCACAAAAATCTAAAAATAACTAACTCCATCTACACTCTTCTTTTCAATCCTAGCCGACCGCATGAGGATATGTCCTATCCTTCCCTTAATGCATCCTCACTTAATCTCATCCATTCATTTACACTTAATCACAACCATTCATCCTTGATCCATGTCTCATTAAATCTCAACCATTCATCTCTAATCTAATCCTAACCATCCATCCTATCATCCTAAGACCATATAAATATCCCGCTCAATCAACTCATTTGAACTAATGTAGATTTGAATGAAGATTTGAATAAGAAGATCTAGAATTTCAAAAGAAGCAAGATTATTTTGGTTTATTGAGCAATCCACATTTGAGAAAATATCATCATATCAAGGAAGGATATCAAGTAGAACAAGGGCACACTCTACTTCCACTTTAGGATTAGTAAGTGAATTGAGGTGAAAGTATTGTGTTTATTGTATTATCTTTTGTATTTCCTCTTGTCATTTTTTGACTATTAAAAGAAAACTATACTAGAAAAGAAGGGAAGTGATAAGTTTAAAAAT
Organism: Cunninghamia lanceolata; assembly: GCA_027924645.1. Taxonomy (NCBI): domain Eukaryota; kingdom Viridiplantae; phylum Streptophyta; class Pinopsida; order Cupressales; family Cupressaceae; genus Cunninghamia; species Cunninghamia lanceolata. Next base: position 1,054,967 of record BSBN01001352.1, read on the forward strand.
AACCACGGCTTCAAGAGGAATCATGAATCAACAAAACCTAGGAGCAATGAGGGAAAATGATAGAGACCAACAAAATAGGTAGCACAGACAAGTTTTCCCAAGGACAAGGGAGTAAAAGGGTGGGTCTAGTAGGAGGATTTTGGACTTGTGGGGGTGACCATTACAAAAAATGAGTGTCCAAAGAATCAAGATAAGTCCACCAAGCCACCATCTTGAATTTATGGAGTTGTGGATAGCCATCAAGTCGATAAACAAGCTTCACTCATAGAATTGCAAGGTACTTTCCATGGACAATCCATTTCCATTCTAGCATACTTAGGGGCGATTGATAGCTTTATTTCACCTAATGTGTTGAAAAGATGTAATATTTGGTCTAAAAATCTAAGTTGAAAAGAGATGGAGGTAGAATTTGGGTCTGGTAAGACTCAACAAATAAATTTTAGCTTTAAAGGAGTAGAAATTGATCTAAGAATTACAAAAACCAAGGTTAACCTATTGGTCACAAAGTTAGGGTCTTATGACTTGATCCTAGGAATGGATTGGTTTAGGACACACCAAGCTACACTAGATTGCTATAATAAAATGATTGAATGTTTAGACAATCAAGGAAGACTAATGGTGCTCCAAGGTATTCAAAGGCTCTTAGTAGAGAATGGTTACAATCATGCAATCCAAGAGATTTGTAAGGAAGGGAAGAAAACTTTATATGGTAAAGATTAAGGAAGGTATCAAGGACCTAGTTCCTAATATTGAGGATCATTTGATTCTTCAAAAATTTCAAGACGTCTTTCCCAAAGGACTGCCAAGCATACCCCCTAAGTGGAAATTTCAATCAGTCAATTGATTTAGTTTTAGGGGTTGAGCCTATCTCGAAGGATCCTTATAGAATGAACACTACAAAATTACAAAATCTTAAAATGTAATTGCAGGATCTAATGGAGAAGGGGCTAATATTGCCTAGTGTGTCACCTTGGGGAGCCCAGGTGTTGTTCATTAAGATGAAGAATAAGACTCTAAGATTGTGCATTGATTATCGAATATTGAACAAGGTGACCATTAGAAATATATAACCCCTTCCTTGAATTGATGATTTATTTGATCAAATGGATAGAACCATAGTCTTCTTTAAAATAGACGTAAGGTTTGTATACCACTAGCTCAAGATCAAGGAAGAGGATATTTTGAAGACATCTTTCCAAACTAGGTATATCCATTATAAATTTTTAGTGGTACCATTTGGTTTAAAAAATGCTCCATTTGCCTTTATGAGCCTCATGAATCATGTATTTCATAACTATCTAGATAAATTTATGCTAGTATTTTTAGATGATATTCTCATCTACTCCAAGAACCTTCAAGAGCATGAGGAGCATCTAAGAATTGTGCTATGGAGATTGAGGGAGCACAAATTATATGGTAAATTGACCAAGTGTTCCTTCTTTTAGCTTAAGATACATTACCTCAGACACATTTTCTCAGTCAAGGGAATTCGAGTGGATCTATCCAAAATCCAAGCAATTGTAGATTGGCCTACTCCTAAGAACATATCAAAGGTAAGGATCTTTATGGGATTGGTCGGATACTACTAAAGGTTTGTGGAAAATGTCTCCAAAGTAGATAACCCCATAACATCTCTCCAACGAAAAGGAAAGAGGTTGGAGTGGATCAAAAAGTGTGAGAACAACTTTTAATAGTTGAAGGAAGCTCTTACCATCTCTCCAATCCTACAAGTACTCAACCCTAAAAGGAATTCATAGTATGGACACATGCCTTGTTGGATGGGTTAGGTGGAGTTTTGATCCAGAATGGACGAGTAATCACATTTGAATCCCAAAAATTGAAATATCATGAACTCAACTATCCTACTAATGATCTGGAACTTGTAGCAATTGTGCAAGCTTTGAAGGTATGGAGGAATTGTTTAGTGGGGTGACCATTTAAATTTAATACTAATCATATAGGACTCCAATATTTAGTCACTCAACTTGATTTAAATTCTAGACAAAGAAGATAGCTAGAATTCTTAAGTAACTATGAGATAAACATTTCATAAAGTTTAGCATCGTGGAGAGTATCAAGTAGATGCAATAAAAAGACCCCTTTAGACAACAAACAAGGTTAGAGAAACAACAAGGGACTGGTACAGTAGAGTATCATTTGGGAGATGATGGCATCCTTTGATTTCAAAAACAAATTTATGTACCTAATGGAGGTTTAAGAACAAAAATACTTGAGGAAACCCATAGTATACCTTATCAAGCACGTCCCGAAGTGACCAAGATGTACATGCAGGTCTAAAAATTCATTATTTTTGGAAAGGAATGAAGAAGAAAGTAGAAAATTTTGTTGCAAAGTTCCTAAAATGCCAGCAAGTCAAGGCTAAACATTGTCATCCAGCGGGAACATTGTGTTAGACTTAGGGCACACAACTAAGAGGGGGGGTGAATCAGTTGTGCAAAACTTTCTTCCACTTAAACTCTTAACTCCATTTTGCAATTCAGCAATATAATAATAAATCAATCAAGGAAACACAATGCAATAAATTAAGAGCAGAAACACATCAACACATGAGACACCAAGATTTTGACTTGGAAAACCCGGTTAAGGGAAAAACCATGGGGTGATTAACCCAAGATTGTATTCTCTGTTAGAAGAATAGAAAGAACAAAATGGCACATGCCAATTAGGGTTCACTGCCTGAGCACACTACTCACAAGAGGCTCACTGCCTATAAGAGACACACTGTCTACAAAGAAATAAGTATCACATACATGAACTGGAGAATAGCATCTTCACCATGCTTGAATCAGTTCCATTTAAGCCCAATACTTTTGCTCTGCCTTTCACTCTCCTCCTTGCTAGCACACACTCATCTCAACTTGGACCACTTTGAAATGAATTCGCAATCCCTTATTTATACAAGACATCAACTTAGGAATGATCATCTAAGTCGGCAAACATCAACAAGAACATCCACAGAATGTGTAACTCATTTGGTCGGCCAATCTCAGAAAGAACACCATCATCCGCAAGATTTCTCAATTGTGAGCTCCAACTTCAATGTGGACCACCAACACGAACTGGACACGATCCAAAGACATCCACAAGCTTACTTGAATCACCAAGAACATCCACACTTCATCTGCTTACTGAAATCCTTCTCCCCTTCATCCGAAACCTTAAGAACACAGTCTGTCATTATTGTCACAAAGGAATAGATGCTTGTGGACCTTCAAATGATGAACCAATCGAGTTGATACTTCACAAAGACTTCCTCAACACTCCCTCAAATCCACAGAACAGGATAATGCATTTTCAGATCTCACCGGACCTATCTGTAACGCTCTATCACCACTAAACATCTGCCGGAACCAGTTTTACTTGAGCAGCCACAACTTCTTCAGATATTCATGTGGACCTCTGAAATCTCTACTGGACCACCTTAAGACACATATCTACAAACCCTTTAAACCGCATCCTCTAATACTCATCCTATCTTGGACTTTTACCTTACTGTCATCACTAATCTTCACTGTTCCTGATTGAGACTAATTTTCTCAATATCCTCAGCACACAGCTCATCCAATCCTTATCATTAATGCAATAGGAGTATGTTGACATCAATGACAACACTGATTAGGCCCATACTTGCAACAATCTCCCCCTTTGTCATTGATGGCAACATATGATGTGAAAAACTATTTTGACCATCAAGACAAGAACTTCTCCTCACTGTCACAACTCCCCCTATCAGCAACAACCATTCACATGTTTTCTCTCCCTTTACTGCTCTCCCTTTGATCAGAAACCACTTGTTTTTGACATGTCTTCTCTCCCCCTTTGACATCAATGGCAAAGGGCACATACTTGCAATTCCAACACTTCAAAATCATACCTGCTGCTCCCCTTGAGTAGCAGCTCCCCATCATCAATCTGGATCACAAGATATGACTATGATATCCACTGGACCGATGCACCTTAGTGCACCTTAGTTCATTATTGGAGGAACAATAACCCCTAACTTCTCCCTGAGATACTCAAAAGAATCCTTAGGTTAGAGTTTTAGTAAAGATGTCTACAATCTGATCCTTGGAAGGTACAAACTCCAATCTGACTTAATTCTTGTTCACTTGCTCTCTCAAAAAGTGAAACTTGATGGATATGTGTTTAGTCTTTGAATGCAACACCAGATTCTTAGATATATTTATTACACTTGAGTTGTCACAAAATATTGTGATAGGTTCCTCATACTCCACTTTGATATCTCTTAGCATCTGCTTCATCCACAAGACTTGAGTGCAACTACCTACTGCTGCAATATATTCTGCTTCAGTTGTAGACAGAGATATTACCTCTTGTTTCTTGCTTAGCCAAGAAACCGATCTCTTCCCCAAAAAGAATGCTCCACCACTGGTACTCTTATGGTCATCCACATCTCCTGCCCAATTCGCATCTGTATATGCATGAAGAGAGAAATCATGATCTCTAGGATACCACAAACCATACTAAACTATCCCTTTTAGATATCAAAAAAACCTCTTGATTGCCATGACATGAGATTCTCCAGGATTAGCCTGGAATCTAGCAACAAGACCAACAGCCTGCATAATGTCTGGTCTAGTTTGAGTGAGATACAACAATCCTCCAATCATTGACCTAAACTTTGTCTGATCAGCCTTAGGAGAATCATCATCTTTGCTCAATTTACATCTGGTTGCCATGGGAGTATTCATTGGTTTTGAGTCTTCCATCCCAAATTTCTTCAATAATTCTTTCACATATTTGGTCTGAGAAATGAAGATTCCTTTCTTTGTTTGAGTGATTTGCAGACCCAAGAAGAAATTTATTTCACCAAGCATGGACATCTCAAACTCATTTTTCATTTGATTTGCAAAAGTTTTACACATACTATCTCTTCCTCCGAAAATGATATCATCAACAAACACTTCAACAATCAAGATGTTTTCATGATCAATTTTGAAATACAAATTACCGTCAGCAGTACCTTTGTTGAAACCAATCTTCAAAAGATGCTTATTCAATCTTTCATACCAGGCTCTTGGGGATTGCTTCAGTCCATATAGTGCCTTCTTCAACTTGCAGACCATATCACCATGATCAAACAATTGAAATCCATCCAGTTGCTCTATGTACACTTCTTCTTCCAAGTCACCATTCAAGAAGGTAGACTTGACATTCATCTGATATACTTTGAAATCCTTGAAGGCAGCAAAGGCAAGAAATAACCTGACTGCTTCAATTCTTGCCAACGGAGCAAAAGTTTCTTTAAAATCAACTCCTTCTAATTGAGAGTAACCCTTGCAGACCAATCTGGCTTTATTTCTGATTACTTCACCAACTTCATTCAGTTTGTTCCGGAAGACCCATTTTGTTCCAATCACATTCTTGCAAGTGTGATTTTTCTCAATTTGCATCAGTTCTTCTTCCATTGCTTTAGTCTAGTTTTCATCATTGCAAGCTTCATTCACTGTCTTAGATTCAATCTTTGAAATCAGACAATACTCTTCTGAATCTTGAGCAATTCTCCTTCTTGTTTGTACTCCTTTTCTTTTATCACCTAAGATCTGATCTTTAGAGTGGTTCAGTTTTACATACTTGGGAACTTTGGGAATTGCTTGCACTTCTGATTCTTGATCAGGCTCATTGAAACTTATCTCTTCTTTCCGATTTACCAAATTAGTTTGAATCTCTCTTTCAGAGGATGCTTGGGCTCCTTGAATCAGAGTACCATTCTGATCATCTTCATCATATTCGTAAAACCTTGAGGGTTTTTCAATTCCTTCATCAACCTTCACATTTGTACTTTCTATTATTTTTCTCAGTCTCTTGTTGTAACACCGATATGCTTTGCTTTGAGTAGAGTAACCCAAGAATATTCCTTCATCACTTCTAGCATCAAACTTTCCTAGATCTTCATCTCTTTTAATGTAACATTTTCTACCAAAAACTCTGAAATACCTCACAGTAGGAGTGATGCCAAACCAAAGTTCATAAGGAGTCTTACCGGTATTGCCTCTGATTTGAACTCAATTGAGAGTATAGACTGCAGTGCTGACAGCTTCTCTCCAATAGATCAAAGGAACATTTGCTTCCATCATCATGGTCCTAGATGCTTCCTGGATGGTCTGGTTCTTTCTCTCCACTACTCCATTCTACTATGGAGTCCTAGGAGTAGACAACTGTCTCTTTATTCCATGTTTTTCATAGAACTCTATGAACTCACCAGATGTGAATTCCCCACCTCTATCAGACCTCAAACATTTCAATTTTAATCTGGTTTCATTCTCTACCATAGCTTTGAATATTTTGAATTTTTGAAGAGCTTCTAATTTCTCTTTTAGAAAGGTTACCCACATCATCCGTGAATAGTCATCAATTAGAAACATAAAGTATCTATCACCTTGTACACTCCTAATTCTTGCCGGACCACAAAGATCAGTATGAACTAAGTCAAATAATCCAGTAGAAGATAGTTCCTTATTTTTGAATGTGACTCTGCTCAGCTTACCCAACTGACATTTTTTGCACAAGCTATTAGTAGGTTTCACCAATTTTGGAAGATCTCTTACAGCCTAAGTGTTACTTATCTTGATGATATTAACAAAATTCACATGACACATCCTCCTATGCCATAACCAACTCTGATCAACTTGAACAAATAATCAACTTTTACCAGTGCCAACCAAGTGGAAGATATTACCTTTAGTTTGAGTACCAGATGTAATCTCTATTATGAAACTTTCAAAGATCTTGCATTTTCCATCTTTGAATCAGAGATCATAGCCTTTGTCCACCAACCGTCCAACACTGAGAAGATTATGCTTCAATCCTTCAACATATAGTACATTACTAGTTTTGTTCCTTCCATCAAAAGAAATAGTTCCTCTTCCTCTGATTCTACCAGTAGAATTATCACCAAATTTTACCATTCCTCCTTCATACCTTTCCAAATCTATGAATTTGTTTTTGTCACCTGTCATATGGTGAGAGCATCCACTGTCAATGACCCAATCATCCTTTTCTTCAACTTGGGCAGCCAGAGCTCTTTCTACAACTTTATGATTGACAGATACAGAGGATATTGGTTCTTCTTCCTTGATGGCAATAAACACCAATTCACTTCCAGATTTGTTTCTTGTCTCTGATTCATCATCTATTACTCCTTCATTATCATCTTCTTCATGAACATAGTAACAATTATTCTGGAACCTTAATCTGTTAGGATTTGGTCTTGAAAATCTTTCTGGACACTTTAAGGCAAAATGACCAATCTTATTGCAGTTAAAACATTTAAAAGGCAATTTTCCTTCATACTTACCGGATCCTCTTGGCAGCCTCTTTGCAATAAGGGCTTCAAGTTGAGCAGTTTCTACCTCTTCTTCTTCCAGGTCTTTCCTTGCTTTTTCATACCATGACAGTTTCCTTGATGAGTTCTCTCCTGGATAAAACCTTTGTTTACCTTTTACAGAGGCACTGGCTTTGAATGCAAATTCAGTCTTGGGGGGGTCAACTCCAAACTCTGTCATTTCAAATGCAGCCAATTTGCTAGCCAATTGATCTCTTGTGACAGTTGTATGGGCTTTGAATTCTTCAATGGTAGCAGCCTTGATTTTGTAAGAAGCAGGTAGGGATCTGGGAATTTTGCCAACAATCTCATTTTCATCCAGGACTCCACCAGCATTTCTAATTCCACAAACAATTTCATTTACTCTTGGCATAAAAGTAGTGATATTTTCATCATCTCTCATCTTTAGATTTTCAAATTTCCCTTTCAGACTCTGTAACCTTGCACATTTAACATACTTGTCTCCTTCATGCAAAAGTTCCAGTTTTTGCCAGATCTCAAAAGCAATTTGTATGTCAATAACATTTGAGAGCTCTAAATTAGACAATGCGCTAAGAAGAACCTCTATAGTCCGCAGATTGTTTTCAACATCTGTGATTTCATTTTGGGTTTTCAGACCACCCTGTGGAGGTGTATATTGTGTTGTAGCCATGGTCTAGTACACCATTCCCATACATTGCAAGTGACATTTCATGCGACCTTTCCAAAGATTTAAATTGGTTCCATCAAACTTCGGACTATCCTTCTTGTAAGACGACATCCTAGATCTCCTCAAGCGGTTAAGCTCTTTTTAGAGGAACTTGGCTCTGATACCAATTGTTAGACTTAGGGCACACAACTGAGAGGGGGGTGAATCAGTTGTGCAAAACTTTCTTCCACTTAAACTCTTAACTCCATTTTGCAATTCAGCAATATAATAATAAATCAATCAAGGAAACACAATGCAATAAATTAAGAGCACAAACACATCAACACATTAGACACCAAGATTTTGATGTGAAAAACTCGGTTAAGGGAAAAACCATGGGGTGATTAACCCAAGATTGTATTCTCTGTTAGAAGAATAGAAAGAACAAAATGGCACATGCCAATTAGGGCTCACTACCCGAGCACACTGCTCACAAGAGGCTCATTGCCTACAAGAGACACACTGTCTACAAAGAAATAAGTATCACATACATGAACTGGAGAATAGCATCTTCACCATGCTTGAATCAATTCCATTTAAGCCCAATACTTCTGCTCTGCCTTTCACTCTCCTCCTTGCTAGCACACACTCATCTCAACTTGGACCACTTTGAAATGACTTCACAATCCCTTATTTATACAAGACATCAACTTAGGAATGATCATCTAAGTCGGCAAACATCAACAAGAACATCCACAAAATGTGTAACTCATCCAGTTGGCCAATCTCAGAAAGAACACCATCATCCGCAAGATTTCTCAATTGCGAGCTCCAACTTCAATGCGGACCACCACCACGAACTGGACATGATCCAAAGACCTCCACAAGCTTACTTGAATCACCAAGAACATCCACACTTCATCTGCTTACTGAAATCCTTCTCCCCTTCATCCGGAACCTTAAGAACACAGTCTATCATTACTGTCACAAAGGAATAGATGCTTGCGGACCTTCAAACCACAAACCAATCGAGTTGATACTTCACAAAGACTTCCTCAACACTCCCTCAAATCCGTAGAACAGGATAATGCATTTCCAGATCTCACCGGACCTATCTGTAACACTCTGTCACCACTGAACATCTGCTGGAACCGGTTTTACTTGAGCAACCACAACTTCTTTAGATATTCATGCGGACCTTTGAAATCTCTACTGGACCACCTTAAGACACATATCTACAAACCCTTTAAACCGCATCCTCTGATACTCATCCTATCTTGGACTTTTACCTTACTGTCATCACTAATCTTCAATGTTCCTGATTGAGACTAATTTTCTCAATATCCTCAGTACACAGCTCATCCAATCCTTATCATTAATGCAATAGGAGTATGTTGACATCAATGACAACACCGATTAGGCCCATACTTGCAACACATTGTACCCCCATGATTTGCCTTGGCACAAATGGTCAGTGATTTTAATGGATTCTGTGATAAGATTGCCAAAAACCTAGCATCAACATGACAGTATACTGGTGGTAGTTGATAAATTAACCAAAGTAGCACATTTCGTACCTAGCAATGTTAAGGATGATTCTCCAACTCTAGAAAAAAGATTCTTAAAAGAGATAGTTTGGTTGCATGAGATGATTAATGTGATTATCTGATAGGGATAAACTCAATTTTAGTACTGCTTACCACCCTGAAATAGATGACCAAACTGAAAGAGTTAATTAGATTAAGGAAGATATGCTTTGAATTTATATAGTGGATCAACCCAAGAAGTAGGAAGAGTATTTTCCCTTAGTTGAGTTCACATACAATAACTCCTACCATTCCTCCATTCAAATGACACCTTTTGAAGTGCTTTATGGTAGGAAGTGTAGAATCCCAATAGGATGGAACAACTTAGAAAATTGCATAACCATTGTACTAGAATTACTTTATGAATATGATAGGCAAATAAAGATCATTAAGGAAGGGTTGAAGGAAGCCACAAATCGATAGAAGAGTTATGTAGATGCAAAGCAAATGCTAAGAGAATTTGCAGTAAGTGATAGAGTGTTTCTTCATGTCAAACCTTAGAAAAGTTCAATAAATTTAGGAAAGGCTACCAAATTATCCCCACAATACATTGGACCATTTGAGATACTTATAAATATGTTATGTGGCTTACAAACTAGCTCTTCCACCATCTCTCTCGCATTCATAATGTATTTCATGTATCATTACTTAAGAAATATATTGTTGATCCCACACATGTAATTGATTAGAAAGCACTACAGGTAGAAGAGGTTAGAGATATCTGACTCAAACTGCTCACAATCATAGACAGATAAAACATACAACTACACAACTGAACAATAGGTACACAAGTTAAGGTTCTTTGGGACCAATATGGAAAGCAAGGAGCTACTTGGGAAGATGAAAACATAATTAAATTAGAATATCCAAACTTATTTTAGCCATGCCGAGTTAAGTTAATCCTAAGGAGGGGAGGATGTCACATTCCCATAATAACCTACTCTAAGACCCTGTAGTCCTAATGTAATTTGGACTAGGGGTGGGAACTTGAAACCTGATATTTAACTCTATGTATGTGTGTGTGTCTATATATGCTTAAGTGTACAAACTTTTAATGGTTTCTAGTGATAAATGTGGAATGAAAATCTAGTTATGTTACTAATATATATATATATATATATATATATATATATATATATATATATATATATATATATATATATATTTGATTATGTTTTTGACAAACTGGACTGACATCATTTGTGAATGGTGTGAGGAACATTGTTTAATTTGCAAGTGATAGGGTGCATGGTGAAGTGGATTTTATGGATTCATAGAAAGGGAATGGTTCTAATTCCAAATCCTTGCCACTTGATACTAACTTAACCAAAAACTTGATTGAAGTAGTATTGGGTATGTACATCTAGCACCTATTTAGTCTCATTTGTCAATTAGTTAAGTCTGTAGGTCTTGTTTGAGTCCACCTACTAGATAGTAGATACATTGTTACATATTTCTTTCTAAATGTATTTTCATTGAACATGTCTATTCCGTAGCATCAATAAATGATCAAACTGTTTGTTTTTGGTTTACCTGAAATAATAGATAACATTAACAATATTAAATAATAATAAGGGAATTATTATTGTTATTATCAATGTTTTGAGTCATTCCAAATGTATGAGTGTTAAATAATAAAAAAATAAGTAAATAAAAAGAAATGAAGAATCCGAAGCAAAAGAAAGAGGAAAACAAAATTAAAAACAAAGAAGGAAATGTAGGGAGGTGTAGGGTTTTGAAAGGGCAGACTAAACCCACAAAATTAGAGGAGGGTGATCAATATTGAAAGCTTGGTCAACCCTCTTGAAGAACCCAAGATGGGCGCCCATGCCCAATATTTAATTTAGTACCTAAGCGCAGCATGGTGATAGTAGGATGAAAGGATGAAAATGAAATAGGGAAGGATGGGAGGGAGAAATTAAAGCCGAGTTGTTTGAGGTGTTTGGTAGTTTTTCATCATTTTAGAGAGCAAAAGGATTTGTTTGAAGGAGAAATCTTGAATTGGAGGTGATTTGGGATGAGTATGGAAGACTTTACATTATTTTCTAGCTTCTTGGACTGATTCTCCATGCCCAAGGATAAGTTTATCTCATTTTATTGTTGTTCCTTTCATAAATTGTATTTCTCTACTTTGTATGATTGCATCTGAGACAAGGGATTCAAATGTTTGTATTCATATATTTTTCCATTCATAATATTCTATAAACCATTAATCAACATAGTAGTTTTAACCAAAACCAATTGTGGAAGAAAAAGGAGTGTAGGGAAATTGATTCAAGTCCATGATAAACTGTTGCAAATATTAGGGACACCTTGACAAGGCAAGTGAGCTATTTGACAAAATGCCTCATTGAAATGTAACCTCATGGAATGCCATGATAACAAGATATGTTCAATTTGGTTTATAATAGAGGCTGTAGAAACTTTTAGTAAATGCAAACCATCATCTTGTCCATTTGGGTTTTAAATTAGGGGTTTGAAAGAGATGATGGACACTCTTCACCTCATTGTTTAAGTTGGAATTGCTATTTTATATTACCATAACCTACATTAAATTTATGGGTATTACTCTTAAGAGGGTTTCTTTTTGGAATAACTTTGTTTGAATGATTTCAAATTCTGAGTAAAACTCCATTGGAATAATAAGATCTAAAACTATTGTAGTTCCAAAATAACTCATATGAGGATGGGTAAGATTTAGACTTCTTTTAGCAAATTTCTTTTTGTTAATGGCTACATCTAAACGTAATTTAGTTTTGGTTGTCTTTGTTTGTTGTGACTAAGTTGAGGCTACTAATACAGGGTATGATTGCTCATAGACTATAAATGTCCACCCTATCAAGCCTCATTTGAATTGTTTGGCTTGCCCTTACCTCGATAAGTCTAGGAATTAGGATAGCCCCTTGACTTGTATGAAATACTCTCATGTTTAGGACTGTTGGTAAGGGTTAGACATAAGAGCCTACCTTTTTAAATGCATTCATATTTATATGTGGAGACTAGTTGCAACTAGGACAACAAAGAACTTAAGGGATGCTCAACTTTTACCACAAGAAGTATCAATCTAGATAGAGAAAAACAATAATTATTATGATGAAAGAATAATTTAGTTAGTTAGCATTACAAATAAATGCAAAATGTCTTGATAAGTTTTAAGAGTTCAACATAAATAATCTTATGAATTTATTTCTAGATAGTTAGAGCATGCCTCAGTTTTCTAGTTTCTTCCAAACAGATTTTAAGCTTTTAACCAAGAATGCTCAACAATTGTAAAAAATTGCAACATGACCTTGCTCATCATGAAATAAAACACTAATTATGTAAGTCTGGTGGGAATAATTCTACCTTATCCCTATGAACCTTTAAACTCAATGGGGTTGATAGGAACTCCAATTTTCCTTTTTAAAGCCTTATTGGTTTTTAGCATATAAAGGAGGCTATATTAATAAAGTTGTATTATGTTAAGTTGGAAAAGATGGAAATTAGCCTATGAAGGTTCCTCCTATAAGCTTAAGTAATATTGGGTTCGGTGATTCCTTATGATATAATGTCTATCCATTTTCTATTAATAAACTAGACCCTATAGGTATAGGATAAGCTTGAGTGTAGCAAACTATATGGTTTGGTCTTGATTATCTAGCTCTAAGTTGACTTTTTCCACTTATAGAACCAAGTTGGATATAGGTGCTAACCTCTATGGAAACACATGACGATGGGAGTAAGGGCTCTACAAGGGCATAGGTAGGAGGAATGCAACACCTCCTAGAACATAGCTTGTTCCTCCTTCCATGGTGATCACCAACATAATAAATCCTATGACCCATAAAAAAGAAAAGATTATCGATGCTCCAACTTGACAATAGTCAAGGAGTGTGCTATGCAAGTAGAGTGATTTGACCGTATCTAGATGTAGTAGGCTATCATCCAAGTAGTAGGGTAAGGATGCTAGGAAGTTCCTATGAGGGCTTGGATGGATTTCACTAGTAGCATGTAGACTTTAGAGCTAGTGGCGTGTAGGTGATGGATGCCATTATCTACTACTTAGTGGTTCCTAAGAATAGAAGGGAAAAATCATGCTAGATGTTGATTATGATCCAATAAGAGACCAAGTTGTTTCTCATGTGCAAGTCTTTAGCGATACTTTACCTTCTATTGTTGTTAGTCTAGGTGTGTTCATCTAGTAATAAAGAAGCCTATTAGAAAGCTAATTGTTGTTAGTTAGTATCAACCTAGTTCATTAAAAGATTGGCATTGATCATCTCTCTTTATAGGTTCCAGAGTCCACTTGATTGGGGTGGATAGGGAATTCGTATCCATGTGGTTGGGTTCACAATGCACCCTAGATGCCAAAGCATGATTGAAACTATGACCAAAATAACAACTGCATCTTGCAACTAGCTAAACAAAGGTAATAGTCTTGTAAATATTATTCATTACTTTACATTTCCTGAATACGATTGTAAAAATTGATGTGTAGTTCTATATATATTTCAGGATTTACCTGCAACAAGTAAGGTTGGGTATATGAGTTCTTATGGGAAAAAAGGAGAAAATTATGAATAGGAGAAAATTTACTGTTTACATTAGTTTTAGTCCTATTGGGATAAAATGAACCTTATGTATCAAGCTATAATATCTGGAGGTGTAATTGTGTAAATCATAACTCTTCTTGTTGGTTGGCTAACATGACTAGCTTTATGATTATTCTTTATCATTGTTAGAGTGCAGTTATGTAAAATAAATGTGAATTAGTAGAAGGGTCTAACATATAAAAAAATTGGTGGCTTGCAACTATTGGGGTTATTAGACATTATAATATAATTTGAACTTATGCTATGCATACTGATTACAATAATCTTAGATTAAAAGTGAAATATAAGTAATGAAGGAAATATAAACCAAAGGAAATGAGAACTTGTAGTGATATGAACTTACAATAATGATGTAGATAGTAGTGTGCAAGAAGTATAGTATAGTTTAAACTCTGTAAGAATTTTTTGTTTGGGTTATAGAAAAAATTGATTAGAAAAAATGATGTATTTATAGCAATGTCTGACACAAAAATGTTGTTGATCTCTACACTTTCATTTGATTGGTTGAAATTGAATTGACAAGATTGATTCATGTGAGATTGGGGAATGAACGGATGGATTCGATGGTTTTTTAAAAATTTGAATTTGGTCATAAGTTTGATTAGTTGATTGCTTGTTTGGTCTAAAGTTTTAAATTTGTTCTCTTGTTTTGACAACTTGATTGGTGAGCCTTACAACTTTGAGTGTGGTGCTTGCAAGCATTGTTGGAGATAAGCCACACTCGAACCAACAATGAACTAGCCACAAGGGGCCAGTAGCTCAGTTGGTAGAGCACTCCAACATCAAATGGAAGGTCCTAGGTTTGAGTCCTAGTTGGTCCATATGAGCAACAATTCAACAATTGGTATCACAACCAAGCTAGGAGCCCCAAACATCTGTAGTGTGGCTTAAGGGGGTGTTGGAAATAAGCCACACCCGATGAACTGGCCACAAAAGGGTGAGTAGCTCATTTGGTAGAGCACTCCAGCAACAAATGGAAGGTCCTTGGTTTGAGTCCTAGTTGGTCCATATGAGCAGCAACTCAATAGGCATTCGTGGTGGAAATGACTAGTAGTTGGGCAAATATCACTTGAAGATATTAAGTTGATGAGGAGATATGGGACGTTGAAGTTTGTTTGATGGGACATTAACATGTAGCTAGGACAATTAATATGCAACTATTTTAAACTTTCATGTGGATTTGGAACAAGTAAAGTGTACAATTTGTGTCAATTTAAAATATTAGCGGTTAGCGGTTAGATTTGTAAACATTAACTAATTAATAAACAATTTAAATATGAACTTTGATTGCATCCACTGACTACAAACTAGGAGCCTAAATTTTCCTTTTCAAGTGAAATAAAGAGTAAGTGTTAGTAATATTTAAAATATTTTTTGATTGGATATTATATTACAATGGGTATATCTTGGTCAACTTCTATACCAAGTTTGTTTGATGGGACATTAACATGTAGCTAGGACAATTAATATGCAACTATTTTAAACTTTCATGTGGATTTGGAAAAAGTAAAGTGTACAATTTGTGTCGGTTAGATTTGTATATGTCATCTCTCTGCCACCTATTTTGACAAAACATTAACTAATTAATAAACAATTTAAATATGACTTTGATTGCATCCACTGACTACAAACTAGGAGCCTAAGTTATCCTTTTCAAGTGAAATAAAGAGTAAGTATTAGTAATATTTAAAATATTTTTTGATTGGATATTATATTACAATGGGTATATTTTGGTCAACTCCTATACCAAGTAAATAAGCGTACACCACTATGGAGCCCTCTCCCCTAATATACACAATTAAAAAAAAAAAAAAAAAAAAAAATTATCATTAAAATAATAATGGAATTACTAGGTAGTTATTGACTTTTATAGGAAAGGTGGAAACTGCCTATAAATTGTGCCGTCATTGGTGGGTCTTCACATTGGTGCCCATTTAATTATGTTTTCTTCATTCCAACTTTCAACCGTTAGATTGGATGGAAAGTTAAAAATATTCTGTCTTGCGCCGGAATATGCCCTGGACGCCGTCTCTAAAAAAATAATTTAAACGTCAAAATTTATAAAAGGCAAACCATATTTTTACAGGCCACAGGTGGCGATAAAAGTTAAGAGAGAAATAAATAAATAAATAAAGTCGTATTATTATTCATATTTATCATAGTTGTGACCTCATTTTTTAATTAAAATATTATTTTGGACGAGAAAAATATGAGTAAAATTTATTTTAAAAAAATATATAAAAAATTATATATTTGCAAGAGCTTAAAAAATAATTCAGTTTGTTTCATTTTTCTTTTTCTAAATAAAATTAATTCAGGGCAAAACAAATAATAGTCAGAATGTGTGCTTCTGGATTAGACTATGTATAGCTTTTTTTAGATCAATGTTTCGGATCACACTCCTTGATCCATCATCAGGATGAAGAGAAGAGAATAAGTAAGTTGCAATTGCAGATATGGTTACTTATAAAGAGAGAGGGGAGTGTGGGCACGGAGTTTAACATGAGGGGAGATAGACCAATAAAGGAAAAAGGAAAAAGAAACAGAAAAAGGAAATTAAATGAAAGAGTAAATAATAGATAAGTGAGATAATAGTCATACAATAGACCAATAATCATGGACTGTGGAAATATCATGTCTTTAAATAATAGTCATACAATTTTTTTTGTTGGAGGGTTTTATATCAAATCCACAAGAATCGTTTGGTTATCTTATGCTTAAGCATGAGCCTTAGTTTGCTAAGGACTGAGGGGTATCCATTCCGCTAGGAGGTCCCTACCTCATCCCTCAAAAAATTATGGTAACCTAATCACAAAAATTAACCTTTGAATATTATATTGAATATATAAACACACAATTGAATAAATGCATCTTCAATCTGTGAAAATGTTTATCCTTTCAATTATAAAAATTAGATAATAAAATAAAATGTATAGAGTTTGCCTTTAAAAATTAAATGTCAGTAAATTTTGTATACATTTAGCCAGAGAGTTAAACTTATGTCTAGTCTCTGTAATCAACCTCAACTTTAAGGTGTCCCATTGTTAGCAAAGATATCCAATTAATATGTAATCCAGAAGCACTACTGAACAATATTATGGACTGTGGAAATCTGATGTCTTTGAAATTCTACCTTTTCCCCTAGTTCTATATAATACAATTAAAGATGTATGTCAGTTTTTATATTAATAAGTTTATGCTATTTTTGTAGTTTATAAAAATAATGGAGAATGTTTCAGGTAATAACTGTATAGGTGTTTTTTGGTATCATATTGTGGATCATATCTAGTAATCCACCATTAAAAAATGTTTCAAAAAAGACCTATACATATTATATCTTATTATTTTTTTGTATGATCTGAAACATGGATAGAAATTGTTTTACACAATTATTACCAAAAATATTCTCAATTATTTTTTATTTTTAGTGTTAATTTTGAAATTATTTATTATATAAATACAATGCAAGCTGGATCCTGAAACCTGTCAAGAATTGTAGAGAATTTGGGAGGCTTATATTCTCTGCAGACTCTACTGAATGACTGAGGAAGGCATTGTAGGGCCAGATGGGTATTTGGAGACAGCCCATTGGACTTCTACTGATGAGGTTAATAAGCATCAAGTTGTAGGCTCTGCTGATGAGGTCTGCTAATTTCATTGACTCGAACTGAAATATTTAGCTTTGAAGATTATGAATTCTTTTGCTGAGCAACATTTCGTGTTAAAAGAAACAAAAGTAGAGTAACAAAGAGTTAGGATATGCCTGCATTACATAGATTTGATTTTGAGTTTTGAAGGTTATTTTTAAGCATGCTAAGGTAAATTTTTTGCTTTTATTAAAAAGGGTAACCATTCACTGTTTTCATTTGTCATGAGGTGATCAGGAAACTGATAAAGCTGGCTTCTTGTGAGCAGGACATTCCATATTCAAATTTCATTTTACTACTTCTAAAATTACTATTAACTTTTAAGTAGAGCCATTAAACATCTTAAATTTTGCTTTTCTAGTGCTTACTGTTCTGTCATCTAACGTTGTTTGAAATACACTACAGAAAAACAAGTGGAAGAAGTATTTATCATATGTTGGGCCGGGTTTGCTAGTGTCCATAGCCTACTTGGATCCTGGCAACTGTAAGTAGCCTTTTTCCTTTGATGTTTATAAATGATTATGTTGAAAACTTGTTCAATGGCTTCCCTTGTGTCTCTCAGTGGAATCAGACTTAGTGGGAGGTGCAACGTACAAGTATGAGGTATGCAACCATCTTAGCGATCAACACTCAAAGTTGTGAAGACTGAAGGGAAAAAAACATCCACAAATTTCTCTGCTGAGATTTGATATAGAACTCAAAACCCAAATAAGTAAATCCTTGTAATAATAAAGTAAACTGTGTACTATTTTGTAGCTGCTTTGGGTCATTCTCCTTGGCTGCTCTTTTGCCCTGGTTCTTCAGTCTCGAGCAGCCAATTTGGGAGTAGTCACAGGTTAGGTACACAGAATACTTAGGCTAAAACCTATTACTTTTAGTCAATAATTAAGTCAGGAGTTAATTTCCTCGCTTATTTTGTAGGCAAGCACCTTGCAGAACATTGTAGAACAGAATACCCTAATAAGGTAAATTACATACTATGGCTGCTGGCAGAAGTGGGTGTAATTGCATGCGACATCCCTGAAGGTATGACACTACACGTTCATATTCTGCATCTGTTTTAAGAGAATAAGAATAGAATGATAACTGCCTGCACCCATAAGATAGATCTATATCCATTTCAAACTAGAAATTTTATCAGATTTATCAGCTGTACCAGTCGCTTGAAAGCAAATATCCTAAGGATAACATCTCCAGATCCCTTTAACTCAAGGATTTCTGCAATTTATTTCTACATGGGATGTTGTAGATGAATTCTCCTCTTCTGATTTTTCTTTCTTTCCTTTTTCCCTCTTTCTATGGACAAAAATGAAATGACTCCTAGCATCCTTTTCTATTTCTCTTAAGCTCATTGAAAAGGCTTGAAGAGTTCCTCTTATATTTTTACAGATCTATTCAATTATTTTTGTCATTTGTGCACCTTACTAACTTCTTTCTTTGAATCTTTCATAATTCACTACTTCTATAACTAAAGTCTGCGTTTGCTTGCACCATATCAGTTATTACTAACTAATGTCTGTGTTTTCTTGCTCCATATCAGTTATTGGAACAGCTTTTGCACTGAATTTGCTGTTTCACATACCTGTATGGGTTGGGGTCCTTCTAACAGGATTCAGTACTCTCCTCCTCCTTGGAATGCAGCGATATGGGGTACTCATTTGCAATTTCCAACTTATAATGCACTAAATGTTTTCAGATTTTTATAGGTTGACTTGTATATATGGACATAACTGTATAAATTATATTTTTTACCAACTTTCTAGGTCTAACTTATAGACCCCTCTTCAATAATTTGTTTAGAAATATATGTGTTTGAGATTAACCAACCTTGTTCTTGATCACTTGAAAATCTCAGCTTACAAAATTATGTTATTACAGATCAGAAAATTGGAGTTACTAATGGCTATTCTAATATTTACAATGGCTGGCTGCTTCTTTTTGGAGCTTGGACATGTAAAGGCCAATCCCACAGAGGTCTTGAAAGGGATGTTTGTTCCTCAGTTGAAGGAAAATGGAGCAACTGGTCTTGCAATCTCTCTCTTTGGTTCCCTTGTTATGCCGTAAGTTACAGTGCATTTTCCCTTCTAAACAAGATTGAAAAATTCTGTGAATCCTCAAGCTGAATATGCAGTGTATTTGATGCCCAGGCACAACCTATTTCTCCATTCAGCCTTGGTCCTTTCAAGGAAAATTCCTGCTTCTGTTTCTGGAATCAATGTAAGTTTAGTTCATGTATTGAGGTGGATGAAAAAGCAGATAAATCACCACCTAATTAATCAGGTAATTGTGAATGACAGTCAGCTTGCAGATATTTCTTTATAGAGAGTGCATTTGCTCTATTTATGGCATTTCTGATCAATGCGGCGGTCGTTTCTGTGACTGGAGCTGTTTGTTCCATGCCCAATTTATCTGGTGAAATTATAGAGATATGTGTGGACATGGACCTCAATAATGCATCTTTTCTCTTGAAAGTAAGCTACTTTGATTAACTACACCCAAATTGTTCTACATACAATTTTGTAAAACATGCAAGAAAAAAGTCAGTGATTTACTTTGGCTTTAGCTTTAAATAATGGTTTAGATAATGCAACCAAAAATGAATATATTTTCTGGGCTTTTTTTATCTTCTTAAGTGGTTGAATTTTTAAAAAAATTCTTTATAAATTTTAGAAAAATGTTCTAAAATGCTCTTAATTTTTAAGGGATTTTTAGTTTGTTGGTTAAATTGAATAGCTAAAAAAAATCTATTAAAATTAAGTCTTTCCCTTCAAATCTACTTACCTATTCATTCTTCTAACTAAATAATCACTGTATCTTAAAAAATTCTAAGCAAAATGTTAAACAAAACCCAACATGACCACTGTCAAATCCTTTGCAAACGTGCCCTAATTTTTCTTCCCACATTTCAGAGAGTATTAGGGAATTGGAGTTCTAAGCTATTTGCAGTGGCGCTGCTGGCGTCAGGACAAAGTTCAACTATCACTGGAACATATGCAGCTCAGTATGTGATGCAGGTGAAATCAATTTATAAGCAGCATAACTTATGTAGTAATAGTCTTCTCCATATTACTGTCTGTACATATAACTTGTGTATATTCCTAATCTTTTACTCTTTAGACTTGAAAATTCCAATGAAACAATTTTAAATGAAACACACCCACAGGGCTTTCTCAACTTAGAAATGAAGACATGGAAGCGAAATCTTATAACACGGTGCATTGCAATTATTCCAAGCCTGGCGGTGGCTATCATTACTGGGAGTTCTGGAGCAGGAAAACTAATTATCATTACCTCTGTATGTTTTATGTGATTGAAAAACAGAGCATAATCAGTAACAGTAGCCATAGTTCAATGCTTACAGTTAATTTTGGATATTTTTTCAGGAACTAATATTATGGTGCTTTTCTTTCATGTGGTTTGTGTAGATGATCTTATCTTTTGAATTACCATTTGCTCTGATACCATTGTTGAAGTTTACTAGCAGCAAGATAAAGATGGGACCTCACAAAAATTCCATTACAGTAAGTACAAATATATTTTCAAAAGTATGATAAGGGTGGGAATGATTTCTAACATCCAGAAGTTTGGCTTGTAGGTTACCCTTTTGGGTTGGCTTATGGGATTGATTGTCATAGTCATAAACATATACTACCTTAGCACAGAATTCGTGGGTTGGTTGATTCATACTGATCTGCCAATGGCGGCTTTAGTACTCATTGGATTAGTTGTTTTTCCAGTTATGTTAGTTTATGTAGTGGGGATTCTATATTTGGCTATCCGAGAAGACAAGGAAATTACTTATATAGCACCGGCAGAATCATTTGAGCATAGCAGTGGAGGAGCAATTGATCAAGTTTATAATCAAACATCCTCTATTTCTTTGCCTTGTGAAGATACTATTACCATCCATCTGCTGGATGGGAATAGACGAGCATAAGCCACACTTTTGTATAGTAGTAAGGTGTGTTTTGGCTGTTGGGTCCATTAGGACTTTGGGTGTGCCTTCTCCACCCAACCTTTTTTTTGGATATTGTAATTTTTATATTTTATATATAGATTTTTGGAATATTCATCAAAAAAATATATATTTGCAGAGTTTTGTCTTCCAATACATGAATAAATAAGAACTGTTGGGAGTCCTGCCTGTCCATGTGTAAATAACTTGTAATAGCCAAGAAGGGAGAAAACCATGTCCCTAGGGAAGAATTTTTATTTTTTAAATTGGGCTTATTCTTCATGTCAGAGACCTGAGAAAGACTGAAATAATTTACCAGGGCTTAGCATTGAATGATAGCCATGAACTTACCTATATATAGGTGTTTGATGAAGCAACGGATGATGGAGAACATGTAAACAATCACATAATTATAATTTATTTACATTTATGTTTTATTTTTACAATGTTATTTATGACTAGTATATTATGATTGTTAGGATTAATTGTATTATTCACTTTGCAAGTTTTAGTTGAATAATATGGTAATCCAGGTTAGGATTATATTGTTGCAAATATTATTTTATATGTGTATTTCTAAAGATCATGGAATGGATAAAACAAGTCGTCCATGTGGGAGTTGGAGGCACATGCGGAGTAGATTCTTCCAGACACTTGGCAATATTGTTTCTAAGTGACATAATGTGGTAGAAAACATTGTAAAACATCATTGGACACTTGACATGAAGTGGAAAGGAATACATAATACTTTATGACATTGTAAGATCTGTAAGAAGCATCGATGACATTGTAGCAGTGTAAGAAAGTACCTATGATGATGTGTTAAAAGTTAGTTATCTTTTTTGGACTTGGATAGTTATTATTTTGTCTTCTAGTATATTGTTTTTGTTCTCTAGTGAAGTTGGATGACTAAGTTCATGAGAGAGGTCTTGAAGCTTTTAGAAAGATGCTTGTAACTCCTAGACATATGTCATATGACCCATTTTCAGGTTGACTACTTAGCTCATGGTTTTAGCTAATGGTTTTAGGAAAACATTGAATGATTTTTTGGATGCCTTTGCATATATATTAGAGCTTTGAGATAGTTGTTTGAGAGAGGAGGTGCAGGTTTGAGCAAGGTTACTCTATCAAAATGCTACCGAGATTCCACAATGGATGAGAGATGGTATACTATTATTATTATTATTTGTTCTTCATTGTAATATGTAATATAGCTATAACTGTATGGTTGCATGTGCCAAATGTGACAAGTTTTCAAGCTAGATGATATTGCACATTGAGTTATATGTTGAAGAACAAGCGTTAGAGATGAGTGATGAGGCATCGTTAAACCTCATACTTTAATACATTATTATGTTGTCAACCTAGATGGTGTCCAATGGCTATATGTAATAGGAAATCAAACATCTCATTCCAGTGATGGTTTTAAACTATGAAATAAGGGAAATGCTTATGCAGGAATAAAATATTAAGTTATGAAAGAACTTAAAATTTAATCTACGAAATCATTCAAAATCTTACTATGAAAGCCTCCATCATTTGAAAATAAGTACAACAATTCTAAACAAAAGATTAAACTACTTGACTAGCTATGAGAAAGTAAATATACTACTAGCTTTTAAAATAACTATAATGAATGAACTTCTAAGAGCAAATTGGAAACACAACTTTCTAGCACAACATGAGTTTACTAAATAGTACATACAATATTGAGCAACACAAAATAGAACAAAAGGGACTTGCAGGTTAAAGACTAGAGAAATTCATTTCATTTGCTAAAACAGAAACATAAACATAAATATAAAACTTCTCATGTATAGTACCACTTCAATAAAAATTACAATAAAAATAAATACTTATCTATAGACACAATTTTCCCTCCCGAATGAGTGGCCAGCCCTCCAGAATTTAAAACTCTCAAGAATTCAAGATATCATGACACATATTTGCTAGATTGAAAGTAAACGTGCAAAGCTATCTATTTTCATTCATTCCAAAATTCGTCTATCTCCCCAAATGAATATTACAACACTACTATATATCTTATCTCCTAAATACGAGGTTCTAAAACTATGCCTCTAATCCATCCTTGTGTGGTATGTGCACTACTACTACTTTAAAATCTTGAATAGAAAACCATAAATATTACAAAGTTTGATTCATAAACAACAACAAATAAATTAAGGAAATTGATAAATTCAATTTTCATTAGGAGTCTTCTCATGCAAAGTTCTTTGGAAGCATTTATGGATCATGTTTTCCAAGTATCTACAATCATTGCCAAACAAGGGAACATGTGCGCAAAATCGGGGGACAAGTGTGAAGAATAGGGGATCCTGTACTACCTTAATTCTTTTGGAGCTGCCTTTGGAACGTGCATCTTCCGCCGCCACAACATTCTAGAGCATCCTTTTCCATCTTCTCTAGAGTATCCTTTTCCACCTTTTTCACAGTCTATCTTTTAGAGTTAGATGTGTCCTATTTTGACAAAAATGAATCTTTACATCTACAAAATGTAGCATTGAAATTATTTTAACGCGGAATAAGGAACATAAATATATACATCATTCCTAGTTAGGATAACTAATAATTTATCACATTATCATATTAATACTAGCATGATAGGATTTTTAGGTTGTACAGGAAGATAATTTAGTCAAAATATGATGAGGTTAATTTTCACCTCATCACTCTCCCCCACACCTAAGATTGTGCAGGCCCTCCTGCTTTGTGCTATGAAGATTCCCCTACTTGTTGTCTCTCTGCTTCTTTCCTTTTGCAAAACTCCTCAAACTTCTAATTGTTATCATATACCAGATGTGTTGTGGAATCTAATTCCCTGGGATCAATGACAAAACCTTTGCCCATTTCTATCATGTTCTTCCATCTTTGGAATTCCCATTCAAACTGTTCACCATGCACATGCACTAGAGTCACTAGCTGAAGTAGTGGAGGCCTAAATCTCATGCCAACCCATGCTTCCCTTATTTGATGAATTACTTCTACTAATGCTTTGGCTCTTTGAAAAGATCCCATTAGATTATCTGGAGAAATAATTTCTCACCTCTTGAGATGTATAGGAAAAATATTATATTTTTCCTCATAGGCTGCAAAGGCATCTTTGGGAAACTTAGGGATGACACTTTGCAAAGCTAGGTAGTAGTGTTTTAAACTGTAATTATATTTTTTTGTCAGTGCACGATACGAAATTATCCTCTCAAATTCTTTCTTGAATGCATGTGGCTTATGGTACTAATGCCTCATTAATAAACCAACAGTTTTCTCTGCTTGGTAATATTCCTTTGTTCTATTCTGCCAGTCTACCTAATTCTACAAATTGGAGATGAAAGATCTTAATTGTACTTCCCCCTTAAAAAAGGTTAATATAAAACTCTATATGTCTTTCAACTAATAGATTGTGTGAAAAATTCACATAACAAGTTCTTATGCT
Organism: Cunninghamia lanceolata; assembly: GCA_027924645.1. Taxonomy (NCBI): domain Eukaryota; kingdom Viridiplantae; phylum Streptophyta; class Pinopsida; order Cupressales; family Cupressaceae; genus Cunninghamia; species Cunninghamia lanceolata. Next base: position 1,080,192 of record BSBN01001352.1, read on the forward strand.
CTGGAGAAGTTGTCTTGTATGGTTTTAAAAATTTCTTGTCATCGGGATCGTGTGGCAAGTTACAAGAAATTATTAGCAATTTCCATCTTAATACCTACTCATTTAAGAACATACTAAACATTCTTGAGGGTTTTCTACATGCAAGGAGAAGTTCCCCAATTTTACTTGGATTCCATTTTTGCTTCATACAATTGGTCGTATTTATGTTGCAATATTACTAATTGTGCTTTCAATCTGTTATTTTTGAAACCTTCATGCCTAAGAAAATGATAGTGGGCTATCTAGGTTTGGAGCAATATAGGAATATGCACTTGAAACCACTCCATGGAAGTTGGGTCAGCCTAAATTTTTTTGTCCTCCATTGGTGTTTTTTCTGTAAGTTCTTGTAGTTCTTCTTCCAGTTCAACAACTTGGCTAGTTGCAGTTGTTAATGCTACCTAATTCTCTTGATTCTTTTCCAAACATGTTACAAGAGCATTTGCCAGATTGTTTGTAATGTCTCAATTTGTTCGTCCTTTTCTAACAAAATTTCCTATAGCCCTTTAGCTTGAGTTGGCTCTACTGATACTTCTGGTGAATTGTTCACCTGTCCTTGCAAATATAAAATTTCCTCATCCTTCTCTGCTAGTAATACTTTTAATTTTTCTATCTCCTATTTTTTGCTGAAAAATTATTTGCTCTGCCTTGGAGAGTTGAACTACTTGTTGGATTTGTTGTATTTCCTCTTTATTTCTCCCCTCATCAGTTTCTTGGGTTATTATTGGAGCCTTCCCTTTTGTTGGGCTCCTTTGGAGAGGGATTTCACTTTCATCAATGCCCCTAGGTATTTATTCCCTCAAAACTATGTTATCTTTTTGTTCTAGAGATTTACTGATAGGAGATTTGTGTAATTCCAGAGGAATAGAAGTATCTTCTAGGGGAACAAAAGTATCTTTCAGAGGTACTTGCCCTATTTCTACAAGATTTTCCTGGAATCCCATTGTTATATTTTCAACAAGAGTATCTTGTAGAGGAACATAAGTATCTTCTAGAGGTAGATTTTCTTGGAATTCCATTGTTATGTCTTCCGGAGAAGATGTCGGCACTAGTGATGATTGTTCAGCTGGAACTTCCAGAGTTGCGAGAGGGTCTATTATTACATCTTCCATAGAAGATGTTGCCACTTGTGATGATTTTTTAGTTAAAACTTCCAAAGTTGTGTAGGGTTCCATTTGGATCTTTGTTGACAAATGTGTGCTCTATTCCTATAGAACCTCTTATTGTTCTTGCACATGGGTATAAACAATGCCAGAGGTGGCTTTTGTAGCTAGTTGTTTTCTCCTCCAAAGAGGAGGGGACATTTATAGGGTTCATTTGGTTTTTTCCTTAGCCACTAATGGATCTATTTCCCCTTCCTTGTCTAAAATAATTAATTCAATTTTCTAAAGACTTTTTGTTGGTAATCAAGTTTTTGGATTTTTTGCTGACTGCTCAAGTGGTTGAGTTAATGGTTGGGCAAGGCCCTCTAGAACTTTTCGCACCCTTGGGGAGATTTGAACCTTCGGAACTTCTTGTTCTTCTTCCAGATTTACTTCCTCCATAGCTAGGGTTGCAGATCTAGAAGCTTCTCATCTCTCCAGGTTTTGTTCTTGCTTTTTATTTTCAATCTTTTGCAAAAAATTCAACCATTTTCTATCAATTTTCTGATGCTTCAAAATTTGATTTACCAAGTTAAGAAGAGTCAATAATACTATTATTAAAAAAATGTTGGGAGCGAACAGGGTGGTGAGAGAAGGTAAGGAAGATGGAGAAATTGGTGAGGAAGTTAAGCTAGACAACAAAGTTGAGGCGAAAGCTATTGGAGATCTCCTTCTGGAAGCTGATGCGAAGTTGGAGAGAGAAGCTGCAAGTGGGCGATGGATGTCTATAGGCAATGTTAATCTACAAATTTTAGATGAGATTCCAAAATTATGTATTCCTAAAGAGTTTCTCAACTTGAAGGTGGAAAAGCTCTAGAAGAATGCGGTAATAGCCAAATTCATTGGAATCTAGCCCTCTATGAAATGAATTAAGGAGTGGATCGAACTCAAATGGTTAAGAGTTAATCTTGAAGTCATCTTTTTGGCTTTAGGGTTTCTACAAATTGTTTTTCCATCAGAATTTGAGAGGGATAATATCCTTAAAGGGGGTCCTTGGTTTATGGGGAATGTTGGGTTGTATATTAGGGCTTGGTCACTTGGATTTGATCCTCATAAGGAACTGATTAAGGAAGCTCCGATCTGGATCATAATGTACAAACTTCCGCAGGAACTGTGGACAGACGGAGGAAATCTTCAAACTAGTCAACTTCTCTCAAGGGGAGTATGTGTTCAACTCTACGGCTTTGCAGCAAGGTAGGTTCGCTACCTACGCAAGGATTTGTGTCAAAATAGACTTGATCAAACCAATTCGGCATACTATTAGGCTTTCGTTGGCATTGGGTGAATGGATTCAAGAGTTGGAATATGAGTGCCTTCCGATTAGATGTTTCAATTGCTCGAAGATAGGGCACATTGTTTGAAATCTAAAGCAAGCAAAGGGGAGGAACAAGACGCTAGTAGGAGAAAGGACATGGCTATCCTGAAGGTAGATCAGGTGTAGTGGAGTCCTGTTCCTCAATCTATAGGACATGTCACTACAACCCAAGAGAAGGAGGAGCCTAGAAAATATCAAGTGGATCTGGAGCCATTCATAGAACAATTGGCTGGGATGTGTAATGAAGATGGTTCAAATAAGAATAGCAATCCAGGGGAGGTGGCATTGAGTTTGGGTAAGAGGAGTGGTCTGACCTATAGTGCTTTTAAGGGGGATGAAGGCCCTCTGCTAGAATTGGAGGCTAACCAGATCCCGAAGCCCTCCAGTATGGAGGGTCCCAAAGGTAAGAGCCTGAAAGGAGGTAGGAGGGAGAAGGAGTTTTCAGATGTATAGGATGAAGAAGAAGAAAAGGAGAATGCTTGGAGGATTGTCACCAAAAGTGGTAAGAATGGCAAAAATAATGTAGTTATGGATGTAGGAGTATCTAATCTTAAAGGCAGGAAGACAGAGGTAAGCAAGACCAAGCATACAACTATGTTGGAGGTAGACAAAGGGACTTAGGATACCTTGCATAAATTTGTCAAGAAAGGAGGTGAGCACCTCCAAGCCCCAGTTAAGAAATGAAGGTGGTTAGCTGGAATGTCTGCGACCTCAATGGCTTGGAGAAACACCGCTTGGTTAGAGGTAGATACTTCAGATGTTTTCTTGCTCCAAGAAGCCAAGATGGATAAGCCTGGAATGTTAGAGATGATCTCTAGGTTGTGGAAGAATGGTGAAGGCAAGGTAGTAGGGGCTATAGGAACGACAGGTGGGTTGGCAGTGATGTGGAACAAATTTAGATTTACAGGTGATGAGGTGTTTAGTTTTGAGTTTGTGCAGACGGTCAAGCTAAAATGCTCTCAAGGGGATGAGGTTTTCTTGATCTCTAATGTTCAGGGCCCTAATCTGGAAAGGGACAGATTGATTTGTTGGGACAGTCTGAAGTCTCTCAGAGATTCCAATATGGAGGACAATTGGCTAATTTGTGGGGATTTCAATGCTACTATGTGCCTTGAAGATAATGTTGGAGGTAGGATTATTGGTAGCATGGGTTCTATTGGGTTCAGGAAAATGTGTGAGGAGCTAGCTTTGGTTGACATTGCTCCCAAATATGGCTAGTTCACTTGGTCAAATAGGAGGACAGGGAGTGACAATATTATGTGCAGGTTGGATAGGTTCTTGGTCAAATCTAACTGGTTGTTGTCCGCAATGCAATTCTTCTTAGAGGTCATTGAATATGGCGGGTCTAATCACTAGACTATTCGACTGTAGAACTCTCTATGCCAAAAGCCGAAGGGGATTCCTTTCAAAATGGAGGCCTTTTGGTATGAACACTCAAATTTTCTTAAGGCGTGGGAAGGCTGGTGGAGTTAGGAGGTAAAGGGGAACAAGAGATTTGTGATTTTTAAGAAGCTGGGAGAAATCAAGAAATTGGCTAAGGCTTGGAATAGGGAGGTGATGGGGAATTTGTTTGACTCAAAAGCTAAGGTGGAAGAGGAAATCTCTATCATTGAGAATACGATAGCAGAGAAAGGCTTTTCTCTAGACCTTGGGGAGAAGGAAAAAGATAAAATAGAAGAGATCAATCACATCCTTAGGATGGAAGAAATATTATGGCTCTAGAAGTCTAGGGTGAAATGGCTAAAGGAAGGGGATAACAACATTGAGTTCTTTCATATCTCTACTAATGCTAGAAGAAATCACAATAAGATCCTAAAACTGTATATGCCCAATGGTACTATTCTAGAAGATATAGGGGCTATCAGAGATGAAGGAAGGAAGTATTTCAAGGAATGAGGTAGCACAAGAAGATATTCTGAGAAACATCCCTCATATATTGGATGAGGGGAAAAATGAAGGTCTGATGGCTCCCTTCTCTAAAGAAGAGATAAGGACAATAACTTTCTCCCTTGGGGCAATGAAGGCCCCTAGCCCAGATGGCTTCCAGCTAGGTTTTTTTCAAAAGTTCTGGGAGGTTGTTGGAGATGACATCTGGAACGTAGTAGATGAGTGCAGGAAGAAAAAGGCAATGATGAGTTCTTGGAACTCCACCTATTTGGCTCTTGTTTCTAAGACTAAGAACCCAACATATTTTGATGAGTATAGGCCAATTGCCTTGGGCAATGGCATCTATAAGATTGTCATTAAAGCTATGGCATCTAGATTGAAGAAATGCTTGGAAGGGATGATCTCTGATGAACAAAGTGGTTTTCTAAAGGGGAGATAGATTTTGGATAGAATACTATTAGCACATGAAACCATCCATTCTATCAAAGATAAGAGGAAAGAAGGAATGATTTTTAAGCTGGACATGAATAAGGCATATGATTGGGTCTCTTGGGAGTTCTTGATCAAGGTTATGGAAAAAATGGGCTTCTGCAATGATTAGTGTAGATGGGTATATAGTTGCATCTCCAACTCTTCATTCATTGTTCTTATCAATGGGGTGGCCTCTGATTTCATCAAAGTAGGTAGGGGTCTGTGACAAGGAGATCCACTTTCTCCCTTCCTTTTTCTTATTGCGATAGAGGCGTTGAGTTATGTGTTGAAGAAGGCAGCAACGAATGGTCAGATCAAAGGTCTTCAGGTTTTTGGTGGGACCCCAAATTTGACTCATCTACATTTTCTTGATGATACCCTAGTTTTTGGTGAAGCAACAACTAGAGAAGTGAGGGGTTTTAAGAAGATTCTCCAGAGTTATGAGATGGTGATAGGCCAGAGAGTCAATGCAAGTAAGTCATGTATTTATTTCCTTAAGGATTTTTGTGTTGAGTCTTTTGAAATCCAAAGAGTTTTGGGGTTTGAGGTCAATATCCTTCCTAGTATTTATTTAGGAATGCCTCTAGTTGATAAGAGGACTTCAGAAGTAGAATGGAGGAAGGTGGTGGACAAGGTGCAGGGCAAACTAGCTTCTTGGAAAGGGAGATGGTTGTCCTTAGCTGGTAGGATTAGCTTCATCAAAGCTTCTCTTGTTGTGATTCCTATATACACTATGTCAGCCTTCCATATTCCCAGTAAAGTTTCTCAGATGTTGGAGAGTGCTCAAAGGATCTTTCTATGGAGAGGTACCGAGGAGGTGTTTAAATACAATTTGGTTAAGTGGGAAGAGGTGTGTTTGCCCAAGAGCTTTGGGGGTTTGGGCTTTCAGAATATAAGGAATATGAATAAAGTCCTTGGGGCTAAGATAACTTGGAGGATATATGAAGAAAGGATAGACTTTGGAGTAAGGTGATACAAGCTAAGTATCTTTAGAACGATCTAAGAACCTCTTTGACTCCAGATCCCAATTGTTGAAAGGATCCAATATCTAGAATTTTTTGAGAATCTACAACAATCTTTTGTGGTCTGATCTTATTTGGAGAGTTGGAAAAGAGGATAAGGTGACATTTTGGAGGGACTCACGGATTGAGGAGAAGCCTCTGAGGGACTTTGTCCACCTAAGAGCTCTAGCTAATTCTCTAGAACCTATCCTAGGGGGATTAGTTCAAGATTACACAGAGGATCAAGCTGGGAGTTTGAGATGGAAGACCCTAGATAGATTAAAGGGAGATGTGGATATTAATTGGAAGGAGATTTCAGATAACTTGAACAAATGGCCTATACCTAGGAATGAAGATAGGTTGATGTGGAAAGGCAATGGAGAAGGTAGAGCAACATTAAGAGAAGTTTATAACCACTACTTCTATCAAGGACAGTCCTTGAGCAATTCTACAGTTGCAAAGATATGGAATAAGCAGGGGTTGCCTAAAGCTAGTGTGTTCCTATGGATAGTTTGGAGGAGACGGGTGTTGACTTGGGATAGGTTATTAAAATTAGGTAAATGTGGTCCTTCTTGGTGCATCATGTGCAAATCCTCCAGCGAAGATAATGACCACCTCTTCCTGCACTGTGAGTTCATTGGTGAGTTGTGGAACAAATTCCTTAAGAAGTGGAAAATGGTTTGGGTAACTCTGAGAAACATAGCTATGTTGTTGGAAGGATGGGAACATAAATGCAAGATTTAGGGTTAAAATCTATATGGAACACAACTCTAGCTCTCATAGTATGGAATCTCTAGCTAGAACACAATAGAAGGATATTCCAACGACAAGATAGGGAGGTTGATAGAATTTGGGACTTGGTGGAAAGCTCCCTCAATGAGCTTGGTGTTACAAGAAGAAAGATTGGAGGGTAGTGGAGGGGGAAAAAGCATGGACTGATGAATGGCCAAGGTTTAGGTGGTTGGGTAGATCGAGTAGGAATTATATAAAAGGTTCTAAGGAGAAGAGCATATGTTGGGTTCCATCGGAAATGGGGTGGATTAAGTTGAATTTTGATGGTGCAGCCAAAGGCAACCCCAGTATGGTTGGTGACAGAGGTATTTTCAGGGATCACAGGGGTCAACCCCTGGGTATATATACTTTTGATTTTGGGATTGACTCTAACAATTTAGTGGAAGCTAGGGCTCTTTGAAAAGGCCTCTTGATAGCTAGAAGTAAAGGCTGGGATAATTTGTGGGTAGAAGGAGACTCAAAGATTGTTATTGGCATCATGAATGACAATTCTCCTAAAAATTGGAGGTTGGAGTAGGTGATGGAGGAGAGTAGGCGTCTAGCTCTTTAGTTCCACAACTTTAAAGCCTCTCACATCAAAAGAAAGGGGAACAATGTTGTAGATTGGGTTGCTAATCAAGGCATATATTCTAGTAATAATGGGGCTCCTACTCGGTTGGAGTGGAGGGAAATATACCCTTATGAGGTGTTGAAACTGATTCAGGATGACATAAAAGAGAATCCACCTAATAAAGGGCTAGTTCTTTAAGGAGTTGATATTAATGACTGATCCTCAAGATCGTTGAAGCGTGAGAAGAGCTAGTGGAAGGGATGTTTGGCAGGCAAGTATTCATTGCTCGAGGTGGTGTGTGGTAGTCGAGAGGACATAATTCATATGGTGGAGGCAATTTATTTAGACACGGCATCATTTCTTCTTCCACATTCTCCTACTTACCTAGCAGCCCCATGGTGTCCGTTGGAGTGGGTGTTTGTTCGGAATGAGAGCACGAAGGTGGTGTCAAGAGGAATGTTGATAAGGGCAAGAAGGTGGCAGTTGAGGTGACGCGCAGGCAATCGAGGCGGTGTGTCTATGGTGCGACAATGGGAAGAAGGATGAAACAGAATTAATTTGCTAGAAAGAGGCTGGAGAAGAGGCTATGGCAGGTTTTATCAATAGCCTTGAAGGAGAAATAAAGAACCCAGTTCTCAAAGAATGGTTGGGAAGTCTTCTTAAAGTAGATAAGGAAGTGGATGTGAAGGAGGGAGTCAATGTGAGGGAGGCAATGGTAAATCTTTTTCTAGACCCAGGCAATGCGAGAGGGATATGGAATGTGTTAGGAGTGGCATAACCACTCACGGTTGCAATGATGTTGTCCATTACATCATCCTCTGTGTTAACTCATGAAGACATGATCGAAGCTACTAAGCATAATGAGGAGAATTTGGAGGTGGTGTTAGGCCGTTTACATGATGTGATGACTGGGGTTGCTGAGACTAGAAGAATTGTGGATGAAATTGTAGAGAAATTGGGCATCCCTGTTATGGATCGTGCTTAGCCTACATATTCATGTGCTTGTGATAGCGACTGTGATGGTGTGGATCTATACGAAGATGGAGACAAATAGGTGCTGGTAGGGTTTTAGTCTATTTTATTATGAGATATTATGTTTTGTAATAGATTGTTATAGACTATTGAGAGTGGGCCACTATAATTTACCCCTCTCTAAATCTTTTGTATAAGGGTTGGGTAGGAACTATATTATTAAGTTAGTCTATGTTTTAGGCAGTGTTGTTTCTATTTTGCCTGCCAATTAAAGGTGGCAGTGGTAGTCTGGGAGGTGTTAATACAGTGTTTCTATGTCTTTCATATTCTTATATACTTCTGGGTCTATCCCATTTTGATTGGGTCCCTGGTCCCTTAACTAGGGTTATAATATCAAAAAAATGATGCGTCAAAATTTGATGTTTGCATAGCAAGGTAATGAGTCCATGATGCTTTAAGGGTCTAGTTCCCTTACTGTACTTTTCTATCATGAATTTCAAATATTCAAATAGGTAAGCAGGTAGGTTGATTTTTATTTTAGCATTCACAACCCCATGGTGCATGTGGGTCAACATTTGAAATGGTGAACCCACAACTATGTCAAATTGCCCCTCAGGTGCAAACCCTCATTATCCATGGCACTACTGACTTCCAAGGTTTGTAAATGGTGTCCTTGTTGATCCCTTTGTTAAACCCCTTTTTTCCTACTATGATTTGAGGAAGGGGTTCACCATCCTATACAAATTTGTCTGGTAAGGTTTATTTCATGAAAGAGATCAATGCCTTCAGTAGAAAGAATTTTAATACTAACCTAGATTTTTCGCCCGCATACCATGGAGTGGTTGTCAGAGAAATTATGTATAAATTCTTCCACTAAGTCTACATTATATCCCTCAAACTTTTGTAGAAAATTCAACCATCCAGCTGCTTCAAACACATCTACTACTAGTTGATTTGCCAATAATTTATCAGCAGAATCTAGTTCTAGCTTCCTCTTAATTCCCATGGTGACCTATTTTATTGGCTAATGAAAGGAGAGATGCAGGTGCAGGGAAAAATGTGGTATCACAATTTGAAGGATTTGCTATGCAGAAGGTTCTAGTAGGCAAAAGGGAGGTAGGTTGGGAAATTTGAAACACACAAACAACAATGATAGTGACTAGACAAGTTTTAGCATTAATTAGTTTGCATACATTTCCATAATGGTTATTTGTGTGAGTTGTTATTCTGCCCATTTTTCATTAGTTGGGAAAGAGTGTCATCATTACTAAGTGGTTATTTATTATTGGCTGAGGACCATCATGCAAATTATTATGATTACACATAAAAATTATTACTTTTCTACTTAAGAATGACGTACATACATGTCACTATTGCTGACATCAATCAGAATTTCCATGTTGCCAGATGCATGGCGTGTCAGAATCATTATAATTTGTACCTTCAAACATGATGTATGATATGTGATGTGTACTTTGTGCAAAAAAGACATTTTATTTGATGGAGGAGGTGGAAACTCCTAAAGTACTTCATTTGAATGTCATTTCAGAGAGGTTGCATTTATTATGAATGACTCTGGAACATCATAAAATGAAATGCTCTCAGAGACAACATGAACAATTTCTAAAGCATCGTTGAAAGAATGCTTCTAGAGATAATGTGAATGACTTTTAGAGGATCGTTGAAGGGATGCTTCTGGAGAAATATGAACAAAGTTCCAAAGCATTATTAAAAGGATCCTTTTAGAGAACAAAAACTTTCTTCCGAAGCATCATTGAAAGGACGGTTTCGAAGGAAACACAAACAAATTTCTGGAGCATCATTGAAAGATGCTTCCAAAGAAACACAAATTAACTTTTGGAGTTGTGTCATTGAAAGGATGCTTCTAGAGAAATACCATTATCCAACAAATAGGAGATAATGCCTTCAAATTTGATCTCCCATCCCAGCTTCGAATCCATGATGTGATTAATGTTAATTAATTGAATCGTTATGAGCAACCTCACTTAGAAGAAGTTCCTCTCTCTCATCCATAGAATAATATTTTAGATTTTCAACCTCCTTTGGACGTAGATACCATTTTGAGGATCACATACACTCTACTAGGAGAGGGACTACCACTACATACTTGGTTGATCATAAAGATACCCTACCAACCCAAGTCAAGGATCTCGCAGGCACATTTTAAGTAGCATTTCCCCATATAATAAAGAGAAAGTGGGGACACTTTCCTCTAAATAGAGAGGAACTGATAAAGCTTATCCCCTTCATGGCCTCTTCATTAGACATAATATTTGATTAGTTAGTATAGTAGAATATAATCTTCTTGTTAGATATAATATTTGAGTAGTAGAATATAATAATGTTTTTGTGTTGAGATTTATAGAAGCTTCTTTCTTTTAGAAGCATCTTTGTATTCCTTTAAAAGACTTATTATGAAGATGTTTTGAATTGCCTTTGTTAAAAAAATCTCTCTTGTGAGTTTTTTGTTCATGTGTGCTCATATCAATTGGGATCAATCATTTTACATCTCTTGACAACTTTCAATAGTGTTTTTCTATAAATTTTTAGTGATCTACTTGTTTTGCTGATTAAATAGGATTTTTTTTTGTTTCATTGCTAACTATTGCTGATGTTAGAACACGCTGGCTAGCATTAGTATTTTTAATGTGTGAGGTTGAACCTATTGATTGGTATGCAATAATTAGATTTCTTACAATAGTTTTTTCACCATCAGCATTGGATGATCTTAGACCAAGGATCTTCATAGCATCTCTAAAATTAAGATTTGTTTATCATTTCAATAAATAATTGACACTCTCGTGTTTCATTTAAGCTTTCAAAAAATGTGATCCATATTTTATTAGCAATTCTTCTACACTTCTACAATTTTATTGGGCATTGGTTTTAAGACATTTTAATAAATTTCAATTTGATACCTTGGTTTTTTATGAATAATTTTACATAGTGTTTTTATTGGCCTATGTTGTTGGTTTGCTATATGTTGCCCCAAAATTTGAACTTGAAGATTTTCAAAATTTGGTGTATTCTCCCATATATACTTTAACCTGCCGAATCATGAAAACAATTAAATTTGAGAATCCATAAGAGCTAGTGTAGAATCCTTTCATAGGCCTGCTTGATTGTAACTGTAATATATACAATATGCCCAGTTCTGAGCCAAGACGCTTTACCATCTGTAAGATTTTAAGCTTCACATTTTCACAGCTATGATTCACAAAAGAGGTCAAATTTTGATGTCTATGTTGCTTGAGCAAAAATGGTTTCTGGGTTTTTCTCGGGATGGTCTATTCATTTTATAGTCCAAATTTCATGAAAATTGAAACTGTTTTGAGGAAGATATGGAGTTTTTCATCCTTAGTTTAAAGTATGGTTTCAAAGTTTCCAAAGCTTAATTTTACCGTAATTTATCTTCCCAGATTAGAAAGTTGAATAAATGCATTTGTTTTTATTCACAGTGGTAATATTTATCAAGTGAGGGCTTTAAACCATACTAAAGTATGAAAAAATTTAATAAAGTTAAAGGAATTTTATTAGAAAGCACTTCTTATTTATTGAGAATATTAGAGAAGTGCTTGGGGTTTGGAGTGTCGGGAGTTGTTAGGATTTTTGAACAAGTTCAAAGTTTATTAAAATCCCCGACCCCTTACTTCTCTAAAAACTCTATGGTGTTGTCGGCAGTTCCTTTAGTTCAAGAACATAACGTATCCCCGACTTCTCTATATGGGTGGCTTATAAAAAGGAGTTCAAGAATCTCATATTCTCCTGACCCTTCCCTAGTTGGTGAGTCAGGGGTTTTTGGAACCTTCTAAACCTTTCAAAAGAGTTCAATAGTTCAAGATATTCCTGAATAACTGACATCTTTGTCAAATTTCCATTCTGTCGAGGGAGCAATGCAATGTCCAAACTGTATGTGTTTTCCCCCTCACCCGCATCTATGAAGTCTGCAATACCTGTAAAGGTAACATCTTCTCCATATAACATTCTATTCCAATCTGGTTCCTTCACTGAGTATTAGACTAAAAAAGTCAAGCATGATGGATGGAGCCTGTTGTGGAAGCATCTTACAGAACTAACTATAGACACATAAATTTGTCCATGTCTCAACATAACACCTTGTCGACATGACCTTGTATGTTTTGCCCTAGGTCCTAGGTCATCCCACTCACAATTCCAACTTAATCACATTCCAATTAACTAAATAAGTCCCATTTGTTTAGTTAATAATACCCCTTCACATGTCTCACATAATTCAAATTAAAATTTGAATTATTCCCTCACCTCTCATCACATTGCGACACATGTTGTATGTCTCCATCTTCCACTTAATATGCCTTCACATGTCAAGCTAATTCAAATAAAATATTTGAATTAGATTCCTTTATTCTACCATCGCACCCTTAATGCTAACCATAAGTCCACACCATCTACCCTCATCATCTATCCACTTTATTGTCCATTCACCCATACCCTTACCAAGGATGTGACCCAAGGGCTACAAGCAAGGAATCAAACATTGCCATGTCATCCAACACATATGCTTGAGCCTACCAGAGAGCCTTCAAATACCATGACCATCCCTTCAGCCCATCATGTGGTCCACAACATATCGAACATATTCAAGAGTCATCTACTTCCACTTTCATTTCCATTCCAAGTCAAGAAGATATGTCAAGAGCATAATCCTAAGCATGAGGAAACATTACCCCCCTTATCTAAATCAAGATCAAACCCCTTCCATCCCACCCATCCACAACACGCTTACTCCTCTCGATGATCAAGGTCCCATTTATGATCACGATCCCACTTATTATCAAGAAGGCCATGATGATCCACTCAGCCAACTCTATGCCTTCCATGGTCAAGACCTTGCCACCTCACCCATCCATGATCCAACCACGTACCACTTGTCATGACGAGACACTTGCCTCCCCAATACACATAGAAGATCAAACAAATAACTTGGATCTACATGAGCATAATAAAGATCCTAATGATTCTTCCACATCCACCATCAATCCCGTTTCAAATCCATTTTCATATCCTATCGGTTTATCTACATTCATACATGAGTGTTCTCCCTTAGGAACACAACAACCATTATCCGCCACATCACCTTCTCCATCAAATAATGAGCTCATGTCTAGTGTCCAAACCACACATAGTCCCATTGTCCATCGCATGCTCCAAAACATGAATTATCAAGGAAAAGGCTTAGGCCTTCACGAACAAGGTACTTTAGAGCCAATCCATGTCAATGTCCCTCCTCGCTCATATGACCTTGGACATACACCCCAAGGTCAACAATCTAATGATGTTGGTACTTCATCCACTCATCCCAAGTCCACCACTTTCCATTGCAAACCCTATCATATTCCCAAAACATATATTGCCATTCCACCTCCCTCATCCTATAAATGTCAAAAGCATGTGACCATACACCTTCCACCATCCACTTTACCTCCGCTACTTCCAACTCCTAATTTCCCTCCTTCCACTTTGCCACCATTTCTCCCAAAACCTAACATCCCAATCATTCATAAATACCCTAAATATCCTCGTCATGACCAACAAATGCACACATTGTCCAAACATAGAGCTTCCACTCATTCCACCAGTCACATGGGATTCAAAAATAAACATTTGGATGCCTCCTTTCATAAAGCCAAAAATCCTAAGGGTCCTAATACCGTAGGGAATCAATGCAAAAAGTCAAAGCAAGCTACATGCCAAAATCCATCCAAACCCATACCTCCACAAGCAAAGTCCAAAACCAAAATGGTATGGGTTCCTAAACAAAAATGCAAATCAAAAGAGGCATCCACCTCTCAAAAATCCCAACCATCCTTTTCCATCCATGCCATTCAAAAATATCACATTCTTCCACCCCACATGAAAAGCAAAAATCATACAAATACTAAGTACATGTGGGTACCCAAATGCTTACATCATCCATTTCCTAAGAAAACATCATCATTGCTTCCTACACCTCCATCCACTCAAAAGCTTCCATGTTTAACACGGTGTGTGCAACCGTTGGTCATGATTCCTTTTCACACCTCCATCACCCCATCATTCAATCACTACCCTACATATCTACCTTATCATCTCCCAATGGTCCATGCTTTGGCATAAACATTTCATCCATCCTTACATAAATCCCACATAATCCACATCGTAATCCACTATCATCCCTACATAATCCACTATCATTCCCCCCATAACCCACTATCTGCCTAATCCATCTCACTTTCATGCAATCACCCTACCAACATCTTGAGCATAATGACTTGACATGGTCCATTTGTGATGACATCCTTCTCTAATGGGACTATCACATTACATGGAACTAGACACTTGAGTCCCACCCATCCATATTCCCCCCTTTTTCCATTCAAAAGTCAAAATAGTCACAAAAAATCAAAAAATCAAAAAAAAAAAAGTAAAGAGAAATCCTTTCGTCCAATGGTGAAAACCTAGTAAACAGGTGCCTTGGATAAGTACCATGATGAAAACCTGGCAAACAGGTGTCATGTGTAGGTTGATCTTCTATGTCACTTACACTTGGGGGCTCCTTGTCTCATCCACACTGTCTATCCTATCATATCACTTTCTATCATGTCTTACCATTTCCATATCCTATCCTACCATCCTTATCCATTACACCCACATTCCTATCCTATCAAATCCATTCATTCTCCCTTCCTCTTTTGATCTTGATTGGGGGCACAATGTTGACAAATGTTTTGGTTATCTCTTGATATACTTTATCCATCTTATCCAATCCATCCTATCATCCCATTGTCCTAAGCATTGTCATGAAAAAGCCTAAGTCTACTATCTAGAATGGGGCATGTTATTCCTATGCGACATAGCCTTTGGAGATCACATCCTTATGCATACATCCATTGTGAGTTTTTCATCCTATCCACTATCGCACATCCCTTTATCCATCCATTTATCATGATCCTTTCATCCATCCACTATCGTCCATCCTTTTGTCCAATCCCATTCATTCCCTTGCACCTAGACTTGGTTCCCCTTGTCATTGGTATCTAACATACATGCTACTCAAATTGTAAATCCTTTGACATTCAAAAACATTTCAAAACATTTCAAAAACCCAAAAAAAAATTGAAATATTCTCAAAAATCCAAAAAAATAAAATATTCTCAAAAATCCAAAAAATCATAACATTTCAAAAACCCAAAAAAATCAAATATTCCCAAAAAGACAAAAAAATCAAAATATGTCAAAAAATCCAAAAAAAATAAAAATCCAACAAAATCCAAGCAATAAAACCATTCCACATCGAATCATCAAAATGACATTCTTCCAATCAAATCAATCCCAATCATCAAATTCATCACATCATCAAAATCAAAACAAGTCTAATCGCATCATCAACTCAATCAAATCAAAATCAATCCATCACATCATCACATCAAAACAAATCCAATCATATCATCATCAAATCAAGCCAATCTATCAATCAATCAAAATCAAATCGAATCAAGTCCTAAATCATCAAACAACTAGTCAATCTCAATCAATCCATAATCATATCAATCCATCCACTTTCATTAGCACCATCAATAAAACACAAATTAGAACTAGATCTCATCTCTATCGTTAAGTGCCTTGATCTCGTGGACACGGGTATGTAGGTAATCTGGATTATGAAGGAAGTGCCCAGATTCTGGCATAGAGGATATTCCTCTTTCTTCTTTCATCATTCTTCTATCATCTATCTTCATCAATTCATCAATCTTTCAAAACATTTCTTTCAATCAATCTAATTCTTCAATTTTTCTTCAATCCATCATCAAATTCATCCAAATGAATTCATCATCGAATCAAATCAATCCAACCAATAATCCAAATGCAAGTCATCCTTAATCCATACCAATCAAGTTAATCAATTGTGTCAAATCATCCAATCACAATCGATGGTCTTGATCCTAATCTTGTCGTAAACCAAATCACCAATCAATCATCATCATCATCATCATCAATGGGATATATCGTTCCCACATCCTTGTGTTGATCTAGGGATATATCGTTCCCCGCCATGATAACACTTTTATCCTAATCATCAATCAACCAATCAATCATTGGTTTACAGCTTGATAGGGGCAATACCTTGTTTGTTTTTGTATCATTTGTGCTTGCTTGCTTGTGTGTGCTATCTTTTTATCTTGCATTTGCATCAAATCCGAATCAACCCAGCTAATATTCATATCTTGTATCTAGACAAGGTTATATTAAGCTGGGGCACGAGACACATCGACACTGTGGTCCTTATACCTTGGTGCATAACGTCTTGTACTATATCAAACATCATGGTTACTCACCTTCATTACAGCATAACACATCCTTCCCTTTCTTCTATTCATTTCCTTACCTTTCTTCCTTGACCAATTCCATTTCATTTCGAGAGCCTACCCATGTTTGTCCAACCCGCCTATCCTCTCGAGAGGGCATCATCACCCTATCATTTTCTTCTATTCATACCTTAGCTATCATCATTCTATCCTTTTCTTCTATTCATTACCTTAAGTTCTTTGAAATGATGTTACTTGACAAAAATCTTATCATCTCAAACATCATCCCAAAGAGGGGCAAAATGTAGACACATAAATTTGTCCATGTCTCGACATAACACCTTGTCGACATGACCTTGTATGTTTTGCCCTAGGTCCTAGGTCATCCCACTCACAATTCCAACTTAATCACATTCCAATTAACTAAATAAGTCCCATTTGTTTAGTTAATTGTTAGACTTAGGGGGGGTGAATCAGTTGTACAAAACTTTCTCCAATAAAACACTTAAATCTTCTTAGTGATTGGTAGTATATTAATAATGAACCACAATGCATTCAAATCAAGAGCAGAAACACATCAACACATAAGACACCAAGATTTTGACATGGAAAACCTGGTTAAGGGAAAAACCACAGGGTGATTAACCCAAGATTATATTCTCTATTAGAAGAATAAAAAGAACAAATGGCACATGCCAATTAGGGCTCACTGCCTGAGCACACTGCTCACAAGAGGCTCACTGTGCACACAACTGAGAAGGGGGGGTGAATCAGTTGTACAAAACTTTCTCCAATAAAACACTTAAATCTTCTTAGTGATTGGTAGTATATTAATAATGAACCACAATGCATTCAAATCAAGAGCAGAAACACATCAACACATAAGACAACAAGATTTTGATGTGGAAAACCCAGTTAAGGGAAAAACCATGGGGTGATTAACCCAAGATTATATTCTCTGTTAGAAGAATAGAGAGAACAAATGACACATGCCAATTAGGGCTCACTGCCCAAGCACACTGCTCACAAGAGGCTCACTGCCTACAAGAGACACACTGTCTATAAAGAAATAAATATCACATACATGAACTGGAGAATAGCATCTTCACCATGATTGAATCAGTTCCATTTAAGCCTAATACTTCTGCTCTGCCTTTCTCTTTCCTCCTTGCTACAACACTCTCATCACCACAAGACACACTTTGGAAAGACTTCACAATCCCTTATTTATACAAGGCATCAACTTAGGAATAATCATCTAAGTCGGCAAACATCTACTAGAACATCCACAAGACGTGTAATACATCCGGTCGGCTAGTCTCAGGAAGAACACCATCATCCAGTGGTTATTCTTCAAATGCGCACTCTAACTTCAATGCGAACCACCAACATGAACTGGACATGATCCAAAGATCACCACAACCTTTCCAGAATCACCAAGAGCATCCATACTTCACCTGCTTGCTGGAATTCTTCTCTCCTTCATCTGGAGCTTTAAGAACACAGTCTGTCATTACTATCACAAAGGATTAGGCAATTCTGGACCTTCAAACCATGAACCAATAGAGTTGACACTTCACAAGGACATCCTCAACACTCCCTTAAATCCGCAGAATGGGATAATGCATTTCCGCATCTCACCGGACCTATCTGTGTCACTCTGTCACCTTTGAACACCTGCCGGAGCCGATTCTACTTAAGCGGCCATAACTTCTTTAGATCTTCATGCGAACCTCTGAAAACTTGACTGGATCATCTCAAGACTCATATCTACAAACCCTTTGAACCGCAACCTCTGATCTGCATCTTAGCTGGGATCTCCACTTCACTGTCTCCATTGCTCCTCTCTGCTCATCCAATCCTTCTCATCAATGCAACATGAGTATGTTGACATCAATGACAACACCGGTTAGACCCATACTTGCAACAATCTCCCCCTTTATCATTGATGGCAACATATGATGTGAAAAACCATCAAGACAAGAACTTCTCCTTACTGTCACAACTCCCCCTATCAACAATAACCATTCACATGTCTTCTCTTCCTTTACTGCTCCCCCTTTTATCATCAACCACTTATTTTTCACATGTCTTCTCTCCCCCTTTGACATCAATGGCAAAGGGCTCATACTTGCAATTCCAACACTTTAGAATCATACCTGCTGCTCCCCCTGAGTAGCAGCTCCCATCAATCCGGATCACATGATATGACTGTGATATCCACCAGACTGATGCACCTCAATGCACCTTAGTTCATCACCGAAGGGGCAATAACCCCTAACTTCTCCCTGAGATACTCAAAAGAGTCCTTAGGTAGAGGTTTAGTAAAGATATCTGCAATCTAATCCTTGGAGGGCACAAACTCCAATCTGACTTCATTCTTGTTCACTTGCTCTCTCAAAAAGTGAAACTTGATAGATATATGCTTAGTCTTAGAATGCAACACTGGATTCTTAGATATATTTATTGCACTTGAATTATGATAGAAGATTGTGATAGGCTCCTCATACTCTACTTTAATACCTCTTAGCATCTGCTTCATCCACAAAACTTGAGTGCAACTACCTACTGCTACAATGTATTATGCTTTAGTTGTAGACAAGGATATTGCCTCTTGTTTCTTGCTTAGCCAAGAAACCAATCTCTTTCCCAAAAAGAATGCTCCACCACTGATACTCTTCCGGTCATCCACATCTTCTGCCCAATCCGCATTTGTATATGCATGAAGAGAGAAATCATGATCTCTAGGATACCACAAACCATACTCAATTGTTCCTTTTAGATATCTAAAAATTCTCTTGATTGCCATGACATGAGATTCTCTAGGATCAGCCTAGAATCTAGCAACAAGACCAACAACCTGCATTATATCTGGTCTAGTTTGAGTGAGATACAACAATCCTCCAATCATTGATCTGTACTTTGTCTGGTTTGCCTTAGAAGAGTCATCATCTTTGCTCAACTTACATCCGGTTGCCATGGGAGTATTCATTGGCTTTGAATCTTCCATCCCAAATTTCCTCAACAATTCTTTCACATATTTGGTCTGAGAAATGAAGATTCCTTTCTTTGTTCCAGTAATTTGCAGACCCAAGAAGAAATTCATTTCACCAAGCATAGACATCTCAAACTCACTTTTCATTTGATTTGCAAAAGTTTTACACATACTATCTCTTCCTCCAAAGATGATATCATCAACAAATACTTCAACAATCAAGATGTTTTCATGATCAATTTTGAAATATAAGTTACTGTTAGCAGTACCTTTGTTGAAACCAATCTTCAAAAGATGCTTATCCAATCTTTCATACCAAGCTCTTGGGGCTTGCTTCAATCCATACAGTGCCTTCTTCAACTTGCAGACCATGTCACCATGATCAGACAATTGGAATCCATCCGGTTGCTCTATATACACTTCTTCTTCCAAGTCACCGTTTAGAAAGGCAGACTTGACATCCATCTAATATACCTTGAAATCCTTGAAGGCAGCAAAGGCAAGAAATAATCTGACTGCTTCAATTCTTTCCACTGGAGCAAAAGTTTCTTCAAAATCAATTCATTCTATTTGAGAGTAGCCTTTGCAGACCAATCTGGCTTTATTTCTGATTACTTCACCAACTTCATTTAGTTTGTTCTGGAAGACCCCTTTGGTTCCAATCGCATTCTTGTTTCTGGGTCTGGGAACAAGATCCCAAGTGTGATTTTTCTCTATTTGCACCAGCTCTTCCTCCATTGCTTTAGTCCAATTTTCATCATTGCAAGCTTCATTCACTGTTTTAGGTTCAATCTTTGAAATCAAACAATACTTTTCTGAATCTTGAGCAATTCTCCTTCTTGTTAGTACTCCTTTGCTTTTATCACCTATGATCTGATCTTCAGAGTGGTTCAGTCTTACATACCTAGGAACTTTAGGAATTTCTTGCACTTCTGATACTTGATCAGGCTCATTGAAACTCATTTCTTCTTCCTGGTTTACCGAATTAGCTTGAATCTGACTAATAGATGAGGCTTGGGCTTCTTGAGTCAGAACACCATTCTGATCATCTTCATCATATTCATAAAACCTTAAGGGTTTCTCAATTCCTTCATCAACCTTCACATTTGTACTTTCTATCATCTTTCTCAGTCTTTTGTTATAACACTGGTATGCTTTGCTTTGAGTGGAGTAACCCAAGAATATTCCTTCATCACTTCTAGCATCAAATTTTCCTAGATCTTCATCTCTTTTAATGTAACATTTGCTACCAAAAACTATGAAATACCTCACAGTAGGAGTGATGCCAAACCAAAGCTCATAAGGAGTCTTACCAGTATTGCTTCTGATTTGAACTCGATTGAGAGTATAGACTGCAGTGCTGACAGCTTCTCTCCAATAGATCAAAGGAACATTTGCTTCTATCATCATGGTTCTAGATGCTTCTTGTATGGTCCGGTTCTTTCTTTCCACTACTCCATTCTGCTGTGGAGTCTTAGGAGCAGACAACTGTCTCTTTATTCCATGTTTCTCACAGAACTCTATGAACTCACCGGATGTGAATTCCCCACCTCTATCAGACCTCAGACATTTCAATTTCAATCCAGTTTCATTTTCTACCATAGCCTTGGATATTTTGAATTTCTCAAAGGCTTCTGATTTCTCTTTCAGAAAAGTTACCCACATCATCTAGGAATAGTCATCAATTAGTAACATGAAGTATCTATCATCTTGCATACTCTTAATTCTTGCCGGGCCACAAAGGTCAGTATGAACTAAGTCCAATAATCCGGTAGAAGACAATTCCTTACTCTTGAATGTGATTCTGCTCAGCTTACCCAACTAACATTCTTTGCACAAGCTATTAGTAGGTTTCACCAATTTTGGAAGATCTCTTATAGCTTGAGTATTGCTTATCTTGATGATATTATCAAAATTCACATGACACATTCTCCTATGCCATAACCAACTCTGATCAACTTGAACAAATAAGCAACTTTTACCAGTGCCAACCAAGTGGAAGATATTACGTTTAGTTTAGGTACCGGATGCAATCTCTGTTCTTGAGCTTTCAAAGATCTTGCATTTTCCATTCTTGAATCGGAGATCATAGCCTTTGTCCACCAACTGTCCAACACTGAGAAGATTGTGCTTCAAGCCTTCAACATATAGAACATTACCGGTTTTGTTCCTTCCATCAAAAGAAATAGTTCCTCTTCCTCTGATTCTACCTGCAGAATTATCACCGAACTTCACCACTCCTCCTTCATACCTTTCTAAATCTATGAACTTATTTTTGTCACCTATCATATGGTGAGAGCAACCACTATCAATGACCCAATCATCCTTTTCTTCAACTTGGGCAGCCAGAGCTCTTTCTACAACTTTATGATTGATAGAATCAGAGGATATTGGTTCTTCTTCCTTGATGGCAATAAACACCCATTCACTTCCGGATTTGTTTCCTGTCTCTGATTCATCATCTATTACTCCTTCATTATCCTCTTTTTCATGAACATAGTAACAATTCTTTTGGAACCTTGATCTGTTAGGATTTTGCCTTGAAAATCTTTCCAGACATTTTGAGGAAAAATGACCAATCTTATTGCAGTTAAAACACTTGAAAGACAATTTTCCTTCATACTTACTGGATCCTCTTGGCAGTCTCTTTGCAATGAGGGCTTCAAGTTGAGCAGTTTCTACTTCTTCTTCTTCCAGGTCTTTTCTTGCTTTTTCATACCATGACAGTTTCCTTGATAAATTCTCACCCGGATCAAACCTTTATTTACCTTTTATAGAGGCACTAGCTTTGAATGCAGATTCAGTCTTGGGGGGATCATCTCCAAACTCGATCATTTCAAATGCAACCAATTTGCTAGCCAATTGATCTCTTGTGATAGTTGTATGGGCTCTGAATTCATCAATGGCAGCAACCTTAATTTTGTAAGAAGCAGGAAGGGATCTGAGAATTTTGCCAACAATCTCATTTTCATCCAAGACTCCACCAACATTTCTAATTCCACAAACAAGCTCATTTACTCTTGGCATAAAAGTAGTAATATCTTCATCATCTCTCATCTTCAGGTTTTCAAATTTCCCTTTCAGACTCTGTAACCTTGCACATTTAACATACTGGTCTCCTTCATGCAAAATTTCCAATTTTTTCCAAATCTCAAAAGCAGTTGGTAGGTCAATAACATTTGAGAGCTCTGAATCAGATAATGCGCTTAGAAGAGCTTCTATATAGTCCGCAGATTGTTTTCAGCATCTGTGATTTCATTTGCAGCTTTTGGACCACCCTGTGGAGGTACATACTGTGTTGTAACCATGGTCCAGTATGCCATACCCATGCATTGCAAGTGACACTTCATGTGACCTTTCCATAGATTAAAATTTGTTCCATCAAACTTCAGGCTATCCTTCTTGTAGGATGACATCCTGGATCTTCTCAAGCAGTTAAGCTCTTTTAGAGGAACTTAGCTCTGATACCAATTGTTAGACTTAGGGCACACAACTGAGAGGGGGGTGAATCAGTTGTACAAAACTTTCTCCAATAAAACACTTAAATCTTCTTAGTGATTGGTAGTATATTAATAATGAACCACAATGCATTTAAATCAAGAGCAGAAACACATCAACACATAAGACACCAAGATTTTGACGTGGAAAACCTGATTAAAGGAAAAACCACGGGGTGATTAACCTAAGATTATATTCTATGTTAGAAGAATAGAAAGAACAAATGGCACATGGCAATTAGGGCTCACTGCTCGAGCACACTGCTCACAAGAGGCTCACTGTCTACAAGAGACACATTGTCTATAAAGAAATAAATATCACATACATGAACTGGAGAATAGTATCTTCACCATGCTTGAATCAGTTCCATTTGAGCCCAATACTTCTGCTCTGCTTTTCATTTTTCTCCTCGCTACAACACTCTCATCACCACAAGACACACTTTGGAAAGACTTCACAATCCCTTATTTATACAAGACATCGACTTAGGAATAATCATCTAAGTTGGCAAACATCTACTAGAACATCCGCAAGACATGTAATACATCCGGTCGACCAGTCTCAGGAAGAACACCATCATCCAGTGGTTATTCTTCAAATGCCCACTCTAACTTCAATGCAGACCACCAACATGAACTGGACACGATCCAAAGATCACCACAACCTTTCCAAAATCACCAAGAGAATCCATACTTCATCTACTTGCTGAATTCTTCTCTCCTTCATCCAGAGCTTTAAGAACACAGTCTGTCATTACTGTCACAAAGGAATAGGAGCTTCCAGACCTTCAAACCATGAACCAATAGAGTTGACACTTCACAAGGACGTCCTCAAGACTCCCTCAAATCCATAGAATGGGATAATGCATTTCCAGATCTCATCGGACCTATCTGTCACTCTGTCACCTCTGAACACCTACCGGAGCCAGTTCTACTTGAGCGGCCATAACTTCTTCAGATCTTCATGCGAACCTATGAAAACTTGACTGGATCATCTCAAGACTCATATCTACAAACCCTTTGAACCGCAACATCTGATCTGCATCTTAGCTGGGATCTCCACTTCACTGTCTCCGTTGCTCCTCTCTACTCATCCAATCCTTCTCATCAATGCAACATGAGTATGTTTGCATCAATGACAACACCGGTTAGACCCATACTTGCAACAAATAATACCCCTTCACATGTCTCACATAATTGAATTATTCCCTCACCTCTCATCACATTGCGACACATGTCGCATGTCTCCATCTTCCACTTAATATGCCTTCACATGTCAAGCTAATTCAAATAAAATATTTGAATTAGATTCCTTTCATTCTCCTTCGCACAGTTGTCACATGACTACAATTTCTTGATGTGCAAGGAAACTTAATCAATCCTAGCCATCCATATCATCTAAACCCTAATCGATCTTGTCCATCGATTCTAAGTAGGTCTTTCCTATAAACCTAGCCTCCTCTAAGCCATTTGGGGGGATGCAATCTAATTTCATACTATTATGCTACCAAAATTTTGAGCAACCAACATTCAACCACATTCATCAATCTCTCTCTTGCATCCATTTCCATCTCCATCTTGCATCTTTTTTCATATTGCATCCATCATCTTGCAGGTATCGATCAAGCCGTCATCTTGCGCATATCATTCGAGGTGTATTGAAGGTTTGGGTTTGGGTAATGCATGTCTTTGTTTCATCATTTCAGCTAATCCAAATTTTTAATACACATTAGCATTGGAGGATATCATATCACAAACTGTATTACAGTGATGCTATGATCTCAGGAGGTATTTATAATATGGATTTGTTGAAGAGGCTTCCGAAACTTTAAAGCAAATGCAGGTGGCAAGTTCTCTGGCCAAGTTCCACAACCTTTTCCCAATTTCTTCTTAGTCTGCCCCAGGTGTGAGTGCCTAAGCCACTTATAGACATCCATGGGAGAATGATGATGCAAGATTTTTTGCAGACATTAAAGTTGTTAATGGTCTGGTAACAGTGTATGCAAGGTATGGGCATCTCTCAAAGCATAATTGAGAGCAGATTTTGACAAATATTGTGGTTCGAAATGTTCTGGCAGTTTGGTAGTCCGCCCAAAGATGAAGATGAACAATAACACTATGTCACGGAGCAGTCTCACCAAGAGAAAGGCATGTGGAAAATTAGAAATCGTGGAACCTGAAGCATAATGATGACTGTGATTGCTCAGTAACCAAAAGAACTTGCTCCTAGGAATAACTGTGTGAATGAAGGGGCATCGGCATGTTGCAAAACTGTGATTATTGATATTATAAGCTCAAGCAATCATTGTGGCGTAGTCTTCAAACATTGACATCCATCAATGCATAACAAAATCGGCCTGAGTGGATGAAAGACGGGAGTTGTTTGACAACATATCTCAAAAAGATGCGGTCTTGTTTACTGCTGTGATCGCAGTATGTTCACGAAATGGATTTGTTGAAAAGGTTTCAGTGACTTTCAATCATATGCAATCAACCCCAAGGCTTCCTGCATCTCCTTTAAAGACAGCAGGTCCTCTACTTGGAATACATGGTCTCCAAGGAGAAGCACAGTTACACCCTCGATGATGATTGCCTTGTTACTAAGGGTTCATTAGCACTGGAACGATCAACTTCAGGTGTTGAACTTGATGTGGTAGGGACATTATTTGATGCCTAGAAAGGCACATTATCAATTGTTCAATGTGTGTGTGATCAGTTACTATCAAATAGAAGCATCTTACCATCCCCATCTCTTCGTCTGCGACCTCTCCGATCAGTGCTAACAGTTCTTTGTGAGTGGACACTTTTAGCCCTTGCAAAAGGATGAACACATCTACCAATGGCACTTCTCTTATTCTTGGAGGAGTTTTAACCTCGAAGAAAACTTATGTTATACATCATGGAATTAAAGTCAAAATTATAAGTGCAGCAAATAGATGTATGACAGGAGTTGGAGGTTAGCACTCCCACCAGGCCATAGAGAACCTGTTTACCAGTCCCGTGGAATTCAATGATTGCAGCATATGAACAAAAATGATTTGTTACAAAGACTTTGGAAACTTTCAATCAAATGTATATGGCAGGTATGAAACCAAACAATATTTTACAGAACAAGAAACACCAAAACTACCATCTCACATAGAGGCAAGACAGTTAGGAGGTTTTGCGGATGGGATTGAAGTGGAGGTGTCAGGTGAAGAAACATTTCGGTTATGCAGAGATTTGGAGGATGGAATATTTCTTGACAGTCGTAATGCTATTTGTGCATCAATAGACATGTTTGAAGAAAAGAAGAGCATGATTCTTTTAAGAGATTTTGCAAGCTTGTGGAGCCAACGAATATAACATAATTCAAGTATTGATATGCTAAGAAAGACAAAGTACTTATTTTATATAGTGATGGTGTTCACCAGGCCGAAGAGCGGCTAGAATTGAAGAATCACATGGGATCATCTAGGCAGAAGATACTAGATCTAACAAACTATGACCTACCTTGGAATGTCAATAGGAAGGAGTAAAGTTTGTCTTATTGAAGAAATTGTGAAAGTTGTACAACTATATTTTTAGTGCTAGGTGGAAAGGAGAAAACCAAAAGTCCCAATAATTAGTCACGGGAAAAAGAAATGTTTTTGTGGAAACTCATTTTCAAGAGGCAGTTACAAAGGAAGAACAGCGGACAGTTATGCAACCATTAGTCTATTTAAACTCATCGGAGGCTCATGAAAAGGGATCTTTCTCCAGCGGTTCTGTGAAACAGGGGAGGAGGAGCAAGTCTTATTTTTTGTGAATTTGTAATTCCAGTTAGCTTTTTCTTAACTCAGTTTATGTATAGGGGCATTTTCAGAAACTTTGAGTTTTGTTGTGTTGGAGAAATGAAGAACATCTTCAAAACTTTGTGTCTTTAAATATCTTCTATGAATGCAATTATTCTTATGTCAATTCGTAATTTGTCTTCGATATTGCTCTTGTTATGTGGTATGTGTTGAGAGAAATATAGCTGTCTTTTGATCAATCTATTATTGTTTGTGGGTGCGGGATAGGTGAGTTGTGCATCATTTATCTGTGTTCATCGTCATTGTGAATTAGTCTTGCACATCAATTTCATGGTTATGGGTAGATGTTATTGATCATTTTCTACTTTCTGGTTAAAAGCATACCTGGTTTCATTCATTGTACAACTTTCGAAGGTAGCCGCGCCTTGTAAAATAAGCAGAGAGCACTTGCAACCACTACTGCAAGTAACTCAACTGTTGGTCAGGTTGTCATCCTTGTGGGCAAAGGGAGTATAAACTGAGGTGACAAATCTATTAACCAACACTATATTAGGTCAATTTTGTTCATTTTCAATGTTTTCTTCAATTGGTATAAGTTCTTGACTTTCATTTAATAAGGTATATTTTGTTCATTTCTTATAAATTGATCATTTGGTGTAATTCTAAATTAGGAATTGAAATATTAACAAGAATTGGTGTTCCACAATCAATCGTAATTTTATTTATTTTTGTTTAAATAGGTGATTTAGGATTTGTTTCTACATTCAAATAAATTGGTAATGATGACATGATGAAGCATTTTCATACACTCCCTTTGTTTATATTTCTCCACTTCAATTTGCTCCGGTGTTCCAAACTTGTTCCTTCCCATGGTAATTGTTGATTCTATCTTAATACATAAAATTGTCAATCTCATAAAAAGAATATAATGATCACTTAAAAAGAACATAATGCTCACAATTATACTCTTAAAATATAAATAAATGATTATTAGTCACAAAAACTAACAAATTGTCTAATCTATGTTAATAGTAAAAAAAAATTAACAACTAGAGCTCCTAATCAAACAAAAATAATATAATAATTGAATAATTATTGTTTGTCAATGCAAATAAATCATTTCTAGACACATAGGACAAAACAATGTCATAGAAGTTCTCAAAAAAAGCTTAGAAACCATGTGCAAAGTTGTAAGTGAGACCAAATCATGGGTTACCCTATTTTTTGTTGGATTGTCTGACTTTTAGGTGTTGTGCATAACACACTCATGTAACATTTATTCAAAAACTAGTCCCACCCTTTTAGTCTTGAATGACCAAGCCTTAGGATTGAACTTCTATTTTACCTCCCAAAGATGTGTTTTTCATATTTAATAGCATTTTTGAACCTCATTGTCATCAAATTTATTCATTTTATAACATTTGATGAATACACCACCAAAATGTCACTCTGCTTCTTAACTTTCTAACCATTTTTTTACCTATTTTGAATACATTAAGATATTTATTTTCATTTCTTTTTACTAATGTCTTCATATTCCTCAGATACATATGTATTGATTTTTCTTTATAACTTTTGATCAGGTTATCCAAATTTGAAAAGAATTGTATAGGATTGTCCTACACTCCATTCTTTACACATTCAATATATATATATATATATATATTATTACTTTGTGCAAGTTATGTGACACACATGTCAATAATTCAATTTTCAAGATGCATCCACTTCAAAAAATCACAAAAAATTAATAAGAAATATAAAAAAATACACAACTTGTAATACTCAGTCTTAGCTATATTGTTGCCAGCTATTTTTAAAAAATACCTAACAAAAAATAGGGGGCCACACACTAGACGCTAATATTTTAGTGATAAAAATAGGAACTTTTGTGTGTGCTTATCATTTCACCCTCTTAATCTTGACCATTTTTTAAAACCCTTAGTATTTTAGAAACTAGTTTTGGAGTGCTACAATTCTTGTTCTTATCACATCTTCAAATTTTGAGTGTACTTATCTCAAATTACTCTTCCAAGTTTACAATTAGCTAATTTGAAGGGGGAAAATGGCCAATTTTGATACCCTTTTTTTCCCCCATTTCTATGCACTTACCCCTATGTTTAAGGGAAAGATTAAAGTAGATGTAGTAGATAAATGGTTAGATCAATTAGAATCCCATTTCTCCATGAATGACTTTTCTAAGAAAGAGAAATCAAGATAGCACTTTTAAAAGTCTCTTCACCCATTAAGAAGTGGTGGCAAGCCCATGCACTTTGGGATGAAGACCAGATAGGAGGAAAATCTAAGCCTATCTAGGAAAATTTCTTAGAATCCTTCAAGGATGAATACTATCCTAAAGGTGTCTATGATGATCACTACATGTAGTGGTCACAATTGTAGCAAGGATATGACTAGTCAATCCAAGCCTACATCAATGCCTTCCATGATCTCTATGCAAGGCTAGGTTCATATGAGTCAGAGTGGCAATGAGCCCTAAAGTACTGAAATAGCCTACAACCATCCATTCAATCAAAACTAAAGTTGGTTAAAAGTCAAGATGATGGGAGAAGCCTATCACTATGCAACAACCATTGAGTAGGAGTTCAAATAGAATAGAAAGTGGGAAATAGTCTCCATGCCATAGAAAATGCCACCTTCAGACAAGAGAGAACCATCCAAGAAAGGTAATGGTGCAATGGACATAAAAGTAGTAGCCAATCCAATGCTGAGTTTCATGCTCAAAAGAATTTTCTTACGTGGGTCGAAATAGGGGACGATGAAGTCAAGACCTCAAGTGGAATCATTGATACCTATTCCAACATTATAGTCAACATTGCACAAGCAATGCCCATAGTGCCAAATGTTGAAGCAAAGTGACTATTCCATTCATAGATGTGGGTGCAAGGGTAGCCACTAGATTTTTTTATCAATGGTGATAACATGAATAACCTCATTTCTGCAACAACTGTTAAGTGACTAAATTTCTAAACCATGCCTCATTTGTAGTCTTACAAATTGGGATGGCTTAGCTCTTTCAACACCCAAGGTATGCATGTCACTCTCCAATAACACTTTTCATATGTTATTCATAATTTTAAGGAAGAGTTAGTTTGCAATGTAGTGCTAATGGAGGTCTATAATGTACTCCTTTGGCATCCATACATGTATAGTCACATGTGTATGTACATCACCAATCCTCACATTGTAGTTACAGTATCAATGCATAGTAAGAAATACCAGATTCTTGAAGTGATTCCATGCTCAACACATCTCACACTAACTCGAAAGAAGATTGTGCCATACAACTATGTATGCATACTTAGCTTTTCACACTTCATCTCTAACTAATGCATGACCTATAGCGACAAAGACAATATTCTAGAAATCATGTTTAAACAAAACTATTTTATGCTCATGGACCAAGTCATCAAAGTGGGTCAACTCCCACAACAAGCCAAATGGTTTATTGAGCAACAACTAGTAGTCAAGATTACACAATTGCTTTCTAGACGTAATATAATTAGAACTATTGTTTTACAAGGAGGGGCAACTAATCAAGGAGGATCTACCAACAATGGTTCCCATAATGATGCAAAGACCATTCTCATGGCTTTGTGGTAATTGTGGTAACACGTCCATGGTTAGTGATACACTATAACTCCTTCTAGATGCTCATGGTAACGTTAGGATCATCCATCAATCTCTTGTAGATGCATCACACACTCCAATAGTTGCGTAGAGCACTCTACACAAGACTGCACTTGGTGGTAACTATACCTTTGCCAACCTTTTATGGTTTCTACCATGGCTTCAACAAGGTTTGACACACCGTCTAGCCAAACTGCAAAGGGTAACTCAAATTGAACATCACTGTGTAATTTTGAGCATTACACTTTGAACATCGAACAATGTAATCCTCATGGTAATCCAAGTGGCAACCCTTAAGGTTCACTGTATGCCAAGTCACCTACCAACACATCACACACATCATCCACATTACCTAATTAGGAACAGATGATGAGTCACACATACAAATGGTTCAACTTCCATAACAACTGATCTTCATTTTCCATAATGACTCTCCCTTCATGACATGTAATCTATATAGACATATCTGTAATGTAAAAATAGATAGATAGGTAGAAGATTAGAAGATATCAATCATGTAGCTTTCTCAAAGTGTATGTCAGGTATACGAAGAATAAATAAATAAAATATCCTCTCTCTCTCTCTCTGCACTACATTTGTCTTACAATGCTTTTGCACACACACATACTTCATCTAGATCCTCATCTAGAGAGTTCTCCACTAGGTTTCAACGTGTGCTCGAGATCAAAATGCAATTGAATGCATTTAAATACAAGTGCATAGAAATAAATTGCACGGGTATGTGATTGGTCAACTCTAGGTAGGAAAGAAATGAACAAGAATTACCTAGAATTTGAATTTGAGAGGGTCAAGTCTGGAGGCTCTAGGGTTAACCCTATGACCATGGACTTGAACTAGGACCTAGAAAGGGTCATATCAGCGAATAATGAGTATATAGAAGCATGTACATGTACATGTGTAATAATTGTATAGATAGGACAAAAATATCGAAATACATAGATGAGATGAAGGATAAGTGTATAAGAATATGTGTAACAAATAAGTAGGTGGCAGAAGACAAGAAACTAACTTTACACAAACTTATATAATTCAATTTAATATATAAATGTATTACCACTCTCCTTGAAATAAATACAATACTACATGAAAAATAATGATGGAATTACTAGCTAATCAGTGACGTTTTCCAAAAAAAAGAAAGGTAGATACATAGATGAGATGAAGGATAAGTGTATAAGAATACGTGTTACAAATAAGTAGGTGGCAGAAGACAAGAAACCTAACTTTACACAAACTTATACAATTCGAATTAATATATAAATGTATTACCACTCTCCTCAAAATAAATACAATATACATGAAAAATAATGATGGAATTACTAGCTAATCAGTGACGTTTCAAAAAAAAAAACAAAAGAGAAGAAAGAAGAGGGGGTGTGGAGACTCTTTAATAATCCAAAATTGTAAACTCATTTTAAAAGGATTCTTCAACATATAATTGAAGGAAATACACAATGCATGCAATAGGAATTTTATAAGGGCTCGAAAACAACTGGGCAATGCAAGGTGTAGATTAGATTGTCCCGGCAATGGTGGGTCTTCACGTTGGTGCCCATTTAATTATATTTTCTTCATTCAAACCACAAAGGAATAAATAGTTAATACCATTCAACCGTTAGATTGGACGGAAACTTAAAAAAAGACTGTCTCGTACCTGAATATTCACTGAACGCCGTCAAAATTCCTAGATTTATAACAATTACCTATCACCAAGTCTCTGTTCATAAAATATGGCAATTAAAAGTCAAACCTTATCGTTAAGCCCCCACACGTGACGATAGTAATTAAAATATTATTTTGAATGATCAAATTTTGGGCGATGGAAATTTGATTAAAATTTGGAAATTACGAAGAAATTTCTTATGAGAATGACTTATCAACAACTTTAAAAAAAAAAATTAAATATCTTATAAGCACTTAAAAATAATTCAGTTTGTTTCAGTAATTAATTTTTTTTTTTCCTAAATAAAATTAATTTCAGAAAAATATAAATGGTAAATGATATCAAATGATTTTGATTGTTGTTGAGAAATTATAGTAACCTGGTCATAAAAATTGAACTTTAGTTGAATGATTTTGTAATGAATTTATGAAAGATTAAATCATATTAAACATAATTGAATAAATATCCTTTCAATTTGTGAAAGGGGTTGGGCTTAATGGCAAGGTCATAAGGTTTCTAGTGTGGTTCTATGTCGTCTCTTGGTCTTCTAGTGGCTCTCAAGTGTAATTGTGGCCCTTGGACTTCTTTGGTTTCTAGTGCCGTTCTATGCCGCGACTCTTGATCTTTAAAAAAAATCCTTTCAATTTATTAAAATGTTTATACTTTTTATAAAATAAATATCAGTAAAATTTGTGTACATTAATCACAAAATAAAAAATGTACTTAAATTTTATTTGAATTTCTGTGTAATCCATGGCTTTGGAAAAAATGGACTAAAGATAATATATTAATAGGTTTATGATGTTTCCACAGTTTATAAAAGTAATTGAAAATGATTCTGATAAATAAATATTTTTATATTAATGTCAGTGATCACATTCTGTGATCTATCATCCAAAATACTGATAAAAAAATATTTACACATTTCATGCCTTATACTCTTTTGTGTGATAGAAATATCATTTTAAAGATTATTTATTGTATAAATACAGTGCAATTAGTTGGATCTTGAAACCTGTGAAGAGTTGTAGAGAATTTGGGTGGCTTATATTATCTGCTGAATCTAGTGAATGGCTGAGGAAGGCGTTGTAAGGCCAGATGGGCATTTGGAGAGAGCCCATGAGACTTCCATTGATGAGGTTGATAAGCATCAAGTTGTAGGCTCTGCTGATGAGGTCTGCTAATTTCATTGACTTGAACTGAAATATTTAGCTTTGAAGATTATGAATTATTTTGTTGATCAAGAAAAGTGGAGGGTGACAGAGTTAGAATGTCTGCATTATATTGATTTGGTTTTAAGTTTTGAAGGTCATTCTTAAATATCAAATGGTTTAATTTTTTTAAAATTAAAAGTTGTCATAATAAGAAAATTGGTAGAGTTATCTTCTTTCCAACCATTCATTTTTCCACATCTAAAATTACTATTAACTATTTAACCATTAAACTATTTTGATATTTATATAGAAGCATTGAACATCATAAATTTTGCTTTTCTAGTGTTTACTGTTCTGTCATCTAACATTGTTTGAAATACACTACAGATAAACAAGTGGAAGAAGTTTATATCATATGTTGGGCCGGGGTTTCTTGTGTCCATAGCCTACTTGGATCCTGGAAACGGTAAGTAGCTTTTTCTTTTCTTTTTTTGAGTGTTTACAAATGATTATGTAGATAACTTGTTCAATGGCTTTTTTTGTTTCTCTCAGTGGAATCAGACTTACAGGCAGGTGCAACGTACAAGTATGAGGTATGCAACCATCTGAACATTGAACACTCAGTTGTCAAGGGAAATAAACATCCACAAATTTCCCTCCTGTTGCTGAGATTTGATATAACTCAAAACCCAAATAAGTAAAGTCCTTGTAATAATTAAGTAAACTGTGTACTATTTTGTAGCTGCTTTGGGTCATTCTCCTTGCCTGTATTTTTGCCCTGCTTCTTCAGTCTCGAGCAGCCAATTTGGGAGTTGCCACAGGTTAGTTGCACAGAATACTTAGGCAAAAATCTATTACTTTTAGTCAATAATTAAGTCAGGAGTTAATTTGCTTGCTTATTGTGTAGGCAAGCACCTTTCAGAACATTGCAGAACAGAGTACCCTAGAAAAGTAAATTTCATACTATGGCTGCTGGCAGAAGGGGCTGTAATTGCAGCCGACATACCTGAAGGTTTGACATTACACATTCATCACTCTATTTAAATATCATCCACTTTAATGGTGAAACAATCAATAGCAATTTTACACCTCATTCACAACAAAAAGTGGTAAATATTTATCCTATTTTTATTGGCTAAAATTGACCTTTGACTGTTGAAGTGGATGATATTTAAGAATAGCCCACATTCATATACTGCATCTATTTTAACAGAATCAATAGGAATAGAATGATAACTACCAGCACCCATTAGATAGATCTATATTCATTTCAAATCAGAAATTTTTTGTTATTATTATTTTTGTATATGGAGAAAAATGAAATGACTTGTAGGATTCTTTTCTTTTCTTTTAAGCTCACTGAAAAGGCTTCAAGAGTTACTCTTATATTTTTGCAGGTCCATTCAATTATTTTGGTCATTTGTGTACCTTACTAACTTTTTTCTCTGAATCTTTCATAATTCACTACTTCTATAACTATAGTCTGTGTTTGCTTGCACCATATAAGTTTTTAGTAACTAATGTTGGTGTTTTCTTGCTCCATATCAGTTATTGGAACAGCTTCTGCACTGAATTTGCTGTTTCACCTACCTGTATGGGTTGGGGTCCTTCTAACAGGACTCAGTACTCTACTCATCCTTGGAGTGCAGCGATATGGGGTGCTCATTTTCAATTTCCAACTTACATTTCATTTGATGCTTTCAGATTTTTATAGGTTGACATTTTGACTTGTATATATGGACAACTGTATAAATATATATATATATATATATATATATATATATATATATATATATATATATATATATATATATTTTTCCAACATTTTGGGTCTAACTTATAAACCCCACTTCAATGATGTTTAGAAGTATGTGTGTTTGAGATTAACCAACCTTGTTCTTGATTCACTTGGAAATCTCAGCTTACAAAATTATGCTATTACAGATCAGAAAATTGGAGCTGGCAATAACTATTCTAATATTTACAATGGCTATCTGCTTCTTTTTGGAGCTTGGACATGTAAAGCCCAATTTCAAAGAGGTCGTGAAAGGGACATTTGTTCCTCAGTTAAAGGGAAGTGGAGCAACTGGTCTTGCAATCTCTCTCTTCGGTTCCCTTGTTATGCCGTAAGTTACAGTACATTTTCCCTTCAATAGATTGAAAAATTCTGGGAATTCTCAAACTGAATACACAGTATATTTGATGCCCAGGCACAACTTATTTCTCCATTCAGCCTTAGTCCTTTCAAGGAAAATTCCTGCCTCTGTTCCTGGAATCAATGTAAGTTTAATTCATGTATTGAGGTGGATGATAAAACAGATTTATGACCACCTAATTAATCAGCTAATTCTATTGCTGTAATTGTCAATGACAGTCATCTTGCAGATATTTCTTTATAGAGAGTGCATTTGCTCTATTTGTGGCATTTCTGATCAATGTGGCGATCGTTTCTGTAACTGGAGCTGCTTGTTCGATGCCCAATTTATCTGATGAAATTCTAAACTATTGTGGGAACATGGACATCCATTATGCCTCTTTTCTCTTGAAAGTAAGGCTAATTTGATTACTAGAGCCAGAGTGTTTTACATACAATTTTCTAAAATATGCAAGAAAAAGGTCTGTCAGATTGTAGAGCTTCTGGAAAAACTGTGTGTTGCTTTTTTGCATCGATATTTCGGATCACACTCTTGATCCATCATCAGAATTCATTCTCTTCTTTTTTTGCTGATGATGAATCAAGAGTGTGATCCAAAAGGTCCATGAAAAAAGCAACACATAATATTTCCAAAAATTCTACAATCTTATATCATGAACTGTGGGAATATCATGTCTACAAAGTCAGAGTCATTTACTTTGGCTTTAGTTTTAAATAATAGTTTACATAAAGCAATTAAAAAAACTCACTAAAAATAAATCTTTCCTCCCAAATCTACCATGCCTATCGATTCTATTAACTAAAAATTTCTAAACAGAATACTGAGCAAAACCCAACACAATCTCTGTCAAATCCTCTGCAAATCTTATCTAACTTTTGTTCTCACATTTCAGAGGATAGTAGGGAATTGGAGTTCTACACTATATGCAGTGGCGCTGCTGGCGTCGGGGCAAAGTTCAACTATCACTGGAACATTCGCAGCTCAGTATGTGATGCAGGTGAAAACAACTTATAAGCAGCATAACTTATGTAGTAATAGTCTTCTCCATATTAATGTCTTTACATATAACTTGTGTATATTCCTAATCTTTACACTAAGACTTGAAATTTCTACACCTGCAGGGCTTTCTCAACTTAAAAATGAAGACATGGAAGCGAAATATAGTAACAAGGTCCCTTGCAATTATTCCAAGCCTGGTGGTGGCTATCATTAGTGGGAATTCTGGCTCAGGAAAACTAATTATCATTTGCCAGGTATGTTTTATGTGATTGAAAATCAGAGCATAATCAGTAACATTACATTTTGGGTCGTTTTGTACAGGGTACGGGACCCCTTTTTCTAGCTGACTTCATAAAAACAGTACATTTTGAATATTTTTTCAGGAACTAATATTATTGTGCTTTTTTTTCATATGGTTTGTGTAGATGATCTTATCTTTTGAATTACCATATGCTCTGATACCATTGTTGAAGTTTACTAGCAGCAAGATAAAGATGGGACCTCACAAAAATTCCATTGCAGTAAGTAACAATATATTCTCAAAAGTAACAGTATAAGGTGTGGAATGATTTCTAACATCCAGAAGTTTGGCTTGTAGGTTACCATTTTGTCTTGGGCTATGGGATTCATTCTCATAGGCATAAACATATACTACCTTAGCACAGGATTTGTGCGTTGGTTGATCCATAATACTCTGCCGAAGGTGGCTTCAGTATTCATAGGATTAATTGTTTTTCCGATTATGATAGTTTATGTACTGGGGATCTTATATTTGATTATCCGAGGAGACAAACAAATTACTTATATAGAACCGGCAGAGTTATCTGTTCATAACAATGAAGGAGCACTTAATCAAATATAGAATTAAACATCCTCACTTTTTTGCCTAGTGAAGATATATTACTAGCATCCATCTTCTGGATGGGAGTACAGACCAACATCAGCCCCACTATTGTATAGTAGTAAGGTCCTTGACATATATTTCCATGGTTTTGTCTGTCAATCCATGAATAAGTCAAGGAAACGTTGGGAGTCTGCATATTCCATATGTAAACCTTGTCGGTAAGGTGTTTTTGTCTTGTTCTTAAGATATCGATGAGAAAGACTGAAATAATTTACCTAAGGCTTGGCAGGCATTGAATGATAGCCATGAACTAATGTGTACATAGGTGCTTGATGAAGCAATGGATAATGGAGAACATGTAAATAATGATGTATTTATAATTTACTTACATTTTGTTTCCTATTTTTAGGATGTTAATTATTCATGGTATAAATTGTGACAACAAAATGATTATGGAATCTTAATTGTTCTTGTATGGGAGTGGATATGTTTCATATTCTATTAGGGATTTTCTATAGGAAGAAAGACTCATCTTTAATTTTCATTATAATTGTAATGGTGAAAATTGTATATTTGTGATCTTTTCTCTTATGTTTTTAGATGAGCACAATTATTATGTTGTCTTTTGTGTATTGATTAGTGTGTAAGTTGGTGTATTTTGTGTGTAAATTGGCAAATAACTTTACCTTAGCATTACCCTATCATCACCTATCCCCAAGATCTAGATCCAACTTCATATCTAGTCATTCACGACCTTGGTTCAAATCCATAAGTTTGGAATTTCAACCCTAAATTTTAAAATTTATATTATTTAAATTGGGCCCATATTTCCCTCCTTGACTAACTATTAGGAGTCGACTAAAGCACAAATTATTTCAAATTACATGCTAGGACAATGTATTTAAGGATTAACCATAATTCATTTGAATCAATAGAGGATCATCATGGGAGCATCATGTCACAACATCATGTAGAGAATCCTAATTGCATCATCATTAGGCATACTACATGCTTTTTTTTGTCTTTTATCTTGGTTCTTCGTTGTTAAATCGACCACCTAGGTGCCTAACCAAAGGAGAATAAATCCTTCCCTAAAAAGTTCCCATACAGTGTCTCTAGATACCACCCTACTTCAAACATAGTTATAGTAAACCAAGGCATATCTATTATAGTTGCCACTTCTTTGTCAGTTGAATTCCATACCTGTCTAGGTTCAATTCTGTGCATTAGATCATTTTTACAAGTGTGAAGATCAATTACATCGATGCAAATCTAAACCATAGTGAAAAACAACCATTTTGTAGATTTTGAGTTGTTCATCTTACAAGGTGATCCATAACTAGGGAGGATACTCCTATCATCTAATCATCAATTTATGGAATTTAGTGTTGGCAAGAGACACTATATGGATTCATGGTTGTTGTCATTGATGGCAACAAAGGTCATCCCACATATCCGCAAGCTATGATGTGTCTCTACCGGAAGTCAGAATAAAGAATGTTGTGGTCCGGTGAACAAGAACAGAGCATGTGGCAAGGTCCGACAGATTGGTCCGGATCTCTCAGAGGAAGTGTCTTGGTGCAGTGCGGATTTGGGGAAGTCAAGAGGACTACCTTGAATGGTATATTCCAAGGATTTAGCCTCCGGTGATGGACAAGGAAAAAGATATGAATGGTTGAGTACCGGATTCCTGAGAGACAGTGAAAACAGAGGAAGAACTGACTGACAGAGTATCAGACTGCTTTCCGGATGTGTTACTGTTGATGACAGAGGTTGTGAAGGCATGAATCATGTTTGGCCGACATAATTAATGATATCTACAAGTATATGCTTGATCCGCATTGCTTGGTGAGGAAGGATTCAGCCGACAGAACAAGAGTTTGTAAGAAACTAGACTGTTCCGGATGCCGACTAGAAAGGTGATGAAATTACTTGTGCGGATATATATAGAGGATGGATTTAGTTGTGAAGTGTGTGATGGTGTGAAGATATATGCGAATAAGTCCAGAACAAGAGCAGAGGTTGCAAAAAGGATCCGGTATGTGAAAGATAGCAGAATAAAGAACAGAGGAAAGATGAAGTGCAGCAGATCAGTGTACTGAGCCTAACCAGAACTGAACTCCAGCATATGCAGATGCTTCCAATCAGTTCAAGACTGTGATTCTTATCACTTTGTAGACAGTGTGTCTTCTTGTAGGCAGTGGGCCTCTTGTGAGCAGTGTGCTTGGGCAGTGAGCCCTAATTGGCAAGTGCCATTTTTGTAATCTCCTATTCTTCTAACAGAGAATAATTTTGGGTTAATCACCCCGTGGTTTTCTCCCTTAACAGGGTTTCCACGTCAAAAATACTGTGTTATGTGTTTCTTATTTCATGTTAATGTTTTAGTGTTTGATTCAATGCTGCATCAATTAATAAGAAAGTTCAAAAAGGGAAATAATTAGGATAACTGATTCACCCCCCCTCTCAGTTATCAACAATTGGTATCAGAGCTAAGTTCCTCTAAATAGAGCCTAACAGCTTGAGGAAGATCTGGGATTTCAAATGGATGCATATGGTTTAAGGGAGCAACTCAAGACTGCTCTTGAGGATCTTGAACAGTCAAATTCTGAAGTTAGTGAATTAAAGGAAAGACTCAAACAGGCTGATGAATTCATGAGAGAATTAAAAGACAAATTAAGTCTCTCTATGAAAAAGAGAAAGGAGCTGCTCCAACAGTTGGCAAGACAAAGTGAAGAAAGCAATACAAATGAAGAATTGACTGAGCAAACCAAGTTATGTGAAAAGTTATCAAAAGAAGTCATTATGTTAAGACATGAAATGGAATCAGGAACTATAAAGTTTACTCAAGAGATTGAAGAAAAAAGAAAGGCTGAAGACAATCTAAGACAATCTCTTAAAGAAAAATCAGAAGAATGCCACCAGATGGATAGGATTATCAGACATCTTGAATCTGATCTTGAAGATGCCAAAAATAATGAAGGAAAACTTGAGGATCAAATTGCCTCTCTCAAAAGAGACCTTCAAACAGCAAATGAATATAAAGAGAAATTCAAGATAAGTTCTGCTCAACTTGAAGTTCTTCTTGGAAGTCAAAAGAGGACAGATGACAAGTATGGCTTGGGATATGAGAAAGGAGAAAGCTCCGGATCCGGTCAGAAGAATCTTGGATCAGAAAATCCAAGGAGCAGGCCTAGAAGACCTCCGGTAAGACAGCCAAATGCTCAAAGATATCCATCCTTCAATGGATACTGCCACAGCTGCAACCACTTTGGTCACAAAGCTAATCAGTGCAGAATGAGAATGAATCAGATTAATTCATCCTTCTCCGGACAGTGCTTCAACTGCAAAAGGTATGGACACAAATCCCATGAATGCAGAATTATGCAAGTAAACAAATCATTCAAAGATAGATGCTTCACATGCAATAGAGTAGGTCATATGGCTAATCAATGCAGATCAAGAGGATATCAGTCAAATATGCAAAGAAATGTTATTTGCCAAATCTGCAATAGGTCCGGTCATAATGCTAAAGTCTGCAGAAACAAGTATCAGGACAAAAGAGGTCCGGTGTATAATCAGAATCAAGACAAGGGTAAACAAAAGATGAATGCGGATGAAGTTAGGAATCAGATGAGCAAGATTTGGGTGAAGAAAAGTTCAGAGAATGTAGAGGTTGGATCCGCACCAGACTCTGGTGCTGATATTTCTTCCGGAAATTAAAAAGTGAGCTCAGGCTCAAGGGGAGACTCAAAGAAAATCCTGTTCCCCCAGCCAAACAAGTGGTGCCGAATGTGGCACAAGATGCGGATTCAAGGGTTTGCAGATATGAGTCTTGAGATGCTCCAGTCAAGTTTTCAGAGGTCCGCATGGAGTTATGAAGAAGCTGTGATCGATCAAATAAGACCTGTTCAGGGAAAAGCTCCGGTATGACAAAGGATTACAAAAAGGTCCGGAGAGATCCGGAAGTGCACTATCTTGTTCTGCGGATTGGACAGAATGTTTGGGATGTTCTTGTAATATGTTACCTCTATTTATTCATGATTGAAAGATCCGGATGATATTCACAGATCAGGACTAATCTGGGATACTCCAAGCTATCCAGACAAGGTGAACCGGAATAATGTAGGTGAAGCATTTATTGCAGACAGATATTAGGGTTCGCGGAGCAATATAAGGGATTTCTCAAAAGTCATTTGCTCATTCTGCACTCAAGAAGAAGCGAATAGTGGAGCTCTGCAACAAGATTCATCAAGCACACCAAGGATCTCCTGCCAAAGTCATTGCATAAAGAAATCAATCCAATCACTCCGTGCAAGTCGAAGGCGCATAAGGTATTCTTCGTTTTTCATTACCTCACTGCAAATCTTTGAAGAATGGCTACTCCAAACATAGTTAAGATCTCTGATAGACCTCACCCCTCATTCAAGAAACATCCCTACAAATCATTGGAGGTAGATCCACTAGGAGCCTTCTCTAGTGTTCCTCACGGAGTTTTACATACTGAAGACATTAGGGTTTACATACATGCAAGCATTGAGGAATTTGGGGAATTCAAATTAAG
Organism: Cunninghamia lanceolata; assembly: GCA_027924645.1. Classification (NCBI taxonomy): domain Eukaryota; kingdom Viridiplantae; phylum Streptophyta; class Pinopsida; order Cupressales; family Cupressaceae; genus Cunninghamia; species Cunninghamia lanceolata. The sequence continues at coordinate 1,122,014 of BSBN01001352.1, forward strand.
AGACCTCTATCACAAGCAACTGATAGACAATGCTTTTGAGCTTAAACCAGAGTATAAGGATATCCAGAAGAAACAATTTGAGCAATTTATTCATTTCCCCTGCTTTGAAGAAGATGAATGGGTCCGGTATGTACTGAGCAGGATGCATGACAACTTTCTATGGCTAGATAGACCCTGCAAGATCACAAAAGAGGCAATTAGAGCAGTAACTGGTCTATACTCTTCCGGAGGGGTACCTATCCTCAAATCTGTCAAGAACAACATTGTAACTGAGGCCACCGGATCAAAATTTGATAAGAGGGCAATGACCATTGAAGATATTTCGGATCCGGATATCAAATATGCATCCATGATAATAGGATACAAGATCTATCACTCCAGCAGGGAGAATTCTGTATCCGGAACTGCAGTATACACTGCCTATGAAATGCTAAGAAAGAATGCAGAATATGATCTCTGCGAACTACTGCTAAGCCAATTAATGGAAAATATACAGAAAATCAAGAAGGATAAGAAGAATTCCTTTAAGTATGGTACTCTTATTGTATGTCTATTCTTCTACTTCATGAATGAGCTACCCGGAACAAGTGGATGGGTATGGCAGAATGACAAACCTGTTGCAGTCCAGATAAGAGACTACTTGCATGGACTTGGGGATGCAAAAGCGAGAAATACAGCTCTATGGGGATACTTCAAAAACTTTCAGAGCATGATGCAAGCAAGAGAGAGAATTCCCCAGTCTCTTGTTGAAAAATACAAAGACTCAGTGTGTTTTATGGTTGACACTGATCAGTGCCTAATGGAGGCAGTGGAGCCAAGGACTGTCTGGATCATGCCCATGGGGTATGAAGTGGATGAACAGATAGTGGAGCTGCATGTTCAACACATGCTAAGTCAGCCCAAAGATCCTAAGGCAGAAAGGTTTGGAACCTTTGAGGAGCTGAGTGTAAAAATACATGTAGAACTCAGGGAACCTGAGATTAAAAGAAAGGTGAGAAAAGAAGTAGAGCACATTGCTCAAGGCCTAGGCATCTCAAAAGAGGCACTTGATGCCAGCCGGGAAAAGAGGAGGAAGGCTAAGGAAGAAGAGAAAAGTAAAGAAAGTGCTCCGGTTGAAGCTCCCACCCGGACCAGATCATCAAAGAGATCTGCACCTCCCTCAACCAAAAGTTCAAAACCGGAAGTCCAGGCATCCGGTAAGAGATCCAAGACAAAAGCCACAAGGGCTTATGGAAGCCAAAAGGATGAAGAGGAAACAGAGTCAGATGAGGGAATAAAAGAAATAAAGAAACAGAAAAAGAAAGGATCCGGTAAGCCCTCCACAGGCCAAGATAAGGATGAAATGGCAGAGGTATCTGTTGAAAAGCCCACTCTGTCTCTAGAGAGCATAATCAAGTCGGTCACGGTGGATGGAAACCTTCAACCAATGACTGAATCTTATGATGACTTCAGTGAGGCCGACCAAAAGACTCTGCAGGAGGCCACAGTCAAATATCTTAACATATATAATAAGGCTTTCATTGAAATCATATCTCTTATTCCTAAAAGCCTAGAAAAGGAATTGGAAGTAAGAAAGAATAATGCTCATGCTAAAGATCTTGAGATCCGGGAGCAGATAGCTATTCAGCTATATCCTCAAATTGATCCCAAGACAATGAACATTATCTTCAAGGACTGCAAAGATGAGTTCAGAAGCAAAGCCAGGATGAATCAACTCATGCTTGGTGAGACTGACAAAGTGGCCCAAGAAACAGAAGAGATCCTCCGGAAGGCCTTCAAAAGGTTCAATCTTCCTGTTGTAGAGGACTTAGGTACAGAAACAGCTGAGGACTTGGGACCCTCTGCTCCAGAAGAAGTGGCCCATGAACAAGCTAGCATCTCTCCTCCGGTTTCCCCTACAGTCTCCGGATCCAAAGAAGAAGAGCAATTACAGGAGAAGGAAGCAGTGGTGAAAGACAAAGAGGTTGACAGCTCCAAGACTGCAGAAGAAAAGAAACATCTGTCTCCGGCAAGAGACACTGCACAAACTGTTCAACAATTTTTGAGCAAAGAAACTTTAGAGATTGATGAACCGGAGCTTCTAAAAGGCCCATTCGACTTTGACTCTCTCTCTCCGGTACAAACAATGAAGATAGCTTCATTTGCAAATGCCAAGGCAAATGAAAAGCTCCTGAAGTCTCATATGGAAGACTGTGAGTTGATAGAGGTTGCTTCCGGAGTACTTGTAAAGATTATGCCATCAATCCAAATAGATCCGACAGCCTCCACTTCCGGTAATCTAAAAACCTTAGTCAGCAGTGTTGATACACATTTTGATTCTCTAGAAAAATCAGCTGAAGAAAAGGTCCGGAAGGAATTTTTGGATAAGAGATTTTCAGAAATATTAGAATTAATCTCTAAAGATAGGAAGATTGTAAGCATTGGAATAAAGAGCTTAGAGAATGCTCTTAAGGATGGCGGTGACATCTACAAATTTTGTATATCCTGGTCAAAGGCAACAGCAGCATTTGACAAGAAAATAAAAGAGGAACAGGATAAGCTACAAAGCTTATCTCAAAGTTTTGATCCTCTCTCTTCCTCTATAATAAATCAAGAATGTCAGACTATTGCAGTCTTGAATGAAATAAAGAATCTTGAGAAGGAAAGGAAGAACATCACTAACCGGATGGGAGAACTTAGAAGGATTATAATCCCTAAGTTGGAAACTATGCATGAGGCCATCAGTGATGCTCAGACCACCGCCCAAACAAAAGATCCGACAGATCTCAAGCGGGCAGAAGCTTTTGCATTTTTGTTGAGTGGTCACATTTCAATTTTGGACAGAATGAAGCAAAGTTGGGCTACAGAAATGATTCAATTGCAGACATCCTTTGCAGACATTCTTCAGTATATGTGAGTATGTAAATATGCGGCTATGTATAGAAAATTTTTGAAAATTTTGGTGTGCGGACCCCACCCTTTGCCATTGATGTCAAAGGGGGAGTGAGGAGCAGTGAAAAATAAGGAATCCAACTAAGGGGGAGTTCCGGAAATTGTATATAAAGACAGAGCATCAGCAAAGGGGGAGCATAGTGAAAACACTTAGTCATTTTTCACTAAGTGTTGCCATCAATGCCAAAGGGGGAGATTGTTGGCAAGAGACGCTATATGGATTCATGGTTGTTGTCATTGATGGCAACAAAGGTCATCCCACATATCCGCAAGCTATGATGTGTCTCTACCGGAAGTCAGAATAAAGAATGTTGTGGTCCGGTGAACAAGAACAGAGCATGTGGCAAGGTCCGACAGATTGGTCCGGATCTCTCAGAGGAAGTGTCTTGGTGCAGTGTGGATTTGGGGAAGTCAAGAGGACTACCTTGAATGGTATATTCCAAGGATTTAGCCTCCGGTGATGGACAAGGAAAAAGATATGAATGGTTGAGTACCGGATTCCTGAGAGACAGTGAAAACAGAGGAAGAACTGACTGACAGAGTATCAGACTGCTTTCCGGATGTGTTACTGTTGATGACAGAGGTTGTGAAGGCATGAATCATGTTTGGCCGACATAATTAATGATATCTACAAGTATATGCTTGATCCGCATTGCTTGGTGAGGAAGGATTCAGCCGACAGAACAAGAGTTTGTAAGAAACTAGACTGTTCCGGATGCCGACTAGAAAGGTGATGAAATTACTTGTGCGGATATATATAGAGGATGGATTTAGTTGTGAAGTGTGTGATGGTGTGAAGATATATGCGAATAAGTCCAGAACAAGAGCAGAGGTTGCAAAAAGGATCCGGTATGTGAAAGATAGCAGAATAAAGAACAGAGGAAAGATGAAGTGCAGCAGATCAGTGTACTGAGCCTAACCGGAACTGAAATCCAGCATATGCAGATGCTTCCAATCAGTTCAAGACTGTGATTCTTATCACTTTGTAGACAGTGTGTCTTCTTGTAGGCAGTGGGCCTCTTGTGAGCAGTGTGCTCGGGCAGTGAGCCCTAATTGGCAAGTGCCATTTTTGTAATCTCCTATTCTTCTAACAGAGAATAATTTTGGGTTAATCACCCCGTGGTTTTCTCCCTTAACAGGGTTTCCACGTCAAAAATACTGTGTTATGTGTTTCTTATTTCATGTTAATGTTTTAGTGTTTGATTCAATGCTGCATCAATTAATAAGAAAGTTCAAAAAGGGAAATAATTAGGATAACTGATTCACCCCCCCCTCTCAGTTATCAACATTTAGATAGAGAAACTATAAGAGCAACAATTGACTAAATTACTTTCACAAGATAAGAAAAATAAATTAAAGAGATAAGATATGATGAAAATAGAGACACAAGCAAATTAATGTGGAGAAACCCCTTGTAGGTGAAAACTCCACCAAAATGCAAGTCACACTCACTTAAGTACTAGATAAAATGATAATATATAAATGACTTAGGTCTTAGGCTATCTGCTTGAGTCCTCACAAGTAGATGAACCCCCCACCCCCACCCTCGAAGACTAGTTTACAGCTCTCCAATGAACTCCCTACTCCAAAATAGTCAAAATATTAGAACACTCATAAATAGCTCCAAACAATTGGGCTACAAGACTCTACAAGCTCCATTTTTGCTTAATTTGACCTCAAACATGTTATTTATAGATTCCCAAGCATAAAAGAAGTTAAAACAATCACCAAGGAGGAATAAGAAGCATTAAAAAGTAGATCCTAAAAGTTCCTCAACTATATAGAATGAGTTTGAGCCACTTTTGATAGACTAGCAATTGACGTGTTCACTACTTTCAACAAACTAGTGAACACATGTTCCCTTCTTTCAACAAAGTCTTCATCAGCCTTCTTTGACCTAATTCTTTCAGAAGCCATATGTAAATTTTGCATACAGACTTGAAATGAGGTGTCATTTAAAAAAAATGCACAATTTTTTGAGAGGAAACCAAATATTGAATCATATTCAACTTTTGACTCCATCCACATATTGATTTTTCCCTATAAAATAACTACATTTACAAGGACAAATGTAAGACAAACAAAACTTAGAATGATGTTTCCTCTTCCAAAGAATGTTCCAAGTGTTGCAAGTATGTGCCTAATTGGTGTTGTCATTGATGTCAACATATCTTTGGTGTCATTGGTGTCAACTGTATCCTATTTTGTTATTTGGTTAGAAGCTTTATATTTTGAGGATATCGAGAAAATTAGCCCCTCCAGAAGAATTAGAAAGGAAACAATGAATCACAGTGAAGACAGTGAGTTGCATATTGAAGAACAGTCCAGAAGACTGCTCCACATTTCTTGGAGAGTGAAGATCTTGTTTTGTGGATTGGAAGTTATTTAGGGGCATGTCTAAAGATGCTAAATCCTAAGTTTGAGCCTCCGGTATGAAGAATTGAGTGAGTTACATTCACCAGAGTAAAACCTATTTTTTCTAATTATTCACTGGTGACAGGGAGAAAGTATTTTGCTCCGCATTTCTCTACATTGAAGTATCTTGTTTTGTAGTTCTAGAGGGAAGTTTGGGATGATGATAAGTGTCTAAAACTACAATGGTTCATGATTTGGTGGTCCACAAGCTATCTTTCTTTTAGGATAGTTGAAAATAGTGAAGTTCATGTGCTTCGGTGTAAAGAATCTCATGGATAAAGTGGTTAGAGTTTCTGCGGTTGCTCTTGGTGATTACAACGTGCTTGTGGATGCCTCCTGATCGTGTTCCTGCATTTACATGGGTTTGCATTAAGGAATTGAGATTGTGTTTGAAGTTTATTCCCAGATAACATAGCGTGTAACCAGTCCTAGCCGACTTGGTTAATTCCAGTAACTGCAGAGATGTATTGAAGATTGTAGAAGCATGTAGTGGCGTGGACGGTCGTGTTTGAGTCCTAGCTAAGGCATGGAGTGATCCACATACATCTTTACTACATTTACTTAGCTAATTTTGTATTAGGTCCAGACCTATTTTATGTATGTTTGTAATGCCGATCTTGGAAATTGTTCCAACAGTTGATGATTGTAATGCTGACCTTGATGATCATTCCAAGGCTGATGTAGTGTATAAATACTTGTAATTGAGTCAAGGAAAATGTGTCCTTGTGAGAAAAATGAAAAGATAAGTAAGGAGAGAAAAGGTAGAGCAGAGTAGAGATAGAAGATCAGTAATGATGAAGACTTAGGATTCAGAATTCAGTTGCTAAACGACTACACCCTATCATACTGACAGATACTTTTGTAGTATTCATTTTCATATATAATTTCACTTGTACTTGGTAGAGAGCCATCTTCATCAAGGCAGTGAGCCTCCATTAGGGTTTAATAGCCCTCATTGTAATCTTTCTAGGTTTAGGGTTGAGGTAGTGAGCCTGCCAAACCTAGTTGTACTTCATGGCAGTGAGCCAGCATGTTCTAGGCTCGTGGAGTGACCAAGCCTGAACATCACCATTTGTAAAAGATTGCAATATAAATTGAGAGCTAATCCTCTTCATGGTTTTTCCCCACCTTGGGGTTTTCCATGTAAAAATCTTGGTGTCCATGTGTTATGTCTTTGTGGTTGCTATTCATTTGCATATTATGCTTTTGTTTAATTAATTTTGGAAAATGGTTAAAAGTGAAAGTGCATGAAAGGTTTTATGGAACACTGATTCACCCCCCCTCTCAATGTTCCTGATATTCAACACCAAGGTGTCCCATACAATCTAAAACCTTCTCATCAAAGAAGTAGGCCACTATCTAGAAACATGCAATGAAGTACAAAACTAAATCCATTTCTTCATCACACCTCTCTAATTAGGAATCTTTTTGTCCCCAAAAGATAGGGACTTAGTGGATGAGAGTAGTAGAACTCCTTAATGGTTGATATAGTATGACACTTCACCTTACACCACATTATGAAAGAAAATAAAAAATAGTCCAATTATTTCTTTAAGAGTTTTGATGATACAATGATATATGCTTGAGCTAGGAGATACATTATCGACATTAGTTTTCTCTATTAGAAAGGAAAATGTGCTACCACCCATCCTCACATGAAATCTGGGATCTCAAAAGATTTATTGCCACCATGAAAATGATACAAAATGAAGGATTTTCTATTCTTGATGATCCCATATTTGTTCTTTCTCCTATAAAAGACAACTTTCCTATCATATAAATAACCTAGCTACTAAAAGAAATCTCTACAAACATCTACAGGAGCAACATCTACGAAAACTTCATCAATAAACTTACCAACAACAAACTTCAACTGACATTGCATATCAATAAGAATTTGATTACATCCTTGAATCCAACCTAAACCATAAGGCTTAGTGTGTTAAATGTCTCCAAACCAAGTTTTATTACCAAGATCTATGTAATCAAGTTATTATATGAACATGAATCAAGCAAAACATCAACCTTTACATCATTGAACAAAATTTAATGTTAAACAATGCTTATCTATTCAACACACTAAGCTTCTTAGTAGTGCAAGTAATTTAATATGCTTAACCTTAGGATATACTTAGGTTGATCAAATGAAGAAGTAGACACATGGCCTTTATTTAATTGTTAACGCCCTTAGGGGCCAAGTCTATCTAGTGACCCCTTTTGGCCTTAAGTCTTTAGGTGGGAAGGTTGTTGGAAGCTTTTAATTATCTTTGGATATCATTGGCTTATATGCCCACATGCCAACAAGGCAAACATAGCTAGAAAGTAATTACAAGGAATGCATGTGGAACTTCATTACTCTAATCCTTTTAGGACTCCATAGAGATCTCATTGATAAGACATGTTTGGAGAGGAATGGGGCTTGTTGTAATGGCTCTGGTGCTTGTGCCTTGTCATATGTTGACTTTTATTTTCCAGATCTGCTACTATTATTAGTAATGATATTTTATTATGCAATTAAGGTGTTTCTAATGGGGTTTTGTATTGGAATCTAGACTTTTGCCTATGGATGTAATGTTTTGATTTTTTATACGTTGGACCAAGTTTATTGTTATTGTTCCATTACTTTTGAAATATATACTACATATGTGTTTATTATACTAGGATTAGTATTTTAGATTATTGTTAATTTTTTCATCTCTAATGTGATTATGGTTAATGATCCATGTTATACGTGATGCTTAGTTGCTTCATATACATGTGATGCCACATTGGGTGTTTATGTGTTTCTTCAACTATTATATATAGTGCAGGTATGTCTGATGTTTGACTTGAGTATATGTAGGTATAGGGTTACTCCCTAATGGTGAACTATAAATGAGATGTTCACATTAGGTAAAATTTGTGTGTAACCTTTATCTCACTTGATTCAAGTAAGAAGGATCTTGTGTATCCTTTATTGCTTCATTTTTTTTTCTAACTGGAACAAGATTTGCCACTCATGTGGAATGTTTGACCAAAAAATAAATTTGGCTAACAACAACTTGTATACCTCCTAAAGAATTAGGGGATCTAATATTATTAATTCATCAGTTGTTGCTTTTGTCTAAAAGGCTTGACTCTAGGTTTCAGTGGAATAGTTTGAGTGATAATGGAAGTATCAAATATTTTCAAATCTTCATAAATCCATGCGACCACATCATGATAGTCTCTTAAAGCCTGAATTATACCACCCTTTTTTCTGGACTGCATACTTTTCCAAGAAAGATATTCTTCACATTTTCTTCATTCCCCATGTGTGGAATTTATTCTCCTCCTTTAGAATCAATATTATTCTTCTATTTACCAAACTCATTTGGATCAAACAACAATTCTAGCTATACCATCCCTTTCAGAATGGTGTTGGTCTTTAAATTAACAATCCCTTCTTCATCAATCTTAACTTCTCTTTCAAACTCATCAATTATTTGTGCTTCAAAAACACCATAATTGGTGATAAACTCTAGAATGTGCTTGTCATCTTCAACAAATTGGAAATTTGTGATATTATCAAGAACTGAAGGAAAAAACATCGATTGAATAGTGAATATTTTTAATCCTATCAAGGTTATAGGTTCTAATGTATTGGTTGCTAGAGCTAAAGCATTAGAAATGTGATTATTTTTATAGGGAATGAGTCATTTATTGAAGGCATCAAATCCTTCTATCAAGTCCCAAACTCTATTCCTATAATTAGCTAACCTCTTGTCCTGACATACATATTGTTTTCTAATTTATTTTACTCGTAATTCAAAATCTTCAAATACTTGCAATTGTTTTTACTTTCTTTCTATGAACTAAGAGAAGTCCATGAATAAGTACCTCATATTTAGCTACATTATTTGTGCAATAGAATTGTAATCTATGAGTAGCCAAAAAGGACTTACCTTGGGGTAAGTGCAAGAAGATGGGGGGCCAAAAAGGGGTCTTAAGTGGCCACTTTTTTTCTGAAATCAGGAAATACTGGCCTTGGATGAGAAATTGAGCATAGTTACACTCAAAATTTGGAGATGCAACCAAAACAATGTTCGTAGTGCTCCGAGTCTACTTTCTAAACTACTATTTTGTTTTGAAAATGGCATAGATTAAGGGGTTCAAAAGAGGGAGCCACAGAAATTGGTGTTGTTTCTGTCAAAAAAACATAACATAGCATGTTTTGTGGCTCCCTCAAAAGGTCAACTTTTTTTTGGTATTTTTAAAATCGCTTCAGTGAGGAATTAGCTAATAGCATGTAGTTTATGCCCGATTTTTCTAATAATTTTTTTATGAATATTTGATTTTTTACTAATTTTTAAAGTGGACACATCCTAAAAAATAAAATTTTGGCCGTGCTACCCCTATAAATTTTGAAAACTAATTGAAAATCATTTTTTTATTTTTTTAATATTTGTAGAATGGAGTCTAGTTTCTAAATATGTAATTTTTTTGAAATTTGAATGAATAGTTATTTTACAATGAAAAAAAGACCAAACAATGGTTTTTGCCTAAAAACGGACACACAAACAAAAGAAATTAAAGATGAAAGGCTTAACATTGTTAAAATGTGAAAAAAATCACATCGTCAAATAGCTAAGAGAAAGCCTAACATTACCCATGTGTTCGATTTGTTCAACCTTGAAACACGTGCAAATCTGAGGGTTAGCATGAACAAAATTATGTGAAATTTTGAAGAATATAGAAAAACACGTCTGTGACTGTTCATAAGGCACTCCAAGCCTTTGGGTTGGAAATCCAAAGCAAATCCCAAGCCCAAGGCTTGGGATTCCCAAAGCAAGAAATAACGCGAGCGCGTTATAACGCGCTCGCGTTATGTTTTGCCTTGCATTTTTCTTTCCCGCAAGTTTGTCTTTTGTCATGTTTGACATAACGCGAGCGCGTTATAACGCGCTCGCGTTATGTCCCACTCAAATTTTTTTACGTTCAAGGCTATTAATCATGAGGGTTAAGGGATAAGGGATAGAGTTGGAGGGTTTAGGGATAAGCGATTAGCGTTTAAGGTATAGTATTGAGCCCGTTGAGGGTCTAGGAATAGGGATAGCGTTTAAGGTTTAGGGATGAGGGATGACAGATTATGGTTTAGGGTTTAGGGATAGAGTTGAGGGTCGAGGGATCAAAGTTAAGGGTTGAGGGATTACGGTTTGACATTGAGGGTTGAGGGTTGAGGTTCAAGGGTCAAGGGTTTAGGGATAGGGTTTAGGGTCGAGGGATTAGGGTTAAAGTAGAGTGTGGAGGGTGTAAGGATTAGGGATAGGGTTGGAGGGTTTAGGGATAAGGGATTAGGGTTTAAGGTATAGTATCGAGTCTGTTGAGGGTTTAGGAATAGGGATAGAATTTAGGGATTAGGGATGAGGGATTATAGTTGAGGGATGATGGATTAGGGTTGAGGGTTGAGGGATTAGGGTTTAAGGTATAGTGTTGAGGGTTGAGGGTTGAGGGTTTAGGGTTGACAGATTAGCATTTAATGTCAAGGTTAGGGTTAGAGTGTCGAGGGTAGAGGGATTAGGGATAGGGTTTAGGGTTGAAGGTTTAAGGATTGAGGGTTGAGGCTTTACGGATGAGGGTTTAAGGCTTAAGATATAGTGTCAAGTGTTGAGGGTGTAGGGATAGGGTTTAAGTTTTAAGGGTTAAGGGTTGAGGGATTAGGGTTTGACGTTGAGGGTTGAGGGTTGAGGTTCGAGGGTCAAGGGTTTAGGGATAGGGTTGAGGGTCGAGGAATTAGGGTTAAAGTAGAGTGTGGAGGGTATAAGGATTAGGGATAGGGTTTGAGGGTTTAGGGATAAGGGATTAGGGTTTAAGGTATAGTATCGATTCTGTTGAGGGTGTAGAAATAGGGATAGCATTTAGGGTTTAGGGATGAGGGATTAGAGTTGAGGGATGACGGATTAGGGTTGAGGGTTGAGGGATTAGGGTTTAGGGATAAGGTTTAGGGTTGAGGGTTGAGGGATTAGGGTTTAAGGTATAGTGTTGAGGGTTTAGGGATAGGGTTTAGGGTTGAGGGATTAGGATTTGACATTGAGGGTTGAGGGTTTAGGGTTTAGGGTTAGGGTTGAGAGATGAGGGATTAGAGTTAAGGGTTGAGGGAATAGGGTTTGACGTCGAGGGTTGAGGGTTGAGGTTCGAGGGTCAAGGGTTTAGGGATAGGGTTGAGGTTGAAGGGATTAGGGTTAAAGTAGAGTGTGGAGGGTGTAAGGATTAGGGATAGGGTTGGAGGGTTTAGGGATAAGGGATTAGAGTTTAAGGTATAGTATCGAGTTTGTTGAGGGTTTATGAATAGGGATAGCATTTAGGGTTTAGGGATGAGGGATTAGAGTTGAGGGATGAGGGGTTAGGGTTGAGGGTTGAGGGATTAGGGTTTAGGGATAAGGTTTAGTGTTGAGGGTTGAGGGATTAGGGTTTAAGGTATAGTGTTCAGGGTTGATGGTTTAGGGATAGGGTTTAGGTTTGAGGGATTAGGGTTTAGGGTTGATGAATTAGGGTTTAATGTTGAGAGTTAAGGGTTCAGGGTTGAGGGTTGAGGTTGAGGGATAGGGTTAATGGTCAAGGGATTAGGGTTAAATAAGAGTGTCGAGGGTAGAGGGATTAGGGTTTAAGGTATAGTATCGAGCCTGTTGAGGGTCTAGGAATAGGGATAGCTTTTAGGATTTAGGAATGAGGGATTAGAGTTGAGGGATGACGGATGACAGATGACAGATTAGGGTTGAGGGTTGAGGCATTAGGGTTTAGGGACAAGGTTTAGGGTTAGGGTTGAGGGATTAGGGTTTAAGGTATAGAGTTGAGGGTTTAGGGATAGGGTTTAGGGTTGAGGGATTAGAATTTGATGTTGAGGGTTTAGGGTTTAGGGTTAGGGTTGAAGGTCGAGGGATTAGAGTTAAGGGTTGAGGGATTAGGGTTTGATGTTGAGGGTTGAGGGTTGAGGTTCGAGGGTCAAGGGTTTAGGGATAGGGTTGAGGGTCGAGGAATTAGGGTTAGAGTTGAGTGTGGAGGCTATAAGGATTAGGGATAGGGTTGGAGGGTTTAGGGATAAGGGATTAGAGTTTAAGGTATAGTATCGAGTCTGTTGAGGGTTTAGGAATAGGGATAGCATTTAGGGTTTAGGGATGAGGGATTAGAGTTGAGGGATGATGGATTAGGGTTGAGGGTTGAGGGATTAGGGTTTAGGGATAAGGTTTAGGGTTGAGGGTTGAGGGATTAGGGTTTAAGGTATAGTGTTGAGGGTTGATGGTTTAGGGATAGGGTTTAGGTTTGAGGGATTAGGGTTTAGGGTTGATGAATTAGGGTTTAATGTTGAGAGTTGAGGGTTGAGGGTTGAGGGTTGAGGTTGAGGGATAGGGTTAATGGTCAAGGGATTAGGGTTAAATAAGAGTGTCGAGGGTAGAGGGATTAGGGTTTAAGGTATAGTATCGAGCCTGTTGAGGGTCTAGGAATAGGGATAGCGTTTAGGGTTTAGGAATGAGGGATTAGAGTTGAGGGATGACGGATGACAGATTAGGGTTGAGGGTTGAGGGATTAGGGTTTAGGGACAAGGTTTAGGGTTAGGGTTGAGGGATTAGGGTTTAAGGTATAGTGTTGAGGGTTTAGGGTTGAGGGATTAGAGTGAAGGGTTGAGGGATTAGAATTTGACGTTGAGGGTTTAGGGTTTAGGATTAGCGTTGAAGGTCGAGGGATCAGAGTTAAGGGTTGAGGGATTAGGGTTTGATGTTGAGGGTTGAGGGTTGAGGTTCAAGGGTCAAGGGTTTAGGGATAGGGTTGAGGTTGAAGGGATTAGGGTTAAAGTAGAGTGTGGAGGGTGTAAGGATTAGGGATAGGGTTGGAGGGTTTAGGGATAAGGGATTAGAGTTTAAGGTATAGTATCGAGTTTGTTGAGGGTTTAGGAATAGGGATAGCATTTAGGGTTTAGGGATGAGGGATTAGAGTTGAGGGATGACGGATTAGGGTTGAGGGTTGAGGGATTAGGGTTTAGGGATAAGGTTTAGGGTTGAGGGTTGAGGGATTAGGGTTTAAGGTATAGTGTTGAGGGTTGATGGTTTAGGGATAGGGTTTAGGTTTGAGGGATTAGGGTTTAGGGTTGATGAATTAGGGTTTAATGTTAAGAGTTGAGGGTTGAGGGTTGAGGTTGAGGGATAGGGTTAATGGTCAAGGGATTAGGGTTAAATAAGAGTGTCGAGGGTAGAGGGATTAGGGTTTAAGGTATAGTATCGAGCTTGTTGAGGGTCTAGGAATAGGGATAGCGTTTAGGATTTAGGAATGAGGGATTAGAGTTGAGGGATGACGGATGACAGATTAGGATTGAGGGTTGAGGCATTAGGGTTTAGGGACAAGGTTTAGGGTTAGGGTTGAGGGATTAGGGTTTAAGGTATAGTGTTGAGGGTTTAGGGATAGGGTTTAGGGTTGAGGGATTAGAGTGAAGGGTTGAGGGATTAGAATTTGACGTTGAGGGTTTAGGGTTTAGGGTTAGGGTTGAAGGTCGAGGGATCAGAGTTAAGGGTTGAGGGATTAGGGTTTGATGTTGAGGGTTAAGGGTTGAGGTTCGAGGGTCAAGGGTTTAGGGATAGGGTTGAGGGTCGAGGAATTAGGGTTAAAGTTGAGTGTGGAGGGTATAAGGATTAGGGATAGGGTTAGAGGCTTTAGGGATAAGGGATTAGAGTTTAAGGTATAGTATCAAGTCTGTTGAGGGTTTAGGAATAAGGATAGCATTTAGGGTTTAGGGATGAGGGATTAGAGTTGAGGGATGATGGATTAGGGTTGAGGGACTAGGGTTTAGGGATAAGGTTTAGGGTTGAGGGTTGAGGGATTAGGGTTTAACGTATAGTGTTGAGGGTTGATGGTTTAGGGATAGGGTTTAGGTTTGAGGGATTAGGGTTTAGGGTTGATGAATTAGGGTTTAATGTTGAGAGTTAAGGGTTGAGGGTTAAGGGTTGAGGTTGAGGGATAGGGTTAATGGTCAAGGGATTAGGGTTAAATAAGAGTGTCGAGGGTAGAGGGATTAGGGTTTAAGGTATAGTATCGAGCTTGTTGAGGGTCTAGGAATAGGGATAGCGTTTAGGGTTTAGGAATGAGGGATTAGAGTTGAGGGATGACGGATGACAGATTAGGGTTGAGGGTTGAGGGATTAGGGTTTAGGGACAAGGTTTAGGGTTAGGGTTGAGGGATTAGGGTTTAAGGTATAGTGTTGAGGGTTTAGGGATTGGGTTTAGGGTTGAGGGATTAGAGTGAAGGGTTGAGGGATTAGAATTTGACGTTGAGGGTTTAGGGTTTAGGATTAGGGTTGAAGGTCGAGGGATCAGAGTTAAGGGTTGAGGGATTAGGATTTAAGGTATAGTATCGATTCTGTTGAGGGTGTAGGAATAGGGATAGCATTTAGGGTTTAGGGATGAGGGATTAGAGTTGAGGGATGACGGATTAGGGTTGAGGGTTGAGGGATTAGGGTTTAGGGATAAGGTTTAATGTTGAGGGCTGAGGGATTAGGGTTTAAGGTATAGTGTTGAGGGTTTAGGGATAGGGTTTAGGGTTGAGGGATTAGAGTGAAGGGTTGAAGGATTAGGATTTGATGTTGAGGGTTGAGGGTTTGGGGTTAGGGTTGAGAGATGAGGGATCAGAGTTAAGGGTTGAGGGATTAGGGTTTGACGTCGAGGGTTGAGGGTTGAGGTTCGAGGGTCAAGGGTTTAGGGATAGGGTTGAGGTTGAAGGGATTAGGGTTTAAGGTATAGTGTTGAGGGTTGATGGATCAGAGTTAAGGGTTGAGGGATTAGGGTTGAGGGTTATAAGGATTAGGGATAGGGTTGGAGGGTTTAGGGATAAGGGATTAGAGTTTAAGGTATAGTATCGAATCTGTTGAGGGTGTAGGATTAGGGATAGCATTTAGGGTTTAGGGATGAGGGATTAGAGTTGAGGGATGATGGATTAGGGTTGAGGGATTAGGATTTGACGTTGAGGGATGACGAATTAGGGTTGAGGGATTAGGATTTGACGTTGAGGGTTTAGGGATAGGGTTGAGGGTTGAGGGATTAGGATTTGACGTTGAGGGTTTAGGGATAGGATTGATGGTTGAGGGATTAGGATTTGACGTTGAGGGTTTAGGGATAGGGTTGAGGGATTAGGATTTGTCGTTGAGGGTTGAGTGTTTAGGGATAGGGTTGAGGGATTAGGATTTGACATTGAAGGTTGAGGGTCGAGGGATCAAAGTTGAGGGTTTAGGGATTAGGGTTTGACGTTGAGGGTTGAGGGCATTTTCTATCACGAACTTGATTATGAGGGCTTGCCCCTTCATTGTTATGCCTATCATATGGCGGAGCATCTGGCAAGCCCTTGCAAGAAAAAGATGTGATCAATGCAAAGGATGTGATGAATGTATAGTAGGATAAAACGCGAGCGCGTTATAGCGTGCTCGTGTTATAGCGTGCTCGCGTTATAACGCGCTCGCATTTTTTATTTCTATTGAAACGGTAAAAAAGTGGTTACCCCCGTGATCCAGGCCCACATGCTCTATTTTCTTACTAATTCTGTGCGTGCTTCGATAAAAATGAAGTGCTTTCATGCTATTGGGAAGTTCACATGCACATTTGACACATTGTACCACCTTTGCATGATCTTTCCACCACCTTTTCTGCTTTGCCAACTTGAGAAGGAGGAAATAACATAGTTTTCACACCAAGTTTGATATATATCTATTCAAGTTTCAATTTTTGTAGTGTTGCAATGTTAATTGTGATTCAATTTTAAGAATTTAACATTGAAAAGGAAGCAAGTGGTGAAAAACTCAAATTGTTGAGGTGTTTGATGCAAGAAGATAAAAACACTACATAATTGGGTACTCTCTCCATTCAAATCTTCGTTATTTAGGTATGTCAAGTCTTTACATGCATGTTCTTTACATTTTCCTTATTTCAGATTGAATTACTTTATCATGCTTTATCATACATGTTTAAAATAGACACATTCCCAATCAAGAAAGCAACCTACAATCTCACATGATGCCATGCATATTTTCTACACTTGGGCTCTTTAATAATTAAGTGTAATAAACAAACCTTAGTTCATACCATGATGTCAAACTATACAAGAATAAATCCTTACAATTTAAAAAAAATACAATCCCACTATTATCATGTATTCATTTCTTAGGAACTAATATTGGTCTCTTTATCATGCTACAGACAAATTCTACGTCATGTCGAGGAAACGATCAAGAATTGAACCAACACAGGAAGAGATAGAACCTAAGAATGCAAAGAAAGCAATGGCTATGAGGGAACTTCGTGAGAAGAGGAAATTGGACACGATAAATGAAGACATACCAATTGAAGAGGAACCACAACCATCACAAAGAGATATGGTATTGGCGGCACAAAGAGAACGAATGCAAAAACTTCGTGGTACAAGAGATTTGAATACCATAGTTGGAGACACGTCCTTTACCGCAAGTCAACATGTAGGGACACCATCTACCACATCTCAAGTTGAGAGTACATCATCACTCACATGTGATGAAGGAGGTACGCCATCATTCCCACCTCAACCTCAAGGTATGTCATCTATTCCATCTTCAATCGAAGGTATGCCATCTAACCCATCTCATTTAAATATTGATGAAATTCCTAATGTTGAGATGAATTTACCTAACTTGACACCACCTAGAATTTTGCATAGAAAGCCAAAGTATTTGATTGATATTGATGAGAATATTTTGCAGCCAATGGAAGGTAAGATTCCAAAACGCACTTGTAGAAGATATGCTAATAAGATTTGGAGATTGTTCTTTGAAAAGTTAAATGAGACTGCAAGATGTCAACTATTCGTTGAAATGATGCGAAGTATAAAGTATAGGTCCATCATGAAGATTCTTAGGCTGAGAACATCAGAGGCTTCAAGTGAAAAATCTATTGTCAAGAATCTAATGAGTGCGTATGAGAGTGTGGGTAACACCTCACGCACAAAAGATAGTAATGCAACACGGCATGTGATTACATCAACTATAGTAAGTAGTCAAACGAGGAAAGCTCGTCTCATTAGAAAGACAAGTCAAGAATTGAGAATTAATAGGAATACTTTATCAAGAGCCGTTGGAAGACGCCAAAGAATTGAGGACACTAATGCCAATGAATTATAGGCGTTCTCGTGGAGACTACCATGAAAAGATAAACCAATTGTTGCAGCATTGAGATCACTAATTGAAGACTTTTGGAAGAATCACACAAGGGTATCTCCGAATCAAAGGGATGTGGTAAGAAGGAGAATCGGTAGTCAGAACTGTGAGCCACATCCAAAGCATTTTTTGGATGAGACTCAAACACAGTTTTATGGTAAATTTCTAGAGAAGTATCCTTAAATTAAAATTTGTCAAAGATATTTTGAAATGCTAAAACCTTTCTATGTTAAGATAAATCACACACACACTACTTGTTGTTGTAGATTACATATTAAATTTTCTAACCATTTTGATGCTTATAGGTCTATATGTTTAGATATGCATACTAACAATGATTTGCAGGGTTGTGCCATATGTGCCCCACCAACATCTTCAAGAGACTTCATATCAAGAATTTTATGTGAAAAAGAGGAAGGTCAAATATTCTACAAGAAATTATGCTTGGATGGCACATGTCATCATTGCGGTGGCTTGCAACATTTGCCAATATGTGAACATATGGAAATAACACATGCGGTTGGAAACGAACTAGTAGAGTTTGGCAAGTATAAAACAGTGGCATACAATACAAAAGATGGTAAAGAAGCAAAGAGGTGTGAATTAGTTATTGAAAAGATTCCAGTGTATCAATTTATGCCTATATTTCGTGATAGCATAGTGTATGAGTATGCAAGACATGCCCATAGAGCTCGATGGTTGGACTTGCAATTCAAGTTATGCAAAGACACATTTCCGGTTGATAGCATTGTTTCAGTCGTCGACTTTGCAGAGAACTACAGTTTACAGCCACAGCGTGAGGTGCAATCACAATATTACAACTCCACACAGGTTTCTATATTTGTGCACATCACATTCATTCATGCGAATGATAGTACAGAGGATGACAGAAAGATCATAAGGGAGTATAATTTCTATATTAGTGATGATCGCATGCATTCTACAGAGTTCGTGCAAGGTTGCTTTCAGGTGTTCTACAATGATTTGGCTAGAAGGGGCATATCATTCAGTCAACATATCATATGGTTGGATAATTGTGCGTCACAATTCAAGAACTCGCAGAATTTCTATTAGCTGAGTAGGAGGCATAATTTTATAGGTATTCAACATATGTGGAACTTTTGTGAGGCCGGGCATGGAAAGGGGGAGCATGATGGTGCAGGAGCATGTATCAAAAGAGCCATAGCACGAGAAGAGTTAAAGTATAAAGACAATGCAAAGTTGACAGATGCAAAATTGATTATCGAGTGGTGTAATGCTTCCATGGGTCCAGGTAATGAAGGTAAGTCTTTAGTTCGTAGATTTTTTTGGTTGATAGATGATACTAACATTGCACCATATGAGGATTGTTGTACACTGACAGGATCAAATGAGATGCACTCTTTCAGAAGCTCAATTGCAGGTTCATGGAGTATCCATACACGAAAGATGTCATGCTTTTGTTCTTCCTGTACAATTCAAGTCTGGGATGAGTACGAGTCAAAGGAGTGGGTTGACGAATGGCAGTTAAGTTATCTTAGCCCACTTGACATATATCGACCCCCGACGGCACTAGAACTAACATAGATGGAATCGTCAGTTGACTTTGACCACATATCAAATTTAGTTCAACCAGGTAATATAGGGCACATATATGCATCTAATTTCATCTAGTTCAACCAGGTAATGTCATCTTACTTTGTAGTGTTTTTGTAATGTTGACTAATTTCATCTAATTTGCTACACATATCAATGTAGGGCACGTATATGCAGTTATTGCAGATGAAGATAATGAAGAGGGAACATATTATTACTTATATCGTTGTGTTGAGGCCAAAAAGAAATTGGAGGCCCTTGTTACAGATGGAGAAAACATCGAATACCCTACAGGATCAGTGGTTATTACTGGAACATGGCTTAGAAGGTACCCACATAAGAGTGTTAATATTTGGCTATTTCAGGACTTTGACATGCATCAGAAGATTCTTCATTACTCGAACCTTGTCGTGGCATCCAATGTTTATTTGATAAAGTATCGGGGTAGACCTTTGAACAAAATATTGTGGAAGGTACGTGAGTCTGACCATGAAGCAATACTTGACACAATAAAGAGTAGAGCAGACCTGGATGGTTCATTGGATTAATTTGTAAGTATTCACATTGATTTTGTAAAGTTATGTTACATTGAGTTGTAAGTATGCACATTAATTTGTAAGGTTTGTCTTTTTTTATTTCCTCCTGCATTTTTACACATATGTACACATTTTTACATCATCATGTTATGCATTTTTGGTGTCCTGCTCCTGATGCGACCAAACTCATAACTCACCCTACTAGACACCATTTGATGATCTCTCCAACACTCTGGATCCAGGGTGCCAAATCATGATGATGACCTATATACCATTCTCCCAAGGCACTCATAATGAATGAAAAGAAGACCAAGGGCGCCCAAGCTTAATAGACTTATTTTTTTCAATTTTGATGATCCAAACTCTTGCAATATGACATCCACTTTCATGCCTTTAGATCTTCCTTCACATATAGGGTGCCAAATCAAGTTGAAAAATCTACATAAAGGTGCCAAACTGGATGAAAGGAGACATGAAATGCGCCTTAGGACTCCATGCTAAGGTTTGAGCCATTAAAGTCTCTTGATATTAGGCGCTCATGATGACGAAACTTAGAGCTTTTTCCTTTCCTATGCGCTCATCTAAGATGTTTGAATCATAAGGAGCACCTCGACCTCTATCATGTACATTGGGCACCAAATCAAGGTGATTTTAAGTCACTTTGAGTCATTTGGGGTCAGTTTGAGTCTTTGAGTCATGTTGCAAAAAAGTGTCAATGTTGTCAAGTTGCCCAAAGCAACTTTTGCATTTTTGGTGTCCTGCTCGTGATGTGACCAAACTGACTATTCCAACGCGTCTGGATGGGTACATTTACGCTAGGCATGGTCCTTTTTTTCACCCAAACATGTTGAAACAGTCGGAGCTACATTGTACCGACGATATCCCTGAAGAGTCCAAAGTGCAAAAAGGTAGCAATCTTTGACGAGATGTTACTCGAAAACCATGTCACTTAGAAATATTCTGTCTAAGGCAACGCGATCATGTAGAGTGCCTCTACAATAACCTCTCTTGGTTTTTTATAGCTCTAAGGCATTTGCCCGTGGTGAAAGGTTTTCTGCTGCCCCAAAAATCGTCAGAAGGAGGCAGTGTAAAGTTGCAAAGGGGTGTAACTTTCATCCTACTCCTGATGCGACCAAACTGACTATTCCAACGCATCTGAATGGGTACATTTACGCTAGGCATAGTCCTATTTTTCACCCAAACATGTCAAAACAGTCGGAGCTACATTGTACCGCCGATATCCCTGAGGAGTCCAAAGTGCAAAAATGCAACAATCTTTGACGAGATGTTACTCAAAAACCATGTCACTTAGAAACATTTTGTCTGAGGCAACACGATCACGTAGAGTACCTCTACAATAACCTCTCTCAGTTTTTTATAGCTCTGAGGCATTTGCCCGTGGTGAAAGGTTTTCTGCTGCCCCAAAAATCGTTAGAAGGAGGCAGTGTAAAGTTGCAAAGGGGTGTAACTTTCATCCTGCTCCTGATGTGACCAAACTAACTATTCCAACGCGTCTGAATGGGTACATTTACGCTAGGCATGGTCCTATTTTTCACCCAAACATGTCAAAACAGTCGGAGCTACATTGTACCGACAATATCCCTGAAGAGTCCAAAGTGCAAAAATGCAGCAATCTTTGACGAGATGTTACTCAAAAACCGTGCCACTTAAAAATATTCCATCTGAGGCAACGCGATCACGTAGAGTGCCTCTACAATAACCTCTCTCAGTTTTTTATAGCTCTGAGGCATTTGCCCATGGTGAAAGGTTTTCTGTTGCCCCAAAAATCGTCAGAAGGAGGCAGTGTAAAGTTGCAAAGGGGTGTAACTTTCATCCTGCTCCTGATGTGACCAAACTGACTGATCCAACGCATCCGAATGGGTACATTTATGCTAGGCATTGTCCTATTTTTAACCCAAACATGTCAAAACAGTCGGAGCTACATTATACCGACGATATCCCTGAAGAGTCCAAAGTGCAAAAAGGCAGCAATCTTTGACGAGATGTTACTCAAAAACTGTGTCACTTAGAAACATTCCGTCTGAGGCAACGGGATCATGTAGAGTGCCTCTACAATAACCTCTCTCAGTTTTTTATAGCTCTGAGGCATTTGCCCGTGGTGAAAGGTTTTCTGCTGCCCCAAAAATCGTCAGAAGGAGGCAGTGTAAAGTTGCAAAGGGGTGTAACTTTTGTCCTGCTCGTGATGTGACCAAACTGACTGTTCCAACACGTCCGAATGGGTACATTTACACTAGGCATGGTCCTATTTTTCACCCAAATATGTCGAAATAGTCAGAGCTACATTGTACCGATGATATCCCTGAAGAGTCCAAAGTGCAAAAAGGCAGCAATCTTTGACGAGATGTTACTCGAAAACTGTGTCACTTAGAAACATTCCGTCTGAGGTACGTAGAGTTCCTCTACAATAAACTCTCTCAGTTTTTTATAGCTCTGAGGCATTTGCCCATGGTGAAAGATTTTCTGTTGCCCCAAAAATCGTCAGAAGGAGGCAGTGTAAAGTTGCAAAGGGGTGTAACTTTCGTCCTGCTCCTGATGCGACTAAAATGACTATTCCAATGTGTCTGAATGGGTACATTTACGCTAGGCATGGTCCTATTTTTCACCCAAACATGTCAAAACAATCGGAGCTACATTGTACCGACGATATCCCTGAAGAGTCCAAAGTGCAAAAAGGCAGCAATCTTTGACAAGATGTTACTCGAAAACTATGTCACTTAGAAACATTCTGTCTGAGGCAACAGAATCACATAGAGTGCCTCTACAATAACCTCTCTCAGTTTTTTATAGCTCTGAGGCATTTGCCCGTGGTGAAAGGTTTTCTGCTGCCCCAAAAATCGTCAGAAGGAGGCAGTGTAAAGTTGCAAAGGGGTGTAACTTTCGTCCTGCTGGTGATGTGACCAAACTGACTATTCCAACGCGTCTGAATGGGTACATTTACGTTAGGCATGGTTCTATTTTTCACCCAAATATGTCGAAACAGTCAGAGCTACATTGTACCGACGATATCCCTGAAGAGTCCAAAGTGCAAAAAGGCAGCAATCTTTGACGAGATGTTACTCAAAAACTGTGTCACTTAGAAACATTCCATCTGAGGCAACATGATTACGTAGAGTGCCTCTACAATAACCTCTCTCAATTTTTTATAGCTCTGAGCCATTTGCCCGTGGTGAAAGGTTTTTTGCTGCCCCAAAAATCATCAGAAGGAGGCAGTGTATTAAGTCAGGATGAAAGCCTATTCACACTAGGTGCCTGTTTTTGACCAAATCACACATGTGCCTTGAACAAGTGATGCTACAAGTGGTGAACAAAATGGGCGCCTTGAAGAATTGAGCCCTCCAAATCACACATCACCCCAAAAGGGTAACTATTGTGACCAAATCACACATCACCCCATCAGATTGGGGACCCCCTCTTTTCTTGCTCAGGTGCTTTGCACAGGAGTTGCTATGTGTCATTTTGGCCAAGGTTTTCTAGAGCAGTGAAGATGTTAGGAAGGGGATGATTGTTTGGATAGTTTTGAATGCTTTATTTCTCCTTGTTTAAACTAGGTGCTCACTGAGAATTGGAGTAGCCTTTGCACCCTCACATCACGTTAATCGGCGTTTCAGAGGCAATCATAGTATAGGAAGATTTGCGCCTTGAAGAAGAGAGTTATCTGGTGAGCGCTTAGGAGTTCTGGTGCCTAGGGGAAAGGTCTAGGTAGAACGCCTTCAGACTTTGACAGTGAAGTGCCTTAAGGAGTTGGATGATGTTTTTGCCTAGAGTGGAGATGATGTTTTTAGCGCCTTAAGGATGATGATGGAGTGCCTTGGAGTCAGGTTAGTCTGGAGCACCTTAAGAAGGTAAAGCACTTCAAATGTAAACACAAGTGTTTTGAGCACCCTAATGAGAAGTTGTCTTGGCACCATAAGTTGTTCAAACCAAGATATGTGCCTTGGATAGTTGCAAAGACCTAATTTAGCGCCCAAGGTTGGAAGACTCTTTGTGAGCGCCCAGTGTTTGAAAGCTCTTTGTGTTTGGTGCATTAAAATGAATTTGGCACCTAAGTAGTATTGAAACACTCAACTGAGCGCCTAAAGCCCATGAGAGAAGTGATATGCGCCTTGATAGGAATATCATGGAAGATGAGTTTACTGAATGGTGCCTTGAATGACTTGGTTGATTAAGTGTTTTAGCGCCTAGATATGGGATGAATCATTGAGTGCCTTTGGTTGAGATGATGTTAGCACCTTTGAGATTATAACACCTTGGAGTCAAGTTCAAAGGAGCACCTTGAGAAGGTAAAACACTTCAAATGTTTTCAAGGAATTGGAGAAGTCACTTAGTGCCTAGAAGGAATTCCAGAGCAAGAGGGTTGGAGCGCCTTGAGCTTCAAGTCAGATATGTGCCTAGACCTCTACCCTTTAGCAAGTTGAAGCCCTCTGAGCCTTGACAAAGTGAGAATGCCTTATAGTGAATATGCGCCTTGGGCAAGGTTGAATACAAAGTTGAGGAGTATATCATAACGAGTAAGTGCACTGTAGGGTTAGATGATAAAGACTAGCACCTTGAGTGTCTTGGTCAAAATTTTGACGTGAGAAGTCTTGCAAGATCAAACCCTGGAGTGCGCCTTAGAGAGAACCTATTGATCCTTTGCTTTGACAAGATTTGGGCGCCAGAATGATCCTTAATAAATGGAATGTATCTACACCAAGTTTGTGCCTTTAGGGAAGTGATGGTGTCCAGATGAGTTTTGTGTCCCTTTGAGTGTTGAGATTGTTAGAGATAGGTGCCTTGATGAATGAAATGCGCCTTGAAGACCATGTGCGCCTAGAGAAGATAAGTGCCTAGTTGAGATAAAGAGGTGTTTCTGGCGCCTAGGGAAGAAGAGAGGTAAGTTCAGGGAGATAAGTGCACCTAAAAGTTTTAGCGCCCTCAATCAAATTGCACCTTTTTGCCTTGGAGAATATAAGGTGAGGATTTGAGTTGAAAGTTTGAGAAAGTAGATTGAGCGCCCTGTGTTGGAGGAATCAAGTTGGATAAGCACTTGAAGAACTTGTATTAAGTGTTTTAGCGCCTTGGTATGGTTTGGAGCACCTTGTTGAGGAGATAACCTGATTTAATCCAAGATAGAGCACCCTAGAATTGAATATGCACCTTGTTGGAGGAATATATGCGCCTTGTTGGAGAAAGATATGCACCTTCAATGAGAGTTTGTGTGCCTTAACCAAGAATGATGATTGAAGTCACAATCTCATGTTTGTGCGCCTAGGTCTAGAAGTAAGATTTGAGTGCCTTAGGATAGGGTTTTTTGCACCTTGTCTTGGAGAGTGAATTTGCGCCTTGGATGATGTTGAAGCGCCTTGGGATGAAATGCGCCCAAACTTACAGAGGGCCTTCAGTGAGGGAATTGAAGAGAGTGCTTAGAGGAAGGATAGCCTTAAGATCAAACTAAGTACTTAGAAACCTAAGATTAGCACTTTATTTGAAGTTATACACCTATTCTGGCGCCAGAGAGTGAGTTTGAGTGTGAAGAAGTGAATGTCTGCGCCTTGAAGGGGATACAAAGGGAAGATGATGCACCTTGATGGGTTGATGATGGAAATTTGTGCTTTGGAGCTAAATGTGTGTCTTGAATTTAAATGATATTTGAGTGCTTAGAGGTAAATAGGGGCGCCTTTGAGAATTCTTTGTGCTTTAAGGAATGGATTGTGGCACTTTGGACTAAGGTAAGTCCTGAGCACTTCCAATGATTTTAAGGAGCACCTTGAAGGAGATAGTACCTAGAGAAGAAAAGATGTCAAGTTTTAACACCTTGGAAGAAATTCCAGATAGTGGCGCCTTCACAAGGTTTTCCAAGTTGGCACCTTGGTTTGGGATGATCATGCTAAGAAAGAAAATGTGCCTTCAGCAAGGTCACATCAAGTCCAATATGTCAATACTCTTCATCACTAATGTCATGTTGAAATTTCAAGGCATCTATCCATTCAAGTTCTCTGAGGAATATCTTGCAAGTGTACTTCATCAATGATAGACATTCATCCATCCGAGTTTCAAGATCTCTCAATCTTCAAAGTTTCAAAGTCCACAACTCCAAGAGGGTCACTCCAAGGGTCGTCATGAAGGATCACTTCATCTTTGTCTTATCATCAAGCAAGGCTTCATCCAGTCCTAGAGAGATCTCTACTTCATGTCATCATCATCTACTCTTAAGATGATAATCCTTGGAAGTCAAGTGTTTCAAAGATTCTTTGAGAAATTGACAAGTTGTAACCTAGGTGCCAAAACCCCTGAGAATCCTCCTATCTGGCGCCTAGTTAGAAGAACACTAATATTGCACCTAAGTGAATTTGAGTGTCAATATAGAGTCATCAAACCCCACCAAACATTCATCCATATCTCTACCACCTCAAGGAAGCGCCCAACTTAGGATGGCACCTAGTCTGGTCTCTACTACCTTCAGTTGGCGCCTAACCCTAAGAGTCTTGCAACTATGACATTCATCCATGCAACAAGCAAGGTGATGCTCCCTTGTGATATTGTGAGGTGTTGACATTTAGTTGACATCATTGAGTTTGATTGAGTTGATCAAGTGTAGACACCATTGTAAACATCAAGGCTTCAAGGCCTTTCCTTTGTATCTCCATTGAATAAGTTGTAACTTCATGCTATTGAAAGCATTATCCATGTAATAAGACATTGCAAGTTGATTGAGTCAAATAATTAGACAAGTACCCAACTCTAAGATTGATTCATTCAAGTAGTTATCTTTGATGTATATCTTTGTGTTGTTGAAGTAGTTGATGAATTGATAGCAAGTAAAATTGTTTAAGTAAGGAAAAATTTTCGTAGAACTAGTTGGGTATCTTACTGTCATGTCCCCATTTCCAGCCTGATCATCAAATGAAGAATGAGTTAGCCTATTCCTCATTCCCGGAGGCTAATTCAAAATAATGAGGGAATGAATTGGTTTTTGACTAACTTAACTTTTGTCTTTTGCAGTAACAAAGTCAGAAACTTGAAATTAGTTAAGTCTAGATGCTAAACTTGACTAAGGCAGGACTCCTAGAGTCAGGGCACACTTTCTTGCTTGCTCAATGTCAAATATATGCCTAACCAAGAATCATGGAGCTTTGAAGCACTTTAATCACATCAACTAGGGCGCCTAAATGCATAGAGGTACAATGAATCTTCCAGAGAACATGGATAGACAACTAAGTCTCCAACTTGAGTCTTCTAAGTGAATTGGATGATGAAGAGAGTCTAGTCATTTTGGGCGCTAGTATCAGGATGAATCATCCAAAATGGGTGCCTAGAACTAGAAGGCGCCAATGCATGAGTTCAAGGATCCTCCATTGGAGCGCCTAGCCCAGATGGCTATAGATTGAAAGTTTTAAAGCTAAGTGATGTCTCTTAGGTGAATTCCTAGCCCAGGTGCATGTGTTGGGAAAAACTCTTTGGCTCTGGCGCCTAGAATTGGGAGCTTTGTAAGATGCACCAATTGATGAAACATTTCCATTTTGCGCCTAGAATAGAACTCTCTCACATAGTTGAAATTGACTTGATAGAAGGAGATAAGTCTTAAGGACTAGTTTGGCGCCTCACTTGCCTATCTCACCTTTGAAATGCGCTTTGGTTGATGATCATCATTGATGGCGCCTAGTGAAATGAAAAGCTATTTGCATCTCCAGAGGATCAAAATTGGATTAGGAGATCATCCTTGCAGTTGAGATTGACAGAGAAGTGTTAAAGGAATCACTTCAAATGGGCGCCTAAGCTAGTTGAGGTGCATATCAATTCCACTGTAACTCCAGACTGACACTTAGGATCCAGTCATCTCCTAAGGCGCAGTTCCATTCACCCATGACCTCGCTTGGCGTCTAAAACTTGGAAAGCTCCTGTTGCGCCTAGAAGCATGAGTTTGGGATATCAACTTGCAAAAGGCTTAGAAACTCTTCAAAGATGTTAGGCACAATCCCATGGCACTGGAGCTCAGTTTTGGCACCTTCAAGGAATAGCACATGAAGGAACTTGGGAGGTCAGGTGCTTGTAAAAGGGAACACCTTGGAACATCTTCCATGGGTTGAAGTAGTAAGAAAACATCAAGTGAGTCTAGGCGCACTCCCTTGTGTGAACAGTTTAGCTCTGGCGCCTAGCCACAGAGTGAGCCAGAAGTAGTAGTTTGGATATTAGAAGATAGGCGCTCATTCTACAATGAAGCATTCCACCTTCCTAATCAACAAAGACTTGAAAGAATTGACAAAGGAAGCCAAGGCGCACCTTCTACTCGTTTCCACCTCCAGAATGTGCCTAACCTTGAAAGGGGGTTCAAAGATGTTTGTTAGACCTTTTCACTCAAGGTTCTCACCTTAGGCGCACTTTCTAAGTCCTTGTCACCTCAAGGAAACACCTAGTTTGGAAGGCGCTTGCCCTGTTCTCCACTCCTTTCAATTGGCGCCTAGAACACAGAATGCATGAAAGGAGTGCCTAGACTCCAGAGGGCTCATTTGGGCGCCTAACATTTAAAACACTTTCTTAATGATGATGTTTTGGCACCTACTCTTGGAAACAATCCAGAGCATCCATAAACTCTAATTGGCGCCTAATGTTGACAAGGCGCAACTTCAGGAGGAGGTCACCTCAACTTGGCGCCCAAGTCAGAAAAACCTATAAATCCTTCAAATATGCGCCTACCTTGTGAGGTGATGAGTTGAACATTCCAAATATTTGCCTGTCCTTGATTTCCATTGAATGAGTTGTACTTTATGCTATTGAAAGCATTTTCCATGTAATAAGACATTGCAAGTTGATTGAATCAAGTAAAAAGACATGTACCCAACTCTAATGTTGTTTCATTCAAATAGTTATCTTGATGTATATCTTTATGTTATTGAAGTAGTTGATGAATTGTTAGCAAGTAAAAGTGTTTAAGTAAGGAAAAATTTCCATAGAACTAGTTGGGTATCTTACACTTACACCATGCCTATCCATCAAACATCACAATGCAATCAAAATCCTAACAACATGCCCATGATCCAAGATCAAGTGCAATCATGCAAATATATTATCAATCACAAGCCTATTAAGAATGAACTAGAGTCTTCTAGTACCATACTTTTCCATCAAACACCATCATGTAATCCATGGCCTATCAAGCCTATCAAAGAAAATGCAAACATCCTATGTAATACAATCGGACTTTAAATATTTGAAGTAGCCATCTACAAATATCCATTCAAAAGTGGATTTATAATGCAAGTATGGACGCCATCAATAAAAAAGATTTGTATTAACCAAATATCCATATAGGCATACATCAATATCTGTCGATATAAGTATAACATATATACAAAATAGCCATATAGGCTTACAAGAATGCCATATAGGCATACAATGTCAACTATGTACAATACAAAATATATGTCCACAAATGCCATATAGGCATACAACAGAGGAACACAATAAAAAGTCATTCCCCTCTGGCTGGTGAAGAGAATAAATCATGAGCAGTCTTTGATCTTCTAGGGGATGGAGACATGCATGTGGGTGGTCTACTACGAACCCGAGGGCTACTCCTCCTATTTAGTTCTTCCTGCACCTTTACCTGTTACCAAAAAAAGTATAGACATTAATATATAGAAATTACATGTTATAAAAAAATGAAACATTTAACAAAATAATCACTTACCGCTAACATATAATCTGTCTCCTCGCTTGCCTCAGTAGCAGGAATAGGCCCTGGTGATGTCATGTCCTATAGAAACCATCCAGATAGAAATTAAACTTCAAATCAATAATCTTTTGATTTTTCAAAAATAGACAACTATAACAATGAATGTAAATTGAAATTTACTAATCTGCCTCATACCCCTGTCAATGCCATAGAGCTATGAATTGCAGAGGCCACACCCTGTTCCATTGCCCTATGAACATGGGGAGGTGTATCTGCAGCCTGCATCATCTAGAAAAAAACAACATTATTCAATTACGAAAACTATAATAGTGATGCAAATCATGGCTCCTAACATACACACACGTTCATCTAAACATGGAAGTACACACAATAAACCACACAAATCACATACAAAAATTTAGTAAGTACAATTCATTCATTAAACTATTTATTTTATTACCTCCGTAAAGCTTTGAAGTCCACCACCGCTGGCAGGTGTTGCCATGAAATCTATAGTGTTAACCTATTCAACATCCAAAATTAGAAATTAGAATACCATTCATATAACGATGCTATTCACATGTAATATTTATAATTTTTTACTAGTTACATACCTCGACAATAGATGATCTAGTGAAAAATGTAGGTAGAGAACCACTAAAAACTGCATCGACGCTATGACCCTGAAATTTCATTAAAATCATCAATTTAAATTAGTTAATCTTGTATTTCAAAAATGAAATTTAATAAATTAAATTCAATAAACTTGCTAATATTTACCTGAGTATCAAGGCCGAAAGTCTCACTCAGGAGGGTATCTGTCATCACCATCTGCTCAGCTGCAGATGTAGCCTGTGCACCTGTGTCCTGACTGTCCATGGGGTCATAACCACAGGCTGACGCGCAAGCCTGGCAAGTATGTGGTGGGATCCTACTCCTCACACTATCTCCCAACCCACTCTGTGTTGCAGGATCAGCATGCTCTATGATGCTCTGGGTCAAGGCACTAATCGACCTCAGTGTATCGACCTCAACACTCTCCTTCACAATGGAAGGGATAGAAACATGCTCGTGGGCTGGTCTGCTGATTACTCGTCTCACTACCCGCTATGGGTCAAGACGTGCCCCTGGTCTATCCTGTGCTGAGCCCCCACCTCTACCCTGGAAGTCCCGCATATCAAAATAGTTTGGCACTTTATTGAGGACAAACTTGCAGTAGAGTTTCCTCAAAAAGTATTGCGGGAGCTCATTATTATTGCATGGAGGATGGTCAAAAACCATCCACCACCTCTGCCCGAAATTGTCCCTTATCACTTGGTTGTTGCACCAATGGATAGGGAACCTCTTGCATGTAATGGGTGGAGGTTGATTTGTTTGTGGATTTGTGAAAATTGAACACAAGTCTAATTTTGTAATTTGTAATTTTTTGACATCTTGGTATGACAATTTATCTGCATAGTAATCTCTAAACTCTCTCTTTTTATCGGTCCAACTAGTTATTTGCTTGCTAATTGAATTTACATTTGATAACATAGACTCAAGAGATTCGGCAAGCGTGGACCTATGCAAGGTTGAAGTGGAAGGATCTTTCAACCTTGCATTTATATCTTCAATTTATTTTTTGTTGTTTTCAATTTCCCCCATTATATTATCTTGTGTTCTAGGGGCATGTCGAGGAATGAATGGAGGAGGTTGTTGTTCTGCAGGTATTTCCTCCTCAGGATTTTGTGGATTTTGAGGAGGAGGAGGAGGAGGAGGAGGTGCATTAACATTTCCTACAATTAACGAAATATACATCAAAAATCAACAAAAACCTACCTATTTAGGAAGAAATTCAAACAAAAAAACAAAGATAACTCACCCCTTTGGCATGCTCGACGTCGCAGTGGCATTTTGGCGATGAATCGACAAGCTTTTTGTGTTGATTGGTGTTTTGTAGAACGCGAGCATGTTTTTGAAGGTTTTGAAGCCACGGGCATAGGAGAAAAACAGAATGAAATGAAATGGCATTGCTTTTTTTTTATTTATTTATAACAAGTTATAACGCGCTCGCGTTATGACTTAAATTTTTTTGAAAATTTTTTGGCCACTTTTTGGCCCCCCATCTTTTTGCACTTACCCCTTGTGGATTTACCAATTCAATACTAGCACCACATCCTTATCTTGATTTTGAACCATCAAACCTCAAGGTCAAAAGCTAGAACTTCCTTGTTTTCCTTTTGAGAGTACTA
This sequence comes from Cunninghamia lanceolata, assembly GCA_027924645.1. Classification (NCBI taxonomy): domain Eukaryota; kingdom Viridiplantae; phylum Streptophyta; class Pinopsida; order Cupressales; family Cupressaceae; genus Cunninghamia; species Cunninghamia lanceolata. The sequence continues at coordinate 1,153,553 of BSBN01001352.1, forward strand.
TTGTTATAGCATCTAAGTCTACTTGTTTTTGCACATCCTTTCTCTGAGGATACCCAACTAAATTTTGCATTGATTTCTCACTTAATTGAATCGAGGGTTGGATATGTGCAGGATCATCATGGGCCAAATAGTGGAATAGAGGGTAAGTGCAAGAAGATGGGGGGCCAAAAAGGGGTCTTAAGTGGCCACTTTTTTTCTGAAATCAGGAAATACTGGCCTTGGATGAGAAATTGAGCATAGTTACACTCAAAATTTGGAGATGCAACCAAAACAATGTTCGTAGTGCTCCAAGTCTACTTTCTAAACTACTATTTTTTTTTGAAAATGGCATAGATTAAGGGGTTCAAAAGAAGGAGCCACAAAAATTGGTGTTGTTTTTGTCAAAAAAACATAACATAGCATGTTTTGTGGCTCCCTCAAAAGGTCAACTTTTTTTTGGTATTTTTAAAATCGCTTCAGTGAAAAATTAGCTAATAGCATGTAGTTTATGCCCAATTTTTTTGATAATTTTTTGATGAATATTTGATTTTTTACTAATTTTCAAAGTGGACACATCCTAAAAAATAGAATTTTGGCCATGCTACCCCTATAAATTTTGAAAACTAATTGAAAATCATTTTTTTCTTTTTTAATATTTGAAGAATGGAGTCTAGTTTCTAAATATGTAATTTTTTTGAAATTTCAATGAATAGTTAATTTACAATGAAAAAAAGACCAAACAGTGGTTTTTGCCCAAAAATGCACACACAAACAAAAGAAATTAAAGATGAAAGCTTAACATTGTTAAAATGCGAAAAAAATCACATCATCAAATAGCTAAGAGAAAGTCTAACATTACCCAGGTGTTTGATTTGTTTGACGTTGAAACACGTGCAAATATGAGGGTTAGCATGAATGAAATTATGTGAAATCTTGAAGAATCTAGAAAAACACATCTGTGACTAGGCACTCCAAGCCTTTGGGTTGGAAATCCAAACCAAATCCCAAGCCCAAGGCTTGGGATTCCCAAAGCAAGACATAATGCAAGCGTGTTATAACACGCTTGCATTATGGTTTGCTTTGCATTTTTCCTTTTCGCAAGTCTGTTGTTTGTCATGTTTGACATAACGTGAGCGCGTTATAACGCGCTTGCATTATGTTCCCCTTAAATTCTTTTATGTTCAAGGCTATTAATCATATATGTATGTATGTATGCCTATATGTATGTATGTATGTATGTATGTATGTATGCCAATATGTATGTATGTATGTATGTATGCCTATATGTATGTATGTATGTATGTATGTATGTGTCTATCTATGCCTATATGTATGTATGTATAGTGTCGAGGGCAGAGGAGGGTAGAGATGGGAGTGAGCCAGATAGGGGAGGAGAGGGGTGGATAAGGATTGAGTGATTAAGGTTTAAGGTTGAGGGTTGAGTGTTTAAGGATAGGATTTAGAGTTTAGGGATAAGGGATTAGAGTTTAGGACCTCGAGGGATTAGGGTTTAGGGTTGAGGCTTTAGGGATAGTGTTTAGGGTTAAGGGTCGAGGGATTAGGTTTAAGGTAGAGTGTTGAGGGTAGAGGGATTAGGGATTAGGGTTTAGGGTTGAGGCTTTAGGGATAGCGTTTAGGGTTAAGGGTCGAGGGATTAGGTTTAAGGTAGAGTGTCGAGGGTGGAGGGATTAGGGATAGGGTTTAGGGTTGAAGGTTTAATGATTTAGAGTTGAGGCTTTAGGGATGAGGCTTAAGGGATTAGGGTTTAAGATATAGTGTCGAGTGTCGAGCATGTAGGGATAGGTTTTAGTGTTCAAGTTTTAAGGGTTAAGGGTCGAGGGATCAGAGTTAAGGGTTGAGGGATTAGGGTTTGACGTTGAGGGTTGAGTACATTGAGGTTTGAGGGTTAAGGGTTGAGGGATAGGGTTGAGGGTCAAGAGATTAGGGTTAAGGGATAGGGTTGGAGGGTTTAGGGATAAGGGATTAGGGTTTAAGATATAGTATCGAGCCTATTGAGGGTGGGTCTGGTGCAGGAGCACCCCTACAAGACAAGATATAGTCCGTATGACAGGACATTAGTCTATTTTTAGCATGTTTGACTTCTTAATGTAATAAGGTCCATTGGACCAACGCATATGTATTAGATCAGCCTAGGAGAGTGTGTAGGCAGTTAGAGTTCATTATCAGGTAGTATGCGCTGTCCTCTCCCAGCCGCTTGGAAGCTCCCAGCCGCTTGGAAGCTCCCAGCCGCTGGGAATCGAGTTGGTAGTACTCGTAGGATATTGCTATAAATAACTCAGATCAGTAGGGTTTGAGATCAGATTAGAGAATATCAGATCATATCATATCAGAGTAGTAGTTGTGTTATGTAGTACTGGTGATTGAGTAAGATCCAGAGATCAGTCCAGACATTGTGAAACATTGTTCAGGACATTTGTGTTTCATCTAAATAAGATCTCATCAATTGCATTATCTAGTTTATCAGCTGTTTATGTTTTGATTTCCGTTCTGATTACAGGTTAATGGATACTTTCAACCCTTCCACCGGTTGATTCTGTGAATCGGTGGAATGGTCATGTATGATAGTTTAGTTTGCATTTTAGTTTTCTGTTTATGCATTTCATTGTGTGGGAGATCGATTGGTAGCATGCTATGAATCAACCTAGCATCCTCATGTGCTAGGGTTAGGAAGATAAACTGTTAAGTTTTGAGCTGAAGGTGATCCGGCCCGATCATCACATTTTCTTTGTGAAATTGTGCGGTTCTGTGAGTTTGCATGCAGCGGACGGATATACAGGGGTCTGCATGTGTTTTTCCAGACGGAGTGAATCGCATCGTCATCTGTGAGTATATCGCTATCCGGATCGGATTATGAAGCTGATGAAGATTGTATCTTTCAAGTGCATCAGGATGATATAGGTTGGATATATACTCAGTGTGTATATCGTTGTCAGGATCATCTTTCGTGTGTACCCATCATCCGCATATCGCTATCGTATGCGGAAGTGAAAGTTCATTTTTTGGCTAAGGACCGGAAAGGTCATCATTAGGATATTGAAAAGGTCATCAGGATATTTCATTATCATGCTGCGGAGGATATAAGGATCTTATATCCGGATGACATCATCATCAGGTGTATTGACATCATCATCAGGTGCATGTGACGTCATCGTCATCAGGATATTGCGAATATCACCCTATGCAAGTTTATCCTGCTGTCGCTAAGTGTTTTGGCATCGGCGTAAGTCATCGGCATAAAGTTTGGGTAACATCATCAGGATGTTTCAATATGACCGAATAAGTCATATCATGATGCTGTTGTTTGTGTAGTCGGATATCGGGGTGACGTAAGCATCGAAGGAAAGGTGCTTGAAGTTGTCGTCATCAGGATATTTGGGAGCAACCGGATATTTTATATCCTGCTGATGAAGGTGATGCTAAACATCATGATGAGGAAGATAGAGTTTGGCGCTAAGTGAATAGTGATCATCAGGAGGATAATTGTGTTCATCGAGTATCATGATGATGCTGATAGGCGAAAGGCGAAAGGCGATGAAGAAGTGAATAGTAGTCAGCAGGAGGATATTTCATGCTCGTCCGAAATATGATGATGCTGTCTATGTTAGCAAGAAATATGATGATGATGATAAGCCAATTGTGTTAATGACTCCTCCTTCCCATTTGTAAGCTCCCGTTGCGTTTACCTCTGCATCATAGTGGTATCAGAGCAAAGGAAGGATCTTCTGGAAAAGATAAGGATATAGCAGGATGTCAGGTGACGAAGGAACATCTGAGGTTCCGGCAAGGATGACCAACGTTGAGTTTGCAGTTCTGGTGAAGAAACAGATTGCAGAGAGCAAGGCCGTGAAGGCTCAGAATCAGGAATTGAAGGATGAGTTAGCGAAGTTGAGGAGCAGAGTAGGTTCTGGTAGAGAAGAAGATAGGGAAGAAGAAGAGATCCCTAGTTGGAGCGAGGAGGTCATTCCTGCAGACCAGAGACCACTGTTGAACGCCCTCAAAGCCATGGAGAGGAGAACCATGGATGTGAAACTGGATTTGCCAGTGTTTACAGGAAAGATGGAACCTGATTCAGTGATGGAGTGGATAGACTGTTTGAACAATTTCTTTGAAACAGAGGAGATACCAGAACAACAGAGGGTGAAGATAGCCCAGTCAAAAATGAAAGAAGCTGCCTTGACATGGTGGAATTTCGTCCAAGATGATAGAGTACAAGAAGGAAAGCATAGAGTCACTACATGGAAGAAGATGATGGCATTAGTAAAGGAAGCTTATGTCCCATTGGATTACAGTATCCAATTACACAAGAGGAAGCAAAACCTGAAGCAGAAGGAGCTAGATGTCAGCTCATATACAGAAGAATTCATGAAACTTTGTATGAAAACAAAGGTAAAGGAAAGTGAAGAAGAGAAGGTAGCTAGATACCTTAATGGATTGAGGTTTAACATTCAGGAAGATTTAAGTCTGCATAATCCAGATACAGTTCAGAAATGCTTTCAGTTGGCATTGAAAGTGGAAGAGAAGTTAAAGAGAAAACAAGAACAAAACAATAGAGGAAGAGGAAGACAACAAAGGGGTGGAAGAGGTCCTTTTAGAGGTAGAGGACATGGACATGGATATCAAGGAGAATCCAGTCATGACAATAGTAAGGGAAACAATAGTCAAAACCAGAGGGAAAATTATAGTCAGCAAGGAAACTTCAGAGGTAGAAGACCTTTCAGAGGAAGATACCAAGGCAGAGGATCCATCAGATGTTATAACTGTAACAAAGAAGGCCATATAGCCAGCAGATGTCCAGAAAAGGCCACAAGCTCAATAGGAGAAAGGAGAACAAATCTGATCCAAGAACCTGATAATCAAAGTATGACAGGCTCTACTTCTTTTCAGAGTGTGAATGCTCCTGATAATTATGGATACCCAGAAAGTGGAGAGTCTCTAATGATGAGAAGAACAGTGACTACCATGAAGGTACCTGACAAGGAATCCCCTCAAAGAAAGTCTCTTTTCAGGACTATTTGCAAAGCAGGAGGTAAGGCATGTAAAGTTTTGATTGATTCTGGTTCTACTGAAAATTTTGTGTCTGAAGAAATGGTGACAAAGCTTAAGCTTAGGAGATTGCCTCACCCATCCCCATATAAAGTCTCATGGCTTACCCAAGGTCAGCAGACAACTGTAGAAGAGCAGGCTTGGGTAGAATTTCAGATTGGTGCATATAAGGATAAGTTGTTGTTTGATATTACCAAGATGGATGCTTGCAATCTTTTATTTGGTAGACCATGGCAGTACGATTTGAAGGCACAACATGATGGTGTTAGAAATACCTATACAATCACTAAAGATGGTAAGGTGACAGAGTTACTACCATTACCAGAGAAAGAGGAGAAATCTAAAGGAAAAGAGGTGAAGGTAATGCTGATGGAAGGTAAACAGTTCATGAAAGAAGTAGCAGCAGAAGGTGCAGTTGCATATGCCCTAATTCCATGTATGAGGGTGAATAAAGAACAGTAGCAAGAAGTCAAGGAAGAGAAGAAGCAAAGGTTCATAGACCCAGCTATCCAAGAGCTATTGGATAAGTACAAAGGTATCATCTCAGAGGGAATGCCAAGATCCCTACCACCTGTCAGAGATATTAGTCACTGCATAGACTTAATTCTAGGGTCAACACTTCCAAACAAAGCAGCCTATAAGCTAACTCCAGAACAGAATGCAGAAGTAGCCAGACAAATTGAAGAATTATTGGATTCAGGTCTGATTGGGAAAAGTTTAAGTCCATGTGCAGTACCAGCTGTACTAGCACCAAAGAAGGAAGGTACTTGGAGGCTTTGCACAGATTCTAGAGCTATTAACAAGATCACAATCCAGTATAGGTTTCCAATCCCTAGGATAGAGGATTTACTTGACTGTTTGGGAAATGCTAAGTATTTTACAAAAATAGATTTAAAGAGTGGATATCATCAGATCAGGATTAGGCCAGGAGATGAATGGAAAACAGCATTCAAAACTAATGAAGGGTTATATGAATGGAAGGTTATGCCTTTTGGTTTATCTAATGCACCTAGTACTTTTATGAGGTTGATGAATGAGGTTTTGAAAGAGTTCATTGGTAAGTTTGTCATAGTATATCTAGATGACATTCTGATTTTCAGCAACACAAAAGAAGAACATCTCAGACACATAGATTTGGTTCTTAAGAGGTTACATGAAGAGCAGCTGATGCTAAATTTAGATAAGTGTTTGTTCATGCAAGAGGAGATCACATATTTGGGTTTTGTCATTTCTCAAGGAAAGTTACAAATGGATAAGGAGAAGGTAAGTGCCATATTGTCTTGGCCAACCCCAAAGACTATGAGTGATGTCAGAAGTTTCCATGGGTTAGCAACCTTCTACAGGAAGTTTATAAGAGGGTTTAGTCATATTTGTGCACCCATGCTTGATACCATCAAAGGAGGACAGAAGTGCAGATTTGTTTGGACTCAAGGAGCAGATGATTCTTTTGAAACACTGAAGAAGAAGGTGGCACAGCAGCCAGTCCTTGCACTTCCAGACTTTAACAAAATCTTTCAGGTAGAATGTGATGCCAGTCACATGGCCATTGGAGCAGTACTCAGCCAAGAAGGTAGACCTATTGCATTTTTCAGTGAGAAGCTCAATGATGCTAAAAAGAAGTATTCCTCATATGATTTGGAAATGTATGCTTTAGTTCAGTCACTCAAGAAATGGAGGCATTACTTGATGCTAAAGGAATTCATAGTATTCACAGATAACCAGGCTCTGAGTTTCATAAATAGCCAGGAAAAGCTGAACCACAGACACATGAAATGGGTAGAAACCTTACAAGCTTTTACTTTTACATTGAAGCATAAGAAAGGAGTCAAGAATAAAATTGCAGATGCTTTGAGCAGAAGAGTCCTAACAGTCAACCAGATTCAGTTAGAAAGTGTTGGCATTGATTCACTCAAGACCATGTATGAGACTGATGAAGATTTTGGGGAGATATATCATGTATGTACTTCTTTTGGAGAGAAATATCATGCTGAATTCTCTGAATTTTTGATTCAGGATGGATTATTGTTCAAAGGTGGACAGTTATGTATTCCAAGGTGTTCTATGAGGTTAAACATCATTAAGGAGAAACATTGTGGAGCTATGGCAGGTCATTTTGGTCTAGATAAGACTCTTGATCTTGTCCAAAGACATTACTTTTGGCCTAAGTTACAATCAGATGTCAGAAAATTTGTAGAGACATGTGTGATATGTCAGAAAGCTAAAGGCAGGTCAACTAATGCAGGTTTATATCAGCCCTTACCCATTCCTTCCAGACCATGGGAAAGCATAAGTATGGATTTTGTCTTGGGTTTACCAAGGACAAGGAAAGGGTTTGACAGTGTTTTTGTTGTAGTGGACAGATTCAGCAAAATGGCACATTTCTTGCCATGCAAAACCACTGCTGATGCTTCCTACATTGCAGATTTATTTTTCAGGGAGATTGTCAGAATCCATGGATTGCCATTGAGTATAGTGTCAGATAGGGATGTGAAGTTTATTGGTCACTTCTGGAGAACTCTTTGGAGAAAACTTGGAACAAATTTGTCTTTTTCCTCTGCATATCATCCTCAAACGGATGGACAGACTGAAGTAGTGAACCGTTCCTTAGGGAATTTGCTTAGATGTTTGACAAAACAACATGGAGAAAAGTGGGATAATATTCTATCTCAAGCTGAATTTTCATATAATGATACTATCAATAGGAGCACAGGGAAATCACCTTTTCAAATAGTTTATGGTATGCATCCAAGAGGAATTTTGGAATTGAGAGATCTACCTACAGTAGACCCTGTTAGTGCAGAAGGTGAAGTTTTTGCAGAAGCCATCAAAGAGGTTCATGATCAAGTCAAGACCCAACTACAGCAAACCACCTTGAAGTACATGGAATATGCTGATAAAAAGAAGAAGGATGTACAGTTTGATGTTTGAGATTTGGTATGGGTTCATTTAAAGAAGGACAGACTTCCTAAGGGAAAATATACTAAACTCATGCAAAGAAAAGTTGGACCATGTCAGATTTTGCACAAGCATGGACAAAATGCTTATGAGATACAACTCCCACCTGATCTTGGTTTGTCCCCTATATTCAATGTATGTGATTTAATTCCATACAAGTCTTATCCAGGTGCAGATCAGGATCTCCTACAGGATACAGTCCATGATAACATTCCCAAGCATGATCCTACACAGTTGCAGAAGGTTTTGGACACCAGAGTGGTCAAACAGACCCGGAACAAACAGTACTTGGAGTATCTAGTCTCTTGGAAGGGAAAACCTAATTCTGAAGCAGTATGGATGACTGAAGAGCAGATCCAGAAACATGGTGCAGATCTTCATACTCTCATCTCAAGTGGACTTGAGATTTCTTTTTCTGGGGAGTATGGTGCAGGAGCACCCCTACAAGACAGGATATAGTCCGCATGACAGGACATTAGTCTATTTTAAGCATGTTTGACTTCTTAATGTAATAAGGTCCATTGGACCAATGCATATGTATTAGATCAGCCTAGGAGAGTGTGCAGGTAGTTAGAGTTCGTTATCAGGTAGTATGCGCTGTCCTCTCCCAGCCGCTTGGAAGCTCCCAACCGCTGGGAATCGAGTTGGTAGTACTCGTAGGATATTGCTATAAATAACTCAGATCAGTAGGGTTTGAGATCAGATTAGAGAATATCAGATCATATCATATCAGAGTAGTAGTTGTGTTATGTAGTACTGGTGATTGAGTAAGATCCAGAGATCAGTCCAGACATTGTGAAACATTGTTCAGGACATTTGTGTTTCATCTAAATAAGATCTCATCAATTGCATTATCTGGTTTATCAGCTGTTTATGTTTTGATTTCCGTTTTGATTACAGGTTAATGGATACTTTCAACCCTTCCACCGGTTGATTCTGTGAATCGGTGGAATGGTCATGTATGATAGTTTAGTTTGCATTTTAGTTTTTTGTTTATGCATTTCATTGTGTGGGAGATCGATTGGTAGCATGCTATGAATCAACCTAGCATCCTCATGTGCTAGGGTTAGGAAGATAAACTGTTAAGTTTTGAGCTGAAGGTGATCCGGCCCGATCATCACATTTTCTTTGTGAAATTCTGTGGTTCTGTGAGTTTGCATGCAGCAGACGGATATACAGGGGTCTGCATGTGTTTTTCCAGACGGAGTGAATCGCATTGTCATCTGTGAGTATATCGCTATCCGGATCAGATTATGAAGCTGATGAAGATTGTATGTTTCAAGTGCATCAGGATGATATAGGTTGGATATATACTCAGTGTGTATATCGTCGTCAGGATCATCTTTCGTGTGTACCCATCATCCGCATATCGCTATCGTATGCGGAAGTGAAAGTTCATTTTTTGGCTAAGGACCGGAAAGGTCATCATTAGGATATTGAAAAGGTCATCAGGATATTTCATTATCATGCTGCGGAGGATATAAGGATCTTATATCCGGATGACATCATCATCAGGTGTATTGACATCATCATCAGGTGCATGTGACGTCATCGTCATCAGGATATTGCGAATATCACCCTATGCAAGTTTATCCTGCTGTCGCTAAGTGTTTTGGCATCGGCGTAAGTCATCGGCATAAAGTTTGGGTAACATCATCAGGATGTTTCAATATGACCGAATAAGTCATATCATGATGCTGTTGTTTGTGTAGTCGGATATCGGGGTGACGTAAGCATCGAAGGAAAGGTGCTTGAAGTTGTCGTCATCAGGATATTTGGGAGCAACCGGATATTTTATATCCTGCTGATGAAGGTGATGCTAAACATCATGATGAGGAAGATAGAGTTTGGCGCTAAGTGAATAGTGATCATCAGGAGGATAATTGTGTTCGTCGAGTATCATGATGATGCTGATAGGCGAAAGGCGAAAGGCGATGAAGAAGTGAACAGTAGTCAGCAAGAGGATATTTCATGCTCGTCCGAAATATGATGATGTTGTCTATGTTAGCAAGAAATATGATGATGATGATAAGCCGATTGTGTTAATGACTCCTCCTTCCCATTTGTAAGCTCCCGTTGCGTTTACCTCTGCATCAGGGTCTAGGAATAGGGATAGCCTTTAGGGTTTAGGGATGAGGGATTAGAGTTGAGGGATGATGGATGATGGATTAGGGTTGAGGGATTAGGGTTTAGGGTTAGGGTTGAGGGATTAGGGTTTAAGGTATAGTGTTGAGGGTTTAGGGATAGGGTTTAGGGTTGAGGGATTAGAGTGAAGGGTTGAGGGATTAGGATTTGACGTTGAGGGTTGAGGGTTTAGGGATAGGGTTGAGGGTCGAGGGATCAGAGTTAAGGGTTTAATGTTGAGAGTTGAGGGCTGAGGGTTGAGGTTGAGGGATAGGGTTAATGGTCAAGGGGTTAGGGTTAAATAAGAGTGTCGAGGGTAGAGGAATTAGGGTTTAAGGTATAGTATCGAGTCTGTTGAGGGTTTAGGAATAGGGATAGCATTTAGGGTTTAGGGATGAGGGATTAGAGTTGAGGGATTAGGGTTGAGGGTTGAAGGATTAGGGTTTAGGGATAAGGTTTAGGGTTGAGGGATTAGGGTTTAAGGTATAGTGTTGAGGGTTTAGGGATAGGGTTTATGGTTGAGGGATTAGAGTGAAGGGTTGAGGGATTAGGATTTGACATTGAGGGTTGAGGGATCAGAGTTAAGGGTTTAATGTTGAGAGTTGAGGGTTGAGGGTTGAGGCTTGAGGGTTGAGGTTGAGGGATAGGGTTAATGGTCAAGGGATTAGGGTTAAATAAGAGTGTCGAGGATAAGGGATTAGAGTTTAAGGTATAGTATCGAGTCTGTTGAGGGTTTAGGAATAGGGATAGCATTTAGGGTTTAGGGATGAGGGATTGGAGTTGAGGGATGATGGATTAGGGTTGAGGGTTGAGGGATTAGGGTTTAGGGATAAGGTTTACGGTTGAGGGTTGAGGGATTAGGGTTTAAGGTATAGTGTTGAGGGTTGAGGGTCTAGGGATAAGGTTTAGGGTTAATGGATTAGGGTTTAGGGTTGACGGATTAGCATTTAATGTCGAGGTTAGGGTTAGAGTTTTGAGGGTAGAGGGATTAGGGATAGGGTTTAGGGTTGAAAGTTTAAGGATTGAGGGTTGAGGTTTTAGGGATGAGGGTTTAACGCTTAAGATATAGTGTCAAGTGTTGAGGGTGTAGGGATAGGGTTTAAGTTTTAAGGGTTAAGGGTTGAGGGATACGGATTAGGGTTTAAGGTATAGTGTTAAGGGTTGATGGTTTAGGGATAGGGTTTATGTTTGAGGGATTAGGTCTTAGGGTTGATGAATTAGGGTTTAATGTTGAGAGTTGAGGGTTGAGGCTTGAGGCTTGAGAGTTGAGGTTGAGGGATAGGGTTAATGGTCAAGGGATTAGGGTTAAATAAGAGTGTCAAGGGTAGAGGGATTAGGGTTTAAGGTATAGTATCGAGCCTGTTGAGGGTCTAGGAATAGGGATAGCATTTAGGGTTTAGGGATGAGGGATTAGAGTTGAGGGTTGAGGGATAAGGGTTTAGGGATAAGGTTTAGGGTTGAGGGCTGAGGGATTAGGGTTTAAGGTATAGTGTTGAGGGTTTAGGGATAGGGTTTAGGGTTGAGGGATTAGAGTGAAGGGTTGAGGGATTAGGATTTGACGTTGAGGGTTGAGGGTTTAGGGTTGAGGGTTTAAGGATAGGGTTGAGGGTCGAGGGATCATAGTTAAGGGTTGAGGGATTAGGGTTTGACATTGAGGGTTGAGGGTTGAGGTTCAAGGGTCAAGGGTTTAGGGATAGGGTTAAGGGTCGAGGGATTAGGGTTAAAGTAGAGTGTGGAGGGTATAAGGATTAGGGATAGGGTTGGAGGGTTTAGGGATAAGGGATTAGGGTTTAAGGTATAGTATCGAGTCTGTTGAGGGTTTAGGAATAGGGATAGCATTTAGGGTTTAGGGATGAGGGATTAGAGTTGAGGGATGACGGATTAGGGTTGAGGGTTGAGGGATTAGGGTTTAGGGATAAGGTTTAGGGTTGAGGGCTGAGGGATTAGGGTTTAAGGTATAGTGTCGAGGGTTGAGGGTTTAGGGATAGGGTTTAGGGTTGACAGATTAGGGTTTAGGGTTGACGGATTAGGGTTTAATGTCGAGGTTAGGGTTAGAGTGTTGAGGATAGAGGGATTAGGGATAGGGTTTAGGGTTGAAGGTTTAAGGATTGAGGGTTGAGGCTTTAGGGATGAGGGTTTAAGGCTTAAGATATAGTGTCAAGTGTTGAGGGTGTAGGGATAGGGTTTAAGTTTTAAGGGTTAAGGGTTGAGGGATAGGGATTAGGGTTTAAGGTATAGTGTTGAGGGTTGATGGTTTAGGGATAGGGTTTAGGTTTGAGGGATTAGGGTGTAGGGTTGATGAATTAGGGTTGAGCATTGAGGGTTGAGGGTTGAGGGTTGAGGGTTGAGGTTGAGGGATAGGGTTAATGGTCAAGGGATTAGGGTTAAATAAGAGTGTCAAGGGTAGAGGGATTAGGGTTTAAGGTATAGTATCAAGTCTGTTGAGGGTTTAGGAATAGGGATAGCATTTAGGGTTTAGGGATGAGGGATTAGAGTTGAGGGATGAGGGATTAGGGTTGAGGGTTGAGGGATTAGGGTTTAGGTATAAGGTTTAGGGTTGAGGGATTAGGGTTTAAGGTATAGTGTTGATGGTTTCTTTCATCAAATGTAGATTTATGGGTTTGATTTATTGATTGCCTCTCCAGTTTTGGGATGTGGATGTTTTGGAATCAATCAGGAAGTCTTCAGGAGACTTTGTGGAAGTGGATTGTAAATCGCTTGACAAAACCCTTGCTATTTATGCTTGGATAAGGATTTGTCACAAACTAGAATTTCTGCTTCCAAAGAAGATCTATCTTTCTTCCTTGATGGGCATTTTCTATCAAGAACTTGATTATGAGGGCTTGCCCCTTCATTGTTATGCCTATCATATGGCAGAGCATCTGCCAAGCTCTTGCAAGAAATAGGAAAAGTTCTCCCTCAAAAACCTTGTGGTCATTCAAGTCTGAAGGGGAAGGTTTGGAAAGAGATGTGATCAATCTATAGCAAAACAAAATGTGAGCGCGTTATAACGCGCTCATGTTTTGTCTTTCTATTGAAATGGTAAAAAAGTGTTGACCCCCATGATCCAGGCCCACATGCTCTGTTTTCTTACTGATTCTACGCATGCTCTGACAAAAAAGAAGTGCTTTCATGCTGTTGGGAAGTTCACATGCACATTTGACACATTGTACCACCTTTGCATGATCTTTCCACCACCTTTTCTACTTTGCCAACTTGAGAAGGAGGAAATAACATAGTTTTCACACCAAGTTTGATATATATCTATTCAAGTTTCAATTTTTGTAGTGTTGCAATGTTAATTGTGATTTAATTTTATGAATTTAACATTATAGATTGGTTAATAGTATTGTTGTTAGTAATTATATTTGAGTGTTATTCAATTTAACATTGAAAAGGAAGCAAGTGGTGAAAAACTCAAATTGTTGAGGAGTTTGATGCAAAAAGAAAAAAACACTACATAATTGGGTACTCTCTCCATTCAAATCTTCATTTTTTAGGTATGTCAAGTCTTTACATGCATGTTCTTTACATTTTCCTTATCTCGGATTGAATTACTTTATCATGCTTTAGCATACATGTTTAAAATAGACACATTCCCAATCAAGAAAGCAGCCTACAATCTCACATGATGCCATGTATATTTTCTACACTTTGGCTCTTTAATAATTATGTGTAATAAACAAACCTTAACATACCATGATGTCAAACTATACAAGAATAAATACTTACAACATAAAAAAAATACAATCCCACTATTATCTTGTATTCATTTCTTAGGAACTAATATTGGTCTCTTTATCATGTTACAAACAAATTCTCTGTCATGCCGAGGACATGATCAAGAATTAAACCAACACAGGAAGAGATAGAAGCTAAGAATGCAAAGAAAGCAGTGGCTATGAGGGAACTTCGTGAGAAGAGGAAATTGGACACGATAAATGAAGACATACCAATTGAAGAGGAACCACAACCATCACAAAGAGATATGGTATTGGTGGCACAAAGAGAACGAATGCAAAAACTTTGTGGTACGAGAGATTTGAATACCATAGTTGGAGACACATCCTCTACCGCAAGTCAACATGTAGGGACACCATCTACCACATCTCAAGTTGAGAGTACATCATCACTCACATGTGATGAAGGAGGTACGCCATCGTTCCCACCTCAACCTCAAGGTATGTCATCTATTCCATCTTCGATCGAAGGTATGCCATCTAACCCATCTCATTTAAATATTGATGAAATTCCTAATGTTGAGATGAATTTAGATAGCTTAACACCACCTAGAATTTTTCATAGAAAGCCAAAGTATTTGATTGATATTGATGAGAATATTTTGCAGCCTGGTGGTGCCTGCATAAACATTCAAGTTTCAAACATTTAAATATGCAGGCCCCTTCCCAAAAAATCCAAAATTTCTATGTCTTTTGGCCTCTACAATTGTGAAAATGCAAGAAATTAGTTGTGCGCAGGTCGAAATGGCAGTGGCGGGTCAAGAAATCACTGTCGGCCCCTGAAAATTGATAAAAAATGGGTCAAATGCATATCGGGTCACTGCTTTAGAGTTTCTAAGTGTTTCTAGAAGTGGCTAGAGGGGTCTAATTGTGTCAGTGCCACAGAATGCTCCACGTGGAGGCACCTGAAAGACTCTAAATGTTTCGCGGTCTCCGTCAAAGGCTTCGAAGACCTTTTAAGTGTTTTTTTAGTGATGGCAACGTGGAGCTTGCCAAGTGGTGGTCTCTGCTGGTGCTTCGAAGACCCTTTAAAGTTTCTTTTATGTTTCAGGTGTGTCACAGAAGGCACCACATGGAAGCGTCCGCTGGTGTTTCTAAAAGCTCCGTAAAAGTTTCTACATGTTTCAATGTTTGGCGCAGACAGGGTGGGTCCCAGTAAAGTGTCTCAAGTGCCGTGGATGATGACATGTGTCAGCTTCTGTATAAGTTTCAAACTACAGCCTTAAAGTTTCTATGCTTCGTGGATCCTGCCAAGTGTCAGCCTCCGCTGAAGTTTCAAAAAGTTTCTAAGCAGGGGCGGAAGATGTCGTGTGTCCCTTGTAGTTGTTGCGGAAGCCAACAAGTGTTAGCTTCCGAGTTTGTTTCTTTTTTGTTTCTGAGTGTGGCAAAGTAATGGTGGGACCCAGTTCTAAGATACAGATGAGCGGAAGGTGCCAAGTGGTGACTTCCATTTATGTTTCGAGAGCCCCTTTATAAAGTTTCAGCTTAGCGCAGAAAGTGCCATGTGTCAACGGCGGAAGCATTGTTTGCAAGTTTCATCGGGGGCACGGAAGGCGCCACGTGTATCATGTAATAGACGCGGAACTTGACAAGTGTCAACTCCTGCATGTGTTTTTGTGCCCCATGATGCGAAGTGATAAATGGTGGTGGGCCACAATTGTGAGACTTCAAGTAACGCGGAGGGTGCTACATGTTGGATGCGGCACCAATGTTGCTTTTGCTTATGACCCTTTCCCTGGCGAGATGTTTAAAGTTTCTAAGACGCGCGGAACCCGCCAGGTGTCAGCTTCCGCAGGAGTTTCAAAAAAGGGTCTCCACAGTTTCTAAGATGCTGCGGAGCTTGCCAAGTGTCCGTTTCCGCATGCCTCTCCCTGTTTCCCAACAAAGTTTCAAATGTTTCTCAAGAGTGGCGGGGGAGGCGACATGTGTCGGCACCCGCATAAGCTTCACAGAGGGTCTCTAATGTTTCATGGGTACCATGGAGCTTGCCACGTGGTGGTTTCCGCGTGAGGTTCCGGCAGTAGACTCTCAGCGGGAAATAATAAAGGAAAAAGGGAATGTTGGCCCAGCGATAGAAACTTGAAGTGTCTACATGGCACAGTCTGGTTGGTTCTCAACTTTTCAGCTTTTTTTAGGGCCATTTGATCTCCGCGACTAGGTTTTTGATCGACGGCCAGGTTTTAAAGTTACAGCGCGGGCTTCTCCTGAGTATCTACAACTGTTTTTGGTGGGAGAAACTTGCTGTGGCTGCATTCCAGGGGCTACAGGTTGGTGAAACATTAATGGCAAGATTGTTGCAGAGGTATGGGTTGAGTTGGTAGCTCAACCACTTGAATTGATGATGCATGTCCCTGAGCGGCGGCCCAGATCCTGATCTCACCTGCTCTATCCTCTGTTTCTTGCTGCAGCATTTACTGTTTTGAGCGCCATTTTTCTGATACTGTGTATCTGGCAGGATTTTTGGCCTCCCTTGTAATTAATTCATTCAGTGCATAGTTTTTCTATAAAAAGCAGACTGTGTCATTCATTTGAGGTTGTTGAAGACTTGGGCATTTTTGTGTAAATAATGAAGAACAGAGCATGATCTTGGTTGTTCTATCTCATTTTGGAGTTTATGTGTTGCAGCATGCATGTATTTTGCACATATTTCAGTTTTAGTGTTGATTTTATATGAGAAATGCTTCATTGCATGTGTTTATCTGCTTGTCTCCATTTGTTGCATGTTATTCTCCTTCTTCTGAATCTAGTTGCTAAGGGTTTCTCATGTTCTAGGATATGGTTTTCTGTATCACTTGTTTGATCTCTAACTTCCATTCAAGGAGTGGATTAAATTGTTTTAGGTTGAGCATGGGGAAGGTTGCATGTTAGCAGGGATATCTGTAAGTAGAGGCAGTTAGATACCCATTCTTGGCTGATGTTTGTAAGGCAAGCATCAGTTCAAACCCCCTAAAACTTGAGTGAAAGTTGCAAACCATCTGTTGTATACGTCTAGTTGACTCCTTGCCCAATGGATAGGCACCAGTTTGCTCCTGGGTCAGTAGTTATGAGCCAAAACCCCTTGTCTTGCATCTAGGACATTATGTCCACCCATTTCATCACTTCCACCTGTTAGTTGTAGGACTAGGATTAGGAAACCCCTGCATACTCTCATACCCAACCAGACATATATGTCCAAGAATGTTGCCAACCTTGTGATCTGTCATGAAGATCTTGGTCCACACATGAGAGTATTCTACCTGTTATTGTAAAGTTAAATCATTGTGTTATTGGTCAAGGTTATATCTTCAGTTATAGGGATACCCCCTTGGTGCCGTAGAACCAGAAGTGAAGGGGAGGTAGCTCATGCAACCTCCCGTAATCTGTTGGCCAAATCCGCCTGTGCATTGGAGCTGGCAAACCCTCTGCAGATTTGGAAACCAACAAACTTTGGCGACTCTGCTGGGAGAGAGAGAGTCAAGTGATTTGAAGGCTGGGAAATCTAGTTTCCAGTAAAGTTGTTGCAGCAAAATCAAGTAACCATATGGTGCTCTGCTGGCGTGGTGAATCTAGAAAATACATGTGCCTTGTTGAATTTTTGTCCTCTCTGTGAGAGGTGGCAACTTTGTTGATAGAACCTATCAGTGCTGCAACATATTTCTAGGTATTTCATCTTTCAAAAATGACGAGTTTAGAACAGCAAACTTGGTTGTGCTCTCAAAGGAGACCATTTTTTATTTAAAGGTATAAAGCCCTAAATTTCACAGAAATAGGTGGTTACCCAAATGCTATTCCAAATAAAATTAGAAGATGTTTGCCAAAATATAGTGGATTAGATTCTGAATCGGCAAAAAAACATCTGTAAAGATTTTGTAATTTAATAGAAGATTATGAGGTAGAGGATGAAGATGTTGTAATGAGACTCTTTGTTCAGTCATTAGAAGATGATGCTAGGATATGGTTTTCAGACCTACCTGTTTGTTCAGTTTCTTCATGGATAGATTTAGAAGTTGCATTCCTAGGGCAGTTTGGTGAAAGATTTGATGTTGCCTCATTGATCATACATTTTATGAATATCCAAAGGGAGGATGAGGAGCTGGTTCCAGCCTTTAATCTTAAGTTTATTAAGTTGCTCAGGCAAATTCCTGAATATATGAGACCTAATAATGCATTATGCTTGACAATTTATTTGGCTGCATTTGATGAAGAAATGAGTTATCTATTGAGAGATAAAGAACCAGTCACACTTCACCAGGCTTTCCAATTTGCTATGGACATAGAAAATAATGAGAAATATGGAATGCCAGTAGGTTTCATGGCTACAAGTTGTAAAAGCAGTTATCAAAGTGAATATATTTCAGCTCTCCCAGTATGTGCATTAAAAGATGATTGTGTAGAGGGAAATATATTTCAGAATAATGTGTGCAGCCATGATGTGATGCATGAAGAAAATGTTGTAGAAAATGTAGGCACATCCTATAATGATGTGAACAAAGATCTTTCTATGCCTCTAGAGGAAAAGCCTGTAGATGCAAGATGCTCTCCAAATGATGAAATGAAAGATATACATGAAGTTGCATCCTGCAGTGATAGGCATATCCCAGTTATTCCTGATTATTTATATGAGGTGGATATGCAGAGCTTCACTCTAAATATAGAGAACATTGATTCAAGGGATGGCAGTGAATATGCTAGTGACTATTAGCATTCAGATGCATATATGAGCCTTTCAGATGATGAAATATATATGGATGCTGAATATGAGTGTTTCCTTGAAGATTTTGACCACCTTCATAGTGCAGAGGTTGAAAATTTTGCTTTTGATTATCAGTGCAGTGGTGAAGAGGAACAGGGTCACTATTCAGAGGTGGACAGACAAGCTGCAGATGTGTGTGCTCATACAGTTGGGGGTAATGTTGATTGCATGGGTAACTACAAAGCTTTCAGTGTAGGGCTGCATTCTGAATTATTTCTGCCTTCTCTTGAGACATTTTAGGTGGACATTAATGACAATACTGCTGAGCACAATGATGATGAATATCTAAATGTCTATAAAGATAAATTTGATTATGAGATGTTGCTTGTGCCTGAATATTGCATGATTGATACAGAGGAGCTCTTATTTTTTGAGGAAGGGCAAAATTCTGATGTGGATTCATTTGTTTCATGTGAGTCTGTTATTTTTCCAAGCAACATCAGTGACTCATATGATGATGACATTCTACAACTGATAATAATGTATGCTGATGAAGCTAGTTGTAGATTTGTTGAAGAAAAAGAAGGGAGCAGCAGCACAAACAATTGCAATGCTGAATGCTGCAAGTGGTTGAATGCTTTTAGGCTTCATTTGAAGAAATCAAAAGAAAATTAGGTGTTTGACAAAGGAAAATTATGGTTTTTCCTTTTTGGTGGCCCTGGGCCACCATGTTTATTTTGAAATAATGTGCTTTTGATGCAGGTCAGTATAGTATTTGACTCTGTGCCCAATGAATAATGGACTGGTCTGCATCCCAGAGATCTGAGGTTCTCGCCATGCCTGCAAGAGGCATGCATCCCCAGACAGAGCCACTGGTGGTGCCTACATAAACATTCAAGTTTCAAACATTTAAATATGCAGGTCCCTTCCCAAAAAATCCAAAATTTCTATGTCTTTTGGCCTCTACAGTTGTGAAAATGCAAGAAATTAGTTGTGCGCATGTCGAAATGGCAGTGGCGGATCGAGAAATCCCTGTCGGCCCCTGAAAATTGATAAAAAATGGGTCAAATGCATAAAAATGCATATCGGGTCACTACTTCAGAGTTTCTAAGTGTTTCTAGAAGTGGCTAGAGGGGTCTAATTATGCCAGTGTCGCGGAATGCTCCACGTGGAGGCACCCGAAAGACTCTAAATGTTTCGCAGTCTCCGCCAAAGGCTTCGAAGACCTTTTAAGTGTTTATTTAGTGATGGCAATGCGGAGCTTGCCAAGTGGCGGTCTCCGCCGGTGCTTCGAAAACCCTTTAAAGTTTCTTTTATGTTTCAAGTGTGCCGCGGAAGGCACCACATGGAAGCGTCCGCTGGTGTTTCTAAAAGCTCCGTAAAAGTTTCTACATGTTTCAATGTTTGGCATAGACAGGGTGGGTCCCAGTAAAGTGTCTGAAGTGCCATGGATGATAACATGTGTCAGCTTCTGCATAAGTTTCAAATCGGAGCCTTAAAGTTTCTATGCTTCGCGGATCTTGCCAAGTGTCAGCCTCTGCTGAAGTTTCAAAAAGTTTCTAAGCAGGGGCGGAAGATGTCGTGTGTCCCTTGTAGTTGCTATAAAAGCTGACAAGTGTCAGCTTCCGAGTTTGTTTCTTTTTTGTTTCTAAGTGTGGCGAAGTAATGGTGGGACCCAGTTCTAAGATACAGATGCGCGGAAGGCGCCGGGTGGCGACTTCCGTTTATGTTTCGAGAGCCCCTTTATAAAGTTTCAGCTTAGCACGGAAAGCACCACGTGTCAACGACAGAAGCATTGTTAGGAAGTTTCATCAGGGGCGCGGAAGGCACCACGTGTATCATGTAATAGATGTGGAGCTTGACAAGTGTCAACTCCCGCATATGTTTTTGTGCCCTGTGATGCGAAGTGGTAAATGGTGGTGGGCCACAGTTGTGAGACTTCAAGTAACATGGAGGGTGCCACATGTTGGATGCGGCACCAATGTTGCTTTTGCTTATGACCCTTTCCCTGGCGAGATGCTTAAAGTTTCTAAGACGCGCGGAACCTGCCAAGTGTCAGCTTCTGCAGGAGTTTCAAAAAAGGGTCTCCACAGTTTCTAAGATGATGCGGAGCTTGCCAAGTGTCCGTTTCCACGTGCCTCTCCCTGTTTCCCAACAAAGTTTCAAATGTTTCTCAAGAGTGGCGGGGGAGGCGACATGTGTCGGCACCCGCATAAGCTTCACGGAGGGTCTCTAATGTTTCATGGGTACCGCGGAGCTTGCCATGTGGTGGTTTCCATGTGAGGTTCCGGCAGTAGACTCTCAGCAGGAAATAATAAAGGAAAAAGAGAATGTTGGCCCAGTGATAGAAACTTGAAGTGTCTACGTGGCACAGCCTGGTTGGTTTGCGACTTTTTAGCTTTTTTTAGGGCCGTTTGATCTCCGCGACTAGGTTTTTGATCAACGGCCAGGTTTTAAAGTTACAGCACGGGCTTCTCCCAAGTATCTGCGACTATTTTTGGCGGGAGAAACTTGTTGTGGCTGCATTCCAGGGGCTACAGGTTGGTGAAACATTAATGGTAGGATTGTTGCAGAGGTATGGGTCGAGTTGGTAGCTCAACCACTTGAATTGATGATGCATGTCCCGGCCCAGAGCCCGATCTCACCTGCTCTGTCCTCTATTTCTTGCTGCAGCATTTATTATTTTGAGCGCCATTTTTCTGATACTGTGTATTTGGCGGGATTTTTGGCCTCCCTTGTAATTAATTCGTTCAGTGCATAGTTTTGCTAGATTGTGTCATTCATTTGAGGTTGTTGAAGACTTGGGCATTTTTGTGTAAATAATGAAGAACAGAGCATGATCTTGGTTGTTCTATCTCATTTTGGAGTTTATGTGTTGCAGCATGCATGTATTTTGCACATATTTCAGTTTCAGTGTTGATTTTATATGAGAAATGCTTCATTGCATGTGTTTATCTGCTTGTCTCCATTTGCTGCATGTTATTCTCCTTCTTCTGAATCTAGTTGCTAAGGGTTTCTCAGGTTCTAGGATATGGTTTTCTGTATCACTTGTTTGATCTCTAACTTCCATTCAAAGAGTGGATTAAATTGTTTTAGGTTGAGCATGGGGAAGATTGCATGTCAGAAGGGATATCTGTAAGTAGAGGCAGTTAGATACCCATTCTTGGGTGATGTTTGTAAGGCAAGCATCAGTTCAAACCCCCTAAAACTTGAGTGAAAGTTGCAAACCATCTATTGTATACATCTAGTTGACTCCTTGCCCAATGGATAGGCACCAGTCTACTCCTAGGTCAGTAGTTATGAGCCAAAACCCCTTGTCTTGCATCCAGGACATTATGTCCACCCATTTCATCACTTCCACCTGTTAGTTGTAGGACTAGGATTAGGAACCCCCTGCATACTCTCATACCCAACCAGACATATATGTCCAAGAATGTTGCCAACCTTGTGATCTATCATGAAGATCTTGGTCCACACATGAGAGTATTCTGCCTGTTATTGTAAAGCTAAATCATTGTGTTATTGGTCTAGTCAAGGTTATATCTTCAGTTATATGGATACCCTCCTTGGTGCGGCAGAACCAGAAGTGAAGGGGAGGCAGCTCACGCAACCTCCCGTAATCTGTTGGCCAAATCCACCTGTGCATTGGAGCTGGCAAACCCTCTACAGATTTGGAAACCAACACAGCCAATGGAAGGTAAGATTCCAAAACGCACTTGTAGAAGATATGCTAATAAGATTTGGAGATTGTTCTTTGAAAAGTTAAATGAGACTGCAAGATGTCAACTATTTGTTGAAATGATGCGAAGTATAAAGTATAGGTCTATCATGAAGATTCTTGGGTTGAGAACATTAGAGGCTTCAAGTGAAAAATCTATTGTCAAGAATCTAATGAGTGTGTATGAGAGTGTGGGTAACACCTCACGCACAAAAGATAGTAATGCAACACGGCGTGTGATTACATCGACTATAGTAAGTAGTCAAACGAGGAAAGCTCGTCTCATTAGAAAGACAAGTCAAGAATTGAGAATTAATAGGAAAACTTTATCAAGAACCATTGGAAGACGCCAAAGAATTGAGGACACTAATGCCAATGAATTATGGGCATTCTCGGGGAGACTACCACGAAAAGATAAACCAATTGTTGAAGCATTGAGATCACCAATTGAAGACTTTTGGAAGAATTACACAAGGGTATCTCTGAATCAAAGGGATGTGGTAAGAAGGAGAATCAGTAGTCAGAACCGCGAGCCACATCCAAAGCATTTTTTGGATGAGACTCAAACACAGTTTTATGGTAAATTTCTAGAGAAGTATCCTCAAATTAAAATTTGTCAAAGATATTTTGAAATGCTAAAACCTTTCTATGTTAAGATAAATCACACACGCACTACTTGTTGTTGTAGATTACATATTGAATTTTCTAACCATTTTGATGCTTATAGGTCTATATGTTTAGATATGCATACTAACAATGATTTGCAGGGTTGTGCCATATGTGCCCTACCGACATCTTCAAGAGACTTCATATCAAGAATTTTATGTGAAAGAGAGGAAGGTCAAATATTCTACAAGAAATTATGCTTGGATGGCACATGTCATCGTTGCGGTGGCTTGCAACATTTGCCAATATGTGAACATATGGAAAGAACACATGCGGTTGGAAACGAACTAGTAGAGTTTGGCAAGTATAAAACAATGGCATACAATACAAAAGATGGTAAAGAAGCAAAGAGGTGTGAATTGGTTATTGAAAAGATTCCAGTGTATTAGTTTATGCCTATATTTCGTGATAGTATAGTGTATGAGTATGCAAGACATGCCCATAGAGCTCGATGTTAGACTTGCAATTCAAGTTATGCAAGGACACATTTCCAGTTGGTAGCATTGTTTCAGGTGTCGACTTTGCAAAGAATTACAGTCTTCAGCCATAGCGTGAGGTGCAATCACAATATTACAACTCCACACAGGTTTCTATATTTGTGCACATCGCATTCATTCATGCGAATGATAGTACAGAGGATGATAGAAAGATCATAAGGGAGTATAATTTCTATATTAGTGATGATCGCATGCATTCTATGGAGTTCGTACAAGGTTGATTTCGGGTGTTCTACAATGATTTGGCTAGAAGGGGCATATCGTTCAATCAGCATATCATATGGTCGGATAACTGTGCGTCATAATTCAAGAACTCGCAGAATTTCTATTGGCTGAGTAGGAGGCATAATTTTACAGATATTCAACATATGTGGAACTTTTGTGAGGCCAGGCATGGAAAGGGGGAGCATGATGGTGCAGGAGCATGTATCAAAAGAGCCATAGCATGAGAAGAGTTAAAGTATAAAGACAATGCAAAGTTGACAGATGCAAAATCGATTGTTGAGTGGTGTAATGCTTCCATGGATCCAGGTAATGAAGGTAATTCTTCAGTTCATAGATTTTTTTGGTTGATAGATGATACTAACATTGCACCATATGAGGACTGTTGTACACTGACAGGATCAAATGAGATGCACTCTTTCAAAAGCTCAATTGCAGGTTCATGGAGTATCCATACACAAAAGATGTCATGCTTTTATTCTTCTTGTACAATTCAAGTCTGGGATGAGTACGAGTCAAAGGAGTGGGTTGACGAATGGCAGTTAAGTTATCTTAGCCCACTTGACACGTATCGACCCCCGACGGCACTGGAACTAACACAGATGGAATCATCAGTTGACTTTGACTACATATTAGATTTAGTTCAACCAGGTAATATAGGGCATGTATATGCATGTAATTTCATCTAGTTCAACCAGGTAATGTCATCTTACTTTGTAGTGTTTTTGTAATGTTGACTAATTTCATCTAATTTGCTACACATATCAATGTAGGGCACGTATATGAAGTTATTGCAGATGAAGATAATGAAGAGGGAACAAATTATTACTTATGTCGTTGTGTTGAGGCCAAAAAGAAATTGGAGGCCCCTATTACAGATGGAGAAAACATCAAATACCCTATAGGCTCAGTGGTTATTACTGGAACATGGCTTAGAAGGTACCCACATAAGAGTGTTAATATTTGGTTATTTCAGGACTTTGACACGCATCGGAAGATTCTTCAATACTCGAACCTTGTCGTGGCATCCAATGTTAATTTGATAAAGTATCAGGGTAGACCTTTGAACAAAATCTTGTGGAAGGTGCGTGAGTCTGACCATGAAGCAATACTTGACACAATAAAGATAGAGCAGACCCGGATGGTTCATTGGATTAATTTGTAAGTATTCACATTGATTTTGTAAAGTCATGTTACATTGAGTTGTAAGTATGCACATTAATTTGTAAGGTTTATCTTTTTTTTATTTTCTCCTGCATTTTTACACATATACACATTTTTACATCATCATGTTATGCATTTTGGGTGTCCTTCTCCTGATGCGACCAAACTCATAACTCACCCTACTTCCTCTAGACACCATTTGATGATCTCTCCAACACTCTGGATCCAGGGCGCCCAATCATGATGATGACCTATATACCATTCTCCCAAGGCGCTCATAATGAATGAAAAGAAGACCAAGGGTGACTAAGCTTAATAGACTTATTTCTTTCAATTTTGATGATCCAAACTCTTGCAAAATGACATCCACTTTCATGCCTTTAGATCTTCCTTCACATACAGGGCGCCAAATCAAGTTGAAAAATCTACATAAGGGTGCCAAAATGAATGAAAGGAGACATGAAGTGCAGCTTAGGACTCCATGCTAAGGTTTGAGCCATTAAAGTCTCTTGATATTAGGCACTCATGATGATGAAACTTAGAGCTTTTTCCTTTCCTATGCGCTCATCTAAGATGTTTGAATCATAAGGAGCACCCTAACCTCTATAATGTACATTGGGCACCAAATCAAGGTGATTTTAAGTCACTTTGAGTCATTTGGGGTCACTTTGAGTCTTTGAGTCATGTTGCAAAAAAGTGTCAATGTTGTCAAGTTGCACAAAGCAACTTTTGCATTTTTGGTGTCCTGCTCGTGATGTGACCAAACTGACTATTCCAACGCATCTGGATGGGTACATTTATGCTAGGCATGGTCCTTTTTTTCACCCAAACATGTTTAAACAGTCGGAGCTACATTGTATCGACGATATCCCTGAAGAGTCCAAAGTGCAAAAAGGCAGCAATCTTTGACGAGATGTTACTCAAAAATTGTGTCACTTAGAAACATTCTGTCTGAGGCAACATGATCATGTAGAGTGCCTCTACAATAACCTCTCTCGGTTTTTTATAGCTCTGAGGCATTTCCCCGTGGTGAAAGGTTTTCTGCTGCCCCAAAAATTGTCAGAAGGTGGCAGTGTAAAGTTGCAAAGGGGTGTAACTTTTGTCCTACTCCTGATGCAACCAAACTGACTATTCCAACGCGTCCAGATGGGTACATTTACACTAAGCATGGTCCTTTTTTTCACCCAAACATGTCGAAACAGTCCGAGCTACATTGTACCCACGATATCCCTAAAGAGTCCAAAGTGCAAAAAGGCAGCAATCTTTGACGAGATGTTACTCGAAAACTATGTCACTTGGAAACATTCCATCTAAGGCAACATGATCACGTAGAGTGCCTCTACAATAACCTCTCTTAGTTTTTTATCTGAGATATTTGCCCATGGTGAAAGGTTTTCTGCTGCCCCAAAAATTGTCAGAAGGAGGTAGTGTAAAGTTGCAAAGGGGTGTAACTTTCGTCCTGCTCCTGATGCGACCAAACTGACTGTTCCAATGCATCTGAATGGGTACATTTACACTAGGCATGGTCCTATTTTTCACCCAAACATGTCAAAACAGTCCGAGCTACATTGTACCGACGATATCCCTAAAGAGTCCAAAGTGTAAAAAGGCAGCAATTTTTGACAAGATGTTACTCAAAAACCATGTCACTTAGAAACATTCCATCTGAGGCAACACGATCATGTAGAGTGTTTCTACAATAACCTCTCTCAGTTTTTTATATCTCTGAGACATTTGCCCGTGGTGAAAGGTTTTCTGCTGCCCCAAGAATCATCAGAAGGAGGCAATGTATTAAGTCAGGATGAAAGCCTATTCACTCTAGGCGCCAATCTCAAGTTGCACAATCATGAATGGGCGCCTAGAGCAATAAGGTGCTACATCATGGTTCCAGGACCTTGAAATGGCGCCCAAGCATGTAGGAGGAATTTTCAAGGAGCTAGAATGTTTTTGAAACTCTAAGGAACTAGTTCAAAGACTCTATGGCGCCATCTTGATACCATTAAGTCAACTTTGGAACTCAAACATATTGAAACAAGGTCTAGGAAGCTAGGTGCCATCTCTTGCGAGTTCAACCTCTCAGATGCGCCAACATTGGAAAGACTCTTAATGAGCGCCTAAGTTTGAATTGATCTTGTGATTAAAAGTTTGGTGATGTATTCGTGCGAGATGATCTTCAGTTGAAGCAATCTAAGTCCAGGAAGGGTTTAGAAGTTATCAACCTCTTCACTAAGTTAGGCACACTTTACAAGCTTTCTTACCCAAGAGTTGCACCTCATTAAGACAAGGCACATCTTAACCTCTGGGACTTTTCTAAAGAAGCGCTTCAGTTTATTAGCACCTTTGGACCTTGTTTTGCATTCTGAAAGAGAAGGCACACTTTGGAGGCATTTCTAACCAAGATTGACACCTAGGTATAGTCATCTCTCTGGAGCATTACAATGTGTTTTAAAATGAAGGAGGACATTTCATAAGTTGGGGAATTGATCACTGAAGACCTTGGAGTGTTTGAATTGCTCTAAGTAAGAAGGCGCATTTCCATGGAGTAGCATACTCTAGATAGCGCCTAATGCCATCAAGGTGCAATTCCACCCTCACTTTGGTGCCTATCATCAAGAAGGGGCATTGGGCATTCCTTGAATAGTTCTGAGCGTTTGAAGTTTGTGAAATCACCAAGGAATGTTGGGCGCCATGTGTATCCTCAACAAGCTTGAGTTTGCGCCTAGACAATTTGGTGCTTATTCATGTTTTAACTTCCCTCTTGAAGTGCCTAACTTGGGAAAAAGTTATCTTGTTGTTAGTCAAGTGTTTGATGTGTTTTGGAGACTCCAAAAGACTTCCTCTTGCTAGGCGCTCTTCTTGGCAACTATAACCTTCAATTGGCGCCTAGATCCTGAAGAAAAACACTTAGACTTCAATTTTCATGCACTTAGACTTCAAGGTGCCAAAACTAGTAGGAAAATATTTGGGGAGAAACCACGCTAATAAAAGTTGGGTAAATTTAACCTCTGAGTCTGATTAGGCTCCATATAACAACAATATTTATATCATGTCCCTTTGCTTTATGAAACAAGCAGTATGTGTCAAGTCATAGGGATAACACTTTGGTCCTTAGAAATTTCTCTGTGACTTTTGATAAGATTATCCTACTATTATGTGGATGCTTGATAGTATTATTCTGATCCATTGGACTAGTGTGGCTATGAGGTTGGAAAGTGTTGCAACCTCCATCCTTTAAACTTCTCCACCTTGTTATGGGTTGTTTTGAGTATTTTCACTTGCTTTCTCTTCGAGAATATTTTCTAATGATACATGATGTGTCATAGATCATTCAACTTGATAAACAACATGGAGGGATTCTCATGCCTCCTATACTTCTTGCAAGTTTCTTTATAGATAGATCACATCATTGTCCATCTAGGTGGTCATTTCCCTAAATATTATGATAAGATAATCCTGTTAATGAACTTTGGATTGAATGAGAATCAACATGCTTTGTCTTGACTAGAATAGTTGGGATGGACAAAAATCTATTGATTCTAGGTTGGGTTGTTAAAGGTCAAGAAGTTTTGGTGTCTAATGCCCTCTAAATCTAAATATTCAAAATCAGAGTGGTTCAATAAGTTACAACAAACAATCAGGTAGACAATAGACTATAAAGGAACAAGGACTACACATGAATCCAAAACAACACTAGTCAATAAGGACATCACAAGTAACTCAACATTACTTCCAAAGGCGTTCACAAAAACAAAGGGGAGAACACAACTAGACAATGCTAGACTGTAGTAGGGATGATTGTCTGATGTAGAGCACATAATGGAAGCATAGAATTATCAACTTTTGAACCTTCAAACTCACTATTGGCGAGACAACATACCATCGGCGAGCTTAAAATTTCATCAGCCGATAGGCCGATGCCACCATGATTCCATTTGATTTCACTTCTGAAAAACATCCCATCATTGACTCTTATCGATCAGACAGACCACTATCGGTGACTTTTTATCCTTTCACACCGATGTCTTTATCACTCCGATATGAGACTCTAAGTCCCTTGCCTATCGATAGGACTTAATACCATCGACACACTCAAAAACTCTTCTGCCGACACACCGATCTCACAAATGACAACCTTCAGACCACACTCGTCGGTGAGACTCCAAACATCAGTGAACTCTAAGCTCATTGGGCCGATACACTGATGGATTTCGACTGTCGGTATGACCCCCTTCATCGGTGAATCTCTCAACTGCTCTTCCGATGCGCAGATGGGATTATCTTCTGATACACTGATGTCTTCGACTTGAACCACACTCGTTGGCAAGATAGACCACTATCGGTGAAGCCTAACCAAGGTCTACCAATACGCTGATACGACCAACTCTTGACGTCAATACAAGGTTCTTTTGCAGGCAAAGGGCGCCTAGGCTTATGGGGCTCAATTTGATGTATTTATTGAAAGCTCAAGGTGAATTGATGCTTATTGAAAATGCCACTTAGTCCTTCATTTGCATTATAGGCGCCATTTCCTATTGACTTATATACTCCTCCTCATGCTAGGGTGCCATAATGAAGTGGTTTAGACAATAGGTGTGCTTCACTTACTAGAGGCTTGTTCTCCTTCCACCTTAGGCGCACTTTTATGGTGGAACAGGTGTCAATGGGCACCTTGTCTTAAATGAATGCTCTCTTTAAGTTGGGCACCCTTTTGAGGCTTTATGAGTTGCAAATTGTGCCTTAACCCTTCATGCTTATTGCTCAATGTTTGAATGTTTAAGAAAGTCTCCTTTAGGCGCTCATCTTAATGATTTTTTCTCAAGGCGCAATCATCCTAATGACTTGGATATTCATCCTAGTGTTTCAGGATATCAGGCTACCAGACTTAGTCATTTTTAGGATCTCAAACATAAAGAATAACATGATGATTCATTTTTTTGTATTGCATATAGTTGACATTCTATGCTACTGATAGAGAGTATTAATATTTTCTGTTCAACGTGATGATTCATTTTTTTTTTAAATACAACTTTTATCTTTTAGTTCCAAAATGAGGTTTAGGTGATACTTGAATAACAATAGCTAGCTTATTGGATCAACAACATCCTATGTAATACAATTGGACTTTAAATATTTGAAGTAGCCATCTACAAATATCCATTCAAATGTGGATTTATAATACAAGTATGGACGTCATCAATAAAAAAGATTTGTATTAACTAACTATCCATATAGGCATTCATCAATATCTGTCGATATAAGTATAACGTATATACAAAATAGCCATATAGGCTTACAAGAATGCCATATAGGCATACAATGTCAACTATATACAATACAAAATATATGTCCACAAATGCCATATAGGCATACAACAAAGGAACACAATAAAAAGTCTTTCCCCTCTGGCTGGTGAAGAGAATAGATCACATGCAGCCTTGGATCTTCTAGGGGATGAAGACGCGCATGTGGGTGGTCTACTACGAACCCGAGGGCTGCTCCTATTTATTTCTTCCTGCATCTTTACCTGTTACAATAAAAAGTATAGACATTAATATATAGAAATTACATGTTATAAAAAATGAAACATTTAACAAAATAATCACTTACTGCTAATATATAATCTGTCTCCTCACTTGCCTCAGTAGCACGAATAGGCCGTGGTGATGTCATGTCCTATAGAAACCATCCAGATAGAAATTAAACTTCAAATCAATAATCTTTTGATTTTTCAAAAATAGACAACTATAACAATGAATCTAAATTAAAATTTACTAATCTGCGTCATACCCCTGTCAATGCCATGGAGCTATGAATCATAGAGGCCACACCCTGCTCCATTGCCCTATGAACATGGGGAGGTGTCTCTGCAGCTTGCATCATCTGGAAATAAAACAACATTATTCAATTACGAAAACTATAATAGTGATGCAAATCATGGCTCCTAACATACACACACGTTCATCTAAACATGGAAGTACACACAATAAAGCACACAAGTCACTTACAAAAATCTAGTAAGTACAATTCATTCATTAAACTATTTATTTTATTACCTTCGTAAAGCTTTGAAGTCCACCACTGCTAGCAGGTGTTGCCGTGAAATCTACAGTATTAACCTATTCAACATCCAAAACTAGATATTAGAATACCATTCATATAACGATGCTATTCACATGTAATATTTATAATTGTTTACTAGTTACATACCTCAACAGTAGATGATCTAGTGTAAAATGCAGGTGGAGAACCACTGAAAATTGCATCGACGCTATGACCCTAAAATTTTATTAAAATCATCAATTTAAATTAGTTAATCTGGCATTTCAAAAATGAAATTTAATAAATTAAATTCAATAAACTTGCTAATATTTACCTGAGTATCAAGGCTGAAAGTCTCACTCAGGAGGTTATCTATCGTCACCATCTGCTCAGCTGCAGATGTTGCCTGTGCACCTGCGTCCTGACTATCCATGGGGTCATAACCACAGGCTGACCTGCAAGTCTGACAAGTATGGGGTGGGACCCTGCTCCTCGCACTATCTCCCAACCCACTCTATGTTGCAGGACTGACATGCTCTATGATGCTCTGGGCCAAGGCACTAATGGACTAAAGTGTATCGACCTCAACACTCTCCTTCACAATGGAAGGGATAGAAACATGCTCGTGGGCTAGTCTGCTAATTACTCATCTCACTACCCGCTGTGGGTCAAGACATACCCCTAGTCTATCTTGTGCTGACCCCCCACCTCTACCCTAGAAGTCCTGCATATCAAAATAGTTTGGCACTTTATTGAGGACAAACTCGCAGAAGAGTTTCCTCAAAAAGTATTATGGGACCTCATTATTATTGCATGGAGGATGGTCAAAAACCATCCACCACCTCTGCCCAAAATTGTCCCTTATCGCTTGGTTGTTGCACCAATGGATAGGGAACCTCTTGCATGTAATGGGTGGAGGTTGATTTATTTGTGGGTTTGTGAAAATGGAACACAAGTCTAATTTTGTGATTTGTAATTTTTTCACATCTTGGTATGACAGCTTGTCTACATAATAATCTCTAAACTCTCTCCTCTTATCCATCCAACTAGTTATTTGCTTGCTAATTGAATCTACATTTGATAACATAGATTCAAGAGATTCAACAAGTGTGGACCTATGCAAGGTTGAAGTGGAAGGATCTTTCAACCTTGCAATTATATCTTCAATTTCTTTTTTGTTGTTTTCAGTTTGCCCCATTATATTTTTTTGTGTTCTAGGGGCATGTCAAGGAATGGATGGAGGAGGTTGTTGTTCTACAGGTATTTCCTCCTCAGGATTTTGTGGATTTTGAGGAGGAGGAGGAGGAGGAGGTGCATTAACATTTCCTGACAATTAATGAAATATACATCAAAAATCAATTAAAACCTACCTATTTAGAAACAAATTCAAACAAAAAAATAAATATAACTCACTCCTTTGGTGTGCTCGACGTCATGGCGGCATTTTGGCAACGAATCGATAAGCTTTTTGTGTTGAATGGAGTTTTGCAAAATGTGAGCGCGCTTTCTAGGGTTTGTAGGCCACGGACATAGAGGAGAAGAAAGAAATGAAATGAGATTAGAAACCTTTTTTTTTAATTTATAGCAAGTCATAACACGCTCACTTTATGACTTAATTTTTTTTGAAATTAATTTGGCCACTTTTTGGCCCCCCATCTTTTTGCACTTACCCTAGAAAAAAAATTCACATTTTTACTTAGCCAAATTCACGAATTGGCCAACTTTTACTTTCATAGGCATGGAATGGATATCCATTTTGGAACGAATATCTATTTTGTGCAACATAAAACGGATATCCATTTTGCAAGACATAAAAAGGGAAAAGGATTTCTATATATATGCAAGACATGATTGGTATCGGGCATTGATAAGTTTTTGTTTTGTCTTCTGTAGGATAGGTATCAATGAGAACACAGTGTTGCCATTGATAATTCTGAGAAAATTTAGAGGGGAATCGGATTATCTATTTGTTAAATTGTGTTTTTATAAAATAATATTTCCTTTAATAAATAAGGAAACATATCATATTCATCGAAATGCATAATACATGTGATATTTATTGAGCTTTATTGAACCCTTTCATGTATTAAATGTTTAATAGATCATATATTAAAAGGTAAATAATGAAACATTTCATATTTATCCAAAAGTAAAATGTACATTACACTAAAGATATAATAAGTCTTTGATAGAAGAATTATACCTCAATATATACTAAATACATAACACTGTTGTTGTTCCAAAGAATCGAGTCTCTTTTCTATAGCTTCATTTTTCAAGAGTTGTTTTCATATTTTCAATTTTCCATGGCAATCATATTAAAATTCAATGGCAAAATTCTTAGTCTATCCAATGACTTAACACATGATACAACCACAAATATATGGAAGGGATTGCAAGTATTTCATTGGTCAATGAAAAATTAGGTATTTTACTTTTGCTTTATGTACCAATTGAAACTTTCTTGTCATATTGAAGATGAAGAATTGGTTACCTTATGTTCAGAATATGTGTTGAAAATATAAGAAGTAATTAGTGGGTAGACAACTCTAGTTTTTATCCATCATTTGATGCATCTTGTTAATGTTATATAGAAGAGGTCTAAAGAACTAAAATTGTTAAAAGAGAAGCAAACAAAGAATGATCAATCAAATGAATCTCAAGAATATTTGCGGTCCTATGAAATCTTCATTTCAAGTTCTTGCCTTGAAGCTTTAGACATTGAGTTCCTTTGTGGTGAAGATGTCATTCCTACTCGTCTAATGATCATAGAAGAAAGCACATGTATTGATGAGTCCAAAGTTACATATGTATTATCCTTTTCTCCTTCTTTATCATCATTGGATAACATTTTTTTTGAGTTTATCGCAATGAAGAGGGTTGAAATTAATTTAATCAAGGATTACCCCATATTTGAAATTACTATTCATGAAGTGAGTTTTCAGCCTAAACTACAAGAAGTCTACCCATCTTAGGATTTGTATGAAACATGGGAAACCTGAGACTTATTCTCCTCAGACTCAAATGATCAAAGATGCATCCAAATGTGGGACATTGATATGCATAATGTAATGCAAGACGACATGATCAATATTACAAATGGTGACACTAAATTTATTCAAGAGGCTTCTGACTCCTATGAGGAATCTAGTGATTGTTTGGGTATGATGCATTATTCATGAAGCTTATGCATTTAAAAGACTTCAAATCCCTCACCATGAAACAAAAATAATAATTTGGTTCATCGATGTTTCATAGATATAGTTCATTATTTGGCACATATGCATATTTTTCTAAACCTATCAATGGGTTCAGATGATCTACCATGTACATAGGTTACCTAGGATTTTTTTTCATGTTTGTTTCTATTTTGTGTGTATTTCCCCTTATGTTTAGTTTTCCTTGTGTCAAAGTCCTCTATTATTTCTTGTTATATTGTGTACACTATCAACTTTATGACCCAACAGAAAATGCACTGATCTTTTGCTAGAGATTATAAGTTCCTATTGCATCCACAAGGTCCTTGTCCCTAGTTAGAGCTAGTTGAACTGTCCATTAGAAAAAATTTGAAATTTTAACACCCATTAAAAAGACATGTCATTAAGTTAACCTCTTGAATTCCATGTTGATCTTCCAAGTCACATGTGGAGTCCCTTTGTCACATTAGTTTAATCAAGTTCAAAACATTAATATCTACCAATCATAAAGTCTTGGTTGCAAATGTCCTTAATCATTATGTAGTGTTAAATTTCTCATTGAACTCATCAATTTGTGGTCATAGTCACAAATGGTTTAAAGTCAATTCTAGACTCCTCGGAGTGTTGCAAATTAGTCGAGGTCAAGTTATAAATTTTGGTGACCTAATTATCAGTGAAAAATGGTTGAGTCTTTGATCATATCTCAATAGTAGAAAAACAAATTTTCATTTTATTGTGTTCCGAGGGGCTCTCTATGAAGTTTAGGCATATTGGTATGAAGACATTTTAAATCTAAGTGCAAATTCACAATTATTTTAATGTTTGGCAATGACCACAAGTTAATTTCACCATGAGATTTTATTAAAATTGCCAAATATTAATTATGCTATTAATTAAATCACCCAATTAGTGAAAGTGTGGAGTTATGATGTTTATTTACATTCACGAAAGTTTTAATAAAAATGTTTGCAAGAAGTCATTGATAGAAATCTACAAATTGGGTAACATGTGTGTGAGTAACAAAGTGCAAAATAATCCAAACTAGGTAAGATTTAATATTTTCACAAATCTTTTGTCTAACCTAATTTACCCAAAATGGATATCCATTTTGCAAGACATAAAAAGGGGAAGACATAAAAAGGGGAAAAAGAGGTCGCATTTTGCAAACCTGCAGCTTGCAAAACACAGACCTCTCCCAAAACCAATATTAGAGCAATTCAAGAATGGATATTCGATCCGAAGAGGTTAGTTCTTGCATTTTTTTTGTTTGTTTTGTATATTCAAGCAATTTTTTTTGGTTTTTCATGCTAAATGGGTATGTTTTATTTTTTAAATAGGTAAAATGGATGAACAACATGAAAACCCAAACCCTCCACCACCAAACCCTCCCCTTCCAACAATCGAAGAGAAAATTGAAAGAAACATTGATCAAATAAGTAGGATTGTAGACATGTATTGCCACCACCCTCGATTGTCTTCAATGACATTGAATTTAGAGGGAATTATTAGTCATGTTCCAATCCTCTCAAGCCAACACAAATCATTTAGGAAATGGTGAGAAACCAAGAAGGTAGAATATGCTGATGGTTTATCATATGACCAAGTGAAAGAGTTAGACATTACCAAAGCTATGTTAGCCCAATATTTTGTCAATCCTAAAACCAGATTACATGATGTTCATAAGCCTAAGTATTCAATCAAATGGTGTACACATGAGGGTATTAGTCAAAAATTTTGGGATCATTGGTGGATGGTTTTTGATAAACCACCCAACAAAAATTTAGATGTACCTTTGTATTTCCTTCATAAGCTATATGCAGAGTTTGTAATGGGTCACCATCTGAATTATTTTGATTTTAAAAGTTTTAGGGAGTAGGTAAGGAATGCCTCATGATAGACCTGGGGCAATGAGACAAATACAAGGTCCCTATATTCCCCCTCCTGCTATCCCTTCTCCACCCCTAATTCAACAGCCAGACATTGTTGCAAATGCAACACAGCAGGGCCTCAGTACCATACACTCTTTGATCGAGCACTTGATTATACAAACTTCTCAGTTTGTACAACCACATGATTGTGATGATATTGGATCACCTGATTTTACTAGACCCTCCTTGTCCACACATGTTTGTGTGCCCAATCATTGCATTTTTTTCAATCAGTTGTGCTTAGGTCATGTTATGGAGAGTAGTGAGCCACCCATGAACACTTCAGAGTACAATGTCCCTTCATGAGATGAGGTAGTGGGGTCTAGAACTCAAGCTGAGGGGTTGGGGATAAGAGTAGAAGCACAAGCATAAGTGGACTGTAGAGAAGGAGAAGAGCATGGCCAATCTTTTATACAGGTAAAATTTAAAGTTAAATTTCATGGTGTATTATATTTGAATAATATAAACAAATTTATTAGTACTAATGTATCTAAGGGGGATAACAACTAATGACAGAGGAGCAGTTGATAGAAGTTCATCATGGAACTTTGTCTGCCATCCAATTTGGCTTTGACTTGCTGGTATAATTTGTTCTACACATAAACTTTTTTTTGTATGCATTTATTTCTTTGTGAGTAATTATATATTAATTTATATCTTGATGTTAATTTAATTTTATAGTCAATCCAAAATGTGAATGATGTGGCATCTTTGCCAATGGTCTTTACTTGAACTCCTATTCGACCCAAGGGACTATCATTCACGGAATGACTTTCTGAATGCCAACAAAGGGTGGAGGTAATTCGATTGAACTATACTCTAATTAATAATTTAGAAAAATTAAATATTTGATTATAGTCATTTAGATAAATAATAAATTAAAGAATAGATAAATTGATCTATTAATTTAAAAATTATTATGATTATTTGTATACATAGAGTCTTACATTCTTGTCATTCTTCATACAAGAGATATTATTTGGTTCATCCATTATGAGTCCTTCTCAATCGATGCAGGAGACCTCAATGGTGG
Organism: Cunninghamia lanceolata; assembly: GCA_027924645.1. Classification (NCBI taxonomy): domain Eukaryota; kingdom Viridiplantae; phylum Streptophyta; class Pinopsida; order Cupressales; family Cupressaceae; genus Cunninghamia; species Cunninghamia lanceolata. The sequence continues at coordinate 1,190,551 of BSBN01001352.1, forward strand.
TATGTGCTTGTTTTCTAGTAGAGAAGTTTTTGTGTAGTGCACTCTAGATTGTTTATGTGTAACACATCTAACCTTTTTTAATGTATGCATTTCCTTTTCTGTTTAATAATTATATATCAATTTATTTCAATGTTACTTTACTTTTATAGTCTCTTGAGAATGTGAGTGATGTGCCACCTTTGCCATCATGCTTCAGTAGGACACCTGATCATCTTAAGAGAAAATCATTTGCAGAAAGATTATCTGAATGACAAGAAAGAGTCAAGGTAATTGAATTGAATTTTTCTAATAATTGATAGTTTATAGAGGTCTTATAGTTGATTGTAGTGATTTAGATGTATGTTAATAAATGAAAGTTCTAAATTGTAGTAGATAAGATTCTATTTATTAACTCTAACTTATTTATATTTACCATTGAAGAGATTAATCAAATTTGTGGTTTGACTTGTTAATGTAGTCAACTTTGCCTCCATCAACTACTAGACATCATGGTATGAAGAGGACACTTTTTGAGGATCCATCACAAATTAAGGATTCACCAAAGACATAGGGTCAAGTGGACATTTAGAATTTGATGTAGCTATTCAGCATGTAGATTGTATATAGATTTTGAGACATGAGATATGCCACATTTTGTAAAAATTTGAGTTGGCATATTTTCCAAATTTTTGTGTATGTCTACCATTATGGACTAGATTTTAATATATATACACCTTGATATACAATATAATTTAAATTCCTTATGTGCATGTATTCCTACTTTGAAACTTAAAAGTTTGATGTATAATCAGTTTACAATGGTTGAGTTATGATCAATAACATGTTATAGATTGATTTCTTGTTATATATGATTATTTTTCTTGGTAGAAAGATGATATATGTAGTTTCATACCTCAAGACATAACTTGATCTTAATTGCCACGCGATTGTAGTTTTAGTTAGATATAGGATTTTCATGAAATGACAAATTTGAATAGTTCACACATGTGCAGAGCTATAGAAATTTTTTATCTCTTGAGCTATGACAATCATTCCTTCAACCTGTTGATAATCTTAACTTGTATAGCCTACTCCTACCATAGTGCAACAGACCTCCACAATCATGGATGTCCATCATTTATGACAACTCTTCATTGATATGACAATCATTCCTTCAATCATTTGACTATGTGAGCACCTCATACATTCACCTTCAAACCTTATGATAATGTCTTGTTATTATGACCAACTTTATGAGGCATAAGATGGGGATCCAAGGGTGTAGGTGACTTTCTCAAAGGATTGCAAATAGCTTTATGGATTGTGGTAGTAAGATAAAACTCTTTATGACTGTCCTATAAGGACACAAAAGCATTCACAAGATCCAAACCCTTTCAAAGTGTTGCATACAGTCTAAGGATTTGTTGGTCTATGATATGAGACAACAAAAAACTATGTTTGGTGAGTGTATTGTGATGAGATATTAGGACAGTCAAAGACCATTTAGAGATCATATGATTATAAAAGTTTTTTTTTTAAATAAATTCTTTCTCTCTCAATACCTTGACAAAATGATTAATTCTTTCAAAATCTATCCCAAGACCCTATTGATTGCCAAATTCCATAACTAGGTGTGATAATGGCAAAGCAACATGGTGATAGTCCACTTTATCTCATTTACAATAGTGCTCTTGCATAGAATAATAGTGTATTAGACTCTTTACTTGATCCTTGATGATACGATATGATGGTAGTCTAATGTCCCCATTCTGGGAATGGTCAACATAGTTGAGTATATGACAGTGGTGGAGCAGACCTGAGTGCAATCATTTGAGAAGGTATTCTTAAGTACTTTGATCCTAGAAGACCTAGGGTTTATGCCCTAACTTCAAACATTAGCATATTAGAACCTTTCTCTTATCATTTTGTAAGGTCTATCTGCTTTGTAATTGACATTATATATTCAAACTTATAGCAGCAGATATCTAATTTGCTTTTAGTCCATTATAGTTGCAAATTGAAATGGTTTTCCTTGTATAATTCATTTTGGATTACAAATATATTTTTGGGAAGAGTATGGGTGATGCTTTTGTGATGTATTGAACATGTTTTTTGAGCTAAGATAAGTGTATGTTTAGGTCTGATATAAAAATTAGAACTTCATAAAATTAGGGTTTGAGCAGAAAAAATAGAATTGTTGCATATATCCCATTTGGGATATTACAATAGTCTCCTCACTCCACCAATACCTAAGGTTTATGACACAAGTTCCAATGCTTTAAACCCACCTAATCATGACTATACAATCCCTTTTAACTATAACAATCTTTTTCAAACAATGTTTACATGGTTTCTAAAGCACATAATGGAAATCTCCTTACATATTTAGTGTATTCATCCCAATGCAGAAAATTATGATGTATATGATATCCCCAATGATCTTAACTAAAGATGAATGTCATGACAACCTCATGTCTCCATGGCTGTACTATTTGAGATGGCAATTATATAATCATTGACAACATAATGACATGAATAGATTTTCAACTTACATAGTGTCTAATTATGTAAAGATTGATTCAAGGAGATCCATGACTATTCTAGGGTTTATGGAAAGATGATATGGTCATGGATCAAAGCATGACTATTCAAAACTGGCTAAGACAACTTCCAAATTTCCTCATAGTTATATAATGACAGTTAATAGTTTTGTGGCAGTTTTAGGGCTCTTTTGGTGTGATTGTTTTTCTTGGTAGAACGATGTTATATGTAGTTTCATACCTCAATACATAAGTTGATCTTAATTTCCAGTGATTGTAGTTTTAGTTAGATATAGGATTTTCTTAGAACATTTGACATGTGAGTTCTTTTCATTCAAGAACACTAGCTTTGACATGTTAGATTTTCTTAGAACACTACATTTGATATAGAAACTACTAGATTTGATATGATAATCATTGATAATTTCTCATCTTACATGTTATACATGCAAGATACATGTTAAAAATGATAAAACTTGTGATGTTTTTCATTCAATCCAAGATAGTTATTTTTGTATTAATGAGCAAAGACATGTTTGTGTGTTTACCCATTTATAACATATCCTTGTTTCACCTTCTACATGTATAACATATCGTCATTTCACCTTCTATATGTTTGACATTATTTTCTCAAGCTCATTTCACCTTCTATATGTTTAACATGATTTTCTTATCATCATTTCATCTTCTATAAGTCTAGTATACTCTCATTTCACCTTCCATATGGGTTATGGTAAGAGCAGAATGAGGTAGAGAGGAAAAGAAAGAGAGCGAGACATAGGGAGAGACGTGTACATTTGGCATGATTTGCAATCCTCATTTCAACTTCTATATGGTTTACATACTTTACATATCCTCATTTTCCTCACATTTACATAAGTTATGGAAAAACCAGAATGAGTTGTGCCCTCAGTGCCTTCCAATGTTTGTGGGGGGGTGAACATTTTTCCCTTGCAGATGACGAAGATGACTACATAGGGAGAGAGATACATTTGGCATGATTCGTATTTGGATGGAGCAGTTCTTGGAATTCGTGGTAGCTGAGAATGTTTCATTTGAACCTATAGGTACATGTGGGGTCCATCCACAATAACCTCTCTCATTTTTGGTCAACTCCAATCCATTTGATCGTGCTGAAATCAAATGCATTCTTACAAAATGCATCAATTTCATGCAGCACAACCTTACCATGTGTCATATTTTTTGTTCTGCTCATCATGGGGCCAAACTGACTATGCCAACACATTAGGGTGGGTGGGTAAATGCTAGGGGAGGTCTCATTTTATGGGCCAAGCGTCCCAGTTGTTTGGGGTAACAAACTACTGGCAAACTCACTTAAGATCCCTATGACCAAAAAACTGCCAAACTTTGATAGAACAATTATCAGAATTTGTGGCACTTGGGAGCATTCTATTTGGACCTACAGGTGTAGGTGGGGTCCGTCCATAATAACCTCTTTCACTTTTGGTCAACTCCAATCCGTGTGACCGTGCCGAAATCAAATGCATTCTTGCAAAATGCTTCAGTTTCATGCAGTGGAAAGGTGCTAGGAGTGACATTTTCCATTTCATAGCTTGTGGGGCCGAATGGACTATGCCAACATATTAGGGTGGGCACGTAAATGCTAGGGGAGGTCTCATTTCATGTGCCAAGGGTCCCAGTCGTTCTAGGTAACAGGCTACCGACAAAGTCCCTTAAGATCCCTAAGACCAAAAAATTGCCAAACTTTGACAGAGCAGTTCTCAGAATTTGTGGTAGTTGAGAATGTTCTGTTTGGACCTACAAGTGTATGTGGGGTCTATTCACAATAACCTCTCTCAGTTTTTGTCAACTCCAATATGTTTGACCATGCCAAAATGCATCAATTTCATGCAGCACAACCTTACCATGTGCCATATTTTTTGTTCTGCTTGTCATGGGGCTAAACCGACTACACCAACACATCAAGGTGGGAGAGAAAATGCTAGGGGAGGTCTCATTTTGTGGACCAAGCATCCTAGTCATTTAGGGCAGCAAATTACTATCAAAGTCACTTAAGATCCCTAAGACCAAAAAATTACCAAGATTTGATGGAGCAATTCTCAAAATTTGTGGTAGTTGGGAACATTTTGTTTTGACCTATAGGTGTACGTGGGGTCTATCCATAATAACCTCTCTCAATTTTGGTCAACTCCAATCCATTTGACCATACCAAAATCAAATGCATTCTTGCAAAATGCTTCAGTTTCATGCAGTGGAAAGGTGCTAGGAGTGACATTTTCCATTTCATAGCTCATGGGGCTGAATGAACTGCACCAATCTGTCGGGGTGGGTAGCTAAATGCTAGGGGAGGTCTCATTTCATGTGCCAAGCGTCCCAATCGTTCCAGGCAGTAGGCTACTGGTAAAGTCCCTTAAGATCCCTAAGCCCAAAAAACTGCCAAAATTTGACGGAGTAGTTCTTAGAATTCGTGGTAGCTGGGAATGTTCTATTTGGACCTATAGGTGCATGTGGGGTCCATCCACAATAACCTCTCTCAGTTTTGGTCAACTCCAATCCGTTTGACCGTGCTAAAATCAAATGCATTCTTACAAAATGCTTCTATTTCATGCAACACAACCTTGCCAGGTGCCATATTTTTTGTTCTACTTGTCGTGGGGATGAAACCCCTATGCCAACATGTCAGGGTGGGCAAGTAAATGCTAGGGGAGGTCTCGTTTCATGTGCCAAGCATCCCAGTCATTCTGAGCTATAAGCTATCGACAAAGTTGAAAGTTACTAGGACTTAAATTTTGCATTCCACAGTCGTGGGGCCAAACTAAATATGCCAACACATCTAGGTGGGTGGGTAAATGTTAGGGGAGGTCTCGTTTTGTGTACTAAGCATCCCAGTCATTCTCTGTTGTAAGCCACCGACAAAGTGACTTTGCCAGTAGCTTACATCTTGGAACGATTGGGACCCTTGGCACATGAAATGACACCTTCCCTGGCATTTAACCGCCCACCCTGATGCATTTGTGTAGTCGGTTTGGCCCCACGAGAGATGGAACGCAAAATCTCACTCCTAGCACCTTTCGACTTTACTGGTAGCTTGCAGGCTAGAGCTATTGAGACACTTGGTGCATGAAACAAGACCTCCCCTAGCATTTACCCACCCACCTAGACATGTTGACGCATTCAATTTGACCCCACGACCTATGGAATGCAAAAATTTAGTCCTAGTAACTTTTGACTTTATCGGTAACAACCTAGAATGACTGGGATGCTTGGAACATGAAACGAGACCTCCACTAGCATTTACTTGCCCACCCCAACATGCTGGTGCAGTCGGTTCAGCCCCACAATGAGCAAAACAAAAAATATTGCACCTGGCAAGGTTGTGCTGCATGAAACAGAAGCATTTTGCAAGAATGCATTTGATTTCAACATAGTCAAATGGATTGGAGTTGACCAAAACTAAGAGAGGTTATTGTGGAAGGACCTGCGTGCACCTATAGGTCCAAACGAAACATTCCCAGCTACCATGGATTTCAAAAACTTCTCCGTCAAAGTTTGACAGTTTTTTGGTCTTAGGGATCTTAAGGGACTTTGTCGGTAGCCTGCTACTTGGAATGAATGGAATGCTTGGCACACAAAATGAGACCTCCCCTAGCATTTACACACCCACCCTAATGCATTGGTGCAGTCCGTTCGGCCCCACAAGCCGTAGAATGCAAAATGTCACTCCTAGCACTTTTCCATTGCATGAAACTAAAGCATTTTCTAAGAATGCATTTGATTTTGGCACGGTCAAACAGACTGGAGTTGACCAAAACTAAGAGAGGTTATTGTGTATAGACTACATGTGCACCTGTAGGTCCAAACAAAACATTTCCACATGCCACAAATTCTAAGAACTACTCCATCAAAGTTTGGCAGTTTTTTGGTCTTAGGGATCTTAAATGACTTTGCCAGTAGCCTGCTACTTGGAATGATTGGGACCCTTGGAAAATGAAATGAGACCTCTCTTAGCATTTACCCACCCACCCCGATGCATTGGCACAGTCCATTTGGCCCCACAATGAGCAGAACAAAAAATATGGCACCTGGCAAGGTTGTGCTGCATGAAATTGAAGCATTTTGCAAGAATGCATTTGATTGACTCTGTTAAATGGATTGGAATTGACCAAAATGGAGAGAGATTATTGTGGATGGATCCCACGTGCACCTGTAGGTCCAAATAAAACATTCCTAGCTACCACAAATTCTAAGAACTGCTCTGTCAAAGTTTGGCAGTTGTTTGGTCTTAGGGATCTTAAGGGGCTTTGTCGGTAGCCTGCTGCCCAGAACAACTGGGACCCTTGGCACATGAAATGAGACCTCCCTTGACATTTAACTGCCCACCCTGATGCATTAGCGTAGTTCGTTTGGCCCCACAAGCTATGGAACACAAAATGTCACTCCTAGCACTTTTCCATTGCATGAAACTGAAGCATTTTGTAAGAGTGCATTTAATTTTGGCACGATCAAACAAACTGGAGTTGACCAAAACTAAGAGAGGTTATTGTAGATGGACCCCATGTTCACCTATAGGTCCAAACATAATATTCCCAACTACCACAAATTCTGAGAACTGCTCTGTCAAAGTTTGTTAGTTTTTTGGTCTTAGGGATCTTAAGTGACTTTGTTGGTAGCCTATTGCCCGAAATGACTGGGACCCTTGGTACATGAAACAAGACCTCCCCTAGCATTTAACTACCCATAATGACGTGTTGGTCCAGACCATTCAACCCCACGACGAGCAGAACAAAAGATATGGCACCTGGCAAGGTTGTGTTGCATGAAACTAATGCATTTTACAGGAATGCATTTGATTTCGACACAGTCAAAGGGATTTGAGTTGACAAAAACTGAGAGAGGTTATCGTGGATGGACCCCACATGCACCTATAGGTCCAAACAAAACATTCCCATCTACCACGAATTCTGAGAACTGCTCTATCAAAGTTTGGTAGTTTTTGCTCTTAGGATCTTAAGTGACTTTGTCGGTAGTCTGCTACCTTGAACGATTAGGACCCTTGGCACACAAAACAAGACCTCCCCTAGCATTTAGCCACCCACCCCGACACATTGGTGCAGTCCATTTGGCCCCATGAGCTATGGAATGCAAAATGTCACTCCTAGCACCTTTCCATTGCATGAAACTGAAGCATTTTGCAAGAATGCATTTGATTTCGACACGGTCAAACAAATTAGAGTTGACCAAAACTGAGAGAGGTTATTGTGGACAGACTACACGTGCACCTGTAAGTCTAAATAGAACATTCCTAGCTACCATAAATTCTGAGCACTGCTCTGTCAAAGTTTGGTAGTTTTTTGGTCTTAGGGATCTTAAGGGACTTTGCCGGTAGCCTGCTGCCCGAAATGATTGGGACACTTGGTGCAAGAAATGAGACCTACCTTGGCATTTACTTGTCCACCTTGATGTGTTAGTGCAGTCCGTTTGGCCCCACGAGCTATGAAACACAAAATCTCACTCCTAGCACCTTTCCATTGCATGAAACTGAATCATTTTGCAAGAATACATTTGATTTGGGCATGGTCAAACAGATTGGAGTTGACCAAAACTGAGAGAGGTTATTGTGGATGGACTCTATGTGCACTTGTAGGTCCAAACAAAACATTCCCAACTACCACGAATTCTGAGAAATGATCTGTCAAAGTTTGGCAGTTTTTTGGTCTTAGGGATCTTAAGGGACTTTACCAGTAGCTTGCAGCCCAGAATGACTAGGACACTTGGTGCATGAAATGAGATGTCCCATGGCATTTACCTACCCACCTTGATGCATTGGCACAGTCTGTTTGGCCCCACAATGAGTAGAACAAAAAATATGGCACATGGCAAGGTTTTTTCTCTTAGGATCTTAAGTGACTTTGCTCTTAGAGAACAATGTACTGGCAAAGACCCTGGTTTTCATAGGGGGAGACATGTGATTTTAAGAGGTTTTGGGACTATTTTTAAGAGGTTTTGGGACTATTTTTAAGAGGTTTTTAGGACTATTTTTAAGAGGTTTTTTGGACTATTTTTAAGTGGTTTTTGGGATTGATTTCAAGAGATATACTAGTTTATTGTTAAATATTCATGACATCAAATCACTACATATATAACCATCAAATTTAGCATTAAACATAATGAGAAAACACACCTTTAAGAGTGTACTACTAAAATCACATGAAATGGTTATCAATTAGTAGCACCAGATGTGAAGAAACTCTAGGAGACTATGTAAGATGGAAACATTATTATACTATGGTCATAATCTCCTCATATGATATACAAAATATACAAATATACAGTTATAAAAAATGTTTCCATGATGGAAACTAAATTCTTTAACCACTAATCTCAATCCTTTGGATACAATAGCTTTATACTTGAAAACACCTGCATTTATAAGTTAAAAAATTGTTAAGCAAAGTAAACACCATCAAGTACAACTAACTTAATATTTTTTATAAGAAGTTTGATAAAATATGTCTTATATGTCACCTTAGGAATTATATAGAATGTCTCCAAAATGAAAGCTAAATGCGTTAACCAAAATCTCAGTCCCTTGAATGTACAATTGCTTTATTCTCCAAAACACCTGCATTTGTATATTAAAATCTGTCAAGCAAAAAAAACTTAAAACACCTGCATTTATAACTCCCTTTGTATCATCTTGTTGGTTTAGAAAATTTTAAGAAAATCAGTTATAGGACTGTTATACTAGTCCATATGAACATGGTCATGGTGGTGAATATGACTGTTATACTAGTCCATATGAACATGGTCATGGTGGTGAATATGACTGTTATACTAGTCCATATGAACATAGTTGTTGTTTGATGGAATGCAATGATTGCAAGATATGCACAAGATGGATTTGTTGATAAGGCTTTATAAACTTTCAAGCAAATGCAATTGGTGGGTGTAAAGCCAAATTGAACAACCTTTTCCAACATCATCCCATCCTATGCTAAAATGTGATATTTGGAATAGTGTATGGACATCCATAAAAGTATAAAGGATATGGTAATTTTATTAGATGTTGTAGTTGTAACTACCCTAGGAGAAACGTATGCAAAATGTGGAAGCATAGACAAGGGTAGTGAACTAGTTGATATGATGCCTCAAAGAAATGTGGTCTCATGGAATGCCATGATTGCAAAATATGCACAAAATGTATTTTGCAAGGATGCTCTCAAAATATTTGAATTAATCAAGCACTTTGGAACATATCCTAACATTGTAATCTTTTCTTGTATTCTATTTGCATGTAGCCATACAAGTTTAGTGGATGAGGGTTGTACATACTTCAATCACATGTGTAACTCTTGTTGTAAATTAATGCTCAGTTATAGGATTGTTATAGGACTGTTATACTAGGAATGTTATATAGGACTATTATAGGATTGTTATACTATGATTGCAAGATATGCACAAAATGGATTTATTTCTTTACAAAATTTCAATCCAATGCAATTGGCAGGTGTACAGCAAAGTGTGGAAACATAGACAAGTGTGTAATTTGATTTCATTTGTCATAAGGATAAGGAACTATACCATGCTGACTATCATACCTACTTACTTGAACATGGTCAAGGTGTCATTGAAACCATTTATCCAATTCCCAAGGAAAGTAGAAGGGGCTAACATTTCATGGAGACAATTGTCACTATCCTATTATACACCCAAAGATGGATTGTCAACAAAACAAAACTGTTGTCCTAAAAATGTCACTAGTAGTTTTGGGTCTCAGTTGTCTCATGGATGGAGGGTTTCAAATTCTTTCATTCTTTGAAAAGTTATCATGTGGCTATGAGGGCAGTGTTGTGGAAGGTAGTTATGAAAGTTAATTTACTCTGCATGGTCATTTCCTAGAAAGCAACACTCCCTACTATAGTACAGTGTTTAGTCCATGATGATTGTCTTATACAACAGGGTCATAGTTTTAGTTTGATGTCATGTTTTCAAGATTTTATCATTGTCAAATGTGGAGAATGGTGTAACAACTCTTGGATAAGTCCATTGGAATGATAAGGTTATTTAAGTAGTTTAGAAGGGACTATCCCATTCACGATGTGCAACGAAGACTTTCAAAGTCAAAAAGAGATTGTTCTAACTCATTGTCATAGTCCTAGGGTGGTTGTCACACATTTGGGACAACAGTGTTCATGAAATATACCATATGAGATTGGCATGAGCTTTTGACAAGGTTATGATTAGCACAATGAAGAGGTTTTTCTTAAGGAAGGCATGATGGAATTCCCTAGAGGAACTTCATAGTCCAAACAATCCAATGTCATAGTCTGCAACCTCAAAGTAGTCCAAATACCATATGGGAGCAGTTTAGATTTGTGAGTATGATGTTGTATCTTGAGATAAGATATCTACCCTAACACCTAGTGGCAACATACATGTAATTATCATCATTTAAAAGGGGGATTCATAACCTAAAACCTATCATCTATATGAAGTATTGTTGCATGGACAAGAACACAAAATGGAGGCAGACGGCTAGTGTTGTCCTGATTTTTAAAAAACAATCATACTATGCCCTATGATAGTCATGAGGGTAGTGTTGTGGATGACCATGGAAAGGAGAAGCTAGGTGTTGTCTTAGGAAGTGTTGATGCAGCACACAACATACACTCAATACAATTTTGCCATTAATCACGTGGGAGCCAAAGATTTGAAGGCTGGAACATAAAAAAACTTCTATTCATCAACTCCACAACTACAATGAGAGAAAACTCTCTTATATCCAAGAAAACAAAAAAAACAAAAAATTACTTTTTTTGGCAGATTTCGACAATTGTCATATTTTGCCATTTTAGGTAATTTTACAATCATATCTTGAGAATCTAGTTTTTTCCCAAAAGCTTCCTAAAACTAAGGTAGGATGAAATGCCAACTAATATTCTAAATTTGAAACATGAGTTTCGATTTATTACAAAAGCAACTTTTTAAAAATCTAGAAAAAACACTAATTTGCCATTTTGAGGGCCAAGATGAAAGTTTCAAGCCTTGAAAAAGTGCCAAGACAAGGTCCAACCGACTAGGTTAGGTTGGGAAACCATTGGCCACCTCATAACGCATCCACTTGTAAAATTTTGTAGAAAACCCACATCCGAGTCAAAAGTTATGACCTCCGGAAGTCCCTGCATCATTCTCCTCTGGTTGAAAAGAACACAGCTCCTGCAAGTGAGTGTCTTCGAACTACTGCCACTTGACTGGATCTAACTGTTGCACTTCCCACTCTGTAATCCATGTGCTATCTATTGGTGGCAATCCTTCCCACTATACTAAACTTGTTGTACTACCCTTGCCGAGTGAAGATAGTGTTCTTATCAAGAACCTGTGCAATCTTTTCCTTCTTCTTATGGGGAATGTGGTAGTGCCATGCCACTTCTGGTTGACTATCTTCAACATCATCCTCACCATGGAATGCATATAAATCAGAAACATTAAACACAGGAGAAATATCAAGATCATCTGGTAACCTAACCTCATATGCATTAGCATTGATCTACTTTGTAATTCTGCAAGGACCAATTTTCCTGTACTTCAACTTGTGGTATGTTCTAGTAGGAAACCACTCTTTTCTCAAATATACCATCACTAAGTCACCTTCATTGAATGTTTGATGTCCCCTACTAGCATCCAATGTATTCTTGTACCTCTCATTCTTATTCTGCAATTTCTGTCTCACTTCTTTCTACAACTGTTGAAGGTGTTCTGCAAATGCTCCCCCATCATCACTGACCCTATCTTTTGTTGGTATCTGTACCAAATCTAGAACACCCTAAGGATTCCTGCCATACACAATCTAGAAAGGGGACTTTCCCATTGATCTATTAACAGAACTATTATAGGCAAATTCGGCCTGGGGTAATGCCAAGTCCCATTGTTCTGGCTTTTCGCCAACAATACACCTCAAAAAATTTTCCAGACTCTGATTGACTACCTCTGTTTGACCATCCATTTGAGGATGATAGGCACTACTAAACTATAACTTGGTCCCCATCTTCTTCCATAAAGTCCTCCAGAAATGACTGAGAAATTTGGTATCCCTATCAGAGGTAATAGTCTTTGGAACACCATGTAGTCGAACAACTTCTGAAAAAAATAACTCTGCTACTCTTGTTGCATCATTAGTTTTCTTATAGGCAATAAAATGAACCATCTTGGAGAACCTATCAACAACTACAAAAATAGAGTCATTACCTTGTTGAGTGTTGGTGTGAACATATCATTCACACATGTTAAGTTGACTTAGTGAGTCTTCTAGATGTCTAGGTGTTTCTAGTTGTGTGTTGAGTTGTTGATAGTTGGAGTTAGTTGTCTTATCCTCCACATGTGCAATTAGTTATCATCCTCTAATTGGCACATGTTGTTGGAATATCTCCACCTTTCACTCCACCCTTCTAGCTCTCACCTTGCCTTTATAAGCAAGGCTCTCTCATTGTATTTCATACTATATACAGCATATGACAGTCTAATACAGTTGCTCCATTGTTTTAGCATCTTCTCTTGTCATCTTTGTGTGGAAGGTTGTCTTGATTGCAAGTGATCCTGGCTTGCTAAGTCACATTGACTCTCACATGGTATCAGAGCCTTGACTGCAATTTCCTTCCCTCATTGGAGAATCTTTGCTTGAAGCAGCATCATAGGAGCATCCTGGAGCAAAACGGACATCACCGTTGCGATCAGGAGGCCCAAATCTATATAGATTGGCTATTCATTCACTAAATTTTGTCATCGAAAATATTGGCAAATTTTTTTTTGCCCTAGGTCTCTTGGCAAAAAAATCCATACGACCGTACCATCATCTGCATCATCCTGCCTGAGCAGGTCTGTGTCAACGTGCACCATTGCCTGCATCATCACAATCCACTAGGTAAAGGTTTTGTTCAGTGGATTAAGTCTCTTTGACAGCGATTTTTTTTGTTGTTTCATTTTTAAAAAGCAAAAAAATATATAAAATTTCTGTTTAGGGTACCGATAGGCTCCATTAGACCTGTCGGCCCCATACAACCTGTAGTCAAGCCCTGCAGGCTATTGGTCACAGTCAATGGCCACTGTGGAGGGGTCGATCCAACATCCCCACAGCCTTTCAATCTAGGCTTCGGCCTTACAAAATACACACTCCGCAGCCAATATATTTGCAGGCATTTTTTCCAAATCTTCGGCAGCGAATCATCTTGCAATCATCGACTGGCATTTGGATATCCCGTGGTAGTTAGCATCACATCGACCAAAATTGGCAGTGTTTGTTTTTGTTGTAGTTGGTAGTTGATCCACCATTTGTGGCACATTTGACATTGTCGATGGCTTAACGTTATCATCCGCGGTGATCTAAAAACCGGTGGTCTACACAAAGTTTTCAGTCGGCGGGAGTTTTTTTTTTATCTGCGGTCTTTATATCATCCAGGAAGCTTTTGTTTTATTTAGTGGATCTCCATGTGAGAGTTAATATGACTCATCAAGCTAGGATCAAATTCATGAAATTTGCTAAGCTTCCGTCAGAGGCATTCGCTGATACCGGCGATTCTTTGCATTTTCTGTAATCCAGCTGGAAGATTTTCTAAGCACGTCGTCTTGCGCAGGCAAGGTCTCTAAAAACACATCCTTTGGTCGTTTCATTCTATCTCCAGTGGGCAGTATATTTTCCCACCAACCATTGGCAGATCTCCATACTGTTAGCAGTTCTTCTGCTATGGTTTATCAAAAGCTCACGTGGGAAAGTTTCTAAGGCATTTGTGGTCCTTACCAGCAATCTAAGACATTCCCCAGCATTTGTTTCCATAATGCAGTGGCAGTCGACCAGTAGTTTTCAAACTACGACCATTCAATGCCAACTCTCTGCAGTCTTTGCAAGATTCGGCAGATCTCAGCATTAACCGCGGGCATTTTCTATACTCTGCGGTCGTCATTTGGTTGCATTGGTCTACATTGGCATATTGCTTTGCCATAGGCGGTCATTACACATTCATTCCTTGTTTACTATTCAGGCAGTCAACTCCAAAAACCTTATGACAGTCGTTTCCCACCAATCCCGGTGGTTTTCACATTGTTTCGTGGTTTTTCGAGGATTCAACGATGGTTTTAATCGCCTAATAGTGGTTTATCACCAGTCGCGGGTGGCTTTTTTTAATGCCTAACATGCGGTTTTGATAGTCCCATTGGTTCGAGTCTATGGTTTCAAACCTTGACTATAACCGGCGGTTTTGGACAATGCACAATGGTTTCCTATTTGAACCTTGGTTTTCTCCTATCAAACAGGCTGTTTTGACCTCTGTACTGGTGGTTTCAACTTCTTGATTGGTAGTTTTTCCTTAAGGTTTCGCTGTTGCAAAGTGGTTTTTTGACCAAAACAGGTTTTTTGCTGACAGGCAGTTTCTGGACAGTGGTTTTGCACAGGGAATATTCCGGCTGCAGAAAAGCATATTCTGTCAAGGGGGCCTATTTTGCCCCTCAAAGCCCTAAAGTAGGGCTTTTTTTCATTTTTGTACAACTTTTGCCCACGGTGTTGAAATTGGGCAAATTATATATTGTTGGAAAGCTGACAAAGAGCACTTCACAATGGTGTTAGTCATTTTCACAGAATTTTTTGTTTGACAGCATTTATTGTAGGTCGAAGACAAATCTTCTTTTTTGGCTCCCGAGCTCATAACTTTTTGCCATGATCTCCAAATTTCACGATTCAAGTGGCATTGGAAAGGTATTCAAGAGCTCTACATAGCCATCCAAGCACCTTTCTCAGATTTCGCTTCAAGTTCATTTTATTTCATTTGTCAATTTTTTGGCATCTGAGTGATAACTTGGGCATTTTGATACTTGAGAGGGTGAAATTTGTTTTGAGAGGATTTGTTTGCTGTAATACATCATTGTGAGTGATTGTAATCTCACTTGAATCTCTTTTTTAAGAGATTTTGTTGTTTTTCCGCATCTTGGTCCTTTGAGGACAATTGTAAATCGCATTAAGTATAAAGTACCACAAACAAATTGGGGGGGCTCTCTTACATAGTAAAGGGGTGTTGTTGTGTTGTTGTCTTTCTTTTTCATCATGGATGTGCCTCAATTTCCACTTTTAACTCCATATAATTATATTGAATGGAAGAAAAACATGGAGTTTGTGTTGTATAAACAAAAGTTACATAGAATAACTTTAGGCACAGATCCTGAACCCACAAGTGCTACTGAGAGAAGAAAATGGTTAGATAGAAGAGATAAGGCTTTTGGTACACTTTGTCTTGCTATTTCTCCAGACTTGAGATTTCATGTTGAGTCTTGTACTACACCAAATGAGATATGGACAATACTGGACAATCTATTTGGCAAACAAGATAAAATAAGAAGGTTCAAATTGGAAAATGAGCTAATTGCACTTAATCCTCAAGACTTTGATCAAATCGAAGACTTCTTCACCAAATTTAAGTCTCTCAGGTTGCAACTCAAACAAAGTGGTCTTGAGAAAAGAAGATGAACAATTGATTCTATCTATTCTTGCAAAATTGGGTCCTGCATATTCAGTTTATGTTTCTACCTTTTATGCTACAATGGATGCCTTTGGTACTAAGTTTACCATGCCTTCACTTGAGGAGTTTGCGGCACAACTCACAAGAGAACAAGCCAAGCTACTACACATGGGCACATTGAAGTCACCTAGAAAACAGGCTCTAGTTGCAACACAATGCACAAAAGAACCTAAGGCTTCACATAATAAGGAAAATAAACATAAGGATTCCCAGTCTAATAAGCAAGAGAAAGAATCAAAGAGAACGCCTAACTCTTCTTCCAAAGAGGAGTCAAATAAGAAGAAGAAGCCAAAGTGTTCTTATTGCAAGAAATTGGGACATGATGAGACTAAGTGTTATGAGAAAAAGTTTGAAGAGATGTCACAACTTCTTCAAAACCATAACATTGAGTATTCTCCATCAACAACAGTTTTACCCAAGTCTTCGTCTTTGCCACAATCATCATCTACATCTACAGGGACAACAGGCATTGCAAATTGGACAGATAAAGGAAAAGGAAAAGCCTTCTTTGCTTCAACAAGTCTACAGTCAGAGTGTAAAATCCAAATCCGAAATGACAAGAAGTAGCTAAGTTTTCACAACGGTAATTTTTTTTTTTGACTTAGTAATCAAATACAAAATAAACTCATCTATATTCCAATACCGCATCTTTCATTTTATCATAAACATGATCTCCTTTTCATAAAACTAAAATAAATGGTATACATTTAACACTTTGTTTTCTAACATGTGAAATTTTCTTGAAACAACAAATATTGGAAACATACCATTTAATATGCATCTCGATTGTTGACCCATCACATTCAAGACTCGGCATTCCTCAGTATCTGGAAGAGAAAGTATCTTCAAGGAGCTTAACCTCCAACCACAGACCATCGGTCTCCCACACTCCTTCCTAACCGGAAGTGGCCCTACCCTACTCAAGAGGATAGACTTAGGATAACCATCGGTGTTTGCCATCTGAGCTCTGGTGTTGTAACCTATGTGTCTTGTTATCGTGCAGATCCCTAGATACCCTCTAGTCATACACGACACTCCACAAGAAACGCCATCCAGTTACGGTGAACGTTCGATGCACTTGAGGATAGTACACCACCTTGGCCAAAGGATTTGTTTATATTTAGCGTTCTAAGAACGCATGAACTTGGTTCACCCACCCTACTCGATTTGAACTGATTGAAATCCTACAGTTTCCTATTTGTTTAGTTTGATCCAATTGACGACCTTGATGACCTCAAGGGTTTAGGATTTCCTCCTAAAATAGCGCGAGGCGCAACATTTACTATATTTCCGAGTTCATAGTATCATGAACTCATATTCATGTAAAGAAAAACCTTGATTCATAATGCCCACTTCCTAATGGTTTCGGAAACGTTTACTCGGTTCCCATGTTTACACAACACACTCAAGTATCTAAAACATATTCCTGTTATCCCAGAATTCAGGGGCTCTAGACTCTTAAGGTCTACAAAACGAAACTAGAGTTGTCGCATGCAACGTAATCTAGATTCCACATGCGGTTTTTTTCCACTCTACATGCTTGTTACAAAACCATGACGGTTTTTATGACACAAGTACATTAACTCCTACTTCCCTTTTCAAGTCAATTAATTTCACAAGAGTTAATGAGGTAAAAATTGTAAAATATAATAATAAAAGATTTGGAGTCTTTCTTACGACTTTAGAGATGACCAACACATGGTCGACCTCTATCAAAGATAAAAGATGAAAAATGACTCAAACTAGTTGTAACTACAACTTCAGCTATCAAGCACATTAACGTTTACGTCAATCATGTTTTAAATCTGCGGTTTATCTCTCCTACACATCACGCTCGTGGAACAAAGTATTTTCTCTCTAAGGAGCTATTTGATTTAAATGCCCAAGGGTAGTTTTATGTTGATATCTCTGTTTTGAAGGAATTATTTAACGTCTTTTGAAGTTTGTAGTTCACATAAGCAATCATGCATTGATCAATCTTTGAGGAAAGCACAAGGTGACTTAAGTTCTATCGTCTTATGGTATCTTCCAAGAGAGATAATAATCTATCTTCTAAGTTCTTGCATACAATTCGACAGCAGCATTATTGTCACTTGAGTTTTCTATTACTACAAGACAGCAATGAAACATTTACAACAATTAACCTCACACAGATTCGCAGTAGAAAAGATTGTCTTCACATTTCATTCATTGTAACATAATTATTCTTTCACAAATAAGACACATTTACTGGTCTATTCCTAGAAACAGATGAGAAAATGGTAAAGAACCTGTTGACAGAGATAAAGATTGCTGTGTCAAGTTCTTTTTCTCCTCTGGCTAGTCATCCTCCTCTCAACCGGTCACCACTCAAAACAAAGACAAGCTTCACAGTTTTCTTCTCTGCCGATCTCTTCTCAAGATAATGTCAGGCTCCCTCTGTATTCTCGTCTCTCTCCCCTCTATACTCTGCCAGACCACTCCCTCACTGCCCCTTAGCAACTTCTAAGACTGTCTATCCTTTCCACAGTGCGCAGAATGTAACTCACCGTTCCCTCTCTGTTGTTCATTTCCCCACTCTTCTAGACAGCGACCAACTTCCTTAACTCTCCCCTCTCGATAGTGCCTCTCTCCACTTTCAAACTACCTCTGACTGCCCCTATACTCTCACCTCTCTCTCTGATGAAGGCCTCGCTCTACACAGCTATGCGCTCTTTTTCACAGCATTCTCCCTTCACCCAGCGTTCTCCTCTCAACACATGGTTATGCTCCCTTTCACCGCGTTCCTTTCTACACACCATTCTCCTCCTTTTTCAGCGTAAACAACTTCATAAACTATATTCCACACTCCCCTAGAATCTCTCCCTCACTTCGCAGTTCCAACTCCCCCGTGGATACCTCTCGATGCAGTTACTTCACCTTTCATGTAATATCCCTTGCTAGTTCTGACCTCAAAATGCTGATTAGAGGCTCAAGGAATATCGTCAAACACTTTGTATGCAAAGTATGTTCTTGCTGTTTTTGAGTTTCAGTTTTCTTTGCTTGATGAAATTGGAAGATAAGATGATGCAAAAGCCTTGAAATAAATGCTAAATGACTAAACTACAAGTATAACATGAAATGCAAGTGTAAATCAACTCCTACAGCCAATTGACATTTTGTCAAACAATTGGCATGCATACTATTATGCTAATCATGAAGGATATTAATATGCACATTACATCAAATAGATGGCCTACAACTTGTCACTCCTTTATTGAGATATATTGTCTAATACAATGCTGATATGAATGGCCAAGACTCTTGGCTTTACAATTTTATGCAACTCTAAAAATCTAAGAACAAATGACAACTATGAAGCAATGCTGATATAAATATGCTAACTCATGAAAGAACCTGGAAATGTAAGCTGCTATGAATCGATGATGAAGATGAAGGAATGGCAGCCTCAAAACAGCTCATAAACATCCCTCTCAAACCCCAATCGTGCCTCTCAAGTGTAGCACCCAGCTTTCTCATCAACCAAGGAAAGGAGTCCCTTCCAAACCCAAATTAAAACCCTCTCCTAGCTGCCCCGTACTGTAGCGTTACTGTTCACGGCACTGTAGCAACACGGTAGCGTACTGTAGCAAATCACTGTAGCGCGCATTGTAGCGTCACTGTAGCAAATCACTATAGCAAATCACTGTAGCGCGCACTGTAGCGTCACTGTAGCGCTACTGTAGCAAATCACTGTAGCAAAAACACTGTAGCGTACTGTAGCAAAACACTGTAGCAAACACTGTAGCAACCAATAGAAAAACTTCTGATATGCAAATTGATACCTCCAAACCCCTAGTTAACACTGCAGATTTAAGCACAAATGAAAGGACTGAAGTATCCCTTCCAATTTGCAACCCTTCAGAGGATATTTCACCACCTTAGTTATGCTAATCTATGGGAGTTTCCGTTCCCAAAGACCAAATATGCCTTGGCTCCACAAAACTCATCAAATGCAAATGTCAATAATCGGATGCTTGGAAGCTTGCCTTGCCCCTTCCTTTATACTTTTTCAATCCCACTTCAAGAAGCTTCTAGAAAAATAATATTATTTTATTTTAGTGACTTTATATAATAATATTTATTTAAGTCACTTTATTAAATTAATTAAATATAAGGTCACTTTATAATATTTATTTATTTAATAACCTTACAAATAATTAATTTAATTATTATCTCCCTTATTTTTCCCATCCAACTGAATCCAGGAAACCAACCATCGACCAGGTGACTGCCTCAAGAAGACCCCCTAACCATGTGCATTAGCCTATGAGGGTCAGGAATAGGCTAAACCATCTGCAAACAACATCAGCTAAAAAGGGGACATTATAGTCCGCCCTCCTTGAAATTGCTTGTCCCCAAGCAATCTTGGCTACAAAGACAATTCTCCCCACCTGGATCCCAAGGGAGGATCTGTGTAATGTCCCTGCTATCACTAAAGAGCTCCTGTAACACCAGCACTAGCACAACTAATTGAACCTGCTGAATTAAATCAACGCCAATGCCAGATGTTGCAAGAGCATAAGCATTAAGTGGAATCAACTCTGAATACTGACAATGCTTGCTTCCCATAACTGCGCAAGCTAAGCTGTCATACACACTATCTAGCATATACGCAACTGAGCTATGTGTCTGAAATAGATCATGTACATAAAGATCAAAAGTGCAACTGCAAGTAATCACCCTCGTATACATGCTGCAAAACGCAACAGTGAACCCTGATTGGAACCCTAATGCACACAAAGGATTCCTCAACATACTGGAGAGTATATCACAACTAATGCCTGGATCCCAAATGAATCTGTAAGGAACTACATCAAAATCTTGCTAAAAACAACTGCAGCCATAGAACCTGCCAAAACTCAGCAAACTGTGCAATTCTGCAGCCGAAATACACATATCACTTTTGATGTCAATCCCTGGGTCCTAGTGCCAAACTGGAAGTCTGTCACAAAGCGCACCTGTTGACTTCCACTGTACCATTCTACATAAACCACTGACATAGCACCAAGAGTAGTAGAACACCTCATCAGGACCAAAATAAAGTGATGAATCAAACACGTCACCACCAGGATCCCAAAACAGAATCAACAATCCACTACCAATGACAACTAGTGGCACCTGCTGCACCATACTGTCTGCAATTGAATCAGTAATTTGCCAAGAGGCTGCTCCCTGATACTGAGACCTGTGGGTTATGGACCCAAACAACTGTTGGAAAAGATGAGTACTTCCTAACTCATATGCAAATGTTGGCATCCTCACAATAATCCAACTGCTAAAGCTGGAAGAAGAGTGCTCCTGACACCAACTCATAAAGCCAGTTGCACTAATCAATGCAAATGTGGAGGGTTGATCCCTCTCAGCATCAACGGAAGTGGATATCTGTGCCTCTTCCCTCACGAGTGCACCATACAACTGCCTAGCAAGCATGAAAGCACAACCTCTATCCTTTGCCCAATTCCTATGGACGTGCTGACTAACCAAGCCATCATACCTACTGCCCCCATAATCATCCTGTAACCATGTATCTGTGTGAAATCTCTGTGACATAGAACTAGCAAACCTTGTCAGATACATAATAGCATGATGGGTAATTGACTGCTGTCCCTACAAGTAATCCCTCATACACAACTGAGTCGGGTACTTGCAGGCTCTAGTTCCATCTTCTATAGATGGCAACTCTTCATCCCACAATGGATGGTATAAGCCCCCCGTCAATTCACATCGATGCATCAACCAATCCTTTGCATGTGAACTAAAAGAAAGGTGATGGACTCTCCTCACTATGTAGTCATGGTAAAAAGCACCAACCTCCGTCAATAGTTGACCATCATAGTCCTGCTTTCTATCACCTGACATGGAACTAACCTTAGGGGAATCAAGTGTATTTTCAGATTCATCCCACTTTTGAATAAAGAGTCTTCTAATGTTATCTATCCTTTTTTGTCTTGCTATGTTGATGAGATTGATCTTTTCTTTCACTTTTTGAAGATGCTGTCTTGCATTGGTAGCCACTAATCTAGCCTCTTTGGCTTTTTGCAATCGTTCTTCATTAATTTTTTTGGACTTATTTACCTCTTCGATGCCAAAATATACAAAATCAGTCCTCTTATCCTTGATATCTTCATGTCTACCAAATCGTGTAGGGCTGCCATCAATGGGTGATATCATATCATTGGCTTTCTCATGATCACAAGCTCCTATCTCACGAGAATGATGGGACATAGTGCTGCTGTCCTCAAACAAATCAGTGATAACATCATGCCATTGTAAAATGTCTCCTTCATCATGTATATTCAAAACACTAGTGGCTGCTCCACTAAGCAAAGGATCAACTTTCACATCCACCTTAATATCTTGGACCTTCAATAGACTTTCATATGTATGAATAACATTCATGGAAGCACCATCTGATTCTTTACCATGATAGGATGAAGCAATGCTAGACTCACCTAATGAAGCATCACAAGAAACCTTATCTTCATGTAGCTGCTCTAATATAACTGGTTTGTCTTCACCCATCACTTGCTCTTCTTTTCCCTCATTTCCTTGTCCCTCAATCACATGCACAACACAAGATTCTTGCCCATCCAAAGAGGCTGCAATAGAAGAATGATTTTCTGATTTCTTTGGTGAAGCATGAGCCAAACTCAACTCCACATTCAACTCCTCAATCTAATTTTCTACCATAAGGAGAGCCATTTGAGAGTCTTCCAAAGATTTTCTAGTCTTCACTAGCTCTGTGGTGAGTTGATCAACCTCCTCCTCTTTTCTCTTCAATGCATTTGAATATATGACACCCAATTCAAGTAGGTGATCTCTATCGAAAAGAAGAGTTAAATAGTTATTTTTCATAATCTCCATGGCTGTCTTAAATGCTTGCAAATCAGAGATTGATGAAGCCTCTTCAACACCTCTATGTCTCCCCTCTAGTTGGACCTTCCATAGATGAATTTCCATCATCTTGTGGGAATGATCAAAATGGGACAGTGCTGTAACAATCTTATCTTCACCAACCTTTAGTTGGTTCTCCAAATCAGACTTAGGGACCAAGGAAAATTCATTAGTTGAAGTTGTGGGCTGCCAATGGAGAGCTTGACTCTCATCAAAATATTCTTCTAAAGTGTCCTCATGCTGGTTTGGAACTAGAGCAGCAGTAGTTACCAACCCAAACTCCTCATCATCCCTCCAAAAAATAGACTCAATGGATGATGAATCGCTAACCTCATGCAGAGAGGTAAGATCACTCTTAGGACTATCGAAAGAGTCCCCAATCATAACCTCCATGTCACCAACTAGGAGACTTATGCAACCCTGTCTTGTAGGATCCATTGTTTCTTCCTCTCTACCTTCGATAACATCAACTGGGTGAAGATCAACTGAAATAGACCCAAGCTCAATACTATTGGTCCACACTTCACCTATTACTTTTCCCGCTGAATTTTCATGAGTGCATTTAACATCAGCCCCAAAGGAATTATAAAAAGAATCCATACCATTGCTGTCCTCTTGAAGAGAAGATGAAACCTGTAACCCAAAAGAAGGCATCTCCTACTATTCACCTTTGTCCATTCTGTTCTCCATAGGATCAGCTGTATGCTGGTCACTATCTGCTGAAAATTCATTGCAGAGGTTTCTAGATACTTCACCTATAGAGACCTTTTGTTCCTCCCTTTTGTTTTGTGATGTAGATGCCTTAAAAATGGATGCCATAAACTGAGATGCTTTGTCTATGTTTGCAGGGTGTGAAAACAATTCATTCATCCTCTTTTGGTTTTCTTCCAACTTATTCAAACTTTGTTTAAGTTTCTCCATATTCTTGTCCCATTGCTTCTGAGTACTTGAAGTAACCATGATTAACTAGCTGATTCAATGTCCAATCTACCCAATAGGATGGCAGGACAAAAGCTCTGATACCACTGTAATATCCCTTGCTAGTTCTGACCTCAAAATGCTGATTAGAGGCTCAAGGAATATTGTCAAACACTTTGTATGCAAAGTATGTTCTTGCTGTTTTTGAGTTTCAGTTTGCTTTGTTTGATGAAATTGGAAGATAAGATGATGCAAAAGCCTTGAAATAAATGCTAAATGACTAAACTACAAGTATAGCATGAAATGCAAGTGTAAATCAACTCCTACAGCCAATTGACATTTTGTCAAACAATTGGCATGCATACTATTATGCTAATCATGAAGGATATTAATATGCACATTACATCAAATAGATGGCCTACAACTTGTCACTCCTTTATTGAGATATATTGTCTAATACAATGCTTATATGAATGGCCAAGACTCTTGGCTTTACAATTTTATGCAACTCTAAAAATCTAAGAACAAATGACAACTATGAAGCAATGCTGATATAAATATGCTAACTCATGAAAGAACCTGGAAATGTAAGCTGCTGTGAATCGATGACGAAGATGAAGGAATGGCAGCCTCAAAACAGCTCATAAACATCCCTCTCAAACCCCAATCGTGCCTCTCAAGTGTAGCACCCAGCCTTCTCATCAACCAAGGAAAGGAGTCCCTTCCAAACCCAAATTGAAACCCTCTCCTAGCTGCCCCGTACTGTAGCGTTACTGTTCACGGCACTGTAGCAACACTGTAGCGTACTGTAGCAAATCACTGTAGCGCGCACTATAGCGTCACTGCAGCGCTACTGTAGCAAATCACTATAGCAAAAACACTGTAGCGTACTATAGCAAAACACTGCAGCAAACACTGTAGCAACCAATAGAAAAACTTCTGATATGTAAATTGATACCTCCAAACCCTTGGTTAACACTGCAGATTTAAGCACAAATGAAAGGACTGAAGTATCCCTTCCAATTTGCAACCCTTCGGAGGATATTTCACCACCTCAGTTATGCTAATCTATGGGAGTTTCCGTTCCCAAAGACCAAATATGCCTTGGCTCCACAAAACTCATCAAATGCAAATGTCAATAATCGGATGCCTGGAAGCTTGCCTTGCCCCTTCCTTTATACTTTTTCAATCCCACTTCAAGAAGCTTCTAGAAAAATAATATTATTTTATTTTAGTGACTTTATGTAATAATATTTATTTAAGTCACTTTATTAAATTAATTAAATATAAGGTCACTTTATAATATTTATTTATTTAATAACCTTACAAATAATTAATTTAATTATTATCTCCCTTATTTTTCCCATCCAACTGAATCCAGGAAACCAACCATCGACCAGGTGACTGCCTCAAGAAGACCCCCTAACCATGTGCATTAGCCTACGAGGGTCAGGAATAGGCTAAACCATCTGCAAACAACATCAGCTAAAAAGGGGACATTACATTTCACCTCCCGCAGACCACTCTCTTCCGTCGCATCTCACTCTCATAGCCGTTTCTCTCCTCCTATGCTATCACCACTACCATTTCCAAACTGCCTTTCCCTCTCCATGACCGCGGCATCATTCCCACTCTGCATTAAACCTCAACCATCCAGCAAAAGCTCCGCTCTGCCTGCTATATTTCTCTTGTTTCCAAACAAAACACCACACCCACTACACTCCTGTGGTATCTTAAAAAGAATTTACGGTTATCTCCTTGCACCACAGTAGCTACCTCCCTATTCACGCCTTGGTGAAGTTAGTTAGGCATTAAATGACAACTGAATTATGTCTAAACTCTGGGAAATCGATTTAACTGAGTAAAATCGACTTCATAAACTTAATACGACCAAAAGAAAGATTAAAGCTCCTTAGGTGATATGGCTTGATAAAGGACATACTACTCCGTCCTTAA
The DNA here is from genome assembly GCA_027924645.1 of Cunninghamia lanceolata. NCBI lineage: Eukaryota > Viridiplantae > Streptophyta > Pinopsida > Cupressales > Cupressaceae > Cunninghamia > Cunninghamia lanceolata. The sequence goes on from BSBN01001352.1 coordinate 1,216,400, forward strand.
TAAAACAAAAAGCATCTAATTTTTTTCCAAGACCAACATAAAGATTTAAATTGAGGAGTTAAACACAACAAGGTGGCGGATAGACAAATGCATAAGGCATCTTAATGGTTGAAATAAGAAAAGGAGATAAAGACCACTCTAGATAAGAGACTCAAGGTCAGACTAAAATAACTCGAGGTCAAAGCTAAAGGAAAAGACACAAGCTGAACGACGACCATTAATAAACTATTTCACGCTATGGCTACAAATCGACATTCGTTGATCTACGCGAAAAGAATCACTTCACAACACAAGTTCGACGCATTTGAAGACAATCACGACGTATTGGTCATAATGCATCACAAGGTTTACTAATCGTTTTAATGCACAAAATGACTTCTCGCCTCATTCGACTACGAGACATGCTTTACGATTTTGCCACAAGATGGTTCATTAAAAACTTATAAACGAAAATAATAAACGTCTAACTAAGTCGACTTGTTAAGATGGACTTACGACGACATCGACGACCCCAAGATTCTACATGACGACTTTCAACTAGGATGTTATACTTAATCCTCTGACGTCGACATCTAGTTAACTAACCCGACCGACAACCAAGATTAACTTGATGGTTCTAAGGTTTATCTACCTGTTTGGCATTCTCATTAACAAACACCCTTGGTTAATTTCCAGAGTCTATACTCTCTCTCGAAGATACTTTCTCTTCCGTCGAACACGGTCCACCTGTTCCTGCATCGACAGACTCACATTCAATTTTGTGGTCAAAGCACCTATGATCCAAATATAATATATCCAAACATCATTGCATTTATTATAAAGACATTTAGCCTACAATATCACTTTGATCATGATCATTAGATTCCACAATTTCATATAACAACTTTATAAAATAAATTGTCAGTTTCCATGTCGTCCACAACATATTAAATTACTAAAATTTGCAAGAAAGTAAATAACATAATTGTTTCCAAAAAGAGGGATGTAACACAGAGAGATGGCTTCTTGATTTTGGAGCTTCTCATCATATGGCATCTTCATAGGGGATGTTCTCTTCATTTCAGTCATGTACTTCGCCACCTATTTTGATGGGTAACAACACATACATGCATGCACGTGGTAAAGGAATGATTGATGTTGGTGACTCATGTACATTCAACAATGTGTTGTGTGTACCTTCCTTGACAACCAATCTCCTTTCCATCTATCAGATTACTCATTCTGGTGCAGGGAAGACAGTTGAGTTCACTCCTGATTCTATGATCATACGGGACTTGGAGAGCAAAGATATCATCGCTGTTGGGATGGCTGATCATGCATCTTGCCTTTATACCTTCTCCCATTTTGTTTCTGATGATGATGTAGATCCATTGATTGACATTCACACTTATGCATCAAGTGTGAATCATGTTTCTGAGGAGAAGTTTGGTCACTTGAACCTTGGAGTTCTTGCATCTACTTCGGTTCCTGAGACTAGTTTTGAGCTTCCTCCTTCTCCTGCTTCTTCCGAGATTGGCAGTGACATAGCTTCATCCACTTCAGTTGAGCAGGATATTCTTTGTCTTCCAGATACAGGTTTGTGGGATGAGTACTTGACAGGTATTTCAGACTTGTTTCGTGCATCCTATCTTGATGACTTGGAGGACATCACTGATGACATTCATCTCCTCTTTGAAGGAGTTGAATCTTCTACTTCAGATGAGCATACTTCACTTGTCACAGTTTGGCACTGAGTTGGAGTATCTTGTGCATCATTCGGAGGATTCTTCATCTTTGGAGATTGATGATCTTGAGTTTTCATCTTGTCTTCGATTGTCACATGCAGCACCTAATCATGTGGCATCTTTTGGTTGTGACATGTGGACACTTGAACAGTTTTCAAAGATAGCATACATCATGGGGCTTTTTCCCTCATACCTTGAGATGGAGTTTCTTCGACATCAGCGTTTGGACTTGTTTCTTCCTAAGGGGAAGAATGTTGTTTGCAGGCTTTGGATTCTCTTCAGCATTCTTCTTCGGGCATTTACCATCGGCACAGGAGCTACTTCATTGTGGGGGGGACCTACGGTCTCACATTTGCTCTCCTATGGGGGGGTACTTGATTGTATATATGTGTTGGATGTTGTCCTTGGGGGGTCTTGAGTCCTCCTTCCATCACATCTTTCATTTGTTTTTTGCATTCTCACTTTTGGAGAGGAGTTTTGTCCCATGAGGTTTTCTCCTTTTCTCCACTTGAGATTTGTTGTACATGGGTACCTAACATGGCCTAGTAGCTTGGACCCATCCATCAGTGCATCTTTGTTTTAGTCAACTACTCCCTAAGTTGCACTTAAGGGGGGGTGTTGGTGTGAACATATCATTCACACATGTTAAGTTGACTTTGTGAGTCTTCTAGTTGTCTAGGTGTTTCTAGTTATGTGTTGAGTTGTTGATAGTTGGAGTTATTTGTCTTATCCTCCACATGTGCAATTAGTTATCATCCTCTAATTGGCACATGTTGTTGGGATATCTCCACCTTTCACTCCACCCTTCTAGCTCTCACCTTGCCTTTATAAGCAAGGCTCTCTCATTGTATTTCATACTATATACAGCATATGACAGTCTAATACAGTTGCTCCATTGTTTTAGCATCTTCTCTTGTCATCTTTGTGTGGAAGGTTGTCTTGATTGCAGGTGATCCTAGTTTGCTGAGTCACATTGACTCTCACATTGAGTATGTGGAAGTCCCAACACAAAGTCCATGCTCAAATCTATCCATGGTGCAGTTGGTACTGGTAATGGCATATACAACCCTATATTTTGTGAATGTCCCTTAGCCACTTGGCAGATCCTACACCTTGTTACATACCTAGTTATATCCCTTTTCATCTTTGGCCAGTAATATTTATCTTCTTCAAGGCTATTGTCTTGTCCTTGCCAAAATGTCTAGCCAACACACTACTATGAAATTCTTTGAGAATGTTTTCCCTCATAGAGCCAGCTGGTATGCATAGTTGTTTTCCTTTAAATAGATACCCATCTTGTAGAAAATATTCACCCCTAAAGTGATCCAAGTTACCAGATACTGGTGCCTTCAATTATTCCACAATCTCGCAAAAATCATCATCAAACTCATACAAATTTTTGATGGAATCAAAACCAATCACCTCAGTTTCCATTGTGGTCAAAAGTGCAACACGCCTACTTAACGCATCTGCAACCTGGTTTTGTTTTCTAGACTTATGCTTCAACACAAAATTGTAACCCTACAAGAAAGAGACCCACTTGGCATGCCTACTATTCAACTTTTTCTATGTGTTCATGCATCTCAATGCAATATGATCTGTAAACAATACAAACTCCTGGGGAACTAGATAATGTCTCCAATACCTCAATGCTTGAACAATTGCATAAAATTTCAAATCATAAGTAGAATAATTCTTTCTCGCTTCACTCAGCTTTTCACTAAAGAAAGCTATAGGTTTTCCAGCTTGGCTAAGCACAACACCTATTCCCACATGGGAGGCATCACATTCTACTTCAAATACCTTATCAAAATTTGGCAATGCAAGTATAGGTGCTTCTGTTACCTTTTGCTTCAAGTACTTAAAGCTCTCCTTAGCATCCGTGGTCCATACAAACTCCCTTCCTTTGGTGCAATTTGTTATAGGGGCTACAATACTACTAAAATTTTGAATGAACTTTCGATAGAAAGTGGCCAAGCCATGAAAATTTTTTACCTCTATGATGCTACTTGGACTAGGCCATTCTAGAATTTCCTTGACCTTCTCTGGATCCATTCTAACACCATCTTTAGAAATGACAAAGCCTAAAAAAGCCAAACTGTCCTACATGAACCTACACTTCTTCAAATTGGCATAGAGCTTCTCCTTTCTTAACACACCAAGGATGATCCTCAAGTGTTGTAAGTGCTCTTCTTTGCTGTTACTAAATACCAAAATATCATCAAAATAAACTACCACAAACTTACCAATGTAAGGTCGTAGTATAGTGTTCATCAATCTCATAAATGTGCTAAGTGCATTTGATAACTTGAATGGCATAACTATCCACTCATATAATCTGTCTCCAGTCTTAAAGGCTATCTTCCACTCATCCCCTTCTCGGATCCGGATTTGGTGGTAGCCACTTCGTAGGTCGATCTTGCTGAAATATTTGGCCCCTACAAGGACATCCATCATGTCCTCCATACAAGGTATAGGAAATCGATACTTGATGGTAATCTTATTAATTGCTCTACTATCAGTGCACATCCTCCATGTTCCATCTTTTTTGGGGGTCAACAATGCTGGTACAACACATGGGCTCATGCTCTCTCTCACCACACCTTTACGTATGAGTTCTGTTACTTGCTTAGTCAACTCTGCATGTTGTGTTGGATTCATCCTATAAGCTGCTTGGTTGGGTAGAGTTGCTCCTAGAATCAAATAATTATGATGCTGAATATCTCTCTTTGGCGGTAGACCATCAGGTAATTCATCAGGCACAACATCAACAAATTCTTTCAATAGCTCTGCTACTTCTGGAGGAACTAAAATGTCTTCCTCTTCACCTTTTTTCACTACTAATTCATAACAACACCCTGTCACCTTCAGACAACATGGTCTCACCTTTTCCTTCATCCTTGAGAGGCAACAAAATCACCTTAGAGCCATCTTTCCAAAAGGTGTATGTGTTTTTCTCTCCATCATGTCTGACTTTTTTATCATACTGGCATGGCCTTCCCAATAACACATGACAGGCATCCATTAGGACAACATCACACCATATCTCATCCTGGTAGATCTTCCCTATGCTAAACTTAATTAGGCATCTGTTATCAACAGTGACTTCATTTCCCTTTTTAAACCATGCAATGCGGTATATATGAGGATGTTTTTCACAGTGTAAATTCAATTTGTCTACCATTTCTTTAGAAACCATATTTTCACAACTACCTCCATCAACAATAACTTGACATACCTTGCCACCTGAAGTGCATCTGGTTTTGAAGATATTGGTTCGAAGCCATGAACCATCAGAGCTTTTGGCTTGTGTTTTCTCCTTCTTTGGAATCACCATTGCTCTTCTCATCATGAGACTTTCTCCCACATCTGGTGGAACCTCTAGTTCCGTCCCTTCCACTTCATGCTACGTTTGAATCAGGTTCACCCTAGGTTGTCCTCCTTGATTTCTTTCTTGCATGTTATAATTTGAGCATTCAAATGCCCTATAACCGTCTTCTCCACATCTGAAATAAGTGAAAGGCCTTCTCTGGTTTTCCCATCCTCTACTGCTACCATAACCTCTACCTCTTTGAAATCCCCTTCCTTGTTTTTGATTCGGAGGATCTTGTCAAGTATCTACTTGTTTTTCCAATCCATGGGATGACTCTCCCCTACCATAATTCAAACCTCCTCGAAATGGGGTTGATGTACCCCTTCTTCCTCCTCTATTCCTCTAATGGTATTGTCTATTTTGTTTTTCTTCATCCTTTAGAGCCAATTGGTAAGCTTCTTCCATATTGTTGAGTCGATGCATGCTTAATTCATCTTGAATAGAGAATTTCAGGCCATTCACATATCTAGCAGCCATTTGTTCATCAGTTTCTTGATGCTCTATATGTATAGACAGCGTATAAAACTCATTTGTATAATCTTGCACAGAAGAGAGGTTCTGCTTTAAATTTTGAAACCTACGAAAAAGAGTTTGCGCATAATCTATGGGCAAAATTTTTTCTCTCAACTTCTTCTCCATTTAATTCCATGTCCTGATTTCATCCTTGCCTTTCCTTGTTCGTTCCTTTTGAAGATGATCCCACCAAATCATTGCATGACCCTTTAATTTGGTGCATGCAAATTTCACCTTCTTTTCCTCTATCATGGATTTCCATTCAAAAAAATTTCTCATATCATTCAACCAGTCTATCAACTCCTCTGGTTTAAGACTACCTGCATAATCTGAAACATCTACCTTGACCCCTTCATTTTTCCCTTCTAAGGCCCTAAGCATCCTCTCTTCAAAATGCATGCCTTCTAATTCTTCTTCCTCATGTTCTGTATCTTGATCTGCACCTCCTTGACCTCTCTCTTCATTAGATTCATGTCCTCCTCTACCCAGTCTTTGGTTTTCCATCCATGTTGTAAGTTCTGCTACTTGCCTTTGTAGATTTTGCATTTCTCTATGCATATGGACAAGAACACCTCTTCCTCTTCCTCTCCCAGCCATCTTCCTGCTCTGATACCAAATGATGCAGCACACAACATACACTCAATACAATTTTGCCATTAATCACGTGAGAGCCAAAGATTTGAAGATTGGAACATAAAAAAACTTCTATTCATCAACTTCGTTGCTACAATGAGAGAAAACTCTCTTATATCTAAGAAAACAAAAAAAACAAAAAATTACCTTTTTTGGCAGATTTCGACAATTGTCAGATTTTGCCATTTTAGGTAATTTTACAATCATCAATTTTTTCCCAAAAGCTTCCTAAAACTAAGGTAGGATGAAATGCCAACTAATATTCTAAATTCGAAACATGAGTTTCGATTTATTACAAAAGCAACTTTTTAAAAATCTAGAAAAAAAACACTAATTTGCCATTTTGAGGGCCAAGATGAAAGCTTCAAGCCCCGAAAAAGTGCCAAGACGAGGTTCAACCGACTAGGTTGGGTTGGAAAACCACAGGCCACCTCATAACGCATCCACCTGTAAAATTTTGTAGAAAACCCACATCCGAGTCAAAAGTTATGACCTCCGGAAGTCCCTGCATCAAGTGTGAAGACCATCCAAGGGGCAATAAAGACTGTCATAAGTATTGTCATAAAGGAAAATGGGGCTACCAAGAGACTGTTGCATGATCCTATAGCTAAGTGTAGCCTTCCTAAGTGTCCATATTTTTATGCAATTGGTGGGTGTAAAGCCAAATTCCACAACCTTTGCCAGCATCCTCCCTGCATGTGCCAAATGGGATCTTTAGAACGGGATATCGACATCCATCAAAGCATGAAGGATATGGAAAATCTAGCAGATGTTATAGTTGCAACTGTCCTAGGAGACATGAATACAAAGTGAGGAAGCATAGGCAAGGCACATGAACTGTTTGGTGGAATACTTCAAAGAAATGTGGTCTAATGGAATGCCATGATTGCTGGATATGAACAAAATGGATTTGTTGAAAAAGGCTTTAGACACTTTCAAGAAAATGCAATTGGCAGGTGTAAAGTCAAATTCCATAACCTTTGCTAGCATCCTCCCTGCATGTGCCAAAATGGGATCTTTGGAACAGGGTATGGACATCCATCAAAGCATGAAGGATATGAGAGTTTTGTCAGATGTTGTAGTTGCAATTACCCTGTAACACATGTATGCAAAATGTGGAAGCATAGACAAGGCACATGAACTATTCAACAGAACACATCAAATACATGTCATCTCATGGAATGCCTTGATTGCACAATATGCACAAAATGAATTTAGAAATTAGTATGTAGAAAAAGCTAGAAAGCAAAATATTAAGAAATACAAATGAACACTAAAAATCGTACCTCTGGTATATTCAAAATAACCTACGATGCCATGCAAAATAATCTACAATGCCATGCAAAAAAATATGTGATGCCATGCAAAATAACCTCATTCATAGTCTTGTATAGTCAAAAGCATGCATTATAGTTAAAGAAACAAGATTTTTAATAAAACAATTCTAAAAAATAGAAATAAACAAAGCAAGTTAAGATAAAAATTGTCATACCTATCCATCTGGAAGTTTAAATGCTAGTCAATCATACTTGAGGGGTCATCTCTTTCCTTCAGAGTATCCAATATTGCTTCATGATCAACATTACTAATTGTCTATAATTGTTTTGTTTTTGGTTTTGCATGATGTTTTAGTAACTTAACATTTGTTGCTACTAGGTGTGAATACATCAATATGGTTTTGTTCGTGTAATTAAATATTTAATTACACTTTATTAAGTTGACTTAGGGCTAATTTTAGACTTAGGTTATTTTTAAGTCATATTAGGGTTTTTCTCTAACTTGCAAATATAAAAGCAAGTTCTCACATGTAATTCATTAATCCATTTCATTAATTGCATCCAATATTGTGCAAATTATTTCTCTTTGCTTTTTTCTCTTTTGGAAGGTAAATCTTAGGTTTTGCAGGTGATCTTGGTGTTTCGAGTTAATTATCAACTTCAACATGGTATCAGAGTGGATTTGCAAGCCCCTTCTCAGATTTGGAGAAAAAATTTAGCAAGAGACATTTGCTGGGTGTATTTATGTGTAAAAAGGAGTATTCCATTGGATTCAGAGTAGTTGAGATAGTCAGATTAGCCTTTTATTTGGCTGGATTTGAGCTTAGTAGGCTAGATCTGCAGTGGATGCTTTTTTTCAGGATCCAGAGGAAAACTAATTTTTGGAGTGTTTTGAGCAAATCCGACCCTGCCATCGTGCTCAGAAGGCCCAAAAACCTCAAGATCGACTGTTAAATCGTCGAAATCAGCCCCAGGATCATCTAGGGCAATTTTTTTTACCAGATAAGTCATACGCCCTGCCCAACACGTAGATCAAGGTAAAATTTTCAAAAAAAAAAAAAAATTTCCTACATTAAACAAAAATTTCCAAAAAAAAAAAATATTGGAAGCAGGTTTTTTAATTGTAAAAGGTTTAAAGTTATTAAAAAAAATGCTTTGAAATTTTTTTTTGTAGGGTACAGGGTACCTACACAGTACCTACGCATGCCCCTGTACCTATGACATGGCTGATGCAAGCCCTTCGGGCCCCACGCCCCATAAGGACTGCAGTCCCTTAGGGACCTACGCCCCCTTTAAGGGGCCATGAACCCCTCTTAAGGGGTGTGTGGGGTGGCTTCGCCCCCCACACAAATATTTTTAATTTTTTTTTCTCAAAAAAATCTACGACTACCAAATTTTTTCAAATTTTGTTTTCAATAAAAAAATCAAAAAAATATTTGCGCCAACATCCTCTGTACTAGCTCCTCTGCATTCGTGCCCATTTTTAGAGTCTCCTTCAAGTTTGGCGGCCCTTCTGGAGGTCAGCTATCTTTAGAAACAACTAAATACATCTAGAGTTTCTCTAGTTTGGTAGACCTTCTATTTTATTTGACAGGCTTCTACATTTGGCAAACAACCACATTTGTGGTAGTTCTGCCAACTTTAGTAGCAGGGGGTCATTTTTTGCCCTCATTTGTGCTTCAGAGGGGTCTTCTTATTTTTTCCATTACTTGAGCAAACGGAGTCAATGTTTTGCAAACAAATAGGCATCGGAAAGCTAATTCCAAGCACAATCTAGTGGTGCAGGTATTTTTCCAGATTTTGCTGCTGGTACAATTTATTTATGTTTGAAGTCTAGATACTCTTTTCTGGCCTCTGAGCTCGTATCTTTTTGCCACGATCTCCAATTTTCATGATTCTTGCGGCGTTGGAAAGGTATTGAGGAGCTCTACACAGCCATCCATGCACTTTTTCTAGATTCAGTCCTAGGTATTATTTATTCAGTTTGTCATTTTTATGGCTTCTATTTGATATCTAGACATTTTGGCGCCTGGAGAAGTTCTGTTTATTTTGTTGGGCTTCATTTATTAGTATTAATGGGTAAGTGCAGGAAGATGGGGGGCCAAAAAGGGGTCTTAAGTGCCCACTTTTTTCTGAAATAAGGAAATACTGGCCTTGGATGAGAAATTGAGCATAGTTACACTCAAAATTTGGAGATGCAACCAAAACAATGTTCGTAGTGCTCCGAGTCTACTTTCTAAACTACTATTTTGTTTTGAAAATGGAATAGATTAAGGGGTTCAAAAGAGGGAGCCACAGAAATTGGTGTTGTTTCTGTCAAAAAACATAACATAGCATGTTTTGTGGCTCCCTCAAAAGGTCAACTTTTTTTTGGTATTTTTAAAATCGCTTTAGTGAGAAATTAGCTAATAGCATGTAGTTTATGCCCAATTTTTCTGATAATTTTTTGATGAATATTTGATTTTTTAATAATTTTCAAAGTGGACACATCCTAAAAAATAGAATTTTGGCCGTGCTACCCCTATAAATTTTGAAAACTAATTGAAAATCATTTTTTTATTTTTTTAATATTTGTAGAATGGAGTCTAATTTTTAAATATGTAATTTTTTTGAAATTTGAATGAATAGTTAATTTACAATGAAAAAAAGACCAAACAGTGGTTTTTGCCTAAAAACGGACACATAAACAAAAGAAATTAAAGATGAAAGGCTTAATATTATTAAAATGTGAAAAAATCACATCGTCAAATAGCTAAGAGAAAGCCTAACATTACCCAAGTGTTTGATTTGTTCGACCTTGAAACACGTGTAAATCTGAGGGTTAGCACGAACGAAATTATGTGAAATTTTGAAGAATATCGAAAAACACATCTGTGACTATTCATAAGGCACTCCAAGCCTTTGGGTTGGAAATCCAAAGCAAATCCCAAGCCCAAGGCTTGGGATTCCCAAAGCAAGACATAACGCGAGTGCATTATAACGCGCTCGCGTTATGTTTTGCTTTGCATTTTTCCTTTCTCGCAAATCTGTTGTTTGTCATGTTTGACATAATGCGAGCGCGTTATAATGTGCTCACGTTATGTTCCCCTTAAATTTTTTTACATTCAAGGCTATTAATCATGAGGGTTAAGGGATAAGGGATAGGGTTGGAGGGTTTAGGGATAAGGGATTAGCGTTTAAGGTATAGCATCGAGCCTGTTGAAGGTCTAGGAATAGGGATAGCGTTTAGGGTTTAGGGATGAGGGATTAGAGTTGAGGGATGACAGATTAGGGTTGAGGGTTTAGGGTTTAGGGTTAGGGTTGAGAGATGAGGGATCAGAGTTAAGGGTTGAGGGATTAGGGTTTGACGTCGAGGGTTGAGGGTTGAGGTTCGAGGGTCAAGGGTTTAGGGATAGGGTTGAGGTTCAAGGGATTAGGGTTAAAGTAAAGTGTGGAGGGTGTAAAGATTAGGGATAGGGTTGGAGGGTTTAGGGATAAGGGATTAGAGTTTAAGGTGTAGTATCGAGTCTGTTGAGGGTTTAGGAATAGGGATAGCATTTAGGGTTTAGGGATGAGGGATTAGAGTTGAGGGATGATGGAATAGGGTTGAGGGATTAGGGTTTAGGGATAAGGTTTAGGGTTGAGGGTTGAGGGATTAGGGTTTAAGGTATAGTGTTGAGGGTTGAGGGTTTAGGATTAGGGTTTAGGGTTGACCGATTAGCATTTAATGTCGAGGTTAGGGTTAGAGTGTCGAGGGTAGAGGGATTAGGGATAGGGTTTAGGGTTGAAGGTTTAAGGATTGAGGGTTGAGGCTTTAGGGATGAGGGTTTAAGGCTTAAGATATAGTGTCAAGTGTTGAGGGTGTAGGGATAGGGTTTAAGTTTTAAGGGTTAAGGGTTGAGGGATAGGGATTAGGGTTTAAGGTATAGTGTTGAGGGTTGATGTTTTAGGTATAGGGTTTAGGTTTGAGGGATTAGGGTTTAGGGTTGATGAATTAGGGTTTAATGTTGAGAGTTGAGGGTTGAGGGTTGAGGTTGAGGGATAGGGTTAATGGTCAAGGGATTAGGGTTAAATAAGAGTGTCGAGGGTAGAGGGATCAGGATTTAAGGTATAGTATCGATCTTGTTGAGGGTCTAGGAATAGGGATAGCATTTAGGGTTTAGGGATGAGGGATTAGAGTTGAGGGCTAACGGATGATGGATTAGGGTTGAGGGTTGAGGGATTAGGGTTTAGGGACAAGGTTTAGGGTTAGGGTTGAGGGATTAGGGTTTAAGGTATAGTGTTGAGGGTTTAGGGATAGGGTTTAGGGTTGAGGGATTAGAGTGAAGGTTTGAGGGATTAGAATTTGATGTTGAGGGTTGAGAGTTTAGGGTTGAGGGTTTAGGGATAGGGTTGAGGGTCTTGGGATCAGAGTTAAGGGTTGAGGGATTAGGGTTTTATGTTGAGGGTTGAGGGTTGAGGTTTGAGGGTCAAGGGTTTAGGGATAGGGTTGAGAGTCAAGGAATTAGGGTTAAAATAGAGTGTGAAGGGTATAAGGATTAAGGATAGGGTTGGAGGGTTTAGGGATAAGGGATTAGGGTTTAAGGTATAGTATCAAGTCTGTTGAGGGTGTAGGATTAGGGATAGCATTTAGGGTTTAGGGATGAGGGATTAGAGTTGAGGGATGATGGATTAGGGTTGAGGGTTGAGGGATTAGGGTTTAGGGATAAGGTTTAGCGTTGAGGGCTGAGGGATTAGGGTTTAAAGTATAGTGTTGAGGCTTTAGGGTTGAGGGATTAGGATTTGACGTTGAGGGTTGAGGGTTTAGGGTTTAGGGTTTAGGGTTAGGGTTGAGAGATGAGGGATCAGAGTTAAGGGTTGAGGGATTAGGGTTTGACGTCAAGGGTTGAGGGTTGAGGTTCGAGGGTCAAGGGTTTAGGGATAGGGTTGAGGTTCAAGGGATTAGGGTTAAACTAGAGTGTGGAGGGTGTAAGGATTAGGGATAGGGTTGGAGGGTTTAGGGATAAGGGATTAGAGTTTAAGGTATAGTATCGAGTCTATTGAGGGTTTAGGAATAGGGATAGCATTTAGGGTTTAGGGATGAGGGATTAGAGTTGAGGAATGATGGATTAGGGTTGAGGGTTGAGGGATTAGGGTTTAAGGTATAGTGTTGAGGGTTGAGGGTTTAGGATTAGGGTTTAGGGTTGACAGATTAGCATTTAATGTCGAGGTTAGGGTTAGAGTGTTGAGGGTAGAGGGATTAGGGATAGGGTTTAGGGTTGAAGGTTTAAGGATTGAGGGTTGAGGCTTTAGGGGTGAGGATTTAAGGCTTAAGATATAGTGTCAAGTGTTGAGGGTGTAGGGATAGGGTTTAAGTTTTAAGGGTTAAGGGTTGAGAGATAGGGATTAGGGTTTAAGGTATAGTGTTGAGGGTTGATGGTTTAGGGATATGGTTTAGGTTTGAGGGATTAGGGTTTAGGGTTGATGAATTAGGGTTTAATGTTGAGAGTTGAGAGTTGAGGGTTGAGGGTTGAGGGTGAGGGATAGGGTTAATGGTCAAGGGATTAGGGTTAAATAAGAGTGTCGAGGGTAGAGGGATTAGGGTTTAAGGTATAGTATCGAGCCTGTTGAGGGTCTAGGAAGAGGGATAGCGTTTAGGGTTTAGGGATGAGGGATTAGAGTTGAGGGATAACGGATTAGGGTTGAGGGTTGAGGGATTAGGATTTAGGGACAAGGTTTAGGGTTAGGGTTGAGGGATTAGGGTTTAAGGTATAGTGTTGAGGGTTTAGGGATAGGGTTTAGGGTTGAGGGATTAGAGTGAAGGGTAGAGGGATTAGAATTTCACGTTGAGGGTTGAGTTTAGGGTTGAGGGTTTAGGGATAGGGTTGAGGGTCGAGGGATCAGAGTTAAGGGTTGAGGGATTAGGGTTTGACGTTGAGGGTTGAGGGTTGAGGTTCGAGGGTCAAGGGTTTAGGGATAGGGTTGAGGGTCAAGGAATTAGGGTTAAACTAGAGTGTGGAGGGTATAAGGATTAGGGATAGGGTTGGAGGGTTTAGGGATAAGGGATTAGGGTTTAAGGTATAGTATCGAGTCTATTGAGGGTGTAGGATTAGGGATAGCATTTAAGGTTTAGGGATGAGGGATTAGAGTTGAGGGATGACGGATTAGGGTTGAGGGTTGAGGGATTAGGGTTTAGGGATAAGCTCTAGGGTTGAGGGCTAAGGGATTAGGGTTTAAGGTATAGTGTTGAGGGTTTAGGGATAGGGTTTAGGGTTGAGGGATTAGAGTGAAGGGTTGAGGGATTAGGATTTGACGTTGATGGTTGAGGGTTTAGGGTTTAGGGTTTAGAGTTTAGGGTTAGGGTTGAGAGATGAGGGATCAAAGTTAAGGGTTGAGGGATTAGGGTTTGACGTCGAGGGTTGAGGGTTGAGGTTTGAGGGTCAAGGGTTTAGGGATAGGGTTGAGGTTCAAGGGATTAAGGTTAAAGTAGAGTGTGGAGGGTGTAAGGATTAGGAATAGGGTTGGAGGGTTTAGGGATAAGGGATTAGAGTTTAAGGTATAGTATCGAGTCTGTTGAGGGTTTAGGAATAGGGATAGCATTTAGGGTTTAGGGATGAGGGATTATAGTTGAGGGATGATGGATTATGGTTGAGGGTTGAGGGATTAGGGTTTAGGGATAAGGTTTAGGGTTGAGGGTTGAGGGATTAGGGTTTAAGGTATAGTGTTGAGGGTTGAGGGTTTAGGATTAGGGTTTAGGGTTGACGGATTAGAATTTAATGTCGAGATTAGGGTTAGAGTGTCGAGGGTAGAGGGATTAGGGATAGGGTTTAGGGTTGAAGGTTTAAGGATTGAGGGTTGAGGCTTTAGAGATGAGGGTTTAAGGCTTAAGATATAGTGTCAAGTGTTGAGGGTGTAGGGATAGGGTTTAAGTTTTAAGGGTTAAGGGTTGAGGGATAGGGATTAGGGTTTAAGGTATAGTGTTGAGGGTTGATGGTTTAGGGATAGGGTTTAGGTTTGAGGGATTAGGGTTTAGGGTTGATGAATTAGGGTTTAATGTTGAGAGTTGAGGGTTGAGGGTTGAGGTTGAGGGATAGGGTTAATGGTCAAGGGATTAGGGTTAAATAAGAGTGTTGAGGGTAGAGGGATTAGGGTTTAAGGTATAGTATCGAGCCTATTGAGGGTCTAGGAATAGGGATAGCATTTAAGGTTTAAGGATGAGGGATTAGAGTTGAGGGATGACGGATGACGGATTAGGGTTGAGGGTTGAGGGATTAGGGTTTAGGGACAAGGTTTAGGGTTAGGGTTGAGGGATTAGGGTTTAAGGTATAGTGTTGAGGGTTTAGGGATAGGGTTTAGGGTTGAGGGATTAGAGTGAAGGGTTGAGGGATTATAATTTGACGTTGAGGGTTGAGGGTTTAGGGTTTGGGGATAGGGTTGAGGGTCGAGGGATCAAAGTTAAGGGTTGAGGGATTAGGGTTTGACGTTGAGGGTTGAGGGTTGAGGTTCAAGGGTCAAGGGTTTAGGGATAGGGTTGAGGGTCAAGGAATTAGGGTTAAAGTAGAGTGTGAAGTGTATAAGGATTATGGATAGGGTTGGAGGGTTTAGGGATAAGGGATTAGGGTTTAAGGTATAGTATCGAGTCTATTAAGGGTGTAGGATTAGGGATAGCATTTAGGGTTTAGGGATGAGGGATCAAAGTTGAGAGATGACGGGTTAGGGTTGAGGGTTAAGGATTAGGGTTTAGGGATAAGGTTTAGGGTTGAGGGCTGAGGGATTAGGGTTTAAGGTATAGTGTTGAGGGTTTAGGGATAAGGTTTAGGGTTGAGGGATTAGAGTGAAGGGTTGAGGGATTAGGATTTGACATTGAGGGTTGAGGGTTTAGGGTTAGGGTTAAGAGATGAGGGATCAGAGTTAAGGGTTGAAGGATTAGGGTTTGACGTCGAGGGTTGAGGGTTGAGGTTCAAGGGATTAGGGTTAAATTAGAGTGTGGAGGGTGTAAGGATTAGGAATAGGGTTGGAGGGTTTAGGGATAAGGGATTAGAGTGTAAGGTATAGTATCGAGTCTGTTGAGGGTTTAGGAATAGGGATAGCATTTAGGGTTTAGGGATGAGGGATTAGAGTTGAGGGATGATGGATTAGGGTTGAGGGTTGAGGGATTAGGGTTTAAGGTATAGTGTTGAGGGTTGAGGGTTTAGGATTAGAGTTTAGGGTTGACGGATTAGCATTTAATGTCGAGGTTAGGGTTAGAGTGTTGAGGGTAGAGGGATTAGGGATAGGGTTTAGGGTTGAAGGTTTAAGGATTGAGGGTTGAGGCTTTAGGGATGAGGGTTTAAGGCTTAAGATATAGTGTCAAGTGTTGAGGGTGTAGGGATAGGGTTTAAGTTTTAAGGGTTAAGGGTTGAGGGATATGGATTAGGGTTTAAGGTATAGTGTTGAGGGTTGATGGTTTAGGGATAGGGTTTAGGTTTGAGGGATTAGGGTTTAGGGTTGATGAATTAGGGTTTAATGTTGAGAGTTGAAGGTTGAGGGTTGAGGTTTAGGGATAGGGTTAATGGTCAAGGGATTAGGGTTAAATAAGAGTTAAGGGTTGAGGGATTAGGGTTTGACATTGAGGGTTGAGGGCATTTTCTATCAAGAACTTGATTATGAGGGCTTGCCCCTTCATTGTTATGCCTATCATATGGCAGAGCATCTGGCAAGCTCTTGCAGGAAAGAGATGTGATCAATGCAAAGGATGTGATGAATCTATAGCAAGACAAAACCTGAGCGCGTTATAGCGTGAGCGCATTATAACGCGCTCACGTTTTGTCTTTCGATTGAAACGGTAAAAAAGTGGTTACCCCCGTGATCCAGGCCCACATGCTCTGTTTTCTTACTGATTCTGCACATGCTCTGACAAAAAAGAAGTGCTTTCATGCTATTGGGAAGTTCACATGCACATTTGACACATTGTACCACCTTTGCATGATCTTTCCACCACCTTTTCTGCTTTGCCAACTTGAGAAGGAGGAAATAACATAGTTTTCACACCAAGTTTGATATATATCTATTCAAGTTTCAATTTTTGTAGTGTTGCAATGTTAATTGTGATTCAATTTTAGGAATTTAACATTATAGATTGGTTAATAGTATTGTTGTTAGTAATGATATTTGAGTGTTATTGAATTTAACATTGAAAAGGAAGCAAGTGGTGAAAAACTCAAATTGTTGAGGAGTTTGATGCAAGAAGATAAAAACACTACATAATTGGGTACTCTCTGCATTCAAATCTTCATTTTTTAGGTATGTTAAGTCTTTACATGCATGTTCTTTACATTTTCCTTATTTCGGATTGAATTACTTTATCATGCTTTATCATACATGTTTAAAATAGACACATTCTCAATCAAGAAAGCAGCCTACAATCTCACATGATGCCATGTATATTTTCTACACTTGGGCTCTTTAATAATTATGTGTAATAAACAAACCTTAACATACCATGATGTCAAACTAGACAAGAATAAATCCTTACAACATAAAAAATTACAATCCCACTATTATCTTGTATTCATTTCTTAGGAACTAATATTGGTCTCTTTATCATGCTACAGACAAATTCTCTGTCATGCTGAGGAAACGATCAAGAATTAAACCAACACAGGAAGAGATAGAAGATAAGAATGCAAAGAAAGTAGTGGCTATGAGGGAACTTCATGAGAAAAGGAAATTGGACATGATAAATGAAGACATACCAATTGAAGAGGAACCACAACCATCACAAAGAGATATGGTATTGGTGGCACAAAGAGAACGAATGCAAAAACTTCATGGTATGAGAGATTTGAATACCATAGTTGGAGAAATGTCCTCTACCGCAAGTCAACATGTAGGGACACCATCTACCACATCTCAAGTTGAGAGTACATCATCACTCACATGTGATGAAGGAGGTACGCCATCATTCCCACCTCAACCTCAAGGTATGTCATCTATTCCATCTTCGATCAAAGGTATGCCATCTAACCCATCTCATTTAAATATTGATGAAATTCTAAATGTTGAGATGAATTTACCTAACTTGATACCAGCTAGAATTTTGCATAGAAAGCCAAAGTATTTGATTGATATTGATGAGAATATTTTGCAGCCAATGGAAGGTAAGATTCTAAAATGCACTTGTAGAAGATATGCTAATAAGATTTGGATATTGTTCTTTGAAAAGTTAAATGAGACTGCAAGATGTCAACTATTCGTTGAAATGATGCGAAGTATAAAGTATAGGTCTAACATGAAGATTCTTGGGTTGAGAACATTAGAGGCTTCAAGTGAAAAATCTATTGTCAAGAATCTAATGAGTGCGTATGAGAGTGTGGGTAACACCTCATGGACAAAAGATAGTAATGCAACACGGCGTATGATCACATCGACTATAGTAAGTAGTCAAACGAGGAAAGCTCGTCTCCTTAGAAAGACAAGTCAAGAATTGAGAATTAATAGGAAAACTTTATCAAGAGCCGTTAGAAGATGCCAAAGAATTGAGGACACTAAGCCAATGAATTATGGGCGTTCTCAGGGAGACTACCACGAAAAGATAAACCAATTGTTGAAGCATTGAGATCACTAATTGAAGACTTTTAGAAGAATTACACAAGGGTATCTCCGAATCAAAGGGATGTGGTAAGAAGGAGAATCGGTAGTCAGAATCGCGAGCCACATCCAAAGCATTTTTTGGATGAGACTCAAACACAGTTTTATGGTAAATTTCTAGAGAAGTATCCTTAAATTAAAATTTGTCAAAAATATTTTGAATTGCTAAAACCTTTCTATGTTAAGATAAATCACACATGCACTACTTGTTGTTGTAGATTACATATTGAATTTTCTAACCATTTTGATGCTTATAGGTCTATATGTTTAGATATGCATACTAACAATGATTTGCAGGGTTGTGCCATATGTGCCCCACCAACATCTTTAAGAGACTTCATATCAAGAATTTTATGTGAAAGAGAGGAAGGTCAAATATTCTACAAGAAATTATGCTTGGATGGCACATGTCATCGTTGCGGTGGCTTGCAACATTTGCCAATATGTGAACATCTGGAAATAACACATGCGGTTGGAAACGAACTAGTAGAGTTTGGCAAGTATAAAACAGTGGCATACAATACAAAAGATGGTAAAGAAGCAAAGAGGTGTGAATTAGTTATTGAAAAGATTCCAGTGTATCAGTTTATGCCTATATTTCGTGACAGCATAGTGTATGAGTATGCAAGACATGCCCATAGAGCTCGATGGTTGGACTTGCAATTCAAGTTATGCAAGGACACATTTCTGGTTGGTAGCATTGTTTCAATCATCGACTTTGCAGAGAACTACAGTCTACAGCCACAGCGTGAGGTGCAATCACAATATTACAACTCCACATAGGTTTCTATATTTGTGCACATCACATTCATTCATGCGAATGATAGTACAGAGGATGACAGAAAGATCATAAGGGGGTATAATTTCTATAGTAGTGATGATCGCACGCATTCTACGGAATTCGTGCAAGGTTGCTTTCAGGTGTTCTACAATGATTTGGCTAAAAGGGGCATATCATTCAATCAGCATATCATATGGTCGGATAACTGTGCGTCACAATTCAAGAACTCGCAGAATTTCTATTGGCTAAGTAGGAGGTATAATTTTACAGGTATTCAACATATGTGGAACTTTTGTGAGGCCAGGCATGGAAAGGGGGAGCATGATGGTGCAGGAGCATGTATCAAAAGAGCCATAGCACGAAAAGAGTTAAAGTATAAAGACAATGCAAAGTTGACAGATGCAAAATCAATTGTCAAGTGGTGTAATGCTTCCATGGGTCCAGGTAATGAAGGTAAGTCTTTAGTTCATAGTTTTTTTGGTTGATAGATGATACTAACATTGCACCATATGAGGATTGTTGTACACTAATAGGATCAAATGAGATGCACTCTTTCAGAAGCTCAATTGCAGGTTCATGGAGTATCCATACACGAAAGATATCATGCTTTTGTTCTTCCTGTACAATTCAAGTCTGGGATGAGTGCGAGTCAAAGGAGTGGGTTGACGAATGGCAGTTAAGTTATCTTAGCCCACTTGACACGTATCGACCCCCGACGGCACTGGAACTAACACAGATGGAATCATCAGTCGACTTTGACCACATATCAGATTTAGTTCAACCAGGTAATATAGGGCACGTATATGCATCTAATTTCATCTAGTTCAACCAGGTAATGTCATCTTACTTTGTAGTGTTTTTGTAATGTTGACTAATTTCATCTAATTTGCTACACATATCAATGTAGGGCACGTATATGTAGTTATTGCAGATGAAGATAATGAAGAGGGAACAGATTATTACTTATGTCATTGTGTTGAGGCCAAAAAGAAATTGGAGGCCCCTGTTATAGATGGAGAAAACATCGAATACCCTACAGGCTTAGTAGTTATTACTAGAACATGGCTTAGAAGGTACCCACATAAGAGTGTTAATATTTGGCTATTTTAGGACTTTGACACGCATCGGAAGATTCTTCATTACTCAAACCTTGTCGTGGCATCCAATGTTCATTTGATAAAGTATCGGGGTATACCTTTGAACAAAATATTGTGAAGGTGCGTAAGTCTGACCATGAAGCAATACTTGACACAATTAAGAGTAGAGCAAACCTGGATGGTTCATTGGATTAATTTGTAAGTATTCATATTGATTTTGTAAAGTTATGTTACATTGAGTTGTAAGTATGCACATTAATTTGTAAGGTTTGTCTTTTTTTATTTCCTCCTACATTTTTACACATATGTACACATTTTTACATCATCATGTTATGCATTTTTGGTGTCCTACTCCTGATGCGACCAAACTCATAACTCACCCTACTTCCTCTAGACACCATTTGATGATCTCTCCAACACTCTGGATCTAGGGTGCCCAATGATGATGATGACCTATACCATTCTCCGAAGG
Organism: Cunninghamia lanceolata; assembly: GCA_027924645.1. Lineage (NCBI taxonomy): Eukaryota > Viridiplantae > Streptophyta > Pinopsida > Cupressales > Cupressaceae > Cunninghamia > Cunninghamia lanceolata. Next base: position 1,236,857 of record BSBN01001352.1, read on the forward strand.
CGCTCATAATGAATGAAAAGAAGACCAAGGGCGCCCAAGCTTAATAGATTTATTTCTTTCAATTTTGATGATCCAAACTCTTGCAATATGACATCCACTTTCATGCCTTTAGATCTTCCTTCACATACAGGGTGCCAAATCAAGTTGAAAAATCTACATAAGGGCGCCAAACTAGATGAAAGGAGACATGAAATGCGCCTTAGGACTCCATGCTAAGGTTTGAGCCATTAAAGTCTCTTGACTATTCCAATGCGTCCGGATGGGTACATTTATGCTAGGCATGGTCCTTTTTTTCACCCAAACATGTTGAAACAGTCCAAGCTATATTGTACCCACGATATCCCTAAAGAGTCCAAAGTGTAAAAAGGTAGCAATCTTTGACGAGATGTTACTCGAAAACCATGTCACTTAAAAATATTCTGTCTGAGGCAACACGATCATGTAGAGTGCCTCTACAATAACCTCTCTCAGTTTTTTATATCTCTGAGGCATTTGCCCGTGGTGAAAGGTTTTTTGCTGCCCCAAAAATCATCAGAAGGAGGCAGTGTAAAGTTGCAAAGGGGTGTAACTTTTGTCCTGCTCCTGATGCGACCAAACTGACTGTTCCAACGCATCCAAATGGATACATTTACGCTAGGCATGGTCCTATTTTTCACCCAAACATGTCGAAACAGTCTAAGCTACATTGTACTGACGATATCCCTAAAGAGTCCAAAGTGCAAAAAGGCAACAATCTTTGATGAGATGTTACTCGAAAACTGTGTCACTTAGAAAATTTTGTCTGAGGCAACACAATCACGTAAAGTGCCTCTACAATAACCTCTCTCAGTTTTTTATATCTCTAAGGCATTTGCCTGTGGTGAAAGGTTTTCTGCTGCCCCAAAAATCGTCAGAAGGAGGCAGTGTAAAGTTGCAAAGGGGTGTAACTTTTGTCCTGCTCCTGATGCGACCAAACTAACTGTTCCAATGCATCCAGATGGGTACATTTACGCTAGGCATTGTTATTTTTTTCACCCAAACATGTCGAAACAGTCTGAGCTACATTGTACCCACGATATCCCTAAAGAGTCCAAAGTGCAAAAAGGCAGCAATCTTTGACGAGATGTTACTCAAAAATCATGTCACTTAGAAACATTCTGTCTAAGGCAACACGATCACGTAGAGTGCCTCTACAATAACCTCTCTCAGTTTTTTATATCTCTGAGGCATTTGCCCGTGGTGAAAGGTTTTCTGCTGCCCTAAAAATCATCAGAAGGAGGCAGTGTAAAGTTGCAAAGGAGTGTAACTTTTGCCCTACTCCTGATGTGACCAAACTGACTTCCAATGCATCCGAATGGGTACATTTACGCTAGGCATGGTCCTATTTTTCACCCAAACATGTTGAAACAGTCTGAGCTACATTGTACCGACGATATCCCTGAAGAGTCCAAAGTGCAAAAAGGTAGCAATCTTTGACGAGATTTTACTCAAAAATTGTGTCACTTAGAAACATTCCGTCTAAGGCAACGTGATCATGTAAAGTGCCTCTACAATAACCTCTCTCATTTTTTTATATCTCTGAGGCATTTGCCCGTGGTGAAAGATTTTCTGCTGCCCCAAAAATCATCAGAAGGAGATAGTGTAAAGTTGCAAAGGGGTGTCACTTTTGTCCTACTCCTGATGTGACCAAACTGACTATTCTAACGCATCCGGATGGGTACATTTACATTAGGCATTATCCTTTTTTTCACCCAAATATGTTGAAACAGTCCGAGCTACATTGTACCCACGATATCCCTAAAGAGTCCAAAGTGCAAAAAGGTAGCAATCTTTGACGAGATGTTACTCAAAAACTGTGTCACTTAGAAATATTCTGTCTGAGGCAACACAGTCACGTAGAGTGCCTCTACAATAACCTCTCTTGGTTTATTATATCTCTGAGGCATTTGCCTGTGATGAAAGGTTTTCTGCTGCCCCAAAAATCATCAGAAGGAGGTAGTGTAAAGTTGCAAAGGGGTGTAACTTTCGTCTTGCTCCTGATGCGACCAAATTGACTATTCTAACGCATCTGAATGGGTACATTTACGCTAGGCATGGTCCTATTTTTCACCCAAACATGTCGAAACAATCTGAGCTACATTGTACCAACGATATCACTGAAGAGTCCAAAGTGTAAAAAGGCAGCAATATTTGACGAGATGTTACTCAAAAATCATGTCACAAACATTTTGTTTGAGGCAACGCGATCATGTAGAGTGCCTCTACAATAACCTCTCTCGATTTTTTATATCTCTGAGGCATTTGCCCATGGTGAAAGGTTTTCTGCTGCCCCAAAAATTGTCAGAAGGAGGCAGTGTATTAAGTCAGGATGAAAGCCTATTCACTCTAGGCACCTATTGTGACCAAATCACACATCGCACCGGAGAATCCCAAACATGTGCCTTGAACAAGTGATGTTACAAGTGGTGAACAAAATGGGCGCCTTGAAGAATTGAGCCCTCTAAGACATCTTGCAATTGCCTAAAAGTCCAAAATTTACATAAGTGAGTTAAGGCACCATTTTCCATCTCCAGAGCCTCCTTTGAGCACCTTAACATGGAGTGAATGTTTTAGTCTATGAAATATTGTGCCTAAAGAATATAACAACCCCTTGAGTCACTAGGATGAACTAAGTTAACAAAATGAACTTCATTGAGGGAGGTGCACTTGTGCATCTAGACAACTCCAGTTTAGCGCCTGAGAAAAAATATGTTTAGAGAATGAACCCTCTAGAACCAATAACCATAGCTCAAGATCCATAACCATGAGAAGATAAAGCATTAAAAAAATTCATCTAAAGGATGGGAAATACCTCTTAGATGATAGTTTACCGAGTAGACCAAGAGTGGGGAATGAGAATACTCCTCGAAGATACACCAAGCCACAATGACTCTCTCCAATAAGAATCTTCTCTAGGTCCATAATTAACTCACGCCCATATCCAAGTGAAAGTCTCCTTGGTCTTCCTGCTAAAACCTCTAAAGGGTAACCATCTCAACAAGTGTCTCTAATCCCAAGAGAACTCTAGCCTCACCCAAGTCTCAAAGTATGTATGAGAACCTACAACCAATCAATCCATGTTAAGCTCCAAATGCAACACCACATTATCATGAAGCTCCCAAGCACATGACCAATGTACTCAATACCAAGAGAACCAACAAGACCACTATCAAAACTCCAACTACAAAATTAGGTATCCAAACATGACATCATGATCTAACATCTCCTCCTACAAGATCACATGCACCAATACAGACATCCTAGTCTCAAGAGAACTTGTATCATGCTAATACTCTAATATAGAATCAAGAGTCCACCAAGACACACTACCAAATACCTCTAAACCAAGGATCAACATCTACAACCACATGAAGATAACCATCTCCTAAAAATAGTAGCCAAGATGTCAAAGCACTCTCACTACAAATAATAATCATAATCCAAGAGTTTGTCCATTACACCCAACCACTATATAAGATCATCCATCACTAGGTGATGAATACACATCACTATCAAAGCTCCCACTGAACCATGATATGAACTACACATGGCATTGTGATAACCATCTCCTAAATGAAGATCACCATGGTCCACACACACTCAACTATAATACTAATAACTCCAAAGTAGAACCAAGATCTCCAATCTAAGAAGATAAACCATCATTACTATCAAAAGCTCACACTAAACTATGCAACTAAGATATCCATGACATCATGATAAACATGCTACAAGTCCCAATAACCAACTATCCAATCATTCTCATCATCCATCCTCTCATCCCAATGCAACATACCAATGCACAAATGAGCATAGACAAGGAAAAATAACAAAGTCTACAACACTAAATCAATCCCATGGATATAGGCAATATGCATTCAAGTCATCCCACTACAATCAATGAGGTGTGCATCCCAAAAAAATGCATAACTTGTAGATCCCAACCATTGAAAACATGTAAAATCATAATCACATTAGTAACTTCCAAACTGAGATATCAAATAATATAACTTATAGACTTCACCAAATCAATCATAGATTCAACTTTCCAAACAAGTTTACAAATGAGTAACCATAGTCAAGGAACTAATCAAGCATCTAAGAGATAAGAACAATGTGCTAAAAGTAAACCACAACACCACCTGTAATCATGAATCAAACATCATAACCCATGCCTATCAACTACAAATATGGTCAAGTCTTGCCAATGCTCAAATGTACTTACATATCCATGACACCATAATTATCATCACTGCTATACCTATGCTCAAATCCCATTGAAACAAGACTCCTAGTCTCACCATGTATCAACCATGTCCTCAAACCAGAATATTGCTGAGCCCATGGAGATTGATACACCTACTTCAATAGAATAGGCAATTAATGTACCTGATGTGTCTTCATTTAATAAACTAGTAAACATCATTTGCATCCATACTTAAACCAATCTTATTGTTGTGTTTGATGTGTCCTCTTTCAAACAACCATTTAACAAAATTTGAGTCCAAACAATAAACATTTACAACCATAAACATCTCAAAGTCCAAAATCCAAACATTCTATCATCCTTAATCATTTCCATCATGGACCCTTGGTTTGAAAAAATCATTATGCAAGATAAAAACCCTATGCCTATTACCTTGTGCGAGGCTCATGCAAAACCCAAAATCACAATCAAAATAGGTCCTCAAACTATGCATCCTTTAAATGAGATCTTTTATCCAAATCAATCAAAAAATCCCTTTGACAATGATGATGATGATAGTCTTGTAGATCAAGATGATATCAAGATGACAATAGCATTAACTATGAGATCATTACATGCAAACTTTCCATAAACCTTCATCTCCCACTCATGAACATGCAAGAATATTTCAAACAAGAAATGACTAGCACTAGCTATCATGCCAATCCTAAATACACATCTAATGGTCATCCTTATGGTACCTTTGGTAAGGGAAGAACCACTTTAGAGCAAGGTCCTCATATTCAATTCATATCTCCAATCCCAACCGCATGTGAGAATTGTTTATCCTATGTATCCTATTGAAATCCTCCATCTCATTATCCTTACATTCCAACTTATCCTATCAATCCAAACCCACTACATCTAAATCATCCTTTTTAGATTTCCTCCAAGGACTTCTAGTGGAGGAAAAATCTCAAACTAGAAATCACAAATTCAATTAGTGTACCTCTCCCAAGCCTATCCAAAAGTCACATAGTACCATGCCTATCCATCAAACACCACAATGCAATCAAAATCCTAACAACATGCCCATGATCCAAGATCAAGTGCAATCATGCAAAGATATTATCAATCACAAGCCTATTAAGAATGAACTAGAGTCTTCTAGTACCATACTTTTCCATCAAACACCATCATGTAATCCATGGCCTATCAAGCCTATCAAAGAAAATGCAAACATCCTATGTAATACAATCGGACTTTAAATATTTGAAGTAGTTATCTACAAATATCCATTCAAACGTGGATTTATAATGCAAGTATGGACGCCATCAATAAAAGAGATTTGTATTAACCAAATATCCATATAGGCATACATCAATATCTGTCGATATAAGTATAACATATATATAAAATAGCCATATAGGCTTACAAGAATGCCATATAGGCATACAATGTCAACTATGTACAATACAAAATATATGTCCACAAATGCCATATAGGCATACAACAAAGGAACACAATAAAAAGTCATTCCCCTTTGGCTGGTGAAGAGAATAAATCACGAGTAGCCTTTGATCTTCTAGGGGATGGAGACGTGCATGTGGGTGGTCTACTACGAACTCGAGGGCTACTCCTCCTATTTAGGTCTTCCTGCATCTTTACCTGTTACAATAAAAAGTATAGACATTAATATATAGAAATTACATGTTATAAAAAATGAAACATTTAACAAAATAATCACTTACCGCTAACATATAATCTGTCTCCTCCCTTGCCTCAGTAGTAGGAATAGGCCCTGGTGATGTCATGTCCTATAGAAACCATCCAGATAGAAATTAAACTTCAAATCAATAATCTTTTGATTTTTCAAAAATAGACAACTATAACAATGAATGTAAATTGAAATTTACTAATCTGCCTCATACCCCTGTCAATGCCATGGAGCTATGAATCGCAGAGGCCACACCCTGCTCCATTGCCCTATGAACATGGGGAGGTGTCTCCATAGCCTGCATCATCTGGAAATAAAACAACATTATTCAATTACGAAAACTATAATAGTGATGCAAATCATGGCTCCTAACATACACACACAGTCATCTAAACATGGAAGTACACACAATAAAGCACACAAATCACATACAAAAATTTAGTAAGTACAATTCATTCATTAAACTATTTATTTTATTACCTCCGTAAAGCTTTGAAGTCCACCACCACTGGCAGGTGTTGCCGTGAAATCTACAGTATTAACCTATTCAACATCCAAAATCAAATATTAGAATACCATTCATATAACGATGCTATTCACATGTAATATTTATAATTGTTTACTAGTTACATACCTCGACAATAGATGATCTAGTGAAAAATGCAGGTGGAGAACCACTGAAAACTGCATCGACGCTATGACCCTAAAATTTCATTAAAATCATCAATTTAAATTAGTTAATCTTGTATTTCAAAAATAAAATTTAATAAATTAAATTCAATAAACTTGCTAATATTTACCTGAATATCAAGGCTGAAAGTCTCACTCAGGAGGGTATCTGTCATCACCATCTGCTCAGCTACAGATCTAGCCTGTGCACCTGCGTCCTGACTGTCCATGGGGTCATAACCATAGGCTGACTTGCAAGCCTAGCAAGTATGGGGTGGGACCCTACTCCTCGTACTATCTCCCAACCCACTCTGTGTTGCAGGACCGGCATGCTCTATGATGCTCTGGGTCAAGGCACTAATCGGCTAAAGTGTATCGACCTCAACACTCTCCTTCACAATGGAAGGGATAGAAACATGCTCGTGGGCTGGTCTGCTGATTACTCGTCTCACTACCCGCTGTGGGTCAAGACATGCCCCTGGTCTATCCCCCCACCTCTACCCTGGAAGTCCCGCATATCAAAATAGTTTGGCACTTTATTGAGGACAAACTCGCAGTAGAGTTTCCTCAAAAAGTATTACGGGACCTCATTATTATTGCATGGAGGATGGTCAAAAACCATCCACCACCTCTACCCAAAATTGTCCCTTATCACTTGGTTGTTGCACCAATCGATAGGGAACCTCTTGCATGTAATGGGTGGAGGTTGATTTGTTTGTGGGGTTGTGAAAATTGAACACAAGTCTAATTTTGTAATTTGTAATTTTTTCACATCTTGGTATGATAACTTGTCTGCATAGTAATCTCTAAACTCTCTCTTTTTATCCGTCCAACTAGTTATTTGCTTGCTAATTGAATCTACATTTGATAACATAGACTCAAGAGATTCGGCAAGCGTGGACCTATGCAAGGTTGAAGTGGAAGGATCTTTCAACCTTGCAATTATATCTTCAATTTCTTTTTTGTTGTTTTCAATTTGCCCCATTATATTTTCTTGTGTTCCAGGGGCATGTCGAGGAATGAATGGAGGAGGTTGTTGTTTTGCAGGTATTTCCTCCTTAGGATTTTGTAGATTTTGAGGAGGAGGAGGAGGAGGTGCATTAACATTTCCTGACAATTAATGAAATATATATCAAAAATCAACAAAAACCTACCTATTTAGAAATAAATTCAAACAAAAAAACAAATATAACTCACCCCTTTGGCGTGCTCGACGTCGTGGAGGCATTTTGGTGATGAATCGATAAGTTTTTTGTGTTGAATGGTGTTTTGCAAAATGTCGGCGCGCTTTCGAGGCTTTGCAAGCCGTGGGTAGAGAGGAGAAAATAGAAAGAAATGAAATTGGAAACCTTTTTTTTATTTATAGGAAGTCATAACGCGAGCGCGTTATAACGCGCTTGCGTTATGGCTTAATTTTTTTTGATATTAATTTGGCCACTTTTTGGCCCCCCATCTTCTTGCACTTACCCTAATACATATTTAGAAATTTGATCTCTGATCTAATTTATTTGAGGAGATATCATGGGTTTTGCTATTCACCCTTCTGTGGTAACATTGGGTAAGGATAATTATAAGTCTTGGCAAAATGGCATCTTGACACATCTCAAGTGGCTTAATCTTTTACCTTATCTTTATGGAATCATACATGAACCAGATACACTTGGGAGGAAATCAGCATGGGGAAATTACATTGATCACATTGTAGGATTGATTGGCTCTAGTGTTGATTATGACACTATGTGTTCTATCTCACATATTGAGTGCCCACGTGCTCTTTGGACTAGCATTTGGGAGATCTATGGAGACTCACTTCTCTCTCCATTCCCATATGATCTTCCTATGGATTGCCACATACCCCTTGATGATGCAAATTGCATACTTGTTGATGATGATACAATTGAGGAGCTTGCATATTTGATAGGTCTTGCTAGTTCAGATGACATAGAGACTTCACTTGCTTCTCCTTCTCCTCTTAGCGAGATCACATCTGTATTACCTATTGCTACATTAGAGTCTTTGCAATGGGACATTATTAGTCTTTTAGAGATAGCTTTTTGGGATGCATTTCTACCAGATATATCATTATTGTTTGTAAAGTCCCATCTTGCAAATTTAGAGGACCACATTGAGGACATTCATCTTCTCTTTGATGACAGCTTCGATGGAGTTGCATCACCATCATCTACTTCAGAGATTGTTCTTCATCCTCCTCTTCTTCAGTTTGACAGTGGATTGGAGACTTTTGAGCAATTTTCAGGAGCATCATTGTTGTCTTTGGATCACGTACAGAGTTTAGAAACATTTATCCTTCTTCCTGCATTTTCCTATTCAAAATGGGAAGACATTATGCACACATCTACAGTTCTATTTCTTCCCAAGGTGAGGAATGTTGTTCGGTGTTCATGGGTCTTCATCTTTATGTTGCAAGTATGGGCCTAACTGGTGTTGTCATTGATGTCAACATACTCCTGTTGCATTGATAATGAGGATTGGATGAGTTGTATGTTGAGGATATTGAGAAAATTAGTCCTATCATGAATAGAGAAGAACAGTGAAGACAACAAGGTAAAGATCCCAGCTAAGATGAAGATCAGAGGATGTGCTTCAAAGGGTTTGTAGATATGTGTCTTAAGATGATCCAATAAAGATTTGAGAGGTCCACATGAAGATCTGAAGAAGCTATGGCTACTTGAGTAAAACTAGTTCTGGCAGATGTTCAAAGGTGACAAAGTGACACAGATAGGTCTGATGAGATCTAGAAATGCAATATCTTGTTCTACAGATTTGGTGGAGTGTTTAGGAAGTCAATGTGAATTGAAAACTCAATTGGTTCGTGGTCTGGAGGTCTGCAAGCATCTATTCCAATATGATAGTGATGACAGACTGTGTTCTTGAGCTTCCGGATGGAGAGAAAGATTTTAGTAAGCAGAAGTAGAGTGGATGTTCTTGGTGATTCAGGCAAGCTTGTGGAGGTCTTTGGATTCTGTCCAGTTTGTGTTGGTGGTCCGCATTGAAGATTGAGCTTGTAATTGAAGAATTACTTTTGGATGATGATGTTCTTCCTAAGTCTAGCCGACCGGATGAGTTTCACACCCTACGGATGATCTTGAAGATGTTCTGTGAAGAATGGTGTGTTCCTAAAGGAAGATTGAAGTCTCAGATCTGTGTGGCCAACAGCGTGTTGATCCACATAAAGTCTTTTTGTAATTAGTCATGTTGTATTTATGTATTTACTCTGTAATGTATGTCGACTCGGATGATTATCCTTAAGTCAAATGTCTTGTATAAATAAGAGGTTGTGAAGTCATTTCAAAGGCATCTTGTGGAGATGAGTGTGTGGTAGAGAGGAGTAGAGCGAAAGGCAGAGCAGAAGTATTGGGCTTAAATGGAATTGACTCAAGCATGGTGAAGATGCTATTCTTCAGTTCAAGTATGTAATATTTATTATTCTCTAGATAGTGTGTCTCCTATAGGCAGTGGGCCTCTTGTGAGCAGTGTGCTTGGGCAGTGAGCCCTAATTGGCATGTGCCATTTGTTCTTCTTATTCTTTTAACAGAGAATACAATCATGGATTAATCACCCCGTGGTTTTTCCCTTAACTAGGTTTTCCACGTTAAAATCTTGGTGTCATATGTATTAATGTGTTTCTGCTCTTGAATTATTGCATGATTGATTTATTATTATGCTATTGAATTACAAAGAGAATTCAAGTGATTAATAAGAAGTAAGTTTTGGAACAACTGATTCACCCCCCGTCTCAGTTGTCTATCTTGAATCTAACACTTTATTCTATGTCGATCATCTTCTAGCACTGCATGAGTCATCTTGAGGAGTGACTACATGGTCTCTCTTCTCATCCCTATTTTAGGAGGGAGCATTTCTTTGCATGGGGTTTCATCCTTCTCCTTTTTGGGGGGTCACCAGACCTTCTCTCTTCTTCCTCTCTTATGGGGGGGCATTCATGATTGTACTTTTTTGATGAATTTAGTTCTTGGGGGGTCTTAGTGTTAGTCCTTCTTCCATCACATGTTCATGTAATATTCTCTCTTTTGGATAGGAGTTTTCTCCCACTAGGTTTTTCTCCTTTCTCTCCACTTTATGAGAGATTCTTGTTGTTCATGTGTACCTAACATGGCCTTGTAGCCGAGACCCATTCTTGCATTGGTTGCATGTTTTTCATTTCTCCCTAAGTTGCACTTAAGGGGGGTGTTGGTGTAATTAAATATTTAATTACACTTTATTAAGTTAACTTAGGGCTAATTTTAGTCTTAGGTTATTTTTAAGTCATATTAGGGTTTTTCTCTAACTTGCAAATATAAAAGCAAGTTCTCACATGTAATTCATTAATCTATTTCATTAATTGCATCTAATATTGTGCAAATTATTCTTCTTTTCTTTTTTCTCTTGTGGAAGGTAAATCTTAGGTTTTGCAGGTGATCCTAGTGTTTTGAGTTAATTATCAACTTCAATAGGTTTTATGCTTCTCAAAGTCTTCAAAGGTAGGGATGCCATTCTTTCTAATCATATATGTTCGCAACCATGTCTCAGTAATAACAACTGATCCTGTAAGATATGTGAACCCATCATCATCTGTCATAGGTCATGTTAGCTTTTGTTTTCCTTGTACACATCATGCCAACCAATAGTTTGATCTCTCTTCATTTCCATGCAGTGCAACAATTGCATAAACATGACCTAGTTGTACAAGGTCTGAAACATGTTCATAGTCAAATGATCTCTCCATGTCATTGACTAAAGATGATTGACCTTGAGATAAATGGGTTAAATATCATGGAATCCATGCATCTACCCACTCATTTGACTCACAATTATCCCAATCACATTTAATGCAACTCTGACAAAAATAAGCTAATTCTCGTGTCGAGATAGTCCATGCACTTGCATCTGAGATTCAAAATGAATGCATCTTTGACGATTCATTGATTCTCTGACAATCCAATTTCTCTCTCGCTATCCCCTCATCAACCAACCAAAAGAACCCACACACTTTTGAATCAAGAGCCACTCCTTTTGACAATGCATAGTTACACCACTTAACAATAAAATCTACATCACTGAATGTAGTACCACCTCTAATCTTTAGTTTTTCTTTAAAAAGAGCTCTCTTCATGCATGCACCCACTCCATCATGTTCACCTTTTCTATGCCTAGCTTCAAAAAAATTTCAAATATGAGGTGTACCCTTCTCTACATGCATTCTGCTCAACCAATAGAACATATGAGCATTCTTGAATTGATCGGTGTAATTATCTGACCAAATGAGATGTTGATCCATTCTAATATCTTTTTCTTGCAAGAACCCATAGAATTGTTGAAAACAATATTGCACATACTCTGATGAATGAGATCAATCATCACTCATGTAAAAATGGTATTCTCTAACAATCTTCCTATTCTCTTCTGTACTCTCAGGGCATGTCTATATGTGATGTGAACAAAAATAGCAATCTAAATAGAATTGAAGTACTAGGATTGCACTTCATTTTGGGGTTGCAATGTGTAGTTTTCTATAAAATCAACTACAGAGACAATAGTTCCAATCAGGAAAAAGTCTTTACACATCCTAAATTGTTGATCTAACCATCGAGACTTGTGGCTATGTCTAGCATACTTGTAGAAAATATTTTTCTTAAAATCATCAATAAAATCAACAATCCTTACCTCTCTTACAATCAACTCACATCTAGAACCTTCACTTGCACTTTTCAAATTGTATTTCATTGTCTCCTATCTCTTTTTCTCAACCATTCTCTTTCCAAAATCATGCTAGCTACCCTCATGAAAACGTGATACGAAATTTGATAACCCACCACATTGTAAACACTTTTCATTTAAACAATCATTCTTGTAGAAAATGCAACCATCATCTCTAATATATAGAAATAAATCCAATAAGTCCCTAGATGACTTTGGTAGTTGAATTGCACCACACTCCTATAATATTTCATTAGTGTGCAAAGTAGAACGAATATTGCATAATAATTCATGATACATATAAAACTCTACATGGTATTTGCAACATGTATTACGAATTTTAAGAGGAACACAATAACATGGCTTAAGAGACTCAAATGCTCTTTGTGAGATTGTCATAGTTGGGTGTGTTTCACAATATTGTCTGTACAATGTTGTTTGGCTACATTCCAAGTAATGTTTAGGATGTAGTGTGTAGTCTTTATCACCAATTCTTAACTTTAAAACATCTGTTGCATTCGGTGATACCCTAGAGTTAGTGTGCCAAAATCCTTTAATTTCTTCCTTTGTGCTATTGATTAGCTTCTTATCAACTCACAGAAGCCTACCACTGAAAGCCCAAGTATCATTTCCAAGAGGACTATCTAGTCTTGATCTTAATGCTAGTGCTTTTGACAATGTTTTACGATTCAATCTTAAGTCAACACAAATTTTACTATTGTGGTTTTTATTACTCTACGAGCAACTCTTTTATCTTTCTCCTTGCTAGTTTTTCCAATAGAATTGAGTGCATTGAAAAGGCTTCTAACAATAATTTTATTCCGATCGGACACTTTGTTTAACCGAATCTTTAATTTCTTTAGTAAAGGACACATTTTGTACATCTTTAGTAATTGCATAAAAAGTTGGCATTGTTCGGTTAAAGTTTTATTCTCAAAGTATTCATTGAAAAGTTTTGAAGCCTAAAACCAAACCGTTCATGATGACCTATTTCCTTCAAGTTTTTCCATTATGTTCTCATCAATTTTTGAAGCAACCATTTTGGGGTTCTTGGATGTTTTCCAATTTCATCATCCTTATTCTCTTCTTGACAAATGTTCTCTCTTCTTATGTAATTTGGATATACATTGATTTTCATTGTTCCATCCATGTTATCAACCTCATCAATCTTATCAACAAATGGATTATGGAGTGCAAATTCAACATCATGAGGTTCATATCCACCTTCTTCAAGCAAACATCCTTGTTTTTCTTCTTCTTCTTTGTCCATGGTATTGCTCTTATCAATAGGTGTTTCTTAATATTTTGCAACATTTTCATTTGCAATATCATGGTCAATTTCATTCTTATCTAACATTTCATTATAATCAACATTAACACCTTCAATTTGCATGTCATTAGATGGTAAAGAAGAAGATTCACCTTGATGAGCATCCACCAAACCCAGTCTTCCAATCCTCTTCCTTGCTCTATCCTTCTCCCTAATTGCATCAATTTCCTCCAATATAACCTTCCTCCTCCTTTTTGCTTTACAACGACTGTTGTTCCCCATTAGGGGAACAAAAATATCACTCTTATGATTGTAACAAGTAAATTGTGTCCAAAAGTGCATACAAGTGTTTTTTTGACTGTAACAGGCAGAGATCATGGGTTTTACGATAGTAGAGGGTCTGTGAGCACGGTTGTTGGGCCCAACAACATTCCTTTTGTCTTTTTTTTTGCCTTTTACATAACAGCTATCCATTTTTGAAAACAAATATTTGTTACCTAAAGCCTAATTATTTGGGCAATAGATATCTAGCAATGGATATCCATTTTGTTTTCCTCTCAAAGCATGAAAGATATGTAATCTACGAATTATACACATAAACACATGCGAGGCATGAAGCATATAAGTACACATGATACACGAAGTATGAAGCATACTCATAGATACATGTAATACACATAAAATGAAGCATACACGTAATACATGAAGCATATGTGTAAATACATGTAATACATGGAGCATGAATCATACACATAATACACCAAGTATATGCATAAGTACATGTAATATAAGAAGCATGAAGCATACACGTAATACATGAAGGAAGCATACATGTAATACACGAAGTATATGCATAAATACATATAAGATACAAGGCATGAAGCATACACATAAATACATGTAATATACATGAACTATGCACATAGATACACATAAGTCATGAAACTTACACATGAATATACATAAATCATGAAGTATACACACATGAATATGTCTACTTTTCATGAAGTATATGCTTGAATACACATCAATCATGAAGTATACACATGAATACACTACAAGTCATGAGGTATACACTTGAATACACGTAATACATGAAGAATATACATGAATGTACATAAGGCATGAAGCATACACGTAAATACATGTAATATACATGAAGTATGCACATCTAGATACACATAAGTCACAAAACATACACATGAATATACGTAAACTTCATGAAGTATACACATGAATACATGTAGGTCATGAGGTATACACTTGAATACTCGTCAATCATGAAGTATACACATGAATACACTACAAGTCATGAGGTATACACTTTCATTAAATTCGTATATATTCTAGTTATTATTTTATATTACTAGGTACTTGCATTATGTCCTTGTCACCCAGGTCCTTCATTTCCTATGTAATTTTTATGATTTTTGGTACAAAGGACTACAAAACATTTGGATGTGAGCCTACTTGTGTTGCATCTATGAAGTGCACTACAATTTCTAAATGCATATGCTTTCTAAGACCTTCTCTAGATTCCAATGTCTTACTCTAGGTTTCTATTTCTATATCCGGTTTCTAGATTTTATTACTATATTCTTAGTTTTTCTATTTTCTCTTAGTTGAAAAGCAAAAAACCATAGTACTTTGTCTAGGGAATGAACATAGTTTTGATTAGGTGAAATACATTTAGTTACATTTAAATCACTATGTTAGATTGTATATCAAAACTATAGTTTTATGTTTTACGACCTCTATCTACAAGAAATTAGAAGGTTGAAATAAATAAAATCAATTTCCCCCTATTACAATAGGAAGTGTGGCTGATATAGGAAAACAATCAAGGAGAAGGGAGCAAGTAGGTGTGGAGTAATAAGATGGTTGTAATGTCAATGTAAATTCCCCAAGGGGAAAAAGAGAGAAATGTCCCAAAGAGATGATAGAGTGAAAAAGATAATGAAAATTTAAACTAATATAAAAATAGGATACAAACAAGTAAGACTATGCCCCGAAAAGTGTAATGGTCAGTGTGATGATAAAGTGGTAAATGTGATGAAAGAGAAGAAGGTAAAGTTTCAAATAAAGTTGATAGAAGATCAAAGATCGGAAAGTAACAAGAGATAATGTGATTATAAGTGATAAGCAAAATGATGTAGAAGGATAATATGGAGAATAGGTTGTAGGAAAATAAGGTATAGAGGCACAAGGAGTCGCAACATATTCAAGTGAATTTCATAATGCCATCCAAATCTTATACACCAAGATGGTAAGAAAATGTCTTTCAACTATAAAATAGAAGTACACTATTTACATATATGGAAAAGTGGAAGTGTATAGTGTAAGTATGTGAAATGTAGGATATAAGAGATAATGTGAAAAGACAAGGGAGTAGCATAGAGCTTTGCATGAATCATTCAATGGACTAGTCAATGTGTAATCTTGGGTTTCAAGAGAATGAGGAAAGGAAAGTGTATAAGGGGATTGTGGATGAAGGAAGTGAAGTGATATGATAAAGAAGGGATCCAATTTTAGGTCATGTAGACCATAAGAAAGGGAAAAGAAAACATATGCAACTCAAGATTTCAATCCTAGACTTAAATTGAATGATAGCCTATAGGTCGATTCAATATAAAAAGAATTAGAGAAGTGGGACTACTTGATCAAGTGGAGTATTTTTCTTTGACTGGGTATGCTTTGACTTGCTTTAATTTTTGAGATATGGATTTGAATTGCTTTTATTAACACATGTGCTTTTTCTTTTCATTTATTTTTCTCTTTTTTGGAAGGGATGTCACCACCATAGCCTAACCCCATGAAACTAGGAGGATGTGTTCATCACCAAAGGCTAGACCCAATGAGTACATACATCATTTTATTGTGCATGCAAATAAAAGATTGATTTATTTGAGAACTCCAAAATTGATGAGCTAGAAGAAGGGTGATCCACTTATGTGCCTCTAGGAATAACTAGTGAGGTCATATATTGGGAAGGTAGAAGGGGGAAACAAGAATACATGAACCTAATCATGGAAGTGCTAGATAGCATAAGTTAAGTGTAGATAAGCTAATAGTAAATGTAATAATGACATAGTGGAATGTGGATGGCTTGAAGATCTAAGTCTAGCATCACTACGTCAAAGAACTTATCATGGAAAGAGAGTGATAAGGAGTGCATGGGATTCATGATAGGGAGGAGGTAAGTAGCATGATAGAGTTCAATACACATAAGACATGAAGCATATACATGAATGTACATAAGTAATGAACCATACACATAAATACATGTAATATACACGAAGTATGCACATGGATACACGTAAGTCACAAAACATACACATGAATATACATAAGTCACGAAGTATACACATGAATACACATAAGTCATGAAGTATACACTTGAATACACATCAATCATGAAGTATACACATGAATACACTACAAGGGCCATGAGGAATGAAGCATAAACACACATACCACAAGGTTTTGGGCAGCCAGAAATAGATATCTGTTTCTGGCGAATGAATATGTTTCTAGCTGCCCAAAACGGATATCTATTTTTTGTTTACCGAAGCAAAATAGATATCCATTTTCCATTTGCCAAAGAAAAATAGATATTTACTGAAGCAAAATGGATATCTATTTTCATATTTGACTTTCCCTGAATTCTAACGTTTTTGCAAGTTTCACTCTCTTCTTCGAGCTTCACCCTTCGTGCTGACGACTTTTTTTTATGCAAAATTGATAAAATGAAAAGGGTTTATTGAACAAATTCTCATCTTTCTAAAAATATAAGATTTTCTTGGTTATCATTTTATTAAATAATTATTAATAATTTTCTATATAGTGTGTGTCTGAAATCCTAATCGACATACTGATTGAAAAACATCCATAACTTTCAAACTGTTTCACCTTTTTGAGATCTGAAAGCTATGTCACACTCTATGCTTTTCTGGCTATAGGAAAAAAAAATTGAATTCTAATTTTTTTATTGAGTTAGGTTGGCTAGAAAATTACTTTTTAGTTTTTAAAAAAAGTCACAGTAAAAAATAATAACTAATTATTTTATTGGAAAAAAATTTCAAAAAAATATGTGACACATTCGGGCATGAGTCCTCTACTTATTTTTAAACATTCAAAAAAATATTTTTTTTGCTCATAGTTAGGTTGGCTGGAATGACACCCACTTTTTATTTTTTTCTGAAAAATTTAATAGGTGTTCATTGAAATATTCATTTTTCACTAAGTAAATTTAATTTTAAAAAAATAGTAGCCCATAAACTAGATTCAATTCTCTACAAATTTTGTTTGTACATATTTTTCAAATTGTCTAGATAATCCATTCAAATTTTCACATGAACTTGATTAAGTTTGACTTTTAGTATTTTCATTGCCACTTAGAGGTATAGTTTGGCCTATCATGATCCTGCACATACCCGGTTGTTGATTGGAAGACTTAGCTATCCATTTAACTTTGCTATGTTCTATTGTACACAAAGAACATGCTAGTTCTAAATGGGCTACATTTTGAATTCTACAGTAGCTGGGTAATAACAAATTTTACAACAATACTCACTTCCCTACATTAGCCTAATCTCTTAAAAACATGCAAATAAATTCTTGAAAGCTTTCAACAAACCCCTCATCATCGTCTAAGGAGGATCCTTTATCTGGTTGTACTAACATCTCAGTACTTTGTGTTGTGTTGATAAGATTCCTTTCTTTAAAATCCATAGGGCAAATTGGAGTGTCTTCTCTTGATGTTGATCTTTCATGATTAACATAATATGCTAAAACTTCTTCTTCATATTCCATACTAGAAGGGATGTAGACACCTAACTCTATTTCAACATAGAGGATTTCGTTATTCTAATTGTACTTTGTGATGAGGTGCTTCATCTTTGGCTCTCTTTCTATTCTAATCTAATTGAGAATTCCTCTCCATTGGAGCCACATATGAGAAAAGTCAATAGCCATATATCCATTTAATGTTTTAGACCAATATCTACTTAACAAAATTCTATATACATCTAGAATATCAACCACTTGAATATCAATGCACTAAAGAATGTGAGGATCAGAGGTCAGCTACATATGTATGTGATTAAGCTCTCCTATTACATTAACTTCAGTTTTATCAAATTGAGTAATCTTTTTAGATGACTTTGCCAAAGTAAGCCCAATTATTTTATGAATTTATAGAGGCATGTGACAATTGTTGATGTACCTGAATCGACTAAACAATTATGGAGATTCTTACCAAATAATCAAAGAGTCAGCAAGAAGGTCCAGGTGACTCCCTCTTTTCCTTGTAGATGGCTACATGAGCATCTAAAATTTGGATATGAACTTTACCTTTTCCTTTACTTTCCTTAATTGGGTTCTCCAAGTTGGGTGGATTCTCCTTAGCTAGAAGGTCTTCTAATGACTAAAAGAATGCTTGCTTAATCCTTGGAATTTTCATCAATTGAATAATGGGAATGTTCACTTTTATCTTCTTCATTTCCTTTGCAATGTACTACCCAAGCTTATTAGCTTCAAGATTTTCTAATCATGAAATTCCTACTGGACCTTGGGGATTTGAAGAGGAAAATACTCCTATAGTTGGAGGTTCTGGATTGTCATTTCCCTTTGGATTTGGAGGAGTCTAAGAATTATTTGGAGGAGTCGATGTAGTAAAAGGACATTTAGGCTTATTACTCCTTAAGAAATAATGATTTCCTTTTTGATATTGTTGGTATTCGTGAACTTCATCTATAGTATCATCTAGTTCATTATCTCCTTCAAATGGAAACCCATAGCTTTCCGTGCTAACATGGCTAATTCATAACTAGTTGGAAAATTTCATGTCCTATCTCAAAGCCAAGATCTTGGACACTTTCCAAGTTTTGAACATCTTTCTGAAAAATATCCAAAGCCACTTTGAATTAAGGATACTCTACTTGAGAATGAGCACTTTTGTTGTGAAGTCTACACCAATTTGAAAGAGTCACTTCTACCAAATTAACTCTTCTTGGTGGTTGAGTTTCTCCTTGATTTTAATTTTCCAAAGGGGAAGGAACCCTGCCATTGTTAGGCCATGTATTCCATGTTTGATTCTATGTTGGATAATTCAGATTTCTAGTTTGAGAATTTTATAGATATAAATTTGTATTTCTAACTTGCACAATTTCATTGGCCAACTTCTTCATAGTTTCAACTAAGTCTCTAATTTCATTCTTTTCTTCTTGTTCCTTAAAGCTATTGAATCTTTTTCTTCTTCTTTTTCTTCTCTTCACATAATCAATGACACTAAATGAATTGATTAGTTACAAGTATAATGAGGCCAATGCAACCTTTTATTAATATGGAACATGATGAGGATCAAATAATTACTCCATTTCACAAATCTAATTAGTTGGATCCTTGCTATCAAACTTACACATACTAGAAATAAAAATATTTGGGTGGTGATCTATGTTTTGATCTAAGTTAAAACCAAAAGCATTATGTCCCTTAGAAGACATACATTCTTCCGAATTCTTGTGGTGTAAATCTACCTATTTGGAATTAATAAATCTCTAGAGATCTAAGCTAATTGTTTGAGTATTTCATTAATATCTTCTTTGGTTCTTTCATATGTGCTTCCATTATCAATAAGATTCCATCCTTGGTGATAGAAACTCCAACTTCTATGGGATCCATATCTTCTAACATGGGATCATCTTTGTTCAAATACTTCCTAGGTGTGACTAGATTCCTTCCCTTGCCTCTTGTTGAAGTCCCTACCATGGTGCCACTAAATAGTTTCATAATAACTTACTCAAAACAAATCAAAATAAGATGAAATTTTTACTATAACTTACCTAAGCCTAGATCTCATCTATTTGAGGGAATCTCCAATAAATTCATCATTTTTGAATCCTTCAAAGTTAATTTGCTGAAAACCCTAAATTCACAATAAATCCTTCAAGATGCTTTGAATGACCCCAACTATCAATTGTAGTTGCTTCAATGTCCTTGATCAACCCTCAAGATTCTAAAAAAAATGCAAAATTGAGAGATATGCACTTTACAACTAGGCCCTCTAAACTAAAAAAATACTATGTTTCTTACCCTCTAGATGCCAAGATCATGCTTTGATACCACTTGTAATGACATAACTTGCACAAGATAAGAATACAAGAGGAATAATATATATAAATACTTGATAATGCTAAATAATAATAAGTCACTTTGAGGGGGCAAACCTCTTAAACTATTTAGTAAGAACATAATTCATAATATGATGATAACTAATTAATCATTGCCTCATATATACCATACCTATGCCTTGATGACCACCCAAGTTGGTCTAGCTACCTTTATTAAACTATAGGAATGATGGTATAACTTAAATAAAGGCTATTATAGCCATAAGTGAGCTACACATTTCCCCATGCATGCTTTAGGCTAAGGTCATATCATGTACTTGAGTTTGATCTTCATGTGATTTATAAAGAAGAACAAAACCCCCTAAGCATAGCATACTAGAGTAGGTGGAGATTATCCTAAAGTTTAGAGAGTCAAGATCTAGAAACCTATGCATACAAATCAACAAGGATAGGTCAAAACAAATTAAACCTACAAATCACACCTAGTTTGGAGTATTGTACCTCCTCCTATAGAACCTCCTTCCTCAATATTAAAATTGGATGAGTGCCCAAATATGGAGTAGATCTATGTGGTGCATTTGAGATTCTTATCATCACAAAGGGTATCCCAGGGAGGCTTTAGATGAGTAGAGTTATCTAATAAATTTCTAGAGAAGAATGGTCGAGACCCAAATAGCACCATCATCCACAAAGCCACAAATGAACCATCATATGAGCTTGCCTTGCAAGGTGTGATACATGCAGGGATAGGATACCTATGACTAGATGGGACACTGCGAACTTAAGAGGTTGTATTAGTAAGGATGGGGCCATTCAAGATAGCATTATGTACAATATCATTCATGTCTCCAATAGGATAAAGACCAATACTTATAGTAGAAGGAATCACTAAGTTAGGGTTAGCCAAGCATAGTAATATGAGAAAGAAGCACCATTTCAAAGAGTACCAACTTGTAAATTCATCTCTCCTCCAAGAGTGTACATAGTTCTAATTCATTAAAGGATCTTAAATAACCTGATAATGTAAGGTGAAATTCATTATGTAGAGCTTAGCTTTAACACCATCCCATACGATAGTCATTTGAGCCACTTTAGGCAATTTTGTTTGGAAGGCCTTTATGATTATTACAAATGTCTTGCACTAACAATACTATAAAGCAACATTGTGAGCAAAACAATGCTTGCTATCTCATTTTATATAGGTGATATTCTCCCATTTGAGCTTCATCCTAATCTTCTCTATCACTATCATGGTTATAATCTTATATTCTATAAGTAAACTTCTTGTGCACTTGTCTTTGATATAACTAGTCTTGCATTAATAATAAAATTCATTTACAATAAAGGGCACAATTGTGGTGACTTTATATGGTTATATAAATTATTCTTCCATAAATTACTTCAAAACTAAACATAAATAAAATTAACTCCTTTTCATGTTTTCTTAAAATAATTATTAATGTTTCTTATTAAGAGAAGGGATGAAAAATACTATTTTATAATTTTCTTAACAAGAGGAGGGACTACATACCCAAAAAAAAACTTATTCAGATAAATTTGTAAAAAATACCAATAAAATAACTTTATATTAAAACTTTTTATTATATATTTATAAAAAAATTATCCTTATTTTTCTTTAATCTTAAAGATTGATTATTTATTCAAAGTGATGTATAACAAGAGACACATTGTGTCAAGTTCCTACCATTGTAATGTTGAATAAAATGAATGACATTGTAATTGATAATAAGTTTAAAGATTTAGTAGCAAAAGTATTTAGATTAAGAATTACTTACTGTAGAAAGCTCTCAGCTTAATAAGTTTAAAGATTTAGCAAAAACATTTAGATTAACGATTAGTGTTTAGGGTATAGAGAATAGTGTTTAGTGTATAGTGTTTAGGGTTTAGAATTTAGGTTTATGATGGAGGGCTCATTAATGTTGAGGATTTGAACTTTGTTACAGAAAAATTTTAATTCGTAAACCATTTAACTTTATTAACATAATTGTATAAACTAAATATGTAAACAAACATGTAATCTATTTTAACAAAATTGATTGTGAAAAATTCAAATATATATATTATTTCATATAATTTAAATATAAAAGCACATTTAATTGTTTGGATTTTTAAGAATATAAAATATTGGTTATTTTAAAAAAATAAAGTTGTCATTTAAAAAAAAGTCTATTTTATTAAATCAACACATATGAATAATTAAAATGTTCTTAGAAAAATAATTACATTGTGAAATAATTAAAATATGATCTGTGACTCATGGTATGGTTAAGGATAGAGAATCAAAATTGATTGTGAAAAATTCAAATTCATTAATCTAAATGTTTTTGCTACTAAATCTTTAAACTAATGCAAATCACTGCACCATTGGCATAATGCGTCCTTATTATATATTATATTTAATATTAATACTAATATATTATATTATTAAATATATAATACATTGAATAATTATCATTAATATATAATATTTTATTAAACAATATTTATTATTTTTAAACTATTATCTAATAATTATTAAAGAATATTAATTAATAATTAATACTTTCATACTATATTTAATATATATATAATATATTTAATAATTATTTCACATAATTTAAATATAAAAGCACATTTAATTGTTTGGAGTTTTAAGAATATAAAATATTGGTTATTTTAAAAGAATAAAGTTGTCATTTAAAAAAAAAGTCTATTTTATTAAATCAACGCATATGAATAATTAAAATGTTCTTTAGAAAAATAATTACATTGTGAAATAATTAAAAAGCCTTTAATATGCCCTGTGACTCATGGTATGGTTAAGGATAGAGAATCATAAATAAATAATATAACATACATATAAACCAAAACGTTCACGGATTGCTATATTCACTTTAGGGATAGTTATTAAGGTTATTAAATTTAAATAATAATTGTATTTTTCACCCCTACTGTATTGTCCAACAAGGAAACAAATAAATCACATTTATCAAATTATCAAAAAGGTTATTAAATTTAAATAATAATTGTATTTTTCACCCCTACTGTATTGTCCAACAAGGAAACAAATAAATCACATTTATCAAATTATCAAATAAGAAAATTAATTATAAACTATAGTATATTTGTAAAATAAATTTAATACTCAGTGTTGATTGGTCAAATAGGCAAAACAAATTGTATCACATGGATGCATAAGTATTCCTTGGAATAACTAATAACAAAAATTATCTTGTGGATGATCTCCATAAAAAAACCTATAATCAATTAAATCCACTCCGCATTAAAAAATTTAAAAAAAAAAATTAATTATTAATATAAACATAAATACTGACCCTTAAATTGCTTGAGTTTTGAAAAAATTTCTCTCTAATTTATTGACAGGTACAATAGATAACAAGTTGGGACTTGGCATTGAATGTTTTAAAATATAATAAAATTTAATAATAATTTTATTTTTAACACTACTGTTCATAGGATTAACCAATAGAAAAATAGATAAATAGCATTTATCAAATTTTTAATAAGAAATTAATTATGAACTATACAGCAAGTTTGTAAAATGAATTTAATACTGAATGTTGATTGGTTAATGGGCAAAAGATATTGCATCACATGGATGCATAAGTAATCATGCCTAGGGCGCTTAAATTTGACAGTTGTATAGCTGTATTTAGACATTTTAGCTGTAAAATACAACTGAAATTTTGAAATTTGGACAAACTGTCTATATATATATATATATATATATATATATATATATATATATATATATATATATATATATATATATGGTTTTTATATATTTTACTTATACTAAAATATGTCATTATCATAGGATTTTAAAAAAGACGGTATCATATGAAAGGAGAGATTTTGGACAAACTATCAAAATTTATATAGGATTATGATGATATATATTTATATTTGGTTTTTGTATATTTTACTTATACTAAAATATGTCATTGTCATAGTATTTTAAACTTACTATTGAATAGATAACTGTCATTAAAAAATTGCTTGGCAGTTTATGGCAGGAACTAAGGGAGAGGGGTCAGTTGCTGCCCACGCCCCAATAACCGCTATGTTTTTGTGCACTTGACCCCCAATTAAAATTTTAAAAAGAACCAATACATGTAAAATACCAACCTAATAAATTAACACAAATGCACCAATACATGTTCCCAACATTTGTACATGTTCACAAATGCACCAATACATGTTCACAACTCCAATTAATTAGCCAATGAAATTAAGACAAGTGCACAAATGTGATGGTGAGCAGCACATTGTTGGGCATGTATGGGGCGACATGTTGAAATGACACTTTTTCGACCCATATGCACATAATGCGTCTTATAGGGAAATGTATAAGTGCCCAGACGCTGAAAGAATAGCTTTAAGCTCTTCATACGGAGAAACCAAAAAAATTAAAATCTGATATGTCTGGCTATGAGCTTGACATGCACGAAGTTAGGGTGGGCCACTGGCCCCTCTCCCTTAATAAGAAAAAAATAACAATAAACAAAACAAATTTGATTCTAACAAAGTTAAATAAAAGATAGCCATTAAACTTGACAATAAAGAATATAAATAACGGAAGGTTACAAAATATTTGTGTATTAAATACCAAGCGGGATTTGACAGTGACCTCTCCATTTACATACAAATGGCCGCTTTAGTTCTCGCTGCGGCCTGCGATCATTGTTTTTTTTTTTTTTTTTATAACAGTAGATTTTGTATTTTAGTTCTCCCTGCGATCATTCCTCCACCGGTAGATTCACCATCATGCTATGTAATCGGCCTTCTTCTGCATGTCTGATTCGTACACTTACAGCAGGATCTGAAACATTGGATGGGACTTGTCTCGGAAGAAAATGATCAGGTCTGTTGCCTGTAATGGCCGTATTTTCCCTGGAAGACATGTGATGGGATTTTCAGGAAGCAAATCCCAAACAACAAATACAATTGCAGACATCCTGCAATACCAATTACAAATATATACCATTAACTGGTGGGTATTTCAATTTGGGCAGCAGCCGTGATTTAATTTAGACTGGCACACTCTAAAACCATTGAAGTGGATGATATTTAAGTAGAGTGTATTCTGAATGTTGGATCGATAAATCCCAACGACTACACTTTTTTAGCAATTTATGCTGGTTGGCTGGAGAATCCCAACAGCTGCTCTGTTTTGACCATTTCATATTGATTGACTGGAGAATCCCAACAACTGCTTTGTCTTGGCTGTTTCTTTCGTTTCCTCTCTGTTCTTGATCTATCTTCTTTAAGACGGTTCTTCTTCGATCTGTAGAGAGAGTAGAGTAGTATTGTCTTTTATCACTGTAGCCAAGGCTGGCTGTGATGTACTGGATGTAAACAAAAGAATTAATAAAAAGAAGAATCCCCTGCAGGATAGTGGACGTAGCCAAAGTTATGGTGAACCACTTTTAAAAACTCTGTGTTCTTTTCTTGTGATTGAGTTTTTCATTCTGTTCTTTTTCTGCAACCTTCTTTTATTTGTTTTGTGTTTTTCAATCAACAATTGGTATCAAAGTAATGGTGAAAAAGCTGTTTTGGAAATTTTGAAGAATTTCCAGGAAAATGGATGTAGCAGCTTTGGATGATTGGGCTTGAGCTCTCATGTCTTGATCGTGTGGCTCTGGAGAGAGTTTTGATGAAGTGGGAGCTACGGTGACAATTGTGGACAATGACATTGAGCTAGATGAAATTGTGCCAATGGAAGTAGATGAATCTCCTGTCTATTTGGCTGCTGATCCTGCCACTGAAGTTCTTATGGGTGATGTTGATCCTGATTCCCCGAGCATTGCCCAGACGAGGTATGTGTGGGAAAGGCCTCCGTAGGATTTGGGAGGCGAGGATTTTGACATGCTAGACGAATTGGAGAGCCTACAGAGGTTGAAGGAAACAGAGGATGCAGCAACAATGGATGTTGATGTGAAAGCTAAAACGAAATGCCGTGTACATTGGTGGGATGGCTGCAAAAATAAGGAGGATTCGGCTGAAGAGGAGAAGGATGCTGGATTTGGAATTGAATCTGCACTAGAAGAGTTTTTAGAAGATCTCAAAATTGAGCTTAGAGCACTTCTTGAACGCACAGGTGATGCACAACACAGGAAAGCCATCATGGCGGAGTTGCAGAAGAGGGCAGAGGTAGATAAGAGTGGTAAGTCTATAAAGGACCTGGTATTGCTCATCTATGAAATGGTTTCTCTCAATTCTACCTTCCGCCTCGATGATCCAAATACCTTTGCTTCCAGCATTCATAGGATGTTTGATGTAGAGGATAGGGGAAGACAAGACAACCTTCACTATGTTTGACAAGTCCTACACCAATGGTTCACATATGATTTGGCATCAAATTTCCAATTCCTTGAAGACAGACATGTAGAGGGCTTTTTGACATCATGAGGGACTTGACCAAACCATCTACTAAAGTCTCATACTTGCACACATGGTACTCCCTTCACAAACTGATTCAACTCCTTGTAGCCCTATTTCTAGGTCTGACAGAAGGTTTCTCCCAACCAGGGCACTTTCAAGGATAGACAAGCATGGTTTGGATTACCCTTTTCAAAGCCTGACAACATACCAAAAACTTGCAAGGGGTTGCTTAAGAACATCTATCACTTTTGTTATAACAGACCTACTAGAGAGAGCCCCAATTAGCCCTAAAATACAAAGCAACTATCCTTCAATGGAGTCACAGAATCTTCTAAACCATTTGAACACCTTAAACTCAAGGTAAAAACACAGATTTCAAGTTTTATTTGATCCCACAGTCGATGGTAGTGAAATTCACCTATGTTGTTCCTCTTGGCCGCACCTAACACATGGGTTTGTTAGGTTTCTTCAAACAATCTCCATCAAACTCAGTTCCCTGCCCTGAAATCTCTCACAACATACTAAAACAAACACAAACAAGTCCATTCCACTGATCCAGAGGAAATTAAACCAGTGGAATGGTGTAAAAATACATGATTTTCTGTCAAAACCCTAAGGTAGGGTTTAACCACCAAATTTTAGAAAAATGCCTAGAACTTTGTTATGGAGTTGTTTCAAAACCTCAAACAAAATGCAATGGAATCCTAACTCATACCTCCATCAATCCAACATCAAGAGATTCTGCAACTGTTCCGTACAGGAGCAGAGTACGGTTGGAACAGGAAGATAAACGCAGAAAAGATAGGAAACTGAGATTGCTTTGATTATTTCTCTTTCAAATCAACATCTACTGCACAAATGAACATGACCATGGCCTTTAGAAGCCTGCACTCGACCTTACTAACTGATTGGAAGGCAGTTTTGGATCGATGGGAGGCCAAACTGCCCTGCAACCACCAAACTGCCTTGTTTTGTCACTATCTGCAACTACATTTTGTTTACAAGGTTGACAATCCTTTTACAAGGTATTCAAACTCCTTAATATGCTTCCTATATGCTATGATTGCTACAAAAACATGAGACTCCTCCTACTTCTACACCTATGAAGGCCATTCATCAGACTTGTTACTTACAACCATTGATGTCAAGGTCATGCATCATTGTCACTCAACATGAGATCAACATGAAAACAACTTGAAATGGTCCAATGGACCTTATTACATCATCAAACATAAAAAACAAAACAAATATCTTATTGAGCCTCTTGGTACTCCTACACCAATGTTGAAGTTGGGTCTCAACATTCATGAGGAAAAAGATGTGCAGGCGGAGATCCCGGTTCAAACCTCGGATAAGGAGGTCGGTGAAGATGTTGTCACGGTGGAGGCTGGACAAGAAAATGAAGATATAGTGGAGTTGGAGGAGGTGAAAGGGATTTTCATGACTCAAGGAAGAAAGCAAAAGTGAGGTGGTGATGAGACTATTGAGAAAAGTCTATGGGAGGGAAGGAAACGAAATAGGACAGTAACCCTCAACGGGATTTGACGGAGCAAGCTGATCAGCCACACAAAGGAAGAAAGCGGTGGGGCAGAGGTTTGGTGGATGAAGCAGCTTCTTATTTGCACACTGTTGATGAAATTCATCGCTTGACGGAGAGCCTCGCCATGTGGTCGCTTCTTGAAAATGTGAGTAATAATGATAATGGTGGATATGATCTGCTAGGTCGTGCTCAGAATGTTCTACACATTGCTATGTCAAGGCTGGAGCAGGAGTTTTAGAACATTTTGGATTAGGAGAATGGAGTTGTCGAGGCTAAGCGGTTGACGAGAGAAATCAGGGTCTTGTGTCTAGGATTTCATTTTGCTTTTCTTCTACCCATGAAGAGGACTTGGCAGACGATGCATCCATCAGCGCTCCTGGAAATGGAAACAGCAGTGGTGATCATGAGAATGTCAACGTCATCTTGGATTTAATCTCTCCTGAGGTAATTCCTACCCTGAAAGAGATTGATGTAGATGGAGAATGGAGAGCTTGTCTTGAAAATGGTGGACCAATCTAGTTTCCTGGCTTTGATGGTGTTACCCCATAATTTGAACTTGAAATTTTTCAAATTTTCGTACATTCTCTTACATGTCCTTGAGCCTGCCGAAAGTGAAAACAATTAATTTTCAAAATCTATGCGACTCGGTTCGAATTACTCCTATGGCCATGATTTTGCCCTCATTCCACCCAATCTAGAAAGTTCTCATGCTCAGATGCCTCACGGTTTGCAAGATTTTTAGCTTCACATTTCCTTGTCCATGATTCACAAATGAAGCAAAAATCAGATATTTTGGCTGCTAGAGGTCAAATGTTTTCTGGGTTCTACTCTATGGAATCCAATAATACTGTTATCCAAATTTCATAAGAAATCAAGTTGTTATGCGGTAGATATTGAAGTTTCCGTCACTCAGCCAAAGTATGATTTCAAGGGAAATGAGTAAAGGTGTTGTCGAAAAATTATTTCACATTACAAACAGTTTCCCTTTTTGATTAATTTTGGTCCGAGTATATATTCCCAAGGTTCTAAAGTTTAATTGTCATATATTTTTCCCAAAGGTGAAAGAGTGGGAATGACTTTATTGAAGACAAATATTTTGATGTATCGGTAAAGTCATTATATGAAGTTTATTAACTTTATGAAAATTTGGATTCTTTAATGTCGGGGATTTTCTAAGTTCATGAACCTTGTTTATTCCCAACTTAAGTTCAAAGGTTCACAAAACACCCAACCACCCGACTCTCTTTATAGTCGGAAGTTTTGAAGGTTTTTGAAATCTTTGCACGGTTCAAAGGTTCATGAAAAGGCCAATGGCTTGACCAATCACTCAGGAAAGACTCGGGTTTTTAAATCTTGACTGTCATGGCTTCGCCGATGTCACCTTGTGAAAGCTCATCAATACAAGGAGAATAACATCAAATATGTGGCATTTCCAGCAGCAATGACATTGACCACACAGTGAACAGCATGGAAGATTGCCAATGTCGCCTCAAGAATACGTCTTCCCGTAGTTTGCAACGATTGTAAAGAAGCTTGATTCGTTGTTGCAGAACCTTCCTAAAGGAATAGGAGTCGACAGTAATGTTGCATTGAATTTTACAATTTTGCAGGGTCCTGATCGGTATCGGAGTTGAAGGATTGTTTTGGGCAATGACTCCTATTGATGTTCAAGTCCACCCATGGCATTCCAGTACAATGATCATCACGGGATATATTTCAAGCAAATGCAATTGACTAGTGTAAGGCAAAATCTCTCAAGCTTTGCTATGTCACCGTTGTGAAAGCATGGAGGAGATGTGTATTGTTTGACAACATACCTCGAAGAGATGCAGACTTGTTAGCTACTGTGATCGCGGGATATGCACGAAATAGACCTGTTGAAAAGACTTTAAAAACTCTTATGCAAATGCAATCAACAAATGTTTTGGTAGACATGTATAAGCAATATGAAAACATACACAAGGCCGTGGCAAGGAAGCCAAATCTCACACCTTAGCTTTGTGAGCATCATCTAGCCCACACCATGGGAGACTCTCGAATTGGACATAGACATCCATCAAAGCATAATAAAACGGAGAAGCATTGAAATAGATTATGGATGTCCATCAAACTATGAATAGTTGCAAAATGCCTCAAAGAGATATGCTTTCATCAAGCACAATGGCGTTTGGGGAGAAAGAAAAACTCATTACAGATCGTTAGTAGGGGCGAGATTTTGGTTATGTTTTCAGGAACGAAAATGATTATTCCTATGCAATTATAACTCCAAACGACTGCAGAATGTAGAAGCATAGACAAATGCATGAAAATTGTTTGTAGTATACTTCTCATGATATGCAATGATCGCAGTCATCCTTCCTTCAGCCCTCACCTTGTTTCAATCAGCAGGCATTGCAGCCCTTGGGGAAGGATGCTCGGGGCTCAAGGTTTTTACCATCTCATATTGTAGAAACATACAAGGAATTGGCTTTACGAAGTGCTTGTCTCTTCATTATCTAGATGTAGATTCATGTCGCTTGATAGATGATGGTCTGTGTATGATTGCTAATTGTTGGAGATAATGTTTATTTCTTTATGGAAAGTTCTAGAATATGGAAACTTCCACCTCCAAATAGAAACATCTAGATTTTTCCCTTTCGACACTTCTCTTAGCCATTCTAAGATTTTCTAGAGATTTCCAAGAATGTAATAAATATAGTAGCAAGGCTGCCATTGTAATTAATTAACATTATCTATTTTCTGTGCAAGTTGTTGCTCAATATTTGATTCAAGTTTTTTTTTATTTTGCTGCACTCTGTTTCATTTCCAATACTCTGTTTTTTCAATATGGTATCAGAGCTCTGTCAAATCTTGGGGCTGTAATCTGTGGTTTTTGTAGTGTTGGTTGTGCATTATGCAGGTTGTGTGATTGGAGACTGATCACCATTGTTTGTGGTGAAGAAACAAAAATATTGCAGCAAAGAGAAGAATCAAATCAGCAAAAATTGGTGAGAGATTTCTGATTTTAATTCTCATCTTAAAAAAAGGAAATTTGATACAATGGATTCAATTGGTATTCCTTTACCTACAATTAAATTAAATGGAAAAAATTATTATGATTGGGTGTCACGTATGGAGATTTTTCTAACGCTTCAAAATTGCTTTGAAATTGTTAATGGTAGTGAAAAAAGACCAGCAAACAATGGAAAAGATCAAGAAGATTGGGATAAAAGAGATAAGAGGGCAGCAGCACTGATCAAGCTTACATTTTCAGAAGAAGTTTTTCCAGAAGTTCGCAATGAAAGAAGTGGAGTTAAAGTGTGGGATATTTTGAAAACTACATATGAAAATTCAGGTGATGTATGGATTCTAACCCTCACTGCAGAACTATACAATATGAAATTATCAAATTCACAAGAGTTAGTCCCTCATCTAAGTAAATTAAAGGAAAAGAGAAATGAACTTGCTTCTCTTGGAAAGGATATAGGTGAAAAAGATTTTGTGCAAATAGTTTTACAAAGACTCCCAGGGTCTTATCAATCATTTATAAGAGGGCTAGATACTGCTGATAAATTAAAGAGCATAAAATATGAAGAGTTATGTGCTAAATTAGTGCAAGAAGAAAAACGTCAAATCAAAGAAAGGGAGTCATTTAATGATGAAGCTTTCATAATAAGAGGGAAACAAAATTACAGAAGTACACAAGAAAATCATTCAAGAGAGAAAAATTGGAAGTATGACAATAGGTATACTCCAGCCAAGGATTATAATAGAAGCAAATGGAAATGTAATTACTGTGGTAAGTTGAGTCATAAAGCAAATGAATGCTATAAGAGGATCAAAGATACAGAAAGGAAGACAAATAAGTTTACAAAAAATTATGATTCTAAAAGTAATGCTCTCTGTATTGCACTTAAAGCAAATGATTCTTATAAAGATGACTGGGTTATTGATTCTGGGGCCACACAGCATATGTGTTATAATAAAGAACAATTTGCATCACTAAGAAATGATAACAATCCAGAGAAAATATATTTGGGGAATAATAGTGCTTTGGAAGTTAAAGGAACTGGAAATGTTAAAGTAGATAATGGTGTGTTAAAAAATGTGAAGTTAGTTCCAGAATTGAAGATAAATCTTCTTTCTGTATCTCAAATTGCAAATCAGGGGTATAAAATAGAATTCTACAATAACAAATGTCTGATCAAGGATGTGAGTAATAACTACAAAGTGACTGCAATTGGTAAAATGGAGAATGGATTATATAGGTTTCAAGAATTTACTTCTAAATGTGGAAATGAGAATATGTGTGCTATTGCCAAATATAATGATATGAGCAGGTTATGGCATGAGCGTATGGGACATGTCAATTATCAAAGCCTCAAGCTTATGGACAAACTATATATGGTGCATGGGCTTCCAAAAATCTCATCAAGTCACAAGGTGTGTGAAGGATGTGCTATGGGAAAGCAACGTGTGGAAAGTTTCCCACAAGGTAAATCATGGAGAGCAAAGACTCCTTTACATTTGGTTCATAGTGATGTAATGGGTCCTTTCAGAACACCATCTCTTGCAGGATCAAGGTATGCCCTCACCTTTATTGATGACTATACTAGAAGAATTTGGGTTTATTTCTTAAAAAAGAAGGATGAAGTGTTTGATAAGTTTAAAGAGTTTAAGGCACTGGCTGAAAATCAAAGTGGAAGATCTCTGAAGATAATAAGAACAGATAGAGGTATGGAATATATAAACAAAGTTTTTTTAGATTTTTGTAAACAACATGGTATAAAGAAGGAATCAACAGTCTCCTACTCACCCCAACAAAACGGAGTTGCAGAAAGGAAGAATAGAACTATAATAGAAATGGCTAGGTGCATGCTTCACTCTAGAAATATAGAAGTTAAATTCTGGGCTGAAGCAATTTGTACTGCAGTTTACATTTTGAATAGAACACCTACTAAGGCAATTTTGAATATAACACCAGAAGAGGCATGGAGTGGTAGGAAGCCTACAGTATCTCATTTTAAAGTCTTTGGATGTAATGCATATGCCCACATCCCTGATGAAAAAAGGAGCAAGTTAGAAAGAAAGAGTGAGAAGTGCATAATGGTTGGGTATAGTGAGGAATCAAAAGGATATAGGTTATATAATCCTAAAACAAATGAAATTTATATCAAAAGGAATGTATGGTTTGATGAAGATATTGAAAGTGAATATTCTCCTACATTATCTTACTTTCCAATATTGATTGAAGAAGATAAGTCTACTTATAGCAATGCTCAAAATCAAGGTGTGCAATCTTCTGCAGGAGGAGAAGGAACACAAATTGAAGCATCAAGTGAAAGTGATGATGAAGACACACAGAAGACTAGAAGCATTCAAGAAATATACCAAGAAGGCCCTAGAAATATGTTTGCTAACTATGCTCTTATGACTAAGGTGATGCAGGTTGACACTCCAAGTACATATGAGGAAGTAAAAAGGAAAGAAGAATGGGAAGAAGCAATGCAAGATGAATACAATTCTTTGATGAAAAATGGAACTTGGGAATTGACAACTCTTCCAAAAGGTAAAAGTGTGGTTGGCTGCAAGTGGACCTACAAAGTAAAGTTCACATCAGATGGAGCTATTGAAAAATATAAAGCAAGACTTGTGGCTAAAGGCTTCTCACAAACAGAAGGTATTGATTATACTGAAACCTTTGCTCCAGTGGCTAAAATGAGTTCAATTCAGTTCAATTCGTACAATAGTTGCTCTGGCTGCAAAATTTGGTTGGAAAATTTATCAAATGGATGTAAAAAGTGTCTTTCTACATGGTGATCTTCAAGAAGAAATTTACATGCAACAACCACCTGGCTTTGTTAAAAGTGGTGAAGAACATCTAGTGTGTAGATTAAAAAAATCATTATATGGTCTTAAGCAAGCACCAAGGGCATGGTACTCCAAAATAAATGAGTACTTTATAAATGCAGGATTTAAAAGAAGTAAAACTGATCCAGATGTGTATGTAAAACATAGTGATGGTAAAGTTGTTATTATTGTATTGTATGTGGATGACTTGATTATTACAGGGGATCACACACATAATATTGAAATAATTAAGGATCAACTCAAACAAGCTTTTGAAATAACTGATTTAGGGTTGATGCACTATTTTCTGGGTATGCAAGTATGGCAAGAAGAAGGCAGAATCATGTTGTCTCAAACCAAATATGCTCTTGATGTATTGAAAAAGTTTAATATGATTGACTGTAAAGCATCTAATACACCGTGTGAAGTAGGCTTAAAGTTGAGTGCTAATTCTACTCAAAAGAAGGTGGATGGAAAATTATATAGAC
The DNA here is from genome assembly GCA_027924645.1 of Cunninghamia lanceolata. NCBI lineage: Eukaryota > Viridiplantae > Streptophyta > Pinopsida > Cupressales > Cupressaceae > Cunninghamia > Cunninghamia lanceolata. The sequence continues at coordinate 1,271,824 of BSBN01001352.1, forward strand.
AATTAGTTGGGAGTCTTTTGTATCTCACCATAACTAGACCAGACATTGCATATGCAGTTGGTATTGTATCTAAGTACATGTCAGATCCACACATTGAGCATTGGAAAGCAGCTAAGAGAATATTAAAATATATTAAAGGCACTTATCAACTTGGAATTGAGTACAAATATGGAGGAGAGCCAACATTAGTTGGATATACAGATTCTGATTATGCAGGTGATATTGATGACAGAAAATCAACTTCAGAGTACATGTTTCATCTTGAGTCAGGACCAATTTCTTGGAGCAGCAAGAAACAAGCAACAGTATCACTATCATCTACAGAAGCTGAATATGTTGGTTCATCAAAGGCATCTCAAGAAGCATTATGGCTTAGAAGACTACTTGAAGAAACTCAACATCCACAAGTTTGTCCAACTACTATATTCTGTGATAATCAGAGTACTATCAAGCTAGCAAAAAATCTAATTTATCATGCTAGATCAAAGCATATAGAAGTGCATCATCATTTTGTTCGTGATCTGATAGAAGATCAAGTGGTGGAGTTAAAATTCTGTGGAACAGAAAATCAAATTGTTGACATATTTACAAAAGCACTACCTGAAGTGAAATTTATCAAATTTAGAGACTTGTTAAATCTCAAGGAAGTTACTATATAATAATATTTTGTAATTATCTTCTCCAAATAAACATTATGAGGGGGTGTTGGAGATAATGTTTATTTCTTTATGGAAAGTTCTAGAATATGGAAACTTCCACCTCCAAATAGAAACATCTAGATTTTTCCCTTTCGACACTTCTCTTAGCCATTCTAAGATTTTCTAGAGATTTCCAAGAATGTAATAAATATAGCAGCAAGGCTGCCATTGTAATTAATTAACATTATCTATTTTCTATGCAAGTTGTTGCTCAATATTTGATTCAAGTTTTTTTTTATTTTGCTGCACTCTCTTTCATTTCCAATACTCTGTTTTTTCAATACTAATGGTGGTTCTCTTCAATATTTGAACTTGTTACACTCATGGGATTTGATTGATCCTGGTTCATGAGGCATTCTTCACAATCCATTACTGCCTCGAGGACTATTGGAAATATCGCTACTGTCAATAACATACAAGCTCAGTGCATTATCAATAGTCAAGCCCTTCCAAGCCTGGCATCACTTATTACCAAAGATGCAGAGAATCTAATCATAAAATCATTTAATATAGCAACATTCACTCTCGATAGCATGAGGGGAGTCATTCTGATAAAGACGGTGATATGATTGGGATTCCATAGATGAGAACAATGATGCAGAGAATGAATTGAGTGGTTTAAGGATAAACAGGCCGGTTGATGTATTATAAATTTATATGTCACTATAGTAACAGTGAACTTTAACGGTTTGGGTATCTCCTGCCAAATGACACTCCCCTGAAGCTTTTAGCTTGCTTCTTTGCATTCTGAAATTAACCTCAGCGGTCGAATACATAACGAAGTATCATGAGAGTCGGTATTCTATGTTCTTATAGTATGTCTCAAGCACAGTTTGTGAAATTCAGGAGTTCATTATGCAGATGGTGACAGAAACAAAAGCAGAGTATATTCTTCCTGGAAAAGATGTAGTGGCTTCATCTGGGTTATTGATTGGTGAACCCCAGTGGTTGGGAGTGGAAAAGGTTTATTGCAGCCCGAGAATGATCCTTCTACTTTTCCCCTTTGCAACGAAGATTCTGTGTATTGAAAGTTTCTTTGCCTATTATAAGATTAAAGGTCCTATGTTATTATCAGCTATAACACATCCTGTGTATGTGGATTGGCTAGACTCGTTTAAGGGCCCGTCTTAATTGACATCCTTCTTGTTGGGTTTAAGTGAGATCTCAGTGGCTTCGTTAGTGTTTCTGAGGTACACTTGAGCTTTCAATCCTTATCTAGCCATATTGAAGTTTAGAAGGAGTCAGTCAAGTTTCCAATTGAGATATCGGGAGTCTCTTAACTTTAATCCCAGAATTCATGGATGCTTTGCCAGAAAATAGAGAGGAAATGGTTCCATCTAATGATATTGAGGAGCAAACTGAAGGAATGGAACAAAATATTCTTGTAGCTTTAACTAAAACTTTATGTGCACATGTGGGTGATACTACGTTACAGCAGGAGGTTCACAGAGATGAACAGCTTCCTAACCTTATCTCTTCAAAATCTGGAGAAGAGAATGAGGCTCTGGTGTCTGCATCTAGAGTGAACATATTAGAAAATCCAGTTGTTGAGGAGATGGATTTACAGGCTGATGTTACTCAAGCATCACACAGCAGTTCTAGTCAAACTTATCTTGAGCCTGTGGTATCAAATGTATCAACAATTATTCATAGCGATCAGGCTAGGTCTAAGGAAAACCCAAATAAGGGGGATTTCGCTTGAAGGAAGAACCAAAAATGGATTGAGTTTATAATTATAAGATAAGATCTCCAACACAAATTATGAATGTTCCATCGACACTTTTGGAGAAGAATGCATTCCATGCTATAAGTGTGATGTGTCATAATACAGCTAGTGGGAACCACAATTGTTTATATAGATCAAGAAGATCAAAAAGGCCCAAAGAAATAAAAAAAAGAAGCCGGAAGGTTTTCAAAAGAAGTTACAAAGGGTGACCGAATGGGAAATCAAAAGTCGTGTTACGGGAAGATGAAGGATTTTTCATTATAATGCGTTTTCAAGAAACAGTTAAAAAAACGGAAATGTTTTCCTGGGAGGGGAATAAATACACAATGGAGACACATTTGAGGGATCTTTTCCGGCTGTTCTATGAAATAGAGGAGTAAATTTTCATTTCTGTTAATCTGTAATTAGTTGTATTTCTCTTGACTCAGTTTATGTACATGGAACATCACAGAGACTTGGAGCTTTGTTCTATTGAAGAAATGAAAGTATTTTCAGATTTGTGTCTGCAAATGTTTTCCTTGACTGTGATTTTCCTATGTTAATTTATAGTCTATCTTCAAGGTGTTCTGTTGTATATGGCTGAATCTGAGAGGAAATATAGCTGCCTTTATTCAATCTGATATCATCTGTGGGTGGGATAGGTGAGCTGTGTATCGTTTATCTGTATTCATCTTCATTCTGAATTAGTCTTGCACATCTATTTCATGGTTATGGGTAGATGTTATTGAGCCTTTTCTACTTTCTGGTTAAAAGCATACTCGGTTTCATTCATTGCATATCTTTCGAGGGTAGCTGCGCCTTGTAAAATAAGCAGTGAGCACTTGCAACCACCATTGCAAGTGACTCAACTATTGGTCAGGTTGTCATCCTTATGGGCAAAGGGAGTATAAACTGAGGGGACAAATCTGTTAACCAACAGATGGGGAGTTGATTTGCCCTCCTTACCATGAGCTTTGTCAGGACATATCTTTAGATTTGCATGGTCAATGTGCCAATTCCTGTAATTTTAATGGGGGTTGTATTGACGGGAAGTGTGACTGTTTTCTTGGATTTGATGGGGATGATTGTGCCAGACGAACTTGCCCTATTGGTTGTAGTGGCCGTGGTATGTGCACTTCAGCTGGCACTTGTGACTGTGAACCTAGCTATACTGGAATTGACTGCTCCATTGCTAGCTGTGACGAGCAGTGCAGCCTACATGGTGGTGTTTGTGATAATGGTATTTATGAGATGTTGTTGCAGATTGTATGCCTCAGTGAAAGTCCTACCCTGGCATTGTTTCTTGGATTGTCTCCCAAAATGCCAGATTTTGTGGACAAGCTTTCCAAAAATGGCAAATGGATAGAGGCCATCAGATATGCCCATGCATTTGGCATGATGGATAAAGTAAAGACGGATTTGTTGAAAGCATATTTGGAAGATACAGAGAAAGCTGTAAAGGACATGGTGAAGACCGGAGATATGGGAAATTTTAAAGATTGTAGTTTACTTAATAAGGTGGATGTGCCCGAGGGAAAGATGGCAGGGGTGATTACTTTCGTTGAAGAAAATGTTTGTGTGACTGACCACTCGGGAATGCATTCTTCTGGTTTGCCAGTGAAGCCTATGTATCTTGACGATGATTTCAGTTTTCCTTCCGGGACATTTGAAGACATTCTTCCGTTTCATAAGTTTATTTCAACAATTTTTGGCGCTGAATACATCAAGATGTTTGTGCTGGACGAGGCTCATAAGACGCTTTCTAGGGGTTTTAAAGATCCAGTTGTGAATGTGAATGGTGTGGTATTTGATTGTATCAAAACAGATTTTCAGGAAAGCTTGATTTCAAATCCAAGAACAGCTGTTAATACAAGTTATGCAACAAGCATGGTAAAATTTCAGGTTAATTCAGGTCACATCCACAATAAACAATGTGAAACAGCAAGATCTGAGGCTAATGATGTAGAAAATTTGAACAGTGATGAATGTTGTCTCTGCAGGATGGATGGGATTTTGATATGTTGTGATGGTTGTCCTGCTGCATACCTTTCTAGGTGTGTTGGGGTCTCAAAAGATGCTTTACCTGAAGGAGATTGGTATTGCCTAGAGTGTTTAGTAAAAAAAGCCCCTAGAAGATCTGCGGTGTTGAAGGGCTTGCAAGGAGTTGAGTTTCTGGGAAAAATTTTGCAAAAGGAAGGTGTTGCTTTTGATTGGGAAGCCTGGAAACAATTTATACGGAGCTTTCTTGAACAAAAATTGGCGAAGCTAAAATCTTCGTTAGGGCTGATGTAACATTACAAGTGGAAATGCAGGGGCTATCTCTGGGCAGTCTGGTATATTGCAGTGCTCGTGGGGCTTCAAGTGGGAGATTGTTGGGTCGGTGAATCCCAACGGCTGCTTTTTTTGGCAGTTTATGTTGGTTGGCTGAAGAATCCCAACAGCTGCTCTGTTTTGGCCGTTTCATATTGATTGACTGGAGAATCCCAACGACTACTCTGTCTTGGCTGTTTCTTTCCGTTTCCTCTCTGTTCTTGATCTATCTTCTTTAAGATGGTTCTTCTTCGAACTGTAGAGAGCATAGAGCAGTATTGTCTTTTATCACTGTAGCCAAGGCTGGCTGTGATGTACTGGATGTAAACAAAAGAATTAATAAAAAGAAGAATCCCCTGCAGGATAGTGGACGTAGCCAAAGTTATGGTGAACCTTTAAAAAACTTTGTTCTTTTCTTGTGATTGAGTTTTTCATTCTATTCTTTTTCTGCAACCTTCTTTTATTTGTGTTTTTCAATCAACACTGAATGCATTGGGCAGGAGCAGATTCAACATGAAATTTAAAACAACTGCTAAGATTAACTGTCAGTTAACCGTGCCAGAAATGGGAGAGGGGAAGAGTCAAGCTAATACAAGATGGCACTCTACTTAAACATCATCCACTTCAATTGTCAAACAATTAATAGCAATTTTACATCTCATCCCACAAAAAGTGGTAAATATTTGTTCTATTTTTATTGGCCAATTTTGACTGTTCCAGCTTTTCAGTTAACCGTGGCAGAAATGGGAGAGGGAAGGGACAAGCTAATACAATGCAGAAGAAATCCTGCATTGAAAATTGTGGTAGAGAGAAGGTCCTATCTGTATAAAATATGTCGACGTAAATTCCCAAAAATAAAATTGTGGGTAATTGAAAATGTGGTAGATGCGTTATACTCTTTTGTGTGATGAAACATTGATTCAAAAATATCTATATAATTATGACTAAAGGGGGGTAAAAATTTATTCAAACAAGAAAAAATACAAAAACATTCTCAATTATTTTCTATAATCTTATTAAAAATATTTTTTATGATTATTTATTGTATAAATAAAGTGCAATAAGTTGGATCTTAAAACCTGTGAAGAATTGTAGAGAATTTGGGTGGCTTATATTATCTGTTGAATCTACTGAATTAGACATTTGGAGACAGCCCATGAGACTTCCACTGATGAGGTTGATAATTACACCTTACTAACTTCTTTCTTTGAATCTTTCATAATTCACCACTTCTATCACTAAAGTCTGTGTTTCCTTGCTCCATATCAGTTATTAGTAACTAATATCCGTGTTTTCTTGCTCCATATCAGTTATTGGAACAGCTTCTGCACTGAATTTGCTGTTCACATGCCTGTATGGGTTGGGGTCCTTCTAACAGGACTCGGCACTCTCCTCCTTGGAGTGCAACGATATGGGGTACTCATTTATAATTTCCAATTTACATTGCATTTAATGCTTTCAGATTTTTATATGTTGACATTTGACTTGTATATATGGACAACTGTGTAAATTGTATTTTATTTGCCAACGTTTTGGGTCTAACTTATAGACCCCTCTGCAATGATGTTTAGAAATATGAGTGTTTGGGATTAACCAACCTTGTTCTTGATTCACTTGAAAATCTCAGCTTACAAAAATATGCTATTACAGATCAGAAAATTGGATTTGCTAATAACTATTCTAGTATTTGCAATGGCTGCTTGTTTCTTTTTGGTCATGTGACACTATACAACATGCGGAAGTGTCACTGGCATGATTTATGTATGGAAATCCTTCTTCAAAAAGGATTGGATTAATTGCATATTTTTTTCATAGCTTGTAAAGTCAATTAAGCTTGAATGCGAATGCATGATGTAATTCTGTAACAGCGAATTTTTTTCTGAGAAAAAAATTATTGAGAGACCTTTGCCCGTGGTTTTTCTACATAACCAAGTTTTCCACGTAAATATGTGTTCTCTATTTTGTGCCATTTATTGCTATTTCACTGTGGTTATTTCATTTTTGCACTGCATATTTTTCTAACAGAACATGTAAAAGCCAATTCCACAGAGGTCTTGAAAGGGATATTTCTTCCTCAGTTAAAGGGAAGTGGAGCAACTAGTCTTGCAATCTCTCTCTTTGGTTCCTCTGTTATGCCGTAAGTTATAGTGCATTTTCCCTTCTAAACAAGATTGAAAAATTCTGGGAATTCTCAAATTGAATATGCAGTATATTTGATGCCCAGGCACAACTTATTTCTCTATTCAACCTTGATCCTTTCAAGGAAAATTCCTGCTTCTATTTCTAGAATCAATGTAAGTTTAATTCATGTATTGAGGTGGATGAAAAACTTATTTCTCTATTCAACCGTGATCCTTTCAAGAAAATTCCTGCTTTTGTTTCTAGAATCAATGTAAGTTTAATCCATGTATTGAGGTGGATGAAAAAGCAGATTTATGACCACCTAATTAATCAGCTAATTAATGTGGCGATCGTTTATGTAACCGGAACTGCTTGTTCGATGCCCAATATATCTGGACTTCAATTATGTCTCTTTTCTCTTGAAAGTAAGGCTACTTTGATTACTACACCCTGTTGAGACATGGACCAGCTAGGACTCAAACCTAGGACCTTCCATTCGCTGCTGGAGTGCTCTACCACTGAGCTACTGGCCCCTCTTGGACCAGTCCATCATCGGTCTGGGTGTGGCTTATTTCCAACACCAACACCCCCCCTTAAGCCACACCTCTCGTGTGCTTGGGGCTCCTAGTCTAGGCCTAGCTCTGAAACCATGTTGAGACATGGACCAGCTAGGACTCAAACCTAGGACCTTCCATTCGCTGCTAGAGTGCTCTACCACTGAGCTACTGGCCCCTCTTGGACCAGTCCATCGTTGGTCCAGGTGTGGCTTATTTCCAACACCAACACACCAAAGTATTTTACATAAAATTTTGTAAAATATGCAAGAAAAAAGTCAAAGTCCTTTAACCTTGGCTTTAATTTTAAATGATGGTTTACATAAAGTAATTAAAAAAACTCACTAAAAATAAATCTTTCCTCTCAAATCTACTATGCCTACTGATTCTATTAACTAAAAGTTTCTAAATATAAAACTAAGCAAAACCCAACACAACCTATGTCAAATTGTCACATTCCACATTGTGGTAGTGTATATGTCGGACATAGCCTAAATGGTAAGGAGAACAACATGTGACTTTGATCCCATTTGGAAGCAGGTATGTAGGTAGTTCTTGGACAAAGGATGCCCTTGAACCTCAAGTATGTAGGGGAGGGGTTTAGGGAATGACTCTGAGGTATGGGGTGTTCCTAAACTTGATCAACCTTCCCTCTTCGATATGTTTCAGCTCGAGCTTGAAACTACATGAAATGGTTATGATCTCACCTCCTAGTTTATAAGTCCCTACTATATAGGCCTAAGTGAGAAAAAGGTACTCTATTAGCACTAAGTTCATCTACTATGAAGTTGTTGGGTTAGGTTCTCTAAATCTACCCCAATCTTGGATGAACTTTTTGAAAAGAACACTGCTACACTGAGAGGGGGGGGGGTGAATCAATGTAGTACAATCCTAACCCTTTATTCAATAATCTTAAATACTCTTCAAAGAAAGAATGTAAATGAACACCAAGCAAAGCAACCACACATGACACCAATATTTATGTAGAAACCCTATGAGGGAAAAAACCACTGAGAGTTGCTTGAGTCTACTACTCAAATCCAACCTCAAAAGAAAGAAGAGAAAAGTTGTTTTAGAATCACCTAGCTTAAGGTACAATCACACCTAGTACATTGTTTTCAAGACTCCAATCTCAAGGTACAATGCACACCTGAAAACCAATATACTCAGCTTGAGGCTCCAACCCCAATGAGGCACCAACCTAACTCAATGAATCTAAGACACCAATCTCCTATAATTTGACATGAGTTTCATATGCAAAAAGTGATTCTACATAATCTAATTTGCAACAAATAAAAAAAAATACCCCTATGCAATTATTCTTCGTATACCTTTGTTCTATCTATATATACACCTTAGATCAGCAAAACATCTTCACAAGAATGTATCTCTATTCACCTCCGTATGAAGATCACTACATAATAAAATCATCTCATTTTGTCTTATGTTCACACTCTCAAAACAATTCAATACCATACAAATAAAATATGTATCTCATTCATAAGTCAAGATCTCTCTGTATCCATAAAAAAACGTGTACAGTACGGAAAGGTTTTTAAAAATACCTTGATCATCGAACACCCAAGAATCAGTTAACAAACTATTTTACAACAGTTGCAACTGCAGTGATACTCAATTGCATGTCAAAGTCTGAGCAGCAATAGTGTCCATTATGATTTAAAACCATTTTAAATCCTATCCATTGATCTGGATTTTAGTGCCCTTAAAAGATTAAATGATATCCTTTGATTTGCGTTTGGCGCCCACATAAGAAAGATCAACTGGATAGGGCCGGTCTCCCTAGGCATTGGTGCCGGTCAGAAAATGACCTTGATACCCTTAGTTTATAACTTAAGTGGCTCGGCAACCTTTAATAACAAGTCAACTGCCAATTAAAACAAAAGTGTGATGGTCACTTTGCATACATAGTGTGCCCTTCTAGGTTTTAGATTGCAACTAGGGTTTTTTTTTAGAACACACCACCTTAGATCTGTTAAGAATAAAAACCCTAATGATTTTTCACCTAAAATTCCATCATACCTAAACCCTTGCCTCAGTTGCAGAGAGCATGAGATTAACATATAGGTTTGTTTTACTTCTGAAAGAACTTCTTTTAGAAAGCATTAAGGGCACTAGGGTTTTGACCCTTAAATTGAAGAACTTAACAACAAGCCTTGCCGAAACCCTTCACTGTACATCAATGTAACAAACCCCTGACTCTATCAAGAAATGACAACAATGAAAACTACCAAATAAGTACTTTTGACAACAACACCATGAACAGAGAGAATATTATAAGCACCAATACTAGAAAATGAATGAAAAGAGAGCATCAACACAGTGAGAACAATATCACTGTGAAATGAAGATTTGAATTTGCATTGTGAACTAAAATTGGACAAGTACCTTTTCCTTTGGAAAGTGTCTTGAAACTTATGGAAACAAGTCATCAACACTGTACTTAGTCATGAAGCAAGCAGCACATCATTAACAACCAAGGATATCAAGTGATCTATTATAAGAGGGTATACCAAATAACCTATCACTCCACCTAGTATCCTTTGTATGAACTCTAAGAGGATATTCTTGACATCACACTGTGTTGACATCAATGCCAACATATCATTTTCATATGTCAGATGCTAGAGGGTCAACACTTTTGGAATTGTTGTCTTCACAGTTTGTCTCTAAGGTGAATGTACGAAGATGACTTTGGACTTGTCTAAACTAAAATGATCAGAGTTTTGTGTTTTGAACACTATGGGCAATTAATGGTGAGAATTGCCTACTATGTATGGTATTGTGCCTTACAACCTAGGTAATCCCACAATAATGAGTTCCACTTTAAGGCCAAGATGGACATCGATATCAACATTTTTAACTAAATCTTCACTTTTTGAGACCTATAGAAGCTGAACCATTAAGAATTTGAGATGATTCAAACTAGTGGTTTGTGGTGATTTGTGTGTAGATTCTAAATATATTTTTTAATTTTTTTTGAAATAAATCATGAATCTTTCAATGTCTCCTTTAATAACTAGTTTTTAATAGTAAACAACATTTTCAGAAAGTAACATTTATGTCATCCAACATAACTTTTTTTCAGGAAAGGAAAAAATTCTATTTTTTTCAAATATAGATTTTTAACATCAATAACTAGTGCATGGATTTTTTTCATAATTTTTTGTTATATATATATTTTTTACTTAATTTTTGAAGTCAGGGTAATTATAATTTGGACATAGGTGTATGTTGTCAAACATAACTTGTTGTGTATATGTCGAAATTCAATTTTATTTTTTTGGTGAAACAAGGACATCAATACCTAGTGCAAAAATAATTTTCAGATTTTTTTTTTCTATTTTTTAATTTTTCCACATGTGTGGAATAGAGACATTGATGTTCGGTGAAAAACTTACATTCACTAGAAACTAGAAAATAAATATAAAATCAAATGAAACATATTCAAAATCATACTTTTTGGAAAGCTTATACTAAGGGATACATTTTTACAAAATAGAATTTGTAAATGACTTCATTTGATCCCCCAAAAGGTGAAGCAACATTTATTTTGTTAGCATTTTGATAGGTGCGGAGAAGACTCCATCGAGAATTTGATTTAAAAGACTAGTGGGGTTCTTTCCAAGGGGATTTGATCTAATGGGGTTTTATCAAACCCTTCAATTAAACCCCTTTAGATGGAACCCCTCAAGGCTTAAATCATTATTTTTTCTTAAAAATATGTGATTTCATCTACAACAATCCAGATATCCCATAAGTGGGACACACTATTGTGACAACACCCACCTAGTTTGTGGGTAATAGTAAACTAAGATTTGTGATTGGTGTTATACAATGTTAGGCAATTAGAAATAGAAGATTGTCTAATTTTACTATTGTGGGTTTGACTTCTGTATAATGCATACTATGTTTCGAAGGGATAATTGAAAGTATGGAATGGCCATTGATATTACTTTATGAGTTTGTATATGTTTATGCATATGTGACTAGATAGAATCTAGCTCATGTGGGACCAATATACATTTATTGAGTGTTGACCCATAATTTAGATCCCTAGACATATAAGACCATATGCATTGGTTTATGGACCTCTATGTGGCATGTAACCAAGTCAACCTGAGCAGTGTTTGTGAATCCTAGTGATTTATTAATTGCATGTACCTGGCTATAAGATGACCCCACATGTCAAAATTGAGTCTAATACAGGTGTGGATAGCCGGTTGTCACCATTACCGTGCAGGTGATGGATGCCAAGTGTTATTCATTGTATCTTAGGATTAGTCAGCTATCACCAAGAGCACGGATGTGAGATTCTAGGAGCTATCTAGGTTATGATATAGGTCTGGTTTATCTAGTTGTCACCAGCACCATGCAAGTGACGGATGCCAAGTGCTATCCATCATATCTTAGGGTTAGCTGATTGTCACCAGTAGCACAGAGGTGACAGATGCCAGGAGCTACCTAGTGATATGATAGGGCTTAGACAGATTTCACTAGTACCATGCAAGTGATAGATGCTAGGAGCTACCCCATACCAGGTTGGACCGACTTTCGCCAATGGCATGGAGGCAATAGATGTCAGGATCCACAGATTCAACAGGTTCAATAGATTGTGGAAATCCTCTTAATAGCCACATGTGATGTATGTTGTTACACCTAGTCCTTAACCAGTGATGTCAACAAGTAGTATGGGAAGCTTGCTTGTCATCATAGTTGGTTGTGGATATGTATGTTGTTACACCTTCTCCTTAACCAATGATGACAACAAGTAGTATGGGATGCTTACTTGTCATCATAGTTGGTTGTGAATAGAAAAAGGTTGGGATCCATAGTGTAGCATGAGATGCACCAACATTCCTTTTTCTCATAGGGGATATTTATGAGCTTATGTGTTAGTGAACTAGGTAATGGGAAGATAAATGGAGTAGGTTGCATGGACACTTCCTATTGCTAGTTGGTCACTATGTACGTGTGATTCAATCACTATATACATCTATATTAAGGACCTTATGTGTTGTGTATTGTTGCACTTGAGCCCTTGTCAGTGATGACTGCAAGTAGTATGGGATGTTTGTATGCCATCATATTTGGCTACAAATTGGGAAATAATATGGAACCCATGATGTACCATTGGATACACCAACATTCTTTTATCTAGTTGGGATATATTTGAGGACTTATAGGCTAATGAATCAGACAAAAGGGAATATGCTTGCAATATGGTCACAACCATTCCTTTTGCTACCTAGTCACTATGTGTACCTATGATGTGTATATGTGAAATAGTCACATTGTGTATAAATGATGCCTTCCTGAGCTATTCACGTTGTGTATTTGAGAAAGTGCATGGAAATGGTATGCAATTTAGTGGCCAACCTTTTTTTTAAATCTTAAAGATCATTTACTATTAATACCAAAAAAGAAGGGTACAGTAAGAGGTGGAGACCATCAACCAAAATAGATTCTAAAGTTGCACACAACAACCATTGTCAACTATCAAATACTAACCACACTTATACATTCATTAGAATATATGCAGTCATACAATTAGTACAAGATACATCATTTAGCTGACTTATTCATCATTCCAACAACATTTCTAGTTGCTATCACATTCATAGTAATCCACCTCATGAAAGGTCCCAACCACTGGATCTGCCTCGTCTTTTGGTGCCAAGTCTTTCAACACTAGAATGTACTCATGATTTTGTTCATACCTTTTCTTTTCACATCTCTTTTTTGTCACCACTGGATTTTCAATCTTTTTCCTTTAGGTACTCTTCCACATTCTTCAACTACTCAGGGTCCAAATTATCTTTCCCATGGGGCCAGAAATGTGCATTGACAATCTCCTTGTATACAAGGCTCAATCCCTCCTTTAGCAATATGAAAAATCTATCCTTCGGCATCTCCAAGCAAACTAGTACCTGATTACAACATCAAATATTGTAATCTCAATGTATGAGTTAGTGAGAAATATCCTCTTGTCATGGAACAATTCATTATTTCTCTCTTTTCATAAGTGACAAAGCACTTCAAGGGTAAACACAGACCAAAAAACCTTTAATTCTTTATGAAATGAATCAACATATCCAAATAAAATTTCTAACCAAGAAAAATAATCAACACTATTCCAACCTAGACTATTCCCCAAGAAAATAGACCAGATCTTGTTAGCAAAAGCACATTCAAAGAAAGGGTGTTCAAATGACTCCAAAAAGTTGCACAACTTGCATTGAATCCCAGGCCTAGACTCAATACCCACATCTAACTTTCTTAACACTAACAACCACCTGAAACACTTCTTTTTCAGTTCACTTTTAGCAAACCATAGATTATTGAATATGAGAGACAAATTTTTATCATCCCACCCAACATTCCAAGACCTTTTAACTCTCTCAAAAATATCTTTCGTGCCGGCTAGCAACACATACAATTTCTTTGTATTCATGTTACCAAACACAGTGCCATCAACCCAACTGATATTTGCCCAAATTTTTGTATTGACCTTCAGATCAATAGGGAAGAAGAAGCTAAACAAAGCCTTGTTTAAGACAGATAGAGTCCTCTTATTAGACTCACTCAGATCATATGATCCTTTTGAGGATTGCCAGGATTTCAAATATCCATTCTCAAAAATGTCACCAAAGGAATTAATACCCTTTGCAACCCATAGTTTGGCCAAGCAACCTTGCAATAGTGCCAAAGGTTTATCATTATAATGCAAGTTCCACCATACCAATCTGTATGCCATGAGGAAGCTATCTGTCCTAGAAAAGGATTTAGCATTACAAATCCATTGTTTAACATTTTCCTAGTCCCACCAAAGGCTACCAAACACTTTGGACCCAAACGGTGCAACAACGAAATTCCCAAACATTAAGTCTTGCGGATGCAATGAGACCCAGTCTTTACCTTTCCTAGGTCTAGACAAATCAATATTATTTCTGATTAACACTTTCCATGGTTCACTAGCCTCAATGGATTTAACAATCCACTTTACCTCTAGAGCCACATTGTGTATCTTCAAGTCCTTAAGACCAAGACCTCCCAAATATTTAGGTTGGCAACACCAACTCCAACACACAACATGTTTTTTTACTTCCTTTCCTATCAAACCACAAAAATTCCCTTATACATTTTTGAACCTTCTCAGCCTGATAACTCCCAAACAGCCATGCAGAAGCATAGTACAAACTGTAAGAAGACAACACTTTTCGGCATACATGTACTCTGCTTACAAGAGATAGGAGATGTGTCTGCCACTTCTCATTATTTTTTTCAATCTTCTTCATCATCCATTCCCACATGTCCTTCAAAGAAGGTTCAACAGAAAAAGGAATACCAAGGTATCTAACAATATTATTTGGGCCACCCCACTGCTAGTTCAAACCAATTGCCCAGTCAGGTGGGTGATCTTTCCAACACAAAATAGTCAATTTATGATAGGCTATTTTAGCACCTGAGGCATCACAAAATATGACCATTCTATCAAAAACATTTTTGAAATTATCTTTCTTTAGTTCCAAAAATAACGAAGTATCATCTGCAAATTGTGCATTGACCAAGTTGTCCCCATTTGGGAGCATTATACCTTTCACAGGAGGAGATAACAATTTAGTCTTCAACAGATATTGAAGGCCATCCGCAACTATTACAAACAACGCATGCACCAAAGGGTAACCCTACCTAATCGA
This sequence comes from Cunninghamia lanceolata, assembly GCA_027924645.1. NCBI lineage: Eukaryota > Viridiplantae > Streptophyta > Pinopsida > Cupressales > Cupressaceae > Cunninghamia > Cunninghamia lanceolata. The sequence goes on from BSBN01001352.1 coordinate 1,286,930, forward strand.
TCTTTGGAGGGAGATAGGCTCAGACAACACCCCATTAACATCAATAATCATTAAAGCATCTCTATACAGTATAGAAACCCATTTGCAAAAGACATCAGTGAATCCCGAGCTATTCACATTTTGCATTTGAGAAAGTGCATGGAAATGGTATACAATTTAGTGTCCAACCTTTTTTTTTTGGCAAAAACGCACTCGCATTAAATAAAACGTGTATGAGTTGCTGGTTCCCAAAATAACTGCAACTCAAAACTCTAAAACATTCCTAAATCACCTAGGCTAGGGATTGTCGTTGGGGTGATAGGAAAAGGTTTATCAACAAGTTAGGGGCAATTTTGGCCAACTATAGGAGTGGGTAGATTCCTTTTCTCTTTGAGCTTAGCTTAAACTTTGGAGGGATGTTCCAAGGGGTATTATACCTATGTAGGTATTAAAATCAAAGTAGATGAACAACTAAAAATATTGACAACCAAACCCAAATTGCTTTTTTAGCCCCAAATTTGTCACTGGACTAAGAATAGCTGGTTGTTGTAAGACCCATATATAGCTGATAATGACAATCCTACACAATGAGGATGCATCAAGACTACTTCTACTTCTAAAGATAAGATGTATTGTTTTTGTTTTGAAGATGGGTGATCTAAGGCTACTCAGACTGGTGCATGTCCAATGGGCTATAGAGTCTAATGTTAAACAGAGGAAAACAACTGCATAGAAGTGTATAACTGCCTACTTGATAAATCAAGTGCATGGAAATCAATATCAAATTGTTGAGAATACTTAACAATCCAATGCTATACCATATTCTTCTCTATGCAATACTAAAATGACCATTTACAAAGCTTGGAAATGGATTAAGAATTGTCACATTCATCAAATCAGAGCTTCCATTCATACCACTAAATGTGGCAAAAGCAAACTAAAACTATGATTATGGTTTTCTAAGAAAAACACCTATAGCAATGGAGAAAAATAATAATCTGATACAATGATTTGCAAATTACATTACATACACTTTAGGACTAATTTCATGTTAAACAAAGACTACAAAATATTCTTTCTTGATCTACCTCCTAGAGCTCACAACCCTATTGAGAAATTGCACAACTGACCAACCCCTACAACAATTCAAACCTCTACATATATAGCATTTTACTCACAGTAGTTTCCTAGGTGTCGCACCCTATTGAGGATTGCACCCACGCTGTCACAAATTCCATTCCCAATTTGTCAGAAGATTTGCACGTTGGAAGGGAAAAGCCATGCTCGATTAATTCTAAAAATGTCAGAGGACGATTGTTTGCACTCTTCCTGTACCCTGAGCAATAAAGAGGGAAGGTTCTAATCCTCTTCCTGCTATCTACAACTTTGACTTCTCTAATTCATCCTTTGTGCATTGAAGAATTTTACTATGACAACCATTTGCACAACACTATTCTGCAGGCTCATTAAATTATGGGTACAAATTAGTTTGTATATCCCTACAATCATGGCATACATTTGGGGAATTATCCATTTCAAGTGTTTACAACACTCCCAATATGTTGTCCTATTTTTCTATTTGAGCCATCTGACCTTGACTGCACCACTCTGCATGCTGGGCACTCTCTTTCTCCTATTCATCCTTTTATATCTCTGATTCATCCTTTGTACATTGAAGAATTTTATTATGCCAACTATCTGCACATCACTATTTTGCAGGCTCATTAAATTCTGGGTACAAATTAGTTTGTATATCCTTGTAATCATGGCATGCATTAAGGGAATTATCCATTTCAAGTGTTTACAACACTCCCAATATGTTGTCCTATTTTTATATTTGAGCCATCTGACCTTGATTGTACCACTTTGCATGTTGGGCACTCTCTATCCCCTATCGACCACTTGCTATTTTCAAAAACTTCTTCATTTCATTCATATCAACAAGTTTCAACTTTGCCAAACTTGGCTTCTATTAGCAAATTAGCATTTTCATCAACCTTTCATCTTGCCTCTACCTTTTCTTCTTTCACGTCATTTGTATTTGCCTTATCAACAAATTTCTACATTTCAGAACTTGGCCCTTGTCGGTAGTTTCCTTATTTGCCGAACTATTCTCTTTTTCTGTCTTCTTGCTCGCCCTTATCGGTAATTCTGTTCTTTGCCGAACTGTCCTCCTTTTCTTCTTTTTTCATTCCTTAGTTGGCAAAATTAGACTTTTTCAAACTTATCTTACTTCCCCTTTATCAACAAAATATCACTTTCCAGAACCATACAACAATGCCTTGTTCTTCTCTTTTCACCCATTTTCCCTATCGGCAAATTTAGCTTTGCTAAACCATCCTCCTTCTGCTTAGGTTTATCACCTTATCAGTGATTTCTCAAATTTTTGAACTGTATAGATAGTTTGGCCTCTTGCTGATTTACCGATGATACCACTTTTCCCTCTTTCCTTAGCCAAATTTTAGTTTTCTCCTTTGTCCTATTTACCTTATCGGCAAATATTTGATTTCTTGAACTTAGTCTAGGTTCCTTGCTTTATCTCCCTTTCTATAAGTAAATCTCATTTTTTTCTGAACTGCTGCCTTAATAGCTCTTTGTCGGCAAACTTAAACTTTTCAAAACTATGCCTTGTTGCCTTTTATCAGCAACTTTGCTTTTTCCCAAACCATGGGAAAAACACTCCTTTATCGCTTTATCGACGAATCTCCAAATTTGTGAACTATTTGACTAGTTTGTTCCTCTTCCGATTTGTCGATAACTCTTGCCTTAGTCATTTTTTCCTTCTATCGGCAAACTGGCTCTTTTTCGAATGAAGGGCCTTAGCGCCATTTCTTCATTATTGGCAAAAAATTCATTTGCCAAACCAAGGGCCTTGTTGCCTTTCATCGGCAAAATATAACTTTCCCAAACCTCTCTATCTTAAAATTTTTTTCTTATGCTTCCTTTGCCGGCAAAAGCCCCTCACTCCAAACCTTTGACTTTTCCTCCTTTTAGCTCTTTCTTATTTGCTTTATCGACGAAATATGAAAAACTTAAACTTTTGGGAAGTTTGAGATTTTGCTGACAACCTGATAGGGCCTTTTCTTTCCTAGCCATTTTCATACTTTACTTGCCTTATTGGCAAAAACACCCTAAGCCGAACCTTGTCTTTGTCTTCTTTGATCCTTTTCTTTTTTCAGTGAAATGACCATCGGTCAAACCCTTTATCAGTGAACCTTCAGGTTTCCAAACCAAAACACAATGTCAATAAACTCTTTTCTTTTTCCATGACCTTTAACTTTTTCCTTTGCTTAGCGGGTTTCTCCTTCTTTCCTCTGCTGATGTCGTCGCCTTATCGGTGAATCGGATAATCTTTAAACTCTAGAAATAGTTAGCAAGTTCTAGAAAATGTTGATTTGCCGACCAAAGGCAAAAAATGAGAAAAATTTCTAAGAGAAGGAAGGGGAAAGACTTGGGGACTCGTCTTAGCCATTTTTTGAGAGAAAATACCCCTGAAAACTATCTCTGATTAGATTTAAACAAGGGGTTTCAATTGGTAATTTAGGCACAATGTGATTTTTTCATGGATTTTGGGGCAAAAATAGGGTAGTTCTGGGAGGAAAATTTTGCAGGTGCCAACATTGGCTTTGGTTGGGGATGTGTGACAAGCAGTGTCACAGTGAGGATTTAGATCTCCGGGCAGACCAAAAAGACACAAAACTCACAAAAACACAAAAGGGAAAAAACACAGCTGTATTTATAGCAAGGCCTATATAAGACAAAATACAATCATAAACATTAGGGCACATAATACTATTGATTGTATTCAAAATTTAGGGGAAGTGTTTACTCACGAGAATTAAAGCTTCAAATGTTGTCCATGAATGGGTAGCTCCAGAAATTCTCCCTCCATGTTTCTGATATAATATGTGTCTTGACCAACTCTTTCATCAATTTGATACAGGCCCAGCCACAATGGCTCAAACTTGCCATGCTTACCCTTGTCTTCTGCTTTTGCATTCCATAAGAAAACCAAATCACCAATATGAAAATACCTTTTTTCTATTTTCATGTTGAACAAATATTCATCCTTTTGTTGTTGTAGTAAGTTGTTATCATGTGCCAACTTTCTAGCCTCATCCAACATAGCCAACTCATGCATCCTCAACATCAAAGCATCCACTAGTAGAATTTGGCAAATAAATGACTACGTGACTAAAAATTTTAGTAATTCTAATAATTTTTTGCAACACAGCTATAAATGACTAAATAAATGACTAATTTGATCGTCGGGTAAAAAACACAACTAAACAATTAGTCACACAAATAAAAATTAAACAGTTAGATAATAATTACATCCCACATATTACTTAATATAGAAACTCTTAAAAGGGGCAAGTGTAGTCGTTTTATTTTTCTTTATTATAGACTCAAAGAACACCCTATAATCAGGGATTAAATTTGACGATCGACTTTGCCTGTCAAGCAATTTTTAATGATGGTTATCTATTCAAAGATGACCTTAAAATACTATGATATATTTTAGTATAAGTAAAATTTATATATAAACCAAATATATATATCATTATAATTCCATATAAATTTTGATGGTCTATCCAAAATCTCCCCTTTCATGTGACACAATCTTTTTAAAATTTTGATTGTATTTTATGGCAAAAATGTTTAAATACAGTCATACGGCCATCAAATTTAGGCCCTACCTATAATTACTTAAAAATAGATTTAGTTTGTGGAGGTAGGAAAGTATAGATCAAAAGGTAAAAAGAAAGCGTGGTTGTAGACAAAAGATAAAAGCTCATAAAAATACGGCGAGGCCAAGGCAAATTTCTCACACAGATTTTTTATTCTTTTCATCTCCATTTCTAATTGAATTCATTCTGCACCATGGTTCTTGAGGTATACATCATTCTCACAATTTCAATTTGATATTAAACCGTTCAATCCTTGCCCTAAGTAGTTTAATTCAAATCTATTAAGTAATATATATCATGTGTGTTCTTTTAGGCTACTATGATATGCATAGACAATTTAGAGTGGATGAGAAATGGGGATTACAACCCCTCTAGATTTCAGGTGCAGGTAGATACAGTCAATCTTATATGTGGGGCAAAAACCCAGGTTTGGTTATTTTTATTACCCCATCTATTTATATTTTTGGTTCATCATTTGGGCTCTGTTATAAATTGATTTAGGGAAATAAAAGTTGGATCCGACATATGTTGGTTTATTTGTGCAGTCAAATCTTGAAAACATAGTGGGCGTAATGACTTTGACTAGGAAGAATATCCATGTATTGGTGACACCCACAACTAATCTTGGAAAGATTCTTTCTTGAATGCGTGGTGCGGGTTTTGTTTATACCCTTTCTATTTTGTATGTAAAGGACTTCTTTTCATTTTTTTTAAGGTCTTGTTTATTTTACACTTTTAGATAAATAAAAACATGTCTTGAGATGGCATATACTATCATGTAGGCTAGGTTGTGAAATTGATACCATGATTGATTTTCAACTGAGGAAAGGTTGTTTTTTTAAGTTTTGAACCTTAGCTTAAAACTACTAGGGCACTCATGCTCAAACCTAGGCTGTGGAGAAATTTCTAGTAGGGAGCACAAACCAGTTACCAGAGGGCAATGAATTCCACTGACCTAAGAATTACTCTATTTCTTCCAATAGTAGGAGCCGAAAAATCTTGCTCTTGCATACTTGAAAGTGGGTTTTGTGTGCTCGGGTCTATATATAGACTGCTCATTAGGTCTCGGAAAAGTGGATTGTTGTTGTGGGAATCAGCTACCATTCACAGGAGTGGAATGATAGGCCTTTCAGTTGTTTGGGGAATAGATTAAAGATAGTTGGATTGTAAGTCTATATTTATACCTATTGAAGATGAAAAGAAATAATGATGCTTTCTGCATACTTTGCTATTAGGGATGACATTGAGAGTGCAAAAGGCATCTTTGGTGAGAGTGTAGCACTTTATTCTAACATATACAAGGTATAGCATAGGGAACAAGAAATACATAGATGATTTTGGAAAGCTAGGGAAGAACTATCAGGGATAAATATTATAGTTTTTTAAACAATTTTGGTGAATTATAAATGCTTTTCCCTTGCCATGTGTTGTATGCTTCTTTACACCGAATACCAAGGAAATCTTTCAAAAGATGCAGGTAATTTTTAGATGTATTAGCTTGGAGATAAAATCTATTCAGACAATTTTGATTGACCCTATGGGTAGATGGCTTGTGCCAGCACTTCTGAAAAAAATAGTTATGTATCATTCGAGGCAATGATACTATTCTAGGCTTGGGAAGTATATGTTGGTTTTCCTAGAACATATCTGTATAGTATATGGCTTGGCTTCAAGTATTTTCAGTTACATAATGTAGCTAGGAATTTTGTTCTCAAACCACTATAAAGAGAAGCATGATGTCATTAACAAACAAGAGAATCTCAATTAATATATGGATACATCTACTCTACATGGATGGTCTCTCAAATGTGAAGGACTCTTTTTTAATGTAGAGTGTAAGGCTAAGCAATGTTTCTTTCAATTTCAGGGACAACCCACATTTATAAGGACAACCTCAAGTTCAAAGCTCTATAGGAAAGCAACTCTCTAGTAGAGGATACACATGCCATCTTCATGATCTAGGCCCCTGCCATTAGATATGATACCAGAAAGGGTCAACTATCCCTACAAATGTCCAATTGTCTCACATTTTCAAACATGGTAAGGACTTCAAGGAGGTTGGAGCCTAAATCCATAGAAGAGATGGAACTATTTTCTTGTAAATGTAAATCCACACCAAATTGACCTCAATTCTACATATGAGTTGAGGAAACTCCAAATGGCAGAACCTCTAGTGGCGATGCTTCTTCTTAGACTCCAAACTTTCCCTACCATTAATGTATCCAAGAATCATCACCTAAGAAAAATTTCTTGGTAACTTAGACTTTGGCTTCTTGATGTAGAGGTCAAGACAAATGACATGATCCATCCATGATTTCCTGCTCATGGGGAGTTCTTTTCTATAAGTTGGACTAGCAGTTCCCCAACACACAAGCTCAAGTTGCTTTTTAAGTGTTGCCAGTTCATAATACTCAAACAAAGAGCTCTCACAAATCTTTGTTTCACATTCCACAGAGGACAAGTCATGAAAACTGATGCACCCAGTAATAGAATGTGAATTTGATCCAATTGTATCCAGTATTGCAAAATTATTTCTCATCCAATTGCTGTTGTTGAGAAGGCCCATTGAGTTAAGCTAGAACCTTGTGGGTTTTCTTTCATTTAGGGATTGTTTCCTGGGTTGCATACTAGATTCTTCATTGTACTTGGATTGTTCTCTGGTTCCATGCAGATTTTCATTTAAATATGTTGTTGGCATTTCAAAGGGATTTCTCATAGTTTTCTATTCCTGGAACCAAACAATATTTTTGTTTGAACATAGAGCAGTCAATCTAAAAATGGAGATATCAGTACTTTTGACCGAGATACCACAAATTATCTTTTTTTTTACTTTTGACTTGTATTGACCTGTCTGATATGATGATATCATGAACTATATTTTTCTTGCTACTTTCGGTCTCATTTGAGGGAATGACACATTGTTTGTAGAGCAAGTTCAGACATCAACTCTTTAATCTATTTAGCAGAGAATGTTGGCCAAAACATCTACCTTTATGATGATCTCATGCAACAGAGTTTTTAACATTACTATGAAATTTGAGTAGTGTTACAACTTGAACAGTCATGTTGCACATCTAATGATTATTGTTGGCGGAAGTGTAAGCTTTTGATATGTGTTGGTATGGTATGTTTGAAAGGCCTTGATTTATGAGATCAAGTTATTCTCAGTTTCTTGAATGTGAATGACTCTGGACCCTTAATGAAGGGGCACTTTTCTATTTTTGTTTAACATAGCTTATGTTTCTGCTCCAATAATTTGAATTTTACAGAGTTTTGGTTATTAACTTATTTCTTGATGAAGCAATTAACTCTTCTAATTATTCTTGTTGAAACTTTATACTAAGATGTTGCTTTTGTTTTCAGACACATACAAGAAGAACTATCCAAGCAAAACTTAAAAACTCCATATCTTACAAATAAGCTTATTAGGGTAAGCATGTATTGCCATGTATTCAGGATTATGAGTAAACTATTATTTGGATCAGGTTTTCACAAGTCAATTAATCTTTCTAATATGTCTTATGTCAAGTTATTTGTCAATAGGAGATTCATGCCTTAAAAGACACAACTAAAAGCTGGCAAGTATGGAGTGATCAAATACTGTATAGGTCAGTCTATGCATTACTTTCTTGCTCTATACACATTATGCATTAATATGTACTGTCAATAAACTATACAAGAAAATTCACGTAAAATCTACTTGTCAAAGAAAGAAGAAAAGATTACAAATTGCTGCCATGGTTACGCACATTTATATGTGCAATCTTCATTTCATTTATGAGTGCAAGACATGATAGTCAGATGTGAACCATGCTCCCTTAAATTCATGTACATTAAGATCAAATAAATGATTGTCTAATTGTACTTAGTCAAGAGTTTACTTTGAAAGTAAAAGATGCTACAATAGTTTGGTGAATCCCAACTATGCTAAGCGATTTCTCACAATGTTACACTTCCTTGAACACTGCATTTACAACTATTATTTCTTATTATAAATAATTATGGATGGATTATTTCAAACAGCCAATTTTTTATGAATATATTCATCAAATTTTTATTCCAATTGATCTCAAATCCTACAATTGTATCTTTCCACCTTAGCATTTATGTGATACAAATCTTCAGCGTACTCATTGCACACGAAGGTGCAATTGCTAGTAAATTAAAACTAATAGAACCCAAGGAATACATTTGTAATCCTGGCCTGTCCTTAGGGACAACAAATGTACTTAAGCAATTTATATTATTAAATTATTTCCAAATAGCAATTCCCCTCCATTTTACATACTAATGAATTTAAGAAATCTATCCTACAATTTACATATGAGGGTGTTAGAAATATAATGAGCACAATTCAAACAAATTGTATAGGTATGCAAGAAGGACAACAGTCAAATTGATGTAGGGAAGTATTCATACATGTCACAGTCCTTTAAAAAGCAAGGCACTTATGAGTTCTGAGGACAGTCTTAAGAATGATGAAGAAACTAATCTTTCACACATTCATCTTTGATGTTGAGCCAATACAATGATGGGTTGCAACTCTCCAAGAATCGGGTCTGTTGTATGTTCACTATTGGCATTGAAAAATTTTAGTGGTCAAGGTGTATTGGCCCATAAAACTGCATTTGCTCCTTGGCGTGACTGGTACAGGGTGTATACTTGTAATATTCACACAAACTCCATTATTTTCAGCAAGTATTGAATCACGAACTTAAATATTTATGTATACATTATTGCAACATTATTTCATTGTCAATTTAATACCTTTTAAAGTTGATGTATGCTCTAGTTCCTCACCAATTCCCACCTCTTGGTATGCTTCTTTTAGCTAAAGAAGGCTCCTACCCTAGTGAGCTGCTAACTGCATTTGTTTGAAAGTTTCTAAAGCCTTCTGAATAAATCCATTTTGTGCAAATTGTGCAATCATTATGTCCATGAGAGATCATATTTATTTGAGGCATTCTATCAAACAATTCATGTGGCTTGTCTATGCCTTCAAATTTTTCATCCATGTCTACCAGTGCATTTCCAACTATTATGTTTGATGAAAAACCCCCCTTCCATTATGCTTTGATGGATCTCTATATCCTGTTCCAAAGCTCCCATTTTTTGCAATCCATAATATCACATTTATTTGAGTCATTCTATCAAACAATTCATGAACCTTGTATATACTTCCACATTGTGCATACATGTCTACCATAGCATTTTCAACTATTATATCTGACAAAAATCTTCCTTCTTTTATGTTTTGATGGATCTCCATTACCTATTCTAAAGTTACCACCATTTTGGCACAAGTAGGGAGGATGCTATCAAAGGTTGTGGATTTTGGCTTTACAGCTACCAATTGTGTTTACTTGAAAGTTTCTAAATCCTTTTAAACATATCCAAATTGTGCATATCCTGCAATCATTATAGGTGATTGATGAAATTGATGGGGCCCTTGGTGATGGGAAGGGTGATGTTGAAGTTCTACTAAAGATGGTACACACTTGTAGAGGTTCTTGACATTTTATGTTAACATTTGTTTAATCTGCATGCTTTTCTGTCGAGTCAGATCTTAAATATTTCTCACATTTTCTGATTGTTTGATTCAAATCAATGAATCACTCAATTGACCTTGCCTTGCTAAACTTGTCATTTTCTCTAATATTTGACAGCTAATTTTGTGATTTTTTTCATGACGAAGAGCAATACTCATAGTAGTCGTAAACCTAGGTTTTTGGAGAGTGTTGATTAAGGTTTACCCACACTCTCTCTAATCTAAGTTAACCCTATATCAAATTATTCTATATAAAAGGCTACCTGTTTTTTCCTTTTTTCTTTTGGTTGAATATATTTCTCAATTTTGAACATGGCTGCTTTTTACTCATTGATCATTTCGAGTTGATGTTGAGTATGAGTCAGGCTAGTATGCTAGATTCCAGCTCCTTTGGACATCAGTACCCCCAAAATGCTAACTAAATACAAATTATCTATAGATGTTTTTGTATTATTGAATTAAAATGTCTCTTTTATTGGTTGTTCCTTCCATAGGTATACCGACCGAAGAAAAATTGCAATTGAGCATATTATACAAGTTGTGTCGCTAGACCCATTTCTTTGGTCTGCATATGAAGAGTTGTGCATCCTAGGTAATTTCCAACATTGCAATAAATCATAATATTCCTTATTTATTTCAAAATTGCACTTGTTATTCTCTATCATAGAAGGTGACACTTTTTAAAAGACCTAGTTTTCTTTTGTTTTCATATCTAGTGATTTTTCAAGAGAATTAGATTGAATGTTAGTGATTTGTATTATAGTAAAAAATTCAGTCTCTAGATTATTTGTCGAAGACCACAGACCTGGTGATTTTATATCACTGTTCTAAGTCTATAGTCATCATATAACTTGAATTGCTTTCTACTGCTCCGTCTACATTGAGGTTATATCCAGTGCATGGTTTTCACTTGAGATGTTAACTATTAATAGTCCAGAGTTCAAACATTCTTTAGAGAATGCATTCTGTAGTCTTAGAATTTAACATTAGCATTTTCCTTTCTATTTGTCTAAACACATTTATTGTTTTCTTTTCTCAAGGCAAGGAGGTAAAGTCCATATGTTTAGCTAAAGAGGACTTAGTACTTTCACCATTATGTGATCTACAAGCACTATACTATGTGTTCCATAAGAAACTAGGGTTGGTTCTTCTCAACAAACTATGCAATTGAGTTATTAGCATGTGTCACTTAGACTATAGATTTCTTCAAAAGTTTGGGTAGTGTGCCTTCTATACAATCAAGCATCTTGGACTTTCAATGCCTTTTGGGACTGCCATATTTTGAAAAAAGGTGACTATCTTTAATGATTTTTCTTTTGTCAATCTCAGAAATGAATGGGCAAGATATCATCTTGTGAACCATGAATACCATAACACCAATTTCTCCTTTGCATATGACACCATGGAAAATTTCTCAACACTGAAATGAATGAATATGTATCTCAAACATCAGTAAGACACCAAACCAAGTATCTTTGACATCAATGACAAACACACCAACAACCTCCCCCTTTGTCATTGATGGCAAATTCAACACCATCAACCAACTCTCTCCCCCTTTGACATCAATTGACAAAGGAGCACGTACTCTTACTCCCCCTGTCAAGAATAGGTTATACAAATCATTCTCAAGATGAGCAAGAGACTGGCAAACTGTTCTAAGATTCGGACACTGAGCAACTGCATATCAATACTATATATCAAGTCAACTGCCACTGACCATAAAAAAGCTATGTGGTACTGGAAGCATACCTCTGCAATAGATGCTTCACAATGCAAACTAGAAACTAATATCATTGAATTCAACTAGATGTGTAAATAATGACTTTACTACAGGAAAGCACACTATCCATTCAAAATGTAGAGACACTATTAAAGCACTAGCACTGTCACAATACATCACTGTCTCAAGGCAAACATTACTATTAATAGGATGACAATCACTTTTGCACCAACTAACAACCCTGTCATATAGTTGATATCAAACTCCTTTAAGAAGGAATAAGTAATGAAACACAAAGTACCTTTGTATTTTGCATCAAATACCTTTGACTTTTCAACATATATCAAGTATCAACATCATGAAAGCACTATATTTTGGCAAATCCACACCACTGTCACTACAAAAATTAGATAGGGGATTGCTTAGACTCTCTATGTCATGCATACCCACTATCAGTTATGTCATTACACTTACACTGTTACCATCAGTTTTACCAAACACACATTACACAATCAAGTACTAAAAACATGCATAGAGATCATTGGCAAAGCAGCATAGTCTTGACCAACAGTGATTTTGAGCACAGGCAAACAATGACCAAGAGAAGAGTCATTTCATTGTCTATTATCACTTGTCAAAACATCTCACAGTTTTGTAAAATAAGAGATACACTATCCATGCAAAGTGAATAGCACTGTCAAGATGGAACTTGTGATCTACAAAGGCACTTGTATTGCACTGTGACTAATATCACCATCTAAGCATCAAAGCATTATTTAAAAACCATTGTCCAAAATCCATATCATACTGCAGTTAATAAACATGAATTCCACTAACACTTTAACCATATCATTGTCCATCATCAACAAAAACCAGATCAATTGTGCATTTGCAAGTTCTAACACCATAGATAGTGAATTGCAAAAACATGTTGCAAAATGAATGGATAACATTACTCCCCCTACAAACCACTGTTAATATTTTGCATATCACGGGCTTCTTCAAGGGCTGAAAGTGTTTTGGCTTTGGACTCCTTTTCTTCTTGAAGATGCAACTTTAATCTCTGATTACTTTGTGGTAGAAGCACAATCAATATCTCCTAACCATGATATGTAAAATTTATTTCAATTGTGAGTACTTTTATTATGTTGCCTCTAATAGAAGTGTTTTATTTTATAGCTTGATGGTTGCTATGTTGCATGAATCCTATAGAATGGCTTGCTACTAAGGTGGAGAAGTCTAGGAAGCAATTGAAAGAGAGGAAGAACAGATCTAAGAAGATCCATGGAGTCAAGAAGGTAAATATTCTTTCAAAGAACATGTTAAAGTAAGTTACTTATTTGCTTTCTGTTACAAAGGGGCAATTTACTTATTGCATTGCTGGGTTCTGTTTGTGCAGACCAAGGCAGGAGATGCAGCAAAGAAGAAGAAGTAATGCAACAATTAGCAATATTAAGCGAGTTTTGATACATTTATTGAGATTTTGAGATGTAAAAGACCATGATGAAATATTAAGGTTGAGCATATTAATTGTGATAGTATTGCAATTCAGGAGTGATTCTCAATGTGAACTAAATTTTCTTCAAGATGCATTTTACGTTATGTTAGTTAGCTGTTAAATTTTTGAACAAATATTGGGGCATATTGGTATTTGCTGCACATTTTCATGGCTGTATTCTTTTTGTGTATACTTTCATTCCTGAAACCAAAGGTCTAAGTTGTGAAAAGGTAAAAATAATAAAGGTGGAAGTGAGAAACTAAGTGATGAAGCCATTGAAGACATTATGGAGAAGGTGGTAAAGCTTCTTGCATACATTGTGATAAAAATATCTTTGCAGATTTCTATTAGGATGATAAGGACAACAAGTTAAGCTTTTCAAGGGGGAGTTTGAGCATTCATGAAAAAGGTTTAACAGTTTGGTAGTTCTATGAGCAGTCAAAGACATCATGAGAGCATCTAGGAGAGGATTAGAAAAATAGTAAGGGCAAATATGGTGACAAGGACAACAATTTGAGCTTCTTAGGGGCAATTTGAGGGTATCTAGGAGCTTCACAACCAGCTGGAACACATTTTTAGGAGCTAGGGGAGACCAAGTCAAGCAAGAAGACCTCTTGGGCGTATAAAATAGGTTTCCCTATTTTTAAGCATGAGAACTTAGTCAATTTTAGTTCCTATATGCTCTCCCATGCTTGGGATGAGATATAGGACCCTTAGGCTTCATTTTTCAAGTAGTTATTTCATGTTTTGGAGTTGTATAAGCAAAAAATAGAGCATTGTAACTTAGTTTTCTCAGTCACAACACTGAGAAATACATTGTGTAACACATTTTTCAAAGCAAAGACACATATTTAAGTCTTGTATCTACTGTAAGAACACCTTTTCTCAAAAAATTTAGTATTTTTTCTTCTTAATAGTTGTTTCATTATGTGCAAATGAATGATTGATTATGTTTTTCTATGTTTTATGTTTAAACCTCAAAAGCATTGTCTCATTTCTAACACTTTTAGGAAGAAATCAATGAACAAAAACAATTAAATAAATCACCAAATGATGGCAATTAAAAATTAAAATGACTAAATTTACTACCAATTAATGGAAATCAGTCAATTAAAATGACAAAATATACTACTAATTGACGTCAATTAAATTGACTAAATATACTACCAATTGACAGAAATTAATGAATAACTATGACTAAATCAATAACTAAATTAACAACTAAATATACTACCAAATTGATCAATCAAAACAACCAATAAATGACTAAAAATTATTTAGTCATAAATTTGGTCGCGTTATAAATGACTGGAAATAAACTACTAATGGTCATGTGACCAAGCTTGGTCATTTATATGCAATTTCTAGTAGTTTTTTTAGTCATTTATTGTTGTTTTTCTACTAGTGACCATCCCCATCCTCTCTGATTTGTTGCAATAGCTAATATATTGGCAACTCCAATGACATTGGAATTTTTGCCTCTGCTCCATATTCCATCTCAAATGGGCTCCTTATAATGGATTTCTTGCAGGTTATCCTATCAGCCCATAGAGCATACTTCAATTTATTATCCCATCTTTTCTTATTATGATCCAACATCATCTTTATGATCTTCATGAGACTCTTATTGCTAGACTCAACTTGTCCATTGCTCTGGGGATGGTATGGTGACCAGTGAATCAGCTTGATTCCATACTTGGAACACATATCAATTATATCTTGAGATCTGAAACACATGGCATTCTCTGCAACAATTTTGGATGGCACTCCAAATCCAGTTATCACATTATTTATAAGAAAATCAATCATGACCTTGGATGTGGCATTACGAGTGGGGATAGCCTCAACCCACTTGGTAAAATAGTCAGTGGCCGCAAGGATCTACTTAAATCCATTACTGAATTTCTCTTGAATTTCTCCTATAAAATCAATGCCCCATTGAGTTGGAATGGCGCTTCAGCTGTAACTGGTAAAAGGGGCAATGCCCTAGAAAATTTCATCTTGCTAGAGAAATGTTGGCAAGAATCACACTTTCTGACTTGTTTGGCAACATCATTGAAGAGACTTGGCCATCAAAATCCTACTCTGATAATCTTATGTGTTGTGGTTTTGGCATGGAAGTGACCACCACATATTCCTTGATGGTATTCTTCCATAAATGCCTTAGACTGTTGTTGGTCCAGACACTTCAACAACAGTCCCTCATGATTTCTCCACATTAATGCATCTTGAATTAGGACATACTTTTGAGACTGAAGCTTAAGTATCCTATGTTGTGTGACATTCATCCCTGGAGGACAATGTATATTGACAAGATAAAAAATAATGTCTCTATACCATGGATCATTTGTCAATGCACATGCACCAGCAAATGGAACAACATCTATTGCATTCACCTCAACGGCCTTTAAGTTGGAATTTACCATCAACTTAGCCAAACCCTAGCCTCTAACTAGTTTGGTGATTTACACCTCAGTGTCAAACTCTTGGATCCTATTGATCCATCTACATCTTCTTCCAGAAGCCTCCTGTTGTGTGAAAATATCTTTCACAGCTGAATGGCGCACATACGCAATAGTCTTTGCACCCATGAGATATGGTCTAAAATTTTACTACCTTAACCAAAACATATCGAGTCTTTTCCATAATGGAATAATTTAACTCAACAACTTGCAAAGACTTGCTAAAAAATCCTATTGGCTGCTCAAATCCATCTTTATTCTTTTGTAACAATACAATAGCAATTGTATAAAATGAAGAAAAGGAGAAAAGATGGAAGGGTTTTACATAATCTGGGCTTACCAACACTGGTGCATTCTTAACATCTTCCTTTATGTCAAGAAAAGCTTCACCTGATTCTTTTTCCCATGTGACGGACTATCCCTTCTTGAGCATCTTGGAGATGGCTTTAGTCTTCTCAACGAAATTGGGAACAAATCTCCTCACAAAGTTGATCTGCCCAAAGAAGGACTAAATACCTTTGACTGTTTTGGGTTGAGGGATAAGTTCAATGGCCTTAACTCTTTTTGGATCAATTCTAACCCCATCCCTTGACACAATGTGTCCCAATGACTTTCCTTCTTCTACTCCAAATTGACATTTCTTGGGATTCAAAGAGATCCCATACTCTAAATATCTCTCAAAAATCAATTGCAAATTCTTGCAATGATTGTTCCTATCCTTTGAATATGCAATTATATCATCTTGGTAAACAACCATGATCTCATCAATGAGGCCAACAAAGGCCACATCCATTGCCCTTTGAAATGTTGATCCTGCATTTTTAATCCAAATGGCATTCTCAGATACACATACGTACCCCAAGGAGTGGTGAATATTGTTTTGTACTGTTCTGACTCCTTGACCAACACCTAATTATACCCTAAGAACCCATCCATCATAGACATCAACTTTGAACCAACAACCCTCTACAAAAGATGATCCATGCTTGGAAGATAATTATCCTTAAGGGATTTGATGTTTAGATTTTTGAAATCTACACACAATCTAATCTCCCCATTCTTCTTCCTTACTGGGACAAGATTAGACACCCACTTAGAATGCCTAATTGGTTTAATTATACCTCCCTCTTTCATTTTTAACAATGATTTTTGCATTTTGGGAGCTATAGTGGGGTTTATAGGCCTCTATTTTTTGCCTAACGATTTTCCATCAAGTTGGAGAGGAATAGTATGCTGAAATAAATCCTCCCTATAAGCTTTCAATTCATCATAAGGCCATTCAAAACATTTTCTAAATTTTCTCAATAAAGTAATCAACATTTTCTTCTCATGAGGCTTCAATTTCTTACCTATTTATTTACCATTTTAGGTGCCTCCTTAGTTCCAAGGTTAACACCTTCAAGATTGTCTTCTTCAACCGGTTTACATTTGCTCTTCCAGCAATCAATATTGTCAAACATTCTCTCCAAAGCCACCAATCCCTTGGGAATGGTATTTATCTTCAACTGCCCTACCTCATTGCCAAACAACGTTTCCTTACCATTATCCATTTCTACCATAGGCTGCCAGTCAATCACTTGACTATCAAACTCATCCATGCAATTGAAGAAATTGAAAATCTAATTACTGTCATTGAACACTTGCCAACTGTATATATTATCTAGGATGGTTGTCCTTGTGAGGACTTCAACAACTTGATGGTCATGAGGAAAATCTGATGCAGGATCAAATTTAGATGCAACTATAGCTAGGGAGTCTACCTTTTCATTTATGGTTCTATCAACCCGTTCAATGTCAATGGCATCATACAGCTCCATGGTATCCCATACAACATTCTTGTATGCTCTTAACCTTTTATCTTTGGCAGCAAAATTATTTCTAATTTGTTGCACCACTAATTCTAAGTCACCAAATATCTTCAGGAACTTGACCTTATGCTTATGAGCAATATTTAAACCTAGCAACAATGCCTCATACTCAACTATGTTGTTAGTGCACTGAAAATCAAGTCTAAAGGGCATACCAAACTTCTCACCATCTGAAGATATTAGAACAATTCTGGTACCTGAGCCATCTCTAGAAAACTTACCATTAAAATGCAACGTCCACAAATCAAACGCATCACAAATAGCAACAATAGGGTTAGAAGGTGAAACATCTAGGCAAAGATTATCATCACTGCTATATGCCATAAAATGGTCAATATAAGTGTCAAAGAAATTTGCATGATCCTCCTCTGTCTTATATATGTCTTCTATGTTTTCATCTTCCACCTTCTTCTCCCTATATAGTTTCACTTCCATGCCCTGGACTGGGATGGTGGCATATGACAGGTCCATCTGAATACTACCACCCATAGAAGTCGTCCATTTTCTAGATGATAACATACCCCACTTGGCAAGGAAACCCACAATAATTATGTCCATCAAGAATGATTTGTTAGGATATGCAGCTAATTTGACCTCAACATCTTTGACAAGACCAATCACATTCACCTCCCTGGAATCCATAGAAAAACACTTGTCGAAAGATTTGGACACCTTCAGTCCCAGTTCATTCATGATTTCAAGCAACATGACATTGTTGGATGCCCCTAAATCAAGCATACAGTTGTGTAACAGCCAACCATTTATGATCAGAGTGGTATAAAAAGGGTCAACTTCCATCTTGCTATTAACCATGGATGACCCTAAGTATACCTCAATTGTTTCATCATGGCCTACACCCTCATCATTACTGTTGGGAACAATAATAGGTTGTTTTTGTGCATCTACAATAGTAATAAAAGACTCTGCCCTATCTCTATGTTCAGGGATTCTAAGGAGTTCCACTATTGGCATAGAAATTCTAATTTGGCTAAAAACTTGAGCCATGTCAATAGGGAGATAATTAGGCAAAGGAGTATCAAAAGAAATAATTACATCATTTGCAAAAGGAATGTAAGGTATTACTTGACTGGATGAAATATCCTTACCTTCTTCCTTTGTCTTCTCCTTTTCTGGTTCCTTTTGTGCCTAAGGTTGATCCTTCTTATTGTAGCCTTTTGGATAATGGACCCCTAGAATGGGTGTAGTATCTATAGGCTACACAATTGGCATTGGACTCTTTTGAACATACTTATGTTTTGCTACTGGAGATGGCATTGAGGTTTTCTTCTTTTCAGGGACATTTTTCTTTGGAGCATTGTTGCTTTTCTGCTCCATGTTCCTTTTGGATCTGTCCCTTAGTTGATCAAATTTTTGTTCTTTTGATTCCTTGGCAATGTCGCTATGAACAAGGATAGTTTTGTTTCTCAATTGATATCCTCCTTGGACTTGCAAGATGGTTGCATCATTCAATGCTTTCATATGCTCTTTTAAAGGCTTGGACTGTTGATATTTTTTCTGCATAAGATCCTTTAAATGCCCAAAATCATGAGTTGGCAATTGATATTTCTTTGGACCTTCATCATAATCATATTGAAAAATATGATCATCTTCCTTATGGCTCTCACCATCAGCATCCTGATCTAGTTTCTCATAATCCACTACATCAAATTGATTGATATCCTTTTCATAGTACTCAGTTGCACCCTCTTCATTCAAAAATTCTTCCTCTCTACTTAATGAATGAGCCACCATACAATTTGTTGGATCAAGAGGGAGGAAACAAGCCTGAAACCATAAAGATTCATCTTGGAAGTTAACTTGATCCTTTATCAAAGGATTAGGGGTGTTCCTTTTAGGTTGTTTAAAACTCACATGCCTAGGGGCAGCATGTCTATCATTTTGTTGTGGTCTCTTAGACCAATTAGTATTATAAGGTCTATTATTCAACCTTTGACCTTCATTAAAATGTGTTGCAACACCCTAAGGTGGCAACCCTTTGTCATTTCTAGCAACCTTAAATGACAAATCTTTCACAACCCCCATGAGTTTATCTAATTTGTCATTTGTAGTGAGGGGTTTGTTGAAAACTGGCTTATCTAGCTAGGACAATTTTACATCAGACCTTTTGATGTGCTTCCCTGAAGCTCTAATGTTACTTTCTATGTTTATGGTTGTAGCATAGGCCTCTCTTAATGTTTGCAGACTCTTGTCCCTCAAACAATAACCAATTTTTGAATCAAAAGCACCATAATATAAAACCAAGCACATAGATTCATTGGGTCTCATATGAGGTACCTTTCTCATTGTCATGATGAAGCGGCTGTTGAAGTTAGCTACCATTTCATTGATGGCCTTTTTGATGGCTGTGAGTTCATGAATGACAAACTTGGGGTCAATCCTATCCCCATACTGTAGTCTGAACACCCTCATAAATTTCTCCCAAGAATCAATGTTGTTATCAGGGAGAGCCTTGCACCATTCTTTGGTACTTTCTTCCAATGAGTGCACAAATAACTTCATCATCACATCTTCATCTTCAATCTCATACTCATCAGTGACATTAATGAAATGCCTCAAGTGTTCCTCACTAGTGACAACATTATTGCCCTGAAACCTATGAATCTTCCCTCTAATCTCAGTTGGAATGGGATTAGGAAAATTAGGTATGACAATGAAATCAAACGACTTATACCTCTCATATGTAAGCGACTGCCTCTATATAATAAACATCTATGCTAACCTTTGTTGTGCATGCCCAACATTCTGAATGTTGTCATGTTGTTGATTAGCTTGATTCTGTGGTGGCTAAAATTTGATATTTTGAGCAAGGGCCTGATTTATACCCTATTGTCCCATTTGATGTTGTTGTTGTATCTGATTATGTTATTGATTGTAGTGTTGAGGAGGTGCACGTTGTTGATTAACATTTTGATTATGGCCCCACTACTGGTTAGCTTGGTTATGTTGGGCTTGCTAGTCAAGCTAAGCTTATTGTTCATCAAGCAAGGCCTACACTTCCCTTTGTTTGTTTCTAAGATGATCAAGTAAATCCAGTTCATCTTGGATTCTTCTTTCCCTTTCTTCATCATCAGGTTGCTACTGTTGTTCACTATCATTAGGAAGAGTGTCATGTTGACCTCAAGATGACCAAGTGGGGGAATTAGGATGCCTTGTATTGTGATGCATCTCTCTGTTCTCACTAGCATTCCCAAATGTCCTCAAATATGGAGCTTGAGATTTGTCTCTACTCCCTCTACTAATGAAATTCTCATTTCTCCTAACATCATACTCACTTCTATTATGTCTTCTATTTGTTTTGAGCATGCTATCTGCAAAGTCCTCAGAAGTATAGTTGTATTAGCTTATGAGGTCAACAAATATATTATCCTGGGCATTTCTTGTAGGCACCACATTGGGTCTCCTTACCCTATACCTACTCCTTCTATTTCCAGTGTTACTAGAGGATTCCTCATGTCTAGGCTACTCCTGGTTTCTTCCTCTATCCATTATGAAACTTTTTCAAACTAAAATTAATCCTGGGTTATTAAAATAGAGTCGCCACTTCCCCTGCTAGGAAGAAAACTTGAACTAACACTGTATTTCAAAACCACAACAGCCAGAAATAAAATCTTGGCTCCCCAGCAATGACGCCAAAATGTTAGTTCCTAAAATAACTACAACTCAAAACTCTAAAACATTCCTCAATCACCTAGGCCAGGGATTATCGTCGAGGTGATAGGAAGAGGTTTATCAATAAGTTAGGGGTGATTTTGGTCAACTATAGGAGTGGGTAGACTCCTCTGCTTTTTGAGCTCAACTTATACTCTGGAGGGATGTTCCAAGGGGTATTATACCTATGTAGGTATTAAAATTAAACTAGATGAACAACTAAAAATATTAATAGCCAAACCCAAATCACTTTCTTAGCCCCAAATTTATCACTGGACTAAGAATAGCTGGTTGTTGTAAGACCCCTATATAGCTGATAATGGCAATCCTACACAATGAGGATGCATCAAGACTACTTCTACTTCTAAAGATAGGATGTATTGTTTTTGTTTTGAAGATGGGTGATCTAAGGCTACTTAGACTAGTGCCTATCCAATAGGCTACAGAGTCTAACGTTAAATAGAGGAAAACAATTGCACATAAGTGTATAACTGCCTACTTGATAAATCAAGTGCATGGAAATCAATATCAAATTGTTGGTCCTCGAATACTTAAAAATCCAATGCTATACAATATTCTTCCCTATGCAATACTAAAATGACCATTTACAAAGCTTGGAAATGGATTAAGAATTGTCACAATCATCAAATCAGAGCTTACATTCATACCACTAAATGTGGCAAAAGCAAATTAAAACTATGATTTTGATTTGCTAAGAAAAACACCTATAGCAATGGAGAAAAACAATAATCTAATACAACGATTTACAAATTACATTGCATACACTTCAAGACTGGTTTCATGTTAAACAAAGACTGCAAAATATCATTTTCTTGATCTGTCTCCTGGAGCTCACAACCGTACTGAGAAATTGCACAACTGACCAACCCTACAACAATTCAAACCTCTACATAGATATCATTTTACTCACTGCAGTTTCCCAGGCACTGCACCCACACTATCATAAATTCCATTCCCAATTCATCAGAAGATTTGCATGTTGGAAGGGAAAACCCATGCTCAATTAATTCTGAAAATGTCAGAGGAAGATTGCTTGCTCTCTTCCTATACCTTAAGCAATAAAGGGGGAAGGTTCTAATCCTCTCCCTGCTATCTACAACTTTGACTTCTCTGATTCATCCTTTATACATTGAAGAATTTTACTGTGACAACCATCTTCACAACACTATTCTGCAGGCTCATTAAATTTTGGGTACAAATTAGTTTGTATATCCCTGCAATCATGGCATACATTTAGAGAATTATCCATTTCAAGTGTTTCTAACACTCCCAATATGTTGTCCTATTTTTATATTTGAGCCATCTGACCTTGACTGCACCACTCTGCATGTTGGGCACTCTCTTTCTCCTATTGGCCACTTGCTATTTTCAAAAAATTCTTTATTTCATTCATATCGACAAGTTTCAACTTTGCCAAACTTGGTTTTTGTAAGCAATTGGCATTTTCATTAACCTTTCATCTTGCCTCTGCCTTTTCTTCTTTCACAGCATTTGTATTTGCCTTATCGACAAATTTCCACATTTCAAAACTTGGCCCTTGTCGGTAGTTTCCTTATTTGCTGAACTATTCTCTTTTTCTATCTTCTTGCTCACCCATATCAACAAATCTGTGCTTTGTCGAACTATCCTCCTTTTCTTCTTTTTTCATTCCTTAGTCGGCAAAAGTAGACTTTTTCAAACTTATCTTTCTTCCCCTTTATTGGCAAAATATCACTTTCCAAAACCATACGGTAGTGCCTTGTTCTTCTCTTTTCACCCATTTGCCCTATTGGCAAATTTAGCTTTTGATGAACCATCCTCCTCCTTAGGTTCATCGCCTTATCAGTGATTTCTCAAATTTTTGAACTATTTGGATGGTTCGGCCTCCTACCGATTTATCGATGATACCATTTTTTCCCTCTTTCTTTAGCCAAATTTTGGCTTTCTCCTTTTTCCTATTTTCCTTATCAGTAAATATTTGATTTCTTGAACTTAGGCTAGGTGCCTTTCTTTATCTCCCTTTCTATCAGCAAATCTCATTTTTGCTGAACTGCTGCCTTAATAGCTCTTTGTCAACAACCTTGAACTTTTCAAAATTATGCCTTGTTGCCTTTTATCGGCAATTTTGCTTTTTCCTGAACCATGGGAAAAGCAATCCTTTATCGCCTTATAAAAAAATCTCCAAATTTGCGAACTATTTGACTAGTTCATTCCTCTTCTGGTTTGCTAACAACTCTTGCCTTAGTCATTTTTTCTTCTATCGACAAACTGGCTCTTTTTCGAACCAAGGATCTTAGTGTCATTTCTTCATTATTGGCAAAAGTGTCGTTTGCTGAACCAAGGGCCTTATTTCCTTTCATCGAAAAAATATAACTTTCGTGAACCTTGTCTTTGTCTTCTTCTCCTTTGCTTTTGTTAGCGAAATGACCATTGTCTGAACCCTTTATCAGCAAACCTTTAGGTTTCTGAACCAAAACACAATGCCGATATACTCTTTTCTTTTGCCATGACCTTTAAATTTTTCCTTTGCTCAATGGGTTTCTCCTTCTTTCCTCTACTAATGTCGTTGCCTTATCGGCGAATCGGCTAATCTTTGAACTCCATAAATAGTTAGCAAGTTTTCGAAAACGTCAATTTTCTGACCAAAGGCAAAAAATGAGAAAATTATCTAAGGGAAGGAAGGGGAAAGACTTGGAGACTCGACTTAGCCATTCTTTGAGAGAAAATACCCCTAAAAACTATCTATGATTGGATTTAAACAAGGGGTTTCAATTGTTAAAGGCACAATGGGATTTTTTCATAGATTTGGGGACAAAATAGGGTAGTCCTGGGAGGAAACTTTTGCAGGTGCCAACACGAGCCAAAATGCGTATGCATTATATAATGGGTACACATTATTTTTTGCAAATTCAATGCAAACAAAACACGAACGTGTTCTGTTTGCATTGACTTTGCAAATTATAACGCGTGCGCATTATAACATGAACACGTTTTTAATGACTTAAATTTAAATTTTTTATCATCCCACCCATTTAGGCTTGGATTTCCAAACCTAAGGTTTGGAGATCCATTTTTGCTCCTAAATTTGTGTTTTCAATATAAAATAATGAATTTGAACTTCAACGTCATCAAGTTTACACGTTTTACATCAAAATTTTATGAAACTACCACCAAAATGAAGAGCTCCTTCTTAGCTTTCTAGCCATATAATTTTTTTATTATTTTGAATAAGTTAAGGTATTTAATTTTATTTTCTCTGAAGAGTGTCTTCATAATCCTCCAATACATATGTATTGATTTTTCTCTATAACTTTTGACCCACCTATCCAAATTTGAAAAAAAATATATAGGATTCTTCTACACTTCATTCTCTACATATTAAAAAAAAATTACATTTTTGATTAGTTTTATGCAAGTTATGTGATGCGCACGCTCGGTGATTCATTTTTTAGGATGCATCCACTTTGCAAAATCATTAAAAAATATGAAAAAATACACAACTTGTAGTCCTCACTCTTGACTATATTTCTACCAACCAGATTTTTAAAATAATTTGTGGAACAAAAAAATAGGGGGTGCACACTAGACACTATGTTATGTTCCAGTGATAAAAATAGGAACACTTTTGTGTGCGCTCAACGTTTCACCCTCTTAACCTTAACCATTTTCAAAAATATTTAGTAAGGGAGAGGGGCCAGTAGCCGCCCACGCCCCAATAACCACTATGTTTTTGTGCACCCTACCCCCCAATAATTTTTTTAAAAAGAACCATTACATGTAAAAAGAATACCTAGTAAATTAGCACATATGCACCAACACATGTTCACAACTACATGAGTAATTTACCATTGCAAAAACTAATACACATGCTCTTCCACTTGCATTTTCAAGCCAACTTGATGCAACTATGAGAACTTCCAATTTAAATATACACTTTATTGTTTTTATTACAATATGTCATGTTTATAAAAACCCACCCATTTGGACATCAAATAAAGTCAAACTAGTCATATTCACATACTTTTGTGCACAGCTATTGGTATACCATAAACACACACCACCCCAATCCCAAAGGGCTGTTAATCACACATTCTCCCATACTTGCTATCACATCCACTTGCCCCTGCACAAACACATAATGGTATTAGTCCGCATCCAGACAATTATTTAATAAAAAAATAAAATTAAACTAGTTTACATAAAAAAAGTGAGATTATTTAATAAAAAAATAAAATTAAACCAGTTTACATAAAAAAAAGTGAGATTTGTAAATCACATCAATCGCATACAATAGCTCATACGCATTTAATCAAATTCAAATCTCAACAACTGAGTTCAATTCTACATATCATAACATCGAATACAATAGATTCTACGCACTTATTCAAATGCAAACTCACCAACCAAATTCAATGCATTTCTTTTTCAAATATCAATCCATTATAAGACAAACATTATGCAGCGTAGAGATTGTTTTAAGCATAAATTTCCTGAAGGAGCACTGCAAACCCTGTCTACTGCCAAAAGGAATTTTGTAGACTTCCACATTAAGGTTTAGCTTGGTACTTCACCTTTACTTCACCTTCTTATATGAATGTTTCGAATGTTTTGAATCCTACAGCTTTGTCTCATTAATACTTTTACAGTCAAATTCTTCCTAGTTTTGTCTGAATAGTATTTATTAATTATTGTTACATTAAATATTTACAATTGTTTT
The DNA here is from genome assembly GCA_027924645.1 of Cunninghamia lanceolata. Taxonomy (NCBI): domain Eukaryota; kingdom Viridiplantae; phylum Streptophyta; class Pinopsida; order Cupressales; family Cupressaceae; genus Cunninghamia; species Cunninghamia lanceolata. Next base: position 1,313,085 of record BSBN01001352.1, read on the forward strand.
CCTATGTTGTAATATAATATATTGAGGGTTTCATTTTATATAATCTATCTAGGGTTTATATAAAAAGCTTCTATATATATTCAGATTAGACTGTTAATGCACTATATATATGTATGTATATAAATAGACATATGTATATCTGTATACATATCTATATTGAAGACTATACTGGTATACAATCATTTATTTTTGTTTTTCTCTCATGCTACCCATGATTTGGGTACTGCTGTGTAATTTACTCTCGATTTTTCATTATTTTTTCTGAGGCAACCCTTGTCTTGTGATAATTTCACTGTACAGAAGAATATATTGTTATATAATGATGGTTTTTTGTTATACATATAAATGGGGTCGTATATTTTTATGGGTATATACTTTTTAGTGTTCATTGTCAACGGTTAAGGGTTTCATTATTTTGTCTTGTGATAATTTAGATTGTTGTATAATGAGGGTTTTTTTTATACATACAAATGGGTTCGTACATTAGAGTGATCGGTGTATCGGCGAAGTAGAATCTAAAGTAGCTGATAGCACTTTTCTTGTTGATAGGCAAGAAGCTTAGAGTTACCCATCGGGAAGAGTTGCGATGTCGGGGTGACAAGTTCGAAGACGACCGATGGTGATTTTCTTGCCGATAGGCAAGGAGTGTTGAACCTCACATCGGAGTGACTAAGACTTTGGAGAGATAAGTTGTAAAGTGGCTGACAGACAACGTGTTGCTGAAAAGGAAAGGAAGAAACCTGTTCACCGAGTCTAGGAACGGTTCCAAAAGGTTCAAGAGTTCAAAAATTCAATATTTGATCAATTGTCCATTCCCGTTGTGCGTTCCTCATCAGTTCGTATATTTTTAAGGGTATATATTTTGCAGTGGCATTCTTACCTATTATGACTAAGACAACCATTTCAGAATAGGTTGGCACTTAGCATTTAATGGGTAGCTTCATTCAATAGATCAAATCATGTTATATATATATATATAAGGGTATATATTTTTGAAGGTTCATTGTCAACGGTTAAGAGTTTCATCATATCATTATCAACGGTTAAGGGTTTCATTATATCAGGGTTTCGAATGCTTTGAATCCTACAACTTTGTCTCTATAATAATTTTATAGTCAGATTCTTCCCAATTTTGACCGAATATATATCTAGATATCTCAATACATATCAATATATTTGTATACATATCTGTATATCTATAGACATATGTAGATCTATAGACATATGTATATTGATATACATATGTATATGTATAGACATATGTATATTAATATACATATGTATATGTACAGACATATGCAGTATAGACATTTCAAGATGGTACTTAACATTTCAACATTTTACAATTATAGATATACATGTTCGAAAGATTACTCTAATTTGTTTGCTAAATTTTACAACATCTTTTTCTAGCTGTTTGCTGCATAGGAGATATACATGTTCGAAAGATTACTCCAATTTGTTTGTTAAATTTTACTACATCTTTTTCCAGTTGTTTGCTGCATGGGAGATATACATGTTTGAAAGATTACTCCAATTTGTTTTCTAAATTTAACTACATCTTTTCCAGTTGTTTGCTGCATGGGTAACTTCATTGAATGGATTAAATCGCATCTGTTACTGTAGTGATTATATATTGGAAACACATATTGCTGAAACCCTCAACCGTTGATAACAAGTCTAAAATGGAACAACACAATGGAACATTACAAAATGGAACACGTTATGTTTGTCGTCCATGCCACTGCAATAATGATGCCTCAATCTATTTTCAGTCATTACACTAAGGATGCCATTTTGTCTACAAATCACTTCTGGTACTGATTATACATATCTGTATACATATTTGTATACATATCTAGAAATACTTTCCATCGCACAGTTGAGAACAGGGAAAGCAATCGGTAAAATGATTAACTTTTCGATGGAAAGTGGAATATGTATTCAGACCCCAACAAACATTGAATGGATTTTATGTTGTTTCCCATCTACGCCTAAGCAAACATGTTACCATGCATGTTGTCTGTTAAATCATTCAATAGATTAAATCATGTCTGTTAATGTCTCATATATATATATATATATACACACACACATATGTACATAGATAGATAAATGTATATCTGTATACATATCTACATATTTGTATACACATGTGTATATCTATACATATCTGTATACATATCTACATATCTGTATACATATATACAGTCTAAAATGGAACAACACAATGAAACACTACAAAATGGAACACGTGATGGTTGTTGTCCATGCCACTGCAATAATGATGCCTCAATCTATTTTTAGTCATTGCACTAAGGATGCCATTTTTTCTACATATCACTTCTGGTATTGATGATGTTTACATTTCTTGCAGGTGTATAGATACTTATGGCTTGAGGTAAAAAGGGGAGAACTTCTGGAAGGAGGACAGTCAGAAAACCTGGGGGGTGCAAGTTTCCTAATGTGGTGTCGAGGGACAAAGATACACATACCATAGAACCAGATCATGTTGCAGTGGAATGTATATTTCCCTTCGCACATACAAAGGATCTGGAAACCAATACAGATTGCCTTCAAACTACTGCTGTGGAAACAAGTTCTTTAAGGTTGAACAGAAGTATATGGACAAACAATGCCATCCAAAGTGCTATGGCTGATGTCGAAGATAAACATATGTCAATCAGAGCAGCTGCAAAGAAGTGGAGAGTGTCTACTAGCAATTTGAGGGCCTGGTTACTAGGTCTCACGAGCACCAAATGCAGGGGGCCACCAACCATCCTGACTGATGAGGAGGAGGCATAAATAGTTCAATGGTGCAAGGACATGGCCGACATAGGCCATGGGCTTGAAATTTCACAGCTGAAATCTACTGTGGCAGAGGTCATTCAGTCTTGGCCAAATCCTTTCACAGATGGGATGCCAGGGAGGTCATGGTGGGAGGGATTTAGGAAAAGGCATCTAGATCTAACTATTCACACTGCACAGGGTGTGGATACCGATAGAGCCATTATGCTAAGGCCAAGCATAGTAAACTCATTCTACGACAATCTAGAAAATCTTTACAAGACACATAAGTATGGGTCCAGCAGAATATGGGACTACGACGAAACTGGGGTACAAGCTGGTAGGAATTATGGAATGAGGGTAATAGCAAAATTGGGATCCCATTGTGTACCCCACCTCATCTCAAAAAGTAGGGAATGGATTACTATTTTGGCATGTGTTAGTGCATCGGGTTGCAGTATACCTGGTTTTTATCTATTTAAATCCAAAAGGCATATCAGAAACTACATAGCCAACTATGAGCTAGGTGCATGCATGGAAGCTTAAGAACATGCATGGATGATGAAAGAACTATTTCTGAATTGGCTGTAGCATTTTGCTGCATCTATCCCCAGAGGGGTTTCACCAACCAACAGAGCTCTTCTAATTTTTGATGGTCATGGCAGCCATGTTGCCTTCAAGACCATAGAGGAAACACATCATTTAGGGATTGACCTCATCACCCTCCCAACACATACAAGCCATAGATTGCAGCCACTAGATGTGAGTATTTTTTCACCATTCAAAAACTATTTCAAAAAGCAAAGGTCTGCATGGATGGCAAGCCACCTGCAAATAGAAATTAGAAGAGAAGAGTTGGCCACTCTTGCTAGCAAGGCATTCAAGCAGGCCTTGACCCCTGCTAATATAATTAGTGGGTTTAGAAGGACAGGCATTTGGCCACTGAATAGGTCTGCGCTTCAAGAAGACATGAGGCCAAGTGATGGCTTCCAAGTATCAAATGAAGACAGTGAAGATTCTATGGCCACTGCACCAGAGAATCAGGCCTTCACAGTGGAAGAGGATGCTGAGATAATTGCAGTTGAAACCTTCTTGCAATTCACTCGATATTCAGATGCACAAGTTGAGGAATTCATCAAAACATACAATAAAAGTGGAAGTGTACAGAATCCAATGGAAGTACAAGAAGAATGCACTGAAATGCTAGGAAGTCAAACAGTTTCTAATGCTGCTGATATTCTATAGCCACTTCCTAATGCTATTGTTATAGTTTCTAATGCTGATGTTACAGTTCCTATTGCTACTGAAACTATTGATAATGTTGTTGTTATAGTTCCTAATACTGTTGAAACTATTGATAATGCTGTTGTTACAGTTCCTAATGCTGGTGATGTTGTTTCCAATGCTGTTGATACAATGTCTAATGTTGTTGATACAATTTGTAATATGGAAGGTCTTAGTTTGCCAAGTCAAGTTAGCCTACCAGAATGGATGGTTGAAGCTACTAGAAACATGGGGATACAAATAAATTTTAGTTGGGTGGATGTCATCCTTTCAATGCCTTCACCACTAGATCATGATCCATCTGACATCATACACTACTTCACTACTGCATCAAATTGGGATCCACAAAACGAGGACATTGTAAAAGAAGAAGAATGCATAGGTGATTTGGAACCAGATTATGTGCCTTGCACCCAAGATAGTGAGTTTCAGCCACAGGGAGTTAGTCAATTTCTCAAGCTCCCAATTCAAAGGGTACAGGCAAGGGGTGGTAAGAATAAGACTGGGGTACTACGTTTAAGTAGGCAGTCCCAGATCTTAACATTCAATGCATACATTGAAATGCTCAATGAACAAGAGAGGGAGAAAGCTCGTTAGGAAGAGTTGCAGCTAAGGAAAAAGGAACAAATGTTGGAGAGGAAAGCTGAAAAAGAAGCCCAACAACAAGAGAAAGAGAAAAAAATTGGAAAGAGTGTTAAAAAACAAAGAGTGGTAGAGGAAAAACGGGAGAAGGAAATTCAGCGTGAGCAGGCAAAGAGTGCTCTGGGGACGAAGATAGCAAAAAAGAAAGGGAAAAAATCAGCAAATGAGAGACCGTTGAGTACCCCGAATTCTCCTCTACCCGGGTAACATCCCATTCTAATGGACATGTTTGCCATCTTGAGCCCAGCCTTTGCAGCTCTAAGCAATCTACAAGTAGGGTCTAGCCCAGGAAGCTCAAATGAGTTGTTGGTAAATGTAGATTCTAATCAGGCTTTGCTTACCCAGATTGCTGCATCACTATAGACAATAACTGAGCCACTAAGTTTAACTCAGACTACAAATGAATGTGCTACTACAGAACCTGAACAACCTATTCCTTTTCCTAGATTTATGGAGAATTGAAGAACTTTTTTTTTGGATGGAGATAGTTGACATTAGTGAAATTTCTATGTGTACATCTGATTTAGTCATATCGTTATGTAATATTTTGTGAAAAAAGGAACAGATTGATGTAATGTTTATATGTTTGTAATTGTTTTGGAAAAAAAGCAACAAATCGATGTCATGTCTATCTATTGATCTTTTTGTAATATTTTGTGAAAAAGGAACAGATCAATGTCATGTTTATATGTTTGTAACTGTTTTGGAAAAAAATCAAGAGTTAAATGGTTATTTCTGAAATATCTGTGTTGATCTCATGTTTCTATGTTTGTATGACTATAACTATTTTTGGAAAAAAAACTAAGACTTCAATGGTTTGTCGGCATGGTACTACAAGTTGTCTACATAATTTGCACTGAAATAGCATGTTGTTTTAGCATTCTGTTCACATAATTCTACCTTAATTGAAATCATTAAAGCATCCAAGTAAATGTAGTTCCATTTAAGCAACAAGGAAATTTAAACTATTCAAAGGAACCTAAATTAAAGTATTGTAAATTAAAATATTGTAAATTAAAGTTTAGTAAAGGAAAATGATTGAAAAGAACATAAAACCACTATGAAGAAAAACCTAAAACCAAGTGGGTCATTGCCCGAGTAAAGTCTTATAAGAATTTACCTGAATTGATTAAACCCAATCGAAGGTGTTCTAGAAAGCACTGACCATGGTTGTATGCCTGCAAACATATAAATGATAATCAAGGCAGTAACGAACATACATCATAAAACAAAATCATTAATTTGAACTGACAAAAATATAATAATTGAAAAAGAAGACTGTATATAATAAGGTATGAGAGCAAATTATTCCATCAGAGCCATTAGAGTAAAATATTCCATGAGTAGTGGTGTGTTAACAAACACAATTGCATAGTACAATTCGTCAACCAGTGTTTTAAGTAAAGTCTTATAAGACTTTACCTTCATCAAGTGCTCGCCTTGCAAGGTGCTCTACAAACCTCTCACATGCTTGCAATCATAGAAATCAAAAGTCAAGTAGTCATCCGAGTAGTAATGAACAAACATCAAATCATCCAAATAATCTCACACATTTGCAAAAGAAAATATGAACTGCATTCAGGCATATTATTTTAAATAATCACATACAATTGCAAAAGAAGACTATAATATTGTAGCAGAGCAAAATATTCCATCAGAGCCATCAAGGAAAAATATTCCATGAATAGTGGTGTGTTAATAAACACAAATGCATAGTACAATTCGTCAACTAGTGATGTAAGTAAAGCCTTATAAGGCTTTACCTTAATCGAGTGTTCGCAATGCAAGGTGCTCTGCAAACCTCTCACATGCCTGCAATCATAGAAATTATATGTTGGGTAGTCATCTGGGTAGTAACGAACAAACATCAAATCATCCAAATAAATTCAAGCAGTGCAATGATACAACTATATATTATAGACATATATAGTGATACATATACATATATGTATACATAATAAAAATTTACATGTATCCATATATGTGTATATATCATTTATATCCACTCCTCCACTAAAAAGGCAACACACTTGATCACTTTTATAGTTAGAGTAGGTTAAAAATATGTTTATTAACACCCCTCCATAAATCAAGTTGGTGGAGCCTTTGAACTTACCCACCCATTTCCTAAACATATGGACTACAAACATAACGTGTTCGAATTTATATAATTTATGCACACATATATAGAAATAGATGTATAATATATACATGTATTCATATATTTGTATGTATATATATATATATATATATATATATTAAATATTATGACATATGTATTTATTTTTGAGGGTGCATTATAAATGTTTGAGGGTTTCAACAATTTCTAGCATATAGATGTGCTGGAATTGTAAAATTCTTAAATGTTAAGTACCAGACAGGTTTTGCAGTGATCCTTCAGGAAATTTATGCTAAAAACAATGTATACGCTGCATAATGTTCCTCTTATAATGGATCCGAATTTGAAAAAGGAATGCATTGAAATTGGTTGTTGAGTTTGAATTTGATTAAATGCGTAGAAGCTATTGTATTCGATGATATGATAAGCAGAATTGAATTTGATTGTTCAGTTTGAATGTTGAAATCTTAAGTACCAGACTGAAATGTTAACACTGTCTAGGCTGCATATGTCTATAGATATACATATGTCTATCTATATACATATGTCTATCAATATACATATGCGAACAAGTCTCTTCCTTTCCTTTTCGGCAACACGTTGTCCGTCGGCCACTTTACAACTTATCTCTCCGAAATCTTAGTCACTCCGATGTGAGGTTCAACACTCCTTGCCTATCAGCAAGAAAATCACCATCGATCGTCTTCGAACTTGTCACCCCGACATCGCAACTCTTCCTGATGGGTGACTCTACGCTTCTTGCCTATCGGCAAGAAAAGTGCTATCGGCAAGAAAAGTGCTATCGGCTACTTTAGATTCTACTTCACCGATACACCGATCACTCCAATGTACAAACCCATTTGTATGTATAAAAAAAACCCTCATTATATAACAGTCTATTATTCTGTAAAGTGAAATTATCACAAGTAAAGGGTTGCGTCAAACAAAATAATGACTACAGTAATAGATATGATTTAATCCATTCAATAAAGTTACCCATGTAGCAAACAACTGGAAAAGATGTAGTAAAATTCAGCAAACAAATTAGACTAATCTTTCAAACATGTATATCTAGAATTGTAAAATGTTGAAATGTTAAGTACCAGCTTGAAATGTTTCCATTGTCTATGCTGCATATGTCGATACATATACATATGTATATCAATATACATATGTCTATAGATCTACATATGTCTATAGATATACAGATATGTATACAGATATGTAGATATGTATAGAGATATGTATATAGAAATGTATAGAGATATACATATGTCTATTTATAAACATATGTCTATAGATAGACTTGTATATATAGATAGACTTGTATATATATATATTACATTAACAGTCTAGTCCGAATATATGTAGAAGCTTTTTATATAAACCCTGGATAGATTATATAAAATGAAACCCTTAATGTATTATATTACAACATAGTAAAACAATTGTAAATTTTTAATGTAACAATAATTAATAAATATTATTCAGACAAAACTAGGAAGAATCTGACTGTAAAATTATTAATGAGACAAAGCTGTAGGATTCGAAACATTCATATAATGAAACCCTATTAACAAATACATTAACTTCATATTAATAGATACTAATGTTTGTATCCCCATGTTTCTAGCAGCTTCAGCCATCCATTCAGGTTGGCTAACTTGACTTGGCAAACTAAGACCTTCCATATTACAAATTATATCAATAGCATTAGACACTGTATCATCAGCATTGGCAAACTAAAACCTTCCATATTACAAATTGTATCAACAACATTAGACATTGTATCAGCAGCATTGGAAACAACATCACCAGCATTGGAAACAACATCACAACAGCATTAAAAATAGTTTCAGCAGCATTAGGAATTGTAACAGCAGCATTATTCAATGGCCAAATGCCTGTCCTTCTGAACCCACTATATATATATTACATTAACAGACATGATTTAACATATTGAATGATTTAACAAACATGATTTACAGGACAACATGCATTGCAACGTGTTTTCTTAGGCACGAATGGGAAACAACATTAAATCCATTCAATGTTCATTCAGGTCTGAATACATATTCCACTTTCCACCAACAAGTTAATCATTTTACCGACTACTTTCCCTATTCCCAACGGTGCGATGGAAAGTATTTCTAGATATGTATACAGATATGTAGATATGTATACATGTATACAGATAAGTGTACATATGTATAATCAGTACCAGATATGTTGACAATGAACCCTCAAAAATATATACCCATTAAAATATATGAACCAATTTGTATGTATAAAAAAAAACCCTCATTATATAACAGTCTATTCTTCTGTACAGTGAAATTATCACAAGACAATATAATGAAACCCTTAACCGTGAACAATGAACCCTAAAAAATATATACCCATAAAAATATAAGAACCCATTTGTATGTATAACAAGAAACTCTCATTGTATAACAGTATATTCTTCTGTACAGTGAAATTATCACAAGACAAAATAATGAAACCCTTAACCGTGGACAATGAACCCTAAAAAATATATACGCATAAAAATATCAGAACCCATTTGTATGTATAACAAAAAACCCTCATTATATAACAAAATATTCTTCTATATAGTGCAATTATCACAAGACAAAATAATGAAACCCTTAACCGTGGACAATGAACCCTAAAAAATATATACCCATAAAAATATAAGAACCCATTTGTATGTATAACAAAAAACCCTCATTATATAATAGTATATTCTTCTGTACAGTGAAATTATCACAAGACAAAATAATGAAACCCTTAACCGTTGACAATGAACACTAAAAAGTATATACCCATAAAAATATACGACCCCATTTGTATGTATAACAAAAAACTATCATTATATAATAGTATATTCTTCTGTATAGTGAAATTATCACAAGACAAGGGTTGCCTCAGACAAAATAATGAAAAAATGAAAGTAAATTACATAGTAGTACCCAAATCATGGGTAGCATGAGAGAAAAATGAAGATAAACGATTGTATAAACATCGCAATGGAGTGAAAGCAAAGCTAAAATCACATGGAGAGATGATGTTTACTCATTACCTGCACGGAGATGTATCTGCATGGAGAGCGACAGCCGGCGGACGCAGTGAAACCCTCGCATTTCAATTGCACTATGGAGAACAGGGAAAGCACTCGATAAAATGATTAACTTTTCGATGGAAAGTGGAATATGTATTCAGACCTGAACGAACATTGAATGGATTTAATGTTGTTTCCTGTCCACACCTAAGCAAACACGTTAACATGCATGTTGTCCCTTACGATGGGTCCGGGGATGTTTAGGAAGGGGGTAGGTAAGTTTGAAGGCCCCACCAACGTGATTTATGGTGGGGTGTTAATAAACATATTTCTAACCTGCCGTAACTATAAAAATGATCAAGTGTGTTTCCTTTTTAGTGAACTTGTGAATTTTTTGGGGGGCCATGGCGATCGGTTACCAACACATCAGTGTGCATGTATGGGGCAACATGTTGAAATGACACTTTTTTGACCCATGTGCACATAATGCATCCTACAGGGAAATGTATAAATGCCTAGAAGTTGAAAGAATAGCTTTAATCTCTTCACTCGCATACGGAAAAACCCAAAAAAAATCATCAAAATTTGACATGTCTAGCTATGTGCTTGACGTGCGGCCCCTCTCCCTTAGTTTAGAAACTAGATTCAAAGTTACTATAGTTCTTGTTCTTACCATGCCTTCAAATTTTGAGTGTAAACATCTCGAATTACTCACCCAAGTTCAGGTTTAGTTGATTTCAAGAAAAAAGTGGCCACTTTTGACCCCCTTTTTGTATACCATTTCCATGCACTTACCCATTTGTGATATAGGTGTGAACTAATCACACTGTGATATAGGTGGTGTATGCATGAGCTTGTCACTCTATGTGTATATGACATGAATTATTCTCCATATGTATATGTGTTGTATGCATGATATGGCACTCTAGTTGTATGTGATGCATGCATGAGTTATTCACTCTATGTATATGTGGTATGCATGAGCTAGTCACATTGTGTATATGTGACACATGTGTGAGTTATTCACTTTGTGTAAATGGGTTGTACACATAAGCTAGTCACATTGTGTATGTGTGACCCATGTGAGATATAGTCACATTGTGTACAAGGAATGTATGCTTGAGCTCGTCCCTATGTGTGAACAAGTAATGTTTATATGAGCTGAACACTATGTGTAATTGGGTGTCTTCATACACTAATATTGGCATTGTACTATCATCCAATTAGAATGTTTTCTATCATACTATAGTGTATGGATTGAATTAACTAATGGTTGTGATTTAAAAGTGAGATAAGAGATCTCATATCAGAGAAGAGGATGAAGCCTCTCTATTGTTGAAGTACAAACTACAGAGCCTTTGATTCCCATGAAGGGATATGTAGGCAAGGCCATTATAAATGAATCCTTGAGGTTAGATCTAGTTTAGAGATGACCCTACCATTGGGAGCTTACCATACTCTAGCACAAGTATATGAGTTGTAGCATAAGGTTGTTTCCATGACTATGGTTAGTAATTCTTTGAAGTTCACACTTCTAAATCAAATAGAAGATTCTTGGGGGATTAAGTTAATACTTGATGTTTAAAAAAAATAGTAGTAACTAGGGTAGTTATTACACAAATCCTGTACAAACCTGATCTAAATTTTGTTCTCACATTTAAGAGTATAGTAGGGAATTGGATATCTAAATTATATGCAATGGCATTGCTAGAGTCAGGGCAAAGTTCAACTATCACCAAAAAATTTGCAGCTCAGTATGTGATGCAGGTGAAAACAACTTATAAGAAGCATAACTTATATAGTAATAGTCTTCTCCATATTACTATCTGTACATATAAGTTGTGTGTATTCCTAATCTTTACCCTAAGACTTGAAATTTCCACACCTGCAGAGCTTTCTCAACTTAAAAATGAATACATGGAAGCAAAATCTAGTAACATGGTACATTACAATTATTCCAAGCCTGATGGTGGCTATCATTAGTGGGAATTCTGGCTCAAGAAAACTGATCATCATTTGCTTGGTATGTTTTAAATGTGATTGAAAATTAGAGCATAATTAGTAGCAGTAACCATAGTTCAATGCTTACAATTAATTTTAGATATTTTTTTAGGAACTAACATTATTGTGCTTTTCTCTCATATGGTTTGTGTAGATGATCTTATCTTTTGAATTACCATTTGCTCTGATACCTTTGTTGAAGTTTACTAGCAGCAAGATAAAGATGTGACCTCACAAATTTTCCATTTTAGTAAGTAACAATATATTCTCAAAAGTAATAGTATCATAAGGTATGGGATGATTTCCAACATCCAGAAGTTTGGCTTGTAGTTTACCATTTTTTCTTTGGCTATAGGATTGATTCTCAAGGCATAAACATATACTACCTTAGTATAGGATTCATGGGTTGGTTGATCCATAATAATCTACCAAAGGTGGCTTCGGTACCTATAGGATTAGTTGTTTTTCCAATTATGTTAGTTTATGTACTAGGGATTGAAAGGAAGCTAGGTGTGTGGAAAACACTTCCTACACTAATCTAATGAGGAGAGGGCTATGCAAATTCAACTTTATCCTAACTATTACAGCAATGTTAAACCATTAACATGAGATATTACAACAAAACACAAGAACCAGAAAGAAGACAGAAGAGAGAGAGAGAGACAAAATATACGTGGGGAAAACCCTTACGAGTGAAAAACCCCACACTCCAAAACACAGCTTAAATGTATTACAATAAACAATAACATATTACAATACAGTTTCAGAGCCAGTGCTCTTTCAGGAGTCTTCAAATGTCGAATCTAGAGATATTCCAGCAGCATAACAGTACTTGTACCAAAGTTATCTATCTCCCATCCAAGCACCTGTTAATATAGAGTTTACAAGGCAAATATGGAACCTTCTAGAGATGGGCGTCCATCTTGGACTCATGCCCCAAAACCCACGCCTAAGGACACTTGTCCAACATCCCATTCCGAAGTAGGTACCTATTCCCAAGATAGGTTACGACAGATGCTCTTACTCACCTTACAGTTGTCATAGAATCCATCATACACTAACTAAAAATATCATATTCCTCCTACATGTCATAACCTCCCTTGACCGCCCAAAGATGCCTTTCTCTTGTGCAAAGATACTCACCAAGGGGGAAACCGCAGCTGCCAAAGTCACCAAAATTTACCCTGCTGCATATACACAAGGTACTGACTATGCCAACTCAACATGGGATAAATAAATACAACATTAGGAATTTGCAAAGGTTGAGACACCTTAATTCCCAACAGGGATCTTATATTTGTCTATCCAAGGAGATAAGAAAATTACTTAGATAGAACTTACAAAATTATCTGTGCATACCAATGAAGGAGTACTTGATCAAATATAGAATTAAACATCTTTTACCTTTCTTCCTAGTGAATATGTATTACTAGCATCCATCTTTGGATGGGAGTAGACCAACATCAGCCCCACTATTGTATAGTAGTAAGGTCCTCAACATATATTTCCATGGTTTTGTCTGTCAATCCATGAATAAGTCAAAGAAATGTTGGGAGTTTGCATATTCCATGTGTGAATAAATTATTCTAGTCAACAAGGGAAACAACTATATCCGTAAGGTGTTTTTAGCTTGTTCTTCATGTAAGAGATCCATGAGAAAGACTAAAATAATTTACCTAAGTCTTGGCAAGCATTGAATGATAGCCATGAACTTATGTGTACATAGGTTCCTAATGAAGCAATGGATGATGGAAACCATGTAAATAATGGTGTATTTATTATTTACTTATGTTTTATGTCCTATTTTTAGGATGTTAATTATGGATAGTATAAATTGTGACAACAAAATGATTGTGGAAACTTAATTGCTCTTGTATGGGAGTGGATATGTTTCAAATTGTATTAGGGATATTTCTATAGGAAGAAAGATTCATCTTTTAAAAGTTATTATTAAAATTTATATTTTCATTATGTAACGTCGAAAATTGCATACTCTGGAAATTTCACATTACGTTTTGTGCTCATTTTGGTGTCTTCTCCCCTAGTATGTTTTTAGGATCACTTTGGACTTGCCTTAGCCTTTTACCTAACCCACACATGTGTGTTTGTGTTGTGTTCTAGCTTTTGTGCTTGTTTCCATCAAAATTTTTATTTTAGTTCCTTAATTCTCACACTATCCTAAGGTGTTATGTGAAACCAGGAGCTGAAGTCACTTGGACACTAGCACTAGATGCGGACAATGTTCTATGAAACCAGGAGCTAAAGTCACTTGGAGGCTCGTGCTACGCATGGATGTTCGTGCATAGTGCTAGTGTCCAAGTGACTTCAGCTCCTAGTTTCACAAAAAACCTTAGAACAATGAGAGAATCAAGGCACTAAAATAGAATTTGGCAGATGTCTGCGTGTAATGCTAGCATCCCAAGCCTATGTGTTGCCAAGTGACCATTTCTTGGACATTACTTGCCACCTTTTGCAACCTGAGAGATTCCTTGTAATGTTTATGCATGCTCAAATGACCTTCTTTGAAATGCCCCCTCTTTTTCCCTCTCAATTCTTTCATTTTGAAGTAAATTTTCTTGACAAATCTGAAGCAATTTGAAAAACTCTCTTAGTTATCCTTCTACAACTATTAGAAAATCTATAAAGTTCTAGGTGACATTATTGTGCTCACAAGCAACTCCATATTTGCACTCTCAAATATTTTTGTGGTTCTATTATTTCATTCAAACTCATGTGAGATTATTTGAGGATTTGTAGCATCTTCGTGGGGTTTTTTGGGACCACTTTTTGTTGGGTTCTTCATCTCCAACTAGGTAGTTTGCATCTTTTTATTTACAAGGTGATTAAGTTCCATTTACCCCCTTTTGTTGTTCATTTGTGTAGGGTAATCCATTTATTTTCTCTTTACATTTGTGTGGGTTACTTCCATTTCCTTTCTCTCTTACAAACAACTCACTAGTTTTCTCTTATGCTTGAGTAGATTAGTTTCATTTTTCTAATCTGTTTGTCACTACTATTTATTAATTCTACACACATAGAATATAATAACACACAAATATTTCAATATTTTTGATCTTAGCTGATGTGGAGGTAGAAATACCAAAATAGGGGTTTGACCTGAAGGCAAACCCCCAAAACAACCCCAAATTTCCTTCTTCTTTTTGTAGATTTCATATTTGAGAGAGAAGCTCCATCTACTTTGTTGGTTTTGTGAACTCTCTCCCAATATCTCTTCATTTTCTATTATTTATTTCATTTCTTTGGAATTGTATTGTTCATATATTTTTTATTTTGGTATATTTTTACCACCTAGAAGCTACTAGTATTCTATTTCGTCTAATGTTGTGCAAAATAGGTGAAATAGAGTTGAGAAAAGTCAAATATTTTTGTTTTTTGTACATTTTGGACTATAGCGCAACATGCAAATGTCCCTATGATGTGTTGGTGTCCCTGGCAGTGAGCTCCTTCGTCTGATACTAGGTTCTTGATTATTTCCTCTCTTTTTTTTCTATCATTAAAACATTTAAATTATGTTCACAACACTCTATTTTCTGCATTTCATCAACATTCTTCTATCTTTCAATTAGCTAGCATAGTTTCTATTTATATTTCTTAGCACTTCAAAGGACTAGTAACATTAACTTGTTGAAAATCAATAGGTAGTAGAAACTAAAACAGTCCTGAGTGTAGTTGTAGAAAATAGTTCCTTTGACTAATACCTCTTGGTTGTAGTGTAATTTATCCTCTTCTACATTTTGGTGAACTTGCCAATTTTTAACACTTACACATTTAAACACTTTCTTCAACATTTAAAACAACATACTTTTTCATCACATTTGATTGTGTGTTATGAGGTCAAACTTGGTTTATGAGCTTCTCGACCCAATCATCTAATTCTAATTACATCGTTCGTAGAAGTTTGAGACACACCATAATGGCCCACTCTCATTCCCCTAGCACTCCTATTAGGTCAAAACCTAATTTCATAAACTTCTATGATGGACTTCTATAACAACTCTTCCATCTCTAATATCTATCATCTCTTGACTCTTCTGGTGGCTAGTTATCATGATGTCGAAGCCACCTTTGACCATGAGGCTACACTAGGTAGTGTTCCCTAGGAACATATTCAAAAGTTAGATTGTCATTTGGTTGACTACCAAGATCACCTAGCTAATGAGAACCTGTTGGTTTTAGGACAAACAACTGAGAGTGGGGGGGGGGGGTGAATCAGTTGTCACCAAAACTTTTGTTCTTTAAATTCTTAAAGCCTTCTTATATTTCAACAACATAATAATGATTTAATCATGGAAGCATAATACAATAACTCAAGAGCAAAAACACATTCAACACATATGACACCAAGATTTTAACGTGGAAAACCTGATTAAGGGAAAAACCACGGGGTGACTAACCCAAGATTGTATTCTCTATTAAAAGAATAAGAAGAACAAAAATAGCACTTGCCAATTAGGGCTCACTACCCGATCACACTGCTCACAAGAGGCCCACTGCCTACAGGAGACACACTGTCTATAGAATAATATAAATATTACATACTTGAACTAGAGAATAGCATCTTCATTATGCTTGAGATAGTTCCATTTAAGCTCAACACTTTTGCTTTGCTTTTCGTTCCTCTTCTCTATCACTTTCTCATCATGACCACGAATACTTTTGAAATCACTTCATAACTCTTATTTATACATGACATCGACTTTGGAATGATCATCAAAGTCGACACAACATACACTTATTTTATTACAAAGCATTTACAAAAATACAACTTGATTTGTTACAAAAACTTCATGCGCATCACTACCCTATCAGCCACGCATATCTGGGACTTCAATCTTCTTTGAGGAACACACCAGGCTTCGCAAAACACCTTCAAGAATATCCACAATATGTGCAAATCATACAGTCATCCAGGACTGGGAAGAACACCATCACCCAAAGAATTACAAGATCAATCTTCAATGCGGACCAACAACACGAACTAGACACAATCTAGAGACCTCCACAAGCTTGCTTGAATCACCAAGAATATCCGCACCACTTCTGCTTACTTCAATCATTTGCATCTTCATCCAGAACCTCAAGAACACAGCCGGTCATCACTGTCACACTAGAAGAATCACTTACGGACCTCCAAACTATGAGCCAATCTAGTTGTCAATTCAAATTAGCTTCCCAAACATGCCACCAGATCTGTAGAGCATGATAATGCATTATCGGATCTCACCGGACCTATTTGAGCCACTCTGTCACTACTGAATAGCTGTCAGAACCAGTTTTACTCATATGGCCATAACTTCTCCTAATCTTCATGTGGACCTCTGAAATCTTGACTGGAGAACCTTCAGACACATATATACAAACCCTTTGATGCGCATACTCTGATCTTCAACTAACTGGAATCTTTACTTCATAGAACTTCTTTATCTTTACTATTCTTCTTTGTTTCTGATAAGGCTAATTTTCTCAATATCCTCAGCACACAACTCATCCAATCCTTGACATCAATGCAACTGGAGTATGTTGACATCAATGACCACCAGTTAGGCCCATACTTGCAACAATCTCCCCCTTTGTCATTGATGGCAACATATGATGTGAAAAATTGTTTTGACCATCAAGACAAGAACTTCTCCTCACTGGCTCCCCCTAACAACATCAATCATTTACATATCTTTTCTTTCTTCATTTATCCCCCTTTGATCAGTAATCTCTTTTATTTTTCACAAGTCTTCTCTCTCCCTTTGACATCAATGGCAAAGGGCACACACTTGCATCAATACTTTAGAATCATACAGACTGCTCCACCTGAGTAGCAACATCCTATCATCAATTTGGCCCACAAGATATGACTGTGAGATCCACCAGACTGATGCACATTAGTGCACCTTAATTCAAAACCAAAGGGGTAATTACCCCTAACTTCTCCCTGAGATACTCAAAAGAGTCCTTAGGTAGAGGTTTAGTAAAAATGTTTGCAATCTGATCCTTTGAGGGCACAAACTCCAATATGACTTCATTCTTGTTCACCTTCTCTCTCAACAAGTGAAACTTGATGGATATATGTTTTGTCTTTGAATGCAACACCAGATTTTTTGATATATTTATTGCACTTGAGTTATCACAGAAGATTGTGATAGGTTCTTCATACTCCACTTTGATGTCTCTTAGCATTTTCTTCATCCACAATACTTGAGTTCAACTACCTGCTACTGCAATATACTCTACTTTTGCAGTGGACATAGATATTGCCTCTTGTTTCTTGCTCAGCCAAGAAGCCAATCTTTTCCCCAAAAAGAATGCACCACCACTTGTACTCTTCCAGTCATCCACATCTCCTACCTAATCAGCATCTGTATACGCATGAAGAGAGATATCATGATCCCTAGGATACCATAAACTATACTCAACTGTTCCCTTCAGATATTTGAGAATTCTCTTGATTGCCATGACATGAGACTCTAGGATCAGCCTAGAATCTGGAAACAAGACCAACAACATTCGTAATGTTAGGTCTAGTTTGAGTAAGGTAGAGTAGTCCACCAATCATTGACCTGTACTTTTTCTGATCAGCCTTAGGAGATTCATCATCTTTGCTCAATTTACACCTGGTTGCCATGGGAGTATTCATTGGCTTTGAATCTTCCATCCCAAATTTATTCAACAATTCTTTCACATATTTGGTCTGTGATATGAAGATTCCTTTCTTTGTTTGAGTGATTTGTAGACCCAAGAAGAAATTTATTTCCCCAAACATAGACATCTCAAATTCACTTTTCATTTGATTTGCAAAAGTTTTGCACATACTATCTTTTCCTCCAAAAATGATATCATCAACAAATACTTCAACAATCAAGATATTTTCATGATCAATCTTGAAGTACAAGTTACTGTCAGCAGTACCTTTGTTGAAACCAATCTTCAAAAGATGTTTATCGAATCTTTCATACTAGGCTCTTGGGGATTGTTTGATTCCATACAATGCTTTCTTCAACTTGCAGACCATATCACCATGATCAGACAATTGAAATCCATCTGGTTGCTCAATGTATACCTCTTCTTCCAAATCACCATTCAGGAAGGTAGACTTGACATCCATCTGATATACTTTGAAATCCTTGAAGGCAACAAAAGCAAGAAATAATTTGACTGCTTCAATTCTTGCCACCAGAGAAAAAGTTTCTTCAAAGTGAACTTCTTCTACTTGAGAATAACCCTTATAGACCAATCTGGTTTTGTTTTTGACTACTTCACCATCTTCATTCAGTTTATTCCAAAAGACCCACTTAGTCCCAATCACATTTTTGTCTTTAGGTCTGGGAACAAGATCCCAAGTGTGATTTTTTTTATTTGCATCAACTCTTCCTCCATTGCTTTAGCCCAGCTTTCATCATTGCATGCTTCACTTACTATTTTTGGTTCAACCTTTGAAATGAGACAATACTTCTCTAAATCTTGAGAAATCTTTCTTCTTGTTTGAACACCTTTGCTTCTATCTCCTATGATCTGGTCTTCAAAATGATTCAGTCTTACATACCTGGGAGTTTTGGGAATTTCTTGCACTTCTATTTCTTGGACAGGTTCATTCAAACTTATCTCTTCTTCTTGTATTTCAAGATTCTCTGGATCAGTCTGAATCTGAACTGTAGTTGGGACTTGTTCTTCTTGGACTGAAACATCATTATGATCATCTACTTCATACTCATAAAACCTTGAGGGATTTTCAATAACTTCATCAACCTTCACATTTGTACTTTCTACAATCTTTCTCAATCTCTTGTTATAACACCGGTATGCCTTGCTTTGAGTAGAATAACCCAAGAATATTCCTCCATCACTTCTAGCATCAAATTTGCCAAGGTCTTCATCTCTTTTGATATAACATTTACTACCAAAGACTCTGAAATACTTCACAGTAGGAGTGAGGCCAAATCAGAGTTCATAAGGAGTCTTACCAGTATTGCTTCTGATTTGTACTCGATTAAGAGTATAGACAGCAGTGCTTACAACTTCTCTCCAGTAGATCTGAGGGACATTTGGTTCTATCATCATGGTTCTAGATACTTCCTGAATGGTCCAGTTCTTTCTCTCCACTACTCCATTTTGTTGTGGAGTCCTTGGAGTAGATAACTATCTCTTTATCCCATGTTTCTCACAGAATTCTATGAACTCTCTGCATGTGAATTCACCACCTCTATCAGACCTGAGACATATTATGTTTAACCCAGTTTCATTTTCTACCATAGCCTTGAATATTTTGAACTTCTCAAGTGCTTTAGATTTCTCTTTCAAGAAAGTCACCCACATCATCCGGGAGTGGTCATCAATTAGTAACATGAAATATCTATCACCTTGCAAACTCCTGATTCTTGTCGGTCCACATAGATCAATGTGTACCAAGTCCAACAATCTGGTAGAAGATTGTTCCTTAATTTTAAATGTGACTATGTTATGCTTACCCAACTGACATTCTTTGCACAAACTGTTAGTAGGTTTCACCAGTCTTGGAAGATCTCTTACAACCTAAGTGTTGCTTATCTTGATGATATTATCAAAATTTACATGACACATTCTCTTATGCCACAACCAACTTTGATCAATTTAAACAAATAAATAACTTTTGTCAGTACCAACCAAGTGGAAGATGTTACCTTTTCTCTGAGTACCAGATGCAATCTCAGTTCTAGAGCTTTCAAAGATCTTACATTTTCCATTTTTGAAACGAAGATCATAGCCTTTGTCCACCAATTGTCCAACACTGAGAAGATTATGCTTCAGACCTTCAACATACAGAACATCAATAGTTTGGTTCTTTCCATCAAACCTCAGACTATCCTTCTTGTAGGAAGACATCCTGGATCTCCTCAAGCGGTTAAGCTCTTTTTAGAGGAACTTAGCTCTGATACTAATTGTTGGTTTTAGGATAGACAACTGAGAGCGGGGGTGAATCAGTTGTCACCAAAACTTCTATTCTTTAAATTCTTAAAGCCTTCTTATATTTCAACAACAAAGTAATGATTTAATCATGGAAGCATAATGCAATAACTCAAGAACAAAAACACATTCAACACATATGACACCAAGATTTTAACATGGAAAACCTGATTAAGGGAAAAACCACGGGGTGACTAACCCAAGATTGTATTCTCTGTTAAAAGAATATGAAGAACAAAAATGGCACTTGCTAATTAGGACTCACTGCCTGAGCACACTGCTCACAAGAGGCCCACTGTGTACAAGAGACACACTGTCTATAGAATAATATAAATATTACATACTTGAACTAGAGAATAGCATCTTCATTATGCTTGAGACAATTCCATTTAAGCTCAACACTTCTGCTTTACTTTTTGCTCCTCTCTTCTCTATCACTTTCTCATCATGACCACAGATACTTTTGAAATCACTTCGCAACTCTTATTTATACATGACATCAACTTTATAATGATCATCAAAGTCGGCACAACATACACTTATTTTATTACAGAGCATTTACAAAAATACAACTTGACTTGTTACAAAAACTTCATGCGCATCACTACCCTATCGGCCACGCATATCTGGGACTTCAATCTTCTTCAAGGAATACGCCAGGCTTCACAAAACACCTTCAAGAATATCTGCAATATGTGTAAATCATCCGGTCATCCAGGACTGGGAAGAACATCATCACCCAAAGAATTACGAGCTCAATCTTTAATGCGGACCAACAACACGAACTGGACACAATATGGAGACCTCCACAAGCTTGCTTGAATCACCAAGAACATCCGTACCACTTCTGCTTACTTCAATCATTTACATCTTCATTTGGAACCTTAAGAACACAGTCAGTCATCACTGTCACACTAGATGAATCACTTGTGGACCTCTAAACTACAAGCTAATCTAGTTGTCAATTCAAATTAGCTTCGCAAACATGCCACTAGATCCACAGAGCATGATAATGCATTACCGAATCTCACTGGACCTATTTGAGCCACTCTGTCACTACTAAACAGCTGCTAGAACCAGTTTTACTCATATGGCCATAACTTCTTCTAATCTTCATGTGGACCTCTGAAATTTTGACTGGAGAACTTTCAGACACATATCTACAAACCCTTTGATGCACATACTCTGATCTTCAACTAACTGGAATCTTTACTTCATAGAACTTCTCTGTCTTTACTGTTCTTCTTTGTTTCTAATAGGGTTAATTTTTTCAATATCCTCAGCACACAACTCATCCAATCCTTGACATCAATGCAACAGGAGTATGTTGACATCAATGACAACACCGATTAGGCCCATACTTGCAACAAAACCTACCTAGCACTATTGTTTCTCTAGTTAAGGCTGTTCATTCAATGTTAATTGATCACTCTGATGGTCTTGACTTCCATTGTGGTATTTTCCATATTGTTCGTAGTGATGCACCTCCATTAGCCTTGAGCTACTATGAGGGGGCTTAGGACTCCCATTCTAACATCACTAGTAATAAACTTTCAATTCTAATGGCTACTTCCTATGCACAGACATATAAATCTGCACATATGGTCATTACCACTGCACAACAAGGAAATATAGATGCTAGTTTGTCTAGAATGGCTATGAACCCCATAAATCAATATGGGTTTGTTTCTCCTTCGCACCCCCTATAGTTTACTTTTCCCAGTGGTCATCTTGGAGCCTCCCAACAAATGTACCTTCCTCTCACCTCTACTTCCATCTCTACACTCATCCACACCACAGACCTTGTCATTAACCAAATCCTCCAAAATTTTGATTCCTTGTAGCAGCAACTTTCCACCTTATCCACATCATCCACGTATCCTCTTATCCTAGCATATTGCAGATGCGGTCCTTTATCACTCAACATCATCACTACTCCTTTTCCCCAAGGCTTCGAGGCACCACGGTTTGATAAGTACCAAAGGTGACCCACATACACATGTGTCTACATTTACGACCTTGTGTAGTGATTTCATTTTTCAATATTCGTTATTAGCAAAACTATTTTCATGGTCATTTAAAGACACCATGTTAGATTGGTTTTGCTCATTGCCTGACCATTCTATCTCTTCTTTCGTGCACCTTTTCAATCAATTTCTCCAAAACTTCCACGCTAATGTTGCACCGCAGGTCACTTTCACTAACCTCATCCATTATCACCAAGGAGTACACAAGATCATTAATTGTATTTGTCGATATTAGTCATTATTTTTGCAAATTCCTTATGCCCTACTAGATTCAGATGCACAGTGTGTGTTCATTAGAAACTTGTAGCCTTTAATTAGGGATAAAAGTTTGCTCATGAAATATCCTTCTTTTGCACATTTATGCATGCAACTTCACAATTATCAATAGTCTATCAACCAATTTGAGGTTCCCAGATGTCTCATTGGCTCTTGTTGGACAATCTAGTACCTCTTCATCTTTTAATAATTACAAGAAAAAAAAATTCTTTAATAATAATGTTTCTACAATAATTAATAATGTGGCGGCTACAACACCGTCACAGGCTGTTCTAGCCCTCTCTTCATCCAAACAACAAGTAAATAATCAATTCACACCTCTAAATGAGTCTCTCTATTTGATTCTACATCAATTCCTAAATAACAATTTGGTGCAGTTGCCACCTATTCTCCCTTTGGATACATGAAAACCCTTACTGCCTTCCTATGACCTAAAATCCTTTTATCGGTTTCACCAAGTTCCTGATACTGAACGATGTTTACATCTTAAACATATTGTGCAAGACTACATTGACTAGAATATCATCTAGGTAGCTGATGTAAATGATAAAGGAAAATCCGTTTATCCTCCCAACCAAAACTTACAGATCTACACTAACCCATTGCCTCGTCACTCTTAAAATTTCATTAACATTCCATCTCCCTCTAAGGTGCTAGACAAAAGATTGATGATGGGTGTTCCCATTCTCGTTTGCCAAAATGGTAGGGATGGTGGACATCCTCCCTCATACTTCTCGAGAGAGTTTTGTTCCTGAACCTACTATTTCCTTTAACCCCATTGATGTGCTTATGCATGTATAGGATGGCCCTCTATACATTGTTGTCGAGGTTAATGGAAAACCCATTAGGGGTGTTCTCATCGACCCTGTATGCATGGTAAATGTTATAACAGAGGAATTCTTATACATTCATGAACTGCATAAAGACACATATGAGAAATCAAAAGTCTACATATGGTCACATGATGGGTTGTCTCATCCAACCATGGGTTCACTTACCCTCTCAGTCTAGGTCAAACCTAAGACCCTGGCTGTCCCACTCTCGATTATTTCTACCTTAAACTATTTTTGTTTGAAGTTGGGCCATCCATGGCTAACTTCTATAAGAGTAGTCCCTTATGTGGTTCATAAGTGTTAAAAGTTCTTGCATGATGGAGTAGTGCACACAATCCACCATAGTGGATTCCAACTTCTCTCCTTGCTTGGAAATTTCTCTTTGGACTACTTTTGGTTGGCCCCAACCAAGTCTCTCCAACCACGCAATGACTTTTTGTTTCTATCATATCAAAAGCTCAAAGCTAGTCAAATTGTACAGTTGTTTGGTGGCCCTTACTCCTCGTCTCTCGTAGTTGATCCCCAGTGGCCTCAACCTTTGGTGGTTGCTCATGTTCCTTTTACTACCTCACAGATAGTTAAAGGAAAGCATCCCATACCGAGTACACCTCCCCATCCCCATGCGGTTGGCCAATACCCAAAAGTTGCACCTCCAGCCTCTACTTAAGGCATAAAAGTAAACAACCAGTACTACCTTGTCTACCTCACATCCCAGCAGTTCCTTAGCCTCTGGTCATTACTTTTTTCCTCTTACCTCTTCAATGGTGCGAGGGAAGCAACTTGTGTTGCAAGACACTCCCCCTCCTCCTTCAATTCCTCAACCTTTGATGGTTGCTTCTATTTCTTTTGCAGCTTCAATGGCATAAGAAAAGAAACTTGTGTTGCAAAAATCTCCCCCTTCCCTTGTGGTTTCTCAACCCTTGTTGGTTCCTTCTACTCCTCCTCTTGTCCCTAAGACAGGGAAAAATAAGGAACCCATGTTGGAAAACCTCTTAGATCCTTCAACAGAGGCCCTAGCTTACATTCAACAGAATCATCTTGCAAGAGATTACAAGCATCATCAATGTTTCACAACTCAAGAGAATGCTACTAAAGTGTAATCTCTCCCTAAGCATCCCCCTCCCATGCAATTACCTCCTGATCTTACCCCTCCCTCTAAGCCTCAATGTCATGTTTCCCAACCTGAGTCTCTCCCATCCCCCAACCCCTGCCTCCCCTTAGTCAAACATAGGTGAACATAACCCCAAAAATGTTCTTGTAGTCTTGGCTCCCTCTACTGAGGATCCCATTCTTCCTTATATCCTTGATATACCACCCTTCTTGGAGCCTCTAGGCCTGCCTAATGTAAACATCATCTCTAGCACCACTCTCACAACCCTTGTTCCTTTTTAGGACACCCACCATCAGATCTTCCTAGATATCCTATGCCCTGCCACCATAGACATTAACATACCCTAGCCTCCACCCAAATGAAAGACTGAACATTATCCAACATCATTTCATAAACCAAAGTGCATGCAGTCGTCCCCTCTACCTTTGAGCCCTTCTTCATCACTTCTTCTAGATGTGGAGGAATCTCCTCCACCTGTGCCTCTCAATGCTCGTATTTCTACTATTAACGTTGATAAGAAACACTTTGTGCAATATTCTAATAGTGACTCAAATGATTCCTCCCTAGTGAAGCACATCTTTGAGCTTGTTATGGATATTTCATCATTGTCCATGATTTTTACACAATTGTTGACAATCACCTCTAACAATTCTCAAGAGGATCCTTCTCCTATTATTGGTCCTCTGCATTTGGTTCTAGGGGAGTCCCTTCCACTCCTCTTAATGTGGTCCCCTTCTCATCTCTTCCTTCATCCCCTTATGATGATCAAGGTTGGGACATGGATGATCTGATGATGCCTGACCTATGAGAGTTGTACCTTCATTCCATGTGTGCATGTGTGTTTGATTTTTTTCCTGCTATCTTTTCCTAGTGGAAATCTATGTTATATGTGTTGAACACACCAGGATACTGAGAGGGGGGTGAATCAGTATCTAAACAAACTTCAACTTCTCCATAGCAAATTAAAATAGCATTACAACATCAACATAAAAATGAAAGATTAACACAATGCACATTAACACATAACACCATATATACATGGAAAACTCAAGAAGGGAAAAACCACTGTGAGGATTAACTCATGATATATGAAGCTCAAATAACAACTTTGTTTTAGGGCTACAACCCAAGGAAGCTACTATTTATTGTTGACTTTATTTTAGGGCTACAACCCAAGGAAGCAACTACTCCCTGAAAAAATTTGCTATAGGGTCACTCCCAAGGAAGCTACTACTCCCTAAATACTTTGTTTTAGGGTCACTCCCAAGGAAGCTACTACTCCCTGAATTAAGAACAAACTCACAAAAGATTGCAGTATGACAGTCCTTCTACTGTCTGAAAACTGATAGTGAGATTCACACCTTTGATGATTGCAATTTTGTATCTTCACACTTCCTTCTGATGATCAAATAAGTTAGACACCCTCTACACTTGATCACTGTCACATATAAGTCTTCAAGATGAATCAGGACAGCATCTACAACTTTTGTTTTTTCTCCTTCAGTCGCACATCATAATGCAATCATTCTACTCTTTTTCTTGCTTGCCAACCTTATCTAATACTTTGCAATCACACTTCACCTAACTCACTTTGATTTACAATTTATACATGATATTACATTGATTACATTGATTTTCGGCTAGAGACAACATGAAAATTACATTTACATGTCGGCCAAACAACACATAATACGAAACATGTAGAGAACAAGTCCTAAACAAAACTACACGCTACACCAACAGAAGATCCATGCCTTGCAGACATCAACACTTTCTTAATCAGGTCCAAAACATTCTTCACAGCATCAAACATCAAGAAATTACATCCGCACTCTCCACTCATTTGAAAATAGGATAGCTTTAAGCAAAAGCATAAGAAACTTGAAGCATAACAGTCACAACAACTAGAAAAACTTGTGTGGTACTGGAAACAAGAAAGATCATGAAACTCTTCCAGGTGAGTCTACATGACTCATACAACATCTACAAATACTCATTTACCTCTGCACATCAAATATTTTTTTCCGCACATCTTCAATCATGAACTCTAAGAACAATCTGTCATCCAGAACACACTACAACATATTGTCATTGAGAAAATAAGCTTGTGGACCACAAAGGACCTTGAAACTGCAATGAAGCATGTAATGCACATTCATAACATGTCCACAAAATTGCAAAGCCAAACATTCACATCTGGAGGAATACAGAGCATTCCAACAGGCCTTCAACACTAGCTCACTCTGTCAAAACACATGCTGATACTCTATCATGCATAACTTTCACAGCGGAAGGACAAATGATATGAAGCTTTGCAATTATGAACTTCACCACACCTTGAACATAGTTCTAGAACCGCATATCCATAACTACAAATGCGAAGGAATATGAAGCATTCTATTGCCATATAGTAGTTGTCTTCAATACTGTCTTCAAACTGCAAAATACTTTTCTGGTAATCCAATCATCATGAACCTTGGATCAGGCCATCAATAACATCTTCTCATCATTAGCAACACATCTAATTATCTTAGTGCTTCTAATTCCCATATTAATATAGCTTCATGCTCAACTCTGCACTGACCAGGGCATGACATCCAACCACGAACTTTAGTAATCTCATTATATTCAACATGACATCCAACCATGATCTGTATCTTCTCTGCTGGATGGGGCATGACATCCAACCATGAACTATACCTTCTCTACACATGACATCCAATCTATGAACACCATCACACCTCCATGATAATGTTAACATCAATGGCAACCTTGTGACAGTGTTGACATCAATGACAACCCTAGGAACCAAATGTGTAACAATATGTTTGTTAGTTCTACCTAGAGGACCCATGATTCCCTTGTAGACACGTAGATACAGGAAGAATGAAACTGATGTCCTATTCTTCTATCTATTTCTACCTTATTTTATATGTTGTTTAATTGACTATTTAGACATTTTAGGGACAATGCAAAGTATTGGAATATTTTTCTTCCTTCCATGTTGGCCCAAAAAAAATATTTTCCTTTGATTTCATGTGACATTCATCCTTTTTGCTCATAGTTCTATGTGCTTGGGGGATGATGATAATTCTATTCTTTCCCTTGATGATTCCCCTCCTATAAATTTATACCGACCCCAAAGCACGTAGATCCCTTTGTGTTTTTGGTGATGTTATTTGTTCTTATGTGTAATGATCTTGCATTGCTCGATGTCATACCATGCTTACATAAGCCTTTGTGTATTGTGCCTCTAGCATCACTTTAGTTGGCTCTCCTTGGGGGCAAATTTTTTCTTGAGGTAGTTTTGGGAACATATCCCCCTATATATGTTTCCTAAAACTATGTTATCTCTTTCCCCTTATTCTACCTTAAATCAATTACATATTGTTGCTTTATGCAATTATTTTAAGGTGGGGGCATACTTTTGTGCTTTTCACCATCACACACATCACAATAATGGTATGCTCCCCAAAGCATTCACTCCTTGTAGCATACGTAGCTTGTGGTCCTAAGTAGATGCACTTGCTTAGACAAACCACCTTTATCAAGATTACCTATGTAGACACTTAAAAATTACTAGGACCTAATTCACTCAAAATCAAGTCGTGATTCCTTAAATTGTCCTTGAATTATCCCTAAACCATCCCAATTATCCTAATCTTGATCAAATCCCCTAATCTTGATCAATTAGCCCCTCATCATCCTGATTTATTGCATTATCTTGATTGTCCTAGTTTTAGGACTTGATTCCATCATTTATCCTCATTATCCCTAATTTTCCCTAAATCCTAATTCATTTTGCCTAAGTCCTAAATCATTTTCATAATTCCTAAATTCCCTTCCCACATGATTTAATTAATTTAATTAATTAAATCCCACTCATAACTACCTAAAAATGAATAAAAGAATAAATTAAAAACCTCTTTTATTCTCCACCACCCATTCCATAACCACCTCCCAAAAATCCAAAAATCTATTAATAAGTCCCAATTAACCTCCTCCCTCCATCTCATAGCCACTTAACCAACTCCATCTTGACCATTGATTTCTCATTAGATCTCCATTGTTGATCAACCTTTCTAGAAGTATATAAATTAGCCTTTTAGGAGTCATTTCCAATCAATCGCCTTTGAAGCAACATCATGTTGCTAGTTTGAGTAACCACATCCTATCAATGAGCACAACTACCACACTGGTAAAACATGAATTGAAGTTGGGTAATCTCTTTGTTTATTCGTTTGCATTTCAGTTTCTTGCTCTAACTAAGGTGATAGCTAGTATGAAATAAGGTTTTGCATTTTAGTTTAAATCTTGATCACATTTCATATTTTGTTGTTCACATTTCTGGCACATCTGGTGGGACTCCCTATCCCTATTAATCTTTATTTGAAAGTGTTTTTGTTGTGTTTATGTAGGTTTTCAATGCATTTTTTAAGAAGACTTAGGGTTCCTCTTTTCTAGGAGGCCTCTTAGGTTAAAATGAACATCACCATTATGTCTAGAGCAGCCAATAGGCAAAGATCAACATATAATACTCTATGTTTCGGTGACGGAAAATTTTTCCATTTTTTTTGTTTTCATCCCTATCCCCTTGTATGGTCATACCTTATAGTCTATATCCCCTGCACAATCCCTGTCTTGGTTTTATCTTCGATGTAAATATTTAATATGTCAGTCAAGAAATTTGTTCACTGGTTAATGTTATTATCCTCTAGATATTATTTGTGTTCACAGGTTATATAGTTGTTGTTTCATCCATTCTTCTCCTGCATAGTATTCACTGATTTTAGATATTAACTATTGTGCAAAGTGGTTGTCCATAGGTCTTTGTTTGCTGGAGGATAACCTAATCATTAGACTAAATCCCTAACCACCCATCTAACCATTGGTAAATTCTTTTTTTAACAATAGTTATTTTATTTGTATAAATCTTATAAAAGTTTAAGGTTGTACAACGTCTGTTAGTTGTTTATCCATGGTGGTTTTTATTAAATTTATGTTCTACATGACATTTAATTTAACATTAGCAACTAAAATTCACTTTTAGATGTCTACCAATCAGAATCATAGCATGTGATCGAGTAGTCTTTTAACTGCCAACATAAAAAATTTAGACTCTCATTGTTACATTAACGGTTAGTGTTTGAAAACCCTGACCATAGTATCAAATATAGCTGCCTTTGAAACTGCGACAAATAAGTGTCTACTTTAGCCGCCAACACCCTTGCCTTCAGTGATCACAATTATTATTTTTTATAACTTTAAACTTTATTGTTATTGAAAGTTAGAAGCTCCCTGTGGTTTTTAGCCGTGATAACATTGATGACCGGGGGTCTCTACCGAGTCCGTTACCACCAGTTCCAACTGCTAATTGTTATTGGTTAGCATATATTTAACTACCAATGTAGACCTTAACCATAACTGCTACCACTAATTGTTGCCATTTAACAGTAACATTAACTATCAAAAGTTACAAAACCACCAGACCTTAGCATTAAATTGTAACAGCTAGCTCTAACCACGCATGTGACCATATTGGTATCAATCACTAGCATTCAGTTAACCACCTAGAGTGACCCCCTTAGCCCTTAGAGGAAAAACTAGTTTTTAAATCACATGTAATTTTTTGCTCACATATCATATTTTTATTTTCTTATCTAGGTATTGGAAATCTAACTAGGAGCTCTACATAGTGTGTCATGTCCCCATATCGACACTTTATAATTAAATCGATTATGTGCATAATGAATATATTAAATAATATTATATAATATATACATATCATGATATGTTATATTATATATGATATTAATATAAAATAAAAATATTAATAATATAAATATTAATATAAATATAAATTCAATATTATTATCGATGTAATTATTAATATAATATAGATATTATATATTATTATTATAAGTATTAATATTATTATTATAAATAGAGATCACACAACAAATAAGACAAGAGATGAATCAACAGACAAATCGGCGATCTCCTCTAAGATTAGCAATTAAATTCATCCATGATCATCGGCGCCAGCAATACTAAGACAAATTTAGATGAAGACAAAGCAAGGATAAAACAAAACAGAGATACTATAATATAGTTCCTTGATCGGTGATCTTCTAAATATCATTGAATTCCAAATAATATGATTAAGGGATATCCTAATAAAGAGAGCATCGATTACTAAACTTAACTTAAAAGGTTATAGTCAACGGTCCCAAGGAAGGGATGTGACTGAACAAAGTTGTAACAGTTCAAGGATGTTTAAAGGAGATCGTGGGCACTCATTTGAAAAAATCATCAAAAACTTACAATTCATTTTCTAACATTTCTGCAATCAGTTCCAGTGAGCATATTCACTCAATATCCATTGATCCAGCACTCACAATAATATCATCTAATCAAGAAACCATTCCAAGACACCTCTGCATCAAATACAACCAGAAATTTAGAAACTTGTTATCTACAGCAGTGATCAGCATTCTATCCATCAACCTTCATATATCAGCTATACAAATCAGAATAACAGCCAAACCTGGACATCGAACTAGCATAATTCATCAAATCTATAAGGTATAATTCATGCATTTTGAATAAGTATTCTCTCAGCAATATATCTAAATAATGCATTGATAAGATAATATATAAGTGGCCATCAGGTGCCATATAATTATCCATCATGAATGATGGGATAAAGTCCAATTCCAATAAGAGGAATATATTCATAAAAAGCATTACCTTTATGATCCATGGGATCACTAGATCGAGAGTACGAGCTTCTTATTGGTATGAATTCTCTAACCTAGCTCATAATATACTAGGGACAAGCAAGTCGTGCCACCTCATGAATCTTATCTAATACCCCTAGGAGGATGGTTAAGTAGTTAAGGAAGTGTGGATCATTATTATCATTCTTGCATAGGATAGGTGACTCTCAAGTGGGTGAAGTATTGCCGGGTGTGCAATGAACTCCCTTGAGCCAAGTAGTGAAGTATTGTCAGGTGTGCAATGAAGCTCTTGGGCCTATACCTATGGAGATGCCTTACACGGTAGGTGACTCTTAAGAGGTTGAAGTATTGCTATGTGTGCAATGAAGTCCCTTGAGCCAAGTGGTGAAGTATTGCCGGGTGTGCAATGAAGCCCTTGGGCCTATGACAGTGAGGCATGATCCTCAAGTAGTGAAGTATTGTCGGGTGTGAAATGAAGCTCTTGAGCCAAGAAGTGAAGTATTGTTGGGTGTGCAATGAAATCCTTGGGTATTATTATCCCGCACCTTAATAAGCATATACCTATCCTCCACTAGGGCTAGGTTAGATTAGTGACTAGGCATCACCATACCCGAAGTATATCATGAGGTCCTAATATGAATAAGTATGAGGAAATGAATGAGTTAAATGTAATTGTTCATTATTATCAAACTATTGTTCATGTGTTACTAATCCAAATTAATGTTTTGATTTTTATTGATTTGTTAATTACTAATGTTCCTTTTAAGAGGTTACATTTGTGTGGAAGGTGAAAAAACTAGAACTTCCAAAAAGGGGACATTACACAGTGACAAAGACCGGTTTTACAAATTTGATCTAAATTCTAAGTTATACCTTCCTAAACTCAACCTTCCCTTCTGAACTTCAAATAGGTATAACTTTTGCATATGAAAACAAAATTTGATGAATTTGTTTTAAAATTACATAGAAAATTGCAAGGAATGCTGTAGTGACAGTAATTTTTTTCTATCTTTTGACATCCTTCTCTAGTTTTTTAGGATTTCTCATTTTTTACTAATGCATTTTTCCTGCAATCAAATGCATGCAATAGATAAAATCTTGAAGCTACTAAAACATTTTCTACATCCCCGTATGTCAAAGCTAATATCTTTCACTAAATTAGGCACATTTAATTTTCTAAAGAGAATTTACTTTTGTTTGTTGTGCTTGTGAGCTTTTCGAGTGTGTATTCTCTCTCCTCGTGCCAAAAGGTGATCTTGGAGATCAAAAGAACTCTTTAAGTTCTATTTTGTCTTGTGTTATCTCTAAAGTCTAAGTATGTATGCTCTCTCCTCATGTTGCAAAGCGATCTTGGAGGTCAAAAGTATTTGTATTTCTTTACCTTTAGGAGGCCTGTCTAGAAATTTCATCAACCTAGGGGACAACATCAACCACATGTTCCAGCAGAGTATACAAAGGAGGGAGAGAGAAAGTTGTACCTCAATAGTGGACCTATCATTTTTGGCCCATGTCAAGCTTGCAAGATTCAACAAAGTGATTTTTCACATGCCTTAGATAGCACACTTGTTCATAGAGTTAGGCTTTACATACCAAGTGCATATGAGAATATCCTTTAGATGCCTATATAGCCTAGACTAGGAGCCTCTCAGCCATTTTTTTTCATGGTGCACCGAATACCAGTTAGGTCTGGGAAGTTACTCACACCATGTTTTTGAGCCTATTGAGATAGAGTTCACTATGGGTAAGGCTTTCTCCTCCATAGTAAGGAGTGCATAAATGGTACACAACCTTGCATTCCCTAAATATCTATAGCTTAGTAGATAACATACTTGTGGGCCAATGGAAACTCATACACCTACCTAATTAATATAGGTTTTTGATGTGTTTGATGTGTCTACTTGTGTGAAACCAGCGATTATCCTTGCATCCATCACTAAAACCAAATTGTTTTCTTTGTCCATTGAATCCTCTTGCAAGTAAATCCTTGAATCAATCCCACAAGCAAGTCCTTGAATGTCCAAACCTTAAACTTACATCCAACCAAAAACATATCACTTTGCATAGACCACCATTGAATCCCCTTTGCAATAGTTTGAAATCATCCTAAGTCTCTTTATCCAAGTCATATTTTCATACCTATCTTGTGCAAAATCCATCTTAATCTCATACCAAGTCTACCAAGTCCAAATATGCATCCTAGCTCCTAGTTGCATCCAAGAACCTTGTCATCCTTTATCAATTCGATCATGGATCCTTGGTTTGATAATTCTATCATGCAAGAGAGAACAACTTGTCCTACTATCATCCATGAACCCAATGTGAAGCCAAAAATCACTATCAAAGCAATCCCCCCACCTATTCATTCATTAGATCAAATCTTCTATCTAAACCAAATAAAAAATTCTTTTGTCAATGATGATGATGATGGTCTTGTGGATCAAGATGAATATCTCGATAACAATTGATTTGATGATGATATTATTGGTCACAAACTTTCCATGAATTTTCATCCTTCACTCATGAGCATGAATTAGCCTTGCAGTCAAGAACTAACTAGCACTAGCCATTATGCCAATCCCAAATACTTATCCATTGGTTATCCTTATGATTTTGTTGATAAGGGAAGTATCATCTTAGAGCAAGGTCCTTATGTCCAATCATGTTTCAAAGCCCAACCTCATGTGAGCACTCCATATTTTCCACATCCTATGTAGATCTCTCATCTTCATCCTTACACTCTAGCTCATCCCATCAACCCAACCATCCATAAATCCAAAACTCTAACCCACAATCCAAACCCACCACATACAAATCATCCTATTTTTATTTCCTCCTAGGACTATTAGTAAAAGAAGAATATCACTCACACAAATTCAATGAGTTTTCTTCTCCCAAGCCTATCCAAGAGTCATATGGTACCATGCCTATCCAACAAATAGCACCATGTAATAAAAAGCCAAATAGCATACCCATACATGATCAAGTGCCATCATGTGAAGATCTTGATAATCCTAAGTATATTGAGCATGAAAAAGAGCCTCCTAACATGATGCCTATCCATCTAACACCATCACACAATCCGATAACTATTCAACCCATCAAAGAATCTACTAGTACCATCTTTGTCTAAAGTCAAATACTACCATGTAAATCAATGCCTATCAAGCATATTCAAGAGTCCCTTACCATAAGCGCAAGTCCAAATCCATTATGAAACAATGTTGTCAATGATCCAAAGCCTATCAAGCCCATCCAAGAAACTTATGTTTTCATCCAAACTCAAGAGCTATGTCAAGAATCAAATCTAAAGCAATATCAAACATGCACTCAACTAAATCAAGATCAAATTATCCCAATTATCGAAGATCAAACTAGCCAAGCCACTCCCATTTATGATCATGATCCTAGATATGATCAAGAAAACCAAGTTGATCCCCTCATTGAACTTTACTAGATATCCATGATCAAGAAAATCAAGTTGTTCCCCTCATTGAACTTTATGATATCCATGATCAAGAAAGCCAAAATAATCCTATCACATATCCGACTATGATCCCTATTGAATATCCAACTATAACATCCACTTTCCATGATGAGACACTTGGTCTTGAAGAAAACATAGACAATCAAACAAATAACTTGGACCATATCACACAAGATCCTAATGAGCATCGTGACAATCAAGATCTTAATTACATCAAGCATGAAGACAAGCAATTCACATTGGATACTATTGAGCATTTAGATGGTGAGGAAATGATAAACATAAACAATCATCAAGGTACACCAAGTATACATAATGAGAAAGAACAAGAATCCTACAAAATAGGATCTACCATCTTTATCAAGTCAAATTTTCTCAGAGAGGAGACAATAGAAAATTTTGATTATTCTCAGCAACATACTGAGGAGTTAACATCATGTTTCAAAGATGAAAATATCCTATTGCAAACATGATATGTAAAATCATGGATTATCATAGAAAGGGATTGGGCATTCATGAGCAAGGCATCCTAGAACCTATCCCAATCCACATTAGTCATGGTTGAAGTATTGGTGAGCACTTATCTAAGCAATCTAATGGTGTTAGTGATACTTCAACAATCATTGAGGAAACCTCATCCAGTGAGAGCATCAAGATAGGGACCATTTATAGCCCTTGCAATAGGTGTGTTGCCAACAATCCTTTCACTTCCACCATCTCTACTAGCAAACTTTATCCTCCACATCTTCCACCCCTCAATCAGGATCAAAAAATCATAGAGCATACAACCTAAAAGATTCAAATCAAACGTCAAAAGCATATGAAGTCAAAAATCAAGGAAAGAATATAGAAGGAATATGGGTCCTAAAACAAAATGGACCAAGCAATTCAAATGAAGAAAATTATCCAAATACAACAAGCTAGCAAAATCAAAATAAGCATCTTTCATATAATAGGTGCCCACCACCTTACAATTTGTACAAGAATGTTGGTCCTAATCACCATTCTAGTCTCACATCCAAAATTCATAATTCCAAATCCAAATTCCATAATCCACCATCTCAAGTTTGGTGAGTCCAAAATCTGCCAAACCAATCTACATCGTCAGCCTATCCACCCAAACCAAATACATCACAATTACCTAATTTCACATCCAATACCCCTATCCAAATACAAAATCATGTCTAAAAGCCAAAAAATCCAACTCCCAAATTCACCATTGTTTGGCAAACAATGTTCGCCATAAGGGCTATGATAGTAATATATCAAAATGTAAGCATTCAGGTAAGACCAACTTAATTATGGATGAAGATCACACAAACATCAAAGTTTTGTACAAGAGCACTTTAATCCTGGCAAAGCAATTACTTCAAGCAGGACATTATTGGCATGTTATGACAAGCGCATCTACATCAACTATCTCGAGAAGACAAGGAGATGTGAAGACCATTTGAGTATCAAATTATCAATTTTATCCAATCAGCACATCAAAAAAATCACAAAATAAAAAAAAAAGCAAAAAAAATCAACAAAAAATCAAAATAGTAAAGAGAAATCATTCATCCATTGGTGAAAACCATTTTTATGGTGTCCTAGATAAGTATCATGATGAAAACCCATTCATAGGTGTCATGTGTAAATCAGTTGTCTACATATCTTGTGCTTAGGGAGTAAGTTGTCTCATCTATCCCATCCTATCCCACATACCATCCTCATTTGTCATATCCATCTTTCCTTTCTATCATTCCCCTTTGTTGTCCCTACTAGACTTTCATCTTGAATATTGGACTTTCATCTTGATAAAGACTGAGGCATGATCTTGAAACATGCTCTGACAAAACTCTTGACATGGTAAATCCTTAGGCAACAAATACTTTAACCATCTTGTTATAGCTTATGCAGTTCACTATATCCCTTTAATCTAGCATCCTAAACAAAAATTTTAGAATGGGGGCATGTTATTCCTTTGCATCATAGTCCTTGGAGGTCACATCTTGCTTCCTTCCATCCACTCCTCCTTTCCATCCACTATTGATAATCCCATAATCCATCCATCCAATCTCTCAAGCCCATCAGCCTAAATCAACCTATCTCTCATCTTTGTTTCTAGACTTGGTATTCCCTTGTCACTAGTTATCATATAGAGACAATCCTTTTATCCAATGCAATTTAGTGTCATAATCCAATGAAATCATCTAAAAGTATTCCAATATAATCCTCTCACACAATCCAATGTAATCATCCCAAGAAATCCAATGTAATAATCCCAATCTTGATCCCAAAGCCATGAAATACACCATAAGAAATTATAAAGAAGTTAATCCATTGCTAAATCCACATAAATATTGCCAAGTAATCTATCCAATCATCCTAAAGTATACATCTATTTTTTCTCCTATCCTTGCTACAAAATGCTAATTAACTTCATCCCATCAATCATCATCATTGGGCTATATCATTTCTAATCCTTGTGTTGTTCTCAGGATATATCGTTCCCACATCAACAACACTATCTTCACATTCTCCTCATGATATATTGTTCCCACATCAACAATGCTATCATCATCATCATCAATCAAATCATCAATTTTTAGCTTGACCAGGGGCAACATCATGTTTGTCTTTGCATTGTTTGTACATGCTTGCTTGATTTGCTTGTATGCGTTATCATTTTGTCTTACATCTGTATCAGTCCTCACAACATACCTACCAAAATGACATCATGGTCTTTCATATCATGGTGTCATAGGCATATGCTTTATTGTGACTTTAGTCCTTTATGCATTTGATACATCATCACCATGGTCTTTATATTACGGTGCATAATGTCAGGTGCTATACCAAACATTAGGTTGCTCACACTGACTCAGTATGACTATCATTTCCTCCCTCATTTGGATCTAATCCCTTAGCCTCATCCTTCCTTTCCATCAATTTCAAGAGCCTACCCGTGTCCTTCACACTTGCCTATCCTCTCAAGGGGGCATCATCCCATCCTCCTTTTTTATAAGCCCCATCCTTTTTCATCCCAGATCTATATTTTAATCTTCTTTTAAACGACATTGATTTTCTTAGTCACAACATCATCTCAAAGAGGGGCAAAATGTAGACACTTAAAAATTACCAAGACCTAATTTGCTCAAAATCAAGTACTGATTCCTTAAATCATCCAAATTATCCTTAAACCATCCTAATTATCCTAATCTTGATTAAATCCCCTAATCCTGATCAATTATCCCCTCATCATCTTGATTTGTTACATTATCTCAATTATCCCAATTTTAGTATATGATTCCATCATTTATCCTCATTATCCCTAATTTTCCCTAAATCCTAATTCATTTTCCATGAGTCCTAAATCATTTTCCTAATTCCTAAATTTCCTTCCCACATGATTTAATTAATTTAGTTAATTAAATCCCACTCATAAGTGCCCAAAAATGAATAAAAGAAATTTAAAACCTCTTTTATTCTCCACCACCCTTTCCATAACCATCTCCCAAAAATCCAAAAATCAATTAATATATCCCAATTAACCTCCTCCCTCCATCTCATAACAAATTAACCAACTCGATCCTAACCATCAATTTCTCATCAGATCTACACCGTCGATTAGCCTTTTTAGAAGTCTATAAATTAGCCTTTCAGGGGTTATTTCTAATCAATCACTTACAAAGCAACGACATGCTGCTAGTTTGAGCAACCACATCCTATCAATGAGCATAACTACCATGCTGGTATAACATGAATCAAAGTTGGGCAATCTCTTGTGTTTATTTGTTTGCATTTCTATTTCTTGCTCAAACTAAGGTGATAGCTAGTATGAAATAAGGTTTTGCATTTTAGTTTAAATCATGTTTACATTTCATATTTTTTTGTTCACAACCTAGCCTTGCTAGTCCATGTAGTTCCTGATATTGCTTAACATATGAGCCACCTAGTGACATAATACTAGCCAGTAGTACTCCATTTTTCTACCTTTTTGGCACTTTTGTGAGTCATCTAACAATGCACTTTGCTAGTCCCCATGACCCACAAGAGTTTTGTATGGTTCCTAGCTCTCATAATGTGTTGGACCTAGAACCATACTTGGCATCCTTTTGGTAACACAACACTAGAAATGCCTTTTTTGTATTATATCCTTTTGCTTTCTTGTGTGATTTACATTTGATTGTTATAGATTTTTGTAGAATGTGTATTAGATTATATGATCTACTAACATTGATGTTTAGGCAAATCATATCTGATCTAATCCTTCTTTGTGTAGGTTTTATATATGTGTGATGAACTGATATTGCCCTTTGTGTAGGTTTTTGATGTCTAATATTATGCTTTTGCAAGTTTTTAGCCTGGGGGCTTCATTACTCCACTTGAAGAACCCTCTACAACCTCTAAAGTATCATTTTGAGGTAATATTTCCTATGTTATTTATTTTGTACTTTAGTGTAATATATCACCAAGGGTCATAAGCTCATTAAAGTGAGGGCTAAATATAACATTGAAAATTACATACCCTTGCAATTTCACACTATGTTTTGTACTCATTTTGGTATCCACTCCCTAGTATATTTTTACGATCACTTTGGCCATGCCTTAGTTTTTTTCCCTAAACCACTCATGTACATTTATTTTGTGTTATATTGTTTGTGCTTGTTTTCTTCAAATTTTATTTTAGTGCCTTGATTATCTCACTATCCTAAGGTGTTTTGTGAAACCAGAAGCTAAAGTCACTTGGACACTAGCGCTTAGTATTGACATCCACATGTAGTGCTAGCATCCCAAGCCTATGTGGTGCTAGGTGACCATTTCCTATGTGCTATTTGTCACCTCCTATGATGTGAGAGATTTCTTGTAAAGATTCTACATGCCCCCAACGACCTTCTTTGACCTGCCCCGTCTTTTTCCCTCTCAATTCTTTTATTTTGAAGTAAATTTTCTTGACAAATCTGAAGTAATCTGAAAAAACTCTCTTGGCTCTCCTTTTGCAACTCTTAGAAAATCTATAAACTTCTAGGTGTTATTGTGCTCACAAGCAACTCCATATTTGTACTCTCAAAGATTTTGTGGCTCTATTGTTGCATTCAAACTCATGTGAGATTATTTGAGGATTTTTAGTATATTCATGGGGTTTCTTGGGACCACTGCTTGTTCGGTTCTTCATCTCCAGCTATGTAGTTTGCATCTTTTCACTTATAAGGTGATTGATTTCCATTTACCATATTTTCTTATTCATTTTTGTAGTGTAATCCATTTATTTGCTTGTTGCATTTGTGTGGGTTACCTCCATTTTGTTTCTCTTTCAAATAACTCACTAGTTTGCTCTCGTGCTTGAGTAGATTAGTTTCATTTTATATTTATAATTTATTTTTCACTACTATTATTCATTCTAACCACACATAGAGTATAATTGCACACAACTATTTCAATATTTTTAATCTTGGTTGCTATGGAGGTATAAATACCAAAACATGGTTTGATCTAAAGGTAAACCCCAAAACAACCCCAACTTTCCTTCTTTTTCCTGCATATTTCATATTTGAGAGAGAGAATGTCCATCTACTTCATTGGTTTTGTGAACTCTCTCGTAATATCTCTTCATTTCTATTATTTGTTTCATTTTTTTGGAATTGTATTGTTCATATCTTTTTAATTTTAGTATATTTTTACCACTAGAAGCTAATGGTATTCTATTTCATCTAATGTTGTGCAGAACATGTGAAATAGAGTAGAGCAAAGTCAAAGATTTCTATTTTCTATATATCTTGGACTACAACGCGACACACAGATGTCCCCACAATGTGTTCATGTCCCTTGCAGTGAACTCCTCTATCTCATACTAGGTTCTTGATTATTTCCTCTTTTCTTTTCTATCATTAAAACATGTAAATTATATTCATAGTATTCTATTTTCTATATTTCATTAGTATTCTTCTATCTTTCAATCAACTAGTATAGATTCTATTTACATTTCTTTACACTTTGAGGGACTATTGATGTTAATCTATTGAAAATTAGCAGGTATTAGAAACTAAAACAATCTTGAGTGTAGTTGTAGCGAAGAGTTCCTTTGACTCATACCTCTTAGTTGAAGTGCAATTTTTCCTCTTCTACACATTATAATTGTAATGGTGAAAATTGTATACTTGTGCTCTTTTCTCTTATGCTTTTAGACTCATGATTATTGATGAGGTAAAAATTACCTTCATCATCATCAACCCAAATGATCCTTTTCCATAGCTCGACTAAGCCTATTTTGCCAATATTATTTGGTTTATATGATAAATTGTTGTTTATTACTTTAAAATGATGTGTAAATACTTCACTTTCCATTTTGACTAGATTGAACTCTTAAACTAATGAAGTGTGGTTGTAAAGGGACTATTTTTGTTAAATAGGGTTCATAGCAAGGAGAAAGAAGACTTTATGGAGAAATGAGTGCTTTGGGAATCTAGCTCTAGGAGTTGAAGATTCCAGAAAGAGTCCTAAGAAACACCAACAGAAGTCTCAACTTTATTTATTGTTCCTCACATAAAACATGCTTCGTTATTCTATTTTAGAAAAAGACATATGTATTTGAGAGCTCCCACTTGGAGCCTTTACTTTCTTTTTAGTTGTTTGGTCAAAGAAGTCTTCTTAAAAATTTATTTTTTTTAGTTAAGACTTTACAAGCGACAAATGTCTAAAACTACCTTCTAGAACTTAGGTGTAATTTTAGAATAGAAAATATATACCATTGTTCCATGATTCAAAAAGACATATGAAAGATAATAGATTATTCTGATTTCCAAAATAGTTTTGCAAAGTTCTGAATACTGTGTGATGAAATTGTTGGAGTTCTAAATGTTTTGAAGCTTTATAAGTCTTTATTGCATATTCCAGAGAGCTTGCCACTCGAAGGATTCATATAGATAAGTATTTGTTTTTTTGTTGTTGTGTATGTTAGTGATAAATGTTGTAATGTTGAATTCTCCATCTTTAAGATGTGTTGAGTATAATGTGTTAAGCCTGTAGGTTCAATAGTATTGTAGTTTTGCTAAATAAGTTGGCTCTGTAGTTTTCACTTCACGTTTGAAAAAGGTTTTGAAGTTCTAAAAGTTCTATGAATTTGCATTAAGAAATTAATTTTCTAGTTTACTGTTCATCATCATAGTTAGAGTTTACACACTTTCATAGATAAACTTCACATGCTTTCTAGTTTAAAATTGTTCTTGTTTTTATAGTAAGATTTACCATGCTTATTAGTTTAGTTTTCAAAATCTTTCCTAGATTATTTTTTAAATGCTTTCTAGTTTAGAAATTGTTTATCTTTTCATTTTAAAAGGCCAAACATTGTTGTGTTGAGATACCTAGTCTTCTTTTGTAAATAGCCTTGGACACTGCCCTGGTTGACAAAATAATAAATCAAGTTAAAGTACAAGGTTCAATGACACCTTATCAATTATTATGTTGTATTTTATGCATTGATTATTGTTTAAGTTGGTGTATTTTGTGTGGAAGTTGGAAAATAACTTTATCTTAGCATTACCCTATCATCACCTATCCCAAATATCTAAATCCAACTCCACATCTATTCATTCACTACCTTGGTTCAAATCCATAGGTTTGGAATTAACTTTAAGGTCTCTTTTGTGGATGTGGGTTTAAACCCTAAATCTTTAAATTCAAATTTCTTAAATTGGACCTATAATTCCCTCCTTCACTAACTATTATAGTTGAC
Organism: Cunninghamia lanceolata; assembly: GCA_027924645.1. Taxonomy (NCBI): domain Eukaryota; kingdom Viridiplantae; phylum Streptophyta; class Pinopsida; order Cupressales; family Cupressaceae; genus Cunninghamia; species Cunninghamia lanceolata. The sequence continues at coordinate 1,356,119 of BSBN01001352.1, forward strand.
TAAAGCACAAATTATTTTAAATTACATGCTAGGACAATGTATTTAAGCATTAACCCTAATTCATTTAAATCAATAGAGGATCATCATGGGACCATCATCACAACATCATGTAGAGAATCCTAATTGCATTGTCATTAGGCATACTACATGATTTTTTATTGTCTTTAATCTTTTTTTTCATCGTTAAATCAACCACCTAAGTGCTTAACTAAAGGATAACAAGTCCTTCCCTAATAATTTCCCAAATGGTGTCTCTAGATACCACCCTACTCCAATCATAGTTATAGTCAACCAAGACACATTTATTATAGTTGTCACTTCTTTTTCATTTGAATCCATAGGTCCAAATTCAATTCTATGCATTAGATCATTTTTTCAAGTGCGAAGATCAATTACATAGATGCAAATCTAGACCATAGTGAAAAAACCCCATTTTGTAGATTTTGAGTTGTTCATCTTACAAGGTGATCCATAAACTAGGGAGGATACTCATATCATGTAATCATCAATTTATGGAATTCAGATAGAGAAATTGTAAGAGAAATGATTGATCACAATATAACAAAGATAAATTAAAGAGAGATAAGATACCATGAAAATAGAGACACAAACAAATTAATGTGGATAAACCCCTTGTAGGTGAAAACTCCACCAAAATATGAGTCACATTCACTTAAGTACTAGAAAAAATCATAATATATAAATGATCTTAGGCCTTAGGCTATCTACTTAAGTCCTTACAAGGAGATGAACCCCACCCCCACCCTCCAAGACCAATTTTCAGCTCTCTAATGAACTCCCTACTCCAAAATAGTCAAAATGTGAGAGCACTCATAAATAGCTCCTAACAATTGGGCTACAAGACTCTACAAGGTCCATTAATTCTTTATTTGACCTCAAACATGTTATTTATATATTCCCAAGTATAAAATAAGTTAAAACAATCACCAAGGAGGAACAAGAGGCCAAAAATTTTAAAAATAGATCCCAAAAGTTGCTCACAGCCATATAGAATGAGTTTGAGCCACTTTAGATAGACTAGAAAATGATGTGTACACTACTTTCAACAAATTGGTGAACACATTTTACCTACTTTCCTGACAAATTAATCACGTCATTAGCCTTATTTGACCTAATTATTTTAGATACCATTGCAAATTATAATTATGTTTACCTAATGTAATGCTATTCTATGTTTTTGTATTTTTTTGATGATTTTGGAATCTACTCTAGGAAAGCAAGAAAAGATCCAACTAATGAAAGAAAAATGGATTTAATCTATGAAAAGTAAATGCTCTCTAATCTATTGCAATGAAATGAAAGCAAACTATGAATTCCTATCAAGAGAAAAATAACAAGTTACTTTGCTCAAGAGTTAATTTTCTAATTACTACAAGAACATGAAAAGGAACTTGTAATCACTTGATGCACGATATTTGCACTACCCTCAGGAATACTTTTATATGGAAACCTCCTCATCCTCTTGTAGCAGTGGGGTCCTCCTCTTGGTGGCAATTGGGAAGGGAGAGCAATGGATTAGCAATGATGAAGCTTTTGAAAGATTGGATTGAGCTCAATTTGAGTTAAGAGCACTATTGCTTGAGAATTGATGAGCGTGATGATGCTATGAAGCCTTTGAAGGCTTTGAAAAATAACAACAATAAATAAAAGGCACCTATGTCCCATAGCGAGCATATGCATGTTAATTAGAGAGAAAAATCTAAGCAAAAGATGGATTTCAATAATGAATTTGCCTCCTATGGATATTCTTTGAAGCTTTGCAACAATGAAACTAATGAAAATAAATCTTGGAATATTTTAAAAATAAAGAAATAAATGAAAAAAGAGGCTCAAAGGCCTGTGAAGAAGCTTGAAAAATCTTGTGAAGAAGGGAAGAGCATTCTCCAACTTGGAAAATAAAAGGAGAGGTGAGGGGTATTTATAGGTTGGATGGGTACACAAGAGGGTGAAATGGATTGAAGAGTTATCTCCTTTGATTGAAGGGTTAATAAAAAATGATTGGGGAGTTAACTCCCTTGATTGATCAGAGGACTGTGTTGATTGTACAGTGATCTAAGCTTGAAAGCTTATCAAGGACGAAGAAATGGAGTTAGCATGAGATTGATTGAGAGAAGAGTAGAATTGTTTTATCAATTAAAATGGAGTTATTTGGAGTCTTAAATTAGTGAAGGAAAGTTTATGATTAGCTAGGGAAGGTGATGCACACAATCAATGCTCAATTTAGAGCAAATTTGGGTCAAAACAGAGCTATATTTGGGCCCAAATTGAAGAGGAATTCATGTTTAAAAACATGACAGGGTTGCCCCTTTTACTAGGGTAGATCTACCAAGGTGACCCTGATGTTTCAATAGGGTCTACTAGGGAGATCTTGTTGTCAGGGGGAGATCCAGTTGCACAGGGTTCTGGGAGTGATTTGAGGGGTTGAGAATGATTTTTGAGGGTTAAAGATGTAAGCTACCTCTAGAAACAAGTAAAAATGATTCATATGAGGAGGGTCACCTCTTTTACCATTAGGGTCACCTAGGGGTTGCCGAGGGCAACCCTGAACTGACAAGGGGCAATGTAGAAATAATTATCTAAATAGGTCATAGAACTTTCGGGAGCTCGTTTGGGCACATACAAACTCCTTCTTGGTTGCCATTTTTTTAATTGCATAATTTTTCAATCTCTACACAATGGTGCCATTATTTTTTCTTGAAAGTGTCTCAAAATTATACTTTCAGACCATTTTTCTCACGGTATTATGTTGGTCTCTCAAGCCCTAAAAAGTTCTGTAGCTAATCGGAAAGTGAGTTGGATGGGTGGAGAAGAAAGAATGGATGAGAAAGCTCCTAGTGAAGATTGATTTCCCCTCTTGTGAAGTGGATTAGTCATTTCATCAAGGCTGAAAAGTGACAAGAGTGGTTTGTCAAAGATGGGTTAGGTGACTAGAAGTATAATGTGCAGGACCTTGGAAGGCTAGAAAAGCACAAACAAAGTAAAAAACAAACAAATGCATGTGTCACCAAGAGAAGTACTGCTGAGAGTGAATTTTATTCATGCTTCCATGTATGTGATTAGGATTACAAATCATCATAGGGTCATCATGCAAGCCTGTGCACATTTTTAGTGCTTACAGGTACAAGGTTATTCCCTAATGATGGTTATAAATGAGATGACCTCACTCACATTGGGTAAATTTTATGCGTTAACCTTTATCTCACTTGATTGAATATGAGATGGATCCTTTTTATCCCTTATCTCTCCATTATATTTCTAATTGGAACATGATTTTCCACCCATGTGGAAAAAGAAAGATAATTATGGCTAACAACAACTTGTGTACCTCCTAAAGAATTAGGGGCTCTAATAATGCATTCACTGGTCATTGCTTTTGCCTAAAAGGCTTGACTCTAGGTTTTAGTGGAATAGTTCAAGTGATATGGAAGTATAAAATATTTTCAAATCTTCATAACTCCATGCAACCACAACACGATAGTATTTTAGAGCCTAAATTATACCAACCTTTTCTTCTGGAGTTCATACTTTTCCAAGAAAGATATTCTTCACATTTTCTTTATTCCCCATATTGTGTGGAAGATATTCTCCTCCTTTAGAATCAACATTATTCTTCTACTTACCAAACTAATCTAAATCAAACAATAGTTCCAACTATACCACCCCTTTCAAAATGGTGGTTGTCTTTAAATTGGCAATCCCTTCTTGATCAAACTCAATTTCTTCTCTTTTAAACTCATCAATGATTTGTGCTTCAAAACACTAAAATTGGTGATAAACTATAGAATGTGTTTGTCATCTTCAAAATATTAGAAATTTGTGATATTATTAGGCACTAAAGGAACAAACACCAATTCAATAGTGAATCTTCCCAATCCTACTAAAGATATAGGTTCTAATATATTAGTTGTTAAAGCTAAGGCATCAACAATGTGATTCTTTTATGAGGAATGAGTTGTATGTTGATGGCATCAAATCCTTCTATCAACTCCCAAACTCTATTCCTATAATTAGATAACCTCTTGTCATGACATACATACTATTTTTTCATTTTTTTACCACTAATTTAGAATCTCCAAATACTTGCAATTATTTTACTTTCTTTCTATGAGCTAAGAGAAGTCCATGAATAAGTGCCTCATATTCAGCTATACTATTTGTGCAACAAAATTGTAACCTGTGGGCAGCCAAAAAGGACTTACCTTATGGATTTATCAATTCTATACTAGCACCACATCCTTATCTTGATGTTGAACCATCAAACCTTAAGGTCCTATACTCTTCAAAGCATGACACAGGCACAAGTGTGGATGAGTCAGCTCCGATGCAGTACATGGACCCTCTCCTTGCTTCGGGTGAACTCCAGGTCATTCTCGCTCTTGTGGAAAAATCCAATCAAGCTAAGATGAGACCCAAGGGTTGTTCTATTCCCTTGGGAGCATAACCTCACAAAGGGTGGCTAACTTGATCTAGGGCCTATCATTGTTTTGGAGTTGCCTCAAGTTCTTTCTATGGTAGTTGTTGAAATGATGATATGACCCAAAGGATTACTTATGGTTTGTATCCTATTGGAGCTTTTGAGATTCCAACTTCTAGATGGATCTTGATTTGCTTTGTTTATGCTCCTAGCATGTTGTAATCTAGCCTCGTGGTCTTGGAAGCACTATTGAATCTGTATGTCTTGTTCTACAACTCTAATGATGTGTTGTTGCTCTTGTGTGAGTTGTGGTCTTGGATTTAATTCTTCTAGTTCCTCTAGAACTTCCTTGACACACTCTCCTCTAAGTCCTGGGCACATTCTCTTGTTGTTCTACGAGAGTTGGTGTATGTTGACTTGCTTTGACCAAGATTGACCTAGGGTTTAGAGTTGACCTAGGTTTGACTTTTGAGTACTTTGAGTATTTACCTTGTGATGTTATCAAGGGTTTGTCTCTAATATGAATGTGACTACCTACTACCTCGTGATGAGATTGAAGGTTTGAACGTTTTGGGTTTTCCTAATATTTTTGTGCTTTTTGTGTTTTTTTGTATGATATGTAAGCTATATTTTTTGTATTTTTTATGATTTTGGAATCTACTCTAGGAAAGAAAGAAAAGATCTAACTAATGAAACCAAATGAATTAATCTATGAAAAATAAATACTCCCTAATCTATTACAATGAAATGAAAGCAAACTATGAATTCCTATCAAGAGCAAAATAACAAGTTACTTTCCTCAAGAGAAAATTTTCATTATCTAATTACTACAAAAACATGAAAAAGAACCTAGAATTGCTTGGTGCACGAGCTTTGCACTACCCTCAAGAATCCTTTTGTATGGAAACCTCATCATCCTCTTGTAGTAGTGGGGTCCTCCTCTTGGTGGAAATTGGGAAGAGAAAGCAAGAGAATGAGCTTTTGGAAAGCTTTGAATTGAGCTCAATGTGAGCCAAGAGCACTATGGATTGACAATTGGAAAGCGTAATGATGCTATGAAGCCTATGAAGGCTTTGGAAAAATAACAACAATAAATAAAAGGCACCTATGTCCTACAACAAGCATATGCATGCTAGTTGGAGAGCAAAAGCCAAGCCAAAGATGGATTGCAATAATGAATTTTCCTCCTCTAATGCATGGAGGAGGGGATATTTATAGGTTGAGAGCACATTAAGGGTGGGGATGATTGAGGAGTTAACTCTCTTGATTGGAGAGTTAACTTGCTTGATTGATCAGTCAGACTCAATTGATTGAAGAGTGAATTCGATTGATTGAAGAGTGATCTGAACTTAAAATCTTATCAGTCATGGAGTAATGGTTGTTAAGAGGAGTTAAAATGGATCACATGAGATAAAATTAGTTTATTAAGAGTTTTTAATGAGTTAATTATGGCCTCCTCTATGTTTATCTTGAAATTGCATGCAAACTAGGTGAAAACGGAGTCTTTTTTGGCTCAAATCGAAGGAGAATCTCACATTTAAAATCACAAGGGTCACCATTGGATTCCCCCTTTTACCAAGTCAGGTCACCATTGGTTGATATACATCTAGAATATCAAACACTTGAATATCGATGTATTATTGAATGTGAGGATCAAATCCTAGGTACATATGTATATGATTAAGCTCTCCTATTACATTAACTTCAATTTTGTCCAATTGAGTAATATTTTTAGATGACTTTGCCAAAGTGCCCAATTGTTTTACAAACTAATAGAGGCATGACATTAGTTGATGCACCTAAATTAACTAAATAATTATGGAGATTCTCCAAATATTTGAATATTTAGCAAGAAGGGAGGTGACTCCCTCTTTTCCTTGTAGATTGATAGGATCATTGTAGTTGTCTAATTTTGTAGCATTTAATTTTTATCAATCTGGGTGTTATTTGGAGCTATCTGTAGAAAGCTTTTGGGGTTTCAAAGTTGTGATCCTATTCCTAATTTTTGATGATGAAAATTTAAATCAAAATAAAATCTAACATTATCTAAATTATTCTACATTACTTTGCTTGAAAATGTAAGGAGTCATTCTTGAAATAACAATCTACACTACTGCTAATAAAACACACATACAAAAACAAATATCGAATTAGAATTAAAGCAATACTGAATTGAAACCAAAGCTACAAATGAATGCTTCATTTATGCTAAGCACACATGCTGAAAATAATGCTTAACAGAATCAATGCTAGAAAGAGTAAACATTTTTATGATTTTCTCTTAAATTACCTATAGGCAATGACAATAAATGAACAATATAGAAACTATTCTAATCATGTAACAAGAAAATAACTAATTTCAAACACACAATAAAGAAATTTAATCATAAAATTTTAAAAAAAGTACTACTAGATCACCTCCTTCAAGTGGAGTGAGCCCAACTCCCCTTCTAGAAGGATTTGCTTAAGCTATCATAGAATTAAGAGAATTTTCTTCTTATTTTCATCCAATGGAAACTTATATAATCGTGCTTATAGAAAAGAGAATGAAATTATCACTAGAAAAAATAATGCTGGAAAAGGAATTGTCTTTCTACTCTAATGACTTCCTATTATACACTTGAGCCTTATTTCATAAATTCGATTGAATTGGACTAAAAACTAGACTGAACTAAAATTTTCCCTTCCTTTATTCCTAAGACTAATAGTCTATTATTCAAAACAAGAGATGCCAACAATTCAACCAAGAGATGTCCTTGATTGAAGGCGTAGCCGCAATGTCATGCAGGTGAAGCCTACATTAGAGGAATCTTTACTAAAGAAGAACTTTAGTTATTCAAATGACTTGACCTTTGGATTGGAAAAAACAAGATGTGAAAGAAAAGAACTAAAGTCATCCAAGAGTGTTATGATGACCAACTAGACAACTAAATTCATTTGGGGTCACCTTATTCTTTGTGATGTGTTGACTTTTTCCCAGACTGGATGCTTATTCCCAGATTTCCCTACAAGGTAGCCATCAGTGATCAACAGGATCTCTGGGCCAGGGGGCCAACAGTGTAGGAGATAGACTCTATATTTTATCTCCTCTTCTTCTTCAGGCTCTGCAAGACCTAGGGGGGTATTCCCTACTCAACATCCATGAGGATATGCATACAAGGCTGGGATGCTGACAGAAAGCAGATAAGTCCTCCTGTAAGTAGACCAAAACTGAAAGATAAGAGCAAAGGGGCTAGCTTTGGGCCTATTTGCAATTGTAGACAGAGGACTCAGGATCCTAAAACTAACTCTAATGTCCTAATGGTTGTTTTAGATTTTGATTTGGAGTTTAAGTGTGGATGCAAAGCTGGACATGGTTATAACACAAAAACAAAGCATGATTGGTGCCTATCCAGGGCCTGGAGTCAGTAGACATACACCTGTGAATGATCAGCATAAACAGCTAAAACTGGATTTCAAGGGGATATATGTGATACCCGCCTTACAGGTATCTCCCAATACAAAGTGTTAGGTTATCTCTACTTATGGTATCCCTACTGCAGTATACCCTTCCCAATGTTCAACCTGAAAATAGTTTAATCTACCCCTTGAGCAGAAGTTAAAAGATCAGACATTCAACATAGGAATTCCATGCTCTAGAATCTAAACATTACTCAAATATCCAGATTCAGAAGAAGAATACATGCAATACTGGAGACAGAATCAACACAACACATGCTAAGATAGCATTTCTCATATAAGTTTAATCATGAAATCAGTGGGTTCATGCCAAAAACATACAACAAGAGATACATAAACTCACAGGTAAGCTGTACAGAGCAACCAGATCAGCTTGTTATGCATTACAGAGCCAAAAATCTTCAACTTTCAACAACCTTGAATGAATAACACCGTCTGCATTATATAGCAGGAGGGTGTATTCAGCATTAACTACCAGGTTGACCAAAAATCCCGCCAGATACACAGTATCGTAAAAATGGCGCTCAAACACATCCAGATTGGCGCCCAAACATGAATGCAGCAGGTAGGGGAGGAGACAGGAAGATTTCTCGAGCCCTGCGCCACTGTCCGCTGATGTACACCTTCAATCGGGTACCAGATCCGCCCACGCCATCGCCCATACCTCTGCAACAATCGCCATTGATGGCGCACCAACTCGCGGCCTCGGGAAGAACATTAATTCTGCATCGCAACCATTTCCCGCCGAGATTCATCATCATGATATTTCGAATATGCAGGATAACATTATCCCACATGCACCCCGCGATGACCTCTTTAACACTTTATATACTAGGTCATGAGCATATATCATGTCGGTGCTTTTGCTCCTGACGACACTAGTATAAGACTTCATCATCATCATCCTCCAGCAGCATGATATCCTGTTGCCCGAAATATCACCCTGACGTCAGCATCATATCGCAATACAACCTGCATGATAATCGCCTTCATCGGCACAACCTGATCCATCGGAGGAACATCCTCCTGCTGAGCCTATACCAAAAGTCTGGCCGATAAGCATCCTGATGACATCATCATCATATCCTGCTGACGTCATCATCATATCTGCCTACTGCGCACCTCCTCATATCCGGATGACGTCATCATCATGTTTGCAATTATCGGGAGATCTCCACAAGATGATCTATGTTAGAAATATGACCCCCCCGGACCTCGATGACGTCATCAGCATATCCACATCAGGATGATATTCGGAAGACAACCGGATATTTGGAAATATCATCCTGATGCACGAAAATCATGTTGCACTGTAGCTCCACTATAAGATCGGGGCGATTGATGAATATGATGATGCTTGAAAAGATCACCCCCCACTAGATAATGCACGAAGCCGACAGGCGGATATCTCCTTGATATCAGCATCATCATGACGCTGGAACAAACATACATCCGGGTGATATTCAAAAAATGAAAATATCACCCCCTCCTTCAGAAATATCATGATGCAGATAGGCAGAGAAAAAGATATCACCCTGATATAAGGATGACGTCAGCATCATCAGGATGACAAAACAATCGAACAAGAAGTGATACAACATCATCAGGATGATATTGACTAAGATCATCCTGACGTTCAAAATATGATGACCCTCGTGAATATCGGGTCGCACTTAGAACTCTTCAACAACATCATCAGGATGATCATAACCAAGATCACCCGATGATAAAAATATCACCCCGGCGAGATATCATGATGCAGAAAATATGATGACCCTCGCAAGCAACACGGTGATAACTGGAAATATGATGATGATGACGACGACCCTTAGGAAAAAACAAGTCAGGTCGAACAACTTAGAGAATAACCCCTTCAGAATATCGGGGCAACATCATCATCATGTTTGGGCAAGGTGATAAATGGAAGATCACCGGATACTTTGAAAAATCACCCTCGCAAGCAGATCAAGGCGCACTGTAGCTCATCAGCATCATCAGGATAGAAACCAAACATCACCCGATATTGAAATATGATGATGACGATGAGAAACCGGTCGACGGAGAACATGATGATGCCGACCACCATCAAAGGAAATATGATGATGATGACCTCCTCTTCAAAGAAAATATGATGCTGCAGCTAAAAAATGCTGAGGAGGTCCAACACTTAGAAAAAATGGGCAAGAAGATAAAGGGTTCAAATGAAGAAACCCCCTGATCATGAAAAATCAACCCCAGGTCGAAATGAGTGCTAACAGTGGCTCCGAATGGGGACGTGCAGGTGAAAACCTGCAGCGAGAACCAGATCTCCGGGCAGACCAGACAAAAAGCCAAAAAGCGTGAGCTGTACAAGGCATTTACACTACATACATATTTTTACAAATGTGCACAGCAACCAGTTATTCATGCAAAATAGAACTTAAGGAATTGGCCATGCACAGGCAATTCCAGAACTTCACCATCTAGGGCCTGGAGGAAATAAGAATCCTCCCCATGAGTATTGCAAACCTGATATGGGCCCATCCATAAGGGTTGAAATTTACCATGTTTACCCTTTTCCTGACCTTTAGCATTCCAAATGAGCACCAGATCATTGACTTGAAACTTCCTTTTTGTAGTTCTCCTGTCAAACTGATATTTCATATCTTGTTGTCTTTTGAGATTGATCTGGTGGGCTTTCCTTCTGTCTTCATCCAATGCAACCAGCTAATTCACTCTTTCTGTCATGGAATCTTCAATCTCCTCATCATTTTCCTGAATGAATCTGTAAACTGGTAGGAGATTGTTTATGGGCAGTCTAGCTGATGCACCATATACTAGCTCAAAAGGTGACTTCCCAATAGCCCTTTTCACTGTCACTCTGTCAGCCCATACTGCTAAGTTCAACTTTGAGTCCCAAGCTCTCTTGTTCTTGTCCAGTATCCTCTTGATAATTTTCATGATGCTCTTATTGCTTGATTCTGCTTGACCATTTCCTTGTGGGTGATATGGTGATGTATATGACAGATTTATCCCATACCTGTTGCAAAAATCAACAAATTCACCTGATCTGAAGCACATAGCATTATCAGTGATTATCTTAAATGGTACTCCAAACCTGATGATGATGTTTCTTAGTATGAAATCTGTCACCACCTTACTTGTAGCTCTCTTAGTTGGAATGGCCTCAATCCATTTGGTAAAGTAATCAGTTGCCACCAAAATCCAACTGTGTCCCCCACTTGATTTGTCTGCAATTTCCCCTATAAAGTCAATTCCCCATTGCTGGAATGGAGCATCCACAGGTGCAGTTCTGAGGGGTAAAGCACCATCATATTTCAGCTTTCCTGAAAATCTTTGGCAAGGGTCACACTTTCTCACTAACCTTTGTGCATCTGAAAAGAGAGTGGGCCACCAATATCCTGCCCTGAGAATTTTATGAGCTGTTGTTTGGGCAGTATAATGTCCACCACACAATCCTTTATGCATGTCAATCAAAACATTGTTAGCCATATCCTCACCCACACATCTCAGCAGCACACCATCAGGGTTTTTCCAGTACAGCTCACCTTGAACAATAACATACCTGATTGCATGTAACTTCAGAGTCCTCTTTTGACAGTCACTGAAATGGGAAGGACAATTCAGATTTTGCAAGTAGTAGATAATATCCTTGTACCATTCAGATCCTGATACATTTACACTCTCATCTTGGACTGCATTAACTTGGCATGCTTCCAAGTTTGACTGTGCCATCATCTTGGCTGATCCTTGTCCTCTTATCAATTTAGTAACTTGTATGTCTATGTTGAACTCCTGCAGTTTGTTTATCCATCTGCACCTTCTTCCAGTCACCTCCTGCTGAGTGAATATGTCTTTGACTGCTGCATGAGGTACATATGCAATTACATATGATCCTACCAGGTATGGTCTGAAACTTTTGATGGCTCTGACCAGTGCATATGCCTGTTTTTCCATAATATCATACTTCAACTCAGAGGCCTGCAAGGACATACTGAAAAAAGCGATGGGCTGTTCAAAACCATCTTCATTTTTCTGTAACAAACATGCAGCAACAGTATGAAAGGAAGCAAATGAAAATACTTGGAATGGCCTAGAAAAATTAGGAGATTTAAGAACAGGGGCCATCTTGATTGCCTCTTTGATATTCTGAAATGATTCTATTGCTTCCCTTTCCCAGTTGACAGTTGCATCCTTCTTCATCATCTTGGAAATGTTCCTTGTGGTTTCTGCAAAGTTGGGAACAAATCTTCTAACAAAATTTATCTGTCCAAAGAAGGACTGAACTCCTTTCACAGTTTTTGGCATTTGAATCCTGTCAATGGCTGCCACTCTCTCTGGATCTATCCTGACTCCATCCTTGGAAACAATATGTCCCAGAAGCTTTCCTTCAACTACTCCAAAGGCACACTTCTTTGGGTTTAAAGAAATACCATATTCTAGTGCTCTTATGAAAATCTGCTCCAGATGCAAACAATGCTGCTCTTCTTTCTTCGAGTAAGCAGTCAGGTCATCCTGATATACAGCCAGGATTGAATCAATCAACCCTGCAAAAGCAACATCCATTGCTCTTTGAAATGTAGCACCTGCATTTGTTAGTCCAAATGGCATTCTAACATACACATACGTTCCCCATGGAGTGGTAAAGGCAGTTTTATACTGTTCTGATTCCTTTACCTTTACCTGATTATATCCTGAAAATCCATCCATCATGGATAGGAGTTCACAACCAGTCACTCTCTGCAACATAGCTTCCATATTAGGCAGTGGATAGTTATCCTTCAAAGAGGATACATTCAAGTTCCTGAAATCAACACAAAGCCTAATATCACCATTCTTTTTTCTGACTGGGACAAGGTTAGACACCCAAGTTGAATGTCTGATTGGCACAATTATTCCAGCTTCCCTGAGCCTTTTGAGTTCTTCTTGCATCTTGGGAGCTAAGGTAGGATTAATAGGTCTTTGCCTTTGTCTAAATGGCTTAGCTTCAGGCTTCAATGGGATCTCATGCTGGAATAAGTCTTCCCTATAAGCTTTTAGGTCCTCATATGACCAAGCAAAAACATGTTTGTACTTTTTCAGTAATGCAATCAGCATACTTCTAATGTGTGGTTTGAGCTGTTTACCAATATATACCTTCTGAGGGGCCTGAGATGTCCCCAAATTTATTTCTTCTAAATCCTCCTTATTTGTGGGGGATGTCCTTGTGACCATTTTATCTCTACTGTCAAAAACTCTTTCGAAAGCTACCAACCCTCGAGGGATTTTATTAGTCCTCAACTAAATGATCTCTTTTCCCACAAGAGTTTCTTTTCCATCTACAGTCTCTACAAAAGCTTGGAAATCAATTTGTTGATTCTCATATTCATCTATGCAGTGCAAAAATTTCAGCAAATCCCTATCATCATCAAACACTTGCCAACTGCATATGTTTTCTGGTATGGCAGGCCTAATTTTAACTTCTACATTTGTAACACCTGACAGAGTGATGTCATCTGGCCTTATTGCAACATTGGCTAAGAAATCAGCCATAACATTTTTTGACCTTTCTACCCAGCCAATTGAAAATGCATCAAATAATTCAATAGTATCCCAAACAACATGCTTGTATTGTTTCAATCTTTTATTTTTTGCAGCATACTTATTTCTGATTTGGGATACAATCAGCTCAGAATCCCCAAATACTCTTAACATCTTAATTCCATGTTTGAGAGCAATATTTAGGCCTAAGAGTAAAGCCTCATATTCTGCAATATTGTTTGTGCAATCAAACCTCAGCAAGAAAGAGAATTTGAGGAGCTTACCAGTTGGAGACAGGAAAACGACTCCAGCTCCAGAGCCTTCTTTTGCACAAGCTCCATCAAAAAACATGGTCCATAAGCCTTGCTGATCCAGCTCTTCAATGTAGACATTTTTCTTTTTATCTTCTGTATCATCTGAGACAACCCTGAAGTTATCACAGTCATTGTCTACAAAGCATACTTGTTCATTTGCTTCTTGGTCTTCCACTGTCTCTGATGATCTTTGCTCTCTGATTAGCTTGACATCCCTGCCATTCATTGGAATCATGGCATATGACGGGTCCAGCTGCATACTTCCACCAATTAGTGCTGCCCATCTTCTTGACAACAGCATACCATACTGTGGCTTGATGTCAACCACTGTTATATTCATTTTATATTTCTTTTCAAGAAATGCTGCCAGCTTGAAATCTACATCCTTCATGATTCCAATAACTGGTACCTCTCTGGCATCCATTGCATAACATTTTCCACATGCCTTGTCAATTTTCAATCCAGTTTGTTGCATGATGGCCAAAGGCATGACATTTGTAGATGCTCCAGAGTCAAGCATACAATTTCTAATTATTTTTCCATTTATAACCAGGGAAACATAAAATGGTTCCACTTGTGAAGGACACTTTGTCATGGTCATTCCTAAATAGACTTCAGGAGTCTCATCTTCTTCATTACACATGACATGTTTCTCACCCTGGGTCTGATCATTTTGTTTAGCTTGACAAGGTACCCCTGAGATTAGGGATATTGTCCTATTCTTGATCTCTTCCACTTTCATGAGTTCCATAAGTGGAACAGAGACCTTTACCTGAGAGAGGACCTGAGCTATATCAAATGGAGCATAGTTTTGTACAACAGTTGTAGCTTGCTCCACAATCTTGCTTTTATCCTGAGCTGATTTAGTTTTCATTTTCATAGTTCCCTGATCATCATTCTTGTCTTGGGAACCTCTACTTTGATCTTCAGCCTGAGGGATTTTGTTTTCTGGTCCTGGAAATTCATGACCTGTTCTGTGTCTAAAGTTCTATTTATTATTTACCCACTACCTTTTTTGTGGTTCAGTTCCTTTATGACCATGCACCAGCTGACCTGCAGAAATATCCTCTGGCTGATGTGGGCCGCCTACTTGATTTTTACCTCTGAGATTGTAGTTGCTTTTGACTTGAGCAACTGCTGCAGCTGTGAAGGCTCTAATTTCCTCATCAGAAGGTTGTTGTAAGTTACTCAGAAAATTGTGTGAGTTCTGAGCATACACATAATTATCTTCATTATCTTCATCATATGGGGACGGTTGGCAGGCCTGAACTTGCTGATCTGTATTGTCATCAGCATCATAAAGAGTGTATCCATTACCTATGGACATCATATTAACATCATCATCCTGCACATGATGTGGCTCATTGCATTCATTACAAGATGTAGCATTATCATACAAGGATTGAGCAATCATACACTGTGACTGTGAATGTGGCATCTGACAAATTATACACCACGGAGCATCATCAGCAATATTTATAGTTTTCTTTAGGGGATCAGGAGTTTCCTTGACATGTTGAGCCCTCTGATTTGTGTTGTTACGTGGGAATACAGGCTTACCATCATGCCAATTGGTGTTATAAGGCATATCATGTAATGATGGCCTCTTTTCCTGCCTTTGATAGACTTGCCTATCAGGACCCATCCCTTTTTCACTTCTAGCTAATCTATAGCTTAGGTCCTTAACAACATTTGCCAGTTTGTCTATCTTATCTTCAGGAGCAGATGTACTACCTTGAGTGTTCTGAGGCTTGTTTGGATTCTACAGAATTTTTATATCATCCCTTCTATTTGTTTTGCCCGATGCTTTCCTATTGTTTTCAATATTTACTGCAATTCTGAAAGCATCCCTGAGAGTGGCAGGACCTTTATCTCTTAGTCCATATGCAGTCTTTGCATCAAAGGCATTGATATACAAAATTATGCACATTGGTTCATTTGGCCTCATGTGATGTGGCAATTTGTTCAACACTTTAGTAAATCTTGCGTTAAAGTCTGCAACCTGCTCATTTGACCCTTTGGTGATACTGGTGAACTCATTTACAAAAAAGCTAGGGTCAGTTTTATCACCATATTGCTCCTTGAATATCCTTTTAAAGTCATCCCATGATGAAATACTCCGGTCAGGCAGATTCCTGTACCATTCTCTTGCCTCATCTATTAAGGATTGCATGAATGACTTCATGAAAACATCCTCATGCTCAACCTCAAAATTATCCATGACATTTTGAAAGGCCTTTAGATGATCTTCTCCTGACACTGTGTTATTTCCTGAAAATTTAGGCACTTGCAGCCTCAGATGCTTATCAATGGGGTTAGGATACTCAGGAATACCATCAAACACCAGCTGCCTGAATCTATCTAACTGCATGGGCTGTCTGTTTGGCTGATTAACATTAACATTTCTGTTTGCATTCTGGTTTCCTGCATTGTTCAGTGGTATCCTAGCATCATTCACATTTTGTCTCTCATCATGATGCTGATGTTGCATTTCATATCTTTGCTGATATCTTTGCACATTTGCATTCTCTAGGGTAGGAACTGAATCATTTTGGGCAGTTCTTAAGGCTTGCACTTTCTGCCTTATATCATCTCTGATTTTCATGGCTTGTAGGTATTCTAGTTCTGCTCTTAGACTTCTGATTTCTTCAGCCAATTGTTCATCCTTAGGTCTGGAGGTAGATGGTCTCATACCATTTTGGTCATCATCTTCATCATCCCTCAGAGACTCTGCCTCCTCAAACCTTTCACTTGGGTCTAGAAAAGGGCGTTCTTGGAACACCTCTGACCTCATTCTCATGCTACCACCCTGTTGCCTCTCATATGCACCTTGAATATCAGCTTCTGCATTTGAAAAATAAGGCGCATGCTGTCCTGATGGCCTAGGGTTATCTTGTATATCATCACTTTTTCTGGGGGAGCTCTCATGACTAACTGAGACAGTTCCCTTTCTTCTGTACATCATTCTTTTTGTTAATGGTAACTCTTCAAATAAAGGATTTTGTTGGGATCTTCTCCCCTGCATATAAATTTTACTTTGACCGGTTGGGAGATTACTTCGGAGTCGCCACCTATTACTAGGAACTGTTTTCTTCTGAAAACCAGGGTTCTTTCACAAGGTTCCCCAGTAGAGTCGCCAATTTCTGTTGACTTTTTCCCAGACTGGATGCTTATTCCCAGATTTCCCTACAAGGTAGCCATCAGTGATCAACAGGATCTCTGGGCCAGGGGGCCAACAGTGTAGGAGATAGACTCTATATTTTATCTCCTCTTCTTCTTCAGGCTCTGCAAGACCTAGGGGGTATTCCCTACTCAACATCCATGAGGATATGCATACAAGGCTGGGATGCTAACAGAAAGCAGATAAGTCCTCCTGTAAGTAGACCAAAACTGAAAGATAAGAGCAAAGGGGCTAGCTTTGGGCCTATTTGCAATTGTAGACAGAGGACTCAGGATCCTAAAACTAACTCTAATGTCCTAATGGTTGTTTTAGATTTTGATTTGGAGTTTAAGTGTGGATGCAAAGCTGGACATGGTTATAACACAAAAACAAAGCATGATTGGTGCCTATCCAGGGCCTGGAGTCAGTAGACATACACCTGTGAATGATCAGCATAAACAGCTAAAACTGGATTTCAAGGGGATATATGTGATACCCGCCTTACATGTATCTCCCAATACAAAGTGTTAGGTTATCTCTACTTATGGTATCCCTACTGCAGTATACCCTTCCCAATGTTCAACCTGAAAACAGTTTAATCTACCCCTTGAGCAGAAGTTAAAAGATCAAACATTCAACATAGGAATTCCATGCTCTAGAATCTAAACATTACTCAAATATCCAGATTCAGAAGAAGAATACATGCAATACTGGAGACAGAATCAACACAACACATGCTAAGATAGCATTTCTCATATAAGTTTAATCATGAAATCAGTGGGTTCATGCCAAAAACATACAACAAGAGATACATAAACTCACAGGTAAGCTGTACAGAGCAACCAGATCAGCTTGTTATGCATTACAGAGCCAAAAATCTTCAACTTTCAACAACCTTGAATGAATAACACCGTCTGGATTATATAGCAGGAGGGTGTATTCAGCATTAACTACCAGGTTGACCAAAAATCCCGCCAGATACACAGTATCGTAAAAATGGCGCTCAAACACATCCAGATTGGCGCCCAAACATGAATACAGCAGGTAGGGGAGGAGACAGGAAGATTTCTCGAGCCCTGCGCCACTGTCCGCTGATGTACACCTTCAATCGGGTACCAGATCCGCCCACGCCATCGCCCATACCTCTGCAACAATCGCCATTGATGGCGCACCAACCCGCGGCCTCGGGAAGAACATTAATTCTGCATCGCAACCATTTCCCGCCGAGATTCATCATCATGATATTTCGAATATGCAGGATAACATTATCCCACATGCACCCCGCGATGACCTCTTTAACACTTTATATACTAGGTCATGAGCATATATCATGTCGGTGCTTTTGCTCCTGACGACACTAGTATAAGACTTCATCATCATCATCCTCCAGCAGCATGATATCCTGTTGCCCGAAATATCACCCTGACGTCAGCATCATATCGCAATACAACCTGCATGATAATCGCCTTCATCGGCACAACCTGATCCATCGGAGGAACATCCTCCTGCTGAGCCTATACCAAAAGTCTGGCCGATAAGCATCCTGATGACATCATCATCATATCCTGCTGACGTCATCATCATATCTGCCTACTGCGCACCTCCTCATATCCGGATGACGTCATCATCATGTTTGCAATTATCGGGAGATCTCCACAAGATGATCTATGTTAGAAATATGACCCCCCCGGACCTCGATGACGTCATCAGCATATCCACATCAGGATGATATTCGGAAGACAACCGGATATTTGGAAATATCATCCTGATGCACGAAAATCATGTTGCACTGTAGCTCCACTATAAGATCGGGGCGATTGATGAATATGATGATGCTTGAAAAGATCACCCCCCACTAGATAATGCACGAAGCCGACAGGCGGATATCTCCTTGATATCAGCATCATCATGACGCTGGAACAAACATACATCCGGGTGATATTCAAAAAATGAAAATATCACCCCCTCCTTCAGAAATATCATGATGCAGATAGGCAGAGAAAAAGATATCACCCTGATATAAGGATGACGTCAGCATCATCAGGATGACAAAACAATCGAACAAGAAGTGATACAACATCATCAGGATGATATTGACTAAGATCATCCTGACGTTCAAAATATGATGACCCTCGTGAATATCGGGTCGCACTTAGAACTCTTCAACATCATCAGGATGATCATAACCAAGATCACCCGATGATAAAAATATCACCCCGGCGAGATATCATGATGCAGAAAATATGATGACCCTCGCAAGCAACACGGTGATAACTGGAAATATGATGATGATGACGACGACCCTTAGGAAAAAACAAGTCAGGTCGAACAACTTAGAGAATAACCCCTTCAGAATATCGGGGCAACATCATCATCATGTTTGGGCAAGGTGATAAATGGAAGATCACCGGATACTTTGAAAAATCACCCTCGCAAGCAGATCAAGGCGCACTGTAGCTCATCAGCATCATCAGGATAAAAACCAAACATCACCTGATATTGAAATATGATGATGACGATGAGAAACCGGTCGACGGAGAACATGATGATGCCGACCACCATCAAAGGAAATATGATGATGATGACCTCCTCTTCAAAGAAAATATGATGCTGCAGCTGAAAAATGCTGAGGAGGTCCAACACTTAGAAAAAATGGGCAAGAAGATAAAGGGTTCAAATGAAGAAACCCCCTGATCATGAAAAATCAACCCCAGGTCGAAATGAGTGCTAACATGATGTACATAACAAGACTGAAGTTAGCCACATAATTTGTTAAGAAAACACTAACCTAGAAGAAGGATGAACGGTTATGATGTAGAGTGCTACTTTGAAGCTAAACAAAGCTAGCTATCTTTCCTTCATGATCAACTTTGGAGAGATCTGGAATGTTAATCCTTGGATCCAGTAGCTACTTTTGTCATAAAATCACAAATATATGTGCATCGAGAAAGGAAATTATAGAAACATTCAAACAGATTCAACCATTGAAAGAATAAGCACCAAAACAAATTAACCATCCATTTTTAAAATAGTTATAAGTATTTAACTATGTGTCAAGTGTACAAAGTCCATATAAAATAAGGAAATGTAGCAATGTTTGTATGAAAGTAAAAGATAATTATTAGGACTCATCACCCCTCCCACTGGAGTCACACCATGTCCTCATGGTGAAACCTACACTACATCCTTGTTGGCTAATTTTTTATCCTTCAGTATCCTACTGCAATCATAATCTTATTCCTTGTACATAATGAAATTCCATCCCTTTTCTACATACCCATTTGTCTCAAAAAAATTGGTAAACCATTTTTCACCTTCCTTTGTGGCATTTATCGTTCAATAGTCAAAAGTAGATCTAGTGTAAGAAGCAAAGGTGGTCGCAAACTCATACTAATCCATTCCTACTATCATTCTTGGATAAATGTGATAAGAATCCTAGCTCTAGTAAGGGTCCACTACATATTAGTGGGAGAGATAGGCACTATAGATTAGTGGGAGAGATAGGCTCTCTTCGCTACAAGTTGTGAGGAAAACCCTCCCATCTATTGATACAAGCCTGGATGGTAGTAGGAGGAAGGTATCCTTAATGGTTCTAAAGTGCAGCAATGTTGGCCTGAAGATTTTGTATGTACTGGTCTCTAACCTCGAGTCGATACACCCGTTCCCTCAAAGTTTTGGAAAACCATGTAGTCTTTGGATATTCATGGTGCATCAGGAGGCCGACCATGGTTGTAGTAGTGTGATACTTTGTTGTGCAATTCTCTCATGTATAAATTCAACATTGAAGTATGGTGATGGCCCATAAGGAAACCATGTTGGAAAAATTCACATAACATATCATTTTGTTCCATTATGCTTTCAAAATAAGTTTCCAGGAAATCTTGATCATTTTCAAAATCCATCAAAAGATTACAGGAAATTCTTAATAGTCTCCAACGTAGAAATTGTTCATGCAGAAAAAGGGCATACACACTTGAGGGCTGACACAGAGAAAGGAGTGCTTCCCCAATTTCACAAGCCTAAGCCACCTACGCTTCAACCACATTCTTATCCTACTGGAGGGTCTCCAGAGCCCTCTACAGCTGGGTGTTCTCTTCCCAAAGTTAAGTTAGATGAGTGGTACAAGTCATGGAGGTGGTGGAAAAGAAACCTGGACACTTTTATCATGCACAACAGTGGTTGGAGGCAATTTTTGAGAGAGAGTGGTAGTGTGAGAATCTTTAGTGACAACACCTAGTTTTTATTGCTCAAGGGCCAGCTAGAGGTCAGAGACCAATTTATTGTGCTCTACTTTGTCTTGTGCAACTTTCTACTAAATTTCTTCTAATTCCTTGATTTTAACAGCAAGAAGTTATTGTATTTCACCAATTTGTCACTTACATTCTTGGAGGTCATGCTCTATTTTTGACAGAGTGACAGATTGTAGGGTTCATTTTTCCTTGTCATTTATAATTGATTCAGTCAAGGGTTGCTTAACCTCTCTCCAGAGGACTCTAAAGGGTTGTTCCTCAGGTGTCAAATGAGCTGAGGACATGCTTCATAATATCAACATCCCCTGCCTCCTCTTCATCATCCTTCTATAAAATAAGCCTCTAATGTAGTATTTTTGGACCTGAGGCGAAGACAACTATTTCACCATCTTCAAATTCAATGACTAGTTGCATAGTTGCTCTCTAGAGTTGTCTAGAGGAATGAATGACTAGCACAATAGAAATGGAGACAAGGGTAGATTTAGTCTTCATTTTCTTTGCTTTCTACAGCTTCCTTTGAAGGAAATCTTCCCATTTTCTTTCACCTTAATCCTAGTGCATGAAATGATGCTTGATGATTAGGTGAATGAGGCCATGGTGATTGATCTAGCCATTAGCTTGTTTGAATTTGTTGATCATCACCTGTAGACAGTTATAAAGAAAAGCAGACAAGTTGATAAGGCATTATGGCTGATTGATCCCATACCAAAGATGATTTATCATGTGCATCCCTAGTCCCAAAACTATCTTGTACTATCCATCATAGGTGAATAACTCCATTGCCCACAAGACAACGGTAGACTAGGGCTCTAGAAGGCTACTTCTGTCAGTTCCTTTTTGTGGCTCATTTTCTTAGTATATATCAGGGAAAAGACTATGGAGCAACATGAAAGTTCTGAATAAGTTGTTCACAAAAATTTTTAGATTATGAAATTATATCCTAACCCACCTCAAGAATATTGGCTAACTAATTGATCACTGTGAGACTGACCGCAATCCGGACTCCCTTCACTATTGAAAAAGTGAGGTGGTAATTCTTTACAAATTCTTCTACCAATTCCATCTCAAACCCCTCAAATTTATTTAGAAATTCTAGCTAGCCAACCTGTTCAAATACTTGCACACTCAAAGAGTCAAATACTACATTCTTGGGCTCAACCTTTCACTTCTATCCCATGGGTGTTGTGACATATTTTTAGTATTCACATAATCGAGGAATGCAATATACCAGAGAGATACGGAGATGGATGAGATGTTGCTTGAAAATTATGAGAGTCATTTTGAATGAGGTATGTTATATGCATGGCAGTCAATCAACCAACTGTCCCTTCACAACTATTATGGCATTTATGACTTGTACTTGGGAAGTGCAAGGGAGTGATTTGGCATTATAATGGCAAGAGAATATGCACGAATTGGGATTCCATCTCAAACCATCACCGATCACCTTACATTATGTTCTCCTTTATGGACTTGTGTGAGATATCTCATCACTCCTTTGGCCACCATTTCTAACTTTGAATACATCATAGGAGTAGTACGATGATGACGGAGTCATCTTTCTTGAAATATTTCGTCATTCATCTCATAATATGGTGTATTAATGGTGTGGTCATATCATGCAATAAATTACAAATTAAACCTTAAATTCACTTGGCTCCATTTTGTGTTACATTTAAGGGGGGTGATTTGTTATAATGAAGTGCAATTAGTACTTTGAGTAGAACATTTTCCATCTTCTACCACATATCAGTATGATTCTCCCATTTATCCTAATTGAAAGGATTCCACATATTACCAAGAGCACATAACATGAGCTTATACATGCAGGGACTTGGTACTTAAATACATTTTTAATTACCATAACCATTTCAAGAAATAAAGTAGAAAGCGTGCAAGGTACTTACTTCTTAGGCATCATTGTGTTGAATGTTTCTAGAGTTGTAACACTTGTTGGGATGAATTTCTCTGTCTTGGAACTTAGGTATTTCAGTAGTGATGTTTGGCACCATCTGGAACTCTTTAACTATGGCAGCAATCCACTTGTTTTGGGATTCTGGAGTTGTCCATTGCTAGTTGCCTTAGCTAAAACCCTATAAAATGATTTCAAAGGTAAGTATATTGGTTCTATTGGGGTAAAAATATTGATAGAGGGGTCACCATTGTTGGTTTTCAACCCTTCTCTCATTTTAATCTCTTTTTGAACAAGGGGCCGCCATTTCTAGTTTTCAGCCCTCCCTTTTATTATTATCATTATTATTATATAACAGGGAGGACCATCATTTCTGGTTTTCAGTCCTGCCCATTTATTCAACGTTATTTCTTTATTAAGAAATGTTGAGGAATTAAGACATTATACCCATGGAAGAAAGATCTTCCAAGGTAAAATGATCAATCTGAGCTTGTAGTTCTGTAGAAAACTCTTCTTTAGATGTTGGGTTATGATAAATCTTTAACTTATGGCCATTGACCAGAAAGGTCCTACAATTTCCATCAATTTGTAATAGTTGTACTACTCCATTACTAAAGACGTGGTTGATTCCATATGGTCCTAACCTCCTAGTGTGTAATTTTCCCTTAAAATCTTAATACCTTGAATCGTACAATAGAGCCGAATCTCCCATTGAAGATGATAAAATGGGGAAAGATGTTAAAAGTACAAAGTAAACATAAACAAATGATATAGCTTCAAATCTTCACTCCATTTTAGTCTCCTTGATAAGGTGGAAGAAATGCATGCACCCAGCTGCAAATCCTAGCTTTACCCAATACTAATTGAATGTGGATTGCTCAATAAGTTTAGAGCTTTAGCCTTCTTCTTGTTACTTAGAGTCAAAATGCTTGGAGAGGCTCTTTATTTATAGGCTTTTGGAGGATTTTAGATCAATGGTTGGAATTCAAAGATGAGATCCAATGGATGAGATTTCATAGTGAAATCAATGGATGGGGTTTCATCAACAAAGATAGAAGGCTCACAATATTTTTGAATTTTTAATTTGGTCTTGGGAAGGCTTTGCATTTATGAAGATGGAGACATGTGAATGAATTAAAATTCATTTTATGGATGAGTGGGATGAGATGGGACAAGTGCAGAGATTGGAAATGGTGAGGTGGAGACACATGTGATCCCAATGAATTAAATAATGTAGATTATTTAATTAATTATGGGGAGATGGGTTAATGAAGGGGTAGATTAATTAAATAGGGATTAATTTAATTAATCTGGTTGTAGGAAATTAGTGGATGGGTTAATTATTGATCGAAATTAATTAAATAGAGGTTTATTTAATTAATTTGGTTGTGGGGATTTGGTGGGATAGGTTATTTAATTACATAAATGGGATTTATTTAACTAACCAAGGTTTGGCTATAGGTAAGGTTAAATTAATTAAATAAATGGACTTTATTTAATTAATTTGGATTAATGGTAAAGAGGGATAATTAATTAAATAAATATTAATATTTATTTAATTAATTTTGGGTAATGGTTAAGGGGAGTAATTAATTAAATAAAGTTTATTTAACTAATTGCGGATAGGTGATAATGGGGATTAGATAAATTAATTAAATAAAAGAGTTTATTTAATTAATCATGAGGAAGGGGATGAGTTAGCACAAAAGGAGATGTTAGGAAGATGCCAGAAAATGGTGGTGTAAGGTATGTCATTTTCAGGGATCTACATTTTTCCCCTCTTTGATGTGGCATTGTGACCGAGTGGGAGTGGCATCATATCAAAGAAAATTAAAATTTTGCCCCAGTTGACCGAAGGGAAAGGGAAGAATAAATGGGATATGCCCCCTCGAAAGATTAGGTGGAAAAATAAATTTTCTGGGTGAACTCTTGAAAAGAAGGAAATGGTGGTGAAAATAGGATTCGGGATGAAAATGGGGTCAAAAGAAAAGGAAACAAGGAAAAATGGATATGATATGAGGTTTGAGGATGAAAAATTAGGGCTAGGCTAGAAAACTTTAAGGCTAGGGCTTAGGTGGAGGCTATAAATAGGCTATGGGGGGCCCATATCCCTCATTTACACACCTAATCTTGAGTGAGTTGGAGAGAAGAGAGCATTAGAGAATGGAAGCTATGGCCTAGATCCCATGTCATAAGCATGTAGTGGAGCGAGTTCGGGAGTATCAGTGACCTTAGGAGGCTAGTGAGTCAGTATGTGTCCTATCTAATGCTTTGGATTTCATGTTTTGGGTAATAAATATGCAATAAATGTGGGGTAGGTTAGGAGTAGTAAAAGCGCTAAAGTATAGGATAACACCATCGAATCACAAGTAGTGCCTCCGATGGGGTGATTAGTACCTACATCTGGATTAGTGTCTGTGATGTGGATTAGTGCTTGCATCACATGGAAAATGGATAGTTTTTAGTGCTATGTTAGCGCATTCGTTAGGTGGATTGGTGTTTACATGCCTTTCGGCGCTTGAACATGATGCGTTAGCGCTTATGTGCCTTTCAGTGCTTGCACAGGATCTGTTAGCGCTTGCATGCCTTTTGACACATGCATAAGGTCAATTAGCATTTTCATGCCTTTTGATGCTTGTGCAGGGTAAATTAACGCTTGCATGCCTTTCGATGCTTGTGTAGGGTCTATTAGCATTTGTGTGCCTTTCAGTGCTTGCACAGAGGGATTTAGTGCTTTTGCGTAGTTTTTTAACAAAAGGCTAATGAAGTAGTGTGATGGATGCAGGAGGATTTGCTACCACTTCAGTTGAGGGAGTGGAGGCTTCCTTTGATGGTATTGAGGGAGAGATTTGCGCCTACGGATGTTTTGCTTTTGGAGCGGATTGGCTTGAGACATCTTGCATATATGCCTAAGATTCGGGCCCACTGGGCCATGATGACGGTGTTATTGGAGAGGTGGCAGAGTGAGCATTGTGCCTTTCTACTACCGACAAGTGAGATGATGATCACCCTTGAGGATGTATGGAGGATCTACATATCCCCATTCATGGGGAGTTGGTAGCATATGATCAGGCGATGGGTGCATTAGTGTTGAAGTACATTTTTACACCAAATATCCCATTGATGGATGTGAGGAGTACAGAGATGAGATGATTTGAGGCTATGGTGTCTTTGAAGGCTCTGCCATTGTATATAATAGGTTTGATTGGAGGATTACCAATGCCTGATAGGTCATGCGGATTCTCCATAGGATGGGGAGTAGTGCTAGAGCAGATGTATGAGGAGGGCATAATGTATGCCTGGAGGTTGTGTGTTAGCAAACTTATACCATGACATGCATTTTGTAGTATATCGGTAGGGAGCCAGTCT
Organism: Cunninghamia lanceolata; assembly: GCA_027924645.1. Classification (NCBI taxonomy): domain Eukaryota; kingdom Viridiplantae; phylum Streptophyta; class Pinopsida; order Cupressales; family Cupressaceae; genus Cunninghamia; species Cunninghamia lanceolata. Next base: position 1,382,538 of record BSBN01001352.1, read on the forward strand.
CAGGTGTGGTGCCACATTGCTTCACATTTGGGCTTGGGAGAATATCATCATGAAATGACCGGTATGTGGATATGTGAGGCCAGTGGAGCGGCTATTTGTCTTTGCTTACACCAGGATTCTGCAACATCGTTGGTTGGGCACTCTGACATAGTGACGATAGGTTTTTGATAAGATTGACACAGTGTTTTGGCAGCCATGGCGAGGGTGTGAGCCATGGGTTGATGATGGAGATCATCTACCTTAGACTCAACAGGGTAGGTATCTGATGGGCTGTATGGAGCACATCATTGATTGGTACATGCTCGAGCGTCTACTTCGATAGTTTAGCCTTAGATAGGGAGGGCCACAAGTGGAGACCATATTTTTATGGGTTACGAGGGAGGCACCTCATTGGGATGTCTTGATTGATCCTACTAGTGTGATACTAGCATTTTGGGGTTTAGTGCCAGTCACCTGGGACTGGAGTTCTGATGTTATTGATGCTAGGAGCATCCCAGATTATGACATATGGTGGCAAGAGCAGCTGCCAACGAGATTAACGATTCCTACTAGCTAGGTGGTAGTGGTAAAGAGCAACGAGGAGGATGAGGAGGAGGAGGATAGAGGAGATGGTAGGGATGGTGGAGGTGGTGGGGCTGGTGAGGCTGTTGGGGCACGATGGGTATGTCAGAGAGTGGAAGCGGTAGCAAGGGGAGGAAGGGAGGAGGAGGATGTTGATGTTGATGTGTTATGGGTAGAGATTAGGAGCCTGATGGATGAGTTCGCCACCATGTGAGTGGACCAGGATATGAGGGCAACAAAGTGAAATGTTGCGGAGGTAGAGGTGGATAGATTATAAGGATATTTGAGGACCGCCTAGGGGAAGATTGTGGAGTTGACGACAACTGGATGAGGTGGGATGGATGCAGCAAAGCTAGCCTGCGTTATCCAAGAGTGGGATACTGCTATTGTGGAGAGGGATGTAGTCAGAGTGTTGCAATAGAGGGCTAAGCGGCAAGAGGCACAACTCCATCTAGAGAGGGATACGACACAAAGAGCATAAGAAAGAGCTAGGCTATCTGATACGTGGTGGGATTTGGTGTGAGTGCATGGCGAGATGGCAGAGGCTTTGTAAAGATCTCAACATTATCGCACCTTGTATCATGCGGCAATGCATGTGGATCAGAGATATCCTAGCTTCAGTGTATAGAGTTGGTCAGGGGCTCGCAGGTCTGGGAGGATGAGGACACATTCAATTATAGGGCCAGTCATGCTACCACCTTGAGTGATGCCTCCACCAGGATAAGGGTAGTAGTACCACCACAGGCTATACGGACAAACCCCTTGACACTAGCACCTTAGGCTCTAGCAGAGTCTAGTGATAGTACCACATAGTGGTGTTTTGTATTATGTATCCGACATTTTGTATTATGTATCAGACATTGATGTACTAAGCCTTCAGGTACATTTTGTATTATGTATTAGACATTGATGTACTGAGCCTTCAGGCAGCTTTTGTATCATAACCATTTTTTATGTATATATGCGATGAGTATTTTGTGGGCTGCCTACATGATGATGTGATGTGATTATTTATGATGTTTTTATGATGTATATGTCGATGTTATTTTGGTATATGATTATCGTTTATGTCATGTATGGATTCTTATATGATGGACATGTGATGGATTATGTGATGGATGATGTTATGGTTTATGTTATGGATATATGCATAGATATATTGTTTATGTTTATGATAATGGATTTATGCTATGTCATGGGTTATGATGATGTGTATGTGATGATGCTAGGTTTTTGTCTATGAATGTATGGATGTGTTTATGGATGGATTATATGTGGACATGTTTATGGATGTTTTGTGATGGATTATGACTAGGTTATGATGTGGACTATATGATGGATGTTTTGTGATGGATGGATTATGATGATGTTATGTTTATGTGATTATGTATTATGAGGTGTAACATGCAGAGGTAAACAACAAAATAGTTAACAATCTCACTTGCTACCTTCTGAGGGATTTACTAGCAGGAAATCAATTCCATTGCATTTATCTATCATGAACACTTGTGTTGTATGAATGTATTTGATGGATGCATGGTGGATTGTGTTATGGATGAATTTATTGTATGTGATGTATAGATGACTATGTTATGTGAGTTTTGTTTTGTGGATGGTTTATGCATATGTTATGATGATATAGATGATATAGCTATGATGATGTGATATATGGTTAGGTGTTATGGGTGAGATGCAAGATTGAATCCTTTTAATTTTGTGCTTTTGTACACTAGATCAAGATTTTATCCATTTTAAAGTTCTTTAATTTCAGCCAAATGTATAGTTGTTGTTTATAAGTGATGAGACTTTGGTGTGCTTATAAAAAAGGATTCAATATTTTTGAGTTGTGGTGTCATTATGATGCGACCGATGAGTGGGAGATAGTTGGTAGAAACTCTCTTGTGTTTAATATGCATGTGTGTATGATTCATATTGTGTGTTGTAATGATATGTTTATGCAATTAGGATGTGGATTCTATTATATGCATGGTTATGCAAATGAAATGATGATTATGATGATGAAAATGATGTGGTACTAACATGTTGATGTAGGTGTATGCAATGGATGATTGTGATGATGATGCATTGATTTGTAGGTCATGATACAAAGTGTCATTATGTGGGTGAGGGATAATTAGATGGATTGGGGATGGGGGGTTAGTTGGGGGAACGATTGGGAAGCAACATGAACATACTTGCTGGGAGGGGGAAAGTGGTTGGAAAATTAGTTGGGAAGTGTCATGAACATGCTTGTTGGGGGAAGTTGACTACGATGAGTCACCATCTTTATTAATACAAAGCCAAAAGTGGGGGTATTATGGATGGATATGGATCTTGATAAGGGTGGGTGAGTATGATAGGATAGATAAGGGTTGGGATAATGCTGGTATGTTTTAGAGCAATCCTAAGTTTTAATATAGCAAAAAGGATATTTTTTACCAAGGTATAGGAGACGAAGGTGATGATGTATATCCAAATTTGCATGGACTTAACATTCAAACAAGAGATTGTGCTTATACATTCCCAACGTAGTACAACCTTGTCTAGATGTGTGGGGAAAGATACTTAGAGCATTAAAGTCCTAGTGCACAAAAGGTGTAATCATTAGATGCAAAGGACGGATGTTATGAAAAAAGCTATTTCGACATACACAGGATATGAATATTAGCTAGAGTAATAAGAACATCCAACAAACACGGTGTACAACAACAAATGACTCTTACCCCATTCTATACCATCCAATGACACACCAAGATATGGAAGATCAAGGTGGTTTTTTGGGTAAGTGTAGAAGGGGTATAAAAAGATAAATCAAAACAAAAGATCAATTGGTAGACGAACCAATAGTCATTGAATCTCTTGCCAAGATTGTGGATTGAATGTGATTGGGCTATGCTTATTGCGGGAACAATATATCCTAAGGCATAGGTTGCGATGATAGATGCTGGTGGATAGGCACAAGATATGATGGTTATGTGGTCTTTGTAGATTTGGTCTAATGTGCATGATTGTCATTATGGTATGTTGTTTTTGCATGCATTGTTTTCTTAGTTTGGTTGTCTTTAGTCCTTGATCAAGACGTAGTAGATTTATTGCTTGGTATATTGAAGGTTTTCTATTTTTTTTGGTATTTTGAAAGTTTTCCTTTTTTTTTGGTATTTTTGGATATTTTCTGATTCTTTTGGTATTTTTGGATTTTTTTTTGGTATTTTTGGAGATTTTCTGATTTTTTTTGGTATTTTTGAAGGTTTTCTATTTTTTTTGGTTTTTTTGGTTTTTTTGGATATAGTATATGTACAAGGGATGCATGAGACAAACTATATAATGATCCATAGTATGCATACACAGATCTCATTCTTATCTAAACTCAGTGATTTTGCCCCTAGAGTGGAATGATAATGGGAGGGAAATGGAGATGCTTAATGTTTACAAGCTCAAGCCATGATAGGGTGTGGATATAAAATGATGGGGTTAGTTGGTGAAAAATAACTTAATAGATGGTAGATAAGGCCACTACTCAAGGTGCCTGGGATAGGTTTTCACCATGGCACTTATCCAAGGCACTACCGAAATGGTTTTCACCATTGGATGGCTTTATTGCGCTTAGTTTTTTAACTTTTTTGATTTTTTTTCTTTTTTTTATTTTTTAACTTTTTGGGATATCTGTTGGGTCAAGCATAAAATATATTGAGATTCATGATGTTCATAAGCTCATCTAGAGGTTATCACTTAGGTGTTTCTAGCTGATAATCTCCTAATACATAGTTGGTTGTTATAACAAATGGTCCTAGCCAATTTGATTCAAATTTGCCATTTTGTCACAGTCTTATAAGTTCCTCTAATTTTCCATTAGTACAAGGTCACCTACTTCAAAGTGAAGAGTCTTAATCTTCTTGTTATAGATACAATGAAGCTGATTCTAATATGCTTGCAAGTGATTTAAAGCATTGAGACATCTTTCATCTAGGAGTTTCAGCTCATGTAGTCATGTGACCCGATACTCCTCATCAATGAGATTTTGTAAAGATATTCTCAAGGAGGGGAGCTCAACCTTGATTGTTAAAATTGCTTCAGAGCCAAAGACAAGGGAATATGGTGTGGCTTATGTGGGGGTATGGATGCTTGTGTGGTATGTCCAAAGGGTGGGGTTAAGTTGGAGGTTCCAATCACGGCTAGCTTCATTAACTGTTTTCTTTAGGATTCTTAGGATGTTTTTGTTTGAAGCTTTAGCTTGACCATTACCTTGGGGGTAATGTGGGGAGGAAAAATAGTGTTGGATGTGGAATTTTTGACAAAGAGTGTTGGTGCAGGAGCACCTTCTCTGTAGTACAGGGTCATATTTTCTTTTGTTGTTTCATAAGGCTCTTAAGCCATTTCATGTTGTAATAAGGGTCAATTTGATCATATTGATGTTATTGTGCAAGGAAAACATGTGGTTTTGCTTGTATGAGGGGAAAGCCAATGGCTAACTGATTGTAAGTCAGTTTGCATAATTGGAAACTGAAAACTATTGTCTTAAACCTTTTTATAGGCAAGTAGTAAGAGGATAGAGGCATGCTGATGAAGATTGAATGAATGATAAGTGGAGTTTTTGGGTGTTTTTCATATTATCTTGTCTGTGTATTTTCTGAGATTGTATCTCTATTCAGACCGTAAGAATTCATGCCCTAAACTAGATTCTACCTGATAGTTCCTAGTGTTTCTATAACACATTGATGGTGAAATATTGTTGTTTCTGTAAAGACTGGTTTGTAACCTAGGAGTTAGGGTTTGATAGTCAAATGGAAACTCATTCCTCTATCCACTGAAATCATCTTTATTATCAGTGTGATGGAGGAATGCTACACAAGTTTTGTACCTTCCATGTTATCACCTAGGAACCCAGGAAACCCGATCTAATCCGACTAGGCATCTCTATGTGACTAGTCGTGGAATTGATGAGAGTAGAGTGATCAAGGGTTTGCAAAGGAGTCAGACATCTCTGCACATAGGTTCTTTCATTTCTATGTTTGAGGTTTGGGATTGTGCTGTCACAGAGCACCTGCAAGGCTATCAGTGTGACATAGACGTCGGGAGGGCCTTTGGAAGTCTCTCCGAATCACAACGTCTAACCGATGAGTGGGCATCGGTGACAAATGGATCTCATCTTGCTGAAGATTGGTATGGTGTTAGAGACACATACAATTGTTCATTCAGAAGACTAAGGGAGACGATGGACTACACACATACATAACAAAATGTATGCATTGACGTGAGTAAGAATGTTAGGTTGAGAAAGTTGCATTGGACCGACAGTAGAAACTTTCACCGATCAGGGTGACAACCGCAAGTGTCACCGATGAAGAGTTTATCGGTGTAATGGGAGTGCGTTGGTAAGAGTTTGCAACCGATTGCTGAGGGGGTGTATGTTACCGATACGTCAGAGAGACAACAACTGTCGGGGGTAATATTTCTGAGGGAGGCCGATAACAAGTGTTTGGCCGATGTGCATAATAGTTTCGGTGAGAGAGAAACTGTCAGGAAGAAAGAATGTGGGAAGGCCAAGAAGGCAAGTCAGGTCAATAAGGATAAAGATAGGATAGTTTCGGTGAGACATTGGAAGCCTCTTGCCAATATTGAAGAAATAGACATTTTACACGTTTCTGCTAGACACTCTGCATCAAGTGTGAAGTTCTTCATTCTTAAAGGGTTTCCTATTGTCAGTAATGATGGCAAGGGGTATACCGTACTGGCATATGATGTAATTTGGGATAAACTTGGATATTTGTTTGCCAATGATATAAGTGAGTGGAATGGACTCAACCCACTTTTTGAAGTATTCAGTGTTAGTAATAATGAATTTATGGCCATTAGAGGAAGATGGATGGATTTTACCTATGAGGTTGAGCCCCCATTGTGAAAAGGGCCAAGGAGTAGTGATAGGTGGTAATTCTTGAGATGGAGTATGAATCAAGTCACTGTGTTGCTAACATGGAAGACATTTCTTAACAAACTGGTGAGCATCTTGTTCCAGTGTCAGCCAATAGTAGCATGTTCTCAAGATCTTCTTTCCTAGGCTAGGTCCACTAGAGTGTGCATGAAAGATACCTTCAAGTACCTCTTGTAAGGCGACTTGGACTTCTCCCATATCAAGACATCTTAAAAGGGTACCATCAAGACTTTTTCAATATAAGTTGTCACTAAGGATGGTGAAATGGGTGGCTTGATAGATGAATGTGTGGCATTGGGTGGAGGATAAATCAGTAGGGATGATGTTATTGTGGAGGTAAAGGTATATATCTTGATACCAAGGGGATAAGGGACCAATAATTTCATAGACTAGTTTAGATTACAAAACATCATATGTTGGAGTTACTAATTCCTCAATGAGGAATTCACACTGCTAGTTGTTTTTCAGCATATCAAGAGACCCTATTGTAGCCATGGCATCTACTGCTTTGTTATTCAATCTAGGCACTTGTTCAAATTGGATCTCAAAAAAGTACTCTTTGAATTCATCTACCATTTGCTTGTAGGGTAGAAGTTTGTCATCTTTTGTTTTATATTCATTGTTCACTTGTTTGATCACAAGTTGAAAGTCACCATAATCAAGCAGTTTCTCAATTCTCTATTGGATAGCCATTTGGAGTCCTGTGATGATTGGTTCATATTATGCAACATTATTGGTACAAGGGAATGTGATTTTGTAGGATTTTGGGATGCAATCTCTTTGGGGAGTGATGAACAAGATCCCTACTCCAGATCCACGATGTGTATATGATCCATAAAAAAAATCTAATTCAGGATAGGTGCAACTATAAAGATGGATTCATCTAGAAATTCTGAACTAAGTGGATGATCTGTTGGAATTGGTGCCTCAGCTAACTGATTTGATATGATCTGTCCTTTGATTACTTTTCTTTCTATATACTCAATGTCGAATTCACTTAGGATCATCACCCACTTAGCCATGCGAGAAGTAAGAGCTAATTTTGATAGAAGATACTTGAGCGGGTCTATTTTTGCAATGAGCTTGATTTTGTGATTAAGCATGTAATGTCACAATTTATGTGATGAAAAGATGACTACTAAACATTCTCATTCAATTGGTGTATAGTTAAGCTCATATCCCACTAAGGTGCAACTGATGGAGTATATAGCTCTTTCTTTTTTGTTGTCATCATGTTGTACTAATAAGGCCCCTATTTATGTCGATGTTGCTGAGATGTATAATAACAGGGTTTGATTTGGTTGTGGTAGCATGAGCACTGGTGGTGTCGTAAGATATTTCTTTAGCTAATCAAAGGCTCTTGGACAATTTGTATCCCATGTAAATGCCACATCTCTATAGAGAGGATGTTGGAATGGGTGGCACTTATCTACTAAATGTGCAATGAAGCATCTTATTGATTGGAGTTTTCCTTGGAGGCTACAAAGTTGCTTCAAGTTTCTTAGAGGAGGCATTTCAACTATAGCTTCCACTTTTTCTTGTTCGACCTCAATGCCTTGTCGAGATATGATGTACCCCAGGAGTTTTCTAGAAGTGACCCCAAAGACACATTTTTTTGGATTTAGGCGCACCTTGTATTATTCAAGATGGTCAACTTTCTTAGCCAATACATCTAAGTGCCCTTCTCTTATTTTTTTATTTTCCCAATAGATCATCTACATAATCTTCCAAGATGTTGTGGAACATGTGGAAAATAGTAGTCATAGCCTGTTGATATGTGGCCCCAACATTCTTAAGGCCAAAGGGAATGACTACCCAATAGTAAGTACCCCATGCACAAATTAAGGTAGTCTTGTGTTGGTCTTCTTCAACAATTCTAATTTGGTTGTAGCCCAAAAAATCATCCATAAGAGATAACATCTCATGTCCAATTGTTAAGTCCATTATGATAGCAATGTTTGGTAAAGGAAAGTCATCCTTGGGATATGCTTTGTTCAGGTCTCTAAATTCTATACATATGCATATGCCCCCAGTGACTTTCTTTACTAGGACAATGTTTGAGACCGGTTTGGGAAAATCGATGGGTCAAATGAATCCGACATCTAGAAGTCTTTTGAGTTCAACTTAAACTAGAAGTGCTATCTGTGGATGCATTTTCCTGATCTTCTCTTTGACTAGCTTGGCATCAGGATATACTGCCAAGTGATGTACTACCAATGAAGGGTCCAAGCCAGGCATATCGGCATATGTCCATGCAAAGTTAATGCCTCTTTTCTTGAAGAATGTTGAGAATTTTGTTTATTCTATTAGGGTGAGCAAAGCAACTCTGAAGGTAATTTGTGGTGACTCCTCTATACCTAGATTCATTTCTTGTGATTATTCTACCAAGATAGGAGATCTTTCTTGATACAATGTTAATACCTTGGGGAGGTCAAGTCTCTCATCCTCTGATGCCTCGGTGAGGTTTTCACTAGGGGATACATCCTTTATTTTTACTTTTTTGTCATCCAAAAGTGCCACATTGTGGTTTTCACTAGGGGATGCTGTGTTTTTTATTTTCATGTTTTTGCAACTAAGAGACTTGGTGGTCTCCCCAAAGTAAGAAGATGTGTTGAGATATATGATGTATCCTACTTTATGGTCCCCTAGGGGTATGCGTTCTCTTACCCCCATGAGTTTTGCAATGGCCTCATCATTTTGAATAGTATCAAGTATAGGATGCCCTTGTTGGTCCCAATCCATGAGTTGGGGATATACGAGTGGAATGTTGTTGGATGATGATGACATAGTAGAGAGGGAATACATGGTACAAATGGATGTTTCGTAGAGGATCTCTATAAAATCCTTGAAAGAGTCTTGATATAATCTAGTTCTGAGGGTACAAGCTTGATATTGGTGATTTATTTTTTCTTAGATGGGCTTGATGATTCCTTGTTCATGAAGGCCTATGCCTCCTTGTCCTTTATAACCCATGTTTTTCACAATGCAAAGACCATTTCCATATTTCTCTATGAGTAGAATAGGAGTTTCTTCATCTTCCTTTTCTCTATAAATCCAAGAATATATATCTTCAAGAACATCTTGTTCCATTAGGTGTTTGTGTTCAAAGGTAGGTGATTGATTTCATTTGATGACAACTGTAGATACCATGACGTTGGATTTTGGTTTACCAAATGCTTTAGGAGATAGTGGAAGTTAGCCCACACAAAAGGTACCGTGTAAGTCATACTCTCCACATCCCATGTCACTTACTTTAACCTTGATCTCGAGAATGGTAATTTGTGATTTGGAAGTAGATACAATGTTGGATGAATTGATGTAAGATGAAGATGGTTTTGTGGCGTTGTTGAAGGGACAAAAATTTTCATCATGTCCTTCCAATAAGCCACAATATTGGAAAGGACAAGGATCTGCATAAATTCTGACTTCAATCCCATTGTGTGGAAACTTTAGGCATTGATGCAAGGTGGGTGGAATGGTGTGCATGACGTGAATCCATGGATGACCAAGGAGAATTTCATAGGGGAGGTCAAGGTCAAGTACTTGACATGTTGTTTCCAAAATCTTTGTTTGACTTGAATTGGTAGCTTGATTATTACTTCTAATTGACACTTTGTGTCATCATAACCTTTGATTGTGATGCTTTTATGTGAGTCTATGACCTCATCAAAGTATCCCAAGTGTTTTATTAATTTTAGAGTGAAAAAATTTAGGCCTAACCCACCATCTACCAAGACTCATTTAATGGTATTCTTATGGACGCAAACTTCGATGTGTAAGGTATAATTATGGGATAGGTCGAATGTGGATAAATATTTTTCAGAGAAGGTGAGATGATGTGGTGAGGAAATATGTCCCACCATGGCATGAAATTGATTTACATTAATATCATTAGGGACACAGTTCTCTTGTAAATATTTATCAAAGACTTCTTTATGGACAGGTGAAGTATTTGGGCTAGAGTTTTCCAAGGTGATCAAGGATGTTGTATTTGTTTGAGGATATGGTGGTTGTGGGTGGGGCTTTGAATGAGGCTCCTTGAATGGTGATGCACCCACAACAAGTGATGACAACACAATTAGGAGTCTTGGCTTTTATTGTGATAGTGGCAATACGGTTGGCACATTCTTCTATTCGACCCACCACGGAATCAAAACAAGAGGGAGGAACAATGTTATAGGATTGATTTAAGCTAGAGGCCTTCCCTTTGTCATGGTTAGGAAGTGGATCTTTGTATGCACCTAAGTTCTCATTAGGTGACCTTTTAGGAGGATCATCAATTGTAATATCACCATGGTCTATGAGGTCTTGTATACAATTCTTTAGTCTCATGTAATCAAGTGTTTTGTGGCCTTTTACCCAATGATATTCACAGTAGGCATTTTCATTGAAACATGAGGGTTTAAATTGATTATCATCATAGGACCAAATAGTGGGTAATTGATTAATTTAGCTTTAACCAAATTATGCAAAACATTTTCAGTGGGTTCTCCTAAAGGTGTAAACTTTCTTCTAGGTGCATTGTTCTATCTTTTTTGTCCTTTAGGGATACTGACATTATTGTTGTTTCTCATAGATGGGTTGGATGGTGGTGAAGCTTGTATATTTTGGACATTCTTGATATCCATCATACAATCATTGAGAATGATCTTGCTTTTGCCCCAAAAATGGGGTTTTGCATAGGATTGGTTGTTGTTATCGTTGTTGTTGTTGTTGTTGTTATTGTTGCTATTGTTAACTTTGTGGTTATTATTCTTGTTGTCATTGTTTTCCTTATAGATTTTGATAGCCCCTTTTGTAGTGAGGGCTCTTTTGATAGTGGTACCTTTGTCAATAACTTCTTCGAAGGTTGAGGCACATTGGATTTGAAGGTGGAAGCCCATTTATTGGTTTACATTTGTTACAAACATATTAACTAATTGTTTCTCAGGAATAGGCCAAGGGAGATTGCTTGCAAGTCTTCTCCATTGTTGCAAGAAGGCAACAAAGGTTTCCCCATTCTTTTGTTTCATGTTGCAAAGATCCTTCATAGACACTTCGTGTTCAAAGTTATAAGAGAAGTGATTGACGAATTTCTTTGCAAGTTCATGGAATGTTTTAATGCTAGGGATAAGGTGTGTGAACCACTCTATATCTTGACCTCCTAAGCTTTGAGGAAAAATCCTCATGAGATAGGTATCTTCGTAGGAGACTTCTAAGAAAGCAATGTAAAATTCTATGAGGTGTTCTTGAGGATCTCTTTGCTCTTTGTATTTATCAAATTTTGGTATTTCAAAATTCTTGGGAAAAGGTAGCATGTTAAGAGAGCGATCAAAATGATAAGGACAAATATCTATGAAGGAATAATGTTTCCTTTTATGCCCTTGTTGTATGTCATCCATCCTTTGCATCAATTGTTGGACTACTTGTGTTATGTTAGTTGCGGGTGATTGGGGTGCATTAACTTGTTGTTGGTTGATGAGTTGTTGGAGGAAGTTAGTTGGTGATTGTTACTATTGAAGTTGTTGTTGGGTGATGAGTTGTTGGAAGAATTTAGGTGGTGGTTATTGTTGTTGAAGTTGTTGTAGATGGAGTTGTTGTAGTTGTTGAAGGAATGTGTGATTGAGCTTTTGGGTGGAAGAGGATATTGGTGGTTGTAATGTTGGGGGCATAGTGGGAATTGATTTGAGATGTGGATGTGGATGTTTGTGTGATGTTGCCTGGATTATTGAGTGTAGGATTTGATGATTGGCAAAGAAATTGGGATATGAATGCTATGGTATTTTGATCGAATTGGGGGATGCTAGTGGAGTTCCTAGTATAATTTTGATTGGTTGGGATATTAAGGGAGATTTGTGGATTGGACGTTGTTGTGGTTGATGTTGATGTTGTTGTTGATGTTGCAATAGTTGATGTTGAGGTTGGTTGTGTCGTGGTGTTGGATGTATTGTTGGATGAGGAAGCTTGTGATGTGTTAGTGGAAGGATTACTTGACACCTGGGCATCATTTTGAAGTAGGAACTCTAGATATCTATTAGGATTGGATTTTTAAACTTGGTCTAATAGTTCCATGGTGTTGGGGTCTTGTGTAAAGTCCATCACTTCTTGATCTTGATTTTGATTTTCTTGATTATGGGAAGGAAAAGGATGGGAAGATAAATCATGGTTTGAGAATTTGTGTCCCTCATTCCAAACTCACTTGGCATTCCAAACTCTCTATTGGGTTCCATGTTTTTGTTTTTCTTAGCTTGTAACCTTGTGGTTAGGGGCATACAAAGAAATGACCCAAAATGGATGTTGGAATGGATAAGTTATATGAAGGATGTTGGACCTTAAAACTTTTTTTTTTGTTTGATTTTCAAAAGGTTTGGACCAATTGAAATTGGTTAGTGGATAAAGGATGATTTGGTATTATTAAAGGATGGTCTTGGATGATAAGTGATCAAAGGATGATAAGGGTGATTTTGATGATACCATGGATAAGATTGATCAAGGGATGATTTTTGGATTTCAAATCAAAAGATACTTAGGAAAAATCTAGATCTTGTGGATACCAAAGGATTTATCCTCTCCTGCGTAGGGTGGACAAGAGCCTAAGAAAAAGAAGGATATTAGATATTTCACTTGGAGTAGACAAGATGCGCCAAGTAAAATGGGATTCTTGGAATTTACTAACTTAGGAGTAGTCTAAGCTCTTAAACTAAATTATCCAAGGTTGATAAGGGCTAATTTACACAAAACTTATGATAGACAAGTTCTTAAGCTTAATGTAAATTATAGGATGATGATAACATCTAGGTTTAACTTTAGCCAAATTTTGATTTGGGGTAGATTTGGTTTAAATATGATTTTATTGATGAGATGGAAGCTTTGTCTTGATAGGGGATGGATTTGATGTTGATAAGGATTTGGGATGGTTTAAATTAATGGGAGAAGGTATGGGTCCAAAGTGGGTCAACAAATTTGTTGTAAGATCAAAGTTTCTAAGGTCTCCAATTAGAAAGTGGGATGATTAGGGGGATGAAAATTTTAATGAAATGGATGACTTTATGGAGGGATGGTTTAGTAAAATTGGAAATGGATGGTCTTAGGTCACTATCAAAGTCTACTAAAATCCTAAGGATAGTCAAATTTATGATTGGAAAGACATTATGTTTGGTTGTCTAAGGTTATAGGTGAAGGTGCTATCAGAGTCTACTCAAGTGCTGATAGAGGAAGCTCAGATGCTGACAGATGAAGTGTAGGCCCTGAGAAATCATGGACAAGCACTGAAATATGAAGCACAAGTGCTAACAGAGAAGGCTCAGGCATTGGTAGAAGTGCAAACACTGACAGAATGGGCATAGGCACTGGCAGATGAAGCATACGCGCTGACAAAGCAGGCACAAGCACTGGCAAATCAGGCAAACACACTGACAAATCAAATGTAGGCATTGATAGAGACTGTGAAAGTGCTACCAAAGACTGTAGATACACTAACAGGTTCAAATGATTGATCATTCAACTATTTTGTAGAGGTGCTGACAGAACTAGCTCTAGTGCTAACAAAGACTACAAAAGCACTAATAGAGACTACAAAAGCACTGACAAAGACTGTGAAAGCACTGACAGGGTTAACTTAGGTGCTGAAAGGTTTTGATCCATGAATTATTATTTTTTGTTCAAGGGATTTCTTGGCAAGAGATTTGATAAACAATAAATCACAATGACTGATTATTATTTCAGGGAATAAGGCTGATAGGCTTTTACGGGTTTATCGCATGAAGACACTTCAAGCACATGAACATTCCCTAAAATTATTCAAGTAGGTGTGATTTAGTAATGTGGGCCCACATGATAGAATACCCATCCATGTTCTTACCTAACTAAGAACACTTCACCCTAAGCAGATAGCTAGGGATAAGGGCATTGCACCCAATACCCCTTTCCTTGCAAGCTTTTATTCCTTACCCAAAGAAGACTTCTATCTCCACTTCAAGGAGACATGATGGTGAGTAACTTCAAGGGGTGGTATGTGTCCCTTGCACCACGCTATAAAATCTTCGATGGTCTTAACTACCTGCTCTATAAGTTTCTAGAGGGCATCCCAATATACACAAGGTATGGGGGACAAATCTATGAACAAGGGATTACCAAGCATCCAACCAAGAACTTCACCACTCCATTCTTCGTGGACCGAGGGTCTTGAGGGCTTAGTCTAGACCAGATAGGGTCCCTATTGAAGTGAGTCTTTTGATTCTCACAACGTTTATATACCCCACCAGAACATGGGGTTGAGGTTGTCCCTTGGAGTGGGTGTATCTCCAAGAAGACATCCTAGGGAAGAAAATACTACTCACTTTTGATCCCCAAGATCACACAAGGTGTGAGGGGAGAGCATACGTAAAGGTAGTGCTTATTTGGGTAGATAAAACAAAGGATTTACAAAAGGATTTTTGATCCCCAAGATCACCCAAGGGTGTGAGGGGAGATCATACGTCCTAATGCAAATCAAGACACGAAAAACAAGTTCTTTTCCTTCTACTTTAATTATATGCAACTAAAACTAGCAAAAAAGAAGTAAACTTTGACTGCAAGGCTATAGAAAATGTTACTAGTTTGTAAATGATGTCTTGGTCAAACATGTAAAAGCTGCAAAAAACTAGATTAGTGTCCAAAAGATAAGATAAATTCTGATTAGACAAAAATGTTGAAAAAGACTTCTAAAGTGTTGACAGAAGTCACTTAGGCACTACCATAAGACAATTGAGTGCTAACAGAAGCTACTTAAGCATTGGCAGAGCAAATGAAAGCACTAACAGACACTTCTTAAGTGCTAAATAATAAAGCTCAGATGCTAAAAGAAGACTTCGGAAGTGTTGACAGACATCAAATGTGCTAAACAGAGAAACCTATGTACTAATCTAAGATGCAAAGGAGCTAAAACACAGTGATATACCTGCTTTTTACCTATAGCCACATGCGTTGAACCTGCAGGTGAAGGCACTATCTCAACACAGAAACCACAAACCCTGCAAAAAATGTTAATCTTTCTAGTAAAATAGATGAATTAGATCATTACCTGTAGATAGGGTCAGTAATCACAGTAGGATGCAAAGATTTTTTAGATCAAAATAAGTGTTAAAAGCTCAGAAATTATCCTAGGCTAAAAAGATTTCAAATTGATTCAATAGCCTAGATAAAAACCCTTAATTTCCTACAAGACAGATTGTTAGACCTATGTAAAGGTGTTAGAATAGCTATAAAGACCACTTTCAATCCACAAAAATGTAAAAATTTCCAATCAACAAATGTCAGAACAAAGGTGCTATTCTAGACCATGAAAGCGTTACTACGGGACACACATGCGTTGATACAAGACTCATAGGTGCTAATAGACTAAACTTAGGTGATAAACAAATGACTCTAAAGTGCTAAGTTTCTTCCTACAAAATAGACTATTAGTTGATAGACAAGGGCGCTAAACAAAAGATCTTGGGTGTTATTCCTTCTAGCTTAGGTGCTAATCTACAGCCAAAAGCGCTAACCTGCCACTTGCATAGAAAACATAGAAATTTCTTCCCAAAAAATTAAATTCAGGGATGGATAGGTCCCATCGAGCATTCCAAATCAAGATGAAAAAATGGGGAAAGATGTTAGAAATATAAAGTAAACATAAACAAATGATATACCTTCAAATCTCCACTCCATTTTAGTCTCTTTGATAAGGTGGAAGAAATGCATGCACCCAACTGCAAATCTTAGCTTTACCCAATACTAATTGAATGTGGATTGCTCAAATATGAACCAACATAATGAGGGCAATAAATTGGCAATGATTTGAGGATAATTTGGCTATGATGATGGTAAGATTATGAGAGCATAAGTTTAGAGCTTTAGCCTTCTTCTTGTTACTTAGAGTCAAAATGCTTGGAGAGGCTCTTTATTTATAGGCTTTTGGAGGATTTTAGATCAATGGTTGGAATTCAAAGATGAGATCCAATGGATGAGATTTCATAGTGAAATCAATGGATGGGGTTTCATCAACAAAGATGGAGGGCTCACAATATTTTTAAATTTTTAATTTAGCCTTGGGAAGGCTTTGCATTTATAAAGATGGAGACATGTGAATTAAATGAAATTTATTTTATTGGTGAGTGGGATGAGATGGGACAAGTACATAGATTGGAAATGGTGAGGTGGAGACACATGTGATCTCAATTAATTAAATAATGTAAATTATTTAATTATGGGGACATGGGTTAATGAAGGGTTAGATTAATTAAATAGGAATTAATATAATTAATCTGGCTATATGAAATTAGTAGATGGGTTAATTAGTGATCCAAATTAACTAAATAGAGGTTTATTTAATTAATTTGTTTGTGGAGATTTGGTGGGATAGGTTAGTTAATTAAATAAATAGAATTTATTTAATTAACCAAGGTTTAGCTATAGGTAAGGCTAAATTAATTAAATAAATGGACTTTATTTAATTAATTTGGGTTAATGGAAAAGAGGGTTAATTAATTAAATAAATATTAATATTTATTTAATTAATTTTGGGTAGATGATCATGGGGATCAGATAAATTAATTAAATAAAATAGTTTATTTAATTAATCGTGAGGAAGGCGATGAGTTAGCACCGATGGAGATGTTAGGGAGATGCTGAAAAATGGTGGTGCAAGGTATGTCATTTTTAGGTGTCTACATTTTGCCTCTCTTTGATGTGGCATCACGACCGAACAAGAATGGCATCATATCAAAAAAATTAAAATTTTGTTCTAGCTGACCTAAGGGAAGGGGAACAATAAATGGGATAAAATGGGGAAAGATATTATAAATACAAAGTAAACATACAAAAAATAATATTCTTTCAAATCTTCACTTCATTTTAGTCTCCTTGATAAGGTGGAAGAAATGCATGCACCCATTTGCAAATCCTAGTTTTACCCAATACTAATTGAATGTGGATTGCTCAAATATGAACGAGCATAATGAGAGAAATAAATTCCCAATGATTTGAGGATAATTTGGCTATGATGGTGGTAAGATCATGAGAGCATAAATTTAGAGCTTTAGCCTTCTTCTTGTTACTTAGATTCAATGCTTGGAGAGGCTCTTTATTTATAGGCTTTTGGAGGATTTTAGATCAATGGTTGGAATTCAAAGATGAAATCCAATGAATGAGATTTCATAGTGAAATCAATAGATGGGGTTTCATCAACAAAGATGGAGAGCTCACAATATTTTTAAATTTTTAATTTAGCCTTGGGAAAGGTTTACATTTATGAAGATGGAGACATGTGAATCAATTAAAATTTATTTTATGGCTGAGTGGGATGAGATGGGACAAGTGCATGGTTGGAAATGGCGATGTGGAGACACATGTGATCTCAATTAATTAAATAATGTAGATTATTTAATTAATTATGGGGAGATGGGTTAATGAGGGGTTAGATTAATTAAATAGGAATTATTTTAATTAATCTCGTTGTAGGAAATTAGTGGATGGGTTAATTAGTTATTTAAATTAATTAAATAGATGTTTATTTAATTAATTTGGTTGTGGGGATTTGGTGGGATAGGTTAGTTAATTAAATAAATGGGATTTATTTAATTAACCAAGGTTTGGCTATAGGTAAGGTTAAATTAATTAAATAAATGGACTTTATTTAATTAATTTGGGTTAATGGCAAAGAGGGATAATTAATTAAATAAATATTAATATTTATTTAATTAATTGGGGGTAATGGTTAAGGGGAGTAATTAATTAAATAAAGTTTATTTAATTAATTGCGGGTAGGTGATAATGGGGATTGGATAAATTAATTAAATAAAATGGTTTATTTAATTAATCGTGAGGAAGGGGATGAGTTAGTGTGGAAGGAGATGTTAGGGAGATGCCGGAAAATGGTGGTGTAAGGTATGTCATTTTTAGGTGTCTACATTTTGCCCCTCTTTGATGTGGTGTCATGATCGAACGGGAGTGGTGTCATATCAAAGAAAATTAAAATTTTACCTCAGCTGACCGAAGGGAAGGGGAAGAATAAATGTGATAAAATGGGGAAAGGTGTTAGAAATACAAAGTAAACATAAACAAATGATATACCTTCAAATTTTCACTCCAATTTAGTCTCCTTGATAAGGTGGAAGAAATGCATGCACCCAACTTAAAATCTTAGCTTTACCCAATACTAATTGAATGTGGATTGCTCAAATATGAACCGGCATAATGAGGGCAATAAATTGGCAATGATTTGAGGATAAGTTGGCTATGATGGTGGTAGGATTATGAGAGCATAGTTTAGAGCTTTAGCCTTCTTCTTGTTACTTAGAGTCAAAATACTTGGAGAGGCTCTTTATTTATAGGCTTTTGGAGGATTTTAGATCAATGGTTGGAATTCAAAGATGAGATCTAATGGATGAGATTTCATCGTGAAATCAATGGATGGGGTTTCATCAACAAATATGGAGGGCTCACAATAGTTTTGAATTTTTAATTTAGTCTTGGGAAGGCTTTGCATTTATGAAGATGGAGACATGTGAATGAATTAAAATTTATTTTATGGGTGAGTGGGATGAGATGGGACAAGTGCATAGATTGGAAATGATGAGGTGGAGACACATGTGATCTCAATTAATTAAATAATGTAGATTATTTAATTAATTATGTGGAGATGGGTTAATAAAGGGTTAGATTAATTAAATGGGGATTAATTTAATTAATTTGGTTGTAGGAAATTAGTGGATGGGTTAATTAGTGATCCAAATTAATTAAATAGAGGTTTATTTAATTAATTTGGTTGTGGGAATTTGGTGGGATAAGTTAATTAAATAAATGGGATTTATTTAATTAACCAAGGTTTGGCTATACGTAAGGTTAAATTTTTTTTTTAAATGCACCTGATAAACTTTTTAATGTGACCGATGATGCTGGTGCGACCCGCCCTCCGGCTCCATGGTAACGCTTTTGCCTGGAGCTATGAACCGGTGAGGCCACAACATGGGGGACCTGATCCCCTAGCAAGAACACTTCAAACCTGCGAGCTCGTTGGCCTAGCGAAGGTGTAAAGCCTGCGAGCTCATTAGCCCAGCAAGGGTTTGAACTATGGTGGCCACCACTATAACCGAGCGACTTAACCACCGAACCATGCCCTTATCGGTAAGTAAGGTTAAATTAATTAAATAAATGGACTTTATTTAATTTATTTAGGTTAATGACAAAGAAGGATAATTAATATTTATTTAATTAGTTTTGGATAATGGTTAAGGGGAATAGTTAATTAAATAAATTTTATTTAATTAATTGCGGGTAGGTGATAATGGGGATCGGATATATTAATTAAATAAAATGGTTTATTTAATTAATCGTTAGAAAGGGGATGGGTTAGCACAGAAGGAGATGTTAGGGAGATGTCAAACAATGATGGTGTAAGGTATGTCATTTTCAGGTCTCTGCATTTTACCCCTCTTTGATGTGGTGTCGCGATCGAGTCGGAGTGGCGTCATATCAAAGAAAATTAAAATTTTACCCCAGCTGACCGAAGGGAAGGGGAAGAATAAATGGGATAAAATGGGGAAAGAGGTTAGAAATATAAAGTAAACATAAACAAATGATATACCTTCAAATCTTCACTCCATTTTAGTCTCCTTGATAAGGTGGAAGAAATGCATGCACCCAATTGCAAATCCTAGCTTTACCCAATACTAATTGAATGTGGATTGCTCAAATATGAACCAGCATAATGAGGGCAATAAATTGACAATGATTTAAGGATAATTTGGCTATGATGGTGGTAAGATTATAAGAGCATAAGTTTAGAGTTTTAGCCTTCTTCTTGTTACTTAGAGTCAAAATGCTTGGAGATGTTCTTTACATATAGGATTTTGGAGGATTTTAGATCAATGGGTGGAATTCAAAGATAAGATCCAATGGATGAGATTTCATAGTGAAATCAATGGATGGGGTTTCATCAACAAAGATGGAGGGCTCACAATATTTTTGAATTTTTAATTTGGTCTTGGGAAGGCTTTGCTTTTATAAAGATGGAGACATGTGAATGAATTAAAATTCATTTTATGGGTGAGTGGGATGAGAAGGGACAAGTGCATGGATTGGAAATGGTGAGGTGGAGACACATGTGATCTCAATTAATTAAATAATGTAGATTATTTAATTATTTATGAGGAGATGGGTTAATGAAGGGTTAGATTAATTAAATAGGGATTAATTTAATTAATTTGGCTGTAGGAAATTAGTGGATGGGTTAATTAGTGATCCAAATTAATTGAAGAGAAGTTTATTTAATTAATTTGGTTGTGTGAATTTGATGGGATAGGTTAGTTAATTAAATAAATGGGATTTATTTAATTAGCCAAGGTTTGGTTGTAGGTAAGGTTAAATTAATTAAATAAATGGACTTTATTTAATTAATTTGGGTTAATGGCAAAGAACGATAATTGTTGTGATGTTCACAACATGCCTTATTTTACTCCTTAGCAAAATGAGGACCCCTATTGTGGCTTTTGCTTTTGCTTGTGTGTGTTGTTCTGCTTGGTGGTAAAGGGAAAAAGAGAGTGAAAGTACAAACCTTGTTGAAAATAGAAAAAAATAAACATTGAGTACCAGACCAAAATACAGGTGATATCCTTGTCAAAAATGAATAAGGGTTGCTTTTTGAACCATTTTAAAATTTCCTATATTTTGCAAGTTATGAGTATTTTGGTAAAATGTACAATCGGGTTTGTATGTTGCATGTACAAGGCCTTTTGTATGTCAGGTCATTGTATATGCAAGGTCTTTTGTATATCGGGTTGCATATACAAGGTTTAAACATACAAGGCCGCCCATAGACAAAGTCCTTTGTATATCAGGTCCTTGAGTTAGTCGCAAAAATGGGTTGCCGATTCTCCTAAGTCATCGGGTTTATATACATTGTTTGCCTTATATGCATTTCGCTAATGTTCAATCTATACATGCAAGGTGGACCTGACGCGGTTGAAAGTTGAAATGAATATTTTGTTAAGTACGTCGAATTTAGTTTTTGGTTTGTATGTTTGAAAGTGCAAAATATACAAAGTGGATATACAACAGGTTATGTGCAAGCCACAGACCCAAAAAGTTTGTTAAACAAGGTTAAGTCCTTGTATGTATGCGGGCTTGTATTTTGGTGAGATACAAAAGCTATATACATTGCACGGACCTGAAAAGTTATTAAAATTGGTTAGGTTGTTGTATGTTTTGCACAATGTATATATATAACATACATTGCGATGTGCATTGGCTACATACAAGCGCCGAAACTGAAAAGTTATCAAATAGAATTAAATGCTTGTACATTCCGCGCTTTGTATGTATGTTGCAAAACATACATTGCAAGATGCATACAAGCCAGAATTCAAATGAATTTTAAATTTGATTTATGCAATGTATCAAAACCTGAATGTATATTAAGAGATACATTGCATAACATACATTGCTTTATGCATACAGGCTGGAATTCGAAGGCTATTAAAATACGGTATAAAGCATGCATCATGTCCGATTGTATATCAAAAGATGCATTGCGTTTTTATACATCATGGATTTGATAGGTAGATAGACTGCGGTCTATAAAGGGGTTGAAGTCCGACAGGAACATACAAAGGAATTTGTATGTATCGACTTGTATAAATTGCAATGCATATCTCCAGATACAAGCGATACATACAAGCGATTCATGCAAAAGGGAAAAGTACAAGTTAAGGGTGTAACTTGAATCCAAATAGGAAGTTAAAAATGAAATGGTCCTTGTATGTTCGGAATGCTTGTATGCTAGGATATACAAGCCCGATATACAAGGAATTGAATATGCATTCTCGAGATGCAAGGAAAAGGGCGGGAAAGCAAAGCGATAGGATTTTTGAAGCTGTTTTAGAGCCTGATGCATGTTTTTGGTCAATGATGGTTGACTCGGCCATTTTTTACACTATATATCCATTTGGATGTGCATTTTTCATGGTTTTGTAGCCTGATATCTATGTTTGTACTTTCTGCCTGGTTTAATGTAGTGTTTATCTTCCTGCTGGTTTACTAAATGATGATCCTTAAATCTTGTTTGTTTGTTGCAAGATGTTGGAGCTATTTTGAAGTAGCTAAAAGTCGCAGAGTTGCAAACACAGTGGCAGCATGCAGGTAGATATAAAGACAGGGCTTTAATGGCGATGACATCATGAAGAGATGAGAGGAGTGAAGGCTTTCAATGCGGAGGAAAATTACAGGTGGAAACATTATTAAAAGAACGGTGGAGGACATCCTTACACTCAGTATGGGTGTTTTGCTTGAAGACTTTTGGCGAGATTTATTTTCCACCATCTGATGTTGCACTTGATGGATCCAAACCATTGATCTATTAGGATTTTTTGGAACTATATTGGAGATACTCAGAGCTATATATTGAGCCCTTTTTACTATGTAAAGGAAGGAGGTCAATCATTTTGTAAAAATCTGACCGAACCAGTTTCATAGGAGATCGGATTACTGAGACTAATGAATGTTGGGAATTAAGGTGTCTCAACCTTGGTAATTCTCTGCATTTGTAATGTTTGTATTTATTATTCAATTGCCAATGTTCTAAATAATTGTAAATTCCACTTTGTCATATTGTGGGATGTGGCACGGTGATGTGTCAATCCTACATGGATTATGACAACTTGTTATTTTGTCCTCACATGAGGAGATAGGCATCCCACTTAGTGGTAGGAATATTTTGCAATGTGTCGGCGTCTTCTATGTTGTGTAAGGAATGTTTGACCGAAAAGGTTATGACGGATTCCTATGACGAATCTATGACATGTAAGAGTCGAGAATAGAAGTTTGTAAGACAGGTAATGACATGTGTCATGAAGCATCTTTGAATGAGACATATTTGGGTGCCCCAAGGTGGACTATGATGTGTTTTAAGAGAATATGCTATTTATAGCATGTGTATGACAGATTCTCTTACAACTATAAGTTGTAACCGCTATGATAGATTCTATGATGGTCGTAAGTGTCGTAAGAGCATCTGTCATAGCCCATTTTAGAAATAAGCGACCTCTTTGGGATGGGAGTTGTGGACAAGTGTCAGACACATTCTACAATGTTGACCAAGTGTCCCTAGGCGTGGGTTTTGGTCTAAGATGCCATATTGGACGCCCATTCCAAGAAAGGTCCAAAATTGCCTTGTATGTTCTATTTAAACAAGTGCTTGGAGATGGAGTTTGTATCATAGGTTTATAGGTACTGTTATGCTGTCGGATTGAATCTAGACATGAGTGTCAAACACCATTGAATCTTGCATTGCAAGTGTGTTGTAAACATTCTTTCAGATTTGTTAATACATTGTGCAGGTTTCTAAGTGTGGGGTTTTTCACCCGATAAGGGTTTTCCCCACCGTAAATCTCTGTCTCTCTTCTTCTGTCTTCTTTCTGGCTCTTGTGTTTTGCTGCTATATCTCATGTTAATGGTTTAACATTACTGTAATAGTTAGGATAATTTTGAATTTGCATAGCGCTCTCCTCAATAGATTAGTGTAGGAAGCGTTTCTGCACACCTAGCTTCCTTTCAGTTGGTATCAAAGCTTGATCACCTTTGGTCCTAGTTGTTGGGTAGGGGTTTTTTGAGATAATCTTAGGTTGAGTGGGAGTCTATGCAAAGCATTCTATATCTTATTGCAGCAAGGAGATGGCAAGCACATCAGGAAGGTTTGAAGTAGAGAAGTTCAATGGTAGTAATTTCAAGCTATGGAAGCTCAAGATGGAAGACATGTTAGTTGACTGAGACCTTTGGGAAAGTGTGAATGGAACAAAACTAGATACAATGACTCAATATGAGTGGGATCTCAAGGATCAGAAGGCTAAGGGTCTCATAAGACTTAGTCTTGTTGATTCTATGTTGTTAAATGTCCATGAGGAGGCTACTGCAAAACTCCTTTAGAAGAAGTTGGGGGATGTGTATCAAGCCAAATCCCTTGTCAATAAACTTTTCCTGAGAAAGAAGTTGTGTTCTCTTCGAATGGAGGATGGAGGATCCGTGGCTGAGCATATGAATGCCTTTAACATGCTGGTTGCATAGTTGACATCTATCGGTGTAAAGATGGAGGAGGAGGATCAGTGTATGACCCTGCTTTGTTCTTTGCCGGACTCGTGGGATCATCTTGTCATGGCAATCGGAAGCACCACATCCACATTCAAAATGGAAGAGGTGGTTTCTTCGCTGTTATATGAAGAGATGTGGAGAAAGTCTTCTAAGGCAGCCAAAGAAGTCGTTGCAGTTTGTGGAAGACCTAAGGAGAAAGGGAAGAAGAAGGATAAGAAAGCTAAGAAGGGTAGATCTAAATCTCGTGGGAGATTCAAATCTCCTAGAAAGTCCAAGGCTCTTTGTTGGAATTGTGGAAAGACCGGGCATTTCCGAAAGGAATGCAAAGAGGAGAAGAAGAAAAAGAAGAAAGCTCCTGATTCAAATTCTGACAAATCACAAGATGACGGTGATGCCTTCATCGTAACCCTAGCAACCCATGCATCTGATGATGTGTGGCTAATCGACTCTGGTGCATCTTTCCATATGACCTCGCATCGAGACTGGTTCACTAAGTATGAGGAGTTCGATGGTGGAAAGGTGTATCTGGGTGACGACTCTCATCTAAAGATCGTTGGTCGTGGAAGAGTTTCTATCTGATTCCCTGATGGTCAAGTGAAGGGGATCTCTGGGGTTATGCACATCCCAGGCTTAGCACGGAACCTACTTTATGTAAGTAGTTTGAATGATGCAGGTGTGCAGGTTGTCTTTTTGAAAGAAGGATGCAAGATGACTAGAGGATCTATGGTACTTGCTAAGGGTACTTAGAGAGGTACTCTGTTTCAGCTGGAAGCACGCATTGCATAATGCAATAGTTCTTCTAACTCAAGGAAGAGGGCAGCAGTCACTTCATCCCCACCATCTAAACAAGCAGTGAAGAAATCTGTTGTTTCAAGTCTTGATGGTTGTAATCATGCATTGGAAGTTAAACTTCCTGCAGAAAAGACAATGTTATGGCATAAGAGATTTGGCCACATTGGTGAGAAGGGTCTGCGTACCCTAGAAAATAAGAACCTCGTTGAGGGGTTAGATGATTGTAATCTTGAGATTGACTTTTGCAAACATTGCATTTATGGAAAATAAAATCGTGTTTAGTTTTACTCGAGTTCTCATAAGTCTTCTGGTGTGTTGGACCTCATTCATTCTGATGTGTTTGGTCCTATTAATGTTCCTTTGCTATCAAAATCTATATACTTTGTATCTTTTATAGATGATTATAGTAGAAGGACATGGATTTATTTTCTCAGAAGTAAATCTGAAGTCTATAGAAAGTTTAAGGAGTTTAAAGCCTTTGCTGAAAATCAGACTGGTAAAAAGATTAAATGTTTGAGAACTGACAATGGTGCTGAGTTCTGTTCTACAGAATTCGATAAGTATTGCAAGGAACTTGGGATTGAAAGACATAAGACAACTCCATACACACCATAGCAAAATGGAGTTGCAGAGAGGATGAATAGGACACTGATGGAGAAGGCTAGGAGTATGCTTAGTGGAGCTGGTCTAGAACAAAAGTTTTGGGTTGAAGCTGTTGCCACTGCTTGCTATCTGGTGAACAAATCTCCTACATTGGCTCTTGTTGGAAAGACACCCATGGAGGTGTGGTCTGGTAGAAAGCTTTCAGTAAGGCATCTTCGTGTTTTTGGTTGTGAGGCATATGTACATGTGCCTAGGGAGAAGCGGTCAAAGTTGGAGAACAAAGCTGTTAAGTGTATCTTCATCGGCTATGGTGTTGGTGTAAAAGGATACAAGCTTTGGGACCCCGTGGCTGAAAAAATGTTGTATAGCAGAAGTGTCATCTTCAAAGAGTTTACACCTTCTTCCACTATTTTGCAGCTAGAAGAAAAAGAAAAGAAAGAGGATGTTGTTCAGTTTCCTCTCACCCCTGAGAAGACTAAACAGAAAGACAATGTTGGACCTGATGATGAGGAGAGCTCTAGCAGCTCTGAAAGCTCAAAAGAAGAAGTTGAACCTCAACCTCAGCTCTTGACAAGGTCTACATGGATAAGGAAGCAACATGAAAGGTTTGGTTTTACATTGCTTGATTCTAGTTGTGCTTATGCTTTTCTCACTAACAGTGATGAACCTAGAACTGTATCAGAGGCTTTGGATATGAAGGATGCAGGTTCCTGGAAGGAGTCCATGGAGGAAGAAATGGCTTCTTTGGAAAAGAATCAAACTTGGGACTTGGTGCCTTTGCCTCCTGGACATAAACCCGTTGGATGCAAATGGGTGTTCAAGAAGAAGCTTGGTACAGATGGTAGTATTGAAAAGTATAAGGCCAGATTAGTTGTGAAGGGGTATTCACAAGTGGAGGGTATAGATTATGGTGAGATCTTCTCTCCCGTTGTAAAACTGACATCCATTCGATTCTTGTTGTCTCTCACAGCAGCTTATGACTTGGAGGTAGAATAGATGGATGTGAAGACAGCTTTCCTTCACGGTGACTTGGAGGAAGAAATCTACATGTCACAGCCAGAGCATTACATGGTAAAAGGTAAAGAAAATTTGGTTTGCAAACTTAAGAAGTCTTTGTATGGTTTGAAGCAATCCCCTAGGAGATGGTACTTGAAGTTTGATGCCTTTGTGTTGTCAATTGGATTTGTGAGATCGAAATTGGATCACTATGTTTATTATAAGTTTGATGGTGATCGTATTCTCATTGTTGCACTGTATGTTGATGATATGTTGCTCATTAGGAAGGGTAAGAATATGATTTCTGATTTTAAATCTCAGTTGTCAGCTCAGTTTGAAATGAAAGATTTAGGGGCAGCCAGGTACATTCTAGGAATGGAAATTAGAAGAGACAGAACCAACATAAAACTTTGGTTAAGTCAGAGTAAGTATGTTAAGACCGTGTTGGACAGATTCAGCATGGGAGATTGTAGACCATTGTGTGTTCCCGTTTCCTTGGGGACAAAGTTGTCCATTGAGGATTGTCCAAAATCTCCTAGTGAGCTGGAGGACATGAGCAGAGTACCTTATGCTAGTGCTATTGGAAGTTTGATGTATGCTATGGTCTGCACAAGACCATACATTGCCCAAGCAGTGGGAGTCCTTAGTCAATTTATGGCTAATCCTGGATGGGTTCATTGGGATGCAGTTAAGCGAGTGTTTAGATATTTGAGGGGTACTTCCGAGTATTCCATTTGCTATCATGGTAATGTTTCAGGACTTCCGTATTCTGTTGATATTCATGTATTTGTGGATTCAGATTGGGCATGTGACATTGATAGCAAGAGATCCACCAGTGCTTATGTTTTTACATTGTTTGGTGGTGCTATTATTTGGATGAGTAAGCAACAACTTGTTGTTGCTTTGTCCATGACAGAAGCTGAGTATATGGTAGCAACTCATGCTTGTAAGGAAGCCATTTATCTTAAGAGATTGTGTTCTGATATTGGTGTTGATGTAGGTCAGATCACGATCAGTTGTGACAATCAGAGTGCAATTTGCCTTCCAAAGAATCTAACTTTTCATGCTAGAACCAAGCACATTGATGTTCAATTTCACTTTTTGAGGGACATGGTTAAGGATGGAAAGGTAAATTTGGAGAAGGTAGATACTTTGAAGAATGTTGCAAATGCATTGACGAAGCCAGTGGGCACAGAGAAGTTTAGATGGTGTTCAGAGTCTATGGGCCTCTCGGCCTATAGCAGTTAAATCCTGTTTTTCTATTGGCTCTTACAAGGTGTTCGACAAGTGGGAGAATGTTGGGAATTAAGGTGTCTCAACCTTGGTAATTCTATGCATTTGTAATGTTTGTATTTATTATTCAATTGCCTATGTTGTAAATAATTGGAAATTCCACTTTGTCATATTGTGGGATGTGGCACGATGATGTGTCAATCCTACATAGATTATGAAAACTTGTTATTTTGTCCTCACATGAGGAGATATGTGTCCCACTTAGTGGTAAGAATATTTTGCCATGTGTTGGCATCTTCTATGTTGTGTAAGGAATGTTTAACCAAAACGATTATGACGGATTCCTATGACGAATCTATGACATGTAAGAGTCGAGAATAGAAGTTTGTAAGATAGGTAATGACATGTGTCATGAAGCATCTTTGAATGACGCATATTTGGGCACCCCAAGATGGAATATGATGTGTTGTAAGAGAATATGCTATTTATAGCATGTGTATGATAGATTCTCTTACAACTGTAAGTTGTAACTGCTATGACAGATTCTATGACGGTTGTAAGTGTCATAAGAGCATCTGTCATAGCCCATTTTGGAAATAGGCGACCTCTTTGGGATGGGAACTATGGACAAGTGTCAGACACATTCTACAATGTTGACCAAGTGTCCCTAGGCATGGGTTTTGGTCCAAGAGGCCATATTGGATGCCCATTCCAAAAAAGGTCCAAAATTGCCTTGTATGTTCTATTTAAACAGGTGCTTGGAGATGGAGTTTGTATCACAAGTTTACAGGTACTGTTATGCTACCGGATTGACTCCAGACACGAGTGTCGAAGACCATTGAATCTTGCATTGCAAGTGTGTTGTAAACATTCTTTCAGATTTTGTTAATACATTGTGCAGGTTTCTGAGTGTGGGGTTTTTCACCCGATAAGGGCTTTCCCCACCGTAAATCTCTGTCTCTCTTCTTTTGTCTTCTTTCTAGCTCTTGTGTTTTGCTGCTATATCTCATGTTAATGGTTTAACATCACTGTAATAGTTAGGATAATTTTGAATTTGCATAGCCCTCTCCTCAATAGATTAGTGTAGGAAGCATTTCCGCACACCTAGCTTCCTTTCAATGAAGACTGAATTGTTGAAATGTCAAGGTTCTTTCTTCAGATCATTGTAAATGTACTTGTTCTTAAGCATACTAAATGGAGATGAAGCTTCAAATTACATCCTAATTGTAAACTCTACATAATCTTCAAGTTGATTTCTGGATATGTAATGGTGAATGTTGTGTTCAATCGGAAGCGCTTTCATTTTATTGCATGTTGTTGTCAACTTTTCCTTTGAAGATTTGCACTGGATCATGCGGATTTGTGGAATGTCCTGGTGAAGTATGATTTCTAATTTTCTTCTCTTCATTGCTGTATGGGAACATGTATGTGGATCAGTGATCTCAGTCAAGTAATTTTGGGAATCTCATCCTTTAAACCCTATCTTTGTTATTTATTTTTCTTAATTTCAGTGAATCACCTCCATAACTGCAAATCATGATGAATAATAAGTAGAACAGAGAAATATGCTGACATCTCATAGATAACTAAATATCATTAGCATATTTGAGCTAAATGCATGTAATGTTAAAAATATCATGCAAAGACTTGCAAATAATGGTAGGAATCATGCAAATATCAACCTGTAGGTACATTATTTGAGCAAGTTCATAGTAAACTTTACAGAAATCACTAAAGAACATAAGGCCCCCTGAATGATTAATAGTAACACACATCAACCACTGAGTAACGTCAGTAGATTATGAACTAATCAACGGAGACTTGGGATCATGAATTCTTTGAATTCATCGTATCTTTCAAGATAAATAAAGGTTGTTGTGTAACTTTTATTGTGTGTTTGTGTGTGGCTAACATCACCATCAACAGAGAATTGGTGCTAGAAGGAGGGCCAGAATAAGGAATCTGTGGATTTCTGCAAACCTTGCTCAAATATCCCATCAGTTTCAAATTCTGACCATAAGCATAGCCTTGGCTAGGGAGTTTCAACTAATCTTTACAGTAAACCAGCCAATTTTCCTTAAAAATTTAAGAAATCCTGGCTTTCAGGCCAAATACCAGGTCCAGATCTAGTGGACTCTTTCAAGAATTACCTGTCAGGGGATTTAGACCTAGAACTGTAGACATTCATCACTCTCTTGATTCTAGTGCATCCAGAGCTTCACCAGAGCGTGCTCCTGTAACTCCTATTGGCTTACAAACACCTACAAGACCACCTGTCACACCTCAGGTCCAACCTCAACTTGTCATACCTCAGGTCCAACCTCCACCGGTTGCAATGTCATTCTTTACAGTAGAGTCGCCTTTGGCTTTCAATGCATATCATGCTTTACCTAAGAATCCTAATAAAATTTGTCCTAGGTATCACCCATATCAGGATGCTGATGATCACATTAGAACTTTCAAGGAGGCCTGTTGTAGGGCCAGATATGAGCATGAAGATGTGGTATGCAGGTTATTCCCATTTTCCTTAGGGGAAGAGGCATATAACTGGTATACCAGTCTTGGTCAAGGTTCAGTCAGTTCATGGGATGCTTTAGAAAAGGCTTTCAAGGATAGGTTCAAGGTACCTATAGATCCTTCAATGAATTATCATTTGTTTGCCACAATCAAGAGATTTGAAGGAGAACCTATTGCCAATTTTAATGCAAGGTTCCAAAAGATGCTATCCAAGCTAGTTGCCCCTATGTTGTAATAGATGAAGCTGCTAGGAGCATTTATTACTCATCTTTAGATCCCATAACTTCTATGTTTATCAGGAGAGCACATCCTGGTGTAACAGCTTTGGCAGAGGCTTTTGAAGAAGCTATCAACGTCAACCAGCAATTGGCCCCTGCCCCCACACCAAATATTGCCTTCCCTACACTTCCTAGTTATCCTACATATCATGTTCACCAACAGACCAGTGGAGCCATGATACCTTCAGCTATGATGCCAGCCCCTTTGCGGATACCTCCACTCAGTATCATGCCACCACCGAATGGAAATAGCCAGATGTTACAATATCCAGGACAAACACAAGTACCTCAAGTTGTGGAACAATCCAACAATAACAATGGATCTTCCTTCTTCAAGCCCCAAATTGAGAATGTAGTGGCCAAGGTTCAGGAAGAGAAAGAAGAAATAAAGGAAATAGCAACACAGTTATGGAAACTTACTACTGAGATCACTAATCTAAGGAGTCAAAACTTCTATTCTCAACCAAACCAAAACAGAGGTTATGCCAATGATAGACCTAATTATCCTGATAGGGGGTACAACAATAATTATAATAACAATGACAACAATAATCTCCCCATATAGCCTAGAGTGTGGAACACTAGGCCAAACAATGGTTCCTTGCCATCACCTCTAGACAATCAGCCTCCTAGTGAACCTAAACAGACCACTAGAGTAAACCTTGCAGAGGCAGCACTTACAAACTGGTGTAGGATACATAACACTAATGCTCATGCAGAGCTAGACTGTCCTCAATTCAGGATTGCTGCCAATATTTTCCAAGCTGAAGTGTCCAATACTTCAGGAAATCCACCTTATGTAGAAGGAAATGAAATTGTCCCCTGCGAATATGATTTTGCCTTAGTGCTAGAAAGCTTCATGCATCATCCTTATTAGTAGACAATTTCATCTCATCAGGATTACACCTCAACATGCGAGGAATCAGCCATGGCTTTTGAATCTAACTATGTTTTTTCCATTTGAGGATGAAATGAGCCGTCAATTGAGCATGAGGAAGTCAATGCTTATCAACAGTAGCCTCAGGGTAGGCATAATTACAACTTGAGGAATAACTCAAACAGATATGTTGATCCTTTGACCACATCCTTGCCTCCAAACAATTTCAACACTCCACCTAATCCCAAGGCTAGCAATAACCCTAGATTTCCCAAAGTCAATGCTCAATACTTAGCACCACAGAATATAGCACCAAAGGCTGCTAATCTACCTCTTGAATCTGACAAGTTGGTTACATATCTAGCAAATGAAATGAAAAAGGTTAAAATCAGCCTGTCATTGTTAGAGCTGCTTAAAACCTCCACTATCAAGAAAGCTTTCATGAAATCATTAGATGATCCTGCTCAAAAAGAGGATGGTCATGCCTAAGGTCAGTTTGGAAATAAAAATCATGTTGTTGGGGATGTTAATGTTAAACATAAAGTGCCAGCCACTGTTTAGGCTACAGAGACTTCCCACATGACCCTATACAAAGACAAGAGTGAGTCACCTCTTCTCCTCACCGTAAGGATGTTTGGTAAAAATTTGCACAATTGCTTAGTAGACTCAGGAGCATCTACCAATGTAATGCCCCTATCCGTATGTAATGCTTTAGGGTTACATCCTGCTAAATCATTAAAGAAAGTAACACAATTAGACAAAACAGAGGTAAGTGTGGTAGGAGAACTAACTCACATTCACATGCAGTTAGCATCAGATCCCAGAAATCAGCACTATATTGATATTTAGGTAGTTGATATACCTGATACATATGGAATGTTACTCAACAGAGACTGGTCAAAAACCCTTAATGGATACATGTCAACTGATTTTAGTCATATGTGGTTGTCCTAGAGAGGGATACCAAATCAAATAAGGATAGATGTTGAACCTCACATGAAACACATGATCACTGAATATAAAAAAACTAATGAAATCATGTATGTGGATGTGGAACCCAGAGTTTACTTCATCAGACCCCAAACTACCAGCATAGAGGAGATCCTTATGTTTGATGTCCATAATTATGATGATAACCCTCGGGATGATGAAGTAAATTTAGTATCTGATTATAATCCTGAGAATGAAATAGAGGTAGATCATTTCAGGAATTTTGAGATGCATTTGTTTAAAGAGGTGCAACGATGTGAGTTGTTAAAAATGTCTGTTCATGATATTCTAATTGATGGATGGTGTAGGTTGCATGATGAGGCACATTCTGAAAGGACTTGTGATGCCTGTTTAGACATGTTGGAGCTAGAACAAGCATACAGTGAAGCATCTTCATCATCATCCATGGTGAGTTCTGCAGATAGTGATAATGAAACTAATTTTTGCTCATTTTCTGCAGGAATAGGAGAATGCACATATTAGGATGAAGGTTCTATTTAGATGATAGAAGAAATACTTGTATGCAACAAGAGTAATGCTAAAAGCAAGAGGAAGATCACCCCAGGGAGTGATTGTTTAGTGGAATCAGATTATGAGTTATCTGATGAGGATAGGGGTAGTAATCTGTCCAAGTTCAAAGATTTTTTATCAAAAGAAATCCAAAAGATGACACAGCAACAAAGATCCCTGGAGGATGTCTTGATCGAAGGCTGGTGCAGGTTACATGAAGCCCCTCATTTAGAAACTGCTTGTTCATTGTGTTTGCATATTCTGAAGAGGTAGACGTTGCTTAGTCCAGAGGATTTTTCTTTTGAGGATAAAAGAAAAGAAGAAATGTCAGCCTCACATAAGGCAGATTGGGGTCTGAGAAAGTTGAGACACCAAAGTTGAAATGGATATCAAGTGGTGCAGCTACCGGAGCTAAAAGAAAAAAAGAAGGCCTGGATAAGACTTTGATTGAAGATAGGCCTTGGATCCTTAGATTTGACAGATCCAAGTCGAAACAAGAAGCTGGACTAGGAGTAGATCTTATTGATCCATCTGGAAAATCCTACTTAGCCGGATACAGATTGCAGTTCCCATGTACAAACAATGTGACGGAGTATGAAGCTCTAATTCATGGGATACTATTTACATTGAGGAAGAAAGTGAAGATTCTACATGTCTATGGAGACTCAGAATTGGTTGTGAGACAGGTAAGAGGTATATACTCTTGAAATTATAGGAAGCTATCCAATTACAGACATAGGCTATGGGACCTGATAGAAGACTTTGATGCATTCAACATCACCCATGTACCTAGAGAATAGAATCACAGGGCAGATATCCTAGCCCAGGCTGCAAGTACTCTGGAACCACTATCCATATCTGGTTTAAAAATATTCTCAATTGAATTAGTATCAGTGCCTTCTATGCCAGATAATGTAACTAATCTTTAAGTATTTGAAGATGATTAGCATTTATTGGACTTTATTTCCAACAAAGATGTTTTTGAAGAACATATCATAGATGAAATAAATATGGAAGATCATGTCTGGGAAGAAGAAGAAATCCTAGAGTTGCCTAGTAATAAGATTCCTAAGGGAATGATAGAGCTAGAAAAAGAATTTGATCTAGACAATATGCTAAAATAGAAAGATCTTCCAAAGGCCGATGGAGGAAAGTACTCTCAAGTCAACATTGGACAGGGCGATAAAAAAAGAAACGTTCTAATTGGGAAAGTCTGTACAGAAGAGGAGTTGGAAGGAATAAACCAAGCTCTTAAGGATTATATCCATGTCATTACCTGTGTCGGTTATTTACCCAGACTAGATGCTTATTCCCAGTAATTCCTACAAAATAGCCATCATTGATCAACAGGATTCCCGGGCCAGGGGCCAACAGTATAGGAGATAGACTCTATAAATATCTCCTCTTCTTCTTTAGGCTCTACAGGACCAAGGGGGGGTATTCCCTATTCAACATCTATGAAATGTATCTATGTACTAGCTGGGATGTTGACACAAAGCAGATAAATCCTCTCTTACGTAGACCAAAACTGCTAGATAAGTGCAAAGGGGCTAGCTTTGGGCCTATATTCAGTTGTAGATAGAGGATTTCAGTCCTAAAATTACTCCTAATATCCTAAAGGTTTGTATTTAAAGTTTGAGTTTGATTTATATTTGGATGCAAAACTAGGAGCTTGGTTTTGACCTCAATACAAGACTGGATCGGTGCCTATTTCAGGGCTCGGAGTCAATAGACATACACATGTGAATGTAGACAAAAACTTATATTAATGACTAAGTTTCAAGGGGATTGTTTGATATCTACCTTATAGACACTTCCCAAAATTGAGTGTTCGGTTACCTCTGCTTAGAAGATCCTCATTGCAATATATCCTTCTTAACACTTAACCTAAAACATTTAATCTACTCCTTGAGTAGAAGTAAAAGACCAAGCATTCAATACAGCAATCCATATTCAAGAATCTTAGACACCCCTTAGCTATTTAGATTCAAAAGAAGAATACATTCAATTCGTAGACAAGTAACAGAACACATGCAATGAAGCATTACTCATTTAAATCAACATGAAACCAGTAGATTTATGCACTAAACATATAACAAGAGATTCATAAACTCACAAAAACATCCAAAACAGGGCCACCAATGAAGTTGTATCTTATCACAGCACCCAAGTATTGTCCAGTTTTCAACAACAACCATGGGTAACACAGTCTAGCTTTTATACCAAGACTGTGTACCCAACAAAAAATAATTACAAGGCAAATCAAAAACTCCACTAGATTCAATGCATGAGGAATGGCGCCCAGAAATATTCAATGTTGCGAAGAGACAAAGAGGAATGAGCAGGTGGAAACGGGATCTGCACCACCACTCAAGGACTTTCATCTTCAATTAGGTGGTTGACCTGTCCTTTCCGCCGTCCACCTTCTGCAAATCTTCCATCAATGCTTCATCTACCCGCGGGATGCAACAACAGATGCATCTGGAGATTTTTCCACTCAAAAATTGCCGCACACGCTCAGGAAAAACCATCGTTGCAGGTTTAAAACAAGGTCGTCAATCCATTCCTATCGCTAGGATCCACAGCTCAAAATCGCACTGACCAGTCATCGGCCAGTGAAAATGTGCCACGTAGGCACCTCATGATTTTATCGCTGGCTTTTCGCTTCTTCATTTTGCCTTTTTCGCCCTTGCATATGCATGTTCAAATCCACATACAAATTCCCTTTTTAAAACTTTGTATATGCAGGATGCATATACATACAACAGTCAACATGCAAGGCGGACCCCAAACCGTTGTAGAGCAAATCGTAATCACCATCGAGTCCGCTTTGCATCTCCCTTTCCTCGCATATCTCAATGTATATCTGCATATACAAACGCCTCATACATACAAGGCGAATCTCAAAAATTTATCCACCGCATCTGACTTCTCCTTCGGGTCCAGAATGCATATTCCTTCATTGTATATTTGAATGTATATTTTGTTTGTATGTTGAATATACAAACACAAACATACAAGCAGGGAATCTTTTTAGAATATTCCATATACATTCTTCCCTTGTATATTGAACATGTACAAACCTACGTGTATAAAACTGAGGCGGGCCCCACCAAATGCATCCCTGCTGTACTGCAACAAACATATGTGTGCAAGCCTTTGTATATTCTTCAATGTACATTTTCCTTTGTATGCCGAATATACAAATACAATGTACAAGACCCAATATACAAGCGGGAATCATTTCAGGGAATATACCTGTAATGTACTTTTTCTTTGTATCTAACTGTTGTATGTCTAAACATACAAGCCAAATATACATGCAACCTGATATGCAAGTAGCGAATATTCTTAGAATCTTCAATGTATATTCCGCCCTTGCACATCTTCCTTTTGAACCCGGTATGCATTTGGAAATGCATATAACTCAGTTTTTTACCATCTTTGGAAACCGATTGAGATTTCAAGTCCGCCAATCATACATTTACACTTGTACATACAAAAACTTAACATTTTTCATGAGTGCGACAGGAAAAGGCAGTAAGAAAATGCACAGGGGCTGGGACTAAATAACTAGAGACCCACCACAGAAAGTCCCCATTTAGAAGATACAAAACAATGCAAGACCCCAAGACTCAGAAATTTCAGGGTTTGAATGGGAAAACCTGCAAATGCATGAACTTAAAACCCTAAACATAAATGAGTACTAACACAGGCTCCGATTGGGGACGTACGGGCGCAAGACTGCAGCGAGGACCAGATTACTCCGGGGCAGACTAAACAAAACCCAAAACTCAAAACACGACCGACTATACAAGGCATGTACAAAATATTTACACCTAGTTTACAGTGTGCACATAAGGTACTCATTTACGAGAAAAAGGCTTTAAGGAATTTACCGTGCACAGGCAATTCCAGTAGTTCACCATCGAGGGCCTAGAGAAAATAAGAATTATCTCCATGAATAGTGCTAATTTGGTATGGGCCTGTCCATAAGGGCTCAAATTTACCGTGTTTGCCCTTATCCTGGCTCTTTGCTTTCCACATAAGGACCAGATCACCTATCTGAAACCTTCTCTCAATAGCCCTTCTATCAAATAGATATTTCACTTTTTGTTGTGTCTTGATGTTTGTGTTCTGTGCTTCCCTTCTTATTTCATCTAGTGCAACTAGCTGATTTATTCTTTCAGACATTGGGTCCCCAATCTCCTCATCATTTTCTTGTATGAATTTATATACTGGCAAGAGATTGTTCACAGGCAATCTAGCTGTTGCACCATATACTAATTCATAAGGTGACCTTCTAGTTTCTCTTTTTACTATTACCCTGTCAGCCCATAATGCCAACTTTAGCTTTGAATCCCAAGACCTCTTGTTTTTATCTATCGTCCTTTTGATGATTTTCATGAGACTTTTGTTGCTTGACTCTGCCTGACCATTCCCTTGTGGATGATATGGTGATGTATGAGACAAATCAATTCCGTAATTGCTGCAAAAATCAGTAAATTCACCAGACCTAAAGTACATAGCATTATCTGCGACCAATTTGGATGGAACCCCAAATCTGATAATAATGTTCTCTAGAATAAAATCCATCACCACTTTTCTTGTAGTTTTTTTAGTTGGAATGGCCTCAATCCATTTAGTGAAATAATCGGTGGCAACCAGAATCCAACTGTGCCCTCCACTTGATTTTTCTGAGATTTCTCCTATAAAATCAATCCCCCATTGCTGAAACAGAGCTTCTACAGTTATAGTCCTAAGGGGTAATGCACCTTGATATCTTAGCTTTCCTGAGAACCTTTGGCAAGACTCACATTTTCTTACCATTTTGTGTGTGTCTGAGAAGAGAGTTGGCCACCAATAACCAGCTTTGAGAATTTTGTGGGTTGTTGTATGGGCAGCATAGTGTCCACCACACACTCCATTGTGCATATCATTTAGAATATCCTTAGCCTAATCTTCATTCACACATCTGAGTAATACACCATCAGGATTTTTCCAATACAACTCTCCTTGAACAATGATGTATTTAATAGCCTATAGCTTTAAAGTCCTCCTTTGATTATCACTGAGATGGGAAGGACAGTTCAAATTTTGCAAATAATGTACAATGTCCTTATACCATTCAGATTCTGACATATTTATAATTTATAATGCACTACATTCACTTGGCATGCCTCTAGATTTGACTGTGTCATTAGTTTTGCCAAACCTTGCCCTCTTACCAGTTTAGTGATCTGTATTTCAATATTGAACTTCTGCAATTTGTTTATCCATCTGCATCTTCTTCCAGTTACCTCCTATTGAGTAAATATATCTTTAACTGCTACATGAGGCATGTATGCAACTACTTGAGAGCCTACCAAATATGGCCTGAATCTCTTGACTGCTCTAACTAGTGCATATGCATGTTTCTCCATGATATCATATTTTAACTCAACAGTCTACAATGACCTGTTAAAGAAAGCTATAGGTTGTTCAAAACCTTCTATATTTTTTTGTAATAAGCATGCAGCAATAGTATGGAAAGAAGCAAATGAGAATAACTGAAATGGCTTAGAAAAATCAGGAGATTTTAACACAGGAGCCATCTTTATAGCCTCTTTTATACTCTGAAATGATTTAATCGCTTCATCTTCCCATTTGACAGTTGCACCTTTCTTCAGCATCTCAGAGATATCTTTGGTGGTCTTTGCAAAGTTAGGAACAAATCTCCTAACAAAATTAACTTGTCCAAAGAAGGACTAAACACCTTTCACTATTTTAGGGATCTGGATTTTGTCAATTGCAGCCACCCTTTCAGGATCAATCCTGACTCCATCCTTGGAAACAATGTGTCCAAGCAATTTTCCTTCCACAACCCTAAAAGCACACTTCTTTGGGTTGAGTGAGATGCCATATTCCAATGCTCTAATAAAAATCTGCTCCAAGTGCATACAGTGTTGCTCCTCCTTTCTTGAATAAGCAGTCAAGTCATCTTGATATACAGCCAAGATTGAGTCAATAAATCCTGCAAAAGCAACATCCATTGCCCTTTGAAATGTGGCACCCGCATATGTCAGTCCAAATGGCATTCTCACATATACATAGGTTCCCCATGGAGTGGTGAAAGTAGTCTTAAATTGCTTTGATTCTTTCACTTTCACCTGATTATACCCTGAAAATCCATCCATCATGGATAAAAGCTCACAGCCAGTCACCTTTTGCAACATGGCTTCCATGTTTGGCAATGGATAATTGTCCTTCAAAGAAGATATATTCAAATTTCTAAAATCAACACAAAGTCTTATGTCACCATTATTTTTTCTAACTGGGACAAGGTTAGACACCCAAGTTGAGTGTCTAATAGGCATGATTATTCCAGCCTCCCTAAGCTTCATAAGTTCTTCTTGCATTTTAGGAGCTAAAGTTGGGTTGATAGGCCTTTATTTTTGTCTAAATGGTTTAGCTCCATGCTTCAAAAGGATTTCATGCTGAAATAAATCCTCTCTATAAGCTTTCAGGTCCTCATAGGACCAGGCAAAGACATGCTTATACTTTCTCAGTAATGCGATCATCATAGTTCTGATATGTGGCTTGAGCTGTTTGCCGATGTATATCTTCTTGGGGGCATGAAATGTCCCCAAATTTATCTCCTCCAAATCATTTTCATTTGTTGGAGATGCCTTTGTAACAAATTGGTCCCTATTGTCAAAAGCTCTCTCTAGAGCAACCAGCCCTCTAGGGATTTTATTTGTCTTGAGTTGAATTACCTCCTTCCCTAAGAGAGTTTCTTTCCCATCTACAACTTCTACAAAGTTCTAAAAATCCACTTCTTGGTTCTCATATTCATCAATGCAATGTAGAAATCTCAGCAAATCCTTGTCATCATCAAACACTTGCCAGCTACATAAATTGTCTGGTACTATAGGTCTGAGTTTGACTTCAACATTTGTGACATCTGATAGAGTGATATTGTCTGGCCTTATGGCTATATTAGCTAGAAAATCTGCTCTGACATTTTTTGATCTCTCTATCCAACATATTGAAAAAGCATCAAACAATTCAATTGTATCCCAAACAGCATGCTTATACTATTTTAATCTCTTATTTTTTGATGCATACTTATCTCTAACCTGGGAAATAACTAACACTGAATCCCCAAATACTTTGAGCATCTTGATTCCATGCTTCAGAGCTACATTCAATCTTAACAGCATAGCCTCATACTCTGCAATATTGTTTGTACAGGCAAACTTCAACAAGAAAGAGAAATTTAGAAGCTTACTAGCTGGAGATAGAAATACAATTCCAGCGCCAGAGCCTTCCTTTGAACAAGCCCCATCGAAGTACATGGTCCAAAGACCCTGTTGGTTGAGCTCTTGAATGGACATGTCTCCCTCCTTCCTTTCTTTATCATCTGAGACAACTCTGAAATTATCGCAGTCAGTATCCTCAAAACATATATGCTCCTCTGATTCTTGATCCTCAACTGTTTCTGATGACCTTTCTTCTCTAATCAGTTTGACATCCTTGCCATTCATTGGGATCATAGCATATGACAGATCTAATTGCATACTCCCACCAATCAATGTTGCCCATCTTCTTGACAGCAACACGCCATACTGTGGCTTGATATCAACAACTGTTATATTCATTTTGTAGGTCTTTTTAGGATATGCTACCAGTCTGAAATCTACATCTTTCATAATTCCAATGACTGGTACCTCTCTAGCATCCATGGCATAACATTTTCCACACGCCTTGTCTATTTTTAATCCAGCTTGCTGCATGATAGCCAAACGCATGATATTTGTTGATGCTCCTGAATCCAGCATACAATTCTTAATCACTTTTCCATTTATGGCAAGGGAGACATAAAATGGTTCAATCTGTGAAGGGCACTTTGTCATGGTCATCCCTAGATATACCTCAGGAATATCATCCTCATTAATACACATAGCTTGTTTTTTACCCTGGGTCTCAATACTCTGATTAGCTTGACAGGATATTCCTGAAATCAAGGATACTGCTTTATTTCTGCATTCTTCAATTTTCATCAGCTCCATCAATGGAACATAAACCTTTACCTGGGACAAGACCTGAGTCGAATGGAGCATAATTTTGAATAACAGTTGTAGCTTGATCCATGATCTTATTTTTATCTTAGTATGACCCAGCCTTAATTTTTGTGGCTCCTTGATTGTCATCTTTGATCTAAAATTTTTTGTTTTGATTCTCAATCTGGGGCATTCTATTTTCTAATCCTTGAGGATCATAACCTATTTTTTTCTTAAAGTTTTGCCTATTATTGCTCCATTGCTTCTTTTGTGTTTCAGTCCCTTTATGACTGTGCACTGGCTGGCTTACAAAAGTATTCTCGGGTTGGTGTGAGTTACTTACCTGAGCTTTACCCCTGAGATTGTAATTGCTTTTGACTTGAGCTACTACTGCAGCTGTGAAGGGTCGAATCTCTTCATCAGAAGGCCTCCTCAAGTTATTCAGAAAATTGCGTGAATCCTGAGCATAGGCATAGTTATCTTCTTCATCATAGGGAAATTGCTGATAGACCTGAATCTCATCAATTGCATGTGCATTAGTACTATGAGAGGGATACTCCCTGTTAGTAGACAGCATTTTTACATTATCATCTTCCATGCAATGCGGCTCATTGCACTCATCACAGGCAACAACATTATTGTATAAAGACTGAGCAATCAGGCATTGTGACTATGAGTGAGGCATTTGACATATGATGCACCATGGGGTGTCATCTACCATGTTAACATCCTTCTTCAAAGGGTCAGGTGTTTCTTTAACATTTTGATTCCTTAGATTTGAGTTACTATTTGGGAGAATGGGTTTACCATTATGCCAATTGGTATTATATGGCATATCATGTAATGATGGTCTTCTTTCTTACCTTTGGTAAACATGTCTGTCAGGACCAACTCCCTTCTCATTTTTAGCCATTCTATAGCTCAGGTCCTGGACAATAGTTGTCAATTTATCTAATTTATCCTTAGAAGTAGATGCACTGCCTTGAACATTCTGAGATTTAGTATTTGGATTTTACAAAACTTTTATATCATCTCTTATGTTTGTCTTACCAGACGCTTTTCTGTTATTTTCAATATTTTTTGCAATTTTGAAGGCATCTCTGAGGCTGTGAGGACCCTTATCTCTTAACCCATAAGTTGTTTTCGCATCAAAAGCATTTATGTACAACACTATGCACATAGGTTCATTAGGCCTCAGGTGATGTGGCAATTTGTTCAACACCTTCATGAATCTAGCATTGAAATCAACAACCTGTTCATTTGATCCTTTGGTAATGCTAGTGAATTCATTTATGAAAAAATTTGGATCAGTTTTGTCACCATATTATTCTTTAAATATTCTCCTGAAGTCCTCCCATGATGAAATACTTCTGTCAGGCAGACCCTTGTACCATTCTCTGGCCTCATCAACTAAGGATTGCATGAATAATTTCATGAAAACATCCTCATGCTCAACCTCAAAGTTGTCCATGATATTCTGAAAAGCTTTTAAATGATCTTCACCTGATACAATATTATTTCCTAAAAATTTAGGCACTTGCAGTCTCACATGTTTGTCAATAGGATTGGGATAACCAGGAATGCCATCAAAAACAAGCTATCAGAATCTGTCCAGCTGCATCAGATGTCTACCAAACTAATTTACATTGACATTTCTATTTGTATTCTGATTTCTTACATAATTTATTGGTATTCTAGCATTATTTGCATTATGTCTTTGATCATTATGCTGATCCTGGGCTTCATTTCTTTGTTGATTTCTCTGTATATTTATATTTTCAAGGGTGGGAATTGAATCATTCTAAGCAGTTCTCAGCGCTTGCACTTTCTGTCTCATGTCATCTCTAATCTTCATAGCTTGTAATATTCTAATTCAGCTCTTAAGCTTTTGATTTCTTCAGCTAACTATTCCTCTTTGGGCATAGAAGAGGATGGTCTCATTCCATTGTGGTCATCGTCATCATCATCCCTTGGAGATTCAACCTCTTCAAATCTGTCACTAGGATCTAAGAAAGGGCATTCTTGAAACACTTCTGACCTCATCCTCAAAGCACCAACCTGTTATTTCTCATATACATTTTGGATTTTAGCTTCTGTGTTTGAAAAATAAGGCTTTGTCCTCTCTGAAGATCTTGGATTGTTTTGATTATTATCACTTCTGGGAGAACCCTCCTGACTGGCTTGAACAGTCCCCTTTTTCCTGTACATCATTTTTTTTGGGTAATTCTTCAAGCAAAGGGTTATGCTAGGATCTTCTCCCCTGCATATAAATTTCACTTTGACTGATTGGGAGATTGGTTCGAAGTCACCACCTATAACTAGGAATTGTTTACTTTTAGAATCAGGGTTCTTTCCCAAAGGTCCCCAGTAGAGTCGCCAAAATCTGTTGGTTATTTTCCTAGACTAGATACTTATTCCCAGTAATCCCTACAAAATAGCCATCATTGATCAACAGGATTCCCGGGCCAGGGGCCAACAGTATAGGAGATAGACTCTATAAATATCTCCTCTTCTTCTTTAGGCTCTACAGGACCAAGGGGGTATTCCCTATTCAACATCTATGAAATGTATCTATGTACTAGCTGGGATGTTGACACAAAGCAGATAAATCCTCTCTTACGCAGACCAAAACTGCAAGATAAGTGCAAAGGGGCTAGCTTTGGGCCTATATTCAGTTGTAGACAAAGGATTTCGGTCCTAACACTACTCCTAATATCCTAAAGGTTTGTATTTAAAGTTTGAGTTTGATTTATATTTGGATGCAAAACTAGGAGCTTGGTTTTGACCTCAATACAAGACTGGATCAGTGCCTATTTCAGGGCTTGGAGTCAATAGACATACACATGTGAATGTACACATAAACTTATATTAATGATTGAGTTTCAAGGGGATTGTTTGATATCTGCCTTACAGACACTTCCCAAAATTGAGTGTTTGGTTACCTCTACTTAGAAGATCCTCATTGCAATATATCCTTCTTAACACTTAACCTAAAACATTTAATCTACTCCTTGAGCAGAAGTAAAAGACCAAGCATTCAATACAGCAAATCCATATTCAATAATCTTAGACACCCCTTGCTGTTTAGATTCAAAAGAAGAATACATTTAATTCAGAGACAAGTAACAGAACACATGCAATGAAGCATTACTCATTTAAATCAACATGAAACCAGTAGATTTATGCACTAAACATACAACATGAAATTCATAAACTCACAAAAACATCCAAAACAGGTCCACCAACGAAGTTGTATCTTATCGCAGCACCCAAGTATTGTCCAGTTTTCAACAACAACCATGGGTAACACAATCTGGCTTTTATACCAGGACTGTGTACCCAACAAAAAATAATTACAAGGCAAATCAAAAACTCCACTAGATTCAATGCATGAGGAATGGCGCCCAGAAATATTCAATGCTGCGGAGAGACAAAGAGGAATGAGCAAGTGGAAACGGGATCTGC
Organism: Cunninghamia lanceolata; assembly: GCA_027924645.1. NCBI lineage: Eukaryota > Viridiplantae > Streptophyta > Pinopsida > Cupressales > Cupressaceae > Cunninghamia > Cunninghamia lanceolata. The sequence continues at coordinate 1,427,412 of BSBN01001352.1, forward strand.
ACCGCCGCTCAAGGACTTTCATCTTCAATCGGGTGGTTGACTTGTCCTTTCTGCCATCCACCTTCTGCAAATCTACCATCAATGCTTTATCTACCCGTGGGATGCAACAGCAGATGCATCTGGAGATTTTCCTGCTCAAAAATGGCCTCACACGCTCAGGAAAAACCATCATTGCAGGTTCAAAACAAGGTCGTTGATCCATTCCTATCACTGGGATCCATGGCTCATAATCGCACTAACCAGTCATCGGCCAGTGAAAATGTGCCACGTAGGCACCCCATGATTTTATCGCTGGCTTTTCACTTCTTCATTTTGCCTTTTTCTCCCTTGCATATGCATGTTCAAATGCACATACAAATTCCCTTTTTAAAACTTTGTATATGCAGGATGCATATACATACAACAGTCAACATGCAAGGCGGACCCCAAACTATTGTAGAGCAAATCGCAATCACCATCGGGTCCACTTTACATCTCCCTTTCCTCGCATATCTCAATGTATATCTGCATATACAAACGCCTCATACATACAAGGCGGATCTCAAAAATTTATCTGCCGCATCTGACTTCTCCTTCGGGTCTGGAATGCATATTCCTTCATTGTAATTTGAATGTATATTTTGTTTGTATGTTGAATATACAAACACAAACATACAAGCAGGGAATCTTTTCAGAATATTCCATATACATTCTTCCCTTGTATATTGAACATGTACAAACCTGCGTGTATAAAACTGTGGCGGGCCCAACCAAATGCATCCCTACTGTACTGCAACAAACGTATGTGCACAAGACTTTATATATTCTTCAATGTACATTTCCCTTTGTATGCTGAATATACAAATACAATGTACAAGACCCAATATACAAGCAGGAATCCTTTCAGGGAATATACCTGCAATGTACTTTTTCTTTGTATCTAGCCGTTGTATGTCTGAACATACAAGCCAAATATACATGCAACCTGATATGCAAGCAGCGAATATTCCTGGAATCTTCAATGTATATTCTGCCCTTGCACATCTTCCTTTTGAACTCGATATACATTTGGAAATGCATATAACTTAGTTTTTTACTATCTTTGGAAACTAATTGAGATTTCAAGCCCGTCAATCATACATTTACACTTGCACATACAAAAACTTAACATTTTTCATGAGTGCGACAGGAAAAGGCAGTAAGACAATGCACAGGGGCTGGGACTAAATAACCAGAGACCCACCACAGAAAGTCCCCATTTAGAAGATACAAAATAATGCAAGACCCCAAGACTTAGAAATTTTAGCGTTTGAATGGGAAAACCTACAAATGCATGAACTTAAAACCCTAAACATAAATGAGTACTAACAGCCTAGACATATGATGAACTGAAAACTTACGACACATCAGTCATCACTCACACAATACCTTTGAAGCCAGATGTCAAGTCTTTTCGGCAGAAACAAAGACCCGTCAACGCTTTACTGGAACCTGTTATTTTTGAAGAGGTTAAAAGGCTGCTTGATGCCAGGATCATATTTCCTGTGAGACATTCCACATGGGTGGCAAACCTGGTCCCAGTACAGAAAAAGAATGGTGACATCAGGTTGTGCGTGGACTTCAGAAACTTAAATCAAGCTTCTGAAAAGGATAATTATCCTTTGCCTTCTCTGGATGAGGTCCTACAAATTGTGAATGGCACCAAGATGATGTCATTTCTAGATGGTTTCTCTTGTTATAACCAAGTGATGGTGGACAAAATTGATAGATTGAAAACTGCATTCACCACAAAGTGGGGGATCTTTGCCTACAGGCGCATGCCGTTTGGATTAATAAATACTGGGGCAACATTTGAACGAGCAATGGACATAGCCTTCAGAGGCTTGATTGGTAAATGCATAGTAATATACATGGATGACTTGACGGTGTTCTCTAAAGAAAGAGGAAACCATGTAGAGGACCTGAGAAAAGTGTTGAAGAAGTGTGAACAATACGGGATATCCCTGAACCCTAAAAAGTGCATATTTGGGGTAACCACAGGGAAATTACTAGGCCACCTGATAACAGAAAATGGGGTCATCATTGACCCTGACAGAGTGGAATCAATCATGAAGATACAGCTTCCTGGAAGCAGGATGGAGCTCAAATCTTACTTTGGTAAGATTAATTTTGTGAGGAAATTTATTACTGGCTTTGCAGAGATTGTCAGACCCTTGAACGCCATGCTCAAGAAGGACACTAAAATTGAATGGACACCTGAAGCTAGAGCAACTTTTGAAGATATTAAAAAAGTCATATCTAATGCTCCAATTCTGATCAGTCCAGATTATACCAAGGATTTTCACATTTACTCCTTCGCTTAAGAGCATACATCTATAGCAGTGTTGACATAGAGAAATGAAGCCAAAGAAGAAAAGCCTATAGCCTTCATGAGCTACCCTTTCAGAGATACAAAGCTCAGATACATGGACATTGAAAGACAGGCGCTTGCTCTGGTTCGAGCAATTAAGAAATTCAGGCATTACATTCTAAGAAGTAAAGTGATTGTTGTAGTACCTGATGCAGCAGTAAAGATGTTATTAATGCAAAGTGAACCAGGAGAGAAAAGAGCTAAATGGATCATTGTCCTTCAAGAGTATGATATGGACATTACACCCATGAAGTTAGTAAGAGGATAGGTGTTAAGCTAGATAATATCAGAGATTGATCCTAATATCATAAGCTAGCAGTATGTTATAAATGCAAAGAATGATGGAGAATGGTACTCGAACATCTGACACATCCTGATTACTGGAAGATGCCCTTCAAGACTGTAGGCCTCATAGAGGAGAGCCTTGAAGATAAGGTCACAAAAATACATGATAAAAGGAGGAGTCCTTTTCAAGAAAAACTATGAGGGGATATACCTAAGGTGCTTGGAAAGATCAGAAGTAGATAAGTTGCTAATAGAATTGCATGATAAATTTGGGACTGCACATGGATCATCCTTAGGCACCACTCATGCTATCTTCAGGGCAGGGTATTATTGGCCCACAATTTTTAAAGATACTGCTGAACACATTAAACATTGTCATATGTGTCAGGTTGCTGCAAACAGAGAAAGATATGTTGCTCAACCTTTGCAGCCAGTGATGGAGATACGCCCATTTGCTCAATGGGGAATGGACTTCATAGGACCCATCAATCCTCCATCATCTTCAGGCCACAGGTATGTTTTAACTATTACTAACTACTATACCAGGTGGACTGAAGCTATCAGCAGTAAGACATGTAATGCTGAGGATGTCATTAAGTTTTTGGAAAGAAATATAGTGACCAGGTATGGAGTTCCATATGCTTTAGTATGTGATAATGGATCTACTTTCACTTCAATTAAACTATCAAGCTGGGCTTTTGATTATGGTATTATCTTAAAATTCTCCTCAAATTACTATCCCCAAGGGAATTGATTAGCAGAATCCACAAGCAAGAACCTATTGAACATCATAAAGAAATTGATAGAAAAGAACCCAAGGGAGTGGAACACTTTATTGAAATATGCCTTGTGGGTAGATAGAACCAGGAATAAGGCTGCATTAGGAAATTCTCCTTTTCATCTAGTGTATGGGGTGGATCCCATCCTCCCTGTTAATTTGAAGATTCCTACACTGCAGTTTGCACAAGAATACCTGGGCATAGCTAATAAACAAGAAGTTAGGTTGCTTCAGTTGATGCACCTAGAAGAAAAAAGAAGTGAAGCAATTGACCAGTTTGCTAAACATCAGGCTATTGTCAAGCGCTGGTTTGACAAAAGAGCCAGAATTAAGGCTTGTAGAATCTTAGATTTTGTCCTAGTGTGGGACAAAGCACATGAAAGGAAAGGTGATCATGGTAAGTTTGATAAACTTTGGATAGGTCCCTTTCAAATTTTTGAGATTTTAGGAGATAGCACCTACAGGCTTAAGACCTTAATTGGTGAGGATGTTCCATTACCAGTTAATGGACAGTTTCTCAAACACTATTTTCAAGCCTAAAGTAGTGCCATGATAGTCATGTGTATCATAGTGTACATTTTTTTTATAGTTTTTTGTACAGCCTGCTTGTTTTGGTTCCTTTATTATTTTTCCTCAGCAGGGATCTTTATTTTGATTTAGAGTATGAAGGAGCAGACTAACAACCACTGAAAACAATGGAAAATTTAGATCATTCAGGTTAATTATTTGAAATTTATGCATAACTTGTTGTGACTGTCATGAATGTAGGAAGTTGTTGGACTTGTGAAATTTTGTATTCAATAACTGTGGGTTGAGTATTCAAGGAAGGTTTCTCACAATGACACACCTAAAATCCTTGGGTTTGTTGAACTTACCAGTGTAGATATTAGGTGAAAAATCAGATGTCACCCTTGCTACCATTACAATTCTCAGCTTAATTTTAGCAAGTGACCACTTCTTGCATCATGAAGTTATGAATGCAATATCTTATGAAGTTCTATCAAACAAAAAAATAATAATAACAAATAAAATGGATTATACTGAAAATCCAGATTAAGCCATGTAAGTAACTCTACCGGGGCTATAGACGCTAGCTAGCAGTGGGGCTCTACTTAGGAGAATTGTAACGATAACCTTGTCAGGGCTATGGATGCCTACTGGCAGCAAGGCTCTATCCGGTTGGCTATGAGGGAATGACATCAACTATGTAGGCTAATATCAATCACTAGTTTGTTCAACTAATCTTCAAGATGAGGATTATTAATCACGTGCACCCACTTAAACTGAAAGGAAAATTCATACACCTTATTGAATACATTGAGTCTCAAGTTAAATAATGATTTGCAGAAAAGATAGTTGGAAGTTATGAATTTATTTCATTCAGTTTCCTTTAATGGTTTTAGATTTTTGATTGTTTTGTTTGGTTGCTAGTTGTTTTGATGTTCACAACATGCCCCATTTTACTCCTTAGCAAAATGAAGACCCCTGCTATGGCTTTTGCTTTTGCTTGTGTGTGTTGTTCTGCTTGGTGGTAAAGGGAAAAAGAGAGTGAAAGTACAAACCTTGTTGAAAATAGAGAAAATTAAACATTGAGTACTAGACCAGAGTACAGGTGAATTCCTTGTCAAAAATGAATAGGGGTTACTTTTTGAACCATTTTAAAATTCCCTGTATTTTGCAAGTTATGAGTATTTTGGTAAAATGTACAATCAGGTTTGTATGTTGCATGTACAAGGCCTTTTGTATGTCAGTTCATTGTATATGCAAGGTCTTTTGTATATCGGTTTGCATATACAAGGTTTAAACATACAAGGTCGCCCATATACAAAGTCCTTTGTATATCGGGTCCTTGAGTTAGTCGCAAAAATGGGTTGCCGAGTCTCCTAAGTCATCGGGTTTATATACATTGTTTCTCTTAATATGCATTTCACTAATGTTCAATCTATACATGCAAGGTGGACCCGACGTGGTTGAAAATTGAAATGAATATTTTGTTAAGTCCGTTGAATGTATTTTTTGGTTTGTATGTTTGAAAGTACGAAATATACAAAGTGGATATAAAACAGGTTATGTGCAAGCCGCGGACCCGAAAAGTTTGTTAAACAAGGTTAAGTCCTTGTATGTATGTGGGCTTGTATTTTTGTGAGATAAAAAAGCTATATACATTGCGCGGACCCGAAAAGTTATTAAAATTGGTTAGGTCATTGTATGTTTTGCACAATGTATATATATAACATACATTGCGATGTGCATTGCCTACATACAAGCGCCAGAACTGAAAAGTTATCAAATAGAGTTAAATGCTTGTACATTCCATGCTTTGTATGAATGTAGTGAAACATACATTACAAGATGCATACAAGGCGGAATTCAAATGGATTTTAAATCCGATTTATGCAATGTATCAAAACCCGAATGTATATTAAGAGATAAATTGCATAACATACATTGCTTTATGCATACAGGCTAGAATTCAAAAGAGATTAAAATACGGTATAAAGCATGCATCACGTCTGATTGTATATCAAAAGATGCATTGTGTTTTTATACATCGCGGATTTGATAGGTAGATAGATTGCGATCTATAAAGGGGTTGAAGTCTGACAGGGACATACAAAGGAATTTGTATGTATCGGCTTGTATAAATTGCAATGCATATCTCCAGATACAAGCGATACATACAAGCGATTGATGAAAAAGGGAAAAGTACAAGTTAAGGGTGCAACTCGAACCCGAATAGGAAGTTAAAAATGAAATGGTCCTTGTATGTTCGAAATGCTTGTATGTTAGGATATACAAGCCCGATATACAAGGAATTGACTATGCATTCTCGAGATGCAAGGAAAAGGGCGGGAAAGCGAAGCGATAGGATTTTTGAAGCTATTTTGGAGCCCGATCCATGTTTTTGGTCAATGATGGTTGACTCGGCCATTTTTGACACTATATATGTGTTTAGATGTACATTTTTCATGGTTTCATAGCCTGATATCTGTGTTTGCACTTTCTACCTGGTTTAATGTAGTGTTTATCTTCCCGCTGGTTTATTAAATGACGATGCTTAAATCTTGTTTTTTTGTTGTAGGATGTTGGAGCTATTTCAAAGTAGCTAAAAGTCGCAGAGTTGCAGACATAGTGGTGGTGTGCAGGTAGATATAAAGATGGGGCTTTAATGGCGATGACATCATGAAGAGACGAAAGGAGTGAAGGCTTTCAATGCAAAGGAAAATTGCAGGTGGAAACATTATTAAAAGAATGACGGAGGACATCCTTACGCTTAGTATGGGTGTGCTTCTCGGAGACTTTTGGCGAGATTTGTTTTCCACCATCTGATGTTGCACTTGATGGATCCAAACCGTTGATCGATTAGGGTTTTTTGGAACTGTATTGGGGATACTTAGAGCTATATATTAAGCCCTTTTTACTGTGTAAAGGAAGGAGGTCAATCATTTTGTAAAAATCTGACCAAACTAGTTTCATAGGAGATCGGATTACTAAGACTAATGAAGACTGAATTATTGAAATGTCAAGGTTCTTTCTTCAGATCATTGTAAATGTACTTGTTCTTAAGCATACTAAATGGAGATGAAGCTTCAGATTACATCCTGATTGTAAACTCTACATAATCTTCAGGTTGATTTCTGGATATGTAATGGTGAATGATGTGTTCAACTAGAAGCGCTTTCATTTTATTACATGTTGTTGTCAACTTTTCCTTTGAAGATTTGCACTGGATCATGCAGATTTGTGGAATGTCCTGATGAAGTATGATTTCTAGTTTTCTTCTCTTCATTTTTGTATGGGAACATGTATGTGGATCAGTGATCTCAGTCAAGTAATTTTGGGAATCTCATCCTTTAAACCCTATCTTTGTTATTTATTTTTCTTAATTTCAGTGAATCACCTCCATAACTACAAATCATGATGAATAATAAGCAGAACAGAGAAATATGTTGACATCTCATAGATAACTGAATATCATTAGCATATTTGAGCTAAATGCATGTAATGTTGAAAATATCTTGCAAAGACTTGCAAATAATGGTAGGAATCATGCAAATATCAACCTATAGGCACATTATTTGAGCAAGTTCATAGTAAACTTTGTAGAAATCATTGAAGAACGTAAGGCCCTTGAATGATTAACAGCAACACACATCAACCACTGAGTAACGTCAGTAGATTATGAACTAATCAAAGAAGACTTGGGATCATGAATTCTTTGAATTCATCGTATCTTTCAAGATAAATAAAGGTTGTTGTGTAAATTTTATTGTGTGTTTGTGTGTGACTAACATCACCATCAACAGATAAGTGCATGGATTGGAAATGGTGAGGTGGAGACACATGTGATCTCAATTAATTAAATAATGTAGATTATTTAATTATTTATGAGGAGATGGGTTAATGAAGGGTTAGATTAATTAAATAGGGATTAATTTAATTAATCTGGTTGTAGGAAATTAGTGGATGGATTAATTAGTGATCCAAATTAATTGAAGAGAAGTTTATTTAATTAATTTGGTTGTGTGGGTTTGATGGGATAGTTTAGTTAATTAAATAAATGGGATTTATTTAATAAACCAAGGTTTGGTTGTAGGTAAGGTTAAATTAATTAAATAAATGGACTTTATTTAATTAATTTGGGTTAATGGAAAAGAACGATAATTAATTAAATAAATATTAATATTTATTTAATTAATTTTGGGTAATGGTTAAGGGGAGTAATTAATTAAATAAAGTTTATTTAATTAATTGCGGGTAGATGATAATGGGGATTAGATAAATTAATTAAATCAAATGGTTTATTTAATTAATCGTGAGGAAGGGGATGAGTTAGCGCGGAAGGAGATGTTAGGGAGATGTTAGAAAATGGTGTTGTAAGTTATGTCATTTCCAAGTGTCTACACCCACCTTGAACTAATTGCTGATAATATGCTTGTCATGCCACTCTTTTCACTATTGTTGAATCAATTCTATGTGATGAAGCACTTCTAATCTCATTTCATCCAATCTATTTAGTTGTGTAATCCGATGTTGTTGGACTGTTGTTAGGTCAATCCCTATTTCTAATTTGTCTTTAGTGTTTCTAGTTCATATTCAATAGGAAATATCGGTTGCTTCCAATAGACTAATTCATAGGGTGTAAAATTTGTTGTAATCCTCCAAGTGGTATTGTAGGCCCAGACAACTTCTATCATTCTATCAACCCAATTTGTCATATTGGCTAAAATAGTCTTTGTGAAAATATTCTCCAACTCCCTCTTAGTCACTTCAATTTATCAATTTGTTTGAGTGTGATAGGGAGAAGATTTTCTATGGCTAATTTGATACCTTGTCATAAATGCCTTAATCATTGCTGACATGAACTATGGCCCTTGATCTGAGACGAGAACCCTTGGAGCTCCAAACCTTTGCAAGATGTTCTTATACAAAAAATACGCTACTTTCTCATCTTGTGGAGTAGACAGGGCTTTTTCTTCTACCCACTTAGTGGCATAATCAATGCAGGCCAAGATGTAGTGATTACCTCTGAAGGGTGGATCAATTGGACCAACAAAATCTATACCCCATTTCTCAAATGGATCAAGAATCACTTGAGGGTGAAGTTGCATCTCATTGGAGAGTCTAGGATGTCCCACTCTTTGGCACTGGTCACATTTCTTGACATATTGCTGGATATCCTTACTCATGTTGGGCCAGTAGTATCCAGCTCCAAGGACCTTGTGTCTAATCCGAAGAGATAAAAAATGTCCTCTAAATGGTTCATCATGACATTCACGTATGATGGCATATACTTCAATTTCCTATATACATGTTCATAAAATATGATTAGGGCAACATTTAAATAACATACCATTTAATCATGTGAATCTAGAGTTGTTCCCAATTAATTATTTTATTTCTTTTTGTCTAAAATGTGAGACACTTTCCTGTGGCCAAGTAATTGGCCAAATCAAAAAACCATGGTGATTGAATTGATATAGCAAATAGGAGTTCATCTAGAAAAGCATCATGCACCAGGTCATTATTCCCCTACATAGTCAACCATGACAAGAAATCAGCAACCACATTGTCTTTTCCTAGTTTTTCGATGATAGTTATGTCAAATTCTTGCAATAACAGCAACCAATGAATGATTCTTCCTCCAACTACAACTTTATTCATGAGGTATTTGATGGCAGAATGGTTTGTGTGGACAAACACTTTATACGTTATGATGTAGTGGTAGAATTTATTAATGGCATAGTCTATTGCTAGAAACTCTTTTTCTGTCGTAGTGTAGTTTTTCTATGTCAAATTCAAGTTCTTACTAATGTAATAAATGGCATGCATACCTCCAGATTCACTTGTTTATCCTAAGATAGCCCCTATTTCTTGGTTGGATGCATCTACATGAATATGAAAAGGTTCTCCCCAATTTGGTCCTTTAATAATAGGTGTTGTAATCAAGGATTTCTTAATGGATTCAAAAGATTCTTGACATTGATTAGTCTAATTAAATTTAGAATATTTCTTCAAAAGGGTAAACCATGGGTCTGCTATTCTACTAAAGTTTTTAATGAATCATCTGTAATAGCTAGCATGCCCTAGAAAACTACTCACTTTATTTTGAGTTTGAGATGTAGGATATGCATGATGATTTCAATTTTCTTAGGGTCCACTTTAATAACTTCTTATGAAATATGGTGTCTCAAAACTATTCCTTCATTCATCATAAGGAGACATTTCTCATTATTTAGGGATAATGGATGCTCTTCACACCATTCAAGTAATATGTTGAGGCTATTTAAGGCTTCCTCAAATCTTTTTTCATGGACTATGAAATCATCCATATGTTGCATATAGGTTGTCATTGATGTCAACAGTGGTATGATGAGTTGCAGTGTGGAAGAGTGATGCAAGTGTTGACAAGGAGATTGTAGCAGTATAAGCATTATGAGTTAAACAAGTAAAGAGATGAATATGTGCTAAAATACTCAAAGGTGCTGACAAAGAAAGTTGCTCAAGAGAGTTGTGAGGCGAAGGAGATGGATCAATATTATCTATGCACAGTCTTACCATATCTTTTGAAGTTCATGTGTAAGTCAAATTATTGATATGTTTGTACTTGAAGTGCTTGATGAATTAAGTTGAATTCATACTTCTTGGAGATGATATAATGATTGTCACTGGATGAAGAAAGTTGTGAAATGTTGAAGGAATTCGTCTAAGTATAGTACAAGTCAGGAAAGATGTTACAAGCTCACAAGATGATACTGCATTCTACCGCAGTTGATGATATTGACATGTAGATTGAACTTTTTGATAGATATTTCACTCAGGCACTTATGTTTCAAATTTGAGTTCATAATGCTTACTACAAAGTATTTAGGAGATAGAATAATGAAGATAGTAAAGAATCAGGGCAAGTACAGTCACAGAGTGATAGGAGAATGCTCCACACTTCTCTGCAGATGAAGTTATGATGTTGCAGCTTGGAGAACAGGTGGATATGAGTAACAAGTATGCATGTTTCAAGTTCTAAGAAATAATATGTACCACAAATGCTTCTCAAGAGTTAGATTTATGAAGACATGCCTAGGTACTGAGTAGTGTGAATAGAAGGAGAAATTTAATGTTACCGCAGAGCACTGCACATTGATAATTAGTTTTGTTGATGGAAAGAAAGGTTCACTAGATCAGTTGATATGCTCATATCAAGCTTCAATCATCTTTGTTTACCACAAGTATGAGTTTCAATGTTTCACTTCAAGACTATGTTATCAGAGCATGGTAGGGATATAGGAATCTATGTTCAAATGTTTGCATTACATATAACAACATGATTTGGTAAGAGAGGTGTTCAGAAATGTTTTACAAGTCATAATATATTCATTATGTGATCCTCATGATGTAATCCTGTCTTCTCCGGCACCGTATTGGGTCTAGAGTCAAATACAAGGATGGATAGATGCTGAGGCATCGACTTGGTGCATAATAAAGACTTTATTGAGTACAATGAATGTGTGATAGTCTAAAAGGGTGTGTCAAGGTAAAATAGGACATGATTATGCCTTGTTCTTGTACTGCATTGGGATTTTACCTATCGTACATGTTTGAGAGCTAATTGATATGGCCACTACATGTTTCATGCTACACATTTCTTTTTGGCTGACCAAGGAGATAGATTCTTGAAGCTTACGAAGGATATATATGAAGAATAAAAAGCATTGAAAGTGTGTAGAGTTGTGAATGAGAAGGTAGAACCAATATTGTGCGAATATACTTATAGCAGGAGTAGATATGATGATGAAAGATGCTAAGAATAAGTTCATACAGTTGCGGAAGTTATGTTGTGCTCTGAATTGGTAAAGAAGAATTTTTGAATATATTTTGATATTGTAGAGATCTGTATTGTTGTTATAAAGAAGGCAAACAATAGTACAAAAGATGAAGTGATTGGCATTTTTGTTGTATAAAGAACATTGTGATATGCTTTGTAAATGTGTAACTAATTAGGGAGTTGCGGTTTCCTTTGGGTTGTAGCCCATAAATAATATTTTAATCCTGTTTTATTTGTGAGGCTAGATTTGGACAGTAGATCCAAGCATCTTGCTCACCGTGGTTTTTCCCTACTTGGGTTTTCCACGTAAATCTGGTGTTATGGTTGTGTGCCTTTGTGTTCTTATATTCCTCATGTCTTGAATGTTTACATAAATTTGAATGCTTCTAAAAATAAATTAATTTGATTAAGTATTGATTCACCCCCCCCCTCTCAACACTTTTTTGTGTTCAACAATTGGTATCAGAGCGAGGTTCCTTAGATGCAGCCTAACAGCTGAGGTAGATCTTGGTGTGGAACACATGGGAACAGAAGTGAGATTTATTGGGAAGAATCCTCCGAAAGGTGATATAAATATGACAATCTACAATCTTGAAGATTGTGTAGTTGCTTATGAAGGAGAACTCATTTCTACCCTAGAAGATCTAGATGCAGCAAGAAGTGAAAATAAAAACTATAAGATCAAGCTCACAAAATCAAAGGATACAATTGCCAAGTTGAAGGTTCAAATTGAAGAAAGTAAGAAGGTCGCAGATTGTCTAAATATAAAGTTGAATGACAAATCAGTTGAATGCTCCAAACTTGAAGAAGAAGTTGCCTCCCTAAACAAAGAATTGGAAAAAGCAAAGGAAAAAATAGATAGGGGTCTAAAACTTCAGAAAAGCACCAACATCCTTGATGAAATAATTAGTTGTTAAAGACCACTTAAGAACAAGGATGGCATTGGGTTTAAGAAAGGTCAGAGTTCAAAGACAGATATATCTAGACTTCTTTGGAATTGAAAAGATCATGTTTGAAAGTGAGAAGGGAGAGCCTTGCTCTAAAGATTTTGAAGAAGAGGTGCATGAGCTAAATAATGACTTCATAAGTGTCAAGAAAGCTTTCAAGAAGCCTCCTAAATAGGCTACCAATCCCAAGTTCTCTCAATCCTTTTATGGTTAATGTTATTCTTGCTATAAATTTGGTCATAAGGATGTTGATTGTAGAACTAAGGAAAGAAGAAATGACTACATAAAGAAAAATTCATTTGTGCATACAAGACATGATGTTGTGATCTCCCATTCCTTCTATGGATATTGTTATGCATGCAATAAGTTTGGTCATAAGGCTATTGAGTGTAGAACCAAGGTAAGAAGAAATGGTATGGCTCTCAAATATAATGTTGTTTGCTACAAATGTAACAATCTTGGGCATAAGGTGAGATTCTGCAAGAGTGGTTCTAAGAAACTATCTATTTAGCACAAGAAGACAGAGGAAATTATAACTCAGTAGAAGAAGGAAATGGCAAAGATATGGAGAAGGAAGATAGAACAAAGTAATGAAAAGAAGGAGGAATGTGTGTCTCTTCCTAGTGTATAGGACTCCGTTGCTAATTGAGATAAGACAATATCTAGTCAGGATATATTCTTTCTTTCCCCCTTCTGCAAGTTGTGGCATTTGCAAGAAAAAGCCACTCACATAGTTAAGTTTAATGAAAATAGTTGGAGAGGATGTTGATATGACAAGATAATATATTTTTCCCAAATGTCTAGAGCAGAACAACTTAATGCGGAAGTTTGCAGAGAATCCTTGAGTCTCTATGAGTTCACAGGGCAACCCTGCAATAGGTTACCTACCAAATGAAGGAACATTAATTGTGGAAATTTAGGGCAAATGCAAGATACTTATACCTTTTTGGACAATCAAAATTCATTTGTGATCAAGTGTTCACCTGTGGAGCTGAGTAGAGAAGAAGTCTATCAAGTGTTTGGCAAATTTGAGGCAAATTGAGTTGAAGGCAAAATCCCAGAGTTTGCACAAAGAGGTATTTATAAAAACTACTGCTCTTTAAAACCCTAGTTGCTAGATTCCTAGAAATTGTGATGGTGACTCCTCAATTAGTCGATGTTTCTAAGAAACCTAGACCTAAGTATAAGAATTTCTCTTCTAAGGCAAGGGAGGTTGATATGAAAGGAGCATTTTCCCATATACCTTCATATGTTGTTTATATAGAAGATGTCATAATTTATGTTCATTCAAAAATGGATGAAATTAATCATGTGAAATTTGAGGAGGTCAGAAATCAACTTCTGGATGATGAAGTTATCTATAAACCTGAATATGCAAATGTGCGGGCAAAACCCCTGGACATCTAGAAAGACTACCATGATTTATGTGATGAGCATGAGTGGGTTAGATTCATTTTAAGCAGAATTCATGACAAGTTCATATATTTATACAAACCCTACCAGATAACCAAGGATGTAATTAAGGCAAAAATTAGGTTATGTTCCACCGGATCTGTACCGGTGATGAAGTCAGTGAAGAATGAAAAGGTTACTGAGCTAACTGGAGTGAAATTTGATAAAAGACCACTAACTGTGAATGACATTATTGATCCAAATGTTCATTATGAAGCCATGGGAATTACCTACAAGGTTTACTTCACAAACAGAGAAGGTTCTACCACTGGTACTACAATTCATATTGCATACTAGATGGTCAAAGAAGGGAAATATTTTGACCTCTATGAGGTCATGAGAGAACAACTTATGGACAATTTAAGAAGGATAAAGGAAACCAAATACATTTTTAGGTATGGTACATTGATCATCCGTATTGCATTCTATTTCTTAAATGAATTACCTAGTTTTAGTGGAAAGATATGGCAAGAGCACATTCTGGTAGCAGCATAAATCAAGAGTCATATAAGGGGATTTAGTGATCCAAATCACTACAAAAAAATGTACTGGGATTTCTTCAAAACCCTTCAAACCAACATGCATGCCAAAGAAAGGATTCCTTATTGCTCTATATAGCAATATAGGGAAAAGATTACATTTTTGGTTGACAAAGATTACACCTACATGGATTCCTAGACTTCCATATAAAGTATCTAAGGAAGAAATAAAAATCTACGCTGACATTCTGCTCAGCAAACCCATAGATACCTCTTCTAAAAGGTTTAGAACTTATGATGAAATTATGAATAAAATGCATAAGAAGGATGCAAAAGAACATGTGGAGAAGAATAAGGGTAAGCTGCATGAGAAGTGCGGCATTTCATCTGGAACTACTTCAGAAGCCCCTGCGGAGGAGATACATCATGTTTTTGTTGTTCCATCAATTGCATAAAGCCTAATGAGAACTAGCCTAGCTACTGTTGTTGCTACAAATGTGCCACTACCCTCTGGATCAACACAAATGGGATCAACTAAAAAGAGAGTTTCTTTTAAGACACAGACACAGAAGAAGACCAGAGAAAAGAAGCATGCAAGACCTA
Organism: Cunninghamia lanceolata; assembly: GCA_027924645.1. Taxonomy (NCBI): domain Eukaryota; kingdom Viridiplantae; phylum Streptophyta; class Pinopsida; order Cupressales; family Cupressaceae; genus Cunninghamia; species Cunninghamia lanceolata. The sequence goes on from BSBN01001352.1 coordinate 1,442,668, forward strand.
AAATTCAAGCCAAGAGGAAGAAGGTGAAAGGTATAGTTATTGAAGAGGAAGAAGAAGAAGGTGAAGAGGAAACCTCCAAGCTAATAAGAAAAGGTAAGAAGCCTAATCAAAATCCTCTAGTGACATCTACAAAAAGTCCTCTTCAATTGGATGTTTTCAATAGAATTGAACAATATGGGTTGTTAAAACACACTGTTGAGTTGTACCGTGATGTTCCTCCTGAGGATCAAAATACTATTAAAAATAGTGATCAAGTATATGCTCAAATATAACTTGCCTATGATTGATGTGATTGAGAAGGTCCCAGAAAGCCTAGCCCATGTCTTAAGGCAGAAAAGAGAAGAAGCCATTAAAATGAATAATGAGCTAAGACAACAAGCTCTTGAAAAGGCCGAATCATCTATATCATAGGAAGAAAAAGATAAATTGGCCCAAATGCAAGCCTAAGAATTGAGAAAAAACAAAGAGTGTACACACTTATGGGCATGAAAGAGAGTGATAAAGAGAAAATTCAAAAGGAAACAGAGGTTGTGATAGAGAAAATTTTAAGTGAGATAATAGGAACTGAAAATGTGGAGGAATCACAAGTTTATCCACCACACAACACTGCTTCTCCACCTCATTTGACCACATCTCCTCCACATATCATTGAGAATCAAGTTCTTCAAGAGGAGAAAGAAGGGCAAGAAGTAAAAGATCAAGAACAAGAGGCTCATGAAGAAGAGAATAATTCTCCAGATCATAATATTAGGCATGCTAATCAACCTCTGATTAATACAGAGCAATAGAATAACCCTTAAAGGGAAGAGGGGTAGACAAATAATGATTCAGAGGAGAATTTAGAAAAGTAACAAGATACACCATCGTCCTCCTCTCCAGTTAACTTTATCAAGGACTTTATTGCTTAGCAAATGCAGATTCAACCAGTGGTTACTCTACAACTGTTACAGTTGTCTGTATTAGATGGACAAGTTAACCTGTCCAGTATATCTCCACTTCACAAGTTACAACTGGGAGATATTCTTCAATCCTTTGCAAGGCAAGAAATTATGTAGCAACAGGTTGAAGGAGTTGAAGTATTAGAAGAGGCAATCAAAATGTTACAATAGGAATTGCCTAAGGCAAAGAGAGATCCCACCTTGCCTCCTACTTAGCAGATAAAAATCATGTTAGAGTCTATCAAGACTCATTCATCTTACTTAGAGAAGCAGGCTGAGAAAAAGATAACAAAACAATTTAATAACAAAAGGTTGGCTGAAGTGTTTGATAGGTGTGCAAAGGCACACAACAATCTAAAAAAAGATTTGAAAAATATTCAGAAGAGCATTGAGGAAGCCAAGATCATGTACCAATTTTGTTTGAATTGGCCAGCTACCACAAAGAACATAAAGGATCAAGCTAACTCCTTTGAGTCACAGTCAACTCAAGTGGCCAAAATTTATGATCCCCTAAAATACAAAGATGGAACCATCAGGGCTCAAATTGAAAACTTGCATAGTCAATTAAAGTAGCTCTTGGAACAAAGAGAGAAAATCATGGGAGAGACAGGTTAGCTGAGAAAAGTTATGGATATGAAATTAGATGTTTTAACTGGCATCTTTACTAAAGCAGAGAATGTGGCTTAGAAAGTTAATATGTCAGCCACTTTGGGAGAGGTAAAAGACCTATATATTCAGTTTGAGAGCCAATCACACATTTTGTCCTCTGCAAAGAAGAACTAGGACTCAACTCTTGCCCAGTTGAACATAATTTACAAAATATTCTACTTCCACATGAACAAATTTTTAGAACGTATGACAAATCTTGAAGTTTGTATATATGCAGTGAATAGAATAAAAATTTGCAGTGCTATGTTGATATAAATAAGGTACATAGTACATAGTATCTTGAAGGACATTTTTTCTACATCAATTTTGAAAAGTTAGAGGTTCCTCCTCAGGAGGAGTTAATTGATAAAAGGTGATAAGAAACATTCAAACAGGGGGAGCCTACTTGTTATTTTTTTGAGGAAGACTAATGCAGAGAGGATAGTCTTCACTTAGAAATTTGCAACAAAACACTTCACAAGCCTCTGAAAGAAGGCTGAAAATAAAAAGGAACAGCTAATAGAAGAAGATAAATATGCACAATAATATTTATGCAATCTAAAATTTCATTACAAAATATAGAAGCATATGAGCTTCTGAGAGATACAATCCACACTTGCAACATTTTTTTTGTCTTCATTAATCTAGACCCATATTGGCAGCATCTGGCTATGCAAATATCTTCATCCAAAACCCTCTCTCCCAAATGAGCAATCCTCAATATGTAGAAATTGGGTGAGAAGAAAACCATTATTGGTTTCTCAAAACAACCTCCATAAATCCACAAGAAAAACCCGTCACTTCCAACCTATCATCTCTCCCTCAATTTTTAGGATTTTCTAAACTAGTTTCTGGGTTTTGTGCATCTTCTTTCCAGCTTTCTATAACATTTTAAATTTTGCAATTTTGATAAGAAATGAGAACGTTATGCCCATTTTACTGAGATTGGGTTTCATAATAATGACCTAGACATGCAACAACATGCAAAGCTTCTGGCCCTACCTCTTGGAAATCAATTCCAAGATTCTTAGCAGCCCCACTTATGACAAAATCAGTCAAATCCCACCAAAATTACATTTACAATTACACCCAAGGGAAATTACATTTGTTGTAAATTAAAATATTATTTCCCAAACCCATAAACCTTATTGAAAACAAACCAAATTAAAATAACAATATTTTTAGTGATGCAAGATTGCCATTGACCATGGATGCTCCTACATCAGACACCCAGGGTAAGAATTTTGTGAGCATACACTCACAAATATGTGCACAATAAATTGCTCTCTTTTTCCAGCATCTACCTGGAATACTTCCCATACTCCACCAACTCTGCTCTGCACTATCCTCTGCAACATCACACAAATCTTTCCCTGCATACAAATCAACACTAACATCATCCAACTATACTATCTCTTCTGCATTCACTAACTATTCTTCTACACTCACATGCAAATCATCCTTCACAAATTCAAAAGAATACAATTTTACCTCTTTCACATGTTCCTTTATTGTTGCTGCTACAACATCTATCTGTTCACTATCTGCTGCAATCTTTTCATCTTCATACACTCTTCTCTCACATTCATCATAAAAATAAAACATATTATGTATTACCTCTTCCTCTGCAACCTTTTCATCACCATTGTCTTCTGCCCCATCTTCTTCATGCTCATTCTCTAATGCTGCAACCTCATGATCTACAACAACTACAACCTTCTTCTCATCCTCAACCATCTCTACTTTGTCTTCTTCAATGCTTGATATCAAAACAATCATAGGTATACTCACCATTTCATTTTTTACCTCTTCTATTGCTTCTGTCCTTGCTTGTCTCATTTTTCTTTGAATAATCTTTCTAATGGGCCATGTAACCTTCCTTTTCACTGATAAGTGCCAACTTTTCAACTACTGAACTATTTTTTCCATATCTTTTTCCATCTATTCCACAGATTGCCTCAATTCTCTTATCTCTTTCTCAACCTCTATTTGTCTCATCTTTTCCTCTTTCCTCTTCCTCTCTTTTTCTTCTTGCTTCTTCTTTTGTGAACCCCTAGCCTACAAGTACCTTTTCAACAAATCCATCTTCTCTTCAAGCAAGTCCCTTTAACCTTGCTTCTCTTTATCTTTGCCTCACCTAAGTCTCTTCTTCTTCTCCTCTACCTAGTCTTTTAGAAACCAGGTTCTCTATTCAACTTGCACAAACAAAAACCTGCAAACACCAAACTCTCTTTTGCCTAGACCTTCTGAGCTCCGATACCAATTAATGTAGAGAGGATAGTCTTCACTTAGAAATCTGCAACAAAGCACTTCACAAGCCTCTGAAAGAAGGCTAAAAATAAAAAGGAGCAACAAATAGAAGAAGAGAAATATGCACAATAATATTTATGCAATCTGAAATTTCATTACAAAATATGGAAGCATATGAGCTTCTGAGAGATACAATCCACACTTACAACATTTTTTTTATCTTCATTAATCTGGACCCATACTGGTAGCATCTAGCTATGCAAATATCTACATCCAAAACCCTCTCTCCCAAATGAGCAATCCTCAATATGTAGAAATTGGGTGAGAAGAAAACCATTATTGATTTCTCAAAACAACCTCCATAAATCCACAAGAAAAACCTGTCACTTCCAACCTGTCATCACTGCCTCCATTTTTTAGGATTTTCTAAACTAGTTTATGGGTTTTGTGCACCTTCTTTACAGATTTCTAGAACATTTAAAAATTTTCAATTTTGATAAGAAATGAGAAAGTTATTCCCATTTTACCGAGACTAGGTTTCATAATAACGACCTAGACATGCAACAACATGCAAAGCTTCTAGCCCCACCTCTGGGAAATCAATTCCAAGATTCTTGGCAGCCCCACTTATGACTAAATTAGTCAAATCCCACCAAAATTATATTTACAATTGCACGCAAGGGAAATTACATTTGTTGCAAATTAAAATATTATTTCCCAAGCCCATAAACCTTATTGACAACAAACCAAATTAAAATAACAATATTTTTAGTGATACAAGATTGCCATTGACCATGGATGCTCTTGCATCAGACACCCCAGGTAAGAAGTTTGTGAGCATACACTCACAAATATGTGCACAAGAAATTTCTCTTTTTTTTTTCTATTTTTCCGCATCTACCTGGAATACTTCCCATACTCCACCAACTCTGCTCTGCACTCCTCTTTCTCAACATGGAATCACTATAGCTCGACCTCCTCCACCAACATGCATCTGCACTATCCTCTGCAACATCACACAAATCTTTCCCTGCATACAAATCAACACTAACAACATTCAACTGTACTATCTCTTCTGCATTCACTAACTATTCTTCTACACTCACATGCAAATCATCCTTCACAAATTCAAAAGAATACAATTTTACCTATTTCACCTATTCCTCTATTGTTTCTACTACAACATCTATCTGCTCACTATCTGCTGCAGTCTTTTCATCTTCATACACTCTACTCTCATCTTCATCATAAAAATAAAACATATTATGTATTACCTCTTTCTCTGCAACCTTTTCATCACCATTGTCTACTGCCCCATCTTCTTCATGCTCATTCTCTACTGTTGCAACCTCATGATCTGCAACAACTATATCCTTCTTCTCATCCTCAACCATTTCTACTTTGTCTTCTTTAATGCTTGATGTCAAAACAATCATAGGTATACTCACCATTTCATTTTTTACCTCTTCTATTGTTGTTGTCCTTGTTTGTCTCATTTTTCTTTGAATAATATTTCTAATGGGCCATGTAACCTTCCTCTTCACTGATAAGTGCCAACTTTTCAACTGTTGAACTATTCTTTCCATATATTTTTCCATCTATTCTACAACTTGCCTCAATTCTCTTATCTCTTTCTCAACCTCTATTTGTCTCATCTTTTCCTCTTTCCTCTTCCTCTCTTTTTCTTCTTGCTTCTTCTTTTGTGAACCCCCAGCCTGCAGGTACCTTTTCAACAAATTCATCTTGTCTTCAAGCAAGTCCCTTTAACCTTGCTTCTCTTTATCTTTGCCTCACCTAGGTCTCTTCTTCTTCTCCTCTACCTAGTCTTTTGGCAACTAGGTTCTCTATTCAACCTGCACAAACAAAAACCCGCAAACACCAAACTCTCTTTTGCCCAAACCTTCTGAGCTCCGATACCAATTGATGCAGAGGATAGTCTTCACTTAGAAATCTGCAACAAACACTTCACAAGCCTCTAAAAGAAGGTTGAAAATAAAAAGGAACAACAAATAGAAGAAGAGAAATATGCACAATAATATTTATGCAATCTGAAATTTCATTACAAATTATGGAAGCATATGAGCTTCTGAGAGATACAATCCACACTTGCAACATTTTTTTTGTCTTCATTAATCTAGACACATACTAGAAGCATCTAGCTATGCAAATATCTTCATCCAAAACCGTCTCTCCCAAATGAGCAATCCTCAATATGTAGAAATTGGGTGAGAAGAAATCCATTATTGATTTCTCAAAACAACCTCCATAAATCCACAAGAAAAACCTGTCACTTCCAACCTATCATCGCTCACTCCATTTTTAGGATTTTCTAAACTAGTTTCTGGGTTTTGTGTACCTTCTTTCCAGGTTTCTAGAACATTTAAAATTTTGTAATTTTGATAAGAAATGAGAAAATTATGTCTATTTTACTAAGACTGGGTTTCATAATAACAACCTAGACATGCAACAACATGCAAAGCTTCTAGCCCCACCTCTTGGAAATCAATTCCAAGATTCTTGGCCGCCCCACTTATGACAAAATCAGTCAAATCCCACCAGAATTACATTTACAATTACACCCAAGGGAAATTACATTTGTTGTAAATTAAAATATTATTTCCCAATCCCATAAACCTTATTGAAAACAAACCAAATTAAAATAACAATATTTTTGGTGATGCAAGATTGCCATTGACCATGGATGCTCCTGCATCAAAGACCACTAGTCCTTTGCCATTGATGTCAAAGGGGGAGAAATATATATTTATTAGGTTAAGTGTTGCCATCAATGATAAAGGGGGAGATTGTTGCATATAGGTTGTCATTGATGTCAACAGTGGTATGATGTGTTGCATTGTGGAAGAGTGATGCAAGTGTTGACAAGGAGTGATGCAAGTGTTGATAAGGAGATTGTAGCAGTATAATCATTATGAGTTAAACAAGTAAAGAGATGAATATGTGCTAAAATACTCAAAGGTGTTGACAAAGAAAGTTGATCAAGAGAGTTGTGAAGCGAAGGAGATGGATCAATATCATCTATGCATAGTCTTACCATATCTTCTAAAGTTCATGTGTAAGTCAAATTTTGATATGTTTGTACTTGAAGTGCTTGATGAGCTAAATTGAATTCATACTTCTTGGAGATGATATAATGATTGTCACCGGATGAAGAAAGTTGGGAAAGGTTAAAAGAATTCATCTAAGTATAGTACAAGTCAGGAAAGGTGTTACAAGCTCACAAGATGATACCACATTCTACTGCAATTGACATTGCGGACCTGTGGATTGAACTTTTCGATAGGTATTGCACTCAAGCACTTATGTTTCAAATTTGAGTTCATAATGCTTACTACAAAGTATTTGGGACATAGAAGAATGAAGATAGTAAAGAATCAGGACAAGTATAGTCACAAAAGATAAAGATATGAAGTTGCAGCTTGGAGAATAGGTGGATATGAGTAACAAGTATGCATGTTTCAAGTTCTAATAAATAATATGTACCACGGATGCTTCTCTGGAGTCAAGTTTATGAAGACATGCCTAGGTACTAAGTAGTGTGAATAGAAGGAGAAAGTTAATGTTACCGTAGAGAACTGCACATTGATAATTAGTTTTGTTGATGGAAAGAAAGATTCACTGGATCAGTTGATATGCTCAGATCAAGCTTCAATCATCTTTGTTTATTGCAAGTATGAGTTTCAAAGTTTCACTTCAAGACTGTGTTATCAGAGCATGGTAGGGATTTAGGAATCTATGTTCAAATGTTTGTGCTAGCATATAACAACATGATTTGGTAAGAAAGGTGTTCAGAAATGTTTTACAAGTCATAATATATTCATTATGTGATCTGCTTGATGTAATTCAATCTTCTCTAGCACCGCTTTGAGTCTGGAGTCAAATACAAGGATGGATAGATGTTGAGGCACCAACTTGGTGCATAATAAAGACTTTGTTGAGTATAACAAATGTGCACTAGTCTAGAAGGGTGTGTCAAGGTAGAATAGGACCTGATTATGCCTTGTTCTTGTACTGCATTGGGATTTTACCTACTCCACATGTTTGAGAGCTGACTAATATGGCCACTACATGTTTCATGCTACACATTTATTTCTGGATGACCAAGGAGATAGATTCTTGAATCTTGCAGAGAATATATATGAAGAATAAAAAGCATTGAAAGGGTGTAGAGTTGTGAATGAGAAGGTAGAAAGCAATATTGTGCAAATATACTTACAGCATGAGCATATATGATGATGAAAAATGCTAAGGATCAATTCATATAGTTGCAGAAGTTATGTTGTGCTTTGAATTGGTAAAGAAGAATTTTTGAATATATTTTGATATTGCAGAGATCTATATTGTTGTTATAAAGAAGGAAGATAGTAGTACATAAGCTAAACTAGTGATCAACATTTTGTGTTGTATAAAGAACATTGTGATATGCTTTGTAAATGTGTAACTGATCAGGGAGTTGCAGCTTCCTTTGGGTTGTAGCCCATAAATAATATTGTAATCCTTTTTTTTTTGTGAGGCTGGATTTGGATAGTAGATCCAAGAAGCTTCCTCATCGTGGTTTTTCCCTTCTTGATTTTTCCACGTAAATCTGGTGTTATGGTTGTGTGCCTTTGTGTTCTTGTAGTCTTCATATCTTGAATGTTTACATAAATTTGAATGTTGCTAAAATAAATTAATTTGATTAAGTACTGATTCACCTCAATCCCTCTCAGCACCTCTATGTGTTCAACACCATATACACTTCAACACAAGTATATTAGTTAGATCAGCAAAAATTGCAAGGACAACTCGCTAGAAAATTGATGGGGCATTGCATAATCAAAAGGGTAAAACTCTGTAAGCATATGTTCCCCACGGGCAAGTGAATGTAGTTTTATCTTGATCCTTCAGAGCTATCTAGATATAATTGTAGCCATTAAATCCATATAGAAAGAGAAATAATAGCTACCATCCAGGTTGTCCCAAACTTGGTCAATAAAGGGAAAAGGGAAATAATCATTTTTGGTTACTTTGTTCAACTCCCTATAATTAATGCAATCACACCATTTCCCATTCTTCTTAGGTACAATTACTAATGGTGATACCCATTGGCTATCTAAAATAGGATAAATGAATCCAACCTGAAGTAGTTTCTCTATTTATTCTTTCACTATTTCTCTTAAAGTAGGGTTGATTCTTCTCTGGGGTTGCCTCATAGGTCAAACATATTTAGTGTAAATATGGTGTGTATAAATGCTTGAATGAATTCCTTTCATGTCTTTATACTCCCATGAGAAAGCTTGTGTGTGGTTTTGTAACAGCTTTGTTAATTGTGCTTCTTCCACATCTGTCAACCAGTTGTTAATAAATAATTACTTGTTTAACTAGATAGAAATTTGTGCCAGGGATAGGAATGAACTTCTTGATAAGGATTGATCAGTATATTTAAGGGATAGGAATGAGGAAGAATTTGATGCAGGGTGCTTACATGATGGTATTCTAGTTGGGATGAAACTACATTTGCAAAAGGGCAATTAAATTCTTTCAAAGAGTCTCTTGAGCATCTCTGGAGCCATCCAGAGACAACCCACTGTATATCATTTTATTAGGGTAGTTCATCCTTATCTTTATGCTCATGGTATTCTTCCAAGTGCTCCACTATTGTAACCATGGCCAATACGAAAGTATCTTCCTCGTCTAAATCTGTAAAGTCATCTACTCATAGTTTGTTACCATATTGTATGGATGGTTTGGTAGGTGAGTAGATAGAGAGTTCTTTCATTTTAGTCCCATTAGAAATAGTCACATGTTTCATAATTGATAGTCAATGAGAGTTTTTGTGACTAGCCAAGGTTAGTCCAATATGATTGGGTATCCTAATTTTTTATTTCTAGCTTGAAGGATAAGGAAGTCTATAGAGTACTCCCAAGTATCAATTGTGACAATAATATCCTCCAGCACTCCTTCAAGTCTAGTAATGGATTGGTAAGTCAGCTACAAAATTGTAGATCTAGGCTTCATGTTGGTCATAGATAATGCATCTATAGTATCGATGGTCATTACATTGATGGCAATCCTAAGGTCAATTTATATATTTGAGACTAGCATCCCTTTTATTACCACTGAAATGACAGGATTTCCTGGGTATCCATACTTTTGCAGAATCAATTTACCTAATAAGACATCTAAAATTTTTCCTTCTACGTGGATAGTGTTTGGTAACTTCTTCCTTCCAAGGATTTTTAAGCATAAATTCTTGATTGTTTGATTTATTTCTAGAATATCTTTGATGGCATGTAGCAAAGGGACTTTGATGTTAATTTTTTGGATCTCTCTAATCAACTAAGAGTCATGTAGGGCATTCTGGATCTTTCTAAAACACTTTGAAGCAACAACGGGTTGTCACAACCGCTCAGGAAAGGGAATCGGTATTGCATTAGGAATTTCTCTGGAGCTCTTTGGTTTTGATATTTCTTCTTGAGGTTGTCCTTTAACACCATCAAGAAGAATTTTTCTTTCCCCATGTGCATCTATGTAAGTAGGTTTTGTTGAAATGTTTTAGGAACATAATTAAATGTCATTAAACTCTATCACACTTAGGGTTGCAGTATTTTGATCTGCATTGTAAATTGGTTGCTATGGACAATTATTCTTGGGATTTGGTATAGGTTGGGAACATAATTGTGGTTGGTTTACTTTTTCACTAGGATTTTTGGATGATGGTTGGGACGGTCCAGGAAGTAGAGCTTGTGGTTGTTTCCATAACTTCTTGGTCCCTAATTATATTGGGGTACCCATGGCTTTTGGTATTGGTTCTAATTGAGGAACAATTCATGAATAATTGATCCATTGAGGATGAGGCCATGGTGGCCCCCATTAAGGTGGAATTTGCAGAGATGGACCTCCCTACAGTCCAAACCATTAGTTTAGTCCCTAGTTCCAAGGAACTCTAGGTCCAAACTGTCTAGAGTATTGGTTAAAACTAAAATTTGGTTGTTTCTAACCAATGAAGTTTATCTCTTCCTCAACTTGTGGTATCATTTTCAATCTATTTTTAATTTCAAGAACCAAACTACATTCATTTGTGGGATGTTTTTTTCACAAATTCCACATAACTCAGTCCAATTTAATGGGCATTCTCTGAGTGGATGCTTCTCTCAAGATCATGGGTAATAGATAGCTAATGGCTCAATGATTTTCTTACTTGGTTGTATCCCATCCAAAGTAGTGTTCAAATGAAGCAGTATATCAGTTTTGAGGTTATCCAATTCTTTCATCACTTTAGTGACACCATTACCATTATTTTCCTTTTTTGAGTATTCTATTTCTATCTTGAGTACGGGAGTAATTCCCACTAAATTCTATGATTTCTCCAAAACTCAATTTGTTGATATCTCCTCACCCCATAAGGTTTAAGGTTTCTCTAGAATCTTCATCTATCCCTCTTAGGAAAATGGTCTTACTAAGTTCTCCATCCAAACTATTTCCACATCTCCTATGGACAAACAAGAAACGATCTACATAACCTTCTAGGTTTTCATCTTCTAGTTGTTTCATCCTGAAGAGTTCTTCTTTTCTATCCTAAACTCTATAGTAATCTTGATATTTATCATGAAAGGAAATTCCCATTTCTTCCCATGTATGTATGGAATCAGTAGTCAATCCCATAAACCAAGGCAAGGTTGATTCCTTCAAAGTGGAGGGAAAAAGTTCAATTTTTGGGTGTCAGTCTTGTTGGTTGTTTTAAATTCCCAACCTGATTCTCACAGCAAACCTATAAAATAGCCACTTATTAATGATCAATCTGCCTTGAGGGATTGGCCAATGAATAGGAGATTTAAGGGGAGGAGGCCTTTTTTCAGTCCCCTTATTCTTCCTTCGCACTTTAGGCTCTGTGAAACCAAGGAGGGTGTTCCTATTGTAAAATGGACTTATCTCTAATTCTCTAGCTATTTCCTCTAACTGATGTCTTCCTTTCTTGGGGATAATAGCGTTCTACTCAAAAGGGATGGGGTTTTCTAGAGATATTAGATTGTCAGGTTTGTTTATATCACAGATATGTTCCTTGTAGGTTGCTTGAAAGAATGTATGATAAAGTGAGGATTGGCTAGATTCTTTAAGCTTATATCTTATTCTTTACAGAGAAACATGCAAGACATAATTTAATCAAAATAAATATCCTAAAATCCTATTGCTGGAAAGGAAAACATTTGGATTGAAAATACTTTGAGGATAACTAGAGGGGTGTAAGTTTAGTATAGTATCCATGAAACAGATCAAAGCCTATCCAAGGGCCAAGGAGTCAAAAAGGTCAAAATGATGAAATTTAAATAGACAGTGATGTAAGAAACTTCAGTTTATTGTAAAGGTACAATAATACCATACATTGAAAAATACTTTTACTAGCTTTGAAATCAACCATACTGAATTACCCATGTATAGCCGAATCACATCTAATATTTTCTAATAGCAATTTTTACATTACTCCTTGAGTAAAGGCCATAAGAGAAATATGCCAGCACAGGAAAGACTGTGTTGATGAATAAAGATGATTCTTCAACCAAATATATATTCATAATGTGAAACTGTATACATGAAGTAGGAGACAGTGTATTCCAAAACTCAACAAAATTTGTAAAATAAACTGTTCAGTAACTTGCATCATAGCTTTCAAATATTCTATCAAGAAACCAGAAGAGACTCAAATTGGAAACCTGAAAAATAGGCAACTAATTCTATAGCAGAAAACAAACTTATTTACAACTCCTACCTGACTAGATTGATCCTTATTTCATACTCAGTCTGGAAATATAACCTTGAACCAATGCTTCTCATAAGCCCTGAATTCCCTTTTATAGATGTAAGGGAGCAACAAGCTTCAGGCTTATGACAAAAGAAGTTACAACATTTTCTAACCAACAGATGTAGCTGAAGAGGCCAGTGCAACCACTCCACAACTATGTGTTATACCCTTTTTGGCGGAGAAGGGAGTAAGGATTTTGATGATGGATGTATTATTGGAGGCCGTTGGAGCCAGGCACTCCTCAAATACCACTAATATTTTTAATAAGAGGATTTACTACTCTGCCCTTCCAAACTGCACACCAAAAGATGAGAAAATGTGCAAGGAACAACATTGAAAGGAGACCTAGGATGACATAATCTCCTTCATTATTTCCAGGTTCCATTGCACAGGTGAGATTTCTCCCTCCAAGTCTCGAAGTTTCATGCAACTTCAATTGGGTAGAAACTTGGGGAATCCAATCCTAGCTTGCCCCAAAAGTATTGGGAGTCAAGCCAAGAGAACAGTAGCAACAACAACAATTCTTCTCCAATCCTTCATTTGTTTCATTCAGGGGGCGAATCCTCTTACACCTAAATTTAATGCACTGTTAGGAAAATTAGATGTAAGGGAGGGGTAGAGGAAGCTGAGAAGCTTCTCTACTTTAGAAGGGAATATGCCAACTCACATAAATAAGGAACTATTGGACAAGGAAGAATACCCCTTAGAACCCACCATCAGATGAGATAAGAAAAGGGAGAAGAAATCACAGCGTTACAATGGATGCTGTTGCTAATCTCTAATTTTCCCTGCACCACCTATTCCAGAAGAGATAATTCCAGGTCTTTCTAATTCTGTAGGGACAGATTGAGAGCCATGAGAACAAGGAAGAAAATCCTAAAGAACAGGGGAGCAGACAGAACACATAAGAGAAGGGGAAAGCCATATTGTCAAAATATCTTTAGATAGTATGAAATGCAACATCAGCACTTGCCTTTTTATAGAAATTCAGGGATGTAAGCATACATCCACACATCTGTGGTGTATTAATTTTTCGGTCACTTCAAAAATTTCCTACCTTAAATGGAAATCTACTAAAGATTACCATGAGTGGAAAGAAAGGTTAGATTTCATAATTCTGTGTAACTACAAATATCACTTCTCGCATTAAATTTCTCTAGATCAGGTGTCTTGGTTTTCCCACTTGAGCACTGTCATCATATCAAATTTCATCACACATCATATGAAATGTCATTCCTGGTAAAGGCACAGATTTCTAAGGGTCGAGCTTGCATAAGCCAAATCATTCTGTTACTAAATTGTTCAGAAGCGGCGGTGATGAAGACCCTGCACATGCCTGAGCAGTTAATGCTTTGACATGCAACTTAGCTAGGTTCGGCACCAATGAATCCTTCAAACATGATTTTGAATTTAGGTCATTGATCTTGATCCCAGATGGTGCACTTTGATGGTGCTGATTTGACCCTTTTCCAGGTCAAACCTTACTGCTTGCTTGACTCAATAGTAACATGCCACCTAGACATCCTTTTCCAACTGTGATCTCGAGAAAAAATTCCCTTCATAGTACAGTTAAGATTACACCCGCCATTCCGCGTATGAAGGATGTGGTCAGAGATATGATCTCGGTGGAATGTCAGATAACCATTGGATCACTGTATTTTGAGCAGAGCATCTCTTGAAAGGGTCACATTTGATGCCATGTCTGAGATATGTATTTAATATAAGAGTCCCATCACTTTAAGAAAGCCACATGTCTCAATTCCATGATTCCGTGGTCATTTAGAAAACCTTTTGATGGAGTATAGAGGAATGTCAGAACTGAGACAAAACTAATATATAGTGCATGGGACCCACCTTCTTGCCATCTGGGATTGCTTGCAGCCAGCTGTCACCCTTTCCACGTTTCCACCGAGCCCAGTTTCCTTTGTAATTCATCGTGCGTGGAATGGCGGAAATGAATCCGCATACGCCACCTGCACAAAACTAGTTAGTAGGACTGGTCTCTAACATGTATACAATCTTTTTCCATCTAGACGAAGGGTGACCAATTGGGTAAACTTTCTCTTTAATATTAGGTTTCTCTTCAGTGCAGTGTATAGACGGTATTTTCCTGGCGAGGGACCAGTAAACTACATTGAGGAATGACACGAAAAGGGAACTTAAAAGGATGGTGACAGGAATAGGTAGTCACCGAAGAATTATATCGAGTGCAGCTATTGACTTCATTCCAAAAGGGTTTAGGGTTTTTGGCAGAGTTGGGTTACTTGGAACATTTTTTAGCAGAAGAACCCTAATTATGGAAATCTTGTAACCAGGTGACATAAAGCAAGGAACAAAACAATTAAAAACATGGGAAAATTTTCATGATTCCATCAAGTCTCGTAATCATAAGTTTGACAAAGGACCTTAAATTCAAATAGAAATTGATCTGGGTCTTCTGAAACCTTTCCTCTAAATGTTGGTAATACTGAGGGAGAGATGTTTTCTTGGGGGCTCATTTCTCTTAGGAGTTAAGGAAATTGAATATGAGAAAGTCCTAATGTTTGTCTCATCTTCACCCATAATGTTTTCTGCCATAATAATGGAAGGTCCAGGAGCTGTGTGAGATTCTTGACCTAATAAATGGTTTGATGTTTCCCCTGGAATGGATCTCAATGGTGAATGCTATTCTTCTGATGTGTTGATTCTAGGATTCATTATAAAATGGCCAAAATAGTCTCTAGGCCTACTCATAAACTACAAGAATCCTAATGCTTTGGTTGAAAGACCCTACCAACACCCTAACTTACAAGATTTGTAGTTTTCCTTAGTAATGGCACCAAAAATGACAAGATCATTGTAGTCATATAATTTCCTATCATTTAATTTTTATCAATTTGAGTGGTGTCCGAAGCTATCTGTGGCAAGGTTTTGGCGTTTCAAATTTGTGATCCTATTCCTAAGTTTTGATGATGAAAATGTAAATCAAACTCAAATCTAACATTTTCTACGTTATTCTACATTACTTTGCTTGCAAATGTAAGGATTCATGCTTGAAATAACAATCTACACTACTTCCAATTAAACACATACAAAAAAAATACTGAATCAGAAGTAAAGCAATACTGAATCAAAATCAAAGCTGGAAATGAATGCTTAATTTATGCTAAACACACATGTTGAAAATAATGTTTAACAAAATCAATGCTAGAAAGAGTAAACATTTTTATGATTTTATTTTAATTACATGCAGATCAATGGTAAGAAATGAACAATATAGAAATAATTCTAATCATGTCACAAGGAAATGACTAATTTTAGACACACAATAAAGAAATTTAATCATAATAATAAAATAAGTACCAATAAATCACCCCTTTCGAGTGGAGTGAGCTCAACTCCTCTTTTGGAAGGATCTGCTTAAGCTATCACAGAATTAAGAGAATTTTCTTCTTATTTTAATCCAATAGAAACTCATATGTTCATGCTTACAAAAAATAGAATGAAATTATCACTAAAAAAAAATAATGCTGGAAAAAGAACTGTCTTTCTACTCTAATGGCTCACTATTATACACGAGCCTTATTTCATAAACTAGATTGAACTAGACTAAAAACTAGAGTGAACTACACTTTTCCCTTCCTTTATTCCTAATATTAATAGTCTTTTATTCAAAACAAGAGACATCAGCGATTCAACCAAGAGATATCCTTGATTAAGGACGTGAGGTCATGCAGGCGAGGCCTACATTAGAGGAATCTTTACTAAAGAAGAACTTCAATTATTCAAATGACTTAACCTTTGAACTAGAAAGAATAAGGTGTAGAAGAAAAGAACTAAAGTCAACCAAGAGCATTATGATGGCCAACTAGATAGTTGAAGTCATTTGGGGTCACCTTATTCTTTGTGAGGCACATACCAATCTTGGAGTTAGGAACAGAATTTATTGAGAAAATACCGACCTGGAAGAAGGATGAATGCTTATGATGTAGAGTGTTACTCTAGAGCTAGTTGTCTTTCCTTCATGATCAGCTCTAGAGATATCCAAAATGTTCAATCCTTGGATCCAATAGTTGCTTTTGTCACAAAATCATAAATATATATGCATAGAGACAAGAAATCATAGAAACATTCAAACATATCCAACCATTGAAAGAACAAGCACCAAAACACATTATCCATCCATTTTTAAATAGTTATAAGTATTTAATTATGTATTAAGTGTACCAAGTCCATAGAAAATAAAGAAATGTAGCAATGTTTGTATGAAAGTAAAATATATTTGTCAGGACTCAATATAGATGGCCACATGAGCATCTAAAATTTGGATAGGAACTTTGTCTTTTCCTTTACTTTCCTTAATTAGGTTCTCCTTGGATAAATTCTCCTTGGCTGGAGGATCTTCTAATGATTGAAAGAACACTTGCTTAACCCTTGGAATTTTCATCAATTCAATAATGGGAATGTTCACTTTTATCTTCTTCATTTCCTCTATAATGTATTGCCCAAGCTTATGCATCTTTCATCATTGCATGAACTGCATCTTTATCCTCCATAATCCAAACTCATTTGAAATAACTTAGAAGGTAATCTCACGGATCTTGTAGTTTGGCATTGGGGATTAGATTCTTTAATATAATTTAGTGGGACATGTAATATGAATTATTTTATATCAATTATCTAAATCTAAGGTGGTTTGGGAGATAATGCTTTAGATGAGGGCCTAGATGTGTTGTAAGTGTGTAGAAGAAATATATAAAAAGAGGTCTAGATAGAGAAGAACATGAGAGCTAGAACAAACTATTTCCTTAATTTGCATGTTTTATACATGGCATATTCTTGAGGAGATCTGTGGTTATGTATTTTCTCCTATATATCATGTCCAATTTCTACCTATCTATTATGTTACAAATGTTCATTTATAATTTACATGATTAGGAAAAAAAAACCCATTATGGGCATTGAATCATTTGGGCTCACATTCGTGACACTTAATCTTTCAACAATATGATTATAATTGTTCATTGTGCTACCAAGTGGCATGTCATGAAATGGTGCCAAAAGGCACACAAGACTAATGTGTAGTGTCTCGATATGTTGCATGTTGTTTTCCACTAAGTTCTAATCTATGTGACATTTGTGCACTAATGCATAGGGATGTAAGTGTGGCATAGAATTCAAATAGAGATGTTGACAACGTTGTGTGGCATGATGGTCAAATTATGTGAATTGCATCTGATGCAAAGGGCTATAAATGAGTTTTGGAGTGACTTTTGAGTTACGTGGCATTGTTCTTGGCACTACATGCATGGAACATGGTACAAGGAGTTGTGCATGGGGACACAATACTATGTAACTAGCCAAGGATAACACACATACTTGTGTAGTAGTGGTTGAATCACATGCTTTCCTTTATTTTAGACATATGTCACCTCTCACTACTTTTAGAAGAACTCAAACAACTAGTATGCACAACCATCAAGTACAATCCTAACATAGTCATTATCACCAATAATAACCGCCCACTTACTCATCCAACATCTTGAGTTCACCAAATTTATGAGGGGCATGTCAACTAGTTATTAGATCCCCCTCTGTCACATTTAGCTTCTATTGGGATTCCTATTTTCAAGCCAAGTATTTGCAAAATATTTCCAAATCCATCAAATTTTCCTAAGGGGTCCCTATGCTTTTACAAGTTATTTCAAGTCCCACACTTTCACACACTAAAACATTAGGGAAGCAAGGAATAAGTTTAGGGATAAACTATTGATTTCCTATATTCCCTTTTTCTACTAATTAGGTCTGTGTGGCTACTTTGATCAAGTTTTTACAAGCTAGTATCATTCACTAAGCATGAAACCCTAAATTACCAATCAGACTGTAATAACTAAATTTTTGACACAGATATAGATGAAATGATTATAGAAATGTGGAGAACATGGTATAGAGAAGATGTACCCAGAAATAGAGGCTCTGATGGACAAGGGCACTAGCCACGGAGTCCCGGAAGTTTCCGACTATCAGGATCTTCTGTTGCAACTATCTGACAATCTTCAGAGGCTTTCAGATCTTGAAGAAAATATCCAGTTGGACTAGGGTGTGAGGGGCAATGTCCTGAAAGTTTCACAATCTTGAAATTTGAATCTCTGTGACGACTGTGTCTGCAATACCTATCTTTCTATTTCTTCTTTCCATCGGATCTCGCCGAATTCAACCTACACATGCAAAAGGAGAGGAAAGGAGAGGAAAGGAGAGAGGAAGTTCCATTTGTCCTCTTCTCCCCACCCTCCTCCTTCCCCCTTCCCCTATCCTCTTCCTTTCCTGTATCTCTCATCGTTTCCCTAGTGTTTGTGTCATCGTCTTTCTTTTTTCACAGTTGTGTTGTTCGTGAGGTCTCTTCACTTGGGTAGGTTGTGCCTTCTCATGTTGGTTGCTTCATTTATTTTCCACATGTTACTTTTTGGCTCTTGTTATGTGATTTTCCTTGCTATCACATTTTGTTGTGTTTGATCTTCTTTCTCTACTTCTTTTTTGTCCCCTTGTGCTATCCATCTTTTTAATTTATTATAGATATTAATCTTTCTTCTTTGTAATTTATTATAGTTATTAATTTTATTATATTGTGTGCCCTTTTCTATTTAGATCATTATAGTTTATATTTGGTTTCACTTCTTGGCATATTGTATTTTTATTTTCTCTTTCTTTACTCTGTGGCCTTTTCTTTTCTTTAATATTTTTATTAATTTATCTTATTTTATTTATAGCTTCTTTTTGTATTTTATTATTTATTGAACTTTTCTTTATATTATTTGTCATATATTGGATCTTTTGCTCTATCTATATTGTTCTTATTATCATTTTTCTTCTTAATTTTACATCCTTAACCTTTTATTTAGATTGATTATTGATATATTCTAGTATCATTGCATATTGATATAATTATTGCATATTATATTATGTCACTTAATTGTGTGGCATTCATTATATTTATTATATGGCATTGTTTTATGTATTGCATATTGTATTATACATTTGTATGATATAATTTGGTATCTTTGCATATTGATATATGTATTGCACATTGAAATTTTTTGACTTCTTAGGTAGTTCGCCTCGTTTATTTCTCCTTGTTATTTTTACTCCTCTTTTGTGGTTTTTCCTCTCTATTATTCTTTGTTGTCTCACATCCTCTTTCTTTGCTTCTCTTTTGTCCTTGAGTGCTATTCATTTTTTCAATTCATTATAGATATTAATTTGATTGCATTGTGTGCCCTTTGCTTTTGATCGTTTTAGTTTTTTACTTGTTATCATTATAATTTTCTAGATTCAATTTGTTGCCCTATGTGACATATTGGTTGTTTATAGTCTCTTTCTTTACATTGTGGCCTTAACTGTGCTTTTATTATTTATTTTATTTATTATATTTATTTATAGCTTCTCCTTATATAATTTTATAGATTTAGCTAGTCTTGATATTATTTGTCATATATTCATTTTTACTCTATTTGTATTGTTCTTATTATCATATTTTATCTTTTTTTAATATTATTTTATCATAAGCCTTTTATATTTATGGATTTGAGATATAATTTGTTTACTTTGCTTATTGCTCTATTCTCATTGGTTCACCTCATTATTTAATTTTAATTTCTTTATTTACAATACTTGTTTTTTTTGTCCTTCGTGTTTTTATTTATTATATATATTTATATATATATATATATAAACCCTTTTGTAATTTGCTATTCATTATTTGTTTCACTAGCTTATATATACCTATACATTAGAGAGCTAGGCTTTAATTTTTACCCTATTTTCATTGTTCTCTTTATAATATTTGGTTGTCTTATTTCATCTTTCTATGTTTCTTTTTATGTGTTTACCTTTTTATTACTATTTCATCTTTAATTATTCATTATGTATTATTTAATTTATTTTTTTGTGTGCCTCCTATTATTCTTCTTGTTCCTTTTTAAATTGGGTTACATATTTATTCCTTCTTTATTTTGTTTTGCTTCTTATTTATTGTTTTTAGAGTTCTTTCTCTGCATATTTTTTTACCTTAATCTTTCCTTTTTTTGCTTAATTGATTTTTATGTCCCCCCTTTTTTATATATTTAGTTTTATTATTATTTTATATTGTCATTTATTTATTTATTTATTTATTTTGGAAAAAGTGGTAAAACCACTAAAATTATATTAATTAAATAGAGAAAAATACAAAATGCCAGATATTAATTATATTGTCATTTATACTCATTGCTCTAGTTGTATTATTATTCATTTTATTATTCTGATTCATTATATCTTCTTCCTCTTCTTAATTTGCTTATCTGTCCTTATTATATAATATACTACATATATCCTTTGAGTACAGATTATTGAGTCATTTTATTTAGTGTTATAATTTAGATTTATTGGTTTAATTTTTTTTTCTTATGATATTATAATTCTATATAATTTTTTGGTCTTCTTTCTTTAACTGTATATTAATTCTTGGGTTTAATTAATGAGTTTCTCTCCCTTCTTCACTTTCAACCCCAACCCCCCTCTCTCCTTTTATAGGGCTTTATTCTGCAATCCTACTCCATTATATCCTCTTCCTAATGATGGATCACTAAGTGTGATCTGAAACGTTGATACAAAAACACACATAGTGCAATCCAAAAGTAAAATTTCACAACATATATAATCATAATTGATCATCATATATATAATGTACAAAATTTTATATACATAATGTCATAAAAATGCCATATAGTGTGTACATAATGTCATGAATAAGATGAATGTATAAACAAATGCATACAGGCATACAATAATATACATCGATGAAACAGAAATGTATGTGTACAAATCCATATAAGCATACAACAAAATGGCATAACATAGAAAGTCCTATGGAGTGTTATGGAATAGTCGATGACCCTTACTCTATTGTGAAGATAGAGAAGTAATTGATGACTCCTACTCTCTAATCCACAGTCTGGACCTTCTCTCGTAATTTTCTTAGAGCTCCACATATTAATACAATTAAACAATATACACATTAATATAGAAAACATGAAATATACAATGACATACTTCTCAATCATCCACTACCTCTCTTCATCTGCAGGTGCATGAAATAGAGTTGTGACCTCTTGTGAGAAGCATGAAGAAGCTAATTAAAAATAAATATCAATATCAGTATTTACACTAAATGATGTGAGATAAAATTAAAAAATGCATAATGAAATTTACATGTTACTAGCTCATACCTCGGTCAAAGGTATTAAAGACAAAATAGTTGTAGCAACACCCACCTCCATTGTGTTATGAATATTAGGAGTCTGAATTAATTTCATCAACTAAAAATAGAACAACTTTAGTTGACCAAAATCTACAAAACATTAACTAAATGCATAATGATCTTAAAAATAGTATAATTTACCTCAATGAAACTTGATATATGACTACCCCGATCAACTCCTCATGATGTTAGAGGTCCAACATTCACATGTTCATCATCAAATTGTTATTTTAATATTACTATTGATATATGACAAAAAAATCACATCTAACATATTACTATTTTGTTACAAATTACATACCCGTGGTCTCAACATTGCCTCATAACCTTGCATTGGTCTCAACATTGCCTCATAACCTTGCATTGGATGGTTGACAGATGTAGGATGTGTACTTTGACCCTAGAATTTCATAATACATACAATTCTTTACAATAATTTTTATTTATAATAGATTAATATAGTTAATTATAGATTTCAAAAGGAAATATAATAAATTGTAGAACCTTATTGAAAATTACATGTATGTTAATGCTAAAGGTTCTATCCAGCAACTCATCTATTATTACCATATTATCTAATATGCATGTGTCCTGGTCCTAGTCCTATGTAGCATACTCCTAAAACTAGAGAGCATCATCTCCAATGTGTGTATCACCAACATCCTTGGACCCATAATCACAAAGAGCTCCACAAGAATGACAAATGTGTGGTGACCATCAACACCTACTAGGCTCACCCTCACCAACCTATGAAAGAGGACTACTATGTTGTAGTAAGATTTGTGTGAGGGAACTAATAGACTATAGCATCTCACCTCAACACTCTCCTTCATAGCAAAAGGGACTATGACATACTGAATAGATGGTCTGGCTAGGGGTCTCACTAGGTGGTCCTATGCACGATGTGCCCCCTTCCTATCCTATGCAAAGCCTTTGCCTCTCCCCTAGAAATCACGCATGTCAAAATAATTTGGAATGTCATTGAGGATGAACTTGCAATAGAGTTTCCTCAAGAAAATTGTGGCACCTCATTATTGTTGCATGGCAGATCATCAAAAACCATCCACCACCTATCCCAAAAATTATTCATTATTCCTTGGTGTTGGCACCAATGAACAGAGAATATTTTGCAACTCCCATGTAGTGGATTATTAGTTCTTGGATCAATAAACAAGGCACATAAATCAAATTTTAATATTTTCTACTCTTTCACTTGTTTGTATGATAATTTTGTAGATTAAAATTGTCATGCATTCTCCCTATAATTTGACCATTTGTTAATTTGGCCAATAACAAAATCTATATGAGAAATTATTGATTCCAAAGGTTTTGCAAGGGATCTCTAGTGTGTGTTGGTTGCATTGAGATTTTTTAACGTTTCAATCAATGTTTCAAGTTGTTTTTACTTTTCTCAGTTTGCCCTAATATATAGGTTTGTGTCTCATGTGAGGATGTCAAAAAATTGATGGAGGAGTTTAGAGAGGGTAACTTTTTGCCCTCTTCAACTAGAATTTCATCATGCACTTTATTCAGTGAATTAGGGTTTTGGGGCATTTGAGAGGGTTCATTTGCTAATTTTTTAAAAAATGAACCAAAACGATTACAAAATAAATTTTTCATATTCAAAATCATAAAAAATAATTAAATCTTACCTTGTCAATCTTGTTGACCTCATGGAGTTCATGACCATCATGGTGGCATAGTGTTGGTGTCAAATTTGCTTGAGCTGCCCCAAAACACACTCGTAAAAAACCCCTTGTTGCATTTTTGAAGCTATGGAGCAATTGAGGTCACGATTGTTATTTAGTTGATTTATTTTCCAATAATGCAAGTGTATTTTGGCTTGTATTGACTGATCCTAAGCCTCAATCACTACCAATCCATAATGCTAGTGTGTTATAATATGCTCACATTATAGCCTATTTGGACCAAAAAAGTGTTTTGGCCACTTTTTGGTCCCCCATCTTTGTGCACATGCCCTACATCTAGTCCATTCCTTTGAACTACAACCTCAAATATATATTTCCTTTTTATCTCTTATCAAACATATACTATACATACTCT
Source organism: Cunninghamia lanceolata (assembly GCA_027924645.1). NCBI lineage: Eukaryota > Viridiplantae > Streptophyta > Pinopsida > Cupressales > Cupressaceae > Cunninghamia > Cunninghamia lanceolata. The sequence continues at coordinate 1,466,639 of BSBN01001352.1, forward strand.
TCCTTTTAATAGAAATTTCTTCCTCTTCAATGATCTCATCAATCATGGGTTATTTTCAAACAAACCTTTTATCTTTCACAATTTGTTCCAAACTAATACAATCATATCCCTACTCAATCTCCCAACTATCAACAAATTAAAATTCACTTTCTCCATTATGTCACTACAATCATCTTTCTAATATTTCTTCATCTCCTTCTTAGGGTAATCATAACTACATTCTTCAAACCTAACACTTCCTTTTTAACTTGGGATTCCACACAATTTTCTCATCTCTCATCTACAACTATCTACTTCCCCATTCTCTTCATTTCCTCATTAGTAACTAATTGTATTATTTGTCACTCATATTTCTACATCCTTTCACTTAAAATATTTCCTTCTACTTTAGAATTCACTTGTCTCACTACAGTTTCATATTCCTCTCTTGTATTATCACAATCACATGCCTGCGACTACCTTGGATTGAACATCTTGCTAACATCTTCTATGTTACTACTATATTTTCCAATCTCCATAATCATTGGTTTTTGTACCTTTAGTAAGTATTCCATTTTCAACTTATTTGTTACTTTCATTCTTACCAATCCTCAAGTCTTTAAATCTAACTTTTTATTTAACTATTGTCATTAGAAACATCACATAACTACTTACAAACCATACCTTATTTCATAATACCTCTTAGATATTCTTTTGTCACTATTGTTCCTTCCAATAAAACATATTGAATCTCCCAATCATTTAATCCTTATCCTTATTTTATCATGTTTACAATTACCTTTTCTCTTCATTTTCTTTACTTTATAAACTAAACATATGACTTCCTCTTTCATATTCTTCTATAATAATTAGTTTGATTTGAAATGTCTTAATCACATCAAACCCTTCTATTTTACTTTCAACATTAATAACTTTCACATTACCTTAAATTTTCTTACTCATTTATGTAATCTTCTAATCAATCTTATGTTTCCTACATGAAAACTTGTATTTAACTCTTCTAGATGTCAATTGTCCTACCTCACATCCTCTCAAAATCTTTTTGCAACCATGCCTTGCATCACATTACTATAAACCATTAATCTCACCATCCATGAGATTCCTTCTTTCTCTAGTACTCATTTTCTAGTCCATAATATCTTATTTTATTTATTTTCCTCTTACTTGTTTCTACTACAAATTATCCACTCTATCTACAAAATTCTTCATCATCAATTATAACTTTTTCCATTTCCATTCTAGGACTCTTTCTAAACTTGTAACCCTAACTCTAGGTCTCATACTTATTCCTCTAATCTCAATAAAAATGATAAATCACAAATACTTACTTGTAGATTGTATCAAACTTCTATGCTCAATCCACTTTACACAAGATGCACTTTATGGAAATCTTATCTTCCTTCCAATGTCTTCACAATTCACACCTTAGGTAAATTGTCTCATAGTTCAATGATCTATCTAGCCTCTTCATCCAAAATCACCTTCATATCTGACTTTTACACTTGTTTTTATGCACCACTAATAGATTCTCTCACTATTAGTGTTTCTATCTATAAGTTTATCTACTTAACCTTCACTTTTACTTAATTACTCTTACAAATTGCCTCTCAATTGGAAATCTATTTGCTCAATCTCCTCAAATTTATTTCTTCCTCACAAATTTGATGCTAACTACTTCACACTTAGTTCTCTATCAACAACCTCAAAATCTAGGCTATGTTCTACCCAATAAATCAATGTTAGAAGATTAATTCACTTTTTTCTTTCTTCAATTGATTTCTTCATATCTAATGCAACCTCTACCCAACTCATAGTTGGAGGATGCTCACACAAAGATTCTACTTATACCAATCTTCCAACTCTTAACTTCACACTTAGATCCACTTATAGGATTCTTTAATCAACCTTTAATATGCATTTCACTTTCTCTCAAGATTTCATAACATTGATATGATCTACTTCTTCTTCACTTCTTTCTTCACATTATCATCAAGACTTTGTAAGAACTATGTCTTCTTTGATACCATCTAATGCAATCATGGATGAAGGTTCTAATGAAAGACTATACAACCATGCAACCTTAACAATAGAACACTCATCAACATGCATAATGGAACTCAAATATCATAACAACAATACGAAAACAACTAGATCAATATATTGTTCTCCACAATCTTAGATTACATCAACAATATTTTCCTTTAAGGATTACAAGTGATCTAGGCCTCAACCTTATATTTCAATAAAAATATGTACTATATGGGAGTGTGACTACAAATACCAAACTCCTTAGGTTGATTTACTTTCAATATCTCTTCTCTCAACTACTAGACCTTAACTTCATTATCTCTATGTCTTGCACACTACCACTCTTAGTTATTTTGCCACCTTTTTATAATAAATATTAATGTAGTAAGTTTTTCTTGACCAAAAATTTAGTACAATCCTCCATGCACTTACAATAAGCATCATGGGACCAATATTAAATTATTTATTCATGAAGTTCACCTTGGATTGAATGATGTTGGTGTAATATTCATACTTAATCTAGGATAGTACTTTATCCTAAGTGTGACATTGTAACAAGTTATTAAGTTTACTTAGAACAATAGGATTATTTATTTAGGTTCACCTAGGTAGATAAGAATGCCATGTGTACAACCTTGACTTAAGGTCATCAAGTGCCACAATTTCCTCACCCATCCTTCATTGATGATAGTGTTTATGGTTAGATTTGTATTATAATTATTTATGCCACACAAAGCACCAACATGGAAAGTCTTACAAGTGTGGGATTTGAGACGTAAGACAATCTTCAAGATTGAGAGGTCGAATCCTTATCTATTCTAGCTAACCTAGCTTGACAAGGAAAAGAGAAAGAGAAATGTTGAAATTAAATTATTGAAAAATAGAATAGGCAATGCACCAAAAAATATATTTCCTTATTAATCTCTCATAGAACTTTTTAACATGATGAACAATAGTCAAACATAAACTAATTTGAGGCATGATCATAAGAATGTAAAAGACAATTTATATATAAAGAATCTTTAGAAGTAGGATAGTAAGAATCACAACTTCATATATTCAATATTTCAAAATGTTTCTATAGTCACATACAATGAAAAATTAGTAAATTCCTAAACACATAAACAAAATCTACTATAGGGATTACAAACAAGGAAACTAGGAATTAATTCTACATAAAAGGCTCATAGAGATTGAGTTTGAAAAGCCAAATCTAGGCAATAATGAACCAAAGGCTCTTAGTTATTCAATAGGGCTAGCCAACAAAATAACAAAAAATTGTTGGACTAGCAAGGAAATGAAATCCTTATATATAGGTAGAAATCCATCTAGATGCAATCAAAACAAGGTGAAAGCCCTAGAGTAAATTCCCATTTAATTTGATCTCCCTCTCAACAAATATAACTATAGTGGGTTAGAAGAATTTGTTATATGCTAAACTACCTCTCAAAAGTTAGTAAATCCTCTTTCAAATCCTTCTAGAATCAAAATCTTGTTCATGGGCCTTATTGCATTTGGAAACTATTGAAGTATCTACCTTATCATCTATAGGCCATTATATCTGGGATGATGTGGCAAGGTGGATGGATCCCACTAATTTCTAATGCTTTCCCTATGTTTTCTCACTCATAACCCCATTAGTGTGACATTTAGCATTGTTGTGTAGTCCTCTATGGTCAAAATAATAAATTAGAAGCTATTGTGGGCCCCGTCACTAACCTAGATCTCTTGACCATGAATGATAAAACAAAATATTTATGTGGTTTGGTATGAAGTGGCCTCATGTCAAGACTTTACATCAATAAATTTACTAGATGTTAGAGTGAAAAATAGCATGCATCATTAGATCAAAACCAATGTGCCTCATCTAACAGTTCATTAATTCTCTTTGGCATTTTCCATCTATCAATTGGTAAACCCCTAAGTACTATTAGATTGAGGAGATCAATAACCTAATTTTGTCGAAGCCTCCAAATGTTTTAAAATACTTTACAATAAATAAGAACATGTAAAATTAGAAGGTAAAAATGGTTTCTTGCCATTATAGTAAAAAAACACTATAGTTTTGGTAGATTGCAAGGGTTCTTTTGTTTGAGAAAGAATAAGGAATCTAAAGGAAAAAGACATCCATTGGGTGCAATGACCCTTAACCAAAATATTCAAAATTCAAAATTAACAAAAGGAATTTCTTACAAGTTCTTTAGGGCTGCATGGAGCATTTTCCAATCATCATCAATTAGTACCTCGAGCTTCTTGAGTTATTTGAAGTATCACTATAGCTTAATTATGTCTTTGTATGAGAAGATGTGTACCTTTAACACTATGCTTCTAACTTGAACCTCTAGTTTTGCTAAGGGATTGAAAATATCCTTAACTTCTTCAATAATAGGTACTTGAGGAAAATTCTAGATGATGGATTCATCTTTATTTTTCTCCTCCATTAACCATGAGAATTCATCTTTCGAGAACATCTTCTAATTATGATTAGGAGGTGAAAGCAAACCTTATTGAAACATTTGATTGATATATGTCCTTATACTTGTAATGAATTAACTTAATCCAACTAGTTACATCTTACATCTCTGGGTCATGATGTGCCTTGCACACATGTCCCATTTTGTTTTTGGTAAAATATGGACCCCCTCTTTTTGCTTTTTAGGTTATGTTGTATTGTTCTAGTTTTATTTCTCCTCCCTTTTGGTCACAGAGAATTTTATTTTTAGGTCATTAAGATGGCTATAGATTGAATGTGTTAGAGTGCTTGAGTCATTAGCAAGAAGGTTTGAATTAATTTCCTCTATAAAATTTCAAGCTTTTAGGTCTTTTGCTAATTTATGGACTTTCAACTTGCTACTAGATTTCTATCCTTTGCCATATGTCCCAAAATCATTATTTTCTCTACAAGTTTCATTTGGTTGCTCCAAAATGTTCAAAATTACTTGTAACTAAATTTGTGGAATCCTAACCTATTGTCGGACATGCATTATTTCTCTTACATCTCTTGACATCCCAATTTATCCTATAAAATTGCCTTGGTTAGCATAAGTGTTCAAGTTGCTTGTAGCAAAAGTTTGCAAAATCCTAGCTTACTACCAGATATTATGCACTTGCTTTTTATGTCCAAACATCCTTTCTATCTCTACAAGTTCTTGTAAGTATAATATAAAGTGTCAAATTCTTAAGTGCTATTTTCTACAAAATTGTGGATTTTTAAGGTTTTATTTCCATCTGGTGTTAAAAGTTTAAATATTTATCACTCTTGGTGATTTACAAGTACTATTGTTCCCGCTAAGTATCCTACCTAGTTTTTAATAACATTGATGGTAACACAAACTAGGAACCAAAAGACTATGAACTATATTTAGACTATCATTTTGTCACTTTGCATTCAAGATTTCTTGAGCTCTAGTGATTTGAAACCCTTTACAATGTCAAAGCAACCTGCAACTACAAATTTCAATGGATTCAAACCATATTTCTTGTACCAATGTGCATTCAAATCCTATTGGAAAAGACTTTGACGTCTATTTTCACCTCTTCAAATGTTGAAAATAATTAGGGCTTTTCAAATTCAACCATTCCAACTACTTCATCAAACTTATGAAACTAGTAGGTGGATTTCTCCTTTTACATGTTTGAGAATGTGCATATGTAAACGTTTAAACAATGAAATCCCTAAATTGTTTCAAAATTCAAATTAGACCATTGATCTAAGAACATAGTTACCACTAATAAATTATTTATGTTTGATCAAGCCCTAGGGCACCAAAACTCAATGGTTAAACCTAACCCTAGTTCATGAAAATGACTATGAAATTCAAGTTTGAATTAGGGTAGATGGTTAGGTTTTTGAAAATTTAAATTTTCATGATGCCCTAGTTTAAAAAATTGCTAAGCATCATAGTCTCCTAACCTATTTCAAATTCTCATAATTCATTTTAAACTTGAAAATTGGTCTTCTAAACTTGAAGGTTCAAAATGCAGAATTTCTTTTAAGGAATGAATCTCTAAAATCATAAATTCAAAATCTCCCAACCTTATGTGATTCCTGTCATTCATGTTTAAAGGAGGATAAATTTAAATATGCATCAAAAATCCTTAAGAAGTCTTAAAACTATGAAAATTAGAAAGAAAACTGGAGTTTTGATCCATTTTGGTTCACCTCTAGGAGTCTTGAAGATCTCTGCATTCATGCCACTTAGTAATAAATTTCAAAACAAAGACCTAGAAAAATCCATGAACTATTAGTTGCAGGATTTCAATGAAGGAATGAACATTAATATTTTTGGCATGTGTCCAGACCTTCTTTAACTTTTTTGCAAAAGTGTTTTTTTTCAAAAAGTATAGGAAAATGTAGGATTTTGGTTTTGAACCGGACCTTGATCATTTTGGGTTGATCTCCAGAAGTCTTACTAATCCCTGCATTTAGGTTTGTTTTAAGGAAAGGAGTTCAAATGAGACACTTAGTAAAAATCTATTCTATGGATCAATTATGGGATTGGAATGGATAGGAGGACATTTAAATGGATATATATACCTCCCAAAATTCACTTCTTTTCCACAAAACCTATGAGCTTGGACAAGAAAGTTATAAATGAAGAGGAAATTCAAATGCAAACTTTAACCTAACTTCCGAACATTCCAATAAAACACTAAAAACTGGTAGTTTGTCTTAATTCCTCATTTCATTTAAAAATTATGTGCTTTTTAAAGGATAACTCTTATGCATAGTTTTAATTGTGGAACTGGTTTTTACTATTGGATTTCTTATACTCTTAAATTTGGTACTTAATCAATTTTCTACAAATTTAAGTTTATAAAGGCATTTAGCTTAGAAATAGATTTAAGTAGAATTTTCTTGGACAAAAGGATTTATAAGGTGAAACTCTATTGTTCAATTGTCCATTAAAAATTCATAAATTATTGTAAATGCTAAAAAGGCTTAATTTCTTAAGATTTTTATGATTGTATTGGACCTAATGGCTTCTTTTGTCTTGCAGGGTTATGTCAAGGGCTAAAAAGATGAAGTAATAATTCCAAGGAGTCATCCCACCTTGTAAGATCTATTCTTCATGGGATACAATATTGGATATTGACTGGGTCATGTAGACATACAAGAATACAGGGATACGATGTTTGGAAATGTACCAACAAATAGAGCCAAAAGAATGGTAAACAATGGAATAGCTCGGGCTATGGGATTTCCCATCTTAGCCCAATGCCCAGAATTAGTGATGGCTTATGCCAAGCATTATGATCTATGTTAGAGGAAGATTAGGACAAATGAAGAAAAAGTACTAGTTTACCTCTCTCCAAATGTTATTACAAAAGCCTTCAACATTCCTTATCATGGATAGGTAGTGAATTTGACTAAAGCCCAAGGAATGACCTATTACAACCTAAACCCTAAAAGTTGTTTAGGGTCCATCAATAAGAGGCGGATGACCACAACAAGGCAACCAATATCAAATCTTCCTAAGACACTCCTAAGGAGTGATTTTTAGACTAAGATAAGTGATATGGTAACATTACTGAGTAGAATAATGGGACTAAATTTTGCTTCAACCTTCATACCTTGGACGTTTAAGTTTATTCATAGCATTTTGGAAAATAAGGTGATGATTCACTAGGCTTAACTTATTAGTGATAATTTGCATGCACAACTAACCAAGATTGATGATACCAAGAGGTTCTACATGACCTCTTACTTAGTATATTATTTGGAATGAATGATCATCTATCCTAAATTGATAAAGAGGGGGGTAACAGGATCAACTCTAGGATAGGTCAAAGTTTTTTAGTACTACTCCCAACTCCAATTCAATCAATCATTAATACATTACAAGAGGGTAAATGATGCATTTTCCATTACATAGTGAGGACTCTGGAAGGAGATTTAACTCAAAGATTGTCATTGGATGTAGCAAAGATAATTAGACAATATGGAAGTTGGTTCATCTAGTTCCCTAAATTCACTTGCATAAGAGTAGATGGATTCACAGGTCCTCCATACAAATTGCCTAAGTATCCTATTGATAAGATGATATTATTGGAACTAACAAGACAACTTTGTGAAACACATAAATACCTTAGGAAGAAGCATAGGGAAGGGTCCCATTTTCCTATAATGCTTGGCATATATACATGCCCCTAGTGCTAAAGACTCGAATGTAGAGATCAAAAGGTACAACCTATATTTTCACACCACTAGGATTTCTTTTGTCCATATGGAAAGATGGAGTAGTTGGTGGGTTCCCACATAAAACACATCCCTCATATTGAGGCTTTTTGGAGAGATTGCAATGATGATCATGAAATCAGGAAGAGGAGATATTTAAGGCTCATTACCTTTGAGATGAAATCCTATGTTATCATTGAAGTTATAGACGAAGTTTATAATGATGGGAAGGTCTTACAAGAGGCCTATGAAGAAACAAATTATTCCAAGATCTAATTGCACCTCTTGATTGGTATGAGGAAGAGGTTACATCATTATAAGAGATTATAAAAGAAGTATTGGAAGATAGCAAGTCTTGGTTAGATATCAAGGTAGCACAACTGAAAGGGCGGGGCATACAACTGGCATATACCAAAAATAAGCCCAAGAAGGCTAGAAAGAAGAAGAATAAAAGAGAAGAACCTTCCAAGTAGATAGAAGAAAAAGTAGAAAGAGAGGAGGAAGAACAAGAAGAATTACCTCACCCTCCAAAAGATGAATTAAAAGGCAAGAAATCAATTGCTACCAAGGTAGGCAAGAAGATTTTTGTTTCTAAGTACCCCAAAATAGTTAATAAAAGGAAACAAATAGAATTAAGTGAAGAAGAAGTGGAGGAGGAAAGTACTCTATTCAAAAAAAGAAGAAAACCAAGAGCACTTCTACTATTGCACCACAAGTTTCTTCAAGTGGTGATGCCCCTTCACAACTTACCTTATTTATTGAAACTATATCTTCCATGTCTATTCAATCATCTCCCATACTCCAACAATTGCCTACAATTATCCCCATAAAAACCCAAGTTACCATGCCAGTAGCATGTGTTTCTACTTCATTGTTAGCTGCTATTGTCCCTTCCTCTTCAACTTCTCATTCTTTTGGGACAATTATTCCACCTTCCATTCAATCTAATATTCTAGTTACCTCCACTTCTTCCATTCCACCTCTTGTTGTCACATTTTTCACCCATCCTACCTCATTCTTTAAATACCTTAATAAATAGGGTGATTCCACATGGTTCACCACTTAAAACTCTCCAATAAGATCCTCTCCTCCACACTCTCCTCCTTATCTAAAAAACATAGATAGGATTATTAAAGATATTGAATAGAAGGATGATTTATAGTAAGAGGAAGCAACAAGCCAACATGAAGTGCCCAATGTACAATATAAATTGAATAAAGAGGTTGTTCTAGAATAAGATGTCTGAGAAGATAAGGAGCAACAAGGAACTCCATCCTCCTCTCAACCAAAGAACTAGGAAGAGCAATAGAATAAACAAGAAGAGAATATAGATGCAAATAAGAAGATAGATTCCCAAGTGAAGGACAAGCAATTGGAAGAAGAGCAAATTAATAAGGACAAAAATGTCTAGCCTCCTATTCACCCACAACAACAATAGGAAGTAATAAAAGATCTTCCATCAGCGAGTCAAGATATTGAAGTGAGTAAGTCTTAGGATCAACAAGAGACAACTAAAATAAGTACTGCCAAAGAAGGTGATGCTTCTAAAGAAGCAAATAAATATGACTCAATAAAATCACCTACCCAAGATTAACAAAGTTTACAACAACATCAACAACAAGTTCCCCCCACTCCATCACAACAACAAGTGTCAAACACCTCAACTCTATTGGTTCTAGTTTGGTCAAATGTCAATATCCAACAAAGGTAGCCCATTGTCAAGCCTATATCCCAAGATTTTTCAAGCCTAATGTCTATGATTGATACACCTAGGGCAAGAAAAAATCCAAGAACTTCGTCTGCTATCACAAATGATGCTATAAGATCTAGGATAGCTGAAATAGCTACTCCAACAGTATATAAAATGATAGGGATCTAAGAGTTGAAGATTATCAAATTACTATTATCAACCTTGGACAATAAACTAGAGGACAAGAAATTCAAGAAGTCCAATAAGTTGTTTCTACTATAGTATCAAGGATGGAGAAGGATGAAAGACAAAGAGACAACTAAAGGAGCAAATTGCAAAACTCAATGTATATATCAAGCAACTAGATACTCCCTATAGGTTGTAGATGGAACCATCAATCATCCAATCATCTTGTCTCAAAAGGAAGCCACTAACTTGGAGAAAATGAAACATGATTCCAAGGCTACACAAGATTAGATTAAGGAATTGTATGAGCATGGCTACAAAGCCATAGAATTAGCTACTTTGTTTAGTGATCTAAGGGAGAAAATAATAAGATTAACAAATGAGTGCAGACAAGAATTATAAACTCACTCCCAAAACCTCCTTGGGATAGATATTTTATGCAAAATGGAGCTAGAGTTGCTAATGAAAGAGAAGATTTTAGATAAGCAAAATATCAACTCATCACCAATTATGGGCAAAGATATTAAGGTTTAGGAAGGAATTAATTGATAAATTCTTGGTGGAAATGGATGAGGTCAAGAATAAAGTGATTGATGTACAATGTGATAAATGGACAATGGTGCATGATTTGACTAGTCAGCATGTGGACAAAATTGGATGCTACTAATCTAAAGGATTAGATGAAACAAATCCTAACATTTGGGTTAGAGGAGCCTCCTTATACTTTTAGTGCTACCACAATGAATCAAATGATGAAGATGAAGTCAATGGTCAGGACAT